>OZ020267.1:55864769-58264769 GCA_963971225.1 Melieria omissa | reverse complement strand
TGAAAATGATGGAAACATTAAACATTAACAGAGAAACTATCAAAAACAAATTGCAAAACAAAGGTCTGCGCAAAATTTGACCCACACACATTGAACGAGGATCAAAAATTAATGAGAGTCAGTCATTCTAGAGACATCGTTGCAGCCGCAGAAAAACTTCCTGAAAACAAATTTTACGTTGTTTTTAATATGTTGTTTCCAATACGATCCAGAAACCAAGCGTCAAAGTGCGGAATGGAAATCAAAAAACTCACCACAAGCCAAAAAAATACGAAGAGTTCCATAAAAAATCAAAACAATGCTCATCATATTCTTCGATAGCAAAGAAATTATCCACAAAGATTTGGTTCCAACTGGTCAAACAGTTACTGCCGCTTATTACCTCGAAGTTTTGAAGCGTTAGATGGCCCGAATCCGTCGTATTCGACCAGAATACCGCGATCCAAAAAGTTGGACTCTGTTGCCCGATAATGCACCGAGTCACACAGCACTCATTGTTCGTCAATTTTTGGCTCGGAATCAGGTCTGTGTGTTGAATCATTCGCCGTATTCACCTGATTTGGCACCGTGCGACTTCTCTTTGTTCCCGAAACTGAAATTGAAGTTGAAAGGATGCTTTTTTTATGACATTCAGACCATACAACGGGCTTCGACGGAGGAGGCAGTGGAGGAAATTCCGAAAAATGAGCTGGAACACGCGTTTGAATCACTATTAAATCGATATAACAAGTGTATTGAAGCCGAAGGAGAATATATCGAATGAATATACCGAAAAATTAGCAGATACCGTGTTTTAATTGTGTTTTCTAGAGGCAGTCTTAATACATAATTGTCGCACTGTGTACTATAAAATAATGTATTGCATTCAAATAGAACTATCAGAACAAAAGAAATCACACTGTTCCATTCAAAAGTTAAAAATTTAATCAACGGCTCTGTGGTTTGGTGCCAATATTAATAGTCACATGGAGCAGCGCTTTGGCTCGTTACAAAAAATTAAAAAAAAATTCGTAGTCAGTGATATTAATTGATGGTTTTAACACAGATACTCGATATGGAAAAAAAGAAGAAAAATTGCAAAGTGCCTAGAATAATTTTTCTCATGGCTTTTGATATTGAATTTTCATCTTCGAACAGACTGCACTGCATAAAAATATTCGTAAGTCAATTAATATGCTCAATCATGTAACGCCAATCATATTTACTGCAGCCAATTGCGTCAACATTTTATTAAAAATATTGAATTTTTATTTTCATATTCATTCATTTCATATTTTAGTCAAGCAAACCATTTGGGCAATGCTTGACCGTCTACCAGCCCTATTACCCATTACCATTGTTCGAGGCTTTTGAATAAACAAATTCATATTTAAAAACGCTTCGAACATGTTTTATGATACTCATGGAAGCCAAAAATAAAACTGCCTCTTCAAGTGCAAAACGAACTTCTGCTCCTGTTACATCGGCAGAGCTCTCTTCATGGGTTACTGAAGCCGCTCTTACCATCACTTATACGCACTGTTGCACACGTCTCCTTGGGCACCGCAAGTTGTAAATTTCAACTTTAATTACATTTTCCGCTCAAAATTTATGCATTTTTACTTTAACAACCGGCACTTTGTATCTCCTGGCCAACACACCGCACGTTTTGCACTCCTTTCATCTCGCCTCTGCCATGCTTTTTATTACTTTGGCCTTTGCACAGTTTAATTCTTCACTTCATCAACTTTTCAAGCCGCAGACGCTACACCGGCGCACTGCCACACCCACGCACGCACGCACACACACATACTTAAGCTACTCTACTGTCGTCCGTTAGAAGTCGTCTTAGTTGCAGTAGCTGCAACGACAAGCAGTGCGCAGCGCAAACTTTTCTAAATCACTGCGTTGCCATTTGTGTGACTCGCACACGTACACCCACCCGAACGTGGACCAAATCGTCAAATGTCAGACACCTGATGACTTTGTGTAAGCAGAAAATCCCAAAGAATAGTGGCGCCAGTGTGAGAACTGAAGCGAGCTTAAATAAATGAGTTTTCACAATTTTGCATTGAAAAGGTTGTGCAGCTGGCGGAGTGCAAGAGTGGAGGGTGAAAAGTACAAGAAAAATTAAGAATGAGATAGGAAGAGCTTAGGTGTGCGAGAAATCAAAAATTGAATCAATTTGAAAAGTTTGCATGCACCGGAAAAGCGTGCGACTTTAATTAAAAATCACTGACATACAAGCAAACATATAGCCGCAGATTAATATAGCTGCAGATACACGAGTGAATTTTTCGAACACACACCCACACACACACATCTATCAAATATTTGCGTGCAAGTGTGGCAGCAAAATTGCCAACTTAATTTACCTCTGGCGCACGTTGCACGTCGATGAACTGGCACTGCCAGCAGCATCCTTAATATAACAATAACAACAACAGCAACAATAACAATAACAACAAGCGTACCTCGTTCACCATCACATCACGGTGCAATGTGAAGCAGTGAAGTGGCTACGCGCCATGCTGACGTTGTGGTTCTTTATTGATTTATTAATTAAATTGTTTAATGAATCCCTCGCCGAGCTTCATGCGCCCCGGCTGCTGCTCGAAGGGCGTCGATAGTGTAGGATGCTGCACACGTTTGTCGCGCAACTGAGCATCGCACATGTGTGCCGCATGCGCCTGGGGCCGCCGCCTGACTTTGCGTATTTGATGTCTGATATTAAGATTATTTTTTTTTTACAAATATTATTACGTACGACTTTTTACTCGCCTTAAATGCATTTCACAGGTATTGCAAAAAATAGAACCTGACAGTTGGGTGTTTGGTAAGAGAAATGCTAGCGCGGTTCATTTGTCGTGCAGCTAATGTTCCAAAGTATTGAATGTCTCGAACAGCCCCACGCGGTCGACCGCTTTGCATCTGGCACCCCCTGCGAAAAACCGAAAAGCAGCAGCAAAGCAAGTAATCCAATTTGTTTCCGCTGCAGTTTACGTTTTCTATGGCTTCTTGACACTTGATAGGCGAACGCCTGGTGACGAGCTGGTAAAGACGACATGTGCGCTGCGCTCTAATGCGCATTTTTTGAGCGGGTGGGCTGTGTGCGCTGGAAGAAATTGGCTGATGTAAGCGCTCAATGACAATCAAAGTGTCATAGTGCCTAAAAATATGCCCCAAATTTTTAGTTAACTTTGGCATATAAATTAAACAAAGATTGAGACAATCGACGGCCTTGGAAATTTTACAATAAGTTTCTCTTTTAATGAATCGTATGGCGGCGGAGCGGGGAAATTATAAAAATGGTTGCTTTTTGGAAATTGAGGGTCTTTATTCATCGGATTTGTAATAACGAATGACAAGAGTACAATAAATACTGAACGAGACAAACCGGGGAGCATAAATAGGGAGAACATGAGTACAAAATGAAAAAAAAGGATGAGATTACAGGTGGGATCGACAGATCATTGAACAACCACAGCACTCATTTAGTCACTTTTCTTTAGAGAAACACAATTGTCTGCTAACTAGACAGCAAAGGTTTTCTTTTTTTCTAGTAGTTAAGAAGCGATT
Source organism: Melieria omissa (assembly GCA_963971225.1). Classification (NCBI taxonomy): domain Eukaryota; kingdom Metazoa; phylum Arthropoda; class Insecta; order Diptera; family Ulidiidae; genus Melieria; species Melieria omissa. The sequence continues at coordinate 58,261,211 of OZ020267.1, read as the reverse complement.
CATACTGATTATCCCCTGACTAGTGATCTTATACTCACCTTTGATCCACGACAAACACCTTTCCGTCTTCCTAAATTTTTAGAAGATTTTTCATCTAAACCACTTGAAACAGTGAAAATGTCAAAGCTTTGTAATTACGCAAGTGAAGCGTTTGGCCCAGAAAGCAGCGTCTTATGTGTATAAATGTGTGACGCATACATACACATATTTACATATTTATGAATGAGTGTAGATATTTTAGTATGCAAATTAATCTGGCAAACTTGATGACAGTCAAAAACCATAAAAGCGCACTTAATCTTTTTCATGTAACTGTAAAATTTACAAAGACCAAAAACAAAAGTTTCAGACTGCGCGTTTTAACCTCATTTTTAATTCACCACAAATTCCGGAGGAGTGTGCACCGATAAGGCAACAGTAGCGTTGTAAGCCACAATCGCTGCACAACTGCAGTATTGGTTGCAGTTGAAGCAAAGAAATTGAGTGAAATTACACGAAAATGTGTAATTTAAATGTGCAAAGAAGCTTCAGTATTTTACTCGCAATGAATGCTTATCCGATGTGTAACACTCGTTGTTCTTTGAGAATATTTCAAACACCAAAGTTTGTTTACATATACAAATTTGTTTTCTTTGAAGAGTGAAGCTTCAAAAACAACACATCCGCCTACAGAAAATTTTTCGAGCTCGCTCAACTGTCTTGCAGCCGGCAGTTTTCATGTTCGCACAAGTGCAACAGCAACCACCAATCTGCAATGTGTTGCAACTTTACAACTATTAGCAAATGTTGTTGCCAAGACTAGGCAAACTTGACTTTTTGCTTTCAGCTCTCGCTGCGCTCCACCCCGTGTCGAGTTTTGCTACAGTTTGGTGAAAACCACAGCAACAAAGTTTCTGCAGCGCCTCTTCGGCTTCTTTTGCTGTTGCAACCGCTGCCGAAGCCGCTGTCATTGCTGTCGCTGTCTGTCATTACGTGTCGTGTTGCATGTAGCGCTTGTTTCGAATTAAAATGTATTTCCTATAATGTGCGACCTCCTCTGCACTCTGTTTGCATTTTTTTGTCTTACACTGTTCCGATGTTCTCTTCACTCGTCTGCGCTTTCGCTTCTCCTTCTAGTTGCACCGCCACAGCGCAAAGTGTGCGAGCGTGCTGCACAGTTGTGCGGCTTCCTTGAGCTCGACTCAATCAGCCATCCAACCAGCCAACCAGCCAACTGAGTCAAACCCAGTTAAAGGCTGCACAAGAACCACAACAACAACAACAACAATCAATATGCACCAGCACAAAGTCATTTTCATGCAGTTTTACCAACGTTTCACTTCATTTCGCAATTCAGTTGCAAAAATTCTTCTTCACGTTCGCACAATTTCCGGTTAAGTGGCAAACAGAAAATAAACAAAAAAGGATTGTAATTTATTTAGCTTCGACATTCGCTTGATTTTTCAACGCTTGCATATTTGGTGGTGTGTGCGTTTTTAAGTGCGGAAGTGGTCATTGCTTAAAAAGAACGAAGAAGTGGAAAAGGACTAATGTGCGCCCATATATCTTAAACAGCGCGAAATTGTGAATTATAGCCAAAAATTTGTTGCAAGCAATTTTAAACTTAAACCTGCTAACGAATCTTTAATACTTTGAAGTGAAATGAATTACTTGGATGCAATGCTGGCGTGGTAAGCGATTGTGCTGTTAACGTGGATGCTAAAAAAATTTAGAAAATTGAAACGAAATTAAAAATTAATAAAATTGTTCAAACATTTAAAAGTCAACACGAAAGTATGCTTAACAAATTTAGACTCAAAAACGAACTTAGTAAAGTGTAAAAAAATTAATTAATTTTTATGTTTGTAACTTTATATTATAGCAAGCAAGTGTTGGCGACGGGTCACTAATCTATAATTTGGAATCCATGAATTTCCAAATAATAATAACGCACTACTCAGCATTCTACCACTCAACCGTTGTAAGGCAATTTCCCATTTCCCTCCAAAATTGCACACTTCAAATTCATTGCACTAGTCCTGCAATGCATTGGCCGAATTTTTGCATAGCTTTTATTCACTTTGCCCCACTCACTTTTCTATTTTCATTTTTGCATACTTTTAGTTCTTTGTGCTGCTTTACTTTGCATTTTCCTTCTCTCACGGTGAGCCTCTGAACTATGCAATTTGGCTGCCAAATAATGCAAATTTCAATTACTTTGCACACCTTTGCTGCCAACTCTCGACTTGATGCACCAACAAAGCCGCTTTAAATGAGCAATAATATTTTTACCGCCAATGCAACGATTGCCAAGTGCTGGCGCCACAATGTAGGCAACACAATGGTGCAGCACTCCGCCCGCATTATGCCCGCAAGAATTATTTATGCAAATTAATGAGAAAGCGCAGCAGCGTCGTCCTGCCGCCATTCGGCCTCAAATTTCGCAGCAAAAATTACAATTTTTCAATCGATGTGGCTGAAAGGCCCCGCAGCCCAAAAGGCATTAAGTCAATAAATAGATAATAGAATTTTGTGTGTCTGCAAATTAGCGAAATTGCTTTGCATTCCAATTAAGCGTGAGCGCAGAAGTATGCATAGAGATTACATATTGTGAGGTTAGGTTTGACGGGCGGCATTATCTATGAAAGTGTCAAGTTACATCTAAAAGCAATAAATTCCAATTGAACTTGAGCATCATTTGCTTTGCAGATTTCATTTAATCGATTTAATTAAAGATTTTTCTTAGTGATCGATTTAATTGTACATTTGAATTGTGAAGTAATCGAAGAGATTGCGATATCCGAAAATAAAATTATGATGAGTAGAAGGCGTTGGCCAAATCGTTCAGTATTTGGTTAGAAAAATGCTTCTTTTGAATTTTATTTTTAATTAGAGAATAATCTCAATAATTCAGACAATTAAAAACCAGGCACTGTCTAAAATATTGAAATATCTGGATTGCCAAGATTAAAAAAAAAAATCGACAAAAATACTGCTGAACACAAATGAAACTTATTTTTATTGAATTAAAATTATTTTTGCTTAAAATTTTATTCCTAACATGTTGTGAACATTTTTCATGATTTTGAAAGAAATTTGTAATTTGCATTTGGCAAAGTTTTGTTTAATTTTTGTAGAAATTGTTAAAGAAGTTAACGAAGTGACTTTCCTCGACTTAATTTGTGTAGAATTTCTTGTTTCTGGTCTATCGTTAAGAATTTAGGTTTTTTCTTAACTATAGATGCCATTGTTAATATTTGATGTAGTTAGATTAAACTTTTATAATTTATTAACATAACTTGCTTTTATTCAACTTTCGTCAGTTTCATACCTGAACCAGCAAATGACATATTCTAAGAACAAATGTGTTTGTGTATAGTTTGAAAAAGTATATTGTTTTTAAGAAATAATAATTTAAAATAAAAAAATGTCATAATTTAATTAAAAACGGGGGTTCTCCGTAAAAAAAGCAGATAAAAATTGATGTCCGGTTTCTTGAGGTAAATAAAATGTGCAGTGTCTGGATTACCACGTTTTTTAAATAATTTTTTTTGCGCTAACAATATTCTGCATTTATAAATGTTTGGTAGGTAGCGCTGCAGTTGTAAAAATGTTTTCACACAATAATGTACTAAATTAATTTTTCTATGGCCAAAACATGCAGTTCATTTTGTCTTTACTTGGTTTATTTTATATAGAAAATTTTATTTGAATCTAAAAATCGTTCAGAAATTTTCCTAACAGACTATTTGAAAGTGTTTTTCTCTTCTGGCCATTAAATTTATAACATAAATTTCTTGAAAACTCTTAAAAATATAGTCGTAAACTTTTTGTAAGTGAAAACTACGCCCGACGCCCACAGGTATGCAACACATACTCATTGCTCGTTCTTTTCCTCATTTGCCATTCACCGCCTGAGCGTTGTCACAGGCAGAAGTGGGTCACAGCAGCTGAAAAAACGAGCGCAACCAACCAACTTAATGCGCAAATTACAACTTCACTTTTTGTTGCTCGCTTCGTTCTGTGTTTATATGACTTTATGACAGAAACACACACACACACATTCACAGTCGCCATTTTCAAAATTCAAAATTTCAAAAGCTTAGCGCAAGTGACACCAACAAGCGAGCCAACTCTGGCAGCACGTTTGCCTTTCTTGCACCAGTTCAACAGTTAAAATTAAAATAGGAACAACATGCGCAGCAACAACAACACTTCACTATTAAACATTAAAGAGCCATTCACACACAGCACACCACACTGCCACTGAAGCTGCATTTCTGTCGCTTTCTAAAAACAAAAACAAATATTAATGAACACAGGCAGCGGCAAAATGCACATTCAAAAATCGCTGAATGGCGGCGAGTGCGTGCTAAGTACGCGCACAATGCTGCAGTCAGCAGCACGTTGCGGCGCTTGCGCTTTTCCAGCGCGCTACGTAGGTATAAAAATAACAACAACAACGCAAACGGAAATAACAAAGAATAGCTAGCAAAATCCCTTTGAAAGGAATTTCACACATGGCAGCACTTTTTAATTTCCATTTCAATTTTTAACACATTCCACACACTAAGCTATGCACAAATGCATTCGTGAGTGTATGTGTGTGTGTGTTCGAGAGAGCACGTGGAACGCATACTAATTAAAACCCTAAAAAAACCAGCGCATAGTTTTGCTCATTACACTTTAATATTTTCTTTTTCGTTTTCGCTTTTATTTCCGCACATCGTCGTCACATTTTTGCCATCCTTTACAAAGTCGTTTGCTCCTCCGCTCCGCACCCCGTGCCAGTCTCATGTGTATCCCTTGGCAAAGGGCGCATGCGCATTGGTGGCGAGGTAAAAAACGCCGCCACGTGCCCTCAACGCCGTCACATTCGCCGGATCGCCGCCCATGGCCAGCTCCCGTCCTGTGCCCATCAGACACCGGCGATGTTTGATCAGATCCTGCCACAAGTTGACATCGCAGCCTTGGCCGCGAAACGCCTCCTTGGCGCGCAGTGACTCGGCGAACAGCTGAAACGCGCGAAAGTGGCTGCACTCGTTGAAGAAGCAGCCCGGCTGCGCGCTGCCCCAGTTCACGTAGTAGTCCACGTGCCCCAGCGGCCAGTCGTAGCCGTACGAGCCCACGCTGGTGTGTATCACCTCGACGTAGTCGGCATCGGTGATGGCCACACGCTCGTCAATGTTCTCGTAGCGAAAGAGCGGCAGTGCCGGGTCCAGTGCGTAGATGACCGGCAGCCGGCCCGTCTGCACAAACTTGCCCGCAATGCCGGCTATGTGTGCGCCCATGCTGAAGCCCACCACGTGCAGGTCCTCGTAGCGCATGCCGGACTCGCGCTGCAGAAAGTCCACGAACTTGGCGACCACCTTGCCCACCGGCTTCACGCGATAGCTGGCGGTCAGGTAGTCGGCAACGGCGCCACGGCTCCAGTCCACGGTGAAGACGTTGTAGTTGCCGGCATTCAGTTTGAGATATTCCGGCACGAGGGTCTGGTAGATGCCAGCGCGAGCGCCACCAAACCAGCCGTGAATGAGTATTCTGCAAAGCAAAACCAATTCACATTAAATCGATAGGAAACTAACGAAACAACAAATTAGATAAAAGACAAATTATTTCATTTGATACTTGTTTTTTTTTTCTAATTTTCAACTAGTGCAAGTGCACTTATTTATGAAAATTCCTTAAGAACTCTTTAGTTCTGGGAAAAAATATTCTTTCTAAAACAGCTTTGCTACTAAATGAATTCCAAAGCTTTTATTTTTCTGTTTGTGCAATCGTTTGTGTAGAATTTTCCTGCACATTCAAGTGTTTGCGTCAATGCCCCTATGACACATTTTCCGCACGCTCAGCCCTCAGCCATTTTCCAATTGAATACCAATAAATAGTGCTCACTCAAATAGTTCCCCCTCACATCGCTCGCACTCACTCCCTCACCTTGTCGGATTGAAGGGATTGAAGCGTGATTGCCGCAGCGATGCGGCATTGTAGAGCTGCACCTCCTCCACCTTGACGCTGGTCGTCGCCGCCGTGTTGGCTGGCGCTCTTACGCCGAACACCGCACCAATTGAGTCGCTCACCACATTCAACACCCGCCCACTGGCCGGCGAAGTGCCAGCGGCCGCTGGCGGCATGCTGGTGTGTAGCTGAAAGACCGTGTGCCGCTCGGCATTGAAGAGGAAATTGTAATTCTGCAGATGCAATTGATCGCTGCCAAAGAAGGCGACTAATTGTCCGAATGGATTGACGAAGCCGTTCGCATTGTAGATTTTCGCATGGGGCATGGCCTGTGCGCTGGCAGCATAGCTGCTGGTGCGGCTTGCTACTGCTGCCGTTGCTTTGACACTTTCACCACGTTTGTGTTCTTCATGTGCCTTGTCATAGTGTGGGGCAACCTGTGCCGCCTTCTTGGCCAGCAGATCCACATTGGACAAAAGCTGGTCAGTTGGCAGTGTGTTCGTTCGCTGATGCTTCGCTGCCGTCACTTGCAAACTCGCATTGTATTCGCTGCTACAGTTGTGCAATGTGTTGTTTTTGCTATTGATTTTATTGTTGTTGTTGTTGTAGCTGGTAATTTCATTTGGTGCATTGTCCACATTACTAATGCCGAAAATCTGCTGCGAAAGCCAGACCCTCTCGATGGAGTCACCTTCGGAATCCGCCGCCTCGTTCGCATCACGCCCCCACTCTTCGATGGTACGCAAGTAGGCACTCAGGTCGGTGTCAAAATTGTTGCTGGCATAACCAGACGTGTGCAAATTATTGCTCAACACTTCCGATGACTTTGGCGAATGCTTTGGAGTAAGCTTTGCTGCACTGTAGTTGACATTACGAAGGGCTGCAAGAGCGAAAAGTGAGAGTGAGATCTGAGCGGCCGTAAGTAGAAATTTGTGGTTAGCTCAGGGAACTAAGTAAAATGCTATGGATTATTGAGGAATGTACAGGGTGTAGTAAAGTACTCGCACATAGTCTGAAATGCGTTGAAAACGAGTTGAAACCATTGCACTGTTTGGTAAAAATCCCATTTAATTCAAGTACTTAATATGTCACTAAAGAAATGCAACAACACACAACTCGATATGAATAAACTTCTCTCCTATCGACAGTTGATTGGATGAACAGCTTCGCACGGCATTACACACACATACACACGCAGCAACAATGATTTTTTTTGTGTTAAATATTTTCTCATTTTGCACCCGCATTTCGCACCCGCTCTCTATCTCGCATTCACACCCGCATTGGGTCTTTTGTTTCCACTACCATGAAATTCCAATGGGCCACTTTCAAACGAATTATCGCACACTGAACGGCGTCAATCGATAAACACCTGCAACAACAGCAAATAAACCAATTAGAGACGACTGCATTTTGCTGCTGCTGCTGCTGACACCAAAACCGACAGCTAACAACAATTTTCCGTCTTTTTCACATTCAAAACCACGCAAGATTTCCCAAGACGACTGCAATTCCAAGAACGATAAGACAACTGCGAGTTCGAGTGCTGCTTGTGAATCAGTAACGCACCGCGCGGTTATTCAAACTTGACTAAAGTCCCAAATTAAGCGAAATTGACAACGACAGATGAAAAAGCCCAAAACAGAACAACACAAAGCGAGATGGACAAAAGTAAACAGTATTTTAACGTATTTTTCTGCGACTTGGCCACATTTTCGATGTTTGTTGACTTTTCAGTTAAGGTTTATGTGGCTGATACTCGTAAAAGAAACCTCAGCAAGACGCATACAAACGATAGTTAAACAAATCGTAAATGTTAAGCAATGAGAGCAGCGAAAAAATTCCGAAAAGAATTGGTGAAAGAAAAATGTAAATACCCAAAGCAGACAGTCTGTAGTGACTGATAGAGGGGACGTGGGAGAGGCAATGTCCGCGCTGCATTTTGCAGTACACAGAAAGGTGCGCAAGCGGTGGGCAACCCGAAATGAATTGCGAGTTTCGGGCTGTTTGAGAAAGCGTTTTCAAACGTTCACTGTGGTTTCGGGTGCGACGAAGTGTTGGCCCCACTGGAGCGCTACTGTTGTCGTTGAATAAGTTCTGGCAGTCGACGAATAAATCTTTTCACTTTTTGCGGCCCAAAACTGAACACATAAATTTCTGCAAAGGTAGAAACAACCCACAGAAATGTTGGCGCCAACAATGTTAAATTCACACGCTGCATAAATTTTTGCATGCTTCTATATTTTTATTATTTATTTATGCAATTTTGTGGTCTTCTTTGTTTTTGTGTGTCATCTCAAACAGCGCAGAAGGTCTGCGTCAGAATGGTGTCGTTTTTGCGTTTGTGACCTCAAGCGAGGTTGAAGCTGTGGCAGCGCTCGAGGTCCGTCAACTGTCAGTGCACTCGTCGCTTTATGCTTTTCATAGCATTTGCACAGTTTCCGAAAAATGCCACGCAGACACTTTAAAACGCTGTGTCGTGCTCGGCAGTCGCTACCAACTGACCAGCTGTCTTTATTACTTGCCAATGAGTTGTACAAACAGCAATTAAACTCGCAAATAGAAAATATTCCAAAATTGTGTTTGAGTTACATTCGTCAACACTTTTTTGTGGGCCAAGTGTCTTTCGATCCAAACTGGTTTATCTACGTTCGAGTGTGAGGTAGGTCGATGCAACCTGACAACTGGTGATAACGTTGGGCTACGTCCGGAGACTCGTCACCCGTTATCACGCCTCCCCTTTGTACGGATACACTCGACTTTTATCAAGTCAAGTCTTGACTTTTTACCTGCAGCTACAATTTGCGTCCAGAGTTGGCGCACTGTTATTTAGTTTTGTTTCTGTTTCCATTAGGCGTGTGTGTGTGTGTGTGTGTGTGTGTGGGTGTGGGTGAGTGTGTTTGTGCGCGTAGAAAACAGAAGCACACTTTGTGTTTGGCATTTCGCTCTGTTGTTGGCAACTTTGTATATGAAAATAGTTAGTTGAAACTCTTTGTAAAGTGCGGCCCCACTTAAGACTTCACTGCTAAGTAGAGCATTTCACTTAATGCATTTCACTTGATGAAAATGTAAACAACACTGACTTAATCTCATGATTTTCATGCACCGACATATTATTGCATGAGAATTTAATCCTTCCAACCCCCAATTTTACCCTGTGTTCCGATATTACTTTTTGATATTTAAATCACTAAACATTTGCATAAGAAGTGTGCGCACGACATTTGAAGTCGCCACACCTCTTTGTTAGAGTTCTAGAGCATGTTTACTTTTGAACAATTTTAGCTTAAAACGGGTTAAATAAATTTTGTATCAATATTTTTTAATTACAAGCAAATAACACTGAGCAACAGCCAAAATTTTTCCGAGTTCTAGTAAACCTTTTCTAAAGGATTTTTGGACGCTGATCACAACTGCGTACTTAGTTTTTTGATTGTTTGAGCGGTTTGTAAGTTATTGGTGGTTTTTGCTAGGAGGTGTTTTCCACGTTTTTTCATCTTTGAATTTTTATTGCATTTGTAATATGTTGAAAAAAACGATAATTTTTTTATGACACAATAACGAATCCTCAAGCTATAATTCTGACCATAGTCGATTTCGATTGGTCAAGGGTTAACATGGCTATGGCCCTTCAAAGTTCAATTTTCGCGAATTTTTCATAAAAATTCATTTAAAATCGATGTTGCAATTTTCAACTAGGAGTTAGTGTGCAATGTATAGTGTAAGGTTGTAACTTAAACTTATAGAACAGATTTTTTGCATTGTATGTGCCATTCCCGGCCTATGCTCGTTAGAGTGTAAATGCGACTTCATCTTCTGAACACGTGTTTGTATTGAAATCCCCTAATGCTTTTCGCGTCATTGACGAAAGTAGCTAAAGTATTTTCGCAAGCGTCAATATTTGTCTTTTCAAGGGCATTAACAAAATTTGAATTGGTTCATTACTGTAGGAGCTATTCTAAAAAGATTTGCATCACTCAAGCAAAAATTTCAACCACACACACTTAGCAAACTACTTGCTGTTTTTCCATATTTCACTGCGACATATTTTTAGGGCCCAAAAAAAATCAAAATCAAAGCTGAAAATTTTATGAATCAAAGGCATTTGATGAATGTGAGCATTTTCATACTGCTGCCTAAAAGTGTGCTCCGATATTATAGCTCAAAAGTAAATCCTTGCTTTTGTTGCTGAATTTATCAATGGAGAACTTACATATTTGTACACATACTCTATTACAAACATCGTATTTCAAAAATTTCTTTTTTAATTGAAAGCCCCAACATTCTTCTTTCACTATATGACAATATATATTTTTTGTAAGAAAAATTCGTTTGTGTATTCGCAATCTTGCAAAGTAACTGAAAATTTGACTTTGCAAATGAATAACTCTTGCAAATTTGAACCGATTTTAATGTTTTAAATTTGAAATACATAGAGTATTGTTAATCTATGTTAAAAAAATGGCATTTTAGACTTCAGGTTTGTAGAAGCTGCATGCGTATAATGGTCAAAAAACATGGAAAACGCCCCTCCTCCCTCAATATTTCTTAAGCCGCTCAAACAATCAAAAAACTAAGTACGCAGTTGTGATCAGCGTCCAAAAATCCTTTAGAAAAGTATGGTTTGATTTCAGAAAAAAAAAAATAATGTCGATTTTGTTGCTCTGTGTAATTTAATATTTATGGAAAAATACATAATTATCACTTTTTTGATTTTATTTAACCATTATTAAAGAAACAGGGTTTTGATCAAATGCGCTCAATTCGTAGAATTCAATTAGAACACAAACTTTCCCTGATATCGCTGCAAATTATTATAAATTTTTTGGGGATAACAGTAAAATTTGTGTAATTTGCTTTGAATACATTGATTAGTTGATTACTAATCGTCATTGTTTGAATTTATTTATAAGTGGAGTTTTGAAAGGGATTCGCCATTGTCTGCCGAGAGGTAGCAGTTTTCTCCTTCTAAACTATTCTGCATATTCTTCTATTAAAAAAAAATAATAAATACTCTGGATTTTGTAGAAGCTAATTAACGAATATCCATTTTTATTTCTGTCTTTTCAGGTATGTTTGACATTTCCTCAACGACCATTAACTCAACAACCCTTACCTGAAAAAATCATAACTGCAGTAAAAAACTCGACTGCAAGAAAAATTCCCGGATGTGCATTTCTTGTTTGCGGCGACGGGACCGCATGTCCCCATCGTCAGAGCCGCAGCGAAGTGCCACTCGAAACAAGGTAAAAATGCGGTACGTGAGCGTGTATTGAAATTAGTATCGAATTACCATCTCGTGTGCCGGGCGACATAAACGTAAAATCGACGTAAATGCAGAACGTGACTATGGGCCAAATGACGGCCGACGTGCAAGAACGAAGAACGGGGAACCGAAGCGAACGCGCACTGTTGCGGCGGCGCACTTGAAGTTGGCCGCAGATGCGACGCGCCGCCGAAGCGATAGTGGGGTAGGCGTGTGCACTTAACGCTGATTTTTCTGCAGTGATAGCAAATTTTATTGTCATTAGCGGGGAAATGCAGCATGAAAAAATAATAGAAGAAGAAGAAGCGAATTGTGTATTTTGCCGTACGAAGCGCCTTTGAAGCGGAGGTGCGGAGCAAGCAAAAAATGTTGTATCAACGCAATCTCGATTCAGCTGCAATGCAAATATCTAATGCGCGGATTAATGTATGCAATGACATGCGGTGTTTGCTGGCAGCATTTGAATTGCGCAAAATAAAATACACAAATTGTGCAATGCACTAACGAAAAGTGTGACAGAAAGATGGAAGAGGGGGCAGTAATAAAAGTGCGCACAACAATGCAGCATTAACAAGCAACAAAAGCTTCGAGAGCGAAGAGGAAGCAGGTAAAGCGCGTTATCTGCTCTTGTGTGCCTTTGCGTCTGTGTGTGTGTGTGCGAGTGTGTGGCGGCGCGCAAAGGCCAAAACAGCCGCACGGCTTCGTATTGAACTCGAGTGCTTTGTTTTTCCTTTATAGTCGAGCATAAAATAATCAGAGCAACGGCAGCGTGTGTGTTGGCGACAGGATAAAGATAACACACCGTCACACATCCTTACACACACACACACATGCACGTCACAAAGCCACCTCATCGCTTTGCTGTGTCTGCGTGTCTGCAAGTGCTTTGCGGCTATCACAGCTCGTATTGAATGGCGGTGCTGCTGTTGCTGTCAGCATAAATTCCAATCAATCATTTCATCCTCTTCAAGGATCCGTTCTTCCTTTCACTTGTTTCGGTGCTTTGTTCTCTGTAGTTTTTATTTCAAATTTTTCGCTGCTGTGCTTGTTTGGTTTTCTGCTTTGCGCAGTAAATTCGAGACGAGTCGAGTTGAGTCGAATCGAAATGAGTCGAGTGCGTGTCGCACCGCAGCTGCAAATCGCTAAAGTTGCTGACGGGCAAACTGCTTGTCAGATCGTTGGACGAGCCGGGCGGTGGCAAGCGCACGAACAGCAGCACTTGAGCGACAGCAAAACGTGGAAAGCGCAGGAAGTTGGTCCAAATGCCGCAACGAACTGCGGAAGGAAACAGCAAACTGACAATAAACAATTTATGTAAGTTGATGAAGCTGAGGTCGTGCGCCTTTCTTCTTCTTCCGCTCAGTTTTGTTTTCTTCAATTTTTTGCTCTGTTGCATTGATTTTTCTGCATCACTTGCAGATTAATTCTCACTTTCTTCCTGCAGTACGGCGATTTTGCTGTCTTTTCGTGCATCGTTTTGCATTGCGCACAGTGGGCGCTATGTAAATTTTTGCCTGCAGTCACCATTTACATAAAAACGAAATAGGTTTGTTGTGGCTCTGAAACTTTGTGCGTTGGCAAATGTTGGCTCATTGTCGATGACAAAGAGGCCGCCTTTTATTTTTTGCACAAGATCCCGATTCAACTATATATCGCACACGCACTACAAAAGTGACACAACTCAAAATTTTTCATTTTCGGGTTTATGCATCAATCTACCAATCAGCAAAAGCTCAGTATATTGTTTTGTTGTTAACTGTTGCAAAAATGCAGTTAGGTCTCTCTTCATGTCAGAAGTTTGATGCTATTTGATTGCTGCAGCTCAATGCAAAAGAGTCCTAACTCAAATTGTGTCACTTTTGACGAAATAAATTTTTGTTAAAGTTAATTTTAAGCAAAATTCTGACAATTTTTGTATATATTTTGAATTATTAAAATTAATTATGAATTTTCAAAATTTTTCTTTCAACTTTTCAACTATCATTTATAATTATTAAATTCAGAAAAAGTGGCATAACTTGAAATAGTTTCGTAATTATTGAATTAAAATATCATCAAAACAGTCACAACTCAAAATTTTGGATTTTCTAGTGTAAAATAAAAAAAGAATTCTTGTAACTTATCCTAAAGCATAATCTGTAAGGATTTTCTACTGAACGGTCTATTTGTTATTTAAAAAAAATATTTATTTAGCTCAAAAACAGTTTTTTGCGTTTCCTGAAAAAGAAAAAATTTTGAGTTGTGTCACTTTTGTTGTGCGTGTGCGATATGTATATATAGAATATCTAGTAGAGTATATCTGTTGATCTCAGATATGCTGAAAGTGGCAAAATTTGTCATTTAAATCAATATCTGTGGCTTATGTACAAAATCTTGATACATTTTCCGAGAGTCATTCATTAAAGTGTTAATTTGTATCTTGCATTTTGATATTTTCCATTGGTCTAATCATGTCTTATTTCCCGACTTTACTATATCCCCAACTTTACTATATTTGCATGCAACATTCATCGCATCCAACCACTGTTTGTCGCCAACGTGGTCCACTTCAACTGGCTTTTCACCTCTTGTGTGCAGTACTTGTTGTTGCCATAAAATAATGCGCAATTGTTACGCAAACTCCCTGCATTTTTTTTGTTTTGCCCAGCAAAGCCCCCCGGCGAGTCAGCACTCATGTGGCATTTTGTATTGAAATTGCGTCATTGACAATTTTTAATGCCGAACTTTTCGCTCTCTACTCCGGTTCAATGTGCTCTGGTCCTTCGCATCCGTGCAAACAGCAACAACATTGTGTCGATGTGTGTGTGCGTGCGCCACTTGAAACACGTCGTGTCAGCATTTAACATTTAACTCGAGTGGGCGGTGGGTCTGAGCGCCCTCCTCCACACCCGACACAGCACTCTTCCAGTCAGTGGTTGCATTGTGGCCGTTGTTGTGTCGGCCGCTTGCTGAGTCGTCTTTAGCGCAGCCTGCTCCGACTAGTGGCGCGCATCCTGCAGTGACTGTCTTGTTGCTGTCGCTGAAGTTGCTGCTATTGCTGCTCGAGTGTGGTTGAGATGAAATTTATGAGCAAATTACGAGCACAGCCGCAGCCGCAGCGAGCACTTCGCCACGCGCTGTCGCTGCAAGTTTCCCCGCTTAGTTACACGATGCTGTCTCAGCCTTTCTGCAGCTTATTCTGCTTGCGCCGGCTTCTTTCCGCCGCTTTAGCTGCATTCTCTACATATTTTTTTGCGTCGAATTGTATCAGCGAGCCGCGCAATAGTTCTGACGAGGCTGCGATATGCGAACCAAACAAATCCAAATCTCAGCGCCGTCATTCAACATGTGCACTTGGCCGACAGCGGCAGCAGTTGAGCGCGCATTATGCGGCTGCAAGTCGCGGAAGGTTGTCGTGACTGGGATGTGGGTTGAGGTCGATTTTAATATTTTGATTGTGCTTTTGTTTGCTGACTAGTGCGTGTACGACTATGCGAGCTGACCGATTTCGCTGTTCTTGAAAGAGCGACAGCTCGTCGAACAATCTCTAGCGAAAATTTATTTGATTTTGTCCAAGAAATCGGCGTTGCAAGCACAAATTTTGTTCTTTTGTTCAATTGTTTTAACCTTTAAGCTATTATATCAGCTTGTCATGTGAAAAGTAAACAGTTGCATGTTTCACAGATGAGTTCCAAAGCCTTTAAAGTTTAAATAGCTGCAGTAGAAACTGTCAGCTATTTCGCCTCCATTCCCTCTTCTTAAAATGTGGTGAAATAAATGTTTATTTCACCATGCTCCAAAATAGCTATACAACACCCCTAGGGATAGCGTTTATTCACCATTTAGCTTTTCGCCAAAAATTGCAAAATTGCATCCAATTTTAGCACCATTTCACCATTTCCCACAATTGTTTGAAATAAAAGTCAAACCACATTTCGCCAAATATCGTAAAATTATTGCAATAAAGTGGTGTAGAACTTGGGTTATTCCTAATACCTAATTTTTTGGTACCTTTTATAAAGGGACAAATTTTAGTTCAGAACCATTTTTCTTAATTCGAAATTACCATTTGGTTCAACGCTAAACGCCCTGTGCTACGTAAGGGTTGCTGTCTTCGCTGCACTCTGCAGCGGCATCTGTCAACCAAGTGTTGTACTATGAAGCAATGCAGAATTATAGTAGCTTAGACACAAGACAAAAAATTGCCCTGGTAAGAGAATAAGCATAATAAGAAGAAGCATAAATCAGTCACAATTAGCAGCACGGAGAAGAATATTTAGAAATGTTTTGTTTCAAAAACAATAAATTCTTTTTAAACCCAATCAAAAAGTAAATCAATCGTAAAACTGTGTTTACTAATTGCAGTTTTTTGCTGCCTAAATTCTTCTTCTCCCATTCTTGTTGTAAGGCGAATTACACGTTAATGGTTGACGCTATTTACGCTAATCACAATTCAAATATTTTTTTTAATTTAATTTAATTTTGATTAAATTCATTAATTTAATTAATTTAATTTAATATTTTTTCCCACTTCTTCTTCTTCCCACTTCTTTGTTCACTCGCATGCACGAAGTGCATTTTCCACAATTTGTAGCTATGCCATATATTTCAATTACATCCGTTTTCGTGTCACTTTACATCCGCCTTGCTGCTGCTTTCACTTCCGCCGCGTCTTTGGACGCTCGAAAGATTCGGTTTTGTAAAATAAGCTCTACTATGATTTTACAGTTTTTCGTTGCTTTGCTTTTTGAAAATTTTAAGTGACGCATGAACTTTGGCATTCGACAGTCAATATCCGTTAAATCCTTAACAAATAAAGCCCGCATGAACGATCGTGGCGAGTAGGTGAAGCAGGTGTCTGTGTCTGCCAGCACATTTAGCAAATGTTTCGGGTGTGCCACTACCCTTGGTGCCTCCCCCGTTACTACCTCGCACTTCGAACACAGTTGCGTTCTAGCTGCGACTGCTCATTTGCATCACTTGTGGCAGGCAACTAGGCAGCCACTCACGTTCCCCCGTCCTCGACTCCCTTCCTACAACCAGCCAACCCCATTTTTACCAACGACCACTTTGCTCCTTTGCACTCTGCAATCGCAGAGTGCAAAGGAGCAAAGTGGTCGTGCACTCAGTTCGCTGCGAGCATTCAGTTCGCTGTAACAGTTTGCAGTACGCTCGAGTGGGCGTGGTTGACTAGAAATCTAAAATTGCTTGGGTTGTAGTCTTTACACAACCATGGCCGTAGCGTGTTTCAAAAGTCGAACAGTACCGAAAGTGACATTTTTGCTAGTCAACGTTTCCGCATAGAAAATTCTGGCATTGCACCAGCTGCCTGCTGCCCGCTTTCCGCCCCCCTGGAGGCGCTTATCAGTTGCGCTTGTCAGTTGTGCAGTTGTGCACTTTTGCCGTGTCACACTTTGCGGTCTGGCTGCAGTGCGTGCCACACCGACATCACCACAACTCGTTATGCGCTCCACCTGCACTGCAAATGCTTCACTCCCCGCTCCCATCGCCCACCCATTTCATGCACTTGTCTTTTGCGCATTTGTTATGCTTTCTCTGCTGCTAAATGACGCTGTCAGCTTGTTGTAAGTTCTTGTTTCGATTGTTCTTGTTGTTGTCAAGGTGGTGTGTTGTTTTCGCAATGACTATGGTTGTTGTTGTGGTGATTGCTGCCGTCACTCGATGGTATTCTGTGCTGCTGCTGTCAGTGTTTTTGCCGCTTCCAACGCTGTCAGCTAGTTGGAAATGTCGAAAAACGACTGCCCGGACATTAGGTAATTGTCAACCGAGTTTCGAGCGTCATCCTTGCTCCTTGCCTCTACGCCCCCAATGGGGCGCACCACTAACCTTTTAGTTCCAATTTCAGCTGTTTTCACGCCACGCGCCCAATTTTCATTTCGCATTTCTACCCCTTTCGGCGCACATTAATGTTTGCTTTGAAACTCGAGGGGCAACGCAACGGTACGCGACGGACACACCTTTTAATTAATAAAATTACACGGCAATCAACTCACTCGTATCCACCCAGCGTCATCGGCCACCAGCCACCAGTCGTCAGCATTGCCGCTTCCACTCGTACACTTCATTTATTCATACCTACATACATACTTACATATAGTACATGTTCTCAGTCTACACAGTACACCATATTCTTGGATGTGTGTACGTCCCTGTGTGAGTTTCCGTATCCCTTTTTACCTTCGACTCCCAGCTACTCATCTGCTGCCGGCATTGCTATACGTGGATTTTCGTATGCGTCATTGCTGCATAATGAAGTGCCCGCCCCAAAGTGCTCCACTCCGCTCCAACCCGAGCCCCAGTCCGGCCACCCAACTCTTAGACTGCTTCACCTCAAGTTGAAGTGCGCTTGTGGCCAACTCAACGCCTGTCCGGGAGTCGTGTTTCCCTCACCTTTACACTCTCCCACTTAAGTAGCTGCAGTGTCCTTTTATGCCCGTTATGGCATTTCGTGCCTCCCCGCACGACCACTTTTCATGCAATATTATTTAATGCAATGCTAAAAACTTTGATAAGCTCACGAAGCGCCACGAGTGCCTTCTGTCTCTTGCCGCCAGTCTGTCTGTGTGGCTCTATGCCGCTGTCGTCCTATAGCTATGTTTGCTGTATTCATGGCATGCTTCCCCCGAGATTAGCTGCTACGGCTCGTTTGCGTAATTTCCTTGGAGTGTGCAGATGAAACAAAAAATTTTCTGCTCAGATGCAGACGCGAGCTTACTCATCTTTCCATATTTTTGGGAAGCAAATATTTTATTAATGCATTAATGCGTCCATTGACTGTTTTCTGAATCGAAATTTCACGCTTTCGGCGTTTATATTTACACCGTTGTTCAAAAGGTTGCTTGGCGGTGCGTCAGTTGGCAGCAGACACTATTTATAGATAACTTTTGCCCAAAATAGAAGTTTTCATGTTGCATTGCTTTGGTGGATATTCAATTAACTAAAATAAATAATCAATTTCATAGATCGAAACGAGTCTTCCTGCGTAAGCACTTTTTGGTTGGCTTCAGCAGTTTACTTGTGACGCGCACAACTGAGGGTCAACCAGAAATAGGAGAAATTGAATGGCTGAGGACATTCGTGTAAGGCCATCAACTTATGAGAAAGTATACCGTCACTGTGTTATTTGATGGGCAGATTTTAAAACTAATAATCACACTAAAACATGTGATTCGAAAGAGATTGAGACTTGACGTATACAGTACTTTTCGCTTAAAGCCAACTTCGAGGGACCGGGCAAAATGGTTCGTTTTAACCGAAAGTTCGCTTTAAAAGGGGTCCATAATAAGCAAAACACATAGAGCGCGTACTTTGAAATTGGTTCTTAAACGGGTTCGTTATAAGCGAAAAGCACTGTATTAATGGTTCAGATAGATTTTGTAATTAGCTTTCTTGGAAGATGAATGAGGAGAATAGCGAAAACTTGAGGACTTATTTAGAATTGATAAATTAAATTAAATTTATTTTTATGTACGTATTTGTTTTCGGTGTAATTTTTTATATTATAAAGTGTTAAATTATTCTGCTTACAATAGTTTTGTAAGAAATAATAAGCAATCATTTCGAGAGTATACACAAGTCAGCAAGTGTAGTCAAAAGATAGATAAATGAGCAAACCCCACTATCAGCTTCACACGTTTCCATTAAAGTCCTTTTCTGGCTTCTTTCTGTGAAAGGTTTTCGCAAAGTTGCTAATATTTTTCGAGACTTTTAAGTCAGCGCACAAGTCAGTGGCTGATTCAGGCGTGCGGGGCACATAAGCAGCATTTCCAGAAGAAATGTTCGGCGTGATTGCAATGGATTTGCCTACTCAAGTAATACAACTGGAAACAAATATTCTCAAATTGGTATGCAGAAAGTGGGAAGCTGTAAGCTTCAGTATCTATTGAGACATTGACCTTGTTCAATGACCTTTTGATTTTCATTTAATTGACACTTGACATTCACTTAATTGACATTTAATTTGCGTCACGCCCATTGATTATGCCTCCCGCTCTTTCGTGTTGATCTGATAGCTTTTTACTTCAATCTCCAATTCGCAGTGTCGGTTGCTAATCGCATTTCCGCAAAACGGAAAATCAGACAACTACAAATCCGAATTCGAAGTACCCAAATTAACCGCAAAAGCTTCGACTAAACCACAAATCACCAAACGAAAGCCACTTGACAAGAAGTGCAGAGCAATTTCGACACTTCCGCCTTGGTTCACTGCAATTTCAAATGGGATACAAACACTCGTTCTCTGTGCCGATCTATTCGGCGACGACGCATAAAGTCGCAAGTCTCTTAGTAATTCGTCCATCCTGTTCTTGGCTATGGATTCGCTGCACAATTTTGTGTTCTATGCTGCGCCGGAAAATCTTTCGCAGCAGCCGCCCGAATTGCAGCATCAGCGGACATTTGTGTGCTGCTGATTTTTTGTACATGAAGTATTCCTCCGCAATGTGGCGAATATCTGCTAGTAGAGCCACCCTTGTGTACTGCAGCTTTGCGCAAATGCTTGCGATGCATTCAGCACTGCCCCGCCCCGCACGGCGTCGACGAGCATTTGTGCATCGCTGATGAGTCGAGTCGGGTCGAGTCGCATTGAGTCGTCGATTTGTTTGCTTCGTCCAAAACGCCACGCCGAAAATGTTTCATTTTCACTGTAATCCTTGCTGGCTGAAGAAGCTGCCGCACCGGCTTCCCCCTGCACGGGTTAAAGTTTCGACACTGCTCGGGCTGCTTAGCTGGCACTTTGCTTTGCCACTTTTTGGTATTTCTGCGCGAGCGAAAGAAGGAAGAGTGCTCGTGGTGCACTGGTGCTCGCTCGTGCGTCTCGCCAACCGTCGCAACACACCGACGAACAATGCCAAAATCTGTTGGACCATGGTGCAAGGTACTTCTGGCTGTGCGGCTGTGTGTGTGGCGGTGTTGTTGCAAGCACCAAAGAATTTTAGTGTATTCGTGATTTTTGGTCGGTTTTTCCATTTGTTTGGCCACAGCATCGCAACAAGGGATGAAGTACGTTCGCGGCGCTGGAGATTTGGTCGGCTGCACATGGCAAATGTGCAGACAGACGGGCCGAGTGCTGGTCGAAAGGGCGAATGGTCGACCGTAATATGGGAGTGCTGGGTACAGGATTTGGTCTTACGGATGCCTTAGACGGTGCGGTGAGAGCGTGAAGCGCGACGCAGGATGAAGGGCTCAATGGTGATGACGATGACGAAGATGTGTGTGACGACAACAGTGGCGGCAGCGGCGACGGCGACGATAGCGACAATAGAGTAGCGTACTATGTAGAAGGGCGATGAGGGCGAGAGCCAGCACGAGGGCGCGAGGACGAAAGCGTTGGGTTCGGGCCGTTGGATGCGGTGGGCTCTAGTGCACGCAGTGTAATGCACAGCGTCGAGCGCTGTGCTGCGCATTAAAAGGGAGTGGCTTTTGTGTATGAAGTATAATACTTTTTTCTCGGCAGCAGCAGGGCAGAAGTGTGCTGCTAGTATATTGAACGATTAAGAGCATATTTTCGTTTTTTCGTTTTATTTTCGGTGCGGTGTTTTAGTTGCGTTGACGGCAAAAAAAAACCGAAACTGCAGAGTTGACTGAACTTTGAGGGAATTTTTTTCAAAGAATGTATTGGAGAAGGGAACAGATTTAAACGAAACGGAAGTTGGGATTAGTAGGAAGGCTGGAGTGGAAAATTGGTATTGAGTTAACTAAAAGTGGGGCCAAATTGAGGTTAGCCAAATTCGATTAAGAAAAGTGGGGTTTGGTTGGAAAAAGTCAAGTGGGATTGAAACGGCCTCAGGTGGCACTGAGATTAAATTAAATAAAAAAATTTGGGTTGGATTGAAAATTAAGTGTTTTATTGAATTAAGACACGGTGGAATGGGCAGCTTGCGCTTATGATAATGAGCTTTTAATAAAACATTGAAACTTTGAGTAAACTTTTTTATGAGATTAGGTTGAACCATTCTTGACAAGATTCGATTGGAAGCTAAATACTCGATTAGCTGAGTGAATTATAAATAATAATTTATACAAAATTATGGTGGCTAGAAACCTTATAGTTCTTGTAGAGTCTCGAGAAGAAAGCTTAAAGTCTTCTTTAAGCTAAAAAAAATTAGGTTAGGTTTTCCTTTTCGATCAATTAAACGGCAGCAGATTCTATATTCTTTGCTTGCATTTCGTAAAAGTAAAATTTTGTTTTTAAAATTTTGCGAAAATCCAACTTTCTGATTAACCATGGGAACAGTATGAAATTGGCACATTTTCGACCGTTGTATGCATAGATGAAAAGCTTTTGTAAGAAAGCTACTCGCCCTTTGTCAACGCAGCACTGGTCGCCGCGGAGGCGAGTGGCCCAAATCGGTGGCGCCATTCAGAATTGCACGACTCGGCATTAAACGGCGCGCCGACAGAAAGGAAAACTTGTTGAAAGGGCCGCGCACAATTTGCGTTAAGCAAATAATTGTTGGCGCCGTTTGGTGGGGAGT
Source organism: Melieria omissa (assembly GCA_963971225.1). Classification (NCBI taxonomy): domain Eukaryota; kingdom Metazoa; phylum Arthropoda; class Insecta; order Diptera; family Ulidiidae; genus Melieria; species Melieria omissa. Next base: position 58,239,533 of record OZ020267.1, on the reverse strand, counting down.
GGGTGGTGTTTGTCATTGCGCGGCCGGCGCTGTCGATGCAGTCTTTGTTGGTGGTGGTTTATCGATTTTTGTTCGAAGTTTTGTTCAACATTTAGAAGTTTTTAGTAGCTTGGCGCCGCCAAGTTAGCCGCAGTTGCATTGAAAATGTGGGAGACAGTTTGTTAATTTTCTCGACGGCAGCTTAATTGAATTTCGCCAACGACGCGGCTTTGCATAATTCATTAGCTTGTTTCGTGCAGTTCCATTTTCCCATATCCAATTTTCATTTCCAATTTTTCCCACTTCCCGTCTTTTTGGCAAATTGCACAGAACGGTGTTCCGTTACCGCGGCGTTCCCTCCGGCCGCACGAACTCACAAACACACACAGCCACTACGCAACACAGTATCCATCTCTTTTCGACGCTGCTGATTTTAAGCATCCTTTATCCCTTTTCGAGGTTCGGCCGCAGCGGCAGATGCAGCCGCCTTTTCGCGAATGTCGTTATTGCTGCTGGCCGCGTTGCTACTGCGCTGCGACGGGCGCCGCCACTGCTGCTCGATTTAAAAATTGGAAAATTGATTTTTCCTGCTTTCGCCGTATACCGGAAATTTTCAGGCTTAGCGAGCTGCGTTTGCGTTTCGCCTTTGTGCTTGCTTTCCGCTTGCACACGCACACACACACATGAACCTACAATCACCATGGCGAATGATGATGAATTTTCGACAAGAATTCAACGCATTTGCATTGATAAGACGCGTTGAGACGAGCTCCTCGCAACTCCCACTGCAGATATTGTGTATATCCGTTAAGGCGTTGCTGACCCCGCCGGGGGCTGCGGCTGTTGGTTTCGCTCGAAGGACAATGTTAATGCCCCGGCCCAGCAGTAGACTTTCATATTGGAAAACAGTACTGCTGTGACAGGACAATATCATCGGCAATCGATTGGTGCTAATGGCTAGTTTCCGTTTCAGATTGTTCGAATTGTCGGCAAATCGAATGAATGTTTAACGCTGCCGCTGCTTCCCTGCATACACAGTTTTTGCAGCCTCTATTCTACTCCATTTTTAATTTACTGTCGATAACGACGACGACGCCTGAACGCGAGCTGTGAGAAATTGCACGTATGAAATCCAAAAGCTGACTGACGGCGAGCTCAATGAGAATGCGTTATGTGAGGGTAGATTGCACGGTAGCAAAATCATTCCAGTCGCATTACCAGCAGCAGAGACAGCGGCAACACGTACACTGCTCACTGTCGGCCAGTACTGCTGCCACACAATTTCGGGAGAGCAAACAGCCCAACAAAACTTCCCAAAGCAGCATAAAAAGCAACCGAAACACAAACGCCTAAAAATTCCATTTTGCAGAGAGAAAAGTGCACCCAAGGCAGCATAGATACAGACAGCGCACCCCGCTACGGAGCATAGACTCCGCTTAGAAAATGCGAGTTCATTAAACAACCACCCTAACCTCCATTTAGCTATGCAATTGCCCAACTTTGCTATATAAATAACTGCATAAATATTATAATTCGTTGGTTGCTTGAAAAGAAAAGACAGCAAACTCAAGCTGAAAGTCATCCATTGAAGGGCTCGACCCATGCAAGGACTTCTGATCTATTAATACCGACGACAGTACTTTACCAGTTGGGTGTCAGCGAGACCCAACCTTAGACCTTAGACCTTAGTTTGACCTTAGAGTCAAACAGCGGGCCAAAGGGATACATAGAGTGTGAGAGATTCACTTTCGGTTCTGAAACCTTTACATTTTGAAATACTTTACATTTTAGAGCCGGTTTGCGCCATGCTTTTTGATTTATCTAAATAAAAACATATATAAGACAGAAAGAACCGTATAAGAAAGTGGACTACGATCGTCATGTCAGGTCCCTTATGGTACCATATTTTCTAGATGTCAAGATGTTCGATGTTGTCAATTGATCGTTCGCTCTCTGCACTATTTATTGACTAGTAACACTGGTTGGATACTAACGTCTTTTACAAGCGTTTTAACTCTTCCAACCATAATGCTAATTTTTTTATTTCTTTGTTATTGCAATCTTCTATACAAATATAAATTATTAGGCTTCCGAATCCCATTTATTCGCACAAAAGTTCGATCCTCTGCCCTCACTGAAGCACCAAATTCTGACAGTGTATCCTAAAAACCGTAGAACACACCAAGCCGAATATCCGGCCACTCTCAGCTAAACGTATTGAATCGCTCCATCTTATGACTTACGCGATTAATTGAGCAATCCGTCTCTCTGCACAATGCATGGGGGTGATTTCACTCACTGCTCAGCGCCTTTCCATAGGCCAACTTCCAGCGGAGCGCCCATGCTCGTTGTCGGCATTCCATTCAATAGTCTGTGCAGCACGTCAACATCCCCTTTTACGCTGCCACATATGTACAAAAGAGTACACACTCTGTCCCGTACACACCCCACTGCAGCACCGTCGCACCCCCGCTCAGCCCACCAACGCCACGCACCCGAGTTGTGTGCGACAGCGAACAATTCCAAGGGGTGGTTCTCTTACATTGCCTGCGGCCGAGTACAACAACTAAAACAAAGACCACGACAACAACATTGCCGATAGTAACAACACCAACAAGCGGCGCAAGTGAATTTTCAATATGAAGTAATCATAAAACAATAAAGGCCGCCTGTGTACTTTCGCCAGCCAGATCGCTTTGGGCTGCGTTTCCATCATTTCATCATCTCCCGCCGCCAAGTGACGTTCGTTATGCTTCGAGTTTATTGAAAATTGGCCTCCTTTGGACCATACATGGAATGCGTTGACAATAAATGGATGCTGGCAAGAGGAGACGCAAATTTGGGCAGCCGAAAGTGTCACCGTCCTTCCACACAGTCGCGTACAGACTCTGTGTGTTGGTATGAGTGTATGTGTGCGTGGTTTGTCAAGTTTTGTTTTTAGCATTCACGCAGCACTTTTATTTCCGTTTGTCTGTCGGCTCGAGCAACTTAAATGCCTTGAATGACGCACCAGTGCTGAGACCACCAATGCCATTGAGAGCAACCACAACAACAAGGACGAAGCGAAGCGTCATCAGCGTCGCTATCGACAACACGCTCGGCGTGTCGTCAACAGTGGCAGCTAACGAATTTACGATGAAATAGAGCCGAATTGAAGGAGTGCAGTGCGTTGCATACAGTTCGTGGGCTGGCAAAGTATTTGATGCTAACGTTAAAATTCGACTACACTTTGAATAAGTTGTTCGATCCGAAAGATGGGATTTTAAGGAAGAAAGAGACAAATCTTTGCTCCTTCCCTTGAAAAGCCCAATATGGGTAATCGTTTTCGCTTTACTGATATTTGCTCGTCAGTTTTATTTGCGTAAAATTTTCTTCTCCCAGCTGCCTGTGCACCCTTCGTTAATTCAACTTCCCGCCTGGGTGCTTATTTAACTGCATTTCCGTTTTCAGCGTTTCGTTTCCGTTCCGTTCTGTCCGCGCAGCAATTGGGGATATGCTCATTGCGCGTTTCCGCCTAACCGCCAAGGTATGAGCCGGAAATCTGTTCTCGTATGCGCTGCATACGCTTTAATACGTTCGTACATATGTTTCACGGGGCTATGTTTGTACAGCACTTTCGTGACGTTTATGCTATGCGGGCATTTTTTTCAGCGTGTTGTGTTCACAGTGTGGCGCGCGAGTTGTCCTTTGGCCCCAACTGCCGGATTTTTTCGGTTCGCTCATTGGAAGGAGGATTTATATACATAACTATATACACAGGCGTGTGTGTGTATCTGTTCCCTGTAGTATTTGCTGTTGCTTTTTTTGTTGTTGTTGTCGAGCTGCTTTAAAGTCACAGCGCGTAATGCAGCGGAAATTCAATTTTCTTATTTGGTTACACTTAAGAGGCCCGACTCATCCTCACATGCACAACGATGGCCACACACATACGGTGGAGTTTATTTTTTTGTGTTTGGTATGGGGAGAATTGAGCAAAACATCGCTTACAATGTTGCTGGTGGCCTTCAACTTTGCGTATGTCATATCGCATTTTTGTGGTTGAGATTTTGTGGGCTTAAACAAGGAGAAGTTTAAATGGTCGATTTTTTCGGATGAAATTCAAGTGTACATCCGTTGTTTGATCTGATTCATTTACGGTTCGATTTTGCGTCCAATGCTTTTCTTAATACTATTTTCGACCAATTGTCTTAAAAAATGGCTCTGGATCCACATGATGTCGAAGTTCAGAGTGTGACATTTCTTTCAGTATGCACTAATCGAATTAGTGAAATACTATCTCCAACTCAAGTGTGGACTGATGGCGAAGTGAATTCTCTGAAAACTGATGTCACCACATTAATTAAAATTGAACCCAACCAACCAACGCAGCGCCCAGTGACGAGCAAAATGAGTCCGTTGGTTGGAGGTTGTGGTTGTGGCCAAAATTGTCATTTATATTGTTTATCGTGGAAACAAATGTGTATTCAACGGCAGAATACCATAACTAAATGTGGTCGAGCCATGACAGCAGGACACTATATACACGTCCTTGCACATAATTTCCCATTGAATTGTCTCTTAAGCTTGCTTATTATAGGTTTCAGTCGAGCCCGATCTGTTCATGGGGATCAACTCTCATGAAATCCAAGTTTCATAAATTTCCAATTAAATATTGAAATACTCAGATGACCGATGTGGCTTCCACGCCGATCGATCCACAAATACGTGTAGTGTGGACTTTGAATTTTTTAGTTTTTTAAACCATTTTAATTTGCATGTTTGTATTTATAATGATTTTGTTTTTATTAAAAAAATGATTGAACTCACTACTCTCTGACTTGTGATCCAAAGCATTACCAACGATTAAGCGATGTGAAACTGGGAGAGCCGGTAGAAATACATGCACAGAATTACACTAATATTATTGCAAAATTGCAACCTCGGGGCCTACTAGTAGGCCCCAAGCTTGATCAGGAACGTACTTTTTCCTCCATATAAATTTTCAAAAACGGGGTTGTTATTCTAGTTCATTTCAAAATTCCAGTGTTGCTGGTGTGAGTCATTTTTTGTGACCAAAGAAATGTGTCTTTTTATTTGTATATTTTTGGTGCCATTTCGTAATACGTTTATATAAAATTGACTAGAAAAATATATTATTGCCCAAAAGCGCCAAATTAATCCTTGGGTATGATTTTAATTTAATTAAATTAAGATTTTATTAGCTGCATCCAAAAAAACAACCTTGCGATCAAACTAGAGCATTTAGCACCAAAAGCATACCTGATCTGATCTGATCGTTAGAGATTCGCTAAATGAAGAAATGCGAAATAAAAAGGACGGCAATTGACCCCGTCATATTCTATGCATTTAGCTTTGTGTACTTTGGTATATTTTTCATTAATATTTACATAATGAAACCAAAAAAGTTAATGTGTTGGCATTTAATGCAGAAAATTAATGAGAACAAACTTTAAAAAGCAAATAATTGAAAAGAATCCCTAATCCCTAATATCGGGAAAAGAGCAGACACAGTGAAAAGCTGATCACTGCCACCACACACGGACTGTGTACGTGAATTGCAAAAAACGCACAAAAATCGGCTTACTCTCCCAGTTTCACATCGCTTAATCGCTGGCATTACCGAGTCCAAGTCCTGCCGCATTCACGAAAAAGTCGAAATGGTCACTTTACCCTCCTAACTTGGCGTTGCCACCTCTAACCGTTAGAGTACATACAGTATGTGTGTGTGCTTAACTGTGAATTTGTTGTTTTGTGGGAAGGCGTGTGCAAGTATTTGGGTCGCACCACTGAACTAATAAATGCAACCATAAAAATACCAATTCCAAAAAGCGCCGCACTCACACACACAGGCACACACCGCGGTTGTATGTATGTACAGATGCCCACGCACCCGCACAATGATTAGTGATTAAAGTTAGCGAAAAATTCAATTATGGGGCGACAGCGCCATTTCCGGAGCAGGCATACGATTCCAGCTTTGTGACCTAATGAATGTCAAAGTGATTGTTAACTAAATTGTGCATAATTAGTTATATTGCAGTAGCTTGGAGCTATTTACAAGCAACTGACACGCAGCGAAATTCACGCAAGAGATCAATAAACACTGACAAATCAGCAGACTGTCTTACAATCAGTCTATCTATGCTCTCAAAAGTAGGCGCACACAGTCATTGAAGTTCGTTGCCTTAATTCATATTTTGCGTATTGCATCAAATGATTAAATTACTTTCCAATTTATTTTGCACACCCCCTAAAGAGTGCAACTCCTAACTTCTCACTGCTACTCACACTGGGGCAGGAGAAGAGAAGGACATAGGACATTGTGTAGCAGCATAAAAATCAATACGAGTTGCCTTCGTCAATATTCTCCGTGTTTCTCCCATCGAACAAGCATTCGACTCGACTCAATTAAAAAACTCAAAGTGCCAGCAACCCGAAGTCAATGCTGGAGACATTTCTTAAAAAAATAGGAAGGGCGGAAAACTACTCTAGTCCCTCTGCTGGAAAATGGGCAGCTGACGCGCAGTCGCGCGAGAACTGAACGAATGCACCTTCCAGTGTAGTTCTCTATTTTGGCCCGGCTCTCATTGCACACCCTACATGCTGCGACCGAGGTACACTACGGTACAAACTAATCATTAGTTCGGCCCTCGCATACCTCGTTGCGCTTCAGGCTCTCGATAAGTTTTAACTTTTTCATTTCCCCTGTATGCTGCTTTTTCTTAGGAATAGTGACATGTTGCAAGAGCAGCCACTATACGGTCTGGCAGCATCGCAACGCCTTGCAGTGTCGCAATTTTCTGCTCTGGTCTGTTCTATGGGTGAGTGGCTGAATGTGTTATTATTTTTGTTTTAATTGCAATGCGATCGAAGGCAATCGTGGTCTGGTGGCTGTAACAATGACTGTTGTCAACTGGTTAAAATAATCTTTGAAAAATTCTCAAAAATTAGGGGAATTCTTTGTAAGGTTCCACTCTTTGTAAGGTGCCACCCCTGCTCGATTTCGACGTTCCAGCAATCCAAGCGAAAAAATTCCTATTGTCATTTAAGGTATATATGTCCACATCAATTTTAATGTGGTTTTTGAGGGAAAAGACGCAATAACACGGTCTGGGTAAATAGAAATGTCAAATTTGGTTAAGAAAAAACATAAAAATTAAAACTGAAGGTTTTTCTCGCGGTGAAAAAGTATCCAAAAACTTATAAAAAACTAAGGTAAATATCAGTGTTGGACTTAATTTTAAATGGTTTTTCATAATCCGAAATGATATCCGAGCATATCGTAAAAGGAACAAAGTTATACAATGATTTCCAAAATGGCATAAAAATGTAAAGTGCCACCTTTTTTTCTTTGTAAGATGCCACCCCCCTTTTTTAATTGTTTTGTGGTCCTATATCGGTAAAATGACTTTTTATCGGAATCGTCATTAAAAGGAATTTAAAGTGTTCTTAGCCAATTTTGCTCTAATCCTATCATGAGGAATGAGTTAGTTTAGATTCATCTATTAATTTCCATATAATTATTCGTTTTATTCGTTACCATTCAAATTGCATTTTGCTTTCGGTCATTTTCTATTTAATTCAAATTAAATTCTGTAATCTTCACACATTTTTTAAATCATGCATTTTTACTTGAAATTTTTACGTTTTTAGCGGTTTTTTTTAGGGGGTGGCACTTTACATTAAAAAATTTTAGGGTGTCGATTTTGAAAAATTGGGAAATTGGCTGTCAAATTCACATTTACGAAAAATTCAAATGAAGTGTTACCTTGGATCATAGCTCTTTTAACCCTCTTTCCAACGGTATGTTAACATTGGCGATACGTTAATTTTCTAACGAATTATGCGCAAAAAAGCTTTGGGGTGGCACCTTACAAAGAATTCCCCTACTAGTGTTACGTTCAATGTTTTTTTTGCATTTTATAAAAGTTAAATCTGCAATTAATAGTCAAAGTTTGCTGATTTGTATTTGGAAAACTACAGACTGATTGTTGTTGTAATAATTGCGAACTTGTTATTTATATAAAACAGTCCCGCATTGTGTTGGCCTCAGGCCTTTTATATTTCTGTGAAAACGTTAAAATTTTTAACAGCCATTTATTTCATTGAGAGCCCCACGCTTTTATTGCCCTTCAACTAGCGAACGATGAACACGCCAACGCGTATCCAATTTCCAGCTAACGCTCGCCTTTGACACAAACTGTGCACACCGAGCATGACAAAGGAAACTTACACTCATGTAGCGTTGTGGGGTTCTACCAGGAACTGTGCAATTGCACTGTCTGCGCCGTGCACCTGGGCCCCTCAGCCTAACCCGCCTGGCATCTCAAATAACAGCGGGTGCCGGCATGTCTCCTTCGCACGCCGCATGCTTCATTTCACATCATTCCATTTAAATACATAAATTGATATCGCCGCCGCAGAGATAGTATAACAATTTTGCGTAATGGTGCAGCGCCCGCACGCCGCTTCGCTTCCGCCACTCACTCGCATGCAGGATATGCGCTGGCAGTGTCGAAACGCCTATTCACCAATTTTCACTACATGGTTTATTTTCTCTTTTGTGTTTAATACTTCAACTTACAGATAACATCAAATACATTTTAATGATTATTATTTTCATCTTTCTTAGCGCTAATATGACAAATTCTGCGATATTTCTTAATGCAACATTCATTCGCAAACAAATAATTACTACTGTTCCTCTATGAGTGAATATTTGCCGTTTATGTTTTTTAGATCAACATTTGATCAGCAGAGCTTTCCTTTCAACAGTTTCACTGTTTATTACAACATTCTTGCGTCTCCTTACTGTACCTATCAGCGATATACATATACGCGAGTAAATATATATGGATGTACTTAATAACTAAGTTTAGCTTCTGTTGTACGCCATCAGCTGGCACAATCAAGGGGTTGTTGCGGAAACGGTTTCAATTACGCGCCGCAACGGTTATTTGTACTGCTTGGCGAACTGCATTGCCGACTTTATTCGGCCTTCTTGGCTTCTTCACTGGGTTCCTCCAAAGCGGCCAAAGCCTCGGCCAAACCTTTGGGCGTCTCGTACTTCTGGTGGAATACAAGGAACTGGTTTTGGGCCAAAAAGAGGCAAATTAGCAAAATACATTTTGACTTTTTAGCGAAATGATCCAACTCACCTTTCTTGGGCCATTTAGATCCGTCTTTTCGCACAACATTTTGCCGGAGGAGCTGAAGCTGTTTGAAATAGAAGAATTATGCTCGATTGCTTAGAACGAGAAACCAACATTTTTCATATTGGTAATAATGCTTACCGCACATCATCACGTGTCATGGAGTTGCGTACAATAGCGAACATCAGTCCGGCAATGGCACCGCCCATAATGACGACCAATGGAATCAACTGAAAGAGAGACAGAGTATAACCGGAACTGATATTAATATTCATAGAGGCAGCAGTAGAAAGTTAAAAACTTAACACAATAAAGCTAAACGCTAGCAAAACAATACAAATGTGGTACGGAATCAAAGTTTAACGTCTATGGTCAAAACCAATAAATTTTCAAATCGCTCTAAGAATTGAGTCTGTTATCATACTTCTTGAAATTTTACAGCAATTGATTTGATTACTTGACTTGATTATTAATCAGTTGCAGCTTTTGTCTACAAACGTACTTAAGAAATTACTTTTCAGTTCACTACCTTTAGCAATTTGACCGAAAGCTTCCTCCGTTATGCCTTGGGGGGTCTTGAGTCTTGTTTAGACGCTTAGAACTTGTTGCAAAAGAATTGCTCTGTAATCTTGAAAGTGCTTTTTTCACCTTAGCTGAGCTAGAGTTTTTCAAAAATATTTCACACTCAAAATATATTTTTATCGTTGCATTTGTCTACTTTCAATTTATTTGCACCACAAAGCAGAGCATACGTTCAACAAGCGAAAATTCACATTTCTACAAAAACAGCTCTGATGCAAATTATATAATTTAGTTTTGTTACTTTTCTAGAAAGACTACTGACTCTAACGGTTTCGACAAAAATTCTTGATTGCAAAATTAAATTTGGTTACTTTTCTACGAAAATATGTTTTGCTTGTCACATAATTGATTTAGAATAAAATCGACAAAAATGTTGGGCTTTTGGGTACAAGCCAGTGGCGCACACAAGGGGGTTTTTGGAGATTCAAAACCCTCGTAAATATATGTCTGTTACAGAAATTTTGGGTCGCAAATATGGTTTTTAATGGTATTGGGCTCAAAAGTTGTGCACGAAACACCTCCAAGATGAGATCCTGTGTACGCCACTGGTACAAGTAAATTTTGGACGGTCGTGGTTTTGTTTTGCTGTTGGGGTTTTTGAATTTTTCACATCGTGACGCCATTAGTCGCGTTTTGGTTTCAACGCCTCGCACAGACCCGGTGGCCACTTGTATTTTTGATTGAAGACACGAAGCTGTAAGGACATTTATTAAAAAAAAAAGCTTATTTGCTTCCATTAAAGGTGGTTAAGATGAAGGGCACACCTTTCTTATGGGCGGTGGCTTGTTCTTGCAAACCCTTGACGTATCCTCGTAGGGCATCTTTTTGCCAAAGTAGCTGTGCGGCGTGAGGATAAAAATTGTTACAGATATTTATAGAAGCTTTTAGTTAGTTATTAAATCTGCGTTACTTTCACCCACTGCGTATCAGAGGAAATATCTGCACAAACCAAATGTTCAGGAGAAATTAGATCTTTTCTACTTTCTTACAATTTACTCAAGAACGTGGTTTACTCAGTGGGCTTATGTAACGTGAGCGTAAGCTTACACCACATCATCCCTCGTAAATGCCAAGCGAATTGTATAAAGCACCTCACAGGTAAAACCCACAGTTGTGACAAGGATAATGGGAATGACCTGCAAATGAGACATCAAACTGTTTTTACTCTAAAATTTCCCACTTCCAATATATATGCTGAATAAAGAGTGCGCGTTGGCAACTCTGTAAGGGTCCTTTTATGCGCTTGCGTCGCACACCACACTGCATTCAGCTATTTCGCCACGCAGGCGCACACACACTCGTCTCGCAGAGTTGATTTCTGTTGGCCGAACTTCGTGTAATGTACGAAGGACAAAAGAAAGCAACGTATAAAAACCAGGTACGCAGAAAACGACCCCAACAATATCATAACTGTTGTCGAGTGAATAAGTTCGCTTTGTGGTATTCGATCAGGCGATATTTGTGAGAAATTGTATTATTTGTCTGAGGCAGAAGACAATTGTTAAAGTTTCGTGCTAAAATCGTATAACTTGTTGACTTGTTATATTTGCGGAGAAAAGTCGCAAAATAAACGCGAGCAAGTACTGTACGATAGAGGAAAAAAAACTGAGCAACGGCTTTTGCGTCGCCCTGACAACCGTACGAAGCGTTGCTGTTTATTTGAAAATAAAGAAAAAAGCCGAAAGGTGAAGTTGTGAAAATTTGGAACAGACAAGACGATACAAACGACAGACGAGCGCTGAATATTCAATTGTAAATAATAGTGTTGTACAGAAATTGTGGTAAATTGAACTAAAGTTCGCGAAGTGGTGCGAATTTTCGGAACGAAGTGTTCAACTTTAACCTCACTTTATGTACTCTGCGCGCGCGTACATTCGCTCGGCTTTCAAAATTCAGCTCAAACAAGAAATGCACGCCCTCAAGGAAGGCGCTACCATGCTGCAGCACCACCCCGCCCTACCGCCTCCAATTGCCACACGCATCAAAGAGGAGCCAACTGCTACTTCTTTCTTCTATCCACACAGCAACCCCATAGACAACGCCGCCGCTGCAGCAGCAGCTGCTGCCGCAGCCGGGCTTATCGATCAGCAGCACCGTGATCTGCACAATGCACTCGTAAACGTTGCCGCTGTCAATGGCACGTTGACCAATGCCGCCGTGCTCAAGAGCCAGTCTCAGCAGCAACAGCAACAACAGCAGCCGCAAAACCAAGTGGCCAACAGTATTCAGCAGCAGCAACAACAGCAGGCACAACAGTCACAGCAGCAACAGAACAACGTCAATGCCGCCACCGCTGCCCAGCAACAGCAACAACAATCGCAGGCACAGCAGTCGACCATGGCGTTATTGAATGGCACCGTTGCGGTTCCCGGCAATCAAGTTGTGTGCGCTGCCACCAACGCCAATGGTGCGGGGGGCAAATCGTCGTCAGGTCGCTCGACACCCAGCAACAGCGTGAATGGGGCCGCAACTGCAGATCCAGCACCGGGCAAGCTGTTCGTGGGCGGCCTCAGTTGGCAGACGTCGTCGGAGAAGCTGAAGGAGTACTTCAAGATGTTTGGCACTGTGACCGATGTGCTCATAATGAAGGACCCCGTAACACAGGTAAGCCATAGGTATTCTGCGCTGTACTATGCGTTATTTTGCCTATTTTGATGGCTGCCTGATGACTGCTGGCTTTGGGTGTAGCGCATTTTTTCTGTCTTCAATTTTTCCTCTATTACTAAGCCTTTTTCATTTTACATTTACGAATTTTCTAAAATTTACAATTCTTTTAGAAAAAGTGCACAGCAGATGGTTTGTTGCCACTGTTGGTTAGCCTGTGGTACCATTGAGCACGTTCAAAGGTGCAGTAGCAGCTGCCTTTCACGTTTCCTCTATCAAACGAAGCGGGCCCTTGCTCGCGCCTTTTCCTACAGCTCCTACCTGTACGCATTGTGCAACTATTTGCTTTTCAGCAGTTTGGCCAGCTGCCTAATAGTTTTCGGGCCAGTCAAAATCAATAATTGTCCACAGTTTTAAATGCATCAATATCGTCACGCTTGTGAGCAGTGAAAATGCAGGATAATGGATTTTACGGCGGCCTGTGTATTTTTCCTAGCGGGTAGGCTGTACGCTGCCGCATTATGCGCTTAAATGACGCATGCGCTCAATTCACTACACACTGCCGAGTGCACATCTGCCGCATCCCTGTGGCAGCTGTTCGGTATTTACGATCGATCGTGTCTTCGTGGCACAAGCCACAATTAATTGTGAACGCGACACAGGAGCCGTTGAACTATCCGGCTGTGGTAGTTGCGAAGGCAAGGACTGCTGTCCACACCATAGGGAGGTTTTCATTGCGGTGATAAGAAGAAATTCCAGTTCTCTAGACTTGGCGCTTTGGTCGCAAAATGCATTTGTTGTAGTTTTTGCGCTGCCATTCGTATCCAACTCATTTCGTTCCCAATGTCCCGTTCGTCTTTTCCCAGCAAGCCTAACGGTGTTACACATCCGGACCCTTTATGCTTAGGTTTCCTTTGTTATTATTTCTTATTATAATTTTGATATAGCAAGATATTCCATTGAACTGTAGGCAGCAAAATGCAAAATGCCAAACAATTGGCATTGCTGCTGCTGCGGTTCTTACCTAACAACCATACACATTTTTGTATTCCCCCTGCACAAATGGGACAACGCGGCGTTTCCTCTCATGAAGCGTAATTTAGATTTTAAGTCAACAGTAAAAACGTACGGCAAGAAGAGGCACGCAAGGAAGCCAGGAGTGACGCGCACTCTCCGTTTTTGCTTCCTTATGGCCGATTTTCAATTATTTCTACTATGTATTGCCTTGTATATGCAGACTTTTACGCACCTTCTAGCATATTCGCACGAATTTGTGCATATCGAAAGTAGAAAAACGAATGCGCGCAAAGTAGTTGGAGCGCAAAAATGCAAACATTCATCGTGAACGCGAACGTATGAAAAAGTACATTTCTTTTGAGTTTCGCTAGTACAAATTGAAATATTCCCCTTCGTACGTGTGTAGCGAACAACAATAAAACAACAACAAGGCCACGGAACAAGCATAAAAACAGGAAAACAGAACACAAAAGGGAAGCAGCAGAAACGATCGTCAATCGCCGACCTAAATTACCGCTGCATACCTGGGCGGTGAGCTGTGCGCGGTGCTGTTCACCGGCGACTGGAGCGACGCAGCTGCCGCATTTCATGTCACTGGCACAACACTCGTACCCTATCGAGGATTATAACAATGCCGGACGCACACAGGCACACACATCGAAACACAGCAGGCATGCTTCGTAAGGACAACAGCGCTGCTGCAAGCTGCGAAACTAAACAACAGCGCCGAAGCGGGAACCAGCCAACTGTCGTAACCAGTAACCAGTCGGCGCAGCAGCGAGGGGAGTGTTCGTACCCGTGCCCTTGTCCGTTGCCGCCACACCGGGCAAGCTTGTTTTTGGTTTCCATAGGTATTTGCCGCTCCTCTACTCTATTGTTGTCACATTCTATATCTACCAAATATTCAATAGAAATAGGCTCATTTCAATAGTGTAATTGCGCAGACAGTCTTACAAGTTACCATTAACTATTGCATACTACTTTCGTACCAACTACTACTATAACTACTACTATTGTGTACTACAACTTCCATTGCCGTACTGTCGCATAATATGTATTATAATTATTGTAAGAACTACCAGTAAAATTACTACTACAATTTTAACTAGTTTGTATTCGACTCTGCGCGCAAGCGAAAATCTGTAAAATGTTCCATTTTCGTATGAAACTTGAATGAGTTTATATGCAATTGTTAGTTAGTATATTTTATGCATTGTCTACGTAGCGGTAAATGTGAGCAGTTTTAAAATCCCAAGTATTAAAAAAAATCGACGCTCCTTCCAAAATAAATACCATTCACCGCTAAACCAAGCATACATTTTTGTAAAAAGTATAAATCAAATTGTAAATGTAAAATTGAAAATTAACCACGTGCGAATTGTTAGTTGAGTTAGTTGTAGTGTGTACGCCTTTAGGCAGCGTTTGACTAAACGAAAATAGGACGAACTGTACTCTGCCCTGTAGACTCGACGATCTGCTGTTCACATTGCGGCCGGGTCCGCTGATCATACTTTATACTCATTGCTCTCATGTTTAGTGTAAGTTTAACTTAACTGCTAATTATTTGTTTGTGTAATATTTGCAGCAATTAGAGCACTGCCCTGCACTGTAGTCATGCGTATTTGTTTTATCCACTCTGGAATTTACTTTCTTTCGGAGTAGTGATAGCCAAATTTGCGAATGATTAATGCTGAAATTGGAATATTACGCAGAATGCTTTGGAAGAGGCATTGAGAGCATTGAAGTTTCATTCTAATTTTTGCATCTCAGTGCAGGGTATACAAAGTCTGGAACCAGTGCTGCAACCGCCACATTTATTCATAGGTTTCAAGTAACTAAACATAAATAGCTCGAACGTTGTTGAGACAAAAAATTATCTAACATTTCTATAGCGTAGTAAGTTCTAGTGTCATTTTGCTTTTTTTTTTATTTTAGTTTTTTTTGTTAATAAAATCATTTGTTCCTTTTCGTTTAACTCTTCACCTAATACATACGTTTTTCAAACTTAATACTATCCACTTTGGTTTATTTAATTAGCGGTAGTAGAATCTTAGTTTTTTCTTTCATAGTTCCATTAACGGTTCTAGACCAATTTCATTGCTATGTTCTTAAGGTCACAACATGGTACAAACAATTAAGCTTATTTACTGTGATTGACTATAGGTGCAAAGCTCTGTGGGTTAGCTCTAACATGTATCACAAAAGTAGCTGCACACCAAATTTTTAATTCCGAATACAGTTAATTTATTAAAAAAAAAGTCCTGATTCTATTTTTGGCTAATGTGTACCTACACACTGAAGTTTTTTTTGCTAGCGAAAAGACCAAACTGACTGCTGACACTGCGCTAAGCGTATCGTACTTTTTAGTAATTATCCCGCTGGTTTTTTGTGTTCTACAATTATAAATTTAGTGCCATAGGTCGAATTGCTGTATCTAATATGAATAATAACTATTTCGTCCCCCTTTGTAAAACAGTTTTAAAATCCACCCCACTTAACCGTCGACTTTTGGGTATATAGCAGATATTGAAAAGAACTATATGTAAAAATATATATTGTATATCATTTGTCCATGTAACTCGTAATCGTAAACCACTCAAGTTAGCACTAATTGTATGCCTAGTCTTAAGCGAGTTAGCCAAACATTTGTATAAACAAAGTAAACATGAAATTGTAAACTGAAAATTGTTAAATAATTTAAATTGTTACCGTTATTATGTCACTACTATAAGTGTCAGTACGAGTATTGGCGTGCAATATCATAACAATTGGCGCATTCTTTACTCGAATCGAAAATCTAGTCATATCAAATGTAATATTGTGCAAGTAATGAATTAATTCTGTATATGTACGATCGTGTTGATTTGTCGCGCTCTTAGAGTGCGTAATAACCACCAACCCTGCAAGTAAGACATGATTTTAGGATTGCGCCGAACTCGTAATCGGGTCACTTGTGGTGGCCAGTAAAATGCTGTAATTTGTGCGAAATTGTAAAGTCGTTGCGAAAAATTTATGAAAACTGCGTTTAGCATTTAGCGTTTGCAATTAGCTGCCATTACATGTTCGTATAGCAATAATCCACTGTACTCTGTAATGCAGACATATCTAAACTATCTATCGCGCCTGCGAACAACTTGCTGTGCCTGATTAGTATTTACTCTTTCGTACTAATAACAACGCGTTCCTAACAGTTGTCTGACGTTTCGTTACTCGTTACATAAGTGTGTATATACTGGTAAATAATTAGGCTTTTGGTTATAGTTTTTACTCTCACATGTATTGTAAAATCGTTGAACAATTAGTGTGCGCCAAAGTCCCGGAATAGCCAAGAGAAAAAAATACATATGTGCTGCTCGTTGTGCTCAGAGCGAAGATGGATAGCGCTTCAAGTCCATCTTAGCATAAAATTTTACATATTTCCATAGCTGTATTGTTGAATAGTTGGAATATTTGGGTTTTAATTTGAGCTTACGATTGTTGGCTGCGGTTTAGTGCAATTTTAGTACAATTTTCGTTGACGTGTATTTGTGAAGTACAAAAAATTAATGAAAATAGAAACCATAAAATAAATGGAACTAATGTGTGATGAACTTGATGATTTGCTTATTTATAAAACAAATTTTTTACACACTAGTTCCTAAAATAAATAATGAAGAGTTAACAGACTGAAACTTATACTAAACATTTTAAGATGATAATTTAAAACTATAAAAATTGCCACCGTGCAAGTAAACGAAAATAATTTTCATATCGCTGAAATAATCAGTAAAAGAAAATTAATGAAAAATAATGCAAATTTGTGATTCTTGTAATTACAAATAATAAAACTACAAACAGAAAAAATATATACAAATTGATTCATTTAATAACATTGACACTCAAAACTTTAAGTACTAAAAAATAATATAGCAAAAGAAGAGAAAAAAGCAATTATAATAGCAATAATAATAAATTCAAAAATTAAAAACAAATTACTTTAAATCCAAATCTTCAGAAACTTTACAAATTAGAACTTGAAAGATGAAAGATCGAGTCGAATCTGACTCGCTCCACTTTCCTTCGTTTCATTGTCGATTGTTCTTTACTGTAAAGCATTTTCGCCTAGTTTCATAGAAATTGTTTACTCTATATTCTGCTAAGAAAACATATCAATTCGGTTTGTCAAGAATAAAATAACGACAGCAAAAACAGTTCCTACTGTTTTTGTACAGTATTCTTTTTTCCCCCCATTTAAGCATTCGTACATCCTTCAACTAACTAGGCGTTCGAACGTTTATCTAGGCTTTGGTTACGTTAATATTTTTGTTGTTGTTCCCCATTTTGTTGCCAGCTAAAATAAACGAAGCCCAAAAAAATAACGTATACAATAAGAAATAATGAAGCATGTCTGCTGCGTATAGGCAAATGTTCTATATTCTATTTACACATTTTGCATAATCTTGTATTTTCGTATACCAAATCAGCGTAACTGTATTACTTGGCTGATACACTTTTGACTTTGTTGCTTATGTGCGAAACTCGTAATGTTTTACTTTGGTCTCTTTAAACTTACAAAACCAATCAAATAAGCAGAAATATCGTTTGTCTATATATATTTATCTCTATACATTTATATCTACCTGAATAACTACATAAAATAGTTGTTTGCTCATTCTTAGTTTGTAAAATTTAGTTAGTTGTCTTCTATCACACACACATGTCTTCTCCTATTTACCCCCCGCCCCGATACCAATACTTCGTTTACTAATAGATTTTGCATATCTTCTATTTTTACCCCATTCGCCGACTTACAGCGCAGTCGTGGCTTTGGCTTCATCACATTCCAGGAGCCTTGCAGCGTTGACAAAGTGCTTCAAGTGCCCATACACACGCTGGACGGCAAGAAGATCGACCCGAAGCATGCCACGCCCAAGAATCGCCCCCGTCAGGCCAACAAGACAAAGAAAATCTTCGTTGGCGGGGTCTCGCAGGACACCTCGGCCGACGAAGTGAAGGCCTACTTCGGCCAATTCGGCGCCGTCGAGGAGACCGTCATGCTGATGGACCAGCAGACGAAGCGTCATCGTGGCTTCGGTTTTGTCACATTCGAGAACGAGGATGTTGTGGATCGCGTCTGCGAGATCCATTTCCACACCATCAAAAACAAGAAGGTAGAATGCAAGAAGGCCCAGCCAAAGGAGGCCGTCACACCGGCCGCACAACTGTTGCAGAAGCGCATCATGTTGGGCACACTGGGCATGCCCATTGCCACCGCACCCGGCCAGCTGATTGGCGCACGCACTGCCGCCGGAGTTACAGCCATGAGCCCGCTCACCATGCTGCAGGCACCCACACAACTGCAGCTGCACGCCAGTGGCGCCGCTGCCGCTGCTGCCCAGCAGGCCGCACTCATCTCGCAGAACCCCTTCCAAGTACAAAACGCCGCCGCTGTTGCAGCCAATTCGGCCGGATTTGGCAAGCTACTCACCACATATCAACAGGCCGCTCTGCACAGTGTTAGGTGAGCTGCTGAACTAATTTGTTATAACGTGCACCTGCGGTATTTCACTTAGTTTCCTCTGTGATGTCCGTCCGATTGTCCGTAACGTTAAGAAATATCATCGTATCATAGTCAAAAGCGCCCAGGTGCAGGTTATACCCAGTTCGGTCTGAACCGACTATGAACACACTCTCACTGCTGCCGTACATTTTGTAGTAATATGTGGAATTATTTTTACAGATATGCACCCTACCCCATACCCGCCAGCGCTGCCGCAGCCAACGCTCTGGCACAGGCACAACAGCAACACCAGCACCAGCACGCCGCTGCCGCCGCTCAGCAACAGCACAGTGCCGCCGCCGCTGCCGCTGCTGCCCAGCAGCACAACGCCGCCAACTCTCAGGGCGCCGCAGCTGCAGCCAACCAGGCCCATAATGCGCTAGCGGTCGCTGGTTCGGGCTCGGCGGCGCACGGCCCCGCATCAACACATCCACTGGCCGCCGCAGCGGCGCAACAAGCAGCACTAGTAGCTGGCAATCCACTGAATGCCGCCACCGCTGGCAATCCATATCAGAGCTACGCGCTGGCCAACGTGGATATGTCCAGCTTTCAGGGCGTGGACTGGAACTCCATGTACGGCATGGGCATGTACGTCTAAGGCGGATCGAGCAGGAAAAACAGCAGAGGAAGCAGACCGCGCGCAGCTGGCAGGCGCGCTTGTTTGTGTTTATTACTATTAATTTTTTTTGTTGGAGAAATACTCTGTTTTTATGACATGCAAAGAAGTGTAACTCCCCTCTCCCCCGCCCACATGCACACACACCCCCTTACACATTAAACAGACATCTACAAATTCATACACATGCACATACACAGCATGCACGCGTTGGCGGCAAACATTGGTTTGTGTGTTACATGTGTGAGACAGGAGAATCTACATTGCTTACTATTAAGATGACGCTAACATTTTATCACAATTTTCCTTTCTTGCTGAAAATTAAACTAAAAACATATGCAAATATTGTGCAGAAAAAACGATTATTATTAGTTTATACTCATATGTTAGGGTCGTTTTTTAGAGCTTTTGTTGTTAGCAGCGTACGCGCAGTGCTAACGGAAAGCGAATGCAAGCAAGTAGGAGATGATGTTTTGTGCGCAGTGTAAACATAAACAACTGCGCTTTACTCAATGAAAATGAAAAAGTAAATGTAACTACAATAAAAAAGCAAGTGAAAGCATACATTCAAAAAGACAACAAGCAACAAAACGGCAGAGCAGCAAACATGTTGTTTAATGTGGCAAAGAAAGTTTTAAATAACATTAATCTACGCCAAGTGCTTGGGGTGTACATGCGGCACTCGGAAAACTCAAAGCAATTACAGAAGAAGTGTTAGTATTATTTGTGTGAAGGTGGCAGGAAGCATAAGAATAGTGCTGTATTATTTAAATCAAATAAAAGGAAGAAAACAAAGCCCATAAAATCCCAAATTAGAATTGAAATGCAGCATACAAGCAAAACATTACAATTTTAATAAATTGTAATAAAATGAGAATATTTAGGAGTTAAGCATGTTAGGCATAAGTGCATCTAACTTTTAGACAAAAGCAAACACTTAAGAACTGTAACGAAATCCCTGAAAGAAAACCACGCCAAGTACTATGTACATAGCACTTGAGGCGAACAGAAATTATTTAAATAGAAATAGTTTAAACGCGTTAAACACAAGAACAGAAACAGACAAAGAAGAGAAGAAAAATGATTAATAATAAAAACATTTAACAATAATAATGATAATGAAGAATTAGAATCTTTAAACCACCGATTTGATTGCGTTTAATTTAAAGGCGATACAAAACCCAAATACATGAACAAACACCCTCCCTCATCATTTTTCACACTAACACGGCAAACGATATTACAAACTTGACTCGATTTGAACGACAAGAGATTAAGATAACGAAGCTTGGACTGACAAGTAATTGTCCCTGTGCCAGTTCGATTTTAATTGTGCATGTTTGAAGTACAAATTGAGCAAGTTTCATTGTTAGTAATTCTCATTTTTTACAAAAAATTAAGACATTTCAAACTGCCTCTAAATTATAAATGCTTGTAGCACTGATGCAAGACTTAAGTTGTAGATCTTCTTTTATCGACTCATTGAGAACTTGAGCCATTAGCGCCTACACCGCGAAGCACTAATCGGTATAGCATACATGTGTACGACTAAACAAAGAAATATATTCAAAATGAAATGGAATCATACTCTTAGTTGTTGATGCATTAGGGAGCAAGTACGTAGTCTTAAAACGCATCTTAAACACACACCTACACACGTTACATAGTACATGAGTCACTCTCACCCGCTAACCAACAAAACCAACCAACCATTTCTGCGTTTTGTAATTTTTTGCCTTTCCGAGGAGTCAATTTGCGTTGACCTTAGTTATAGTCTGCTAGACGGAATATGTTTGGAATGGAAATACTTATGGAAACATGTAATGCTAATTGTTTGATTAATGCGTCATTTTAACAAGACCAATAACAAATTATCAATAATTTAATAATTTAAACCATACAAAACAACTAGTTGTAAACAATTAATTTTAATATAGTTTTTTGCGCCCTCCTTCCACTTTGAATTCATTTAGTTAAATATCTGTACTATTTGTATTACCGAATTTATGTAGTGTGACATGATTGTATGTATGTTTGCACTACTACCTGCTACTACTACCATTATTTTATAGTATCATTACCATGTTACCACTACTCATTTTGTATGTACGCAACGGCAGCGCCACTACTACTATCATTACTCCAATGCTCCTCTGCTCCTGTATGTATAACGCACCGCATAATATTGCTTTTAAAACTATTGTAATAGACTCCGCCTCCGCCTAATCCTTTATATATACATATATTTTTAGTGTTTTAAGTTTTGCCACATTCAATTGAATTCATGCGCATCCTTTCGTTTGATTTTCGTTTGTTTGTTGAAATTTCGAATCGAGTTTTTTTTTTTTAACATTGTACTTAATAATAAAAACAGAAAACCAAATGGATTCTAAGCACTCGCAACTATTCTTTTGCTCATATCAAGCGGCACGATGTCAAGCAACAACCAGAACGTTGCCGAGTTCAGTTGAGAAATATGACATTCTCGAAATTGGAAACGTTGGAATTACAAATTTGTAGTATTAGTATAAAAAATTTAATGAATTGGAAATGTATGTGATGGTGATTTAATTTTTAAAAACTTGCCTAATTCAAAATTGAAAACGACTAAACTAGTTGGAACTATGTTTTTGCATTCAGTTTGAGTATTTCTGAATAGAAATTGCAAAGTTGTCAATAAATATTGTTGCAAATACAAAAGGACAACAACATATCTGCTGTAAAAAAACCAGCAGCTAGTAGTGCGGCGTGTGTTTGTGCACATTTCCCTAATTATCGCATTATATAAACATATAAATTTTTGTTGTTGTCTACTCGATGGTTTGAATAAACCCTAAGTTCTTTATTGCAAACGTTATTAATTTTGATCATAATTTTTTCGTTTTTTCCACAATTCATGCTGCATTAAGAAGTCATTAGCCAACGACAAATAATTGCCAAGAAATAAACAGTTGGCGAGGTCGTAAGAAGCTCAATGAGTTTGTGCGTTCTTTCTCAAATAGTTTGCATCATTTGTTACTCTACTAGTTACAACATCGTTTTCTTAGCCAAAAATGTACAAATACACACACATGCATACTCATAAACATACACACAAACACACACACACACACATAAATGACATTGCAAGATGCAGAAAGTATTACTAGCTTAATTTGCTGTGACTGCCCAAGTTGCAGCCCAGCTACAAGCCCCACAGCTCTCTAATCGCTGCGTGCATTTCCTTCTAATACGCAATTTACTACATTTATTTCATTTCACCATGCATTGAGTTCATTTGTACCCACAACGCCTATTCGGCACATTGACTGATTTGTAAAACGCACGAAACGAAATTGCATATTGCGGCGTTTTAGATGTCAGCCATTGTGATCACAAAATTCAACCTCCCCAGAACTGTGTCCCCCCCCCCTTTTAACTCATCGCTACTACTCCACCACTCTTTCACGCACACTACTCGTAATTTGATCTTTTATTTTAGCATTTGCTTAATTTTGAATACATTTATGAAGCATTATTTAGCCGTAGTTTTTATGCTTTTTCCAATCATTTATTCACATTTTTTACTATTACGATTTTGATTACTGTAATTTTTATGTTTTTATTTGGAATTAATAACATTTGAATTCGTTTGATTTTGAATTGAAGTTTCATTTACATTCAATACACGTAATGTATTCTAGCGTTTAGTCCTAGTTTACCTTTAGATTTAGTTGTACTCGTATTCTTAATATCTGCATGTTTGG
This sequence comes from Melieria omissa, assembly GCA_963971225.1. NCBI lineage: Eukaryota > Metazoa > Arthropoda > Insecta > Diptera > Ulidiidae > Melieria > Melieria omissa. The sequence goes on along the minus strand of OZ020267.1, from coordinate 58,216,298 downwards.
CTCTTAAACTTTTACTTTGTTGTATTTCACGAAAGTATTTTTGAGTTGAGTTTTTGAGTTCATTGTAAATATTGAATACCGAATTGAATAAATTACATTAATAGTTACGAATAATTATTTTGAAGCCTTTTTGAATTGAATTGCTGTTTTCCTCTCTGTCTGTAAAGCGAAATAAAAGCGAAAATGTAATACTGTGTTTTTATTTTCGAGCTGACTGAAAAAGCCCCTTGTCGACATTGTCAACTGTCCTTAGATGTTGTTGCTATTAACGTTTTGCTAGCACCCAACATTTTGCAAAACCAAAGCAGCTGCGTGTAAATTGTAGTGTGTAGCCTCTAACAGCCCAACAAACCCGATGCGGCCAGTCAGCGATCAAGCGGCGAAGGTAAGTCCTGGTTCGAACAGCTGGCGGCATATGGATCGCGCATTGTACATACATACATATACCAGAAGTGGCCATGCGGCGGGCCGACTAAATAATCGGTGGTGCGCATGTCCGTCTCCGAACTGAGCCAAAACAAAAACAAGTCCTACAACTGTTTGGTGATTATTTTACATTTACATTTGAATTAGTGTTTGTTTTATTCGAATTTAGTGTAGTTCGAGCGTTTGAAAGTAGTTTTACATACAAGTCGTAGTGCGTCGTAGTACTTGAGACTAACCATATCTATTCATATATTGTTGCAATTACTTTACGTGTACAGTTAGCTGCCATGTGGGCCATTGTTTGCTCATTTCGAATTATTGTGTAAGTTGCATCCATTCGACACGTACAACGTTAGTGCAGCGAACAGCGCAGACGGTGCTGTCTCGCTTGCAAAACAACCAAAGACAATTTTCTCACTACACACTTAAGCAACTCGTTTAGTTTAACATTTTTTTTAATTTTGTATTGAATACTTTTGCTTGCAATCAAGTGAGCAGAATCGAGCTGACATTCCCATTAATCTGTTTTAACAGTGCCATGTAAATTTAAGCAGCCTTTACCCAAAAAATGTTATAATATAGAAAACACGACACCATTTCGAATGATTTGTGCTACACAAAACCAATCATTAAGTGATCTCGTCTAACTTTTAATTTTATTTAATTATTTTCTGTTGAAATCTTGTTTCTATTTCGGTTATGTCTAATTTAAGTTTTAATTTATACAAAGAAACCAAAAATTCAGGCTCACACTTTACGCACTTTTTTTATTAATTAATAATAAAAACCATTTTACCAAATGCTTTTCAGCGCATTTTTATTTATCTACGTTAATTTTGTGTTCAGCAAGCAGAAAGCGGCTTGATTTTCTATCATTTCTAGCGAAGTCAAAAGCTCCTAGCTACACTTTTTTCCTCGATATTTAGTTCATAGAGCAAAGTGTTCCTCTTAGACGAAACCGATACGTGCAGCTACATTGCGTCACACTACATTTGTACATACATACATATCTACTCTTCTCGATGTATTTTGCGAAACTCATTGAATGCGTTTCTTGGCAACAGTTTTATTTTATTGGAGACGGGAAGACTCAAATTTTTTCGAAAAATTTGTTTAAAAAAATTGTTTACTTGGCATACGACACCTGTCCGGGCCACAGGTGATGTGTAGGGGACTTAAGCGGGCCTTGCTAAGTTTTGTGGGATAGTCGACGATATCGAGAAGGAAAATTTTATCAAAGAATATACAATGTTATATACTTTTTGATGTAATTCAATTCGATTTCTACAGGCTGAATGCCGTTCAAAGTGACAGCAGCTCATTTTGTATTCTGTGAAGATGTCCATTCTATTTTTTCTGTTACTCATCTGAAGATTCGGAGTAATGTTCGGTTCCCTAGAAAAACTCTCACTTGATTGAGCAAACCTAGTTGAGTTGTCTACTCAAATTTTTCGAGAAGATGCAACTTTCTGTTGCATCAACTCTTGTTCACTATCAGGTTTTGGGGAGCATAGAAATATTTCTGTAATTTTAAATATCACATGTTGTTCGCTGAACTTTTGCGATCTGATGAACTTTGTATATATCGCACATCCACAGCTCAAAACACACAACTCAAAAATTTTAATTTTAAGCAGAAGCTCAGTATATTTTGTTGTTGTTAACTGTTGCCAAAATACAGTTAGGGATCTCTCTTCATGTCAAGGAGTTTGATGCTATTTGATCGCTGCAGCTCAATGTAATAGAGTCCTAATTCAAATTGTGACACTTTTGAAGCAATAAATTTTTGTTTAAGTTAATTTTAACTAAAGTTGTGACAATTTTAGTATATATTTTCAAGTAAAAAAATTCATTTAGAATTCTCAAAATTTTTCTTTCAACTTTTTAACTGTCATTTATAATTATTAAATGCAGCAAAAGTGACATAGCTTAAAATAATTCAGTAATTCAATAATTCAAATATCATCAAGTCACTCAACTCATAATTTTGGATTTTCTAGTGTAAAATAAAAAAAATCGTTATAACTAAAGCATAATCTGTAGGCATTTTCTATTAAACGGTCTATCCATTATTTAAAAAAAAATTGTATTCAGCCCAAAAATTTTTTTTCGGTTCCCCGAAAAATTTTAAATTATAAAAATGTTTTGTGCAATATCCCGTTCTTGGCGCCAATTGAGCTCTAATCGACTGTTGAGTCTTTGAAGTCCCTCAAGCCTGGGTCGTTGGTCTCGAATACTAACGGTATTAAAAGCGGACGTTCCCACTTCCGTGCCCCTACTGCAAGCACTATAGTCCGACAGTCGCCTAGTTCCCTACGTTCCCTACACGTTGCTTCCTTTTAGAGATATGTATTAGTTTGTTAAAAAAAAAATACAAAAACGACTTATACCACTCGTACACACATCGCATATACTCGTACTTAGCGAATTAGCGAAATGTTTTTTGACTATTTTGTAGCTTAGTCCATGCCTACATATGTAAATGTTTTCTCCAGTTAAGCAAAATGCCGTAACTATTTGAATTAAATAACTGTAACTAGTGCTACATACTACATCAAATTGTTTTCGATTCACACACAGAACATACCTATATACATACATATATAGCTATATATATATACCATATTTAATTGCGTGTTTGTGTAGATTCAACTATTTACACCCATTTGCTAGTCATTTTTGCTATATATACTCGTACTCGTATTTACTAAAGAGTTACATGCATACCTATAATACATATATAATTTTCCTTATTACGCTATATACACACACACATTACACGAAAAAAACAATATGATAAATTCGTACTACGTACTCGTAATCGCAGTCCCTACTAACTACTCAAGCTGACGCGTCAAACTGCCATCAAGCAGCAGAAATCTGTGCCTGGTCATACAGCACCAACAGATGAGGCGCTCTCAGTGCGAGAATGGGCAGCTCCGGAAAGAAGTTAGCGATAGGTCTGACGCTTGATGAAAGCATTAGTTGCGCGGAGAATTGACCAAATCAATTATACGCGCGAGCTCCTGCGAATCCCGGAACTGCAATGCAACTTTCGGCAGGTTCGTGCACCGTGAAAGTAAACTCAAGTATGAAATTAATTAACCTAGTATATTGTATGACAATAAGCTCAACTGTGTTTCAGATTTCAGACAACAAGCAAACAGTATTCGTAGACATCTTTTGCAACAAAGCAAGACTTTTGCAAATACTTATAGGCACCAAAACCAAAACGAGAGTAGAAACGATTTGAAATCTAATGAGAAAGCAATATTTTTACTAGAGAAAGCGACGACTTGACGCCGGCAATTCAAGTAATTTTATAGTAGGTACAACAAATGAAAAACCACAGTTTAGGTATTTAATCCGTGATATATACAAAAAAAACGAGCGAAAAATAGCTAGAAAACACAGAAACCATAACCCAGCAATAGTCAAGAAACATTTCACTTCAGCGCGCGACCATAGCAACCCGGTCTGGCAGTGGCGAATTCAGGGGGAAGGGGGTTTGGGGGTTGAAACCCCCGAAATATTAAGAACGACTTTAAAACTACATAGTTTTTTTTTGCATTTTATGAGTATTAAAGAATTACTTTTTGAAACCCCCCGAAATATTTTCTGAATCCGCCCCTGCGGCCTGGCCATGCCATGGCTTTGTGGTGGGCGTGGTCGGAGGCGGCTCTGTACTTATTATAGAAGAGCACTCGACGATTGGCGACTAGTGATATAAGGTACAAACGCATATCTCTTAAATCTAAACAAACACAAAGCATTCGAGATTTGAACAGAAATTGTAGAAAAATCGTGTTGTGTGCAACGTTTTGGCCTTTCATTCTGCACTACTCAAGGCATTGATATTTTCGAATAGAGGACAAGAACAACCACAACAACAAAAACAACCAAGAACGTTTAGTACTTTCGTACTAAATCGAAGTGCCGACTCATGAGACTTTTCATCAGAGAACCACAGCAACAACAAAACAACGAACATTTTTGAAGAATTGTACTTTAAAATATTACAACAAAACCAAACACGAACTGAATCCCCTAAATACACAAATAAATGAAAGTAAATTTAATTGAAGCAAAAACTAAATTAAAAATTGGTTAAAAGTCTTCCTGTAAAGATTAAATTGTAGAGCGTAAAATGCGATATACGCGAATAAACTGTGAATATAAACAAATTGCATGTTTAAATTTGTATACTAGGCGTTTTTGAGAGTTTTAGCCCAGACAACAAAAACATTAGTTATGCATAGTAAGAGCGCCAGTTCAGTAGACTTGGCGACGCATCTAATGAGGACCAAAATGAATTTCGAAACCACAACAATGTGAAATAATCAAATTTCGTGCCTAGATTAGTTTGGGCTCTTCATGCTGAAACTGTAGTGCACGCATGTAGATTTTTACTTTCCAATTTGTTTGTACTTTGATAGACTACTATTAGCCAATGGTTTCAGTTTTAAGGGGTCTTGGGAGCTTTTGGCTTCTTTAGAATGTGTATTATTTGATTTAAATTTTTTGTTGCTTTTGCCTCGATCAAACACCAAAACCTACTCACTACTATAATCAATTCACCCACACAGGTACATATGTATGTACGTGTGTACTCTGAAATACTACCCATACTAGTCAATTAAATTGTGGCAGCACGGCAGACCGAGCGTTCGATTGTTCGATCGGTGAAATGAGCAGTCGTCTGCCTGTTGCACGCATACTTTGCAGCAATGACTTTCGCCCGACCAGTTGAAAGCTATATAATGTATACATAATAATATAATGTATACAACAGTTGCAACAGTCGGCGCGGAAATGTTTCGTTAACAACGAAACTTGGACGCAATATGCTTTACTACAATAGTTAAAGACCCCAAACCCACACATGTTCGAACAAATATTTTTTTCTGGGGAAAACCAAAACGTTGGCGTTTTGACTTCTGTATATATACATACATACATACATAACTATATACTAAAAATGAGAACTATATACAATATACATACATACACACATATATGAAACGGATAATTTTCGCAAAGCAATAGTCTCAATAAGCAAGTTGACGAAAAAACAACAATTAAAACAAATATCAAAGTTGCGAAAATGAATGCAACAAATAAAATAGAAAATAAATATTTAATTAATTGCTAAAGTCTAGATTTAAGAAGTCACAAACACTTAATTGTATTCAAATCTGAATTATGTATTTACGAAAACGAATATAAGCAAATATAGTCGAGGAGCAGTTCCGAAAGTGGACGCCGCTATTTACGCTCGTTTGTAAGTTCGCTAAACATAAGAGAAATAAAAGCATCATAACACCAAATAAACTGCAAAATGTATGAGAAATTGTTTGAAAAATACACACAATATACACACTATAACATAATAAGCCGACTTTCCACGCCCCACAGCTCGACCCAAATGCTGCTGCGGTTGGGCAATGTTTGAGTTGCCAGAAAGTTAAAACTATAAATCACAAAAGTATTTCAAGTTGTTGGCATTGGTTCTTCGCATTCGAAAGGTTTTAATCTGGAACACAACCGACATATCAAAAACATATACACACAAGACACAAAAGAAACAAAATGTTGAAGCTAATTGACTCAATGATGAAATTGGTGAAGGTGCAAATTTCATTAGACTAACTTTTCTGTTAAGCAAATTGCAGGGCAACCACTGCTGGTAGGCAGGTTTTAAAGGTAAGTAAATTGCAAAATAACTCTTTCAATAAATTATGCGTCTTCCAATAAATATCCACTCAAATTTGCTCCTCGAAAGTGAAAATGCTGAAACTAACAGCCCGATTCTGTACACTTGATAAATTCACCATATTGACTATTTGTCAAGTTTTTATTGTTTGTCAAGAATCGGTATTCTATCCCAAAAATAAAAGCTCTTTTCTTGATAAATTGTCAAAAGTTTGAATGCTATTGACAACAGCATACAAATTGAAATTTTGCCTATTGAAAATGGAAGAATTGTGCATGTTTACACTTTTACATCAGAGAAAATAAAAAAAAAATGCCGTTACCTCCCACGAATTATTTTTTGTATGCAAAAAGCGCCTATTGTGATGAAACTATTGAAAAAAACGCACGAACTTATTTCCAGCCCAGCCAGGATTCGATCCAAGGGCGCTCGGTATGAGAAGCCAGCGCGTACCCGCTGGGCTATCAAGGCCGGTTTTTTTTTGCAAAACTTACTTTACTTAAACTGTTTGTCTTACTTTTTGACAATTTAACAACTGTCGCATATTCACCTTATGTTGAATTAAATGAGCTTTTTACTTTATCAATGTTGGATCAGAATACGAGCAAAGCTTTTGCTTGATAAAAATCTTGACAAAATTTCTTGATAAAAAATTTGTCAAGAATGCACAGAATCAGGCTGTTAAACTCTGAAAATAATATTTGAAAGCTCAATTTTAAGGAGAAGAAGCCCTGAAGCTTGGATGGCTTAGAAGTTTAATTGCAGCTTGAGCAAGCAAATTTGTTAAAATGGAAGGACATTGAAATTCAGTTGCTACATATGGAAAGGTATTTCAGACAGGCAGGTACCAAGGCAGGATATATGAAATAGGTTTTGAGTAAAGGATTAAAGTGGTTTAGAAAAAAGCAAAAAATGCTCTTTGTTTGGATCTACCAGATCTCATGTTTGGGCTTTTCAATTGTGGCATCGGTATATGATCCGGTAATTCGATTGAAATTGGCAAAAAGTGTTGGAACTCTTTGTATGAATAATTGGCACTCAGAGGGTTTGAACTTAATCAGTGGTGGAAGTGAGCTCAGCTACCAAAACTTGTTACAAATTTTTGAAATTCTGTTGATCAAAAGATTACTACATTTATGATAAACAATTACTATATAAAAATCGTGATCAGTACAAGCATTGCAACGGGGAATTTTCACTATCTATGTATATGTAGCTATTAATAATTTATAAACAATTTGAAATTTGTATAAAATTTAGTATTTGGCGCTATATATGCCGAGTTTGAAATCCACTAACTACAAACAAGTGCCGTACAAAGTATGAATTTGTGTTATTACTTCATTGTGCTTTTTGTTTCAATTTTTTATTTTATTTTAAGATACTTTTTTCTCATTGCGAATAATTTATTTTTATGTCAAACCATAAAACGTATCTCTCTTCAACCGACGGGTAGGCATTATTCCATACGATTTGTAGTTAGCACTCAAACTGAACAACTCGCTATAAAAGAGTTTTAGCATTTAGTTTGTTATTTACATAAACTTTATTACTTTGTAATTGAAAATACTAACAGTATTTATTGCGAATACTTCAGGTGTGTAAACATTTAATTTCCATTTGAATGCAGATTCTCGTAAAAACATTGAAATCTTGTAAAAAAAAACGGTATTTGTAAGAAATACATCAAGTGGTATTACAAAGCCCCGAAGAAGAAGAAGATGAAAGAGAACAATTTGAACTTTGCTAACATATATAAAGAACACTCCCACACCCCACTTATATACACCCAAACAACATTCAAGAGCAACATTCAACATTCAACTGACAAGATCGGTGCGAATGTTGACACGTAAGGATTTTGCGAACTTTGTATTTGTAATTTGTGCGTACAGCAACGCAACAGTTTTGAAATTTGTTAACAGTAAAAATGTTGATATATATACAAATATTAACTATATAATGCATTCTATACATATATATATATATATATACAATATATATTCAGTAACAGTACTTAGCGAAAAGTATATACAGTAGCAAATAAGTAATTCCCCCCTCTACGGGAAAACGAAAGAAAGCAAAGCAAAAGCAAGCATACAAACCGAACGATTGGTCGGTCAGCACTAACTGACTGTCGGTGCGTTTGTGTGCACTGCGCTGACTTTTGTATTGTACGAATTCAAAACATATATATATAAACCCTATATAAAACTTTCGTATTGTGTAAGCTGGTGATTTATTTAGTGTATTTACTGCATAACATATATATGCATACCTATATTGTAGTATATACAACACCCGATATATATACAAGCAACTCTCCCCCTTATTATTGTATACAACAACAATTTCAAAAACACTCGTATTTGTTCGTAGCTAAAAAATGATGAATTGAATTTTTCGTTGTGTTCTTTTGTGCTTTTGTTGGTTTCAAATTGAAGCTGGAAGCAAGCAAAATTGTGAAATAAAACTGATCGACGATTTCTAATGCGAAAAATACCGAACTGCATTTTGTATACTCAAATGGAATTACTTAACAGAAGGTGGGAGTAGACCTAAAGTATGCCGACCGTGTCTGGTATTTATTGTAAAATAAAGTTTCGGTATATTAGTTGCTTGCATTCTGACACCAAACTAACTGTAAACGCAAATAGAATCTGTATACGCTAATGTATGTATGTAGCAGTATTTTAAGATTTCTGTTAAGTACGATTTGTAAAGTTTGGAATTATTAGCAATTGAACTTGTGTGCTGTATGTATTGTTGTGCATATGTTACTTGTAATTTGGTAGTAGTAATGAGACAATTCTATTGTACTGTTGGTAGCAAGAAAGAGAGCGCAAACACTGTAGTGGTCGCACCAAAAATATATCATACTCAAAGGGTTCGGACGTGTAGTGCCCGAACCTTTTCCTCTTCTTCTAATTTGTATATCTTTGGCATTTCAATTCGACTCTAATTTACATATTTGGTTTTGTAGTTTGAGTGCTTTTCCCACATTTCTCATATGAACCGTATTTATTGTCTACATTTAAACGTTAATTTGCTTTCGGTTGAAACGACGCATCACCAGTGCAACGTTAATTCTTTTAGCAGTTAGCAAATCGTAGTCGTCGTAGTGAACATTTTGTGTACGTAGTGCAAGTAGACAACCATTACATATTTTCATGTTCTCTGCACTTAATTAGTGACAATTTCATTTGGATATTACTCAGATCACCAACTCACATTAGAGATATTAAAATCTCATAAGTGTGCTCGGATATAAGCATCGCGCTGAGGAAGACAGCTTGCTGATAAATCATGAACTCTTTCGACCCCGTATTTTACCTTAGGGCCTCGATGTTACTTTTTGGTATTTAAATCATGAAACACTTGTCTAAGAAGTGTACACACGACATTTGAGGTCGCCACGCCTCTTTGTTATAGTTTTAAAGCTAGTTTACTTTTGACTTTTACTTTACTTTTGAACAGTTTACTTTTGAACAATTTTAGCTTAAAACGGGTTAAATAAATTTTTTATTAATATTTTTTAATTACAAAAAATGACTTCGAATTTATGAAAAAATACAAAATTATCACTTTTTGATTTTATTTAACAATTATTAAAGAAACAGGGTTTTGATCAAACGCGCCCAATTCGTAGACTTCAATTAGAACACAAACTTTCCCTGATATCGCTGCAAATTATTTTGGCGAAATTGGTAAAATTTTTGTAACTTACTTTGAATTCACTTCTAAAAATATTAATTTGTTGAAGCCTACTTAAATTAAACCCTTAAATCAATTGTAGCTTTTGCTATAAAATGACAAATAGGTGAAGTTCCTCTCAGGCAACTTTGAGGTCGAAAGGGTTAATTACACTCGCTAGCTACACTTGCCTTACTGGGGTGTTCTGAAGTTGAAAAGCTTCCTTCTCAAGTTTCTTGGTGTATTCATCGAAGTCATCCTGAGTTGTGGCAGTTTATAAATTGTCATATTATCTGCCAACAAAGTGTTAAATGTTCCACTACCGAGCGGTGACGTTTGTTATGGTATTTATGTACATCAGTCTCATGTGTTCGCATGAACTCGATTGCATTGCATAGGCTGCTGCTGTCATATTAAATGATGTACAAATGTGAGTTAAAAACATGTGCCTGACTTTCGACTACGATTTGCTCGACTGCTCAAACTGTTTACAGGTGGGTTAATAAATTGCACTGTTGATCATCTGTTGACAGCTACTTCATTTTCCTTTTCGTATTGATTTCGGATCAAGCGCCTGAAATTCGCATCACTTCACACATTGTAAATAGCTACCCACTCCGCATTACCTACAAACAACTTACAAAGAGTTAACCTGTAATTCCTAAGCATGTTTTCGATGGCTGGATTCGGAGACGTGGGCAAATTCAATACAGAAACACCCTCGAAATGCAAACAACTTTGCGAGCATATTTTTAACAAGTTGTTTTCGACTACATATATGAATATATACGAAACGAATATCACCAAGAATACTTGCCTTTTAAAACAAAAATAAAAATAAAAATAAGAACAACAAAAACCAAAAACAAATCTAAACTAAAACCAATTATTGTACTTATTGACACTGCATAACGAGTATGTAAATCGAACTTCTACTAACACGAATGCACACGAAGGTAGCTGAGAAAAGAGCTAATACGAGAACTAAAACGAAGCAATGTTGCAAACTGTTATTTCGTAAAAGTAACTGACAATACCAAAATACAAAACACAAAAAGATAAACTTTAGATAAGCCCCCGTAACAAATTATGAGATGAAGCAAATAAAATAGAAAATCTATGAAAAGCTGCAGCTAAACAAAACAAAGGCTGCAAATATAAAGTTAAGAAGAAGCAAACAAGCTGATTGTGCTGAACGTAGAAAAAATCAAAACATAAATAAACAAGCAATAACAAGAATATTGGGCAGATGTAGCACTAGCGGGGCTAAAAATACTGAACACCAACAAAAACGTCAAAACGAATGTGAAATGACGACATTGCGTAGGAAAAAAAACTATGCGAAAAAGTTGACAAGTCAGAGTAAAAAGTTTGCAGCGCGACAGTGGGCTGAAAACAACTTTTTTGTTTATCGATGCGAACGATAACTAAAAACAGAAGTGTTAAATGTGGAAGAGAGGCGAAAATAAAATTGTATTTCCGATGAAGGTCATTGGAAGGAAACAAATTGAAACACACTTTAGCTGACACAGCACAAACACACCGACTCGCTGTGGTCGGTGGTCGAATATTAGTAGATTGTAAGCGCTGTCAAGAAGCGAGTTGCTTCAATTATGTCGACGCACTATGTAGCTCATGGTAGTCTATTGCGTGTAGTTCTTGTTGTATTCACTTAGCTTGCTTGTTCGTAATTAATTTGTTCTTGACTGTAGCGGTAGACAGATGTTTGGTCTTCACTTTGTGTATAATTACGCAAAATGTAAGCAAATAAAAGATGCGAAACATTGCAGCAACTTGGCAAACGTTTCGTAGTTTGACTTATGTTGCGCAAATTTCTGCTCAGAATATATTCATCAAAAATTTACGCATTAACATGTTTTTGAATAGTTGATGCAAACGATTTTGTTCGTAGATTAGTTTATGCAACATTGAAAATTTTTTAATATTGTCTGCCATAGACTGCGGCGTGGTGGTGGTTTCATGCGTTACGTGTTGAAATTGATTCTCTTCGTAGGGGTAAACAAATTTTGTTGCATACATTTTTGGTGACGTCAACTGACACCACTTTGCTGACAGACATAAACTTGAACAAATATGTTTTTGTTTTTATATTAGTGACTTGTTAGTGTCCTACAATGCAGGCACTATAGTTTTAATAGCGAAGATAACTGGCTATAACTTTGGTACTGAGTACTAAGTGATGTGACACAGCCTTCAGTTTTCAGACTATCCTAACAGGATGTTACAGCGAGCCAAATTGGCCTAAGCGAGCCGATTTTCTACAGAAATTATTTCTTCAATTCGTTGTTTATAAAGTAAAAATTCATCAAACTTCCGAAATGAATCAATCAATTCTGTTTATACTGCAGACTTTAGCAGCGCTGTATGTGAAAATTTCCTTTTCAACTATTTTCACTAGGTTTTCCATTCCATAGTTCCATAGTTTTTGCATTACATGCAATAGATCATTGAACGTCCCTTCAATAACACAGCACAACAAAAAACACTTTTTTCTGTTGCATGGAGTTTTTCTGCTGTTTCTTACTAATTTGGGTGCGCTGTTTTCGAATCCATCCTCAGATTTTTTCTAGCAGCTCTAGTTAGTGAGATATAGGTACTGTGTAATTTTTTCAGTTTTTCTTTACTTTTTCCATATTTTTGATCGTAATTTCTAAACTAAAAAACCGATTGACATGATTTTCACCTTATCGCATTAACAATACCGAACGGCTTCCGATGCAACTTATTTATATAAGTTTTAAATGCCGCGGTAATTAAACCTCAAAGTCAGAAAATATGGAATTTTAAGGCGTTTTCTTTGACGGTAAAAAATATTCACATTTTTTGTAAAACAACTAACGAGTTAGGTGTAAAATGAAAGTCGAAAGAAAAAGTATGAAAAGTGATGAAAATGGCTATGATACATTTTTGCTATTATTTCGATGCGAATGTGTATTTCGCCAAATAATAAAATAACCTCTTGAAATTCAATATTTTCCTACTTTGAAACCTTATTACCACGCCCATTTAGAACTCATACAATTTATTAATCTCAAAAAAGATGGCGTCAAATGTTGTAAGTGCAGCTATATACAAAAAAATCATGTCGATAGGATTATTGGTTCAGAAATTACAGTCGAAAACGAGAAAAAAGTCGAGGAAAATTCGAAAAAGTTACACGCGCATTTTTTGCGAAAACTAGAGTTATATGAAAACGGAGTATGGTTTTGAAAACAGCGTGAAAAACGATTCAGACTCATGTAAAAAACTCTATGCGACAGACATGCTGTTGTGCAGTGTAATTTAAGCTAATCTCCCCGAACCAATGCCCACCCACTTGCGTCCACCACGCCCAGTTTGATTTGATTACAAATTGCTTGCAACGTCAAGGCGCACAATTATGCAGTAAGCACCAAAATATGTGCGCAAACATTGTTGTTGTGCTCCCTAACTTGGCACTTAGCGCCGAGTTCTGCACATCCACTCAGACGAACACACCACAAGAAACCCCAACAACCTCCATTAAATGTAGCAGAAATTCTGACCGATAAGCATCAATTACTAAGTGTAAGCGTACTGGAAGAGTATTTAGATCACTGCATACATATTTGCTATATAACAGCAATTATTATTATTATTATTATTATTACCACATAGTATTGTACTATTAACTATAATTATGGCATAGTATTATTATTGATAACTACAATACATACATACATAAATACATATATAACGCGCATTAATAATGAAGAATAAAATTTGGAACGTACTCGTGTAGTTGATTAATTCCTCTGTCTCCATTCGTTAGTTGCAACTAATGTCACTACTCTCCTCTTTCCACACAAGTGTAGTATTGACTCTTTTATAGCTTTATTAATTAGTAAATCATATATTGTGATGTTTTGATTTCTGCTTCGATTTTATTTTAGTTTTTCACACCTAGTTTTGGCCACTTGTATTGCCGACTTTGATGACATCAGCTTCTGCGTATTGGAGGTGTCAAAGTAACGTGTTTGGTCCGATTTAGTGAACACACAGCTTTCACATACACATCGATATGTAGTCAGTAAATTTCATATACACATACGTACATAGCTTTACATTCGCACATATAGATTTGCTCACATAACTGTGGACATTAGCTGTAGTAGCACGTTTGGTAAATACAAACAACACAAATTCTAATTGTCGTAGTCGCTATTTTAGCTGTTGGCAAATATTTGTTATTTTCTTCTCGGTAGCGTAGCGCGGCGAAGCGGAAGTCAAGCGCATCGAAGACAATCGATATGTCTCAGGTTTGCGCAAAAATCGCAACTACTACGTGATCTGATGACTACGAGTGCTTAATGTATTTGTCAACCAGAGGTGGGTAGTACAAAAAAGAACTAACTTTGTTAGCTGGAAAATTTAAAAACTATCATGACCCTCACTTCATGCTGATCTTAGGGATATTTGAAAAAAAACTTAATCCAAATGCAACTCGCAGTCCAACTCTGTCTTTTCTATCAACAATTTGGTGTGAAACTTGGTGACATGTTTAGTAATTGCAATCGTTTCACAATTAACATTTAAAAATGTTCTATGTTAAGTATAAATATTTATACTCATTCGCATAGTTTACAAGATATCGCTGCAAAAGTATTTGCTGCACATTTTAAAATTGTAAAAACCCACTTTGCGTAATTTCCCCATAATGTCACTTTGCTTTTAATTTAAATTCAAATACGCACTCAAAAGTGCATATTACACTGTGCAACAAAAATTTTCGCAAATGGGCGTAGTTTTTGTGCGTATTTAGAAATATTTGTATTGGCAGTATTCCTAAACTAGAGTCAAAACCCACGCACCTTTGCAATTACAGTCGTGTCTGGGTATAGTGAACACCCCATATAGTGAACACCTCGATATATTGAACACCCAAATTTTTACATGGAGTACTCTAAATAGTGAGCAAACGAAAACCTCTAATTAGTGAACAAAATTTTGAAAGCAATTTCAAGCAAAAAGGAACAAAAACACAAGAAGGAATCGAAAATGAAAGAGGGTATTCCCCTAATTTGTTTTTTTTCTGTTGTTACAAAATCAGCAGCTTCTTGACCTTAGTGGTTTTGTTTTTTGTCGAGTGCAAACCGATTGTGGTTGAAAGTGGTTTTATGTGTATTTAAAAGTTTCTGAGCAAATAAAACGAGTTTTTGAACCAAAATCTTAACGTAGATAAGGTCCGTTTCATAATTATAACGCCACTTGATTTTCTTGAATATCTCGAAAACCAGCAGTGCCATCAAAAAAGCGTCTTCTCATGAAATTGCACTTGCTAATAGTGCAATTTGATAACAATAAAAAAAATTAAAAAATCGTGGCTACTTCTTTGTTAGAACGAATTTTTTATATATTCAGTGTTTCATATTTATAACGCCACTTGCGAAAAATCTAATTTTTCAAATCATAGCATGCACTTTGGTTGCATACTGATTTAGCTAGTTAAGAATTAATCATTTTGTGTATGATGCCACGAAAAAACGTTTAACCGATATCGAGAAAGGACAAATTCTCGCGTTTAAACAGGAAAACGTAGGGACTCGCAAAATTGGGCGCAGGATTGACAGGAGTTACAGCATTGTCCAAAATTTTTTGAAGGACAAAAACTCCTACGGCTCCAAGAAACGTTCAGGGCGAAAAAAATGTCGAATCAACGCAGCGAATCCCATATTATACGCGAGGCAAGCAATTCTTCGCAAACGCTGAGTCAACTAAAGAGGACTTGTGACGTCAGTGTGTCTAGGACAACACAGTCTGGCGCACCATCAAACGCAGTAAAAACATCGTATTGAAGGCTGCGTCCAAACTTTTGGCCCGTCATAAAATCGCTAGACTCACTATTGCTCTCCAGAACATGGGTCGCGATTGGAAAAAAGTAAGTTCAAATTTTTTTAAATTGATTTATGCTTACCACTAATGCTTCTTCTTATTTAAGGTAATGTTTTTTGATGAAAAGGAATGGAATTTGGATGGGCCGGACGGATATCATGGCTACTGGCGAGACTTGCGGAAGAACTTGAATTTTATTCCAAATGGAACTTCGGTAGTAGAACAGTTATATTCTGGGGTGCAATTTCATCCGAAGGATGTCTCGAACTACAATTTGCATCGAGCCGAATGAAAAACAGTGACTTCATTGGCGTGCTGCGCATGAGTACTTCCTTTTTTGAGTCAACAGACACCCAATGGCTATGTATTCCAACAGGACAATGCCGCCATCCACACAAGTCACGAAACCATGACTTGGTTTTCAGCCAATAATGTGGAAGTTATGGATTGGCCGGCCTACTCCCAGACCTGAACCCCTTCGAAAATTTGTGGGGAATTCTAGTTCGTCGCGTCTACGCAGGAAACAAGCAATTTAACACCGATGTTGATCTAAAAGCTACCATTCTCAAAGAATGGTACAACATCGATGTAAATGTAATGCAAAAATTGATTCATAGCATGAATGATAGAATATCCAATGTTGTGTTAAATAGAGGAAAGCAGTTGCAAAACTAACCTTGTGATTTTCTTCTCCTTGAAACCTTTTTTGCCTACTTAACACAAGTGGCGTTATAAATATGAAACACTGAATAAAGAAAAAATGCTTTCAAATAAAGAAGTAGCCACGATTTTTTAATTTTTTTTATTGTTATCAAATTGCACTAATAGCAAGTGCAATTTCATGAGAACACGCTTTTTTGATAGCACTGCTGGTTTTCGAGATATGCAGGAAAATCAAGTGGCGTTATAATTATGAAACGGACCTTATAGCTAACAACCTCAATACTCCGAACAGGCCTTGCAATAATTAGTTCACTATATCCGGACACGACTGTACTATATGCCATGTTTTATGTGCAAAACCAAACATGGATTTTTGTTACACGTCGAGGACCAACTCTCGTGTCCAGTCCCCAAGCTATAAACTAAATAATTTTATAGAATATCTTCCCATTCCTCCTTCGCGGAAAGCAATAGCGAAGCGTCTACGCTTCTGACTCACCTCGTAGTATTTCTTGATTATTGTGGGACTAAACATCGACGGTGTGTTTAGCGGAGTCACCGGTGGCCCTGCAATAGTGAAAAATTAGAGCGTAAGTATAGTCAAATCATATTTAGCAAGTCGCCGAGTTGCACGTACTTATGTGGGATTTGGGCTGCGAGCGCAACAATATCTGCAACGGCACACAAAATAAATGGAATGAGAAAGTGTGGATAATGGGACAACTCGCACTCGAACTTACCGGGTTGTTGCGCATCAACAGTGGGCGAAGACTGGACTTCTTGACAACTTGGGTAATCAAAGCGCGATGAGCCATTTTTTCTGAAAAGACACAAACCAAGCAACAATTTGTTTACTCTACACATGGAGAAAATTTGAAATCGCCACAATTATGGATAATGTGAAATAATTTCAAATTTATGCAGAAATTGGCGAAGACAATAACACGAGTTAAAAAAAATAAACAAACAATTTTATGTTTTATTTATTTTATTTTATGGCTGGAGCGTTGTTGTTTTCGGTTTTAATTTTTCGATTTATGGGGCGAAATTTCTTTTTGCCTCTTTTGCATAGCATTTCAATTGTAAAATCGAACACGTAATTGGCGTGTGATGTCAGTGGAGCGTTCATTATTTTGTGCGCGACACTTCGACAATGTTCTATAGCTCTACTGTGGTTGTTGTATTTGCTAGTAAACAAATTAATGACTGGTTTTGCGGCGGCCTATACGAGTTAGCTATCTTGTTGCATTGCCAAATAATTTTTTCATTTTCTGGCCGTTGCGCCGGCCGCTTACTTAACAACTGAATTGGCTGACTCAGATTTCAGCAGCGACTAATTGCCAATTAAAATTGTTAATTAGCACATGCACACAAACATGTCTTGGCGCGCATCAAATCTGTATCTCTTCTGCCCATTGTACAAAAAGCAATTATGCGCCACGTGCGTTTCTTTTACTATACCGCGTCGGTGGCTTCGCACAGTTTATAGAATAATATTCGGCATAGCAGCGTTGGATTACATTGTTGTTATTGTCATAAAAATATGTAAGTCGAGAAATATTTTATCTATCATTTCTTACAAGTAACAAACTGTCTTATATAATTGGGCGTTTGTAAATATTCTAAAAGCGGCCAATGATAGAAATACTTTAGAAATGTCTTTGACGCTGATATATCAATCTATCTGATATATGTATCAATTTTACATTTTCCTGTTTTTCAAAAAATATCACCTTGACCTTGTCGGTTTTTTCAGAACCGCTTTATGAGATTAGCAAACTATTAAAAAATGTCAAACTTTTTAAAAATGGAAATAGCTACGAATATGTTTGAATCCCAACTGGTTGCTTGCTTGCGATTATTACTACTATTACTACTTAAAAATAGGATCTTTCTTCAATAACAAACAAACAAATTTCCCACAATTGAATTTTTATAGCGCACTTCAAGTTCGTTATTGCTGGGTTTTTGCAATATTTGTCTTTTATTTTATTATATCTGTCAACGATAACTGTTCGTCTCTAATTGCGTTTTGCTTTGAGCATTATTGTTTCTGTACTTTTTTTACTATTATTTTTACTATCATTTCATTATTTTTGCACTTTTATTTTGCCCTCTTCCATACAAATATGACAAACGCGTTTGTTGCCTATGTTGTTTGGCTGCTTCTTTTATTATTGATTTATAGATAAAGTCTGCGCCAACAGTACAGATACCGGCTAATCGAGGGCGCTTATATTGCGAACGCGTGCGGGTGATGCATGTCAACTTCATAATAAAAATGCTATTCAACAAACAATTGCAACAAAAAAACGTGAACAATTAATTGCGGAGCAATCGTAAAGCGTTGTTAATACATATAATAAGTTATCGGTTTTTGCTCCGTTTCTGCCGTAGTGGAACAGAACAAATCAAATTTCCCACTAGTTATTCTACGAATAAATTGCCTCTGTCCATTCGGCATACTTATGTATGTAGATAAGTTTGTATTGGATCTAAACATCTGAGGATTGAGTGGAATAAAAGCATTGAAATCGCTTAGCATGTTTTGTTTAAAGTTTCCCCATACTCGAGACGAGGTCAATGTATTTTTTCTGGCGAAGATTGCACTTTATTAATGGCGACAGAAGATTTGGGTAGTCACTGTGGTAGCATGCAATATTGGGTCCACAAGGGGCTTGAAATATGAATCACCAAAATAAAATTAACAGTTTCTTTTGGCGAGCGCCCTCTGTACAACCTTCCTATCCGCCGTTTGCAACCGGCCTAAGATCTTAAGCCATTTTTCGCAAGTTTCACTTATGGTAAGTGCGGAAAACTCAACCATAGTAGATAGTAGTATCAGAAGGCACCTAAATTATACGGATTAGGCTGCTCTGGGGCAACGTTCGTTTGAACTAAATACGGCAGCTTTCCGAAATTTTTTTTTTTTAATAAATAAAATAAAATTTTTTAATAAATAATAAAAATAAGTTATAATATAACTTAAATAAAAAAATAGCTTAAATAATAAAATAAAATAACAATAAAAAATAATTAATAAATTAGTGAATAAACAAAATTTAACAATTGCCCAAAAATTATCATGTATATGTATAAAGTTCGAGGCAATCAAAGAAGTGCAAAATTGCTCATAGTCCGATACTACAACGCTTTGTTAGTAGTATGTAGTTATCGCTTATCACATGGCTTCTTTTTCGAATGTTGGTTGTGCAACTGGAGGCGTACGTGATCTTCTAGTTCTAGCGGTGCACTCGAGCCAAAACACTCGAGTCAATGGACATTTTCGCATGACAAATGTTGTCTATTTGTCACATTTTTCATTTCACGAACTTGTGCAAAAATAACTAAATTTATGAAACAAATTCAAAACTGCCAAACCAAAACTGTTTTGATTTGCTGCGCGGCTGAAGCACGAATGGCTCGTTTTGTTTGGCCTTGCTTGACTTTAAATAAATTGAACTTCATATGTTTTTTTATAATTTATAATTTAAAATTTAACAGCAGCAGCAGCAGTTGTAAACAGTTTCATTAATATAAAGGCAGCTTCTGTCTGCACCATTCAACCCACCAACAATTCTACAATTCTGTATGTAAATTCTTGCAATAGAAGGCAGAGAAGAAAGGGAGGGAGGAAAGGCTTGGTGTCGTTTAACATGTGTTGCGGTCATTTTACGCATTTGAGTTTTGGCAAATTTGAAATATTTATAACGGACGAATGAAGCGGTCAGTTTCCAGCTTGCGCCAGATTTGCAAATAAATTAGGTGAATAAAATGTAGCAGTAGTAGTAAAGTTTTATGGCTTTAAGGACACCACAATGTCCTTAAATCGGTTCAGTGAGTCACTGTCATAAAGCAACGATTTGATGTCATTGCAAAGGCGGCAATTTGTGGGTTGTGCCTGATGTCATCATTTATTTAAAACTACAGCAACTATTTAAAGTACCGCAACACTACACTTACTACACCCACTGGCTGGCACTTGTGCGCCACCTGCTGCCTGCCGCCTTTTGACCTTACACAAGGTTATTGTCCCATAAACCTGAAATGGCGCAGCGCCTATGCGCAGTTGACCCGCAGCGAACAAGAGGGAAAGGACCTCTAGTGTCCGTGTGGGGCAACAGGTCCCGCCAAAAAACACTCCGCACGCTTGCACTTCTACGCGTTCACAATTCGCACATTGCAGCACACAACAAACACCGAAACACAACGTCACTGCGCCATGAAAGACACTACACCAACGAATATCTGAACTCTGCGCGGCTTTGCATTCAAATTGCGGTCTTTCTGGTTTCCATCAAATTTTTAAAAATTCAAAGTTTAAATGAAAATATATCTATGGGCAACTGACAGCATACCAATAAATTGTTGAGCCACAAATTGTTGTTGAAAACACCGCGTAAATCGATAAATACACAAAACTTTGTTGAATGATTTTCTGAAACGCTGCGGACCTTTTATTAATTTGGTTGCTTTTACTTTGGGATGAACTTGAACTCTTTTATAAGCTGAACACTTGTCACTGCTGCTCCCTTCAATTAGGCGATAGGAACAATTGCTCTGAACGGCTGTCTTCAAAAGACTGAACTGAACGGTGCCACCGGGTAATAAGGCAAACTCACTTTGCGAAGCGTTGCGTCGAGGCGCACCACAGCGGGTTGGGCTGTTGCTCTTACTGTTGTTGCTGTTGTAGCAGCTGACGCTGACGCCTGACGTTGCTGCTATTAATGTTTTGGTTATGATTATCTGTTGTTGTTGCTGTTGCTGGCGAAGACAGTTATATAAAACGGGAGGACGTGCGCCGAACACGTTGAACTGCAGCACGCAGCTGCCTGCTTGTCAGCGGCAATGGTCGGTGCGTTGGCGGTGGTTGCGAAAAGTGCGAGGAGGTGCTGTCGATGTGGTAAACGAGCTGCTGATTTGCGAACAGACAAATCATGAGTTCTAATCAGCCAAAAATAAATCTCGACAATGCCGATTGGGTTTTTGTTTCATGTTTTGACTGCCGCCTACAACAACAACAACAACACCACCTCTTACTCCTGCCTCCTCTCTATGCCGGTACACCCGTTGCCACCCCCGCTACCGCTGTTCCCTTTTTTTATAGGTCGGGCATGTTCCTACCAACGTGAACAGCTGATTTCGCTTGTATCTAATTTGCGCCACGTGAGACGTGTGATGCTGAAATTCAAGCTACATGTCTGCGCAGACGCTGACGCCAACATCGGCAGCAGCAGAAAGCAATACAATAACAAATCAATTTCGGAAATTCAGTAAATAAAAAAGCACTGCGTCATCATGTGGGGAAGTCTAGAAGCGCTCGACTGCTGCGAGCGTTCTGTGTGGGGGGGGGGGCTGAGAAGCGAATCAATGGCAGCGTATAGAACGCTTTTTGTTGTACACATGAGTGTGTGGACAACAAAAACACATGCACGGCAGCTTCCAGCCAATGCAAATAAGGCGCAAAGTTAAAGACCCCGCAATCTTTGTGCGAAATACACACTGCAACAAAAAAAAGACTATATTAACCCTTTGCACTCGAGGCCTTTTTCGCTTGCGCGAACCAGCAACTCGAAACGACTTTGGCCAAATTCGGTAAACACATTACAAGTACTTTAAAAACATTTATAAACAAACAAAAGTACACAACAATTTTTTCGGCCGGGCGCCGAAGCAGCGCCGCTCGAGTCGACACTTCAAATTGGCCGGGCGCCCTTTTGCTACAGGTTTTTACTGGGGAAAGTTAAAATTTAAAATTTTACGTTTTAGGCTTCTATGTGGTTGTATTAGCAACATTCCATAAGAAATTTTTTAATTTTTTTACTCGGACCCTGTATTTTAGAGTGTTTTTCTATGAGAGCTACCACATCGAGAGCTATTGTGGCTGTAATAGTTACTTAAATATAAAACTTTTCACGCATAACGAAAATATGAATATTTGTTCATTTACTTCAGCCAAAATTAAAAAAAAGGTATCTAAATTGAAAGAAAACGTTAAATTACAAAGTTTTCTAAAGTTTTCTGCTTCTTCTTCCTTTACTATGTCTTTAAGCTTTAATATTCAGTTTATTAATTTCGTATTTTTCCTAAAACTTCAAACTATTTTAAGGACCAACAAAAAATGTATTCTTGATATCACAGAGGGTTCAGACGTCCACAAAGTAGCAATGTGCCATATGGCAACAAAATAGCAAAAGGGTTAATGGAAGCACATGGCGTAATTTAAAAATACAAAGAACGAAGTTTTCCTTTGAATTGAACAGACGATTTTTCCAACGGTCAAATTCTCGTCAAACATATGGCAGAGTGATTCAATTTGAAGTATTGGTAGTTTGCAGGTAGTTAGTTTGTTCGACTACACGCGCTGCAGTGCTTTCAGGGAATAAGGAAATTGGGTATGTCATGTTGTTAGTAAGGCACTTCGTGAGTGTATGGGATATACAAATGTAATTAGTAGGTGTACACCGACAGCAGCACGAAGTTCTTGCTAAAACGGATCGATTCAAGACAGAGTATAGAGGTATTAGAGTGAAAGTTTCCCCTGTGAAGAAGGGGGGTTTTTTCCAAAAGAATCTTTAATTGTACATGGAACCTTCTTAAGCAATGAATTAGATTCGATTGGGAGCCGAGCACCACTTGCCCGAAACACTGCGTCCAGTGTTGAACTATTGTGTCACCTCCCTTTATCTTACTGGAGGTGTTCGTATCCTCCGATGTTATCCAGGAACCCCTTTATTTTCCTTAGACCAATTTCAGACAGATAAGCAATGAATATGTGAAGGCTAAAAGTTTGGAAGAAAATATAAATAGGTATAGGTCTTGACACCTCTGGAGCAACCTAGGAGCATGTTGGCCGATTTCGTAAAACCTTCAGTTGATATGGAATTGTCTGCCTCCTCCTTAAGATTTAGAGACAGAGGTAATTTAATTATAATAGCTGCAGAAACTGATCGCTTTGTAGTCAAACTTGAATGCCATATTCAGGCGCGGATTCAGAAAAATATAGGGGGGCTTTCAAAAAGTAATTCTTTAATATTTATAAAATGCCTTTTAATTTGTATGTTGCATTAAAGTCGATCCAAATATTTCGGGGGGCGGTTCAACCCTCAAAACCCCCCTGAATCCGCCACTGGCCATATTAACGCCAGCGCCCTATGAAGCCCCAAATTCGTTCAACCAAAAAGCTGATCAGTTCAAACGTCTGCTGAAAACAAGCAAAGTTCCAAACTTTACCGGCCGGTGAAATTCGCCCACTTGTAAACGAACGCGATAAGAACTACAAAAAAAAACCACTACAACTTGTTATAATAACATAGTGTACACTTATTCCAAAAAACAACAATAACGAGGCATTCGCAAAAAATGCGTCAACGCTGCCAATAAGAACAAACACCACAAATAGCAACAACGACCATTTAGCCGACAGAGCCGACCGGCCAATGGCAACTCGAATATAAACAAATCATTTTGCATTTGACAGTTTGCGTACGTTTTGGTTTTGGCAAGTGTTTGTTGTTGCTGTTGTGGTGTTTGTTGCTGTTGGTTTTGTTGCTATAGCCAGTATGGCTAACTCATTGCTATTTCCTCGTATTTACGTTGATAATCACGCGCAAAAATTCACCCAAGCCCAACTGATGGCGCACATTGCGGCTGTCCGCTTGGCCCTCGCACACGCACGGACAAAAGTTCTCACGTTTTGCACACAGCACTTTGGCTTTGTCGAAGGGTAAACGTTTGGAGTGGCAAACATTTTACGACACTTACGCGCATTCAGCGGCAATCGACGCGCCAACAGTCACGTACCGCACAATGCCAAGCAACCAACGGCTGGCGGAGAAAACTCGGCGGCAAATGCGAAAAATTCCCATGCAGGTACAAATTAGAAAATCCATAAGAAAAAAATCAGCTAAAGACAACAAAACGAGACAGCCGGCCACTGGTTGCCCTGGGACGGACAAACACTAGTCGAATAGTTCTGCAGTCCAGGGCGACAGGCCCTACGCGTCCTGCAGGGCTCGTATTGAGATACCCACACACGCCGACTTAGCCTGGAAATGGTTACATGGTTGCTGCAGTTGTTGTTGCACGGTCGTTCGGTTGTGTGCAATCGAGTCCTTCAAATGCCCTTACACATACAATGCCCATTCCTGCGCCCTGACACAACAACACAATCGACTGGGAACTGGCTTCGCGAAAGATTCCAGCCACAAGCAAATCCATTGAATGCGGCAAGTGACGAAAAGCTCAGCGGCTTATTTGCGCGGCCAACAACATCGCTGCACATCGTCATCGGCATTGGCAGCGTCGTTTACGTCGTCGTCAAAACAAATGCGCCTCCGCTCCGCACTAGCATCCCTCGGCACGACCAGCGCCGAAACACACCTCCGTCGGCCCAGCCATGACGTCGGCCGCGCCAGTGCTGAGCTTTTGCCACCCCTCAAGAAGCTTTCTCGTGTGCAGCATTGCCAGCCACAGTCAGTTTTTCGAACATTTCGCTTTGCTAGAAACGATGTAGATTGGCTGCATCGCCGCACGGGACTTACCGCTTTTTCTCAAATGACAGTGTTTGAATGTTTCTTATAGTTAAAAATGAAAAGTCCGAAATATAATTTCCACAGCGAACGCGTCGCCCAACCGTATTTATTATGTATGTACAATCTAGAAGTAATAAAAAGAATGAATATTTCTCATTTTCGATTTGACGAATTTTGAAAGGGGCTGCTGACTGTTTAGGGAAATTTCTAGTTACGGGTGTAGTCAAGTAAACGAAACCAATGGGGTATTTAGGAAGTACGTATGCATTTGAGGCGTACATACTACATAACACATCGTTCAATAATGTGTGTGACTGACACATAGATGGCGGCACTAGAACTAAATCAATATTTTTTTTTCGAAATTGTGAACCTTTTTAGGCTTACTGTCAAAATTATATGTCAATCCGACCATTAGTTTACAAGTTACAGTGCTTTAAGTGACACTACTTTTGAGTTTTCAAAAAAAATGAATTCAAAGCAATTCCGTGTGCTGATTTATCATTGTTTTTTAATGAAAAAAAAGTACTGTTGAATGCCAGGAATGGCTTGAAAAACATTATTCGGACTCTGCTCCATCAAAAAGAACCATTTGTTATTGGTATGCCGAATTCAAACGTGGTCGTACAGACACCGATGACATTCCATCTACTGGACGGCCAAATGACGCTGTTATTCCGGAAAACGTTGAAAAAACACTGAAAATCATTATGTCCGACCGTAAAGTGAAAGTGGGGGAGATTGCTGACATTCTAAAGATATCAGCAGGCAGTGTACACACCATAATACACGAACATTTGGTTATGAAAAAGGTGTTTTCGAAATGGGTGCCGCGTTTGCTCACACCGGAGCAAAAACAACAACGAATCGATGATTCAAAGAGCTGTTTGGACATGTTTACGCGCAACAAGTCGGAGTTTTTGCGTCGGTACATCACAATGGATGAAACATGGATCCACCATTTCACTCCAGAGTCAAATCGGCAGTGTGCTGAGTGGCATGCAACCGGTGAAAGCCGCCCAAAGCGTCCAAAGGCACAAACATCGGCTGGCAAGGTTATGGCGTCAGTATTTTGGGATGTGCACGGGATAATATTCATCGACTATCTTGAGAAAGGGAAAACAATCAATAGCGACTATTATATAGCGTTGTTGGAACGTTTGAAAGAAGAAATCGCGATTAAGCGGCCCCATATGAAGAAGAAAAAAGTGTTGTTTCACCAAGACAATGCACCGTGTCACAAGTCGATGAAAACGATGGCAAAAATGCATGAATTGGGCTTCGAATTGCTTCCTCATCCCCCGTATTCTCCAGATCTGGCCCCCAGCGACTACTGGCTCTTCGCAGACCTCAAAAAGATGCTCCGTGGTAAGAGATTTGGCTCAAATGATGAAGTAATCGCCGAAACTAACGCCTATTTTGAAGGCAAAGAAAAATCGTTCTACAATCGAAAGATTGGAAAAGCGTTGGAATGATTGTATCTCCCTAAAAGGGGACTATGTTGATGAATAAAAACGAATTTTGGCAAAAAAATGTGTTTTAATTAGTTAGTCACACACATTATTGAACGAAGTGTTATCTGCGTGAAGAGTATGTAGGTGCGAACAATTTAATTTAACCAAGAAAATAAGTTTAACCACATTTTTTGAGGGCATTCAAAAATTTAAATAGGAAATCCTCTTTTTTTACTAATTTCTGAATATATCAAACCTCTATCCGTAGTTGACCAAACCTGTGATTCCCGAAATGAGACACGCGCATGTAGTTTTGTTTTGTTGAATGTTCCTTTATTTAAGTGTAAATAATTTTTATAATTGTGTACACAAAACTAACAGCAGCAGCTGACAATCAATACAAATCAAATTGTTTGTTGTGTTGCTGTGTGTGTAATGTAAAGTGGGTATGGATGTGTGTGAGAGTGGGATATACGTGAGCGGGTTCTGCTTCTGCTTCATTCATTTATTTGTCAACTCTTTCAATTTGTATTGCAAACAATTTTAATTTATTTATAAATAAATTACAAATATTTAAAGAGCCTTAGATAATGTTGTTGTTATTGTTGAACGGCAAAGGGTATGCAAAAGTTTAGTCATAATTGGCGCAATGCAAGTCCTCGAATCTGCACGCTACTGTTGCTGCTGGTGGTCTGTTGGTGTTCGTTGTTGCTGACTGTTGCAGCTTTTGAGCCCACAAGCTGTAACCCGTTGTTCCATATATCTCGTTGAGCAGCCTAAGCACTGCATTTACCTGGCCTCCGAGCACATCTCGCACGAGTCCAGGTCGCCCCGGTTGATGTAGGTGCAGCGCGTGCACGTCCAGGTGGCGACGCCTGCGTTGGCAGCAGCCGTAGCTGCGCCCGCTGTGCCAGCGCTGGCCGGGTAGCGTGTGGTGCCGCTGTGTAGCGATTCCCGAAGATTGGAAAGAAATTATACAAGGAAAAGTAATTAAAACAATGACCGCACTTGATGCAGTTTTAAATTGGGTGGGTGGTGTGGGTGTTTTGCGTTGCACTTACCCGCTGCCGCTGGAGCTGGCTTGAATCAGCGATTCGAGCAGCATCCACGCCTCGTCCTGCTTGAAGCCGAACGCCATGTCGGAGTTCTTGAGGCGCACGGCCTCCAGCAACTGGCCCATTTGCGTGCGCATCGGCAGCGTGTCGTTCTTGTACAGATACAGCAGCAAATGGAAATCGGAAATGGCCTCGAGAAACTCGTCGTCCGACCAGTTGGAGAGATACGTGCTCAGCGCGTTAAAGTCCTGCAAATGGCCATCCAGGTAGCGGTTCTCGACGGGGAATGGCTGACGCTTGTCGTACTGCGTGAACGTGTACTGCGGCTGCAGCGGCGTCGAAGCGGGCACATCGACCAGCAAATACTCGACCGGAAGCGGACGTGCCAAGCGCTGCACCTCATTGCCGTATTGATCTTTTTCCTGTGGCGAGGCGAGACAAGACACAAAACGAATACAATCAGTAAGGGCGGGTTTGGGCTACAGATTAGAAATTAATGCCGAAGCAGTGATTGCTTTGCGCAATGACGACCATCATAAAAATATGTAATCTCCAAGGGGGCATCAATTAAAATTTTGCCCCAAAGAATGGGCAGGAAAAGCTATGGTAGATTCCTTCCAGGAATTTGGCATGGTACAAAAAATATGAAAATAATAAAAATGTAAAATAAAATTTAATTGCCATGTTGATCATAAATAAAACTCGTTTTCTTGTTTTACTTTGGTCGCGTCGTTGGGCAGTGTAATAGGCGAACAGAATCATTAAAAGCGCTTCGAAGCGTAGTCAAGTCCATGGGTCAAA
Organism: Melieria omissa; assembly: GCA_963971225.1. NCBI lineage: Eukaryota > Metazoa > Arthropoda > Insecta > Diptera > Ulidiidae > Melieria > Melieria omissa. The sequence continues at coordinate 58,188,088 of OZ020267.1, read as the reverse complement.
GAATGAACGCGCCTCGCAAACCGCTGCTTGTCAGTGCAGCAAACATTATGCGACAAAAGCACAGCAACACACACACACCCAAGACAACTGCTTTGTCCAACAAAAGGCCAGCAGCAAATTGTCCTTTCTTTAAACGGAAAAAATCTAACAATCTACATTCCATTTCAAATTCACCACCCACCCACACACACATGCACACATACACATTTAAAAAACATACAATGCAAATGCAAAACAAAAAACTGTATGTCAACAATTTGAAAGTCAACAGAGACGAAAATAATTCATCGCCTCGCGCTCCATTGACCCAATTTAACTGCATTTCGGCCGTGTTTGCTCTTTGGCCGCAGACGAGAGCAGCTTTTCACGCTCCTGACTCTTGGCATCGGGCGCTAAAGCTTTTACAACCTGTTTGCATTTTTCCGCAACGCTTTTTTCCTGTTTCTTGTTTTCCTTTTCGCTGCTGCTTGCCTTTGTCTTCGCTGGCGTGCTTACCTTTCCATGGCCTTCCACAAGGTTATGCACGGACTCGGTCGGTGCGAACGTGCGCACGCGGAAAGAGCACTGCCGCACACATATTCTTGTGTGCTGAATGTCGTTGAGTATTGTGGTAACTTGTTGTTTGTGTCCTCCGCTGGCATGGGCTCTCTCGCTTCGGGGCTTCGCGTTGAGCATGGCTTCTCAAGGTTAACAGGTCAAGTATTTATAATTAGGACATTCAGAGTTAAACCGGAATGAGGCATTCCAGTGTTATTGGGCTTTTCAATGCAATAAACAAATTAATTTTATATTTTGCATCACGGCGCCTAGCAAAGAGTGAATTGGTTAGAATGGGGCAACGTGTGAGCACTGGTTTGGTAGAGCGGTGCTATTGGAGGACCACCTATTAACGAGCTTAGGCGACTAGTAAGGAATGATTTTGGATACAATCGTAGCCATATGTGCTGACCACAGATAGATTCAAGTCATATCGAATCATTTCGACAATAAACTGATGAACTAACCAAATGTGATGCGACATGAGATTAAAATATACTCGACGAACTTTAGAGTTCCTTTTCAGAGTATAGCGACTACCTCTAGAGTGGCATTATAATCGCATTAAATCAATAAATTATTATTAGTCTTCAAAGGACGCACCGAAACAAAAACATTTGAAACACCGCCACTGCATTCCCATTGCTGACGCACATCAAACAAAAGCTATCAATTTCGTTGCCAGCAATCAAAGCTTTCATCTCTTGCGGCTTGACGCGCTTTCAGTCACTCTAACAGAGCACCTTGAGTGCTCTTTTTTTCGCTCTTAACTGGACGCAAGCAAAGCTTGCAAACGGCCAAAACAGAGAGCAATTTTAAATCAAGTAAGCCAGCGATAAGTGCGACGACACATTCTTTAGCGAGGTAAATATTCGTGAAACAAGTGTGGCCGCCGCTGTTTTGTAGTGGCGACCAAATGGGCCTTGTTGCGCTTCGCCTGGCTTAGTGACACAATTATAACAAACAGACATCGTAGCAACAACAGGGGCGACGCATTGAAGCGTATATGGCGCGCAAGTATGCGCTGCTGAAACACGCCTGGGGATATGCAACAGTTTGCCAATGCAGATGCAGTCAACCACAGCCGCGACCGTTGCTGCTGTCATCGATGTTGCCGTGTTGCTGCCGCTTATGTTGCTGGCACGCAGGACGCATTGAAAAGAATTCAATTATGAACTCGACACAGTTCAACGCAACTGTCAGACACCTAACTAGTTCATAGCGTTCAGTGGCGCCGCTGCCTCCCCCCACTCAGTCACCGCTGGCTTTAACTAAATTGGCAATGTCCTTGCTGCGCGCCATGCAATGTTGTTGCTTGCAACAGTATTGACGATGATGATGTTAATTTCAAGGCTACGCACTGCGGACTCTAACGACAGTGTTGGTGTTGGCGCTAGTGGCGGTGTGCACTGACGTCGCTTTCGCTGCCAAATGACATTTGCATCAGGTGCAAGTGCAATTGAATCAAACGCAATTTCATTTTCGAGGACAGCCAACCAGTGAAGCAACTAACTAACTGATTCCAGTGATGTTGCCGGAGACAGTTTAATGCTGTTGCATTAGTTTTATGGCAACGGTAAACAATATTGAGAAATTGCTAGAAGAATGCAAGACAGCACATGTTTCATGTAGCAAGGTGGACTACGCGAGCAGTAGTGGACGATTAAATGCCCCGGCGCATTGCCAATGCTGTAATTGTCTGTCCATATAAAGGCCACAACAGCACTTGAAAGTGCGAGGTCACGCAATCGTTGATATTATGATGAGTACAAATCAAACACGAAATACAACTTTAGACGTGCGGCATTTTGCAGACTTCTTCCACTTCAACTAACTAAGAACTAAGCAACAGCAATGCGACTGGACCCCTTCCGATGTTCACAACAGACATGTCTCCTGCTTAGCGATGCCAACTTTATACCAAAAAGTATGTAGCGTGAATGTTTGTATTCCAAAAGATGAAGGAAAACACTTGACACTTGATTGTGCAACGGCGACATCAACAGCCTTTGTGCATTCAATTTGCTTCTTGAAGGTAGAAGTATTATTTTGCTTTTCAAGCGATGTGCAGAAAAAGAAGCATACTTCTGAGAGACCAACACAAACAATAAAGAAGAAGAATAAAGATGGAAATCAGTTTTCGTGTTTTTGGTAAATGTTAGACAAAAAGTATTCATGAATAGAACATTTTTGGACTTTATCGTAGAAGTAAGTAAGTAAGCCATAAGGCAACAGTTTTTTTACAGATCCATTAGGGTATGTTGTGTCTGCTAGTTTACAATCCATGTTCAATTGACACAGCTTTCAACACAAATCTGTCACAGGATCATTGCACCTTCATTTCCCAAAAATACTTTTAACAAATTGCGAAAAGCGATCACTCATCAATCACTCTACACACTTCGTTAAAAATTAAGATAAACCAAGGCAGAATAATACTCAGAATGCATTCGCCAAATCAAATCACAAATGAAAAATTATACAACCCGACCAACAACAACAACAGTAGAAACAGGCACAAAACAATGGCAACCAAAGCTGCGTTCCTCAGCAGTCGCAATGGACTAAATAGCGGCAGAGTGCCAACTGGAACATGAATAAAAAAGCCATAAAAAATCAATGAGCCCAGCAATCCCAGTAAGAATGTTGCACGCAGCGCGACAACAAAGTCGACAACAGCTGGAGCAACAACGTTAGTAGTGGCAGCTTCGACGCAGTAAGCACTCAGGCAAACTTGTTGATGTGGAAAACAAATAAAAAAAAGGTAGCTGCTCACACTGCAAAGTGCGGCTGGTTATATTTGTTAGGAACCGAAAGTAATAAGAAATAACAGGGAAAATCATGGAAAAGAAAATGGGATTTTTCGACTTTTGCATTTCCTGTGAAAAAGCACAATGGACGATGGGCTCGACGACCAGCATGACAATTAGCCAACAGCAACTTTAACACCAACCACAGCTGCGGAAAGCGAACACAAGCGAGCGTCGCCGCAGCAAAATGTCAGCGGAGCAAATTGAGCAGCAACAGGAAGTGTGTAGAATTATTTACGCCGTGCCTCGAGTGCGGCAACTGCTGTTCACTCGCTGTGCAGCTCGTGAAGTACTTCGAATGCAACTTATGAGTTGGCAGAAAACGCTGCACTTGCGGCAGCTGAAGCTGTGGTCTTACCCACTTCAACAGAGCCCAGTTCGAGGTTGTTCCTGTGCCAGTTGCGCTCGTTGTTGTTGGTGCTCTTCAGCAGTGGTATTGCATTTTGGCCTTGACCCATTTTCATGCCCCCATAACACGAGTTGTGTTGCACGTGCGTGTGAGCTCTCGAGCACACCCAGCCAGTCATACACACACACACACCCAAACATAATTTTCATTGCACACATACACACGTGGAGTTGGCGCCCATATGTGCGACTATACAGTTTTGAAAATAAAATTTTGCAACGTTCGAGAATACACACACAAACATACTCAGCAGCCAAAGCTTCGTCAAGGTTTATGTTTTATTATTTTGGTTTTACTTTTAATTTGAAAATTTTAAAAAGTTTTGAATCTTTATATATTTTTTATAGGCAGTGAGCCACCGTTTCTATAATTATATAGAAATTTTATAGACTGTTTTAAATCAAATCTATCTAATCTAATCGAACCACGAAAAGGTTCAAACATTTGTTGCTCCCAACTTGGAAAGGAAAAAGTCAACTGTGAAAAACGTAACTTGCAGTTGTGCAAAGAGCTTGCAGGAAATGCAAAGAGCTCACGTGGCGGAGGGTCTCCTTTGGCAGCTAATTGTGTGGCCTTGGGTTTGATTGCACCTTCACCTCGCCCACGGTTAAAGTTTTTAACTGAATTTTAATTTACTCATGTTCCAAATTTAGCGCAATAATAGCCTGCGGGAATTTTCATTTATTGCATTAATGCTCTTATCCGCTCGCAATGCGCCGAAAGAAGGCTGAGGAAACGTTTATTGCTCGCCTTGTTTTAATTTCGTTTTAACTTTCGCTGCAGAACTGTCGCGCTGTGCGGCGGGCACTAAATGCGCACAAATCACTCATACGCCCCATGGGTTCGTCGACTGCTTTTGCCTTTGAAAGCGGCACGTTATGCCAAGGGACAATACACTCAACAACGCAACAACAGCAGCAATAACAGCTACTTTATTGCTGCTGCAGAAGCCCCCAAAGACGACTTTAACTGCAAATAAATAAAGAGCAACAGCAAAAAAGAAAAGTAAGGCAAAAGCACAGCGCAAAAGGGCGCCAACTCAGGCAAAACGAAAGGAGACAGCAGAAAAGCATTAGCGTTTCCTAATTAAAACGTCAACACATTTTTTCATGAAGTGAAGTGTTGCTAAAATCTGTGTGTGCAAAGCCAAACATGGCAATGCAAGCTGAGGGAGGCGAAAAAGGAGCGGTGTGAGAATTTGCTGTGCTCAGCTTTAGTGCAATTTTCATTAAAATTTGCCGGAATCCTCAGCAGCAGCAGCAAAATGTGTGTAAAATAATTAAACAGCAACAGCAGCAGCAGCAACAACAACAATGACAAAAGCCAAGCTTGTTGGCTAGTGAACGCTACTTTAGCCGCCGCCGCCGACTGTTGTCGTTGTCAGTTATTCGGCTGTCTTTTGGTTTGGTAAAGTTGTCACTTTGCTTACTGTGTTTTTATTTTTTTATTTTCGCCATTTACGACTCCAGCCAGTCAGTCAGTCGGTCGGTCGGTCGGTTAGGTTTGTGTGGCAGCCAGCTCAATTCCAAATATAGCGCAATCACTTTTGCCATTCTGCGCCCCCGGCACCTGTGTGGCTAAGTGCCGTTTGCCGTTGCTAGTTGAAATTGAGCCAAATTGCGCGCTGCGCTGCGCCCAGCTGCTTTGTTCCTAATTCGACCGTCAAATTGCCACCGCTGTTGTTGTAAGTTGTTGTAAATGTGCGCAAGTACGTGTGAGAGACCATCGCCGGTCGTTGGTTAGTCACTGCTGCCACTTGAAAATACGAAAATAATTTACTTAAATTTTGCTTTGACAGTGCTTTGGCGCGCCCGTCAGTCAGCGAGTCGCCAGCTTTGCTGGATGCTTGTTAATGAAACTGAAAAATTTGCAAATTAGCATTTGGCATTAAATTTTCCAAAGTGTCACTCCAGAACCGAAATACCAAGCGGCAAATATAAACAACAACAACAAATTGCATTAAGCTGGAAGTTATGATTATGAAGAGCGACACTTGGAGACAAGCAGGAACTGGAATGGCGAGAGCCACAGCAGCGACTACTGCCGCGCCGCGGATTACGGATTTGTATAATTGAAAAGAAGCAGTAATAAATTAATTTTTGATTAAATCTAAAGTATACCTTCGGGCCGAAAGGGGGTTTCGTTGGGCGGTTTAATTTAAGTAGAGCGTTGACGCAACGAAGTAGGGAGTAGCTGCAATTGGGAGCATTAGTGGGCACTGGATGGTTGGGGGAACCATTGAAATGAGTTTGTGTCATTGTAGAGAGCCTTAAAGTATACTATGAATTTGCATTGGGCATGTTTTTGGGTCAACTTTCTGTGGCACAGTGCCAAAGTTGGTTCTATTCAAAATTGTTGAAAAATCTGAACACACACCAAGCTGACGTAGTCGATGTGGTGAATTAAAAAAAAAATTTAATTTTAGTTGCCTTCCGCTATCAAGGCGGTCACTACATTGCATCCCTAACCTTAAGTGTCGATATTAAAATACTTTTAGCGTCGTTTTAACAATTAAGTTGGCTACAAAAACGCAACAAACTGTACAAATGACAATAAAATTCAAGCCCAGCTTACAATTTCGCCATCCGTCTTAAGCACAAAGCCGCTGCCTTTACACGTCACTGTAAGCAATTTGTTTTTTTATTATTAAAAGAAAAATAGCGTGAAATTTGCTCAGCATTTGTTGCTTGTTGATGCTTTATGGCAGTGTTTTTGATTTTCCGAGCGCATAGGGAGCGTAAAAGTTGCGCGCGTTGTGTTGTGCATCTGCGTTTATTTGCAATTTCTTGTTGTTGCTTTTGCGTTGGTTTTATTTTTTATTTTTTTCAGCAACATCCAAAGCGTGTTTTTGTTTACTCGCTGGCAATTGATGGATCACCTTACGTGGTGGCCGCAGATTAGCCGGGGATCACCCGGCGCGCGGAGTCAGGTCGGCAGTGAAGAAAAACGCGAGTGAGCGCGCAAAAATACAAATAACAAAAATTAGTATGCATAAAGCCGTAAAATATTTATGGCGCTCTGGAGCTGACACTGACACTGTCAGCCAGCAGGCAGTGGCTGACGGAGCGGAGCGCGCAGGGTGCTTTGCGGTGGCTGGTTGGTGAGTCAAAGCGGTCGGACATCGGCGAACTGAGGAGTGCGGTGAATTGATGCGGGGCGACGTGTGGCGGGCCTTCAGTAGCGCTTTGTGTGTTTGCGATTTTGCTCTTGTGTGTCACTGGGGCAAACGTCATTAAGTCGTTTTGGGTGGAAGCGGCAAATAACCTCACGGTGGACAAAAATATTCCGCTCGCTGCACATACGGAAAACAAACGCAAACGAAAACTGTAAAACTAAAAGCGCGCACAAGGCAAAAATTACTGCCTGATGAAAGTGGGCAGCGATGACAATTGGAGCGCACTGAATGCCCAGAAGTAAAAATTGGAAAAAGTAAAAAATGATTTGCTGCCCATGAACGTTTAGGATTCTAATTTATTTTCAGAAAGCTAAACTTTACTGCGCGACTGAACCATTCGATTACATTTCAATGTCTAATTAAATTTCATTAATAATTTTAGAATTTTTGCAACCCTGAGAATTTTTAAAATGAGGTTCGAATTTTCGAAATCAGTGCTGATTATTCAGGATCAGTTTCAAATTTCCTACAGAAAATAAACATCAATAGGTCTGTTTGGCAGAGAATAATTTGTACGAATTTGTACAAATTTTTACTGGAACCTGTTTGTTGACGCCAAATCTCCAGTCACGAGAGAGAAACTGAGAGCGTAAAGTGACAGTTCATTTCGTGAGAACTTGCATGTTTTTACTGGAGCAATTTTGTCCAGTAATTTTTTGCCAGTAAGAAAAAGAACAAGAGAAACATATGACTGGCTGCCATATGATCGACTTCAAAGAAACATAAATTTTGAAAACATTTGGAGGCAAATGGAAACAGCAAAGAAATTGTGCGTTCGCAAGTCTGCTGATCCATAACCGTCTTGCTCAGCTTTACCCGCTGAAGCTCAAAGAGAAGAAGTGCAGATTGAGCACAACGAACTATTTGCATTTTGCATTAAAAGTCTGATTTAACTTAATTTTCCCTACCACTTCAAACCTCAAATGAAACTTTTAGATCAGCTGTTTCGTTCTTTAACCCTCCTGTTTACACCCTTTTTACTGTGTAGTGTGAGTGAGCCAAGTCCCAGTGGTGTAACCAAGAGTTAAAACTTGCAAATTCTTACAAATTGCTGTTTGTTCACTTTTTTGGATAGTTTCATTTTTGGGAGCGTAAGCTCGCTTACTCTCCTGATATTTTTTACTGGAAATCTGGCCAAACAGACCTAATATCAAGTCAAGTTAACCGCACTAATCTCAGGTGTATGCAAAGCTCTTAACCGGGACCACAACAACAACTTTCGACCCCTAGATAACTAAATTTGGCAACCAGTTGTGTTTTCCCTTAATTTCAACTACATTACCTTTATGAATATTTGAAATCTTATCGCTCGTCTCTTAATCGAAGCATGTTAACCGCCCGAATGATGGCTTTAAGCAAAATTACCAATAAATACAAAACATAAACCGAGCGCGCAGCCATGGGCGGCAAAAGGATGAAGAATTTACCCACTCACCAAGTATGCACATACATACAAATAGTACATATACGCATATACACTTGTAAATACAGAGCAATTTGCAAGTGCGACTTGCACAGCGTGGCGTACACCACTCGCATTCCCTCGGGCGAAAATCAAAATAAACAAACTGTTGTGTGTAAGTTTTCTTTTATTTGCACGTCAACCCAGTGTGCGGCAGTGTATAACAAATCATACAAACACACACACACACGCTTAGATGGGGTGCAAATGGCTGGCCACAAGCAAACTTGGCATACGATTTAATCTTTGCCAGGACGAAGCGCAGGCAACAGCACTAACCGCACTTCCATTTAGCCGCGAGTGTGTGTGTGCCGTGCATACATTTGTGTGTGCGCGCGCTTTGCATGTACTTCACATACCTAGCAGCAAGCCCGACTACACATAGCCGAAAATTAATCAAAGGTCAACGAAAGCTAATCCAAATATGGAAGTTGAGGAAGCCACGCCAACCACAGCAACAGCGGCAGCAGCAGCGCATAGAAGCGCCGGCCGCGATAGAAGCAGAAAAGTCCCGTGCGCAAAGACAACTGGAGAACGAACGCAAAGCAAAGCAAGGCGAAGGAAGCGCTGATGCTAGCAGTGGAAAAAGCTATTTTTCTGCTCGAGGTATACTCGCAAGGATATCCGGCGAAATGCGGCAACTACACATGCGCACGCACGTGTCAGCGTGTTTGTTGCAGCCTGCTTAAAAGTTAAGAGTTGAAGGCGAGCCAGCGTGTTGTGTGAGTTGCGTGGCAAAAAGTATAAGAAAGGCATTAACTTTTTTCAATGGGAATTTCGTTAATATCGCTTGGCGATTAAGCGTCTACTGGGCGAATTTATGGCGAAGCCGAAAGCTGACTATGAAGAGCGGGGAACAGAGAGCGGAGAGAGAAGCGCCGTAGAGGAAAAGGACAGTGTGGAAATGGTGTGGCGAAAGCTGTTTCGCATTCTGCTGCGCTTTGATGGCATTTTACACATAATCTGCTAATCCCGGCACAGTGCTGGCGAATGCATTACGACAACCTTGAACTGAAGCAACGAACAACAATACCGTCGCGACGTTGTGATGGAGATAATTTATAAGATAGAGCAGAAAGGTTTTTGTTCATTGGCAAACAAGGATGATTTCGAAATTGCGAAATTGTTTTTAATGATACATAAAATATATAAATAAATACAAAAATACTAGATAACTTATGAGATAGTTCAAAATGGTTTTTGTTAGTTGGCAAACAAGATGATTTCTTATGATGGAATGCGAAATTATTTTTAATGATACATAAAAAATATAAATAAATAAAAAAATACTAGCAAAAAAAGCAACTTTAAGTAAAATTTCGGCATGGATGATAGATATATATATATACATGTAAATATTTATGGTGGGTTCTGATATACGTAAATACTAACTTCTTCTTTCCCCTCCCCTCCCTCCACAATTCAACTACATGATGATTTATATTTTTTTTTCTCAAAATGCAAAGCCAGTTGATGAGTTCACCGAACAATGCTAAAGATCGATCGACACTTAGGTCGTTAGATTCGTTCCTATATAAGAGTTCAAGTATGGCAGTCGTTGTTGTCATTGTCGTTGTCGTTTTCGGTGCTACTTATTATTGCATTGCAAGTTAGTGCCAGCTACTCGTCGTTAAGGTTCTAACGTTGACATTGACTCTGACACGCAAACACAATGCGACAATGTGTGCCAGCCGAGCCGAAAACCGACGAGACGCGCAGTGGTCGCTGGCAGACTCTGTGCGGCGTGTGGGGGAGGACACAAGCAGCACACTCAGCCAGTCAGCGAATTGAGCTTTAATCAAACTTCGCATACGCTCGCGCTACAGCTGCCGCTCTCTGTGTACTGTGCACTGCTGCTCAGCGCTCCACTAGTGCGTCTATCCAACCAGCTGGCTGACGGACGGTCTGTCCCGTCTGCCGCCTCCTACAGTACTTAACTGCTGTTCATCTCACTACCTCAATGTGGTATACAGAGAAAATTTTCGCAAAAGCTTTTTCTGGCCGCAGCCATGGCGAAGCGAAAGTGAAATTCGGTGCTGTGAGCTGCGAACATTTGCAAACGAATTGTCCAACGGTGCGGAGGACACAAAAATACATACATTACCAGCGCGCAGCGATCCAGCGACGGTTTGGTTAAGGAATTCAATAATATTTTTTTTAATTTCTCTTTTGGAAGATTTTTTAACGTTAACGCGAAACATACAAGAAAACAATAAAAGCTCCCACTCAATCTACTAACCCACACAAATAAATTCCAAACAAATTCGAAAAACCAAAAAAAAAAAAAAAAGAAAACGCAAGTAAGAGAAGTGCAAAGAAAAACGTGCAACGCGAATGGAAATTGTGCTAAGCAGCCGAATAAACAAAGCGGGATAAAGTAAAAGTTCGACTGGTCACAGGAGGAAACGACGAGCGCGGTGCAGGCGGCGGTGCGAGTTGTGCTGGGTATGTGAAATTTTCACAACGCGATTTGCACACGGAAAACTCGCCCTCACCCCGTGAGGCTGCAGTCGCTCGGTGACTCGTGTACCGCGGCAGCTGCAGCGACTAGCTGCGTAACTTCAATGAATTTCCCATTTCAAACGCGGGTGAGCCATTCAGTTGCACTTTTCCGCGGCGCGACCGTTCGAAACGCGTTAGCATATGTTGCGTCCGTGCGCGTTGCGTATGCAGCAGTAAACGAACGGCGGGCAGCCGAATGAGCGGTACAAACGTCAGAGGAGCAGAGCGCCAAATACGCGGAATATGTAAATGTTGAACGACGAAACTATGCCAAAGGCAACGCAGCGCAACGCAGCCATCATCACCCACCACCAACACTACCACCACAAATCCAGCGACAACTATACCAAAAACAGTACCACCAACAGCAACAACAGCAAGAACAAAAAAAACCTACAACAAGAGCAACAAGCAGCATGTCGAAAAAAGTTCCTACTCATCGTTTTACACACACAAACACACGCAAACACGCCTTCTAAACACGCAGACACAAATCGCAAGTTGCGCAACATGTTGCCAAGGTGAACTGTTGCATGCGGCCAAAGTGTTGCCGAACGGAATACCGACTTGCGCCGATTCAGTGAACACTTGAATGCAACAACGCGCGTTCAAACAGAACATTTGACCGCAACAACAACTACAATTTGAACAATAAAAGCGCGTATACAACAAATGCTGCTTGTAAGTCAAAAAGGCACAGAAACCAGCGAAACACAACACATTCAGTGATTTAACTCGACTTATTTATAGCGAATTTTAAACGAATTGAAAAGAAATGAAACATAAATCGAAACTAAGTTAAAATTGTGAAATAAGCCCAACGATTTACTACAACAATAAACAGCAACAATAATGCAAATTTTTAACCAGCAGCCAACAACAGATAACTGATGAATAAAAGTAAAAAAATATTGAAGTAAATGCAAACTTTAACAAATCATGATACAAATACAAAACAGATCGATGTCGAAATAATAAAATATATAAAAAAATATTTAATTTTAAAGGTCAAAACTTTGAAAACCTTAACAACAAATGCCAACCACAAAACTTGTCGACCACAAAAACTTCCCCCCACGAGACGATGCTAGAGCCGCTCGCAAGCGCTAAGATTACAAACACAGCAACAGCGCCATCAACGTTTTTGTTATGTCCCCACTGAAAATTCTGCGAACGTCCGAAGATCACAAACCAAATAAAATAAATAAATTATGAAAAACATTTGCGCGCGCGAACCAACAACAACAAAAACCCTCCAACTAACAGCAACACCGGCAGCGAAGCAACACAACATTACGTACAACCGCAGCTGTCATAATCACAACAAGCGCAACGACAGCAACAAACAACAAACGAGCCGAGTTACTGTTATAAACAAATATTAATGCTTTTTAGCTGTGATATAACGTGTAGCGATAATACGAAACGGTAGGCAAACAGCAAGATTTAGCGTTCTCTCACATTTGTACTCCCCAGCTATTTGTGCAAATTTGCGGTTTTCAGTTTCAGCTCTCTGTTGTGTTCTGCTTCTAATTAACGGGACGCACAACAACAGCACGCCGAGCGGCCGCCGCACACGACGTGCCACGTTAATTCGATAATAAACGCGAGTCGGCGGAGCGGCGGCCGCGACGGCGACGGCGGGTGCCTCAGAGCGGCTTGTGACAGCAAAGCAGAAAAAACTACAAATTACTTGCATTTCATTCGAGCGTTTACTCAAATTGTATAATAGATTTTGTTGTACAACAAGAACGTGTGTGTGTATGTGCGCACAGGGAGGCGTATGCGCAACTTTGCCGCTCGTTTTGCGCGGTGCAGATGAAATATAGTATGCATTTTTAATTGCCAGCAACGGGCGAAGTCGCACAACTGATGTTTACACAACTTCTTATTTGCACACTTTGAATTGTTACGTCAGCAGGTTGGTGCAACTCGAAAGAGATGGCAACCATTTGTGGCCGCACAGCTTCATGACCACATGCGGCCGCTTTCTTATGACCCTATGCCCTTTGTCTCGCAAGCCGGCAATCCGACAATTGTCACACTGATCGAGTATGGTGAGTTGCAGCAGTCAATTTGGCTTTCAAAGTTTGCCAAACAGTGCAAGTTTTAATAATTACACATTTTAAGTATTTTGTTTACACATGAAAATTAGACAAATGACACACTATTACTTCTGTGACGTCATACAAGATATAAAGAAATATATTTGCGTTTAATGTGGAATGTGTCAGTGAAATTTGTACGAACAATGATAAAATGCTACAAATTAGCAAATATTGTTGAAGTGACAAGATAACTTAACAGTTGGAAGATTTAAATTTTTAACCGGCTTTAGTAATCTTAATTAGTTAATTGGCCATAGCAAGCCATCACCGGCGTTCGGTCTGATTTGTCTTCTGTTTCCTATTTAGTCTTAAATCCGCTGTTCATTCGAGTATAAACTTTCTTACTTTGCTCTATTAACAGTACTGAACCTGTTAATACTGTTGCTGCTGTCAATAAGTCGAGCAAAGCAAATCAACTGGCAAAATTTTGCAAATACGCATTTTCTGCTGTCATAATTCAACGTCAACGCCGTCAGCGCGTTTGCCGCACCATGTAAATTAATGGGGAAATAAAACCGAAATGCGAATACAGACGAATATCGCGTGTCTACGTCAAGCAGCAACAACAACAAGTCGAAATCGAGTAAAATACGATATAGTCGAAGATAAATGGCAGAATGACAAACGTTGAATAGTCACAGAGATACAAAACAAGCCAGCACACACACACACAGACACAAGTCGTCGCTCGCGACAGTTGTAAGCACGTGAGCGCACCGTTTCACTTTGACTTTGGCGGCAGGTATACTTCAACAACAACTACAACAAAAAGATGAGCAAATATAATAAGTAACAAGCCAAGCGAACGCAACGAAGTAGACAGAAGGGCCCACAGGTGATGCGCGACGAGTCGCAGGGGGGGATTGTGCTATCTTAGGTCGAAGATACAAACCATCACAGACGCTAAAATAATGCTTATTCATCGTGTTTGGACAGCGCCGAGCAGAAAAGTAAACTTTTAGGCACACACAGTGTAAAGGCAGCGAGTAGCGGGCAGTAAATAGTGGCCAGATTTGCTTGAATTTTTGGAACACTTTTTATGTACCGAAAAATTGCTTCCCCAAACCGCATTGCCTTCATCATTTACAGATTTTTTCCTTTCAAACATTTTACAAGCATTTTATTTTGTTGCATATAATTTTCTTTAATTTGAATTCTGCCTCCAAAAAACTTGAAAAAACTGAGTTAAATTTTTTACTTTCAAATTCATTTTTTATGGTTGCGCTGACTTTTCAATGTGCAAAAAGTGCTGTCGCATGGTGCAATAGTTTTATTTATTATAGTTTGTTCATTTTTGCAAAACTACACAGCTAAAGCAGAAAAGGAAGGAAAATGTGGGTTGCCCAACAACAACTAGAATACAACAAAAGCGATGCGAGCAGCGCGAAATTCATTTCAATTGCGAAAAGTACGAAACTATAACGCCACACATAAATCTCTCGCATCCGCCTTGCGCCATCTCCGTTGCCGCCAGAAGTGAACGGCAAATTGTGATGCTGGCGCAATTGGAAAGCTGACTGCAGCAGCGAGTGGGTGGGAGTGAGATGGGTGGGTGAGTGTTTGTGAGAACACGCATAGGCGGCAGGGATAGTTGCGCGTTTCGCTGGGTCACCGTGTCATTTATAAAATTATGTACACTTTTCAAGGTCAGGTATGCACGTGCGCTTGTTTTGGGCCATGCGCAATGTTGCCATGTTGCTACAAAGGCAAAGCTGCGCCGAGGCAACTGCGGGCGCTTAATGGCGCTGGGAATGAGATAAGTGCAAGTAGCAACAACAACAACTACAACCGCAACAAAAAGCAACGTAACTATGTCTAAGAACACGGGTTGATTTGTGATTGAGATGGACCAACATGCGACTGTGAGCAACGCGGAGTAAATCATTGCGGACTGGCAGCGATGGGGGCCAGCGAGCACTGAGTGGGCGGGAAAAAGCATATTGGAAATTTAATGACAAGAGAGAAGGGGCTGTGGTGGAAGTGGGTGACGGGCGGCTGCTGGCATTGCATTTACTTTTGACAGTTTATTTGATTTGGAAATTGTAAAAGTTTTTGTGGCATATCAAATGCACGAAAACCCATACACGTTGCAGCATGGTGACGGCGGCATTGTGTGGCGCAAAATGTGGCAAATGTCTCGATTTTCGCAACAAATTATTTAAAACATACATGTATACATGAAAAAAGGATTTTCATGTCTTTATAAAAAAATATTGTCGCCACAACAATTATAACTTTTATATGAATTTATATCAATACAGTTCTGTCACATAAACAAGTCGCATCATTGTGACCTTCACCTTGGCCCACTCATCATTTTTACTTATCACAAAACAAAAAAATACTTTATTGCCACTCGACACTCTGCCTGATAAATAATGCGTTGCATTCAATTAACACTCAATTAAAAATTTGCCAAGGCGCATTTGAAGGGCTTAGGAGCATTTAAGCGGCTTCAAAAAGCACAACAACGCTAAACAGTCCAAACCGTCAGAAAAAAACACCCAACCATGCCACGACTAACCCTAATCAAATGCGCATAAATGCGCAGACACGACAGTCGCTGGCGGCGTCAGCTTCACAAGTGCTCGTAAGTAAATAAAGCAAAAATATGCGCGTTAGCAGACAAAAGTAACAAAGATCGAGAGAGAAATTGCGACGGGGAAGCGAAAGTAGTAGTAAAACATCGGGGAAGCCAGAAAGAAATAAACAAAGCAACGCACACACAAGTAAATGCGCACAAAGAGCAAAGCAGCAGTTGATTTGTGAAATGCCTAATTGTCTGTTTGTGATTGCAGTGTGTAGCTTTTTTGGGTGCCTACAACTATGAACGTGTCGGTCTGTGCGGAGGCTTGTGGGTCTCGCCGAAATAATTAAAATATTTAGCATATTTACAGGCGTACGCGCGCAACATAGAAATATACGCAGCGCACAGCACCTAACAACAATAAAAACTAATTGCAAAAACAGCAACGGCGTTAGTACGTCAGAAAAGTACATTGAAACGAAACATTGTGCAAAACTTATGCAGCAATGTTATTGTTGTTGGCGGCATTTACGATGCCGCGCACGCATAGATGACTTCAGATATTTTTCGAGCAGGTTTTGACGAAATAATGACAGTTGTTAAAAACGGAAAAGTTGGGCGCACGCACACAGATGTGGCCTCCGCAAAACGGGCTGCCGACACATGGCTGACAGCATTACGACACCAATTGTGCCTGTCTTAAAAATGGCAAAGCTGTGCAAAGCAAAAAAGCAAACACCTTGAACTAGAAAAGTACAAAAGGAAATTAAAATAAAATTACAAGTTTCAGTAAATTTTTGCTTTTGTATGCTGGCAACAAAGTAAAAAAAATCGTATCCCACTGCCGCTCAACCGTGTCACTCACTTTACTGGCATTTCAAACGAAAATGAAATTTCGCGCTAAAAGCTTTTCAATTTGCTGAGAGCACACATGCCGCTCTGAGCGCAGAGAGTCAGCCAATTCGCTCTTCGCGTCGCTCGACTTTATCATTTCACTTTCACAAATTAATGATTGCGTATACGCCAGCGTGTACGCGGCTGGGAAGCGTGCGAGTGGTGTGCGTGGCAAGGACTCTTGTTTCACTTGTTTATTCATAGCCATGTTGATGGCAGCCGCCCCCTCCACTGCGTCTATCGAAGCCAGCCCTGTGTGCGTATAAATAAAACAGCTGCTTGTTGTGGCTGTAGCTGTGTGTTGCGTTGCCATTGTTGCAATCGCACCATTGCACCTTCTTCATGGTTTAGTTGCGCTTGTTGTGGCCGAGTGGCTGTGTGCTGGACTGGGCTAGGATGAGGGGAGGCAGGAGGCCGTGGGGCAAACTGGCAATTGTGCAGCAGTTGTACTACTTCCGCCCTTTGACAGCGTTCTTGTTGTTTTGCTGCAATGCATTTGTAAATGGCCATTAATGCGTGTGGTCTTCACAGCAACTTGTGTGCATATTAAGGACTTTAAATGTTTTGCGGCCAGAGTGGAATTTGAACTAGTTTAACAAAATTTAACACACTTAATACACTTTGAATGAAATCATAACAAAACTAAGCCGATTACGAAGGGCGCACGTTTATTATGTAAAGCATTAAATTTTGCCTACAACATTACTATGCAATCATTTTGAAGAAGCAAAAAGGCAAAGACCAATTCTGCTGACTAAGCAACTTGATGGCAGCCGTCTGGTGTGCGATATTAAATTTTCGTTATTGTTGAATTTAATCATTTCCCCATTAAAATTTGCACAATTTGTGCGCCATACATTTCACTTTGATGCGGCAACAAAAAAACTCGAAGAATTCAGTCAGTCATTCATTCACATCTATGTTCACATATTCGGCTCAGCCTGCTGGTCCATATCACATAACAAAAGCAACAAAGCCACAATTCCCAAATGCCACTCGTAGCACATTTTATAGCAGGTATTTACTTTATGCTTTGCATAAAGTTAGGTAAACATCTGTCGCGTTTCTTTATTCTTTTTATGGTATAAGCATTTTCAATTCCAAGTATGTTTGTTTGTTTGTTGTGTGCGTAGCATGTTCCACTTTGCAGCGAAAGTGCAAAATCCCTTTAAAGTCACTCAAAACATTTTAGTTTTATTCGTGCATTAAATGCAAATCAGGTTATGCAATTTAAATATTGCCCCCAAAAGTATGCCACTTTTCCTTGGTTACTCGATAAGGCGACCACTGGCTTTGTTATGCGGACAATGGTGCATTGAGCCATGGCATAGTTTTCGGCTATCATCCTGGCCGATTGAAGCGCGTTAACTGGCAACGTTGTTGCTGCCGAAGCCGAAAGTATCAGCTGACCCACTAAATTTAGCAGGACGCCATGAAATATCCTTTCTTAATTATCGTAATTCCAATGCGCAATTTGATAGCACCAAGTCGAAAAATTAAAATGAAAAACGAGACAGCACAGCAAATAACACCGCCAGCAACCCTTCGCCGCCACACCGACTGGGTTGCTTCGCTATTGGTTCACTTTATGGTTGCCATTCTACTCAGCATTATGTAGTCGTTGCGAATTTATGAGTGAGTTACCGGACTGACGGCCGTAGCCTTGCGCTGTGGCGGTTGTCGTTGGGACACACATGCGCACACACCGACACAATCCCATTGATCGCATAATGTGTATCAAAATATTTTGACAATTTATACGTCTTGGTTTTTTTCGCATTTGGCTTGAATATTTGGGTCATTTCGGTTATTCTTATGTTTGACAATGGTGTTTTTTCTCTCGCCGTTTCTTATCGGTTCGAAAGCACTTTTCGTACTCTTGGCTCATTTCACCGCCATTTCACTACTTGTCTGCTGTGTGCTCGTTTCGTTGCTTTTCTTTTCGTTGGTCGCATTTCGATTTTATTACTGGCGCTGGAGGTCGCCGAAGCGTGCATATTCGGCTATATTAGAAAACAATAAACTGTGTGGCAAGTGGACGGGCGGAGCGACGAGTTGGCCAACTTTGGCAATATGCAATAAGTGGATGCGTGTCAGTGTGTGCCAGTGTGAGTGTATGTGTGAGGGGGCAAAATGCTAGGCACGTTTTAGCTGCTGGTGCTGTCATAATTATGTGGTGACATAGCATCCTGGGTCAAGAGATCAATTAGTGGTTAAAGGCAAAAGCTGCCAAAGTAAATGGGGGCAAACGAGTCAAACGTGATGGCCAGTTGGCCATAGAAAAGTTAAATTTGAAGGGTATTTCAAGAGCAATTGCAGTACTAAAAACGCCAAAATAATTCGGCACGCTTTGGTCGATCGAAGTGGGAAAACTGTCTGTTTGTTTGTTGTCTAGTTTGCTGGGCACTTGTAGACGGCTAACTGCTGGTCGCTTCAGCATGCGAAAGACCACACTAAAGGGGCAAATTAATATTTATGTGGTGTGGTCGGCAACTGTTTAAAACTACCAAAATAATATGAATCGCTATTATTAGTTTAATGAACTCGCACCACAACAAATGTGGCAGGAGAAACTGTGCGGCAAGCGTGTCAGCGTTGCCATCCAACTAACGTACAGCGGGTGCATGCAAGCACACACACACACAACGGCAGAAGCAATATTTCTCCAATTTCGAGGTAATGAAATTCGGGTTCATGTAATTAAGGTGTCAAATGAGAAAACGTACCGACGAGTACTGAAGCGTATTGACGAGCACGTGTCCTGTGCATAAGCCATTTCCGGAGGCGCTGCAACAGCGGAGGACTGAGGGCGGTGGCATCACGCTCACTCGCAAAACGAGCGGCAAGCAATCAGTGCCTAAAATTACAACCAGAAAGAAATGCGCCACTGCCGTTCAACCAGCCATAACCCTCTATGCACACACATGTCTACGCAGAGGTGTGCATATGTGTCGCGCCAGGACAAAAGACACACTTGCTTACATATGAATTCGCTTAGCATCGAAATAAAAAGTGAAAAGTGGAAATCCACTGAAATGGAAAAATGCGCACATTCGAGTAGAGCACAATGCGTTTCTTTCTTTGGCCGCTTCAGCGAAGGTTAAATGTGTGTGTGTGTATGTGTTGACAGCACCGCCAAGCAACCGAACTGTGCACGTATGACGAGGTGCAGCGCTAGTTTGGAGAAAAGTAAAAGCAGTCAAAGCCAAGAACAACAATGGGCAATTCAATTAATCCGTTTATGGCAAATGTGAACGTGGGATCTCGCCCACAGAATTGATTGGCACAATTAACGCGCAAATGTGTATGCTTGGGGCAAAATTTTGACACGTACGTGATACGTTTGTGAGCATATTCGAGGGGCTTTTTAACTCGACAGGAAATATAACTGAGATCAGTGGAGCGCCCTGCGAACTAAGGAGCAGCGGAAGCGACTGTGGCGATGGACCATAAATATTTATAATATGGCAAGGAAACTTTTTTGATATCTAGTTTTAGGCGCGCGCGCAGACACTGCATGAAAACAAATAATTTCGCTGCGCGACGTGAGCAAAATTCCTAACAAGCACGCTGCCTTTCTTTTGCGCAAATCTTATTAGAAAAATTTAAGAAAACTTTAGGTGCAAGTTGATATGAGAAACCAAAGACAAACTTAAGATGATGGTCTAGGAAAATTATAATCGCGGGGAAACTGTAATTGTTGAAACAATCAGTTCACTGTAAGAGTTTTTGCTACTTAAATTCACAATAAAGCAAATTGTTTTTAAATAATTTTTCAATTCAACCAGGGAAAGGTACAAAGTGAGAACGTTTCATTTGTGGGGAAAAATATTAATTTTTCAAATGACACAACTGTTGAGAAAACTACAACCACAAGCAAGATGTGTGAATACAGTTGCAAACGCTAAAAGCTCCCATATATGTTAGGTGCTTTTCTCGCGCTCAATCGCAAGAATTGTAGTTTCACCGCTACACATCTAAAGATTCGACGCACCAGAGCACTGTGCGACGCAAACGCCAGTCGCAAGTCGCTGTTATTTGCACTGTTGACCTCGACCCTCATTTTTAGTTCCATTAAGTGCTTATCTCGAGTATTTACTACTTTGCTTGGCACACGCCGAAGCGCACATGAGAACGTCTCGTTCCGCGTGTTGCAGTCATACTCACGCACACACACCGACACCAACACCAACACCAGCGCACCATCGCACAAATGCACTTAGTGCAGTTGTAACTACACAAAATGCGGCTGCACTAAGCTTCAAATCACTTGGACGCCACTGCTATTGACACGCTGGCGATAGTTATTGTGTTTGAGGAGGTGGTGCAGGTCGGAGAGGTGCGCTTGTTCGACTGGTTGGCTGGCCTCAAGTATCAGATCGATTAACACTGGTTGGCCACAAAGCAGCCGACAGGCAGACAGGAAGTCGGCAAGGAAGGAACTCTACGAGCACTAATTACATGGAAAAATCTTTATCGATATTAGTGATGGGCGAGGAAAGACGAGACGAACTAACGAGTGAATTTACGTATTAGCGTGTAAGCTGTGCAAAATTTGGAATTGTTTATGGCCGAGTGGGCAAATCATTGGACTGCAAACGAGGCAAAAGACGAATGAATGAGTGAGTGGATGTAGTGAATGTCCAAAGAGAGTAGGAGTTTAGTGAAATGTGTTAATGGATGCCAACGGTTTCACTCGCATTTAAATGAATTATTGAAATTATGAAAGGGCACCGTAATGATCAGAACAAGTGCAAAAATGACCTGAATGCGTGGTTCAGCATAAAATTACTAGAATGTATTCGATATTAGACGAGGACTAAAGTTGTAAAAAGTTACTAGAAAAAAAGTTACAGCTGGCATCATAAATTACTTCCACAATGGCCAACAAAAAATGAGCGCCTTAACGAAACAGTAAATAAATGAAAGTACAAAAAACCATTCAACAAAGGAAGCTTGCTTACCAGCGACTAATCTTAAGCTAAAAATTAGTCAAGAAAATCAAACTAAACTTTACAAACAAAAGCGCAAAGGATGAGAGAAAAAGGACAATAGCGCCAAGAAAGACAAAAACTCTCTCAAAGAAAACAAAAGATACCCGAAAACTGCTGCTTCAAGGTGAAAGACAGTGCACGCTAACCCTAAAAAAAAGGCACAAACGAGGTCAACTAAGCGGCACGCAAAAACAACTCAAGCAAAGCACGCAAAGATGTTGAAAGAAACGATTTTCGGGGCTGACGGTTTGATTATACGGTGGGCAGTGCCTAAACAAAACTGATGTGCCCTTTTTAACGTATTCTCCTCATTTATTTCCGAAAGCATGTTTTCAGATTTGTTAGCAGCAACAAAAACAACCACAAACTTTCTACACTCCACACATAATTGACAGATTTACTGTTCGTTGGTAGGGCGCACGCCTTGCAACAAGGCAGCTCCGTTAGAATTGGCGCATTCAGAAAATGTGGGCGGAAAGGAAATTTTTTCTTTTGTTTATTAAAAGATGTTAGTTTCAATTTTAGAGCGGAGAGAGAAAATTAGGAAGGACTATTAATGTAATATAAATTTTATTTTAGAATTGGAAAATCAAGAGAAAAAATGCTTTAAATGCTCAGAAAAAGTCACTTTAAATTGGTAAAATAAAAGTTAATAAATTCAAAATCAAAATAATATACCTAGAGAGATTGGACATATGAAATAGATAGGACATTTCATTGAATAAACAAAATTTATGTAACTACTGCGAAGGATTTGTTCTCTTTGTTTTAATTTTCACAATCATTATATCTGTGGCCGTAAGGAATAACAGCCAAAGTCGAGTTAGGACAAAATTGAGTTATTACCACCATTGCATTCGTCGTATTCAAATGTACTACTACACAAAATTCTTTGGCTTTTGCTCATAAAATGAATGTTTTACGCCCACAAATCTAAGTAACTACAGTCAAATCTAAAGCTAAATTCAAAAATTAAAAGTGCTCTCCTGAAAACCTCATAACATTTACTTTGGCTGTTATTGCTTACGGCCACAGATATAGCAACTTTTAAATTACGAGTTTCGAAGTAAAGTCAAAAAGGTAAAAAAATGTTTGACTAGGGCAGCTCCACAGTCACTCAGCGGAATCGTGACATAATAATATGAAAATGTTTTTATTTATAAGCGATCCGTAAACATTATGCAGATAACCGACGCACCAGTTACAACAAGAACACAAACCCAGGCTACAGCAAAATTCAATGAAGCGAAAATTATCGCTATTATTCCTAACAGAAGCACAACAGAAAAAAATGCAAAACGAAAATTGACAAAGCAATATTTACCGCATTTTTATGTATGGCATTAAGCTGCGAATGTGTGTGTGTGTGTGAGAGTGTTTATTCCGTGCAAGCGTTGGTGTGCGTAAAATATGCAAAACATGCCAAGTGCCATCGGTGACAAACTGCAGCGAGCCGAGGTGGAAGCTACCAAATAAATCATCTGCTGGCAAATCTGCTGTTGCCACTGCCATCAATACGGCGCAACAATAACAACAACAGCAGTGCACGATTAAAGCTGGAGTGCGCACCAAATTGAAAACGCCTTGCGACAAAGAACACAAATTGTAAATTATGCTGTAAGGCGAGAAGCTTCATCTCGGCTGTTTGCTTTTCATTTTTTCATTATGTCTTCTTCGCGGCGAAGCAACAAACCAGCAGCACAAACTGCGACAGGAGAGAGCAATTTCGAAAAAGCATGTAATGTGAACTGAGCTTAAAACAATAAATTTCTTACTCCACTCGACGCTCGAACGATTGCAAATCATTTTAGCGCCGCCATCGCGCCAGCCCGCAGCCCGCAGCCACAGACAGCGGTGCCGGTGGCGGGCGTGGCGTTTGTTGCCGTTCCTGTTGACTTTGATGGATAAATATTAAAATAATGGCATTTATTTATATGCGATTACGCAGCACGCTGACAACCAGCAGCCCGCAGGGCACAAAATCATTACACTCAAGTGCCTGCGAATGCCTGCGTGCTAAGCTGATGTGGAGCGGGGAGCGAATTCACGCGCATTGCAAGCGCGGTGACTGAGTGACTGTCGTTGGCAGCGCGTTTTAAATCACTGAAAGCCCCAAAACACAAACACAAACGTGCACATCGACTCCGCTTCGCAGCACTCAATTTAATGTTCAAAGGAAATGGACTTTCTCGGTAAACAAGCGCTCGGAAAGTACAATAAGTTAATTTGACATTTGCGCAGCTATGTTCATTATTCAGCAAAAACATAGCCCGGCAACAGCACAACCCAGACCGACACGGACATCACAGTCAGGCTGACACCAGTGCCGAAAGGACATGCATGTATGTGTGATTGCTGTTGTTGTAATTGTTGATGTAGCTGCTGTTGTCTTGCGGGCACAACAGTCAGTCAACATGTTTCGGCAATGGACCTTGAAATAAAAGCCAAAATTCCAACAGACAAAATATGGAAACAAAATCAAAGCACAAGGACAGACGACACTAAGTGATAAATACATCAACGTTTTTGTGTGCTAAAAGGATAAAATGCCGCCTCGGTGGGAGCAGAACAGAGTTCATTGTGCAGACAAACTAACTGAGCGAGAGCGCCAGTGACCCAGCGACATAGATAAATGCGCCGGGATAAGACAATCGAATTGATGAGACTACTTATGCGACACAAATACGCCGACAAAGCGACCGAAATTTACTTTTAATCGGCTGCAATAATGGGAAGTTGTTGCAACAACAAAGCCCAAATCGATTGCAGCTGCGTCCATAATTACGAATTGATAAATGAAATTCAAATTTCGCAAAATTACTGGGAAAGCACTGCAAATTACAGTGGGCGCACACCGCCGCCAGACCACCGCAATTTAACGGTAATAAACGCTTATGCGTTCTCAAGGCCACCCAACGCAACTCACAATTTTAAGCCTGAGGCCTATAATTTCCGATTTCCACGTTGTTAATTACGCCGTTTAAATGCGTTAATGCGGCACTTGCTGCTCCCCATGGAACGACAAAACCCAACAACAACAACAACTATGTGACAACAAAGCTCCAACTACGAGTAGGCAAACGGAGCACGCAGCAAATTAAAAGGATAGAATGAGCGCGCGAAAAACTTCACAAAGCGGCAGCAATTAGAGGGGCTGCCCGCCCCCTACGAACTCGTAACGTAATCAGCAAAGTTTTGGCGCCAGTGCGCAAAGTATAAATATCACAGTGTTCACTTGGCGAAGTGGCACGTGAACTCGCACCAACCGCCAAGAGGCCAGCTGTCATATGGCTGCGTGCACTGTGAGCGCCGGAAAAAAATCATGAAAAACCAGACCAACGACAAAGGTGCGAGCCATGGAAAAGTTACAAAAAGGTAGCGCTAAAGTGGCAATTAATTTTGGTGACACGTTAACCGCACCTAAACAAGGTTAAATATTTGACATTTGTCCGCTTAGAAAGCAAATTCAAAACAAAGCCAGTGGCGCATTGTCGGCGCTGGCTAATTGAATCTTACAGAAACATGATAAACTACAAGTTTGGCACTTAAACGGTAAAAGCAGTGTCAGCGGGCGAGCGAGTGGGGGTGGGGAGAGCACAGAATTGACGCTATAAAAAGAAAGTTGCAAAAGTTTATTCATTGCAACAAGAGGAAACCGAATGTCTTCCTACGAAGTATTAAAGTTGCTGGAAAACATTTTATTGCTTCCTACTTTTAGGTGGAATTATTTGTTAGCTTGACTGCAAATGCCACCATTGAAACGACATAAAATAGATGCCAAAATTACAAATAGAGCACATTTCTTTGCAAATAATTAGCAGAGAAATGTTGCAGACAGCATTGAGGCAAACGCCGAACAAAGAAAGTAGCCGAAAAAGTACAGCGCGCAAATTTCCAGGCAATGAATTGCCACATTGCTGGCCAAAAGTGAAGATTTATTATCAGTCTCAGGTATGCAACTTGAAGTCTTAAAATCAAATGCGCTGCAATTGCCAAACGCACGTACAATGCTGCCAGCGGGTTCTCGTTTTATTGCTTAATACATCAATTAAACGAATTCGTGTGCGGAAGCTGTGAATGTGTTCAGTGCTGCACTGTGCTAACGTCATTTCAACTGCTGCCTTGGGCCAAACTAATTTATTACTGCAAACGTGCAAACGTGCCGCCTCTGCCAGTCGAAGCGGCAGACGAACATTGGTCGTTTGTTTGTTTGTTTGTTTGTTTTGCTACATTTCATTAAACAAAATTCTCATTAAAATTTTGCTAAGCGCCTTAAATTATGCAACATTGCGGTTTGCGGAGCAGCCGACGTGCTGATTTCTTCCGTGTCTTATGGTGCAGTTTTTACGACGGTGGGGTGGAATGTTCTATGTTGCCATTAAATTTGACTAACTGAAGGAAAACTCTCTCTTTTGTCTTTTAAGACGCTTACGGCATCAAGTTAACAAGGAAATAGTGATTTGAATGGGGAAGTAATCGAAGGTCAGCCCAAAAGTATGCCACTAAAAATCACTTTAGCTGTGAGAAAATTATTTGGCAGGAATTAAAGCCCATCAGATGTTTTGAGATATTTCAGCACTTCTGATAAATTCTTTATCAACGGAAAAAAGTGTTGGGAAAGCCCGATTCGCGCTCATTTCATTTTAGGAAATGCATGCATTTCGAATGAGATGTTGCATGCCAAGAACTCGTTGATATCTAAATTAACAACACCTAATAATACCTAAACTCTCAATATAACTGAGCATATGAGAACGTGCTTTGGTGCGAGCAGGACAACAACAATTCCAACAGCCAGCCACTTATGATCAAGAAGTAGCTGTAACAAGAAACTGCGTAGCCTATGCCGAGAATAGTTTAAGCTATTAGCAGCAATTTCCCCCGAACGAAAAGCCGCATAAATGATAAATGAAGTCAACGCACATTTAATTGAAGGAAATTGTAGTAAAACGACTACGCAGGTAAATGAACACTGCTGGAAATTAATAGACCGCATGTGGCAAACCGCCCCAATCATGCTCAGCTGTTGGCCATACGACCCTTCGAGCCTTCCCCTTCCCATCGACCCGTAATGCGACCATCCCCGAAAACACTTCGCATTCATTGCGCCTAACAAGAGTCACCAAAATTGAGCCAACACCTCTACGAAAGCCGAAATGTGCGCGCGTCATGAGGTCGGCCACTTCCACGGGTGAAGGCGATGAGAAGCAAAAAATAGAAAATCTCCACGAATCACTGACCAAGTCACGCAACTTACGAGCCTCCAAAAATCCCACATAAAAGTTTATGTGAAATCACACAAGGCTACAAGAGCGACAAAACCAAAACAAAATTGCGATCAAAACATAAACAAAGCGAGGAAAACTGCATGGGGTATTGGGAAAATCAATTAATATGTGAGTAGGGTCACAAAACCCACGTTGACATATTAAAGCCTGTCCGGCCGCCTGACACCTCTTGGTCTATTGTTGGTTGGATAGCGGTGCGCCGTCGAAAATTACGGCAAATGCGAGCATTTTTGCGTTATTCCAACGAAATAGACAATGTTCAGGGGGCAAAGGGGGGCAAGAACAAAGCAGAAATAGAAACAAATAAAATTATAAATAAGAAGGAGAAAGCACAATAAAATCAAATCGAACGGAGCGAAATATACAAGAAGAGCTTCACACACACACACACACACACATATGGGCGTGTGTGTGTGTGCGTGCGAGTGTGGCATTGTAATTGCTATTAGACAAATATAGACTCAAGTCGGTTTGTGTGACACTACGTCCGTGTATATTCATATGTAGGTACATGTGGTTGTGAGTACGTGTGTGTGTGTGTGTTTGTGTGCTCCTATTATCTTTGTTATTTGATGCGCGCGCGAATTTCACGCCAGCCAACAAGCCTCCAACAACACCCAACGCAATAAAAGCGAAAACCATACAACGCGGCGACATTGTTGAAATCGTAACAACACCAAACAACCAACAACAACTGAAGGTTACAGCACATCACAGCGGCAATCTAATGCACACTCACACAACGACACGAAGCAAATCAACCAAAATGCAAAATAAAAAAAACGAAGAATATTTGGTGCGTTCAGACGTTATATTATTTCGTTATTTTTGCTGCTGAGCAAATCGATTTATCGACATTTCGCTCACTTTATATGTATTTACTTGTTTCCGGTGCGTCTGGCGTGTCGCCGCCGCATTTTTTCTGTTAACTTAATTCCGTTCTAACTTTCTTGTTGCCGTCTAAAGCGGTGACTAGTTACATTTATTAGTTGATTGGGTTGAGCGCTTACGACTAATGAATGGGCCCAGTAGGAAATGTGTAATAAACAGACTAGTCGAAGTGTGCTTAAAATGACACATCAACGTCTTGCACAACTCTGGTTGTTCCACTTCTTGTTCTCTAAAATTGTTTAACCATGTTTCTGACATGCGAATTCTGAAAAACGCAAACGTTTGTCAGAAAAACACTTTGCTGTCACCAACCGCAGTTGCGAGCTGACGAGCACTCAAATCGTCTGCCGAGTGCCGGCAGTCGTGTTTGTGTGTTTGCATGGCGCTGGTGTTATCAGTCGGCGGATAAATTGGATAATTGTGTAATGGGGCAGTGGATGGCACGAATTGACTGCTGTTTCGCGGCGCTAACGCCGCTGACGCTGTGCCGTCGGCAAAGACGAAGACGGGGGTTGGAATTATGTGCGGCTTAACATTGTGTTGGCAATGCGATTACAACCGCGCAGCTTATGTCAGTGCGGCTTGTTTGGCCCTATTTTTGCTCAATTCTATTTCATCTATTTTGCCAACAACATCAAAAACAACAAACATGCATAGTACAGGACACGGTCGAAGGCGCCAAGCAACAAACACCAAGTGACAGTACAGCACAGATGACACTTTGTCCTTGTCAATTGTCAACGCTTTGTGTGTTGCGACCATTGTATGGCACAATTTATTAGTGGGTCGATGCAAGACATAATGGACAAACATATGAAATTTATTGCTACAGTGTACAACAGAATTTCACATTGTTGTTGGATAAGAGAGAGAGATAGAGAGCAGCATACGAAACTGCCAACTCAACTATGACACATGCGGGTTTTAGGTTAAAAAGCGAAGATCTAAAAAAATACTAAATTTCTGTCTGGACACTGTAAAAATTTTAGCGTTGCTAATTCCACACGAAACGATTAAAAATCAAAGATAAAAAGCCAAACACTCAAAGTTGTGTTTGGATGTTGGAATTTAAAACGACATCAAAATTGCAAGTGCTACCCATTAGAAAAAGAAGAAGATTCGAATTCAGCCCCCAGAAGCTTTTAAAAAATAAAAATTTTTTCATAATAAATTAGCGACAAATTACGCTGACGACATGCCAAAGCGTGGCTGTACATTAATCGTTAACAAATGCGGCAATAAGCAGCCAGAAATGAGCAATTTGCTGCTGTCACCACAGCCACTTCGTCTCTGTTTCGCACTGCTCGCCCCGCGTTTTATCACCTTCTGTCAATTATCCCGTTTGCCCGTATTGTGGCGACCGCCGCTTACAGTTAAATTGCAGGGCTTGTTGTTGTTTTTACTTCTTCATTCGGTTATTTGGAACGCCGCACACAAAGCATACTTTTAGGCGATTTCTTGTTATCTGGAAATTTCAGTTTCTCTTCGTCCGCAACTTCACTGCCACTTTAATGAAAATGTGTGGCTGCCATTAAGGCGAACAGCACCTTTTCCCACATTTTCACTTTTCGGCGGGAAAGCCCGTTGGACGTACACAGACGGACAATGTGAACAAAAATTCTGAAATGATAAAATGGCAAACTGGCGCAAAGCAATGCCAAAGGTCTATGTGCCTTGTGTGTATGTGTGTGTGTGTTGCTGGTGCAGTGCATACCGACGCTCTTACACCCAGCGGCGGCGGTGGCCAGCGCCAGAGCAGCAACGGCAATTCATCATACATAATAAAAAGAAGACAACAATCTTCCAAGTTTTTCATTTGTCTGCAAACAAATTTGTTGTTGTTAGTGTTGCACGTTGAAATGTGCGTGGCAGTTTGACATGTGATAAGTGGGCGAGCAGCGATGGCTGGAATGGAGCGGGGTGGGTGGCAAGAGAGCATAAGAGAGAATTTAAAACGCGAAAATTCGTAAAAAAGTGCATAAATTTATTACGACAGCTCGGACGAACAGACGAGCGAGCCGCCCATAATATTGCGTTGCTTTACACGCCACACAATGCACGGCATACTTCCGGGCGCACACACAAATTTTTAAGGACCATTAAGCGACAAACGACAGACAGCCGGGGAGCAGCGCGAGCGGTTCTCAGAGTAGCCCGATTTGAGTAGTTCAGCGGCCGATTGTGCTGATGTGCATAAGTTTGTAAACCACATTAAAAAAATTCTTTTTACATACAGATATTACAAAAATATTTGGTTAATGTTTGAAAACAATGTGACAGCAACGTTTGGGGGGCACATAGATTAGTGCTTTGTTTTGGTTTTAACGATTTTCCTTGGAGGATATCATTCAAGATTACTGAAAACCTACTCTGTAAAAAGGTATTTACGAAAATGAAACTCGCGCCAGGAGCGAAAACTTAATTATATTTTAGAAGGCAGCAGCTTACATGCCGAATGTGTTAATTTGCCAAAGACATGGGTCGCGTGTGCGCCTAAAACTTTGCAATCACTAAAAAAAATTAAAGAGGCGCGCACAGCTCACAAAAAGCACAACGTAATAAATTAACAGAAATCACGGAAGCACAGATTAAGTGCAAATACGTTGATGTGTGGTGTACTTAGTGAGGTGTCGAAACTTTTTGTGCCTCGAAACAGCGCCTAAAAGTTCACGAAAACTTTTAATTGCCCGCCTGCAGCGCGACTGCCGGCCTATACGCACAACTAGCAACCGGTTACCTGGGCGCTTTGCCGCCGGCTTCGGCCTTCGTTCAGCTGCCGCCACAAAGCGAGCACGAGTTGGTCCTTTTAAAATTCATTAAGCGGCGCGCACACAACAATAGACGCTTAATTTGCAACGAGCACTCACTCAAGCATACACGTAATTACACTAACGTCTGTGCCGCAAAGTGGGCACGCAGCAAAATGCCACTCAAGCGACAGCGACAACAGCGGCCGACGAGCGACGCTGGAAGGGGCGGCTGCTGTTGCGAATCTCACAGAGCTTCAGCAAACTGACGCACACACACACACACACACACCACTTACACATAGGCGGCACTCGAATGCAGCGCTACTTGTGTGGGAAAATGAACGCTGGCACTATTACAGCGACGAATTTTCATAATGCCACTTTTCGACATAAAATTGCGTAATTTAATGTTTTCACTTTCAACTCGGACCCAGCGCCCTTCGCATATGCCACGCCGCCAGCGCGAGCAGGGACATGTAAACAAATGCAAAGCGCAACCTAAAAGAGAAATGCAAAAGCAGGCCCGAGTGGAGCCAAAAGCCACTAGAAAACGAGCGTGCGGCACACAAAAGGCCATTAAGGGGATTTTCTTAACCATACAACAAGCCGACGAAAAACACTCACTGCACACACCCGACACATCACTACAAACCGCAGTAGTCGCAAAAAACCCAAATAAAAATAAACAAAAGCGCACACACAACGCACAAGCAGCGCCAACCAATGCTAACAACGACCAACAAGCAACAACATGTTGTTGGCAAAATGTTGCCAGTCACGTCGTCTTGGCCTCCAGCGCAAACTTCTGCAATTCTGTTGACGTTGCGCGCGCGTGTGTCTGTGCCTGCGTGCGTTCCTCTTGCTGCCACCTAATTTTGTAAATATTCTACAAGTTTCACAGCGAATTGAGCAGTTTTTTGTGAAGCCTTTTATATACTCGCATTGGTCTATAGGTGAAGCGTCCTGCTGTCGCTCACTTCTTCCGGTTGGCGAGCCGTGCCATTAGTTTGGGCTGCTGTCGCCGTCGCCGCTGCTGGGTGCTCAGTTATTATTGTTATTGTTGGGCTCTTTTCCTTGCTGGGGCCATTTACTATTTTCAGCAGCATCAGCAACTTTTCCGTCTTCTGAATATTTTCTCTATTTCTGCGAGTCCCAGGCGATTTTTAAAGTGAATGACAAGTGTCGAGCTGGCCGACCGACCGACCGAATGGCGAGTGCAAACATCTAAGACAGCTGCCGTGGGGCAAGGCATGCACATTCAGCGTTGCGCAGATTACTCCCCATGCGGTAATTTGTGCATGCAAAATTCAAAAAAGTCCTTAAGGTGTTGGCCAGGACGTTTGTTTGGCTTGGTGTATTTCAATTCTTTTGTGCGGCAAACATTTTAGGACGAATGTGGGCAGCACTGGCTAAGCGAGGGTTTTTGCTACTTTTTGCGAATCAGCAAATGTTTGCGTTCTAATAGTAAGAAAAATATTTCATCATGGAACCGTCGACCTTCGAAAATTTCGAATCAAGTAATTTCCGATCGGTCAAAAATTATTTGATTTCAAATATATTACATAGCCACATAGTAAAGTTGATTTGGTTAATCCAAACCTTAAATGTTTGTTAATTGCTTGTTCATTGCATACTTCAAGGCGCTAAGCTGAGCTGAGCCCACATTTGACATTTGTGCTATGGACAAATGATTACATTACATTACTTCTATCTGAAGAAGTTTAATATTTTTGTTTTTTTTATTAGATGGACTTGGCGATACCACCCGAGCTGGAGGAATTAATCATCTGTAGCTGCTGCCACTTGCCCTTCAACGATGCGGACGCGCTGCCAAAGCTCTTCTCGTGCCGCCACTACTTCTGTCTCAAATGTGTCAATTCGCTGCTACGCGAGGACAGCGATGAGCTCTACTGCGTCCACTGCTGGAAGCGCACCGAACTCCAGGGTCCCGAGCCGCGCACGGACAGCCTGCCCACGTACAACGCCGTCTTATATCTCACACAAAACCTGCACTCGCTCAATCTGAAGGCAAAGTCAGGCGGCGGCGGCGGCACGGCTGGCAACAGCGCCAGTAGCGGCAACAACTGTGTGCGCGATCGGCAGCAACGTTCCTCCTCGATAGCCTCAAACGGCTCGAATAGCGCCCTTAGTGGGAGTGGCGGAGGCGGCAATGGTGGCAACACCACCAACAGCAACAACAATGGCAGCAATGGCAATCTAAACAGCAGTGGCAACAACGCCAGCGGTGGCGGCGGCAATAACAGCACCAACAACAATGGCGCTGACAAGCTTAAAATGACCGAGAATTGCATGACGCACGCCATGCCCAACACGCTGTGGTGCAGCGTCTGCAACATGTTGTTGTGTCGGGCATGTGCCGCCACCGAGGAGCATCGCGCCCATCCCGTCAAGAACAAGATCGAGGCGAAGGAGTCGCTACACACGGACATATCAAACGAGCTGCTTTCCATGCAGAAGACGCTCAACGAGGTGCAGCATCTGGTGCTGAAGCAGCGCGACTTTTTGCTCAAGATACTGGAAAGTTGCACCACGCTCAAGACGCAGATCGAGACGGAGCTGATCAACCATCTGCCCACGCTCGAGATATCCGAGATGCGCGAGAGCCTTGCCAAGGCGCGCCTCTGCCTGGACATGCTGGACAAGCAGACGCCCGCCGAGGCGCTCAAGCTCTACACCACGCTGCACGGCGAGAAGCAGCGCCTCATGGCCAAGTACCAGGAGATGTTCCTGCAGTGCAAGCTGGACGACTTAATACGCAACTGCGGATATGTCTTCGACTTTGACCTGATCAAGCAGGCGTTGATACAGCTGCACAACTGCGTCGTCAACGGCGGCAGCCTCGATGGCTTTGGCAGCCTGTCCAGCGCTGGCGGCGGCAGCGGCCTCAACGGACTCACCGCCAACCATCACAACCCAGTATTGCTGCTGGCCAACTACTGCATATCGCAGCTCTACTCCAGACACATGCTGGTACTAAAACAACAGCAACAGCAACAACAACAACAACAACAGCAGCAGCAGCAGCAACAACAGCAACAGCAGCAACTCCTGTCCAACGGACTGCTCAGCTCAATGATCTCGCACGCGGGTCTGCCCTCCGGCCTGAACGGCAGCATCGGCTCCTCGAGCAGCGGCTTCACGCACGCCACTTACGCGCAGGCGCTGCAGCAGAACCAGCAATCGAACAACGCTACACAGCAGCAGCAGCAGCAGCAACAGCAACAGAACAACCACCCGGGATCACCGGTGCAAAAAACCTACGCCGACATCATTGCGCTGTCCAACAAGGCCAGCAACCTTCAGCAGCAACAACAGCAGCTGCTGCAGCAGCACCACCAGCAACAGCAGTCGCAAACGTCCAGCGGAAACTTTAGCGATATCGCACCCATCGGCACACCGGCAGCCGCCACGTCCACCGCCGCCACGCTTGCACAACGCAGCACCGCACACCTCTTCTCCAGCAACGACCTCAACGGACTGGGCCTCAGTCTGCTGCACCTGCAACACGGCCACAGCCAGCAATCCGCGTCGACACAACAGCAGCAGTCACACCAGCAGCAGCAGCAATCGAAGTCAACGCTGCTGCTGAACCCCAGCGTCCATGTCTACCCCATCTACTACTTCAACATCGAAACCAACGGACAGCACACGGGCCGCATACTCATCGAAGTGCGCAGCGACGTGGCGCCCAAGATGGCCAAGAACTTCAACGCGCTCGCCACGCAGGAGCTCGGCTACGGCTACAAAGGCTGCCACATCTTCCAGTGCTGGGAGAACGAGAGCATCATCACCGGCGACTTCGAGCTGAACAACGGCCGCGGCGGGCGCTCCGTCTACGACGAGGGCTTCTTCATGCCGGACGACACCAAAATACTGGCCATACGCGGTTCGGTGGGCATGCGGCGCAGCCAGAAGCGCCACGACAACCTGGGCCTGGTCGGCTCGCAGTTCCGCATCATTCTGCGCGAGATGCGCGGCTTCACCGGCATCTTTGCGTTCGTCGTGGAGGGCCTCGAGTTGGTGGAGAAGATCTCGCAGACCGGCGATGCGACTGGCAAGCCGCAGAGCAGTGTGGTGATAGTCAGCTGTGGCAAGTACCAGCTGGGTTGAGCTGCACCCGAAGCAGGCCAGTGCCGGGTGGGGTAGGCGCGGGGTGAAAGCGGTTTTCCTTCGCGCAGGATATTTTTTAGATTTAAACGCGACAACGGCGATGACGCTTAAGGGCGGAATTAGGGGTGGTCCATTTTACGAGACACGTTCCAACGAGCGTACAGTCACTCTAGCATTGGGCCTTTCTCTATTGGGGGGTTCATTCGTACAAGAACAAGAAACAATCCACGTTTAGAGTGTTAAGTTCGTTTATTAAGTTTCATTCGTATTCTTTATAATCACAACGATTTAAACCGGTAACGTCAAAGTCTTTTCCATTGTACACAAGACACACAAACAACTCGGCTCTTTTAGTAAGTTTAGGTATTTAGAAGCGAATATTGAACAAACGTCTCAAGAAAAATCAAATTCTTGCATTTGCCACAGTCTTCTCAAAGCCAACCATAGCAACAACAATAGAGAATAGATATTAAACCGAAAATCTTTCAAAGCAAGAGCAGTTATTGGCACAAAACAAGAATTGCAAAAGAGACGAAAACTTAAGCCAGAGAATCATCAATTCACAAAGGGGAACAACATACAATTTTCGTACCAAACAGAAGAATATACTAAAATTGCAAAGAGTGGCTTCAGGTGTAAGAAATAAGAAACCGTTATTTAATACAAATGGAAAGGCCACAGCCCACAGAAGTTGGCCTACGAATTGTTTGTAATTTTTTTAACTTCGATTTTCTTCACCAGACACACGAATCTATTGTCGTAAAATTGTTGAAATATTTTTCTTATATTTCCAGGCAAATGTCTGTAAGAAGATTTGAAGTTACCGCAAACTTGATGTGAAACACAAAGAAAATAATATAAAAACAAAATACAGTAAAATGTTAGTTTAGTTAAATTGAAGAAACCAAGTGAAGCAAACCGCTGTGACACATGTCACAACAGCATACAAAACAAACAAAGTGAAAAATATCTAGGGAATTTCTACTCATGGAGTAGTAAGCGTCATTTTAGCACTTTTGTAGAGCGACAAACCATAAACAATTTAAATCGATAAAATGCAGTCTCAAAAGTTTTGAATATTTAAGAAAATAACTCATATAATCTCGATGTGTAGCTTACGAAATCAACAAGAAAACAATAAACGAAAAACCCAAATGTATTTAGAATTATCGGGATATAGAGACATAACAAACTACCAAGTAAAGTTATATTGAAGTATCATAAATATTACTCGTATGCGTTACAGCCTCAATGTCCAACTAACCAAACTACCAACTAAATACCACACAAGAGAATACCAAAATATCCAAGCAAATACATACCTACAAATTACCTAAATGTGAATGTGAAATATTGAGATATTCAACTATGCAGTATTAAGTGATAAACAAACTAAATAAATTCCATTAACGCAAAACCAACAAAATTAAGAGCAGTTAGTCAACTAGAGAAACTCGACGTTTGTGTTGAAATGCGCTACACGTGTACCTGTCTTCAATTACAACCACAACAACAAACAAACTAGTTAAATATAATAATGTGTATGTGTAAACGATAAGGCAACTCATAGCCACAACTCTGTAAACCCGAACAAATTTCCAGACCCACAACTAGAAAACTCTACGTACGTACATACGTAAACTGTTATGCTGCCATAGCGAACAATGAGCACGAGCAAGTTGTACTTTCGGAAGTAGTCGTTCACCTGTCACTTCACTGCAGCACCTTCTCCAACTGTGAATACCTCAAATGTTAGCTAAGTCATGCGGATAGAAAGTTTGATGAATCCGAATTCTACGCTCTTTCTAAAAGATCAACTAAAATTAAGTCGTTTGTGCGGGACAATTGAAATAAATCGAATTCAGAAAACCGGACGCTAAGCTCTTTTTAAAAGATATGTTCTTAGTTGTAAGCGCCTGCTTTTTGGGGCAAAAAACACATTAGTATAAACATTGGCTTTGTTATCACCTATTCTTCTCACATTTCCCCCACAACCAGATAGTGAAATTTAAAATTCTATTTTGACTAATTATTGAGAACAGAAAAGCACATCAATAGGAGAACTTTTCAAACTGTCAACTAAGTGTTTCCAAATTACCAGCAGAAAAAACCATCCTACACAGCTTCCCATCGATGCGATACCACAAATACTTTGAAATTGGTTGCCATTGTCAGTTTAAATAAATCAGTTTTTGAAGTGTCAACAAAATAACAATAGACGCTTTCTGGAGTCGAGTAAATACATTTCAAAAGCTCCTTTATGCCACTCACTTCTCCCACTTATGGCCCGGATTTTCATCGTTTTTTTTTTATACTATATCCCATAAAGTGGTTTCAAAATTATCTGAACATGGCCACTGCGACCTGTCAAATGCAAAGTTATATAAATATCTGTGTGCGCTTAGCGAAAGTATTTATTCAAAAGTAAATTTTAAAAATTTAATCAAGTAATCTCAGCCAATTTCGTATTACAAAAGACGTTACAACTGCGCGTAGTTTATAATAATTGAAAAAGATATATATTATTATAATTACTGCGTTGTTAGCTTAGCGGCGATTTGTTGAAACTAATATTAAAACTCAAGCATAATCTAACGACATATCCAAAGCAACAAACAAATATTGATCAATAAATTTGCGAAAATCCCCAGCACTTGAGCCAGTAGTGGCGGCGAGTGCGCAACGCATTTGCACGAAACCCGAAGACGAACACAGCAAAACGGACAATTCAGCGCGCTTGAATTACTTTCGAAATTTACACAAGTAATTTGCAAATAAAACGAAACAAATATTTAATTCATGAATTACATTATCGAGACATTCGACTTTATTAAAACTACATAAGTATATATTATAACGTGTGCAAAGCGCAAGCAGAGCAGCAGCAGCATAGGTCAAATGAACAAACAGACAAGAACAAATTATTGCAAAAATTACGCTTTAAATGTTGTGTGATTACCTTTAAGCAGAATAATTGAGTATTTATGTATTATGCAAAACCACGAGAAGCCACGAGAAGCCACGAGAAGCGACTCGAAGTCCAATCGCAGAATAACAGGAAACATTTGGGATTAGTATGAACTAACAAAGAGTCGAAATCTCGTTCATTTAATGTGTTCCACAGCCGATCGAAACGCTTTCGCGGGGCTCAACAGCGTTTAAGAGGGCACGAACTTGGTTCGACTTGTTTCGCGGACTTCAATGCGTTGAATTTTTAGGCGTTAGCAGTTGTACAAAGCAGACTTTGATTTGCTTGGACACAATAAATATTGTTAGCTTAAGCTATGAATAATGAAACCGATTGTGAAAATACTAAAACATCAACAACAACAACACTTTAACTTCCGTTTTGAGAAACAACAATAAATTTCAAGCCGTTCCATACTTTAATTGTGTAGCATTATTATGTATTGACATACAGAGACACCATACACCATATACATATATATATGTACAAGTGGAGGCGAGATCGATGTATAGCATATATATTTTTGCGAAACTGTGGTAGCTTAACGGGCAGGAATAGGTAATAGCAACAGGCACAGAGGGGACAGCGAAGAGAAACGAAAACAAAAAGCAAATAGAGACATAAACAGCAAATAGAGGAAAATCATACGAAAGTACCTTCATCTTAGGAACCTCAAAAACAATAAGAAGTTAGTAAAAATTCATATAAAGAGCACAACAAACACAAAATTGAATCGAAAAAAACCAAACTACACAAAAAATAAGCAACCAAGAAAAAGTGTCTTTCAAAGCTGGGTGTTAGGGCAGGAAGTGGCAATGGCAGGGCAGACGCAGACGCAGACAAGATGGAGCAAGCGAAACCAATTGAAATTTAAACCTATTAACATTTTTGCTACACCGAACATACACAAATTCATAGTTCGACGAAAGCGCAAGAGACAAGCGAAAAACACTATGGAAATAAAACGTATATATATTTTTCTAGATAAAGTATATATATATATTATACTATATATTGATTGCAGCTCGATGTTTAGTGCAATAAGTGCAGTTTGGTAGTTCTTGGAATTAAATAACAATCCAATAGCTGATTGTGTTATATTTAGGAGCGTCAACAAATAGCGATGTTTTAAAATTCGATGTTTTAAATGTGTGTGTGTATGTACTAAAAACAAGTCAAACCAAGTATATGAAATAAACAATAGCAATCATGCAAGATGTAAGCGTAAACTTTGCTTTAAATAACAAATATGAGACAAAATAAAATTCATAAAAAAAATTGCAGAAACTATTTGTAAGCAAAAATTTACATTCACATAACAATCGATATGAATGGAGCGTGAGAAATGAGCATCGATGGGGTATTAGAAGTGAAATTAAGCCTAAAAGTATACTACGGAACGTTTGTGGGCATTTTTCTGTGGTATACGTTGAAGCGGAATAAATAAATAAAAGTACAATGTTTTGGTTTGTGAAAGATGCTTTGGAATATGAAAGCTAAAATGCCAGCAATGCGTGGCACAACTGCTAAAAGAATTTACTTGAGTCGTCACTAGAGAAATGTAGAAGTGAGATTGGATCGGCTAAGATTCAGTTAAGCTGTTGGTCTGTATGAAGTGAGTTTTCATAGGAGATTCAGCTTTTCATATAGGAGATTAAGCTGAAGGCATCTCAGCAATCAAAGGCAACTTCAGCCGAGCCAGTAGGATCACTTTTCCATAGTGTATTTTTAGGCAGATTTTTACAATTTACTCAAGTTCGATGTGAGTGATTGCCGGATCTCGTTCTCGTTTCTCAAAAATCCAATAAGATTTTGATGGTATTTAGGACAAATAAATGTGAAAGCGCTCATGTTAGCGATTTAGATGCTCATATCTAAATAGCAAATAGCTTTTTGGGTGATGTTGAAAACCCCAACAACATTACACCAGTCGAAAACGTTTTCGTATTCGTGTAATTTAAATATTTTTAGTAAAATTAACGTGTCGTCGTCGACGTGTCGCCACAGACAAAATCAGAAATAAAAAACTCAACGTCTATAACGTTCAATATATATATATATATATACACCAAAAACATATATCCTACGATTAAACTTTACATTCACATTTAATGTACAATTTCTTTGCGTATTTAGAGAAAAGAAATATTTTAAAACTCGAAATTTTTACAATACGACGTTACGTAGCAGAAAAATATTCTATGAAAATCAATTTTACTTGCTGCAAGACTTCTACTACGCGAAATTTATAAATACATTGTTGTATTAGTTTTTTAGTTTCTCAACGATCGAGCGAGAACGTAAAATAAACCGCCGTACTTTAATTTGTTTGCTGTGCAAAAAGCAAAACAATATAGAAGCTACACGAAGCAGGCAGCTAGGAAGGATTTTGTCGATGTGGTGCAACCTACTTTAAAGTATAATAATGATTTTTCACAAGAGCAGAGTGCAGCGGTCATGAAATTGTGTTCAAAGATTGTCCAAAATGTGTTCAACAACAACAACAACCACAACTGCACATCAGTGGTGCAGATGCCACGAAGCAAAAACGCGAACAAATACATGGAATTCCATTCAAGCTAAAACTGACAATTTCCAGGATACCAGACAACCACAATATATCAGCCAGAACCACAATAAAAGCGAATGAAACCGCGCTGCATACGCAATAAGTGGCAATTTTATATTAACGAATTTACATGAACAAGAAATCGCACTCGTCGGTCAGGCTGCGATTGCCTTTTCACTACCCCCGAAGACAAACGGCTGTTAGCAAAGCTAGCGCCCAACCCGTCAATACTGTAAAACGACAAATCGAATTAGTGCCGCGCGACGTTATCCGGTGGCAAACTCCTACGTTAAAAATCAACGAATTTCATTTGAAGTGCGTTCGACCGTGTTCGCCCCAGCGACTAGGGGCCAAGTAAATAATCAGCAAAGAGCTAAGGACAAGAGAGAGAAAATCATTATCATACTTTAAGCTGCAACCCACAGCCTGACAGTCCCACAGCCCCACACCAACAACTAAATCTACAGCAAACAAATCCAAGTAGCATGTAGATAATTACTCGAAATAAATTTGCGATCTTGCGTCATCTACAGAAAGCAACCGAAGTGATTCTACACAAAATTTGTTGAAGAATCTGCACGAATTTGTAAATACAACAGTCGATTTTAACCAAACAAAAATGTGAGATGAAAATGCAAACAAAGAATTCAACCCACCCATATACATTTTTATGTCAAATTTGAATAGTTCTTTCTCTTTCTACCATGAACTTAACCGATGTATACAAAAACTTAGATAATTAATTTATGAATGTCGGGGAACAGTACGAACGTATGAATTTCTTAACACATTACACACATTTCAAAACATTTAATTTTGTGTTGAAAATTTATTGTCTTATTTCTGGAGCTACTGCGTCATTTTAAGAAATTTTATTTATTATATTTTGAATTATATTTATTTTGAATTATAGAAATAAAGTTGTTCTTTGGTATTTAACTTGATTTTATAAAGTTTTAATTGATTTTGTTTTATCACATTTCGATTTGTTTTACCATCACACAAATGCATGTTTCTATTTTTGAGTTTATGTTCAATTTCATACATTTTCCTATATCCCGTACGTTTTATATGGAAAATATGTGCATAAAAGTCCTCATACTCGTATTTAAAACGGAATACAACTAATCGTAAAACTGCGCGCCAACGACTTCTGCTGTCGAAATTTAAACTTTCGTTCAAATATATCGGTTCGAACCCGACCGACTAGCGAGTTTTAAGCGTGTTATCCCTTTATTTCGAGTTGACCAAATTGGCGAAAATTTGTTCGGACACAAGCACACAATGGACACGAAAACGCTTCCATTCCCCTTCCGACTCTTGTATGCTTTGAATGTTTTGTGCATATGTAGTGGTAGGTTGTATAAGTAGCCAATTAAAAAAGGCAACCAGCGGCAGTCATGTAATCAAAACCAAAAACCTAACCAAACCAAAGTTTATATATTTGAATGTCTATTAAAAATTGTGTAAACGTATTTGATTAAAAATATAGTTAATGGAAAACCCAGAAAGCATTTCATTAAAGAAAATGCCCACATAGCAAACCAAATAAAAGCCAAGTCAAGTACAGAGCATGCAAGACTTGCATTCAAAATGAAAACAAAACACACAAAGTGGATTACGACATCTCGATATGGACAATCCCAGAGCGCAGATATTTTGGTACAAAGTGAGTAATTGTATAATTTATTTAGGAAGCAAAAAAAAGAAAACTGACCCAGAGCGAGCAAGCCTATAAGTATTTGTAAAACAAAAAACAAACAACAAGAACAAATTGAGCTCATTGAACTTTGCATGAAGCAACTTTTGTAGTTTAAGGTGCAGCAAACTCAAAATGTTAAGCGACTTTTAGGAGTTTGCACAAAATGAAGTGGGTGATTTGAGCAGCAGCTATCGATTAGTTTATTTGCTTTTGGTGTGATATTTCGAATATTAGAGTTTGTGTTTTAGACGTTTTTGTTTTGCTCCAAACTCGCATACGATTTGCACATTGAAATGGCAACCCAACCGGCACGTTTAGTTCACTGTTGGCAGCAGAAAAACGTAATACAGCACTGCAACCAGTCGAGTTGAGTTGGCCACAGTGCATAACACAATTTACTTCAGTATGAGTAAGGAAGAAAACGTATTGTTCAGTGTTAAACGTAATGCAACTAAATGATAACAAAGCAGACCTGAATGAAATGTTAATGATAATGAGAAAATGAAAACAAAATGGAATCAATATAAATAAATGTACATGTTAATGGTATTAACTACGAATAAATGACAAAAGAAAGCGAGCAACCTGCCGGGTGTTTCATTACTTCCCTATGGGACTAAAAACTGCGAAGGTAAATATTATTATAGCCGAGAATATACACTTTTTCACAGACGCACTTTGAGGAATCTATATCCAGCTTTCCTCACCACACCAAACAACTGTTAAAATAGGTTTTAAATTGTCGGAATTAGAACTCTCATCTAACTGAAGGCGTCATCTAACCAATAAAAGCACAAGGCGATTCTTTCGAAAGTATTAAACTGGTTGCCAAGAATGATATTCAATCATTAGAATCCGCTTTCAACTCAGATGAAGGAATCTGCTTCCAAAAACAACATGTACGGGTAGCAATAAGCGTTTATTACTTACCTTATAGTAGACATCGGGCACGTATTGCTTGTCGCTCGACTCACGCACGTAGCCCAGCTCTGGTGCGTCCTTGGTTGGAATCAGGCAGTTATCGCGCACCAAAGCCATGCACTGAGCCGACACAGCATATCCCTCCATGTGCACCTGCTTCGTTTTGTCTCCTGAAACCATAAATTCAACAGTTGCGTACATCACCGACTATCTCCACTACTCACCTGTAACACAAACTGTCACAAACTTCGAACCGAAGGCTCCGTTCGACGAATATTTGCACGGATTCGGGTGACGATTCTGCAACTCGCCTGCCGTGATGCACTCCTGTGCAGTGAGAAAGTGTGTTTCAATGCCACGTAGCTGCTTAACAGTGCCAGCACGTGGATCGTCAGTGATGAGATCAGTGAAAATCCAGCCAACCTGCACACACACACATTCACAAATTTTCCATGAATTGAATATAAGACTTTCATCAAGCTTTACTTTACCTTCTTTAAACCCAAAGCTTTGGCAACTGCCTCAACTTCGGCGGCTGATTCATCTTCCAAAAGTTTAATGGAGTCGCGCGTGGACTCTTGTGGTGGCTCGTAAATTGCGGCCACTGTGGCGCGTATTCCCAACGGCACATCGCTATTCACTTCATAGTGGCCGTACAAGAAGCCCATTCTCTGGTGGCCAGTTGTGCGCCAGTAATTTAAGAAGCGCTCCACGATAGTCGTGTTCTCGAACATGACATTGTCCACGTGACGATAGATCTGGCGATTCAGCGTAATAGCTGACGGCTGACACTTGGAGCAGATGCCCTTTGGCCATGGCGGGTGCTCATGGCAGCCGGGCTTGATGCGGCAGTTGATGTCCTCGAAAGCGAAATACTTGCCGCGATCAATGCCAGACATTTGCTTGCGTATATAAGAGTGAAATGATAAGTGTTTGATTTTCTGCTCCTTGAGGTAAGCATCGTTAAACGGCTCTAACGGGAAGCAGTGCACGCAACGGCTGTTGGCGTTGTGATGACATCTGTACAAAGTGCCAGAAAAACAAGAAATTTATAGTTTTGAAATTGTCGCACTCTCAGAAGAGTAATTAAAAGGTAAAAAAGCAATTATTTAAAATTTTACAATATAAAAAGTAGTAAAACAACAAAAATTGAAAGTCATACTAACAACTTGGCATCCCGAGGTCGATCAATGAGTC
Organism: Melieria omissa; assembly: GCA_963971225.1. NCBI lineage: Eukaryota > Metazoa > Arthropoda > Insecta > Diptera > Ulidiidae > Melieria > Melieria omissa. Next base: position 58,144,253 of record OZ020267.1, on the reverse strand, counting down.
CATCCATCTTGGCCAATGTCTTGTCGACTTCATCTTCGTCCAAAAACTGTATCGGCTTGAAAATGCTGCGACTCGTGGTGGGCATTGCCTCAATGCTTTCTGTTTCAAAGTCATCAATTGCCGTAGTGCTGGTGCGCTGCAAAGCATAAATGTTGAATTAAACTTCTGGGTAAACAGTGTAACAATAGTAAAATTGTGGGTTTAGGAATTTTAGCTGCTTATTTGTCAGTTGAATTGTATGCCTATTTCTTTGGTCTGTAGTTTGGCCGTTGCGTTCGTCAGTTTTGTATCTGTTTCATTACATTGCAATTGCTTTCAATATTCAGTGCTTTTCCATGTTATCTTGGATTTCAACAATGTATTTTGCTTTTGTTCTATTGCCCGCCGTTTTAAAAACGCTACTGTCATCCCACATAAGTTCGGTTTAATTTGGAAAACGTACTCGCACTGAAGTGCCTGCTATTTTCTTCAGGAACACCATGTCGCCATGCTTCAAACAGGAGCCAATTTTCTGCGACTGACTGGAGTGCAACTGCAAACATATATTTAGGACAGAAATTAGTTCAATGTTCAATAACTATGAAGAACCATAACTTACCTCTTTTGTAAAATTACGTTCCTTGAACAGCCCGAAGCCGTCCACCTTCAGTGCGTGCTGTATGGACTCATAGAGCTCTTTTAGATTGGCTTTAGGTGAGATTTCGATGCGCTTTATGCCCTCGGCAGACTGCACGCGTATCAGCTAAAACGACAGAGAGTGCAGAGAGCTCAGTTAGCTAAGCAATTAGAGAACGCAAAAGGTTAATTTTAGCGTTTATGAATGAATTAGTTGCAGCAATCGTTCGCTTCTTTTCGACTGCAGCATGTTGGCTGAGATGTCTATTCTGTTTACACAATTCTCAACACGTTTGCCAAATTTCCGAGTTCAAGTTCAAGAGGCAATACAAAGGTGGTCGCCCGAAAGCGACGCCCGCCACAACTAGCGTAAAAATGCTGCGCAAAAAGCGGTGTCGTAACCAATGTCCTGCTGCACGTCCAACGTTCGCAAATCCTTTGTAGCTATTACGCCGCTGCTTACCGACTGCTTGCACATCAGCATCAGGCGATGCCGCACATATGCATACAGGACGTTACGCTTGCGATAGAGCAGCGTTTCCAGCTCAACCAAACTCATTGTTGCACTTAACAGGCACCAAACGTGAGAATTTTCGAATTTCAAACGAATCGAGAATGAACCGAAATAAAAGTAAACAGAAAGTTCGAATTTGCGTTTGCTTGCCGGGAGGATCACTAGCCCCTGAAGGCTCTGATCACACCACAAAAAAGTTGCTGCTACACTTGTTGACGGGCCCAGTGCCCGCACCAGACTAAATTGAGTTGGGCGCATAATTGGCAGTTGCAACGCGCGTCTTTTTCTTCTGTGTGGGTGAGTGTGGTAAATTTTGCTTGTTGTTGTTCAAGGAAGAGAAATGCACATCAAGTCTTTCGATTTAAAGCAAAAAATAGACGAGTTTCGTCTTCGACCAAGTGAAAACTACAATAGCCATGCAGAGTCTACTTTTCACCGACTTTCGCTTTTAGTGAACATTTCTTATGAAGCAGCACATCGCTAAAAAACCGTTTGGCTAAATTGCAAATATCTCGACAGCTGAGGTGTGCTTCTGCTCGGAAGGGGATATTGCAATGTGGAGGGGGGTTTATACCAAATCATCCGGCGCTTTTTCGTTTTTCGGTCACTGCTAGCCGCACAGCGAGCGGCAGCACCTGCCCCAAGGTCGTGCTGGGCCCAACGAAGCGGTCGCCTTGTTTGTGGCACGTTTTGTTTTGTTGTTGGTGGCTTCGTATTTTGCCGGCATTTTCTCTATTGGCTGCTTTATGTTGCCGGCTAGACGACCGGTGCCGGCATCCTTGCGTTTGGCGCAGAAAATCAGCAAAAATATCAAATAAGTGGAATTGGCAAGTGAATAAGCAACAACTGGTCGCGCAGAAACAGCAATGAGTCAGCTGTATTGGCCAATCAGCTACAAGAAAACAAAAGTTGAATGTATGAATGATCTCTTAAGCGTGCCAGGTCGCAAAAACGGCTTGCAATGTGCTTCAGCTCAGCCCGCTTTCTAGCCCAGCGTGCGTCCCAACTCCCGTCAGCAAATCCAAGGCAGCCGGCTATGCTGGTTGTTGTTCTTGTGTTGCAACTTAAATAGAGGCAACTGCAACTTACAATTGTCTCACTAGCGTTTGTTTTGGACATTTTGTCACTTGGCGTCCACTCTACTGCTCAATGCGAATTTGTGTTTCACGCTTGTCTGCTATCGTTTCGGTTCAGTTTTAAATTTCATTAAAGTTCGACGAAAATCCGCGAATTCGCTATCTACTCGACGCACGCAATCACCGCAGACAGACAGACAAAGACGATGCGGCACACACAATAAAAAAATACAGCAGCCACAAGAAAAAAATCGCAAATTCACTACCAACAAGGACCAGATGACTTTCCGAGTGCGACCTCTAGCGGGACTGCAAAGCGTGAGCTGGCAGCACTGTTCCGATGCGAGTCACGCAACAGTTATGGCCAAACTCCATAAAGCGCGTTTCAGGCGTTCGGGGTTTGTCGTGTTATGGCGTTTCTCCCGTTATTCGCGTTGCAAATGGTCAAACTCCATAAAGCGCGTTTCACGCGTCAGCTTCTTCTTCTTACGTCAGTTGATGCTAATTTTTAATTGGCAAACTGCTGATTGATTTCGTTGTGAATTGTAAAAAACAACGAAATTAAATTGCTATACGACGTTATAGACTTCATAGAATTTACTGATTTAATTTTAAACACAATAAATGCATATCGAACATGCAAAAATTAAAAAAGAAGATTCAGTTGAATTCAATTTGTAGCAATTTATTTCACAGGGATGAGCAAAATTCGATCGACAACGAATAAGCTATCGAATTTCCAATACAGCGAAGACTAAGTTTTGTCTGTCAAAGAATTATGCAAATTTTTAGGAATTTCTTCACATGTTATGTTAAAATATTGAATTTCAAATGTTTCTTAAATGTATTTAATAGCTTTCGTGTAAAATAAATGCATCCGACTTTTGCGATAACACAAGTTTGTTATCGGCATTACCATTCAACCACATAATGTATGACATCTTTAGGAGCTCTGTCAGCTGTTTGACGTCGTTTAACGAGAAACGCGAGAGAAAGTTGAAAATAGTTCAACTTTTGCCGCGTTTCGGGCGTAGTCATGGAGTTTGCTTCATACAAATACACTGATTCAACTTTTTCTCAAAACACTAGAAACGCCAAAAACCACGATACGCCTGAAACGTGCTTTATGGAGTTTGGCCATTAGATAGCACTGCCATCTTGTTGTCGATATGAGCAAGCGGTGCTGCCACGTTGTGTGAATGTTGGTCGTTGGAGGGATTCTCAAAGCATGTAAAAATCAGAATCAGAATTTTACGTAGAAATTAAATTTACCTTAACCCTTTCGGGGTTACTGTGATAATACGTCCCAGCAAGTTTTTAATGTCATTCAAAATAATTATTCAAATCCTACGACTCACGCAATATATTTTTTCGATTTCGGTTTTCCCGCATCAAAGGATGATTTCAGAATTTGTGAGCATCCAATATATTTTTCTAACCCCAACATTCATAGCATGACAATATTTGTACTGAGAGTATTTTGGAAGGGTTAATAAAGAATTTATTGACGGAGTTAATATCTGCAATCATAGCATTGCATCAAACCTCATAATTACATTCCCTGCTGCGCAAATGCTTAGCTTTCTATCCAGAGCTTGCAAATTTGTAAATATTGATAGTTTGTGTTGATTTTGGACGAGTTTAAAAATCGCTTAACGCTTCAGTTCGCTGCCAATTTGACCTTAATTCGTTCAATTAGCACGCAACTCATTTATCGACTCGCAATTGCGTTTGTCCGGGACACCTATGGAAAATGGCGTTCGACCTTGGGTGATGGCAATTCAATGCGTTGCGTTGTTGTGTGATTAGCAAAAATATAAATTATTGTTTATAAATTTCATAAGCGACAATTGGGTCAACTGTGCTATAAATCGAGTGCGTAATCTGCAGCTTAACTGCGGTCACCCCTTTTTCTTGTCAACATTGACAGAATTATCTGCGTGACGATTGACTACGCACTATGCGAGTTCTATGTAGGTCAATTTGGTGGACGTGGGGCCAACATGCAAAGTGACATTATGATCTATCAATTTGAGTTTAATAAAAATAAGCTGCAGTTTTTATTAACTCGGCGCAATAAAGGCGACCTGTCGCACACGGCGTAGAGTTGGCAAAACGATTGGGAAATAAATTCAATTACGCTTGAAAATATGCCACATACAATCGGCTGAAGGCGAACATCTATTAATCACTCGCTAACGATGACATACAGGCACCCAGAGCAATTGCGAACGCTCCGACATACGGCAACCATTGCGCTGTCTATTCCACTGTCTACCCGCGCGCGTCGCTGCCACCCAACCCACCGGCATTAGTGCGCTAAACAGTTTATACATCCGTACACACGATTCTTCGCACTGCTGCTGCCATATGTGTGCATGTGTTCAGTACAACTGTGTATGTGCGGGCTTTCCATACGAGCTTTTGTTGACATTAATTTTGATTGAAAGTGATTTGTTGCATGAGACAGTGCAGATCGCATCTCGCCACAGTCGGCGTTGTCGGCGCCAACATAACACATTCCGCCCCAGTCAGCGCACAATTCCACACATAGACATCTACTTTACATATACTTATACGCACATGTACGCCCTCACCTCTCCGGACAGTGATGTTCTACATATGTGAAGTTATTGCCACCTAGAAGGCGCAAGGTCCTTGCTGCGGCCACTCACATGGATTTTCAAATGTGTCTGTATGTTTGTGCATGTGTATGTGTGGTTGTTGCTGCCCTTGATGACCGCTGATGAGAATTAATAACGATTCTTGGCTGCCCCTTTTGTCATTGAATGGCATTGTTGCCGCACGTTGGCCTTTCATTACACAGCAACGCAATTGTTCCCCCAGCACTCACACTCACACTCAACGCAAAATGATAGTCAGCTATGTTAAGCCAAATTAATACCACCCAATATGAATTGCAACAAACCGCACGGCGCAGCTCCAACGCGCGGCTCAACACAATGCTTAATGAGCTTCGGTCCGCCAAAGCTGCTTATTGGCGTGAATTCGGCAATTGTGCTGATTGCACAACGCACACTGGCAACAGCTCGTAGTTAGAGAAAAGCGTGCGATTTACGCGCTTACGCGTCCTTGAAACACGCCACGGCCAGGGTCACACGTGCTCCAAGAGGGCCCAGCAGCCACTCAAAATTCGCAGCCAATACAAACAACAGCATCAAGCGGCGGCAGTTTACTTCGTTCCGGCCAGCTGCAGTTGCCAGCCGCAAAATGGTCGCGTCCATTGTGCCACTGTGTAAACACGCACGGAAGCCCACTTGCGCACACACACACACGCATAATCAATGCATACATGTCCGCGCATACATAATTGGAAATGTCTGCCGCACAGTACAAAACACCACAGGACTATTGATGATAGCGTTGAGCAGGCTCTGATAGTTTGAAGAGAGAAATATTTGCTAATGAGAGCAGTAACAACAAGAACAGAAAAAGCGAAACATCATCAAAACGTAATTTTAAACACGTTCACAGTCGACGTGTTTGGTCGATAACAACAGAATCAACTGCTTGGCGCTTTTGATCAGGAAAAGAAATGCTACAATTAATAAAATATAATTTTTTTGACAGCTTTTTCTAGTTCTAGTTCTAGCTCGAGTTCCAGTCCTAGTCCTAGTCTTAGTCTTAGTCTTAGTCTTAGTTTTAGTTTTAGTTTTAGTTTTAGTTTTAGTTTTAGTTTTAGTTTTAGTTTTAGTTTTAGTTTTAGTTTTAGTTTTAGTTTTAGTCTTAGTTTTAGTTTTAGTTTTAGTCTTAGTCTTAGTCTTAGGTTAGTCTTAGTCTTAGTCTTAGTCTTAGTCTTAGTCTTAGTCTTAGTCTTAGTCTTAGTCTTAGTCTTAGTCTTAGTCTTAGTCTTAGTCTTAGTCTTAGTCTTAGTCTTAGTCTTAGTCTTAGTCTTAGTCTTAGTCTTAGTCTTAGTCTTAGTCTTAGTCTTAGTCTTAGTCTTAGTCTTAGTCTTAGTCTTAGTCTTAGTCTTAGTCTTAGTCTTAGTCTTAGTCTTAGTCTTAGTCTTAGTCTTAGTCTTAGTCTTAGTCTTAGTCTTAGTCTTAGTCTTAGTCTTAGTCTTAGTCTTAGTCTTAGTCTTAGTCTTAGTCTTAGTCTTAGTCTTAGTCTTAGTCTTAGTCTTAGTCTTAGTCTTAGTCTTAGTCTTAGTCTTAGTCTTAGTCTTAGTCTTAGTCTTAGTCTTAGTCTTAGTCTTAGTCTTAGTCTTAGTCTTAGTCTTAGTCTTAGTCTTAGTCTTAGTCTTAGTCTTAGTCTTAGTCTTAGTCTTAGTCTTAGTCTTAGTCTTAGTCTTAGTCTTAGTCTTAGTCTTAGTCTTAGTCTTAGTCTTAGTCTTAGTCTTAGGCTTAGGCTTAGGCTTAGGCTTAGGCTTAGTCTTAGTCTTAGTCTTAGTCTTAGTCTTAGTCTTAGTCTTAGTCTTAGTCTTAGTCTTAGTCTTAGTCTTAGTCTTAGTCTTAGTCTTAGTCTTAGTCTTAGTCTTAGTCTTAGTCTTAGTCTTAGTCTTAGTCTTAGTCTTAGTCTTAGTCTTAGTCTTAGTCTTAGTCTTAGTCTTAGTCTTAGTCTTAGGCTTAGGCTTAGGCTTAGTCTTAGTCTTAGTCTTAGTCTTAGTCTTATTCTTAGTCTTAGTCTTAGTCTTAGTCTTAGTCTTAGTCTTAGTCTTAGTCTTAGTCTTAGTCTTAGTCTTAGTCTTAGTCTTAGTCTTAGTCTTAGTCTTAGTCTTAGTCGTAGTCTTAGTCTTAGTCTTAGTCTTAGTCTTAGTCTTAGTCTTAGTCTTAGTCTTAGTCTTAGTCTTAGTCTTAGGCTTAGGCTTAGGCTTAGTCTTAGTCTTAGTCTTAGTCTTAGTCTTAGTCTTAGTCTTAGTCTTAGTCTTAGTCTTAGTCTTAGTCTTAGTCGTAGTCCTAGCTGTATGCGCTTCATTTAACTTTAATCGCGATTTAAACGAACTTATCGCGGTAAAAATGGCGAACATACAACAACAAAACACGCGTATTGCAAGCATCATATTTGCAACAGAGCAGCAACTTCAGCTGCAATCGCGCAATGTGGCTCTGCCAGTTGCTGCTGGTTCCTCTCTTTGTATCCACAATCTGTCCCATAAGCAGCAACAGCAATTGCACTAACGACAACAACAACAATAATAACAGCAAGAACGAAATCATAATCATAAGCAGCGCCAACAGCATAAAACGCTGCAGCAGCAGGAACCATAAAAGTGGCTGTGTGTCTGTGTGGGCCTCAGCTTCGCCGCGCGCATGCTCCGCTACACTTGATTATTTTCACATTTTGTTAGTGCTTTTACTTTTTTTATTTTATTTGTCTGCCTGCTGTCGCTTGCAGCCCTTCCGGCTTCATTTTGGCACTTTGGCACGCATCCGTTTTTATTACAGTTTTTGTTGTGATAAAACGTTTCGTAAGACTGTTGCTGTTGTTGCTAGGGCTTCGGCTGCTGCCACTGTCGCTGCTGTTGCTGCTGCTGACGAAGCTGTTATCGCTTATTCTACTGCTACTTTTGTTTTTGCAGATATCGCTGCCATGGCCGCTGTTGCTGCTGGCGGTGCTGCTACAGCGGCTGTATTGTTGCTGTTGTCATTACGTTTCTTGCATTCCCTTTTGGTAGGAGATGACTTCGAAAAATTTTTCGAACATCCTAAATTCGAGATTGTTATCAATATTCGCAGCAGCAACAGCAGCAGCAATTGCCAGCGCAAGTCTTGCGTTGCTTTGCGTTCTGATGGCACCTGCAGTTCGTTTTTGCTGATACTCGCGCACGGTACGAAACGCTCCGCAGGAAAAGCGACACAGTTCATTTCAATTTTCATTGAGATTTGGCTTTCAATTAATTAATAAAAAGGCACAATTAGGGCAGCAGCCCAGCGTGATAGATGTTAGCAAACTGGTAGTTAGAGCAAAATATTGACTAAAAAATAATTTGTTAAAATATTAAATACATTTGTTTGTGATTAGCGTTAATTGCATTGTCGGTTCGCGTACAACTGTGTCTCGGTTTGATTAAAAAAAGGGTATTGAGAACAATTACAGTGTTTTCCAGCATTTAAAGCATCTTTATCAATATTTCACTCGATTGTTCTTGGTATCATTAGAGTCGTTTCGCACCAGCATCGAAAGCAAAAAGCGAAACGAGACCGTACTTCAAATTGCTTCGCTGAACAAAATTACCGCAATTACCCGACAAAACACACGTTCTGCGCTGTGGCAGCTCCGGCCGCAAAAACCGCCAAACAAATCGGCGTAGAGCGTCGGCAACAAAAGTCCTTATGATGTGCTAATTTCGCTAAGCAACTCGGCCCAGCGCCAACACAAAGTCTCGTCGCGGCAATTTTCAGCATTTTTTCAGCATAAATCTGCGAGTTAATAACAAACGCGTTAAGCGCCATAAAGCGGGTGAGGCGAGGCAAGAGGGAACAATAGCGCATAAAACGCTGGCCGCGCAAACATTTCAATACAATCAAAAGGCATTGCCGCATTGGCCAATACGGCGATTAGCTGTGCCCCAATAACCAGCCGCGACGACCAGGCAAACGTTCAAATATTTAAACAGCAGCAACAGGAAGCAGGCAGCCGAAATACACAACGCAACAGGACCGAAGAACGAGAATGATGCCGTAACGTGTGTAAGTAGCCCAACTTCTGACTTGTGAATCCAAAACGATTTTTTTGCTCTGGCGTTTATGCTGTTGCACACTTTTCGGGCTGGTGGCGCCTGAACGTCTCGCAGCCTATAAAATATTTAATGTTGCGTATACGCCGTGTAGCTTATGGACGTTGGGGCGCCTATTAATGGCGAAGCCATGAAGCCGTGAAGCGCAAGTGGAGTTGGGGCAGCTTCAAATTTAAGTATTCTCCCCAAATTTAATTCATAAAAAACGCTTAACTGTAAACCGGCGCCAGTGGAAAATGCTACTTGAAAAATCGTTCACTGTTGCTGTTGTGACTTTTGCAAAAAATTCATTTAATTTAAGTTATGAAAAGTAAATACAGACAGAGAAGCTCCAAGCCGTGTCAGTAAATTTCATGATTTCCTGTGTCGTATATTTCAAAGAATAAGCAAATTCCTTTGCATAAGAAACACTCACTGTTTTATTTGGACTTTGGAACAAACTTCGAGTTATTATTATACGAATTCTTTTTTTTGTAATATAATTTAATATTTATATTAAAAATTGAAACTTGATACTGCCATACAAAACGTAGGGGACGCTTTGATTCGGACCGAAAATATTAAATGTCAAAAGGCAAACAGTAACAAAAATGTAGTCCCGTTGAACTTTTTGATTTTTTCAAAATGAAACAGCGGCACCACCACGTTCCTGCGGACATATAGTACACACACACACAGACAGACACTCACACGTTCATTTATGAGCTGTTCTAAAAATATATATCAGCAGGCAGTGATTGTAACTCACCGTAAGCAGGCAGCCAATTGACAATGGCTGTAAATTCTCATATTAATCACTCCCAATGATATTAATGATAACAGCAACAACGATATAGAGGAGCAGGAGCAGCGGCGAGTTCCAGCTCATACGTCAACCTTTTATCAGCGACATAAGCACACACACACACACACATGTGCACTCGAATCGTGCACTCCTATCGAATTTGCTTATTGACATTAATGATATCCTTATCACTGTCGCGCGAGTTCATCTGTGCCCTAAAGTTATCACGGCGCGACATTTCTACAACCAAATTCGGGCAACTCGGTGCGCAGCGTGGCAATTGAATTAACTTTATCGCCCTGCTGACTAATAAGTCTGCGTCTGCTAATAAGTCTGCGTCTGTAACATTTTATAGATTATGGATTACGCACAACATTAACGACGGTTTATCAAATTTGTGGGCCCGAAATTCAACCCAAAACGATTTGGCCATTTTGCAGCTGATGACTTGTCGCAGCTTTGGGAACGCGGCCGACTGCCTGCGATGCTGCTCGATGGCCACATTTGAGGCGACATATGCTGCGGCACGCTCCCCAATCGAAGCAAATGCGCCACGGTTGGCAATGAATGGCAACGGCAATGAAAACGGGGACAAACAAGGAAAAATGGTAATAGAGGAAAATTGAATTTCGACTGTCACACACCCACATACTAATGTCTAGGGGAACTCCTTTGGCGCAGCAACAGCGGCAGCAATCAAATTACTGCGGCCGCCGTCGCCAGCCGAGCGGGCACGTAAATGTGGCGAACGTGTCAAGTGCGGCGAACTTGGTGAAATGAACCAGTCGATAAACATGTGTTTGGGATGGGAGTATGTGAAAATGATGAGACAAATTTGGCAACAGGTGATTGCTTGTAGCTGCCGTTGTCAATGCTGATTTCTCTATTAATTCGCTTTTGGTTGGGTCAACCGAATGTTTGGGGGGGTCTAGGCGCATAGAATGTGCTGTGATAAACAATATAAACGTAACCGAATCGTGGCAATTTATGATGTAGGCCATTTTATTTTGATGAGGTCGATGATTCTAAGCGGCCATGAATTGGTCATAAATACATAGATCAATCCAGATGCCCATAAAATGTTTCATGAACTGTTGCAATTAATATGAAACTGGGGGACAGAGAGTCAGACTTTGCTTTGACATTACTTGGTATGTTTTACAAGGTAATTAACTTAAAAAGATAACTCGCAATAAAGTTTGCGCCTCTGAAAACCTCACCGTCACATTAATAGTTGCCTGCACTCTCAAAGCCCTGAAACTGCTTCGCAGCTATGACGCAAAAATAACTGGCAAATATTTAAACTAAACTTGGTCCTCATTAATTCTCTTCAATGCAGCCGAGATTAGAAATTTAAATAAAAAATTTTACCAAGCAGAAAGCAGTTGGCTCTGCACACAATAACTTGGAAAGTTCGCGCTGCCCGACAAAAATAAGATGAAGAAATTCTGAAGATTTTAGCCACAAACCTTGCCATATATTTTTACTCTGAGCGAGAAAGTGCGACTGTAGCAAAGATGAAGTGACCAAGTGTAGGAGAACTTTGGTGTCCCATTAAATTTAATGACCGCAAACCACTTACCCGGAACGCGCTCAGCACTGGCTACGAGTGTCCATTGTTGCAGGCGCGTCGACGACAATGTCAAAATTGTCTGCTGGGTGCCAACTTTCATTCAGTGATGCCGATTTTAGCACCGATATGGAAGCGGATATTAAATTTGCCGCTATCACGCCATGACGATCTCATTTTCCCAGCGGCAACAAAGACAAAAACAACTTAACAACAAAATTCACACCTGCAACTCACACTGAAACTTCAATGAGTTGGCTCGTTTTTGCTGCAGTTGAACTTTGGCTTTAGTATGCGAATATATTAGATCAAAATTGAATCAGTCAGGAAAAATCTAATAACGCGCATAAATGACCTTAAATAATCAAATGCGCATAAATCAAATGCAATATGCCGCAAAAATTATGCACAACCACAGACACGCCCACGCAGCGCGAGTGTCTGTGACAGCATTCGCGTTCAGCACACTCTGCGCTTTCCCTCCAATGAGTTATTTCCAGTATTAGGCGCTCATTTATTTATATTTAGAAAAACAGTGTCTAAAAAGTTCGAAATAGCCAACGAACAGCGGAGGATAGAAAGAGAAATGGACGGCGGCGTTTATTGATTTCCGCTTGGCCTTTCACTCTTTTCGCTTTTATCGCACAAATTGCATGGAAAACGTGATTTATCTGCGTGGCGCAGTTTTTCTCGCATGCCACGTTTTCCTAGTCTTTTCATGGCCAAACAGCGAGCAACCAGCAGAAAACGCACAAAATGTTAAATTGAAAATCAAACATTGTGGCTGCCTGTGAAAACAGCAACAGTAACAGCAACAACAACCACGAGAATTGTTTTCGGTTGGCAGCAATTTCGGCTTCAACACACACACACGCATACGTTTGCGTATGAAGATATAATGAAACGCCGAGCATATTTGTAATTGGCTGCGGCAACCGCGACAAGAAGAAAAACATGAAAACTTTATGCATGCTCGGTCGGTTTCCACTGGCCCGGTTTGCATACTTCGGAGCGGCAACAGGCAGTAGGCAGTAGCGCTGCCTGCTGTCAATTTATTTGGCATACATTTAGGCGCATGCTATTTATTTTTTGACGTTCTGAAACCACAGCGTTTTTCATTGCCTTTTTTAAAAGTGGTTTTGGTTTTTGTTATGTTAAAAAAAACAAACAAAATTATGTTGATTTTTTCACCCTGGGGTTCGTCTCAGTTTTTCTTTGTGTAATCTTTTGCACTGTTTTATTTTGTAATTTCTTGCTTTCACTGTTTGCCTTCACTCAATTCACTGAACAGCGAATGTAGAGACGCGCAATTTTCGCGCATGCAGAAAACTCTGAGTTGTGTGCAGTCATTGCATAAATTATATTCCAGCAAAAGGGATCTGCACCAACTTGGGAGAGAGAAAACAGTGAACAATTTTGTGACTTTGAGTTTATTTTTATTTGAATATTAATATAAACAATTTAAGGAAACTTGAAAAAAACATATTTCGCTTCCAACATTTTCATTAACTTTCAATACTTAAAAAAAATGCCAAGACGCTTGAAACACGCTAGTGCAGCGTTTGCGACAAGTCAATCGCAGTCACTCTTCGCCGATGACAGCGAGTAACATTTTGTAAGCCATTTTTCGGCAACTGACAAGTTTTACAGCTTAAAAGTCAATTTTCACCGCGTCCAGTCGTGCGTTACACGTGTTTCTGCTGCTGATTCGGTTGCTTGTCATTTGACGCTTGCCTTTTCAAATTCAATTTGCATAAATTTATAGCAATGAGCCTAACCATATAATTTGTCTTTGCCTTCAAAAACAGCATAATTTGGCTTGCGCCAAAAAGCAGGCAACGATTCGCTGCCCTTTTCTGTGTAATTTTCGATAATCGCTGCTTGCTATGCGCCAGTTCCAGCTTTTCGCGCATTATTCGGGCAATTTTCGCACACACCCACATTCATTTCTACATATGTACATAGGCACACCATCGCACATATTCATACACACTAACACGCATAACACTACTCGATATGAAAAATGCTCCTAAAAATAAAAGTATTTTTTATACTAATTTTCGTCTGCTGAACACGAAACTGAAAATCAAAATTTCTTAAGAAGCGTTTTCGAAAAATCAGTTATGAGCACATATCTCGTAAACCAAATGAAATGAAATAAATATCAAATGAAAGAGAAAAATTGTCTTCTTTGAACTAAATTTCCTATTTTGAACTTTCAGGTTCAAAATATGTCAGGTATGCGAAATATAAATGTTTTGCATCTCAGTCTGTAGATTCATACACCAAAATTTTTTTCTATTTCAAAGTTCTGGTTACATGTGTTAGTCGGATGGTTGGTTTACGAGATATGTGCTCATAACTGAAATAAGAGGGGAAAAAGTGTTTTTCGAAGATTTTTCGAAAACGCTTCTTAAGAAAATTTTTTGATTTTCAGTTTCGTGTTCCGCAGCCAAATATTAGTCTAAAAAATACTTTTGTTTTTAGGAGCACGTGATGAACCCAATTTTTGTCGAGTAGTGTAATCAAACCTACACAGCGGTCAGTCGCCCATATGCGCAGCGTTTGTGTTAACAGGAATTTTCGGCAAAAAAACTCCGCTTCTCCTCCTTTGTGGTTGTGCACATACTTGAACGTTTCCTTGCTCGTGTTGCTGACAATGATCGATGGTCAGCCGCAGTGGCGTATCCAGGATTGCATGAAGGGGGGATATTGGAAGAATTATTCAACATATTTTTTTACTTTTTTCAACATGGTTTACGCTTTTTTTCAACAAACAACAACAATTAATAGTATATTACAAAATAAAATCAAGCCTTCGTTGTTTAGTTCACATTTTATCGATCACTTTTTCTGCCGTTCATCATGTGTACTGCCAACATTGCTAATATGGCGTTCAAACTGACTCATTTAAACTAGTTTAAGTAAAAAGTAGTTTAGTTTGAACGCGACCGTCCAGACTGCTCAGTGAGGTTCAATTTGACAGCTGATTGTTTACAAACAACAAATAAATATTTTTGAGAACTGAAGTGCTGCGGGCATGATTCGAGCGAAATATTGGCGCATATTTCACAATCCTCACCTTCGTCCAAATATTAGACGCCTTGTATTCAGATGCCATAAAAAGGCGATGAATGGAATGAAATTAGTGCGAGCAAAACAATTTTTTTCATTCATTTAAAATTTTTCAAATTTTCAGTTTTTCTTTGGTTTTGTTTTCATGAAATGACAGTTGAATTTTAAAGGATGTGTTTCATACATGAATAGTTGTGTTTCGTTGGTAAAAAAGCTTTTTCATAGAAAGCTTTCGGGTACAACCCTGCACTAAAGTCGTTTTAAAACAAGATAAATGGTTTAACACGTTTAATTTCCAACAACAATTGCATGTGAATAAACAGGTTTTCGAACTAGTTTTGTTCATTAAACTTGTTTAAGGACATTAAACACGTTTAAGTTGTCAGTTTGAACGCCATATAAACCACTCAGGCGTTCCTTGATTGAAATACAAAAAAACAACAAATTAAAAAAAATGTTTTATTGTTATATCAAACCCTTATTAAGTACCTGTCCAATGCTGGTCCGAAGATAAGTTTTCAGGCGTTTCAGTGTTGAAAATGAACGCTCTGATGTTGCTGTAGATACCGGCAGAGTAGCTAAAATGCTGAGCAATTTGTGCAAGTTAGAAAAAGAGACTTCATCATAATCTCTTGATAATCTGTAGAGTTACACAACAGCCAGACGAATTTTTCCTTCTGTCGGTGACAAAACCGCTCGCCAAGAACGTAACGATTGTAATCAAGAATGAACATCGTTAACACCAATAAGAGATATATGAAAAATGTGGGTTTAGTGACAACTGCTATGTTCGTCCTATGAAAAGGACAAACTAAGTAAACAATTGCTGGGTTCTCGCCGAAGATGCCCCTTTAAGCACTTTTCATCATAACCAGGATATGTTGGTGAAAAAAATTACCTGAAATTATATCGTTTTACAAAAAGTCAAAAGAAGTAGTTGACACTTTAGACCATTTGGTTGTTCACCAACTATACCGTCAAGCGAAAAAATAATCGCTTTTGATCCCAGCTGGAATCGAAACAAAAAGTACAAGCGGCGAATTTTTCTTCAAGACTTAGATTTGCGTTTAGTAAAGATTTTGCGTAGAGCAACGTTACCGAAAGGAAAATCTTCATTCTCACTTCTTATCTCAATACAGCCAATTTACCAAACCTTGTCTGAAAATCATAGCCGACCAAGGGGGGATCTATCCCCCTAATCCGCTCCCCCCCCTGAATGCGCCACTGGTCAGCCGCCTATCTGTTGGTTTGGTCGAATGTCCCTTTTGCTGTCCATTGAAATGCGTTTAGCCGTAGGCTAAAAATACAACCATTCTTTTGCAGCTAAATGCCCAAATCTATGCTTCAGTTACTGCTGAAGTATTGTGTCTTCACTTAAGGACTTTCGCGCGAACTTGTGCCGAATTTGCGGCTGCTTTTCGATTTCCGCTTTGACAATCATTCAATCATGACGAGGGCTCAGCTTGTTGTTACTATCTTTGACGCGTGGGCATATGTGGTATTATGACAGTCACATGTTAATATTTAGCAACAACAATGACAACAACAACAATCACGATTATAACAATCCTACATTGACCACAGACAATTTTTGCGGAAAGTGTGCTCGTGGCAACTTTAGCTTCAGTGAGCGTTGAACGCCACCGCTTGCAGTGTGATTACCATCAAGCAACCCACTACAAGGGCTTTTACCAAGAACAACAACAACAACAACAACAACAACGACAGTAGTAGCACAAATATAAAACCCCGAAAAATTGCCTTCAGTGTTTGTGGCAACAGCTGCGAACACGCGCGTTCATTACATCCGCATGCACAGACACGGTTCGACACATTAATGAGCCATTGTAATGATGCTGCCGCATTTTGTATGTATGTATGTGATTATGTGCGTGTGTGCGTGCTGCCAACAGGCAAGTGACAAACTTTGCTCATATGCGCAGCGGATTAGGGCCAAGCGGAGTCCTTTGCCTACAGCGCAATACAAATTTGTGCCCGTTACTTGCGGCCCAATACTTTTGCATTGACCCATTGGTTTGTGTTGGCTATTTTCGGCCACACTCACTTTAGCGCCATGTGAGCAGTGCAAACTTGTTAAAGAGCACTCAGCTATTGGCAGTTTGCGTCTCTGGTGCTCACCATTTTCACATTAATCGCGATTCATAACAAATTGAAAAGATAAAGGATAATGAGAATGAGAATGGAAACTTGAGTGAAAATGCTTTCGGCATCAGCCAGAAAATTGTCGACAAGCTGTTGGCTCTCAGTGCAAAAAGTGTCAAATTAGTGTTTATATTTATGTGAAGAGTTGAAAAATGTTTAGACATAGGAGTGTACGAACAAGAAATAATGCTACTTGTCATGAAAGGAGTGACACAATTTTCATGTGACCCCAAATTACAAAAAGTTATATTAACTGTTAACAGTCACGACAATAAATCACACCACATTTTCACGTAAGCAGCTTAGGGTTAAGATTCATTTGCCCAGCCACAAATGAAAAAGTTAGAGGGCGGCATTCCATTGAGAAGTTTGGCCAAATTAATTTAACTTGTCAGCGGAATTCCGCAGCGAGTTATTGGGATTCATAGGTCACCGAACATCAGGCAACAAAGTGCGTTTGATTTTTGTTAAGCTGATTTTATTAAAACGTCAAGTAATTGAAGTCACAGGAAGAATAGACTTCAGCGCGGCTACACACAAACACTTCTACGAAAGTGTGCAAATATTTAGTATCAACTTGAAGGCGAAGGCTGCGCACGAGGCGTGTAAGTTGATGCTTCAACTTTCGCTCAACTGTAGATGATGATTTGACGCTTTGATGCCTGCGTTTGTGTGTGTGCGTGGGATGGGTGATAAAGTTTAGCTTTTGATCAAATAAAAAATAACTAAATTAATTAAATTAATTTGTTGACCGGAGTTTGTTATTTCGTCTTAATTTAACAAGCAGAAATAGTGAGTTGCCGAATTTGACGGCAAACTGTATATAAAATAAAATAGAAAATCTTCAATAACATTGAATACAAACAAAAGAGACATGGGCGTGAGGGTAAAGGTCAACATTCTACTCTCAAATAAAAGACGCGTTAAATTTGGGCAATATTGACTGTGGGCAGCGCAAATAATCCAACACAAAATATATTTGAAAGTCAAAAGCAAAGAGATGAAAAATGCCAAAAATGCCAATTTGAAGTGTATTTCAAGAACATAGAAGAAAAGTAAAATGCAAAGGGCAGAACACAACAGTCAGCAGAGCACAACTTTTAGAGGAGGGAGGTGGAAGGCTGGGCAGAAAGGCAGCTGAGGAGGAAGAAAGTAAAAATGAAGAAAGAGCGAAGCAGTCAAACAAACAATATACAATAATTGAACTTGAACAATAAAGCAATAAAAGAAGAAATAGGTGGAGATAGTGATGTATGAATGATCAGCGAGATATATATAAATACTACAAAAGCACCGATTACTAACTGTTGTGGGATTTAAATTGCCAAATACTCATATTAAACAGCATATGAAAAGGAAATTGTTAGACTCAACAAAAGTTGACTTCCATTGACTGTGCTGTACATTTGTGTCTAATTCGGGAGTTTGCAACTTAAAAACAAAAAATAAGTGCAATAAATGTAAGTTAGTCAATGTGCAATAATCGTCATTATTCGTTTTTTTGTTTCTAAAATGTTCGCTAAAGAAAAGGAAATTTCCATAGATTACTAGCACAATCTAATTACTCACATAAAAACCTATTATTATTCACAAATTTTATTTTAGTATGCATTACTAATTTCATCAAATATAAAACTTTAATACGAGATTACTCGAAACTTGATCACTTGACTTGAGTAATTGTTGCTTTTGACCACAGAATGACTGCGATAAAGAAGAGCAAATGTGGCAAAGAAGTGTTAAGGCGAAAAACGTTTACATTTTGGTTGACTTAACACTGGGAGTGCACACACGTACGTGAACTGGTTAGCAAACACACGTGCACCCTTAAATATATAAAAACCCACCAACACGCGAGCACACAATACAACAAATTTGCCAAAAAGGACATTTCCGACTTATGATCCTTTTATATGCCACAATTACTTTTGTCTCGCCAGCTCTCTAGTGCACCCGACTCATATTTCTGCTTATGTATTTGTTTGCACCCTTTCGCTTAGGCGAGAATTGCTCGAGCATGTGGTCGAGTGTTAAAGGCGTAAATGTGTGAGTTGTGTGGTCCGTTTATGTGACTTTTTGTGCTCAAGTGTGTATGCGATATTATTGGGTTTCCGAAAAGCCAAAAAAGAAACCACTAAAGTGTCAAAGTTGATTTGCATTTACATAAATTTCTGTTTGCATTTGGCACATAAAGAAAATGCAAAAATGTTTAATAAACCCGATTTGACAAGCATCAAATAAAAAGGCTTCGCTTGCGTGTATTTTACTACACGATATGATAGAAAGCAAGGATGTTTAGGTTGGGTTTAATGTTTTTGAGTGGACAAAAGTTTAAAACGATTTGCGCAAATTCTGCAAAAACCCCAATTAAAATGAATTTCGCATTCGCTGTCAATATTCTCCTCAATTTCCGTGGAAAATGCCCAAAGTTATTGATTGCCATAATTTGATTTTAAACATGCAATGAAATTAATAAATCTCGCTGCCAGTGCACGGACGAGCAAAGAACCAAATAAGTTGTCGGACTGCTGGAAATAAATTTTACGGTTCTTTTTTTGATGCCCACAGACGAGATTTTACAAAAATATGAACAGGCAGGAGCGACTACAAAAACAGCGTCAAGTAATAACATTAAAAGTCAATAAAATAAAACACCAACATAAATCGCAGCAGAAAAAAGGTGAAAGAAGGTCGGTTAGTGCGTAAGTGGCGCATGAGGGGCAGCCCTACCAATTATAATCGGCTTAGAAAGCACATCAGAACATCACCAGACCCAATGTAGTTGACAGTGCAAACACCCAAAACAACAAAAAAATATACAGCGAAAAAAGCAAAGAATATAAATCACAAAAGACGATTGGGTTGCCTGCAATTTTAATTACTCGCCTTTAGCCGCAAAATTCTGAAAACTCATATCATCGCCGAGCAGGCTGATGCCATGACCTGCACAAAACTCCTCAGAACACGAATGAGAAATGCAAAGATAAAGGCGAAAGTGCGAAATCACGTGACACGCGAGAGGCAGCAAATTTACAATGCAATTAATAATTTGCTAACTTGGGCAAATGGAAGAAGGGCAGTAACAAGAGAGTGGAACGAAAACAGGAAGTGGGTTCAGAAAGTAGCTGAAAATGGTTAGTGATTGGAATGGGCTCCATACTTAATATAGAAGAAAAGATGGAATATTAAAATTAAAACAAAATTACATTAAATAGGCAAGGAAACACCAGACGAACTGTGGTCCCAAAGATTAAATTGGGCTCGAAAAGTTAATAAGGAGCAGCATAAATTATTTGAGGTTAGGTGGAAGAGATCAAGCCATTACTTTGTCAATTGCTACACAAATTTAAGGCCATTTTTTAAAACTTTAAAGCAAACAAAACAATTGCAAAAAGCAAACAAGTAAACAAGTAAACAATGAACATTGTGCAGGAAGAGAGGAAGTGACCGCCTCGCCAGCAAACGAGCAGCGAGAGATACAAGCCGAGAACAATGGGTGAGGCGAATCGTAAGAAAGCAGCGCCGCAGCAGCAAATGGCAAACAACAGACAACAGACAAAGAAATTTACGTTCACTTGTGTCGTTTATTTTTTGTCTGTTCCCGTTGCTCCTTCATCCAGCATTCTCATTGTCTGCCTTAACAAGTTCTGATTCGGCCCGTCTCTCCAGCCACTTTTGCTGTGCCAGTGCTGGAAAAAGTGAGGACCGCTTTGCTGCGCCTTAAAGTATGCCCAGCTTTAGAGTTGCCGTCGTTACTGTGACTGCTCGGTTGCCACAATCAAGAATTGATTTCATTCGAATTTAACTGTGTGTTGTGTGCTATTACTGCACATTGTGTTTGTTTTTGTAATGGGCCCCCGTACAATGCCGGCACTTGTGTGTTTGTAATTGGTTGTCTTTTTGTGTTGAGCTGAAAAATGCTTAAGACATTTAAGCATTGTTCGAGGGCACTGATTTTGAATTCGGCGCACTTTGAGGCCCCACTTCATTAGGTGATTTTTCCAACATTCTATTCACTTACTCTGAGAGGGAAGAGTTTCAAGGGGCGTGCTTTGCATTTCTTCAACAGTTGCCAGCTGCGAAGTGAGCAATTTGTTGCTGTTTAAATTTGCTGTTCGGCTGTTTGCTTGTAAGCTTTTTATACTTTATTGCTGCCTCTTATTTATTTCGCTAATGGTGCAGTTGAGTGCGGTTAGACGTGTTTAACCTGTGCCAAAATGTCCCTTTTCAGAATTTGTAGCTGTTTGCTCTCCTATTGCGTAGCTCTATTTTATTTTGTTTATCTCTCGTTCATATACTTTTCGTTTCAATTGTGTTGTTGTCGTTGTTTGAACTCCCACTTTGAGCCGTTTTTATGCATGAATGCCTTATCCTTTTTTTTGCCAGTTCGGGTCCGTTTTTTCATTTGTTTCGGCTTTGCATATTTCAAGCGTCCGCGCAGATTTGCTTCTACTTTATTTTATTAAAACTCGTTGAATGCCTTTATGCATGTTGTCGACTTGTTAAGGCAAAGTTTATGAGCAGCTCACACAGTTGTTTTGAAGAAACGCCTCAGCAGTTGAGCAATAAAATATACATAAGATTAAGAAGAGCCAAGTGAAGGGTAAACAATGTGCAAGTGCAAGAATCTTTGCAGAACGGAGACAAACGCCAACGTTTCGGGCAGCTCCAACTGACTAATAATCCCGGCGTAGCTTTTCGGTAATAAAAAATAGTAGAAGAGGGTAGACAGCGCGGCAAGTGGGAAGTAGCTAAGACCACGTTTAAAATATTTGATGAGGCCTATTGGACAGCAAAGAGTACACACTCTACCGAAATAAAAATGACAACAAATCCTTTTTGAGTCACAGAGTGCCACCCCACACAAGCCGCATTAGGCTGAGCGCTTTTCATAGTAATTAACTTTTAATGTTTCCTTCCTATTTTTACGCGTTTATTTTTTTTTCTCCTGCGGAAACCTACTTTTGTCCTGTTGCTAAGCAACCGTCTACACGTCTATTGTTGGCAGCAAATATGTCTGTGGGCAGGATTTTCTCGAATCAAGCTTGCAACAAAATGTTGTGGCGCATTAAGTCGGCATTAAATTTAAAACGTTTCTATTTAAACGTCTATGTTGACAATGTTCAGTAATGAGGTGACAAGTGCTTTTGAATTTAAGTATCTCAGAAATGTGAAAAAATGTTAACAGACCAAAAAGTAGCAACACTTAAATCAAAATAACACCACTAATGTTCACTTCAGTAATCAGGAAGTTTAACTTTGTTAAGAAATAAAATACAAAGCATCAACAACAGCAAATCTGAAAACCGTTAAGCTGCAGCGTAACAACAACAAGAAAACAACTTTAAGCGCAACAATAGCCGCCAACTACATCGGCCGACAGCCCTGCGCACACAACTGAGTACAAAAGCAGCACTGTTGTTCCATAAGTACAACAATAGCGCCCTCAATAACTGCAATAAACGGTGGCGCCCTGTCAGACAACAACAGCAAACGCACAGCGGCAAACATTGAAAAGATTTTGTGCGAACCGCGTGAAGTATCTTTTCTGTTTCTGCAGTCTGTTTGTTTTTGCTGGCTTTGTTGTTGATGTTTTGCTTTGTTTTGTTTTGTTAAGATTTACGAGAACAAAAGAATCACGAAAAGCACATTAAACACTTACACACTCACACCACTGCAAGAAAGGACATGGCATGGCAGACACTTAAATCCAGCGCTATACTGCACCAAATTGCCCACTTCTCGCCGGAGCGTCAAGAAAATCCTCGAAAGCCAAAGCAAATCGAGAAAATAACAAATACTCAAAAGCATTAAATCGAAAAGGACACGTGGGCACATGGAATGTGCCCGACAGCGATACAGCCATTCAGTCTCACACACATGATCCGCTATTGCCATTATCCGACACATTGTTGTTATTTGTTGCCTTAACTAACAAACATATATGTAGCTTGCTTCAAATAGCCGGCGGCAGCAAACCGTCGATAAAAAGGCAACAAGAAAAGTGAGTGTGTGAGAGAAAGCGTGAAACCAAATGCATAATTGGTGTTAACACAGCCGAGCAGTAGCTTGTCAAAAGTGATTCGATTAATTTGAGCACCGGATATGATGCCCTGGCACGCTGTCATGTCGACATGTAGACATGCTCAGCCGTGTAGTGTTAGCAAGCGATGTTTTTTTTTGGAAAACAAAGTGAGGTATCAAATTCGGCAGCAAAACACAATGCTGCCACTTGTGCAACAATCGAAAGGGACTGAAACATTTCAGGTAATGTTTGCTGTAATAAAGTTGACAACGAATATCATTGCTATCTTTTTTTGTTTTTGATGCGAAACTGAAACTAAACATTATTTATGTTGGGAGAGGAAGTGAAAGTTTTCAAAAAATTTGAAAGAAATAATACTTTTCCAAACCATTATCAGAAATTAGCCTTCCGACTTTAAACAGTTGATTTATTTGACACTTGAGATATTTATTGCATCGCTTATCACTCATACGTCCCGATGTACTACTGTGTCCAAAGGTGACATTGTATTTATTTTGAAAATTCTTTATTTATTCTTCCAAATCAATTTCATCCCCTTCAAAGTCATCCCCTCCCGATGCAATGCACTCATGCCAACGGAATTTCCAATCTTCGAAACACTGATTGTAGTCACTTTCCGGGATGGCCTTCAGTTCCGTCTTCGCTGCGGCTTGAATCTCCTCTATCGTATCAAAACGGTGTCCCCGGAGCGGTCTTTTGAGCTTGCTGAACAGCCGGCGCCAGATCAGGTGAATACGGTGGTTGCGGAACGATATGGGTTGAGGTTATGGCGAAATGATCACGAATTATGAGTGCAGTATGGGATGGTGCATTATCGTGGTCTTTCCACAATTCCGGCCTTTTTAGGAGAATAGCGTTACGCAAACGCCGCATAACGTTCAAATATATTCCTTGTTGATTGTTGACTCAAAAAAAAATAATTCTCAAATCCTTCGACGCGCGCAGTTTAAATTCAAACTTATTTTTTGGACACAGTAGTATTCTTACATATTTTTCAAACATCAGCCATTAATTGTCCATTTCAATGAATACGACATACACATCTTTACGAATGGATCCAAAATGGCGTGCGGGGTGGGTGCGGGGGTATACTCACAGCACGTGGGGATAAATGAAGCCATACGTCTACCTAATGATGCCACAGTTTTTCAGGAAGAAGTCCTGGCGGTCAGGCAAGCCTGCCGACTGGTAGAGAGACATATATCCGATAGGTGCAAGGCTCTGCAATCTACCGCGGTCCAGTCAAGGCTAATCGAGGAGTGTAAGACGGCTCTGGGCGCGCTAAGTCGTTGTGCTGATATCACCCTTATCTGGGTTCCTGGCCATAGGAACATTGAAGGGAATGAGAGAGCGGACGAATTGGCGCGCTCAGGGGCCTCGCTTAACGCATCACTGGGTGTCTCGGTTCCGACGCCTTTGGAAGTTGTCAGGAGGGGCTGCTATCTGCACTGTCTCAGTCTTGCCAATCGGAGGTGGAACTCGCTGACTTCCAGTCGTACCTCGCGGGAGATGTGGCCCTCCTACAATGAGCAGAGATCCCGCGAGCTTATCTACAAATCTCACACGGACTTCGCTAGGCTTACGGCGGTCACCACAGGCCACTGCACCATAGGTCCACATGCGGAGAAGCTAAGCATCCCCTTCAATACCCACTGTAGGAGCTGTGGGAATTTAGATGAGAAAGAAACACCAAATCACTTTCTCTGTTACTGCCCAGCTTTGGCAAGGGCAAGATTTAAGTCTCTGGGGAAACACTTCCTTACTTGTTCGACCGACTGCTCGACAGAAAGTCTGGGAAATCTTCTTGGATACCTAAATTCTACCAGGTAGATTTAGTCATACTACTAACCAGGTTTAGTGTTCGGTAAGCATGTGGTATAAAAACGGCGTCTATGCGCTAATTGTGACTTGCAGGGGGACTGTAAGTCAGCCACTTTAACCAACCAACCAACCAACCTATTGTCCATGCTGGCGTAGGTAATTTTAAGGGGATTTCGTATGGGAAAAAAATATTTATATTCATTTCCAACGCCAGAAAAGAACGCAAGAAATACAAATAAAATAATAATAATAAAAAATAATAATAATAATAAAATATAAAACAAAATTATTGGTTGCATTTCCCTTCCAGTAGGTGGCAACACTTGAAGTTAGACAATTACATGCAAAAATTGCGTTTACTCCACTAACGAGCTAACGGCTTTCGGACTACAAAATAAAATTTTATAAGCACATATGTGGGTTAAGCGCACACACACACACATACTCGTGCGTGCGTCGCTTCATGTCGCGCGTACACAGCTTTTATTGTTGTCATGTGAGCCTTATTGGGGAGCAACCGTACTGAATTTCGCTTCGCTTATAACAGCATAGGCCAGATACGGTTATATCGCTTATTTCATCTCAGTGCGGCATGTGGGGTCATAATTGGCATAAACATAAATACACCCACACACATATACATTGGCGTGCATATGGATTATTGAAGTTGATACGCCAAGCGTCCAGACAGACTGCGAGTCAGGCGCAAGGCGCAGCACCTTTTAAAGCCGCTGTCATTGATAAATTACTGAAAATGTGCATTACGCTTTATTAATGGGCATAAAGTGTCTATGGTGTTCCCGCACTGCTATAGAATTTTGTCTCAGGAGCAGGTTGACAAATGGTGAAACAAACCTTATGGCAACACTTACCGTGTCGCGTAATTTTGCAAGCATTAATTACGTTTAATTGAGAAGCTGCGAAGGGAAACAATCGAGAATGATTTAAAACACACGTGAGAGCTCGTTTACAATTACAATGAACTGGGTTGCTGAAGTGCAGCGGGGCGTATGAGTGACATTTACTCTAGTAGTAGTTTCCAGTAGTTTCATTTTACACTACGAATTATTGCTGTTGTGTAGTAAATTACATTGAGCATTGCCACTGGCGCACACATGATTTTATTTCGAGGGGGTTTGGCGAACAATTTTGAGCCAACAACCATTTAAAACCATAATTTTCATTAGGAATTTTTTTGTTTAGGGGGGGAGAGGTTGAACCCTCAAAACTCTCCCTGTGTGCGTCATTGGATATTGCACTCAATAAAATGCATACTCTTCTTTTTTTTTGCTTTTTGGAGTTACACACACAAACCACTGAAATTTCCGCGCCTTCCTATAAATTCTGATTGACTACAATCCGTCGAGAGTATTTTCAGCGATCACTGGTATGTTGGGTGTTTGCCTTGCGGCATGCCGCCGTGACACAGACAACTGTCACTCAAACACCCCCCGAGCTGGCGCGCGCTCACACGAGCGCGTAAATCTAACCGCACATGTTAAACGCCAATTTATGCGGAAACAACTACGCGACAGCACGACAGACAGCACACTTACGAGTGCACTGCCACAATTCGTATACAAACATTTTATAAAAATAAAATTATACACAACACACACTCCGGCAGGCATCATAGACACTGTCGGCAACAGTGACACTGACGCTGACACTGACACCAACAACAGCAACAAAAACAAAAGCATATCCTTAGCGACAGTTGAAGCCGCAAATTTGGGTTTATTTGTGTGTGTGTGTGTGTATTTGTGTTTATATGTGCTTGTGTTCTTATGTCAATTTGAGGTAATAAGTATAAAAAATCTAAACTCAAGACTGCTGGCAAAGATATTCACATTGTCAGCGGTGTGTGTGTGTGTCGCAAAGCAGCGCTCGAGTTCTGGTGATGCGCTCAGCAGAAAATAAACACTTTTAAAAGACAAATAAGAAATCGTAAGACACATTGAACATTGAATGCGCTACTCTGCTTTATTTTTCTCATACACGCCTTCGATGTTTGTGGATGAGTGTGTTCTGATCGTGAAATTAGCTTGTGTCCTACATGACTGTCGCTGCTTTGAACTGAGTTTCAACATTTCCATTACAATAAATTAAAGTCTTGTAGACTCGACGTTACTGCTTTGAGCGCATTACGAATATTTTTGCTTGACTGCTTATAAATGCTGTTTAATGTGCCTGGCTTTTGACAAATTAATTTCCCTGCATATTCCCCCCCAAACAAAACTTTGAGTGCGCGCTGGCTGTGTCGCAGTCATTTCATTCCCTGTCAATGTCTCTGCGCTGCTCAGAAACAGAAGTATGTCACAAATACCCACACACGCGCGCTCACAGCCGCAACGTAACCCAGGCAACCAACGAAGCGGAAGCAATGGTGCCAAAGAATGCGCGAAAAGATATTTTTAGCAAAGCTCTGAGAACCGTTTTTGAACTTTTAACGCATTTTCAACTAAACACCCCAGAGTGCAGTACCGAATTCATATATGTTACTTTGCATTCTGAATAAATATTTGATGAATTAAATATCCTAACATTTTATCGATCGATAAAGTTAGCTGGGAGAGCTAACACCCAAAAGTTGGTTTATAGGTGCATGCGTGTTGGAAATATGCGTCTGTGAGTGTGTTGGAAATCAACGAAACACTGCAACAAAAATGTAATTTAAGTTGTTAAGGCTCGAGTTAAATAACATAATTCTGGCCAAGCTGCGGTCCATTGGTATACAAGCGCCCTCAACAGACAGTCGATGCGTCTTAATATCGTTTTATGGCAGTCATAACTCATACGCACCAGCTGAGTTGCGTCGAGTGTTGACTGACTCTGTACAAAGCATCACTACTGCCGTCTAACGCTGTCACTGAATTATGTGAAACAATCATCGGGACAGCACGAACTCATTTAGCTCAAGTCGCTGTTCTCTCATGTGAACACACATTAACATACCGTGCGACATAACCGTGCACACTAATGGACACCTGTGTGTGTATGTATGCCCTGAAGTGAGCACGTGAGGCAAATACTTAAATGCTTAAGTGTGCCGACAAAAAAGTGTCATACTTAACCTACACACACACGCAGATACGAACATACATACATACACATGTGCCACCAGCAGTCACACGCGAATTCCACTGGCAGCGGCCGGTCCCCCGTTTCCGCGTGCAGCTCGATGCTGGAATTGAATTAACGCGGAAAGTGGCGCGTCATTTAATGCCATTTCCATATTTGTACTAAGCTCAGCCAAAACACACAACAACAACAAGAACAACAATCACAAAAATGTGAGCGCATACAGGCAGCATTGGACGAGCATTCAAGTGGAGGCGTTAACGTGTGTGTGTGTTTGTGAGTTTTTGTGTTTGTGCGCATGTTCGCATCACTGCGTTGACATGCCAGAGGCAAAAGTTGTTGGAAAAAGTTTAACGTTTTGTCTTGACTTTTTAATATATTCCAGCATATTTGTTCGCGTGCTTGCTTTCTGCGCCGTGTGCGGCTTCAATTCGTTCCAGCGAGTTGGCCGCATTGGTTGAGGCGGCCCGAAAGTGCAGCGCAGATAATGAGACAAGTTTCGCTTGTTTGCGAATTTTTAGGAAAGTAAAGTATTTTAAAATAATTAAACTTGATTTCTCGACATTAAACGAGCAAAACCAGCTGTAAATCACGACGGCAACTAAACCTTCAAAGTTTCCAGCATTTAAGACGAAAAACGTGCGCGCCTAAGAGAATTCCAAGCTTATGTTTATTTATTTATTTAAATTGCTTTTGAAGCAATTCCATTTTTGGATTTATTGCTCTGGGGTAGCGGAGTGACAATTCCACGTATTGCGTCAAACATTCACATTCAACTTTAATGCGACGAAAAACTGACATGAGACTCTGAGGCGCTGAGTTAAGGCTTTTAAACGCTTCCGAAGCATGCCCGTCTTTGTCTTTGGCGTTCATGAACTTGAAACAAGTTGGCAAGGTTTGGGAAGGGGGAAGTTGAATGCTGTTGACTGATTAATTCCAATGTGCATACAAACATTCTCGACGTTTGTTATTTGAGTTTGCTGCTGGTGAAACAAGTAACAAAGTCAATGCGAAAGCAGTGAATAATGAACAAATTAAAGGGGGGAAAACTCCATGTACACAACAACAACAAATGTGTGAAAAAGAACGAGAAGTAATGGCAGCGGAACATTTCGTACTAAAACACATTCAAGATGAAAAAACATCAAATTTTATATTTAATATTTCAAACGGAAAATGTGTGAAAAAGAACGAAAAAAAATTATAGCGAAACATTCCGTACTAAAACATATTCAAGATGAAAAAAACATTAAAATTTAAATTTAATATTTCAAGAGGAAAAGTGGAACTTTTGCAGAAATCGTGCAAAGACAAGTCGACTAAATTTGTGTATATTCCCCATAGGCCCAATTTGCGTCGATATTGTCAATTTAGATTCGACCAGAGACCACCGCTGATAATTGCAGTGAACAATTCCCAATGAAATGTGAATCTCATAAGTGGGATCGACGCTGTCAGCTTATCAATATTGCGAAGAGTCTGCCACAAGCTGCCGCCGTGGCTCAGTTGGTTAGTGCGCGGTCCAACGAGTCGCATGCAGAGCGGCGCAAGATCGAATACTGCATGTAGTAACACCTAAAAAAAATAACGGGAAACTCGTTTTCTCTTTCGGTGGCTGTCCTCTCAGCTGGAAATGGCAAACCTCTGAGAGTAAAAATTGCCTATGAAAAAGCTCCCAACCTGCCGTTCGGAACCGGCATAAAACTGTAGGTCCCTTCCACCCGCGTACAAAATTCACACGCACAACACGTGTGGTTGCGGGAAGCTAGGCCTTAGTCTCGCGTAAGCGGGCTGTCGTGCCAATCAATTATTAAATTATTACTGCCACAAGCTGCAAAGACATGCAAAAGCAGGCGTGGCTTGTTGCCAAATATGCGCAACATTGGGAAAAAGATAAGCAAGCTAACCACTCTGCCAGAGCTTTTGAGCGTTTCCCTTGCAGGAGCAGGTGGCTGATGTGGCCAGACTCCAACGTGGCAGTAAATCGTTGCTGTCTTTGTGCAATTTCTGATTATTTAATTAATCTTAATTCCCCTCTAGGCGGTTAAGCAGCACAACACAATGAAACTCGTTCTCAAAAACTAACAACAGCAGCCATTAGTTGTTGTTGTTGGCGCCAGACGCAGCAGCCAACAGTCGGTGGCTATTACTGTAAGCCGGGCATCAACTTGTGGCTCGGACATTGATGTATGTCGGTGAATAATTCAACTTGATGCAAATCATTCGCGCGTGCCAGCAACACCGACAAATCGTCTTGCTCGCTCAACAGTCAACGCCAACATGACTAATTGGCATTTCAGCATTTTGTCATTTTCCGCCAAGAATTGTGCCAATAAATTAAGTCGTATTTGCGAATTGCAAATTACAGTGATAAGCCGATTATCACTGCCACCGCGCCCGCCAACTGACGCTAATCTACATATTGGCTGTTGCTTCTGAATTTTTTTTCATCATTTTTATTGCATTGGCCACAGTCATTGTGTGACAGTAATGAAGGTTTTATGGCCACTGCAACAACAGTGGAAATTAATTCGCCGCCACCGTGCAGCAGACACTTTTCGCAATTCAATTTAACTTTGCTCAAGTTGCCGAGTGAGGCGATAAAGTACGTTTTCAACTTAAATTGGCCATTTGAATGATTGACTTGAAAGGCAGAAAAAGTGTTGCATTGGGCGGACTATGAAATACGAGTCGGTCTGGCACAAATGTGAATTCTTAAACCCACTTAAATTGTAGCAATTTTTCATTCAACGTGGGTGTAAAAGATTCCATTTCAAATATTTGCATTTCACTAAAATTTAGTGGAATATTTTATGACATCGAACGAAACCATTTTGTGCGTGGTTGAAAAAGTTGAGCAAACCTGCAAACAACTTTTGCTTTAAGTGAATTTTAAAGCATCATTTAACTCTCATAAGCGCTCTACTCTCTGTGCGCGTGTGTATGTGTGCGATGAATTATTAAAAAAACCACATGCAACAATACACACAAATCTTCAGCGTACTTATTATCGGCTTTGGCAACAACAACAGCAACGTCGACCTGCTTAATGATTATTTTAGCGCCGTCGTCAATGTCATCGGCAGCAATTGTCAACAAATTGCAATATTTTGTTTTCCATTGCCATTTGACAAAAAGTTTTCATAATCCCAACATAAATAGAAAATTTATTTATCAATTGTCGTACACACACACACATACAAGCACATGCCGTAGAAGTGGCAAAAAGGGATTACAAACTTGCTGGAATTATGGGCGCACGTAGGCGCAGCTAATCCGCTGTCAGCTGCCGCGCCGAGCTGCGAAATTGCGATGGGCGGCAATGTTTGGTGACTGGAGTGGAGTTTTTTTTTGGGGTGGCGAGATAGTTGGTTATTTGTGACTTTTTGCGTCTGTTTAAGTGTTGAGCATTTTCTGGCTGTCAGCTTAGAAACACATTAAATGTGAAAGTGGGGCTACAAATCAAAATCTGGCATACAGGGTGCTTTGATATACGGAAATTCGTAAATTCGTGGAGCAAATAAAGTAAAATTTAAGTGCGAGCCAACTGTTGTGCCTGTAGCTATAAAATTATTTCCCTATTCACGCAATTTCTATTCCAGTAAATATTTATTTATTTGCCCATTGCTTCAGTTACTTTATAGAACGAAATGTAAATATCAAATATTCAAATAGAAGTTCCATAAATTATATTTACATATTTAACTCATTCGAATTGTTATTAAAATGTTGCTGTATTCCGCTTAAACTGGAATCTTGCACCAAAACATAGCTTCCCGTGCCAAACGTTCGCACTCAAATATGTTGAGTTGAGTTCTCCTGCCTCCACACACGGTTGTGTATGTGAATCCTGCCTGTCTGTTGTTCGGTCTGCTTTTCGGCACGGCTGCTTGCCTGCGCGTGATTGTGTGAATTTGCGATATAAATAAATAAATAAATAAATCAATCACCATCGGGGCGCGGTCTGTGTGGTGAAAGTTAAGTTTGCTGTCGCTGCATTCTGCTCCTTCGTTCTGCGTGTTCTTCGGCTGCTAGTAGTAGTGACAAATGACACACTGTGCATGTGAAATTCATTCGCTGAGCAGCCCACAGATCAACGAAAGCACTCAGCAAGCAGAAGCATCGAAGAAGAATTGCCAACAATCTCATCTGCTGGTATTCTCACGTTGCTAACAAACAAAAAGTTAACCAAAACCTGCTGCTCTTAAAGAATTATTTCACACAGTCTTAAAGTTTTCAATTGATAAATCTGTAAACTGAAAAGTGTGTTTCAGACTACAATGCATCGTTTTTGGTTTTCCTTGCAGAAAACTGTTTGGTTGAGTGAACATTTTTTCGTTTTCTCGTTTCTTCTTTTTGGCATTTTGGCCTTGAAACGGCCAATGCATTTGTGGTTTGATAAAAATTCAATTATTCGCTGGTTTGAGGCGCACAATAAGGTCGCTTCCGCCCAGTTGACGCTAGCTGCTGTTTAGCCTGTCTCTGCGTGGCGATTATGCGATGGTAATCGCCACTTGGCCGGCTGCCTACGTGCTTACTTGCGCTCGCTCGGTTGGCTTAATTAAGTAATGAAGTGGTGTCTTTTATTTGTTTGTTAGTTTGTTTTGCGCTATGACCACAATAAAGGCAGCTTTAATGTTTCGCTTACTGCTTATTTACTGAATACAAGTTCAAGATATACAAACAGATATTAGTTGAACTATTTAATATTGATCTGTCTGCCATAGCTCAAGGTAAACCTACTTTATACCATAAAATATCTGTTCAATTAATTTTGTTTCCTAAATCTTCGCTCAACTTTCCTCACCACACATTCCATTTGAGCAGAAAATCTCCTATTAACTCTATTATTATTTCCAAGAATAGCTTCCACTGACGATCGTCCTGCCGCGCTTAACATACATTTCGCGGCTCATTCCAACCATGAAGCGAACACCCACGTTTTGACTTCTCTACCGCCTTGAACTCCATCTCCAGCAGCCTTTACCATACAATATCCTGAGCCTTTAATTAATTAGTCTTTGGTGTCATTAACACAATTTCCCTCCATCTCTGCTTAATCACCGCAATCAGCGGCCGCCGAAGGCAGCAAAAGTCGGCTGCGTGCGGCGTAGCCCGAGCGCCACGCACAGACGTGCACAACTGTGCACATTATTCGTATAATTAATTATTATATTTTAACAAATGATTGCACTAAATGCCTGACTACCTTTGAAGTCTGTGAATGTTTGAATTAATGAATTTTTAAATACAATCACAGCCACAACACGCGTTGCCTGTTGTGTTGCTCGTTGTTCGTTGCTCGCATTGTGTGACACAAAATGCCAAGAAACATTACTCAATCCGACAATCGACTGCCAACTATGCCACAAGTTGCAGCCAGTTTCCAGCTGCCGAGTCTTGGTTGCAGTTCGGTTGTGGTCTGGTTTGGGTCGTCGCTCACACCGCTTTGAAGTGCCGTGACATTTTCTAAGCACCACACTGACATAGGTTCGTGGTAGCCTGTCGTGAGTGCGACGACAGCAGCCTGCAAAATGAAGGACCAAACTCCCCTTCCTTATGTTGCAGCCAGAGCAAGAATCTTTCAAAAGAAAACAAATGCCAACATTTTGGTTGACGTTAAATTTGTTTATTTGTTTCCTTCCATTCTGCTTTCATATGCGCGCTTCAGAAAAAAGTTGTTAACTATGCGGTAAATGTTGGACCCAAAGTGACCAAAGCGAAGCAAGCGAAGGCGAGCCAATGTCAAGAAAAATGTGAAAGGAAAGGCTAAAATTTGCAATAAAAATAACACCCGACTGTAGCTTTGCACTAATAAGCTGACAATGTTATTCTAGTAGTTGAAAACTCATGACTAGATATATAAAAACAACCATTTCTTAATGTTGGGTCATAAATATTTGTTTAGAGTTTGGAATGTTTGAATTTGGTCCTTTTAAAGTTTATGTTTAACTGATGACTGTGGATAAGTTTTTGTGAAAATAAATAGTATTAAATTGTAATAAGTAAATTGTAATATTCTAGCTCAGAAGTTCGAGACTAAGTAGCTGAATCATTCCTTTACAACAAAGCCTGCTAATTTTTGCTAAATATAGCAATTATTTAAAATAATTGCCTAGACATTGCTTCTAGAATATGACATGACAACAGCGGAATTGGCGAATATGTTATCATTAATTTCTAAACAAAAACAAAGCTAGTTTTTCTCGAGAATTACGCGCGTTCTGCGAGACCTGACACTCTCCATAAGTCGTTTAAACATGAGCTGAATTGTGACAAGAATGAACGCAGGAATCCGCATTTCATCACAGCTTAGTTTTTACGAATAAAGGGAACAGTTTGTCAGTTGCTTTGCAGAGTTCATTAAAAGATTAGAAAATTTATTTAAAGACTTTACTACTTTATGACTTTGAATGACAACAAAGATAATGTCAGTGACCTTAGTTTAGAAGTAACAAAGTAAACGTAGTCGTAGTCGTAGTCTGTCTATTATTTGAAATCTCCCTGGAAATCATAAAAAAATATGATCCATTAACATGTTTTTAAAAGCTTACCCACTCGATTTGCTTTTACAGCGCATTAATCCTTGCCGCCCACTGTCAGCATCCCAAAGTTTACAACGCCGTCGGTCACAACTCAATTAAAACGCCAAGGCAACACGGTTCTGCCAGCATTAAAATTCTGCAATGTCGATTTAACACCTCGTTTGGCATTTGTTGCTTCTAACTTTGCTTTGTGTTGCTGTTGTTGTTGTAACACGAGCAACGGTAACAGGAGCAGCAGCACTTAATTAGCGCAAATTGTATGCGGTTTGTGTGCAGGGGTCAGTGTCGCACGGGGGAGTGCATTGAACTTGAAAACATTTGTCGATGAGAACCGCACAAGTTGACGACAACTATCCAACGCAAGTGCACATCGGCAACCATCATCCGAAGCATTCCTAGACACAAACCCGGTGTATTAAAAAATGACGATTAAAAAATGTATTAATTCAATAATACAATCTGCGATAATTCAGACATTTCAGTGCATAACGAGCCACATTGCTTATACTTGCATACAAAATTGCAGAACAGAGCAATCCACGTGAAAAACGAAAACAAGAATGCACAAATTAATAGAGAAGAAGAAAAACCACGCCACTTGTGCGACCGCCGGCAAAAGCAAACTTAGCAAAAGTGTCCCGTCATGGCGTAATTGTGTGGTTGGGAGAGGGGTGAATAGCGGGTGGTGTCTGCTAGCAGCAGACTCCCAGACAGAATTGTTGGCTTAAGTTGAAATAAACATTTTGCTGCGCAGTCAGGGACAAATTTAAGCTGATGTCTTTAAGACTGAGCCAATCAATTGAGCCCTCAGTGTTGACAATCCATTCATTTCTGTATGCTTTGCTTGACTAAGTCGTGTGTGTATTTTAAAACATTTCCATAATATGAAAAATTTTACCCTGGATAGCTTCCAAAGCACAGCTACGCCCTCGCTACATGTTCATGTAAATATCTATGTAGTCCTATCACTGAAATTCAATTGCACTGCATGTCATGACACCACAAAACATTCAGACACTTGTGACAGACGCGTCGTACCGCGACGCGACGGCAACACAGCATGGCGCCTTCCTTCGAACCTCTTCAGCCCCCTCCAGGCGTGGCAGTTTTTATGTCGTCCTTTCGTCATTTTATTCCTTCGATAAACCGCGCCAATGCTGCCGCCGCGTTATGAATGAAATTTGCTCACGCAGCGTTTAACTAAATTGCATTAATTGTCAGCTTAATTAATTTTTGAATTGGCGGGCGGCACTCAGCCCAATGTGAGTCAAGTTGCCAGCCACTTTGTGTTCTAGTCGACTTCGCATAGGCAGCACGACATTGCGCTAACCCACTCTTCGCGGCTGCCTGCGCCTCCCCACTCTCGTGGCTTATGACAATTTGTAACAGCAGCCGCGTGACTAAGGTGAACGCTTTCGAGGTCTTTCCCGCGATCCGTTTCCAACTGTCTTATTCCGCCGTCGCTGGCAAGGCCGACGTGCGCGCATTTGGCACGCAATTTTTGTGCATTTGACGTGACAGCTGTTCTTATGCTACAACGCACTTAGTTCCCATAGTTAGCTTCCAAGTATTTTGCAAACATTACTAGCCACAGCTGGCCAGTATCGCGCAGGCACACTTCAATGTTTGTCTGAAGCAACCTTCCCCTTTGCGTTCGACTTTTTTGACTCTCGTTCGACTGCGAAGTTGTGTTGATATTTTTCTTGGCCCATAATTTCGACCTTGTATGCTCTGCAAAAGTATGAGTTTTCTTACGATCCAATTATTGATTGTTTAATTTGGTTTTATTGAGAAGGTCACTCAATGTCACGCCACCACGTCCACCAACAGTCGCCACACGACATTTCAATTGCTTTTCTTCATTTTCAAATTTGGGCTCATGCGATTGCTTTTTCTATTGTTGGTGTTGTTGGTACCTATCGTGCAAAAGTATTTCATGAATATTACTTCTTTTAATTTATTTTATTTCCTCCTATAACG
The DNA here is from genome assembly GCA_963971225.1 of Melieria omissa. Classification (NCBI taxonomy): domain Eukaryota; kingdom Metazoa; phylum Arthropoda; class Insecta; order Diptera; family Ulidiidae; genus Melieria; species Melieria omissa. Next base: position 58,108,286 of record OZ020267.1, on the reverse strand, counting down.
CATCAAATTTATTTGTCAAACTTGAAGCGTACTTTCGTCAAAGTGCTCAATTAAGGAATTTCACATAAATACCCTCTTCCGCCCTTTTACATAAATCGTCTCTTCCGCAGCAATTGAAAACGGATATGCGCGGCGCCCACGACTTTCCAGATTGTGCTGACTGCTTGGCATAATTTGCCCGAAGGGTTAAGCCGTGAAGACGAGTTGGCTGCTGAACAATCAAGCAATAAACGGCAATAGCCGAAGGCGTGTTGCCGAAAAATCAGGGAAAAGGAGCGACAGAGCAACGCGGAAAATACAAAATTCATACTTATTAATTTTTAATTTTAATTTCATTAAGTTTAATATGGCGTAGCATTGGTGCATGGTCCTATAAGCTGTTTTTTTTGTAGCAACTGTTTTTTACAAAAAACTTGATGTGCTGTTGAACCATTTAAGCCGCCATGACTTGTGTTGTGTCAAAATTAGAAACGAGTCTGGTTTGTCTCACCTGATCTACTTCTGCCACTATGAAACGCCGTAAGGAAGACACAGACTCGCTAAATTCTACAACAAAGGCGTTGCCTTTTAATGTTTACAAAACCTGCAATTTTCACTAATGAACCAACGCAAGTCCTTTGTCAAAAAACATTTCGGCGGTCGCTACGACTTGGCGCAAATTAAATAATCATAATCGTAGACAGCTTTTCCCATTCCTTGACCCATTCAACTCTCCTTTGACCAACCCGATAACAAAAATTAACGCCTTCTCGTTTGTGTTGTTGTTGTTGTAATTGTAATTACGTTTTTTATTTATAAAAAGTTGGCAGACATAGATTGTATTACAACAGAAAATTGTAAATTTTACAATTACAAAATACTCGTTTGCACAATTCTCGTTGACATTTGCTTGTTTGGCTTCAGTACTGCGCTCTTCTTCTTCTTATTTGTAGGTACGCAGTGGTAACTGGTTAAGTTAGTCCACTGCTGCTACTGTTGTTGTTGTTGTTATTGTTGCTTGTTGTTGATGTTGCGTTTCTATTACAATATAGCAGCTGTTTTTGTTGTTGCTGCTGATTTATATGTGTATTATTGTTGTTGTTTTCGTTAAATTTAAGAGTTATTTTTATGCGAAATCTTAGATAAATATACAAAAAAGGAACAATTCTTCTTCTACCTTACACACCAAATAACTTAACCATACGTAACGACCATATGGCAAGTCGTCTATCTTACTCGTGGTAAACTCTATAAATGTAAATCAGTTTTTTTTTACAATATGCTTTTTTCAAATACTTATTGAAGAGTTTTGGCGAAAATGAATTCAGAGAAATTTCAAAATAAAACAAAATTGTGAACTAAAAATTTGAAGCTTAAAACTAATTCGACGTTGTTGTTGCTCGCTTTGTTGTTGTTCAGTAAGCGGGAAGTATGCACTTAGGTCTTTTCTATTTCAGGTTCTTCTGCTTCTTCTGTTGATCGATTTGTCATCAGCAGCCAGCGAATTGTAGAAACTTTGGCATCCTTGGCAACTTTGATGATGTTCCTATTTTGCAACAGTTGCTGTTGTTGTTGTTGAGTTATATAGGAAAGATGTTATTGATGTGTTGAAAAAATTTTCGTTTCACGGATGAGGTCAGCTAAATTAGTGAGTATTCGTTTGTTTTTCTGCTACTTCTTCCTTGTCTCCTTGCTAGATCGTTTGGCCCTTCGTTTTTTGTTCGTTGTTGAGTTTGCGTTTTATCGTCGTTTAATTTACAGAATCGTACGATGCGCTGGAAAAGTTCGAAAGATTTATTAGCAGAAATTCAAATATACATAAATCACTGAACAGACACGGTATCGAACGAGACTAGACTACCAAGGCAACAATGGGCATTCACAATAGGGAATCACTGGGAACTAGGGGTACACATTCATTGAGTTAGGGGATATGAGCATCGGCAGAAAACGGTTTCCGAACGGCTGTTGGAGGCATTTTTGGTGGATTGGATTCTGAGTTGATGAATTTTTGCTCTAAACACAGCTTTCAGCTCACGAAGGGAGATTTCCAGCTATGATATCAATATTCTTTGCTGAAGTCGTACTTAACATAAGCAAGAATTATAAAATTTTTCCAAATCAACTCCTCCTCAGTGGCGACGGGCAAACCGTTTTCTGCTTTCTTTTTCCGAACTTTTTGTTCCGAAATATTACATACTACACGTACTATTCGCTACTCCACTACTAACACAAGCGGTGGATGCCATCACTACGGTGCTGACGGTAGGGTGCGGATGGCGCTCGATCGCTACGATCAAAGTTGTTGGCATTAAATGTTGGCATGCAATTGAAAATATTTACAAATGTGAAATGTCATCTTACCAATTGCGTTTTTGCTTTGCATTTTCGTGAATAATTTGTTCATTTTCTATTGTAATTTTTTGTTTCGATTTGTTGTTTAGGAGGTTATATGATATTTTTTATTCTTTTCTTGTTCGTTACTTATGTTTGGCGTTGTTTTCATATCGTATGACTATGTCTGTTGCTGTTTGCTTTTAGACGGGTGTACTTGTTATATTTAGTTGTTGTTTTCGTTATTGTCATTAAGTTTAATTGTTAATTGTTAAAGTACAGCCACCCGAATTTGTTGTTGTTTAACGAATTTATATGCTTTACGCTACTACAAAATGTTCAAATGTGTGAGTCGCCTTGAGCTGCAATGGGCATGAAATACATTTATTGGTTTAAAAAGATAAAAGATATTACTGTTGGTCGATCTAGGAATAGCATTTTGGTTGCATATTTGCAATTTTGTGGAAATGGTGTAGAGTTAGTGTTCAGTTGTTGCTGTAATGTTGACCAGAATAAGTGGCATTACAGCAGGGAATTTCTATAGTCAGATATTGAGAGAGAGATCTTCTTGCTCTCTGCACTAAGCTTTAATTTTATACAAACAAATTTTAGAAAATAAACAAAATGTTGATCTTTCAACATTCAGTGACTTTTTGTTTTGCAGTTGTTTAAAAAATGTAGGCTTTGTGAGCAGCCAATTATTTTTGTTAGACTAACATTGTTTTGAGTATTGAACAAATTTGATGATTTTTTAGAGTTTAATGTGTGTTGTGTATGTGTGAACCAATGATGACTGTACACCATTGGTTGTGGTTGTGAACTCTAAGGTGCTCTAAGCTTCATGATTAACCGCCTCAAATACTTATTCCAATTTCGATGAGTGGTGTAGAAAGTGGTTTCAGATTAAGTGAGCTTTAAACTATGTCAATTAGTGCAATGAAATGCGCGAAAAATCGATTCAAATATATCAAAATAAATGGTAATGAATGCAGCAATAATGGAGTTGGAAATTTAATTTTTAATTGATTTAAAAATAAAACCTTCACGATCATTACGGTGATTGACTTAGTCCAAAGCACACTTTATGTCATACGAGAATACCTTATTTCTATACTGCGGATTTGATTAGCAAAAAATTGCTCCAAATTGCTGTACTACTTTTCAGTTTTAACAGAGAATATTGCAATTCAGTTCGATTTAAAAAATATTCAAATGTGAAATTCAAGTAATGCCTGTAATTTTAATTAAGCTCTAGAAGACTATTCACTGAAGTTTTCTTAATCCAAATTTTCTCAGCTGTCGTTAGGAAATGCTCCGCTAAAACTGAAAATCGTGTAACTACAATTCAAACAGTTATGTATGCTATGTACACTATGATCAATAAGTACCGGGACTGTGTATTTTAAATTTTCCGCCGTTGCCCGATTCAGGTAAAAAAATTTGTTTAGGTCGGTAGGACCTTAACTGACATCTGTGTCAAATTTTTAGCGGGATTGCATCATTAGTTTTTGTTTGGCAGCTGGTAGCGTCAGTCAACTTTTTGTACTTCGTCGCATTTTACAATGGATAATTTTGTTGATCAACGTATTTGTTTGAAATTTTGTCTTAGGAACGAAATTTCTTGTGCCAATGCGCTTAAAATGTTGCAGAAAGAAAAATACACAGTCCCGGTACTTATTGATCATAGTGTATGTGTGTGGGTGGAAATCACAAACGGAAACCAGTAATTTAATTTTATTTAATTTAATATGAAAGCGATTTGTCGCAATACTTACGTGTCAATGGCCTGGCTGGGTGTTTCGACCACAAGTAGCGATTCTTCACCGGCGACAAGAACGAGTCCCGGGTAATGGGACTGGAGCTGCGGGGAACCGACAGCGAACGGTAGGGCAGCAAGTCGTCAATGTCCCACCAGAAGGGGTCGCGAGTGAAGGCCGAAATCGGTGCGTTTGGGTTGGGGTTGAACATGTCCCTGAAGCGATTTCTCGGATGGAAGATTGGAAGTCCTATTGTTGTTGTGTGTTAGCAATGTTGTATTGGTGGCGATGCGCGTGGGTTGCACGTGTGTTGTGTGTGATTTTGTTGGTAGAAATTTTACACAATTTTGTTGTTGTTGTTTTTGTGCGTTGTATTGATTGTTATATTGACGAAGTGAAGCAAGAAGAGTAGAAAGAAAATTGTGTTTTTTAAACTGGAAATATAATCGCGCGGAAAAAAGAAAGAAAAACACAAAAAGAAAAAACATGGCTTTAAAACATAAACAGAGCACTGTTGATATTTTCCATACGTTACAGTGGAGGTTCAAGGGAAAAATATCGAGTCGCTTTGGCGGGGCACAGAGGCATTGTGGTTGTCGATGTGCGCGCACGGACAACAATTGCAGCCCAGCAAGGAGCAGAAACTGCGGCGGGAGCTTTGCTGTTCTTGTCCGCGCTCGCCTGTCAACATGCAAAAGCGAAATTCAATGGAGCTTCCCACGGAACTCAATTAGATTTCAATTTGTTTTGTGCAACGGCAGCCGCCCGTGGACCCGCAGCCGGCGCGTTTTTGACGCCACTCGTGCACAACACAAGAAAGCACATCGAATTTTAAGCCAATCAGAAAAAGCAACGAAAAAGTTTGGAAAACGAGCGATAAAAACTAAGTAATAAAATCAAAATGAAATGAATTTGGAAAAACTTAAGAAATCTGAAATAATAACGAACACAAAGAGCGCCGTTTTCTCGCAGCGCCTTTGTCATTCCGGCGCAGATGCTGGCGGTGGCGCACAATTCAAATATTTGGCTAGGGGGGAGGCGGGATTTTTAATGCTTTGTTGCTACTGGCGTTAGATGTTGAAACAAAATTTAGAAGTTTGCCTGGCGCTGCGGCTTAGTCGCAAGATGTCAGCTTAACATACAAAAATACTTAATGACGCCGGTAGGTCGGTAGGTGGGTATGTATGCATTTTTAATTGCAATAAATTTTACTGTCATGCGCACTTTCGAAGGCAGAGTCAGCGAAAGGAAGTCATTTAGCTTTCAGCGTTGTTTTTTTTTGGTATTATTATTATTTTTTGATTACTATTGCAGTGTAAGTGCAAACACCGAAGTACGAACATTCAAAACAAAAAAAACAACACTACTAAATACGCTTTAACTATGGGACTAGGCGGCACAACAAATTCCAAAACAAAACATCAAATTTGGAAAGGCCAAATGAGAAAATTTTGAAATAGTTTTATTTTGCATTGCTTGTCTGCAAAATAAAATCCGTCTACTCGTACCATTAGCATCATAGGCGACTTCCGTGGGACGCGGTCCCCAGCGGCCCGCCTTAACAGGAGTGGGACTGGGCGAGCCGGCGCGCTCGAAAGGTTGGCCGGTTGGCTGTTCTAACTTACTGTCAAAGAGCTCATCCAACGGCTCCAGCGAGCTGGCGCGGAACAGCGGCCTGGAGATGGGCGCCAGGCTGCGGGCGCGGTCCAGTAGTGACGGGGCCAAGCTCACGGCGCGATCGAAGACGGACGGAGCGCGCAACGATGGCCTGTTCCAGTAACTTGGTGGCGGCACGTACGGTTCGCTGCCGGCGCGAGTGAAACGGCCGGGCCTGGAGGCCGCGCGTGCGGCATGAGCTGCAATTAGAGTGAAAGAAACAGAGCAAGCGAAAAGAGTATCGCAACAGAAATTACACAATTAGAAGGAGTGGCACTTCAACTGGATTATTCTTAATTAGTTGAGTGTTTGAATTTGTTATACGTCACTTGTCCAAGCTGGCTGAATGAGTATGTTGTAAACAAATGCTAAATTCTAAGTACCGATTGTTCAGTTCCTACCTAAGACAACTTTCTTATGACTTATATATTACTTAACTAAGTATATTGTTTCGATGTATTAGAGTCTCGTTTTAACCATTTACAACACTGCCGCTTCAAGTCTTTATTCAATTTCATGTCAGATTCCAAGGTCAGTTGGTCTTGAATATGTCTGCTGCATTTAAATTATTTTAAACCAGACGCATTTGTAAACTCGACAATAGCTGTGCACTCCAATGACCTGAAATCTATGGAGCCATACAATTTAAACAAAAAGTTTCGCGTACACAAGCCGCATGCTGTTCGTCTGTTCTTACAACTCAGACTTCCGGCTCCCCAACTGCAAACTGAACCACCGCTGTTCGGACACATTCGTGTGCGCGTGTTGCCAACACTTGTTGTCTGCTCTATTCGCAATCCTGGCACGAGTGGAGATATCCTTCTAGAGCAAATATTTGCGCAAAACTGCAAGCTGGGCCAAGTGCGTCGGTAGCACAATGTTTGAGCAAATGTGTACTGACTGGGTAAATATTGTCAGTTCAGTTTCGTTGGAGATTTGTGTGCAGCTTCTGCTATGGCTTGCCACACACACACAGCCGAAACTATTCAATTGCCGCCTGGGGCTGCGTCGCAAACTTGGCCCTTCGGACCGTTCCACTGTTGGCTTAGCAAATATTCGCCAATGTAATTGCGAACGCGCGTTGTCAGCATCAGCAGATTTTATGCAGTTCTACACTCGAGTTTCCAAAGGGGAAGGTGGGGTCTGCAAGGCGACCACTTGCTGCTGTCAAAGTGGTCAAAAGCACAATGCGCACAATTATATCTGGAACGAACGAATCTGGTCCAACATGTTGAATTGTAGCTGAAAGCCAACAGCAAAAACATTGATATTCCAGAAAGCACTTAGAATTGTTAACAGTAAAATAACCAAAGTGGCTAAAAACGATGATTTCAAGGAAGTGTTGCAGCTGCTGTAACGAACGTACTCGCGGCTATTGTGTGCGCTTTATTACTGACACTTTTTCTAGAGCCAAGGACGCTCAGTCCGTCAGTTCTGGGAATATCCACGATTGGCAGCAACTAGAGAGTCCTACGCGTTAAGCTGACCTTCTGTTACATAATATTTATATTAACTCGATGAAAATTTCGCTATCATTGTGCTAGATTTACAGACACCAAAGTATTTTTCATAAATTTTGTTTTATGAAGCAATTTTGTTCATAAATTCAATTCTAGATATTTGAAGTTAATTTAACCTTTTCGCTACAAATTGTTACTGGGGAAAGTTAAAATTTGTAATTTGACGTTTTAGGCTTCTATGTGGTTTTATTACCAACATTCCATAAAAAATTGTGTATATCTATACTTGAACCCTGTATTTTAGAGTGTTTTTCTATGAGAGCAACCACATCGTTGGTGTTGTAATAGTTATTTAAACATAAAACTTTATACGCATAACGAAAATTTGAATATTTCTTCATTTACTTCAGCAAAAACGTAAAAAACGTATCTAAATTGAAAAAAAAATTAAAAAGTTAGTTTTTTAAATTTTTTTCAAATTGTTCTGCTTCTTCTTCCTTTACTATGTCAAGATATACCATTAGAAAAACGTGTATACTTTTCTTCTTTAAACTTAAATATTCAGTTTATTAATTTCGTATTTTTCCTTTAACTTCAAACTATTCTAAGGACCAACAAAAAATATATTTTTGAAACCACAGAGTGTTCAGACGTCCACAATGTAGCATGTTGCCATGTGGCAACAAAATAGCGAAAGGGTTAAAAATGTGCTTTTTTCACGATACCATTGCAAAAAGTTACCTATGCAAAATATGCGGAAAAAAATTTTTGATGGAAATGGCACACAAAGGTTACAATATTTCTTTCTTTAAAGTCGAACGCGAGAGATGAACCTTTCGTACTTGTTGGTCCTTTTGCCGCCAAACAACATTGCACAGGAAGGAAGACTGTGGCCGTTATGTCCTTCACAAGAAATCGCATCATCGGACGAGCTGCTTTCTCTCTCTGAGTTGGAAAAAACTGACTACTGATGTTAACTTACTGAAAAATGACCTATGTACATGAAAAAATTGCTTAAAAGCTCTCTGTTTGTCTGTTTGGCCTTTGGCAAGTGATCAACTGAGAGTCACACGTACCATCTGAACAAAAATACCATATGACATTCACTTTTGACATTCATAATTTGTACTGAGTTAAGAATGTACATCAACGCGTTTTTCTTTCAATGATCCCATATGCTAAATCAAAATTGTTTACTTCAGAATACATTTTCAATGCTGCTTCATATTCCCTTACTGAGTTAATGTCTTCACAATGAGATCTTGTGATGTATTGGTGCCTGGCAATTGATGTGTGTCGTACAATTGATGTGTTGTGTCCTCAAAGTCCTCAAACAGTTTATTAAATCAACCAGCTGGTGTCAAGTGCGCATACTTACCATGCAAATCAAAATACACAACTCAAAAGTGACACGAATAAAAAGTGTATCCAACCGGAATGTCCGTGCCGCTGACGCATGTTCAAAAATCAAATCGAACCAAATCGAACCAAATCGATGCAGCACAGCTGAACAAACAGAACACAACTCGATTCACAATTACAATTACCGCTAATCGTACGAGCACAAGGGTTCAAGTACGAGCACAACTACAACGACAAATACTGTGCACACGAACAACGAACTGAAATGCGAAACCTCGCCATAGCGAGAACGTAAAGTTCATGACGGCGACAGCGTGGTGAGCACTTCGCGCCTGAGCGTTACGAAAAAGTGGGCACGGCCTGGCGCTGGTTAAGTCAAAGATTGAGCCAAGTGTGCAAACTGCCTGGTAAATTCATTTGGAAATGCACATAATGTCAACAAGTGGCAAAGGCGCAAATTTAACGGAATTGAAATGCATTCAAGTGTTACAAAAGACATCTTGAATGAATGATTGAGACGGCAAGAGTGAGCGACTCATTGAAACTGGAAGCGTCCGAATCAGCGCTGTCATTGAAAATTCTTGGCGATACATAAATTTTGAGTTGTTTAAATTATTGCAACAATTCTTTCTACGGTACACATCAATTTTAACATTTTTCAGAGCTACATGAACACAAAAATGCTTTACAAATACTTTTTCAACCAAACTTTGTATTCGACAAAATTGTCAATGCTTCTATGTATATTTTCGTTAAATATTTCATTTGGTTACAGTTTGTGTGGTTTTCTTGATTAATTTTTAGGGACTGGTATTAGAGTTTCGGCAGTATTTACAGAGGCGTGACACAGTGCGAGTATTTCGAATGTTGGTTTAATGGTTTTCTACAAGTTTGATTTTATTCTTGGCTCTGTTCGGCTGATACACAGTTAAGTGGTTAAAGAGTTTGAACGGCGGGATACGCTGATACGATACGATACGATGCGATGCGATGTGATACTGTACAAGGACAACATACGAAACAGCAAATTAAACAAAATTCATAGAAATATACAACGAATATGAACAGAACGAAAGTTAGTAGACGAAATGAAACGGAGGAAACTCAAAACATAATTAACAGAAAACGGTAACTACAATTAGAAAATGAAAAGTAATTTAATGTTAAAATAAAACAGTGAAAAATCAACCCAATGGCACCAAAATCCAAAAATTGAGTGTGTGCTGCTGTGCTGGTTGCGCAATAAAAGAAAACAAAGTTGTTGGATTATATTTCGGTTTTCATAATAAATGATTTATTTATCTTCTTTTATTTTGTATTCGGTATGTATGCTTAATTTATTTGTGATAAATACTTTTTTGGATTGTTTCATTCAAAAGTAGTGGGATCAAATAGAGAGACAGCTAAGATTTGCTACGGGGAAATGCACAGTGGGCGCGTGCGGAGTCGACGGCACCAGGGGGTGTGTTCGGACATGTGTGTCAAAAGAGCAACAACGAAACTAAGTAATGTGACTTTAATCATTTCAGATTCATACACATTCTTTACTGCGATTTTTTGTGCTAACTTTTTGACGCTATTGCTTTTGTTTCTATTTTCTCACATTCCGGCCCCTGCACCCGCGAAAACTCCACACGCTCACCACGTGCATACGTCCGCAATAAAGTGGATTAAGTTTTAGTGGTTTTTATTTGTTGCTTTACAATCTACGAGTCTGTACGCTGAAAGGGCCAAATCGTATTTAATTGTTTGTACAATTTTGAAAAGAGTTAAAAGTTAAATGTTTGATGTTTTAAATGTTTCTATTTTTACAGCTGGCATGAGTATTGCTGCGATGCTTGTTGTTGTTTCTGCTGTTAACGGTTATTGCTTAAGAGCTGCTGAGAGTGGCGCTTGCTGCCGTTCAAAGCAAAAGTACCGTACGCGGAACAAATATTGATTTCCCGGCAATCGTCGTGATTGACAAGTTTGTGGAAGCTTTGTGACAGTTTAAGTTGAAATCAAAGTGATGCTGACCGACAATGCCAGCATACGATTTCAACTTAAGCAATTGCAATTGTTTTTTCTTTGTTCTTATTCGTACGGTACTTTTGTTTGCTTCGGATGGCAGCGCAGTAGTTGCAAATATGTAGTAGTAGCAAAAGATGACATGGCGCTAGATGAATTTTGCTTGCAGTTTCAAGAGAGAGAAAGTCGAACTGTTGACTACAAGTGGTCTACTGGAAGATAAAACTTAAACTAAACGTAAAATAACGCAAGTGTATCCTGTATTAAAGTAGACGTTAGTAGAATCACCCTACTTGGCTTTTATTGAGTGACTACAAAATATAAAACTTCCAACTATTTTTCCATTATTTTCTCGCTCTCGCATGGACAAACTTAACGCTTAAATAGTAAAATCTAAAAGTAAAATGTCAACTTTTAGTTCATTATTCGACTTTCTCTCTTGAAACGTTCTCTTAATTAATTGTTGCTATGAATGATGCCTTTGTTGCTGGTGTAAGTGGCGAGTATGTATTTATAAGAAAAACAACTTGAATTTGTGGTTTTTCGGTGTTTTTAATAAGTTTTTAATGAAGCTTTTTGTAATGTTTTATCAGTTTTTTCTTCTTATTCTTCATTTTCTAAATTTATAAGTTTTTGTTTTTATTTATGTATAATTAAAAGTAGACATAGTAGAGCGTTAAATACAATGAAACATTTAACGAATTTTTTTAAGGTTGTTTTACTTTCTTTCTCTTTTTTGTTCGTGTGTTTGTTTGATTTGGCTTTGGTTTTGCTCTCGCTTTCGCTTTAGTATATCGAATATATTGCTTTGCATTTACGATTTAATTAATGTAAGTAATCACACGCTTTATGGCTAAAAATTAACGGCTTTTTACTTTATGTGTTTGTATGTTGGTATTAACATATGTGTATATATATATGCAGAAAGAATAAAGTTCATCATTTATAGACAAACAAATGTGTGTTCTAGAATTTAGACTGTGTACTCTAAGCGTTCCTTGCAAGTTTAATTAACTTTAATTATAGTTTTTATGAGACTTTTCGATATTCAGTAGTTTTAATGTTTACTGTTTTGTTTTTGTTTTCAACCTTTAAACGATAGTATACTTCAGCTTTTAGGTTTCTACATGCTGTTCAATGTGTGCAAGCGCTGCTTGAGCGCAGGACTTGCGGGCAAATCCCTTCAAATGTTTATGTTTTCTTAAAGATTTTTTGCTGTAAAAAGTTGAAAATAGTTTTTTGGTTTTGATATGAAAATATTTACAAAAATTTCAATTAATAATTACAAAAACAAATGTGGTGATATGCTGTGCGCGTTAGGTGTGCGTCTGTACGGTAAGTGAAGTGGCTGGCCGGTGCGACTGTTGCGCGGACTGCGCGTTCGCTCGCCGATTGTTTTCGTAAAGATTTTTAGAAAATTTTGCAATATTTTACTGCTGGCCTTCTTTCATAGTTTTTTTGTTTGTGCTAACTCATTTTCTGGCCTCGTCAATTTAAGTTTTGTTCAATGTGTTTTCGTATTTTTTTTTTTAATTTTTGCATTGAATTTGAAAAAATTCCTACTACTTGTGGAGGATATGCTGTTGTTGTTGCTTTCGCTTAATTTGTTTGTTCGTGCTTACAATTTTTGTATTGATTAAATACTTTTATCAAAGCGTTTCGTTAAATCTGCGCTGTTCAAAGCAACTCTCATCGATTTTCGATCTTTCTAAATTTTTTTTCTAAAGTTATTTATTTCTTGGTTCAGTTCAACATTACGCTTTTTGTCGATATTACTGTTGGTTTTGTTGCTGTTGCTGTTGTTGTTGTTATGCTTGTTGTGTATTTTGTTATTATGGTTGTAGTTGTCGATGTTGTTGTTATTGGTTGCTTAATATTTAGATTTCCTTACCCTTGTTGAGTTCTTGGAGCAGCTTGTCTTCGGGCTCGTATTCCAAGGGCACAAGGGCGTTGGGTGTGTGCGGCTTGTCCTTCAGATAAAGACCATAACGAGATGGGTATCTGCGAGGAGAAAAGAGACAGCGAAAAGGAGATAAATAAGAGTGAAATATTCATCAAGATGTCGAAGATGTAAAGAAATGCCTTCGCCGAAAATTGTAGTAAGATTTTCCAAAAATTCTGTGACTGTGAGATGAAGCAACAGCTTCCAAGGCACTTAGGTAGGGTGAAAAAAATCCTTCAAGTCGTTGGTTGACTCGCATTCCTTACCTGCGTTCGATTTCTTGCATACGCTTCAAGTGATCATTCCAGGCCCTCTCTGCATCGTAGTTGGCTGGAACTGCAATTGTCACACACAAAGAACTCTTAGTATTTGTAGGGCGGAGTTGTGCTTGCAACAAGTTGCATGACAGCGCAAAATCATAGCTTACAGTGTAATGAAACTTGCATTAAAGCTCACGCGCATCATTCAATTACAAAATGGCGGCAAGCAGCAAAGCGATACATACGCAGTGAGACGTTCAGAGAGCGTTACAGCACGTTTGACGTTTAGGTTGCGGCATTAAAGCAGGCACAGTTGCACATATAAAACACGCATTGCATATATGGCAATAAAGCAACATAAAAGTTCAACAAAAGCAAAAGTAAAGAGATAAAAAGAAAAGAAGCATATTTAGTTAGGCGGTAAAAGCGACAATGAATAAGTTTTCCTTAATAAAAATTGGCAGTGCATGAAGTGATGCATGAAAAATGCTGACAAAAAATTAAAAAGTCATAATGGAAGGAGAGGCACAAATCAATGCACATAATGGCTGAGGTGATGCAGGAAAATGCGCGAAATGACACTCAAAACAATGCACAATGCAGACGAAAGTGAACTGTGGAGAGTTGGCGCCCAAACCGTCGACAACTGCGGATTCAAAGCTCCCAAACTGTAACTCCAATCAAAACTGTGCACCAAACATCAGTCGAACTACTGCGAAACAATGCAACAGAATCAAAAAACAATAGGAAATTATTCGCCAAAAGGAAAAGTTGCAACGGAAACTTGTTGAGGGAGAAAAGTGTGTGCAGACTTGCATGAAATTTGAAATAAATATTTTAGACATTGTACCTTGGGACAATTGATTTGGCATTTGCGCATGTTGTAGGCAGCGCGCGGCACAACAAACCGACGTGAAAAGTCTACCTCTCGGTCCTGGCATTTCGATTTTATAAGGGTTTTGCTTTTTCTTGTGCGTAGTTTTGTATTTTTGCCTGTTGTCTCGCAGAAATAACGTAAAGCAATTCTAAACTAATACTCGACGCTTTTACTTAGGTTGAAATCTATAATTAAACGCCTTGGGCATCTTTGCATATGTTGCAAAGTGTCAACAACAAATAGAAACGCAACGCAGACCCACGGCTGCCTTAGCGCTGTTCTCATAACTTTTCGCGATAATTTGCTTAAAATTTGGTAGAACATCACGTTGCACATATTATTGCTAACAATATCAACAACAAAAACAATAACAAGGACGGAGCAGCAATGAAATCTGAGCTAAATTTAGACGACTTTTACTAATTGTGATTTGATTTGTGAAAGTTTTCTGCGATTTTTATTATATTTGCTAATTGAGCGGTACGATTTGGATCTTCACACGAGCATTTATTATACAATTTCTGTTGTTTTCTTTAAATGATGACATTTAAAGCTTCTCTGAAAAATTGGAGAGAATAAAAATAGAAAAAAATTGGTTAGATTCAAAAACCTACGCAACACACAAAACAACAGGGATTGCAATGCAATCGATTGACAGTTATCGATTACAATTGACGAGGAGCGGATGGTGAATTATATGACTGAAAGTGGACAGTGCGAGGATACTTGGGAACCATGGAAAACCTACTTCAATATGATCTATAAGTCTCTATTCTTGAAGCATAAAAATTAGTCGTTTTTACTACACTAGTCAGATGGGTCCGCTAACTTAGCTTGTGAACTAACTAACTAAAGCAAAAATCCTAAAAAATCTGTACCTAACATTAACGACTCTGCCACAACCAATGTTTTGTCTTATGTTGAAACAAATAGAAAAGGAACGGTGAGAGCACAAAAGCACAAAGACAACACTTTTGTGTTTCCCAATTAAAAGACGCTAAGCCTCATAACAATAACAACAAATACATTGTAAAGCATTAGTTTAAGAAAACCGATAATGATTTTCCCAGTTAATTCCAGACTATCCTATAAAGAAACCCATCACGCTTCCCATTCGCAGCCGAGCTGCCCAGCTGCTCTATTATTGCTCCCTTCCAAGAAATTCGCCAAAAATCTGTATTTTACTTAAAGCGCCGCAATTTTCCAAACACTTCGAATTAATTAATTACTCTTTTCGCCAAACGTTCCCCCCCGCTGTGATGAAACCAGCAGCGCACAGTTCCGTTAGCGCACAACAACAACAAAAGACGCTTATTGACAAAAGCAATCACACCGTCGACGTGTTCAGTTCGCCGAGTTGGAAAAGCTTAACCCGGCCGCGAACACAAACGCAGCTGCCGCACTCTGCCAGCCCACCAGTTTCAGCGCCTCAGAAAAGCTTCTTTTCCAAATTATATTTATAAAGGAAAATAAACTGTTTGACAGCAACTAGCAGAGCGCTCGGCAGCGGCACTTTCGCGCTTCACCTACAGCCGCGCAAAAGCCGAACGCTTCAGGTTATTTGATACACCAGACAAATAAGAAATTTACTGCAAAAGCAGCGGAATGGCAGCTGCGGTGGCGCAGGGTGGAGGTTGTGCAATCTTGCGGCATGTTGTGCGGCGTCGCTGGCGGCAGATGCCATTCCAACGCGCACAGCACTCAAGCATTTTGGGAGCGGAAAGCGAAGGCGGCATCGACGCAACTCAACTATAAACAATTTTCTCTGCTTTCAACGCGCCACCTTTCGCCTATCGTTTAAAAAGCTCAAAAATACGATTCAGAAGAAACCATAACCCACCATCTCGCATTTTCAGGGAAATAGTTGTCGAGGAGAAAAGAAAAAAGTCGACGGCGGCAACATGTTGAATAATATTTTTTTGGCGAAATGAGCGTCATTGACGTAATTTGCTGTCGGCTATTTTTAAAAAGTTAAATCATTTGGAAACAGGAGGCAGCGCCCAGCGCGGAGGTGCAAATTCTTGGCTTGACGCCCACCGTCCGCTGGGCAACCGCCACTGCCGCCGTTTTGCCCGCGATGCGGACATGAAATGCAAAAATTTCGCACAATGATGAATGCAGCGTCCGCGACAGTCATGTCGGACGAGTGGTGAGAATGCAATGCGGCGATACAAGTGTGCATGAGGCAGCTGGCGAAACATGAGCAGGAGATTAGAGGAGTTCGCGGCTACACTAAGCTTAAGCTGCAGACTTGGCTGGGTTAGGCGTTTGCGCGCTGGTGGCACTGCACAAGCAATCAACCGGGCCGACGCTTACTTGTTCTGCTGTAATGATGATCGTAGATGGCACGTGGCGAGTAGCCGTAGGTGTCTCTGCTCACTGGCAAATATCTGTAGCCACTCGACTGCACGCGCTCGTTGGCGGTGGCGGGCACGTCGTAGATGCTCCTGTATGTGGAGGGCGAGTCGTAGTATGAATAGGGGCGAGACAGCCTGGGCGCCTCATGGGCACGGATGTCCTCGGATCCTGTCAAAGAGAGAAGCAAACAATTGCACATAAGTTAGGTCCAATGGTCGTGGATTAGTCAGAACTTATATCCTAAAGAGGTCAAGGCCTATCGGTCAACACAAGTTTGTGGGAAGCTGTGTGTCAGCGCTGTCGTGTCCACCAGGTAGGCACTTTGCAGGCACTTGGCGCTTCGATTTGGACTGCGTTGCGTTTGCACGGCGGCAGTGTGCCCATTCCGTGGCACTAAAATTAGCAACACCAACAAAGTGATCTGCATTCTTTTCGTGCGAGTACAAAGTCTACAATTGTCTCATTGCACGAGAAGCTGTTTCACCAATCGCTATTTGCATGCCATTTCGATTGGCTGGCGATGTCTATAATTTGTCAGTCGTTTAAACATTTATTGTTAAATGTGCAAATCGTGTTTAAAGAGTGAAAAAAATAATATGTTTTTAATTGTGCAAGAAAAACAAAAATTCGTTTAAAATTGTATAAGACTGTTTAAAGTTTACAAAATCGTTCAACTACTAAACGATGTTCAAGTACTGGATTAATTAAAATGAAACAACAACACAAGTTTCATACTAAACTGACCTTGAACATTAAGCATTACTTGACAGCGTTTGAGGTCTTCAAATCACAAACTTCCATGTAAATAATTTTTATTTCTGCCTCTACTAAGTCTAACAAAAATCATTTACTTGTTTTGTATTAATTGAATTAAGAAAATTATAAAAAAAAAATCCCCAAGTGACAGCTCCGAGCATTAAAATCTGCCATCACTTGTATGTTGCTGGCCACATGCCAAAATATTTTCAAATATTCGCTTGCATGAAACATTCAATTTTTATTTAAAGGCATTAATACGGTGACTTGAAGCCACAGCGATTTCGTGCTCACGGATTTTGCTGTGTTTGTTGCACTTTAAAATAGCATCGCAGCATTTGCGTGCTTTCACGCCAAATTATAGACAAATGATCGCCGCTCTTTTTCTCCCTATCTATCTTTCTTTCTTTCGCACCCATCAGATCGCAGTTGCGGCCTGTATCCGCGTAGTAACATGCAACAACATTAACAAGCACATTAATGCGTACTTGAGGAATTCCGATGCGTTCATTTTTGCAAAACGAAATAAAATTTTGCTGCAATGGCAACAGCTGATTGCTGGCAAATGTTCAACGGAAAATGACTAAACTGGATGCGAATTTTTGAATATAGTCTTGTTAAACAAAATGGCCATAAACATATAACTAAGTATTTTAATGAAAAATAAACACAGGAATAACTCAAACTTATTCAACTCTCTCCTCACCATGGAATCTAATGAACGAATTTCAATTTTTCATTATAAAATTCACAATCATTTCCATGACTCTACATTCCTAAGTTTTACTAGAATTCGACTTTTTTAGTCCCTAAGGATCATTTGCCTGAAATGCTGAAAGATTTGAGATCTAACTGAATGTCGACACTTACCCTTTAGGGATCTGACGTAGGACTGCCAGACTTAGACTTTCAGATTACATTTTTAATTATAAAACTCGCATTCATTGCTATGACTCTACATTTCTTAGTTTTACTAGAATTCGAGTCCCTAAGGATCGTTTGTCTGAAACACTGATAGATTCGAGATCCAACTGAATGTCGACACATACCCTTCAGGGATCTGACGTAGGACTGCCAGACTTAGACTTTCAGGTTTTTAATAATTTTTCATTCATTGCTATGACATTACATTCCTCAGTTTTACTAGAATTCGACTTTTTTATTCCCTAAGCATCGTTTACCTGAAATGCTAAAAGATTCCAGATCCAACTGAATGCCGACACTTACCCTTCAGGGATCTGACGTAGGACTGCCAGACTTAGACTTTCAGATTACATTTTTTAATTATAAAATTCACAATCATTTCCATGACTCTACATTCCTTAGTTTTACTAAAATTCGACTTTTTTAGTCCCTAAGGATCGTTTGCCTGAAATGCTAAAAGATTCGAGATCCAACTGAATGTCAACACTTACCCTTCAGGGATCTGACGTAGGACTGCCAGAATTTCGCCTTCTTGCTGGGGCTCTCATTGCGGCCGATCATCTCCAAATGGTTTTTAAACATGTTGATCGTTTATGTGTTGTTGTTGGCGTCAATACAAGAAATGTTTAGCTAAATCTAGTTCGATGTTATTACAAGTCACTCTCGTTCGCTGCAAATGAATAAATGGCAATGCGTTAAAGTGGGTAGAAATTTTTGCACCGCTATTCAAATCAAACTTAGTTTAGGTAGAAATAACGAAAGGAATATTTTAAAAGAATTTTAATTGAAATGAACATGTTTTCAATTTAGTTTTTCATAATTTCATTTCTAATGAAATGTTTTTACAACTGTAATTATTGCCAAATATACGTTGTTGATAGTTTTGACACCTTCTTAATAGAGTTTTTATTGATTTTTTCGAAATGAAAATCTTTGAGTTACAGTTTAATGTGTGTCACAGTGGTTTTCGATTGTTTTTTCACAATGTTTTATGTCTTCTTCGTGTTGCTGTTCCAGATCTTCCAACACACTAATCGGCCAAAGACGACGCACTGGCAACGATTTCAACACCGCAACAACATCAAATCACTAAAAATAAGTTTCCAAAAAACTGTTCACACTTTTCAAAAACGCTTCATGTCAAATTCACACTCGCTCGCACCGACGCACACACACACTCGCAGCTGCGTGCAGCGGCCAAGATACCGTAAGATGCTCGTACACGTTGTCGCCGCCTAGCGTAGCGCCAATCGTTTGAGCGCTCAGCCTCGGCGAACTCAGCGCGCCAGCAGCTCGGACGCGCGTTTATTTTTAAATGTCCTTGAGATGAATATTTTCACAGCGATCGAAAACGATTCGAACGCGCGGTGACTTCAATCTTGCTGATATTATTGTCGTTGTTGTTATATTTGTGCGCTCGACAAATATTCGGCAGCGGCAGTGACTAAATGTGGGCTGTGCACTGTTGTTGCTGTAGATTTTAGCCATTTTCCTATTTGTTATTGTTGGCTGAGTTTGATGCTTTTGGCACAGTTACAAGAAATAAATTTTCTTTCGGCGACTGCTGTCAGTTTTTGTGCGTTCAGCTGCAGTCGCAAGCAATGTGGTGCTTCAAATTATGATTTTCCACAAAAAAAAATAATTTTCTACTGGCGATTGCGGCAAATTTCGAGGTAAAATTTAACATTAAAGTTCGGTCAGTTCTTGGCTGTTGCGAATTTTTGCACATTCTGAGCGTTTTCAAACCGATTTTGACTGGTGGAAATCGTTCTCGTGCGTCCATATTAAATTTCATAATTTTCCGCCTATGCACTCGGCTTACGTAATCGCCGTTAACTTCTTAGTTGGCTTAATCGACTTGACTTGTTTACTGGTTGCAATTAACGCGTTTATCGGAAGTTCGCATTCGCAGTTCGTACTCAGTTGATATGACACTTCTTAATTGTTGTTGTGATTTGTTATATTCCCTGACTACTTCGGACTTGTGATTGGCTTCAGTGGATTTTGCAATTGAAATTTTTCAGAATTCTTACATTTTTATTTACTCCTACTAAAAAATAGCGATCTATCCTCAACGAAGAATTTTTTCAAACTGCCAACCGATCAAATCTGACTACACCACTTTCATTCGCTTTTCGGTTAACGGGCGCTGCCTGCCGCCGCGTAGTATTTATCGCAGCCGTTTGCCCACAGCACGCACACACTTGCGCCGCCGATCGTCCGAGCTGCGTTGGTGCTGGTGAAAGCTTTTTCGCCGCTTTCGACAAGTTCACTTACCAACACAGACGCAAGCCCACTGGTTGGGCTCTGCCGCCACTCACATTGTTTTGCGAATATCGCAGCAAATCTGTTTTGGATTTACTACTAAGGTATTCGTTATTTGCCGAGGCAAAAAAAGAGCCTTGGAAATGCTGAAACGCTGGTTGCCCACTGGCCGCCAGTTCGACGCAAATAATGCGCCGCGGTTGTTGCCTTCTCCCTCCGCCAATTATTTATTTCTGGTATGTATGTGCCTGGTGTGTGTGTGTGTGTGTACGTGAGAGTGTGTGTTTGTGTGCATTCTTCAGTCTTTCGATTAGCAAAAAGAAAGAAGCAAAGCCACCAAATCAAAATCATACAATCAGAATTTTAATTTGTCACTGAAACCATTGGGGAAAATTGTTTTTACTTTCTTTTGGGGAAAACGGTAGAGACATTTGTTGAAATTTCGCTCAATTTTTTATTTTTTGAATGTACAAAGTGCAGCCACTTGGACTCATAGGGTTTATACGGTCTGCATAAATTTCGAATGTCTACAACAGCAACAAAGTTGCGCTTCTTCACATAAATCAACTGTAATGTACGTCAAATTTGATCTTGAACGCTACAACGACCTCTTCCGCTTGCTCACGCCACAGTCGCCACGCACACAAAAGCCACATAGCCACCTACACACAAACATGGCCACACACCCACACACATGAGCGAAACACATACACAAGGGTGGATGTGAACTATGCTAACAAGATTTTAGTTTACACAAAAATGTTCAATTATTTCGGGCTATTTGTAAACAAATGTTGTTTGAAAGCCAAACATTGTCAGAATACCACGAAAAATTCAGGTGTTCTACACTAGAAATGGAGAAGTTGTTTGTTCTTAAAAAAATCTGTTTAAATTTACTCTAAATAAATCTGTGCAGAATTTGTCATAGCTAGGAATAAGTTCAATGTTGTTACATGTTGGCTAAGTAGTTGGTGTCTCTGGGTACAAGTAAGAAATTATGGGTTCGAATTCCGACTTGGACTCATTTACAATTGCAACAAACGCCTTTCCGCTACCAACGGTACACAACAGAAAAGAGAATAAGGAAGCTCAAGGAAATATCAAAACTTTGGGCCGATGAGTTGGTCAGTTAGACAAAACGACTAATTCCATAAAACAATTCGATTTTCTCTTGAGTACCAACTAAAAACTTAGTTTTGTCTGTCCGTTTTATGGAGAATAGAATTGAAAGTTTGTTTCTTCAGAAATACTCAACTGTTTTGCTTTGAAGCCAAGACTTAATAATTTATTTTGGTTACAATAGCACACAATTTGATTCGTATACAATTGAATATTATTTTTGAAATCCGCATAGAGCTAGTAAAATCATCACAATATTTTATAACAAAATAATAAACAAATATACATCATTTTTTCGGGCTGAAAATTGTCTCCTGCAAAGTGCCCACACAAACAGATAATTCATCGGTGACTGGTTTTGTAACACATTTAAATACAACAACAATTTTCCATATCCATGTTTTCGACAGCACTTTCGTGTTGTTTATAAGCGATCTGAATAGACGGAAATTACGTGAATGTGTTATGTTTTAAAATCTTTTGAACTTAAACATTTCGAAGGTCGGCCGCCACACGCCCAACGCATTCTACGCGCTGAACACGAAACCACAAATTAATAATTCGTTTTTCTTCCGACGCAATAGAAAATTGTTCAGTTCAAGGTCAAATCGGTTTCAGTTTTTCCCATTTTCCACTGTCCTTGAGATGGAACGGGCGTCCTGCATACTTCTGCCATGACAGTGTAAGCTGTCAATAAAGAAACAAATTAATTGTGCCAATCAGCTGCTACTTTATTATTGTTGTAGTTGTTTTAATGGCTGGTTGATTGCTGCAATGAAAAGTAAAAGTCAACGCATTCTTGGCATTGAATGCTTTAAGCATTTTTTATTCAACTGCAATAGTAAACAAATCGAGCAGCAGAGCAACAACTTGCACTTGCAACTACCAAAATCAGCCACCACGACGGACAGACAAACTGACGACCGGCCCATCAGCCGCATTGCCAAAGTGTTTAGCGCTTTTGCCAGGTATTTCCCCAAACTATTTCGGACTGTATTGCATTGCCAAAGTTACGCTAACTGTTCCTCTCTCCCCTCCCATCAGCTGGCGTCCGCGCAACGCCCAAGTTTTCGCCTGAAACATAGCAACACGCCAAAAGGGGAAAGTTGCGCGCTGGCTGCCTGGCTTCGCATCAAACATTGCTCAAAAGTTTTCACACAATGTCAAGGTTGAGTTTACTTGCTGCCTGGCTTCGCATCAAACATTGCTCAAAAGTTTTCACACAATGTCAAGGTTGAGTTTACTTTGCGCTCAGGTATTTGTTTGACTTTTCTGATCTGCTATTTTGGTTGCTTTTCATCAATATTTGGTAGTCGCTGCGATGCTCAGCACTCACACTGATTGCAACGCCACTCGTTCCGTTTTTATAAACAAATAATGGTTTTGCTACGGTTCGGTGTTCTTAAGTGCCATTTGAAGCGGCGAAACAGATTCGGAACCAGAAAATAGTTTCTTATTTTTCTACAAAGTACTGTTGTCAAGTTTTATTATATGAAACAAAATTTAATTTAAATTTGTGGTTTAATTTTAAATTTTTAGCAGCTGCAACTGTGGCGAATGTTCGATTTCCTCACAGTTTCCGAGAGGTCATGGGAGGTTATGGTGAAGCTTGTCACATGTCAGCCAGTTTATGTGTTTAGAACAACAACACAAAGCACCAATTCTCCTTCGCCTTCTGTTGGTTCCATCTGCTGGCACCACTCGCCTACGTTCCTTAATCCAACGCCAATGCTCGACCTTCTCGTCTCCGAGCAGCACTTTTGGCTATCTTTCAAAACAAATAATTACTTTTCCACATTTCTTATGAACTTGCTTCAAATTTAAGACTATTCGACATTCCTCGAGAGCAAAATTTCGCAGATTTGACCTTCGAAACAGGCATAAAACAATAGTTTGCCAGAAACTTTGTAAACTATAATAAGAACCTAATTACTCCAGCTGTGCCATAAATTGAGCGCTAGAAGAGCAAAATTGCAAAGAATCATCAAGCAGCTGCAAAAAGCCACGAGATCCATATCCAAAGTTTGTTGTTTGTTTACGCATTGCAAATGTACATGCAAATTAAAAGCTGACTCAATGTGTTTGTATGTGTGTGAAGCACATAAATTCCACTTCGCACCTAAAGCGAAATATTTCGACAAGATTTCTGGCGCATGTGGCCATTGCAGTGAGGCGGAAGCAACACTTTTGCACAAACAACAAAGTCTGTTTAATGTTTAGCCATCTTTTTGCAATTTCCTTGATTTTCCAATAATTTTTTATTAAAAACTATTAATAGCGTGCACCAAAATGCAAAGTTTGGACTTTGTGAAATTCAATTTTGTGGGTCAGCCGCCATCGACCCAGTGCTCTTAATTGATTTTCAATAACCAATAATGGGCACAATGGCGCGTGATTTATGCATGATTTCAAAACAAAAATAATACAACAAATATATGGAAACATTTGCGAAAATGTTACAGGTCCCTACAAGTACTTTTCAGGTCATCCCTGCTTGCGTTTTCACAACTTTTATGGGCACTTAGACTCTCTGCAGTTCCAGCTGCATAATTAAAATAACTGCACTTGAGTAATTTTGTCACAATTCAAAGACTTTTTCAAAGCATTACACGCCCCTCTGCCACCACAAACATTTTTTTTTAAATGCATTGCATTTACGACATTTTGCGCTAAACGCTTTAGATGATCGCCCAAAGAAATTACGATGACATGGCAGCGTTTGCGAATTTCTGGCAATCAAACTAATGACAATTGCCACTTGCTGAATAATTTCAAGCATTTTCATGGATTTCGCTGGCAATTATTGTGCATGCAAGAGTTGCCGCAATAAAATTTTACAAAATACATTGGCATTTAAAAATATCGCCGAATGTCAAACGAAAATAAAAGTGAACCAAGTCGAATGAAATGCACAAAATATGAGGCCAAATTTGCAGTTGTTCGCTTGGGCAGCTAAGAATGCAATCGTTTTAAGAAAATTTGCGAATCAACAGTATACAAAGAGTCAAAAATAGATGCCCTGACTCACGCCAACGGGTAATCGAAGCGGAACGACAAGTGTAAGAAATCCTAAAAACTTAACGTCAGCAGGGAAGGCATTCAATTCTTATGTATTTTGAATTAGTAACCAAAGTGCCGTGCTGTTTGCTGTCCCTCAAATAGATACTGAATTGTTTGCACTTTGAAGGTTCACTAAAACAGTAGAAGTATTTTTATATCTGTCGCATAAAATTGCTAAAATAACGCATTCGCATGTGTGCGTCTACATACAGAATATTCATGCGTACAAAGCACAGATGTGCAGATACATAGTACGTAATGGAAAAGCATATTCACGCTCGCATAGTTGAGCGCCGCCACTCATCTCATCTCATATGAAGATCCGTTGGCACTCACACGCATCTGCTCACACTCACCTATACAACAGTACCTATCTTGCGAAATATAATGAAGCCAACGAAGCAAATCTGTTTAATTTAAAAAAATACATACAAATTGCCCGCAGGTCGATCCATCTCCGCCATGCCACAGCGTATGCGTTTTGGTATTTTAAGCATCAATATACACATAAATGTATAGTATATTAATTATATAAACACCGCTCATTGGCCACACAACTCAAAATAACCTGTCATACAGCGCGGCGGTGCGTCAAAATGCTCTGACGCCGCTCGCCCTTTCTCGCAATTCCCACGAGCAGAAAATGTTTTTTCTTTCTTTTAGCACTTATCTAACGTCGCCTATACACGTTCGTCTATCTTCGTGTGGGTGTTTTTGTGCGCACATCTGTGTGTGTGTGTGTTCAATTCATTTTTCCATTCAACTGCCTTCGCATTAGTTTCACTAACCGTTGATTTGCTACTTGGCGCACCACGTTCATTCGTTCGTATGTTTTTCTGCATTTCGATTCTTTATTATTGCCTTCGCGCCTCATATGATGGCCTACGTAAATGAACTTGAAAATCAATGAACAACATTAAACAACACAGAAACGCACACCAACACACACTTTTATTCATAATCTATTCGCATCGACTCACGCTGGCACACACACACACACATTTATCAATGCGCATAAATGTGCGTATGTACACACGGCCATTTGTACAATATAAATTGTACATATGTATGTGTGTGGATGCATCGAAATACTGTTCACACACCCTGCTTACAAACTCTGCTCTGTTTATTTTGTTGGATAAATTGGAATCTTTAGTTGTGGCGTAGTAGCAAGAAATATTTTTTGTTGATGCTGTATGCAAAAAAAAATATTCGGTTTAACTATAAAAAAGTCAGACGTATATTTATATGGATGAAATCTTTAAGGAATAAGATTTACTGTTATTCCTCTGGGAACCACTTGCACACGTTTTAATTAATGTTTTAGTGGCTTCTCTTGCGTTAATCATTGTTTTATTTCTGACTTTATTCTTACCTGCTTTTCTTTAAGGGGGTCGTCTACGTACAAAGTTTTAAAAAATCGTTTTTTTTTACATAATTTTCATTTGGAAGACGTGAGGAATGTTATTTCCAAAGGATTTGGGTAAACTCTTCACGGTTATTGAGCTGTAGAGCGTTGAGCACGTTCGCTCACGGTGTTTCCGCACGCTCCCTGTGAACTTTAAACGCGTTTTCCCGAAAGACGTATTTTTCTAACTTACTTGCACGATTTTAAGAAAAGTTGTACACGCATCGATTGGATTTCTTTTTTTACTTGCTCAGAAAGCATGTCGCTATGATTAGACACGAGCTTTTGACAAAATATTGTTTTTTTTATTATAACAGGCAATAAATATTTGAAAAGAAGGGAAAAAAAAACTTTTTTTTCAAAAATATCCACCATTTCGAGAAATTTTTGAATTTTACAAAAAGCTCGTGTCTAAGTATAGCTGATGTAATATCAATTACAGATTAGTTTCATTTTTTGTTGTAGGTTACGTGGTTGGCCCAAAATCGTGCAGGGAAATTGATATCAAAATTCTGATGAAGGCACGTTCAAGGTCATCCTACACTGGAATATGTAGAAATATAATTTTTATGACCTTGTCTCTTGAAAGATTACGATTAAATAAACAAAAAAACAAAAAAGTGAGTGAATATCTTTTTTCGTTCCTTCGTAGTAAATGTTGAAAAAAAAGGCTCGAAAATCGGGCCGCTACGTAGAAGACCCCCTTAAATTTGTCTTTCTTTTAAATTATTCATATTTGTTTTTTCTGTTTCTCGTCCTATCTACCTTGCTTCACGCTTGTATTAATTCATTTTATTTCCCTTATTTTTCTCATCTAAATCCCTTCACCTTTCCATTCCTACACTCTACGTGTCCATCTCCACTAATCGCTTCTTGGCAAGTATTGCGAACAGTCAAAATAATCACATTTTTGCCCCCCCCCCCCCATTTGTTCGTCAGCCACATCAATTTCTATAAGCTTCACTGCCTCCAATTCCCCCAGCTACATTACGTCCCCTCTGCCTTGCAGTCGCCATTGTTCAGTGTCACGTCGTGGTAAATATTCGCAATCAGTTTCGACCATTTTTCATTTTCGACGAATGCAAGCTGCAACGCGACCTTCAAAGCACCTTGTCAAAGTGCATTACTCATGAAATTGTTGCAGTGCGCTGCTAACATTAGCGGCAGCAGCAGCACCAACAACACACCCGCTCGGCCTTGAAAGTGAAAGCGAACAAAAGCAACACAAAGCCGCGAAGACGGTCAGCCACGAGACGCAGAGCGAGCGAAATATTTGATTGATCGCCGAACAAATAATCACTTTTGTCTCAAGTGCGCGCGCCAGCGAAATGTCAATTTCGTTTTGTAAAAGGTAAAAAAAATACAGGCGAAAAATAGCTGCTGCCACTGTGCGCCACGTTTGAAACGTGTCACTTTTGGCCAAATTCATTTCAGCTTTTCCGCTGCTGCGCGACGAGTGAGTTGGAGAGTGCGGAAACTGATGGTGGGCAGGAACTTCATAGAATTTCGCGCGCTGGTGCATTGTGAATCGCCTCAATGAAAGCCAAAGGCAAATGTTTCCATTCCAATAAAAAATGGCAGCGCCCACATTGCGTGCACTGCGTTAATTTGGTGAATTGTTGACGTCACCTGCGCCACATCCTGTGGGTGGGTGCTGTTTTATTTCCACTGCTGCTGTGGCAAATGCAGAAACATAAACAATACTGCCGCACGACTACGCGATTAAACGCAACCAAGCAAGATCACTTGGCTATTTTCAGCCATGTTTCCATTCATTAAAGTCAACCGATTCGGGCGGATATGGGCAACAACTACAGCAACAAGTGAAACAACAGTCGTCATCGTACCAATTCGAGTCGCAAAACAGCGAACAAATTCGCCCACATAAAATACACAGATTTTGTTTACAACCAGGCGAGCACTTTCAAGACGAAAACGTATGCGAAAGAATGATCTCAGAGCGGACGCTCAGAGCTCAACGTCGGCTGGGAAAATGAAAGCCCACGGGCCAGGCTGCACTGTACACAGTGGACGCACATGTGTTCGCGTGTTGGCTGTGACATACGAGCAGCAAATGCTTCCCAACGTTTTGACAAGTTGCTGAGCCATTTCAAAAACTGGCCGATGGCTAGCAAGCAAAACGCTGGTGGCTAGTGTGGGCGGTCGTACATAAGGATGCCGAACGCCGCATCCGACGTCGCGCTGTCACTACGCAGCCCTGCCCTCTGCGGCTTGGCGTGAACACTTTTTAGCTCGCTGGCTCTTTGGCTTTGTTCGCTCATATTTGATTTATGGCACCAGCGCTGTTGTGTGTTTGTGATTTGTGTGCTCGCACATCCGATTTGTGTTTACTAGATGCGATATAAGCGACAGTACAAGAACTACACTGCTGGAGCGGCTGCTGCTGCTTCTACATGAGGGCGTAACGGCGCATTCCCAGCCAATTTCACTTTTGACGTCAACGGCTTTTGCTTTCCTCTATAATAGCTTTTAGTTTCATATATATTAAATAAATAAATAGAAAATTTATTCGAAGCGATTTTCTGTTTTTTTGGCCACTAAATTATAGCAACAACATTATCCCGTTTCGATTGAAATTCCGTAAATATAGAAAATGATTTTTTGAAAATAAAAATGACAGGTTGTTTTCGCAAAAAGTTGACCAACCAGCCTCTTAGAAAAACTTTCATGATGGATTGAGTTGCATGAGCATACAATACAGGAACAAATTTTCTGACTTTAATACATATTTTATTGGAAACAAAAGTGTGCTGCTGAGGTTCATCACCTCACCGACCGAGCTGTCTATAAATTTTTAAGAAAAATAATAAAGAATAAGAAGAAATTGTTTACCAGTCAAAGACTATTTCTTTTCGAATCAAAGCTGATGTTCCTGGAATTTTGAGAAATTTTCATAGATCCTTTAGATTCTTTAGATTTTTTAGATCTCAAGACTACTAACCATTTCGTTAAAACAAAAGCAAACTCACTGAGTTGGGTTTATCTTGCAAGCAATAATAGTAACCGCTTGAAATGCTGAAAACCCGAATCCAGAAAAGATAATATTCAGACGAGTCATATTTCTATACCCTTAAACTATGTGAGTAGTAAGTAGTAAGCAATCAAGAGTATTTCTAAATTAAATTCATTGTCCCCATTTTGTCGGACACCAGGCTACACCTTCTATCTGCTGCCCCCAGTCTCTCATTTCAGTATCGAAATTCATTCAACACATTTTGATCACTTATTTAATTAACCAAGCAGGTCTTGGGAACTACAGTTAGTGGCATGAACCTTCCCCAATTTAAAGCCAATGCTTAACTCTTTCGACCCCAAAGTTGCCTGAGAGCAACTCCACCTATTTGTCATCTTATAGCAAAAGCTTCCATTGATTTATGGGTTTAATTTAAGTAAGCAAACAACTTAATATTTTTAGAAGTGAATTCAAAGCAAATTACAAAAATTTTACTGTTATCCCCAAAATAATTTCCAATAATTTGCAGCGATATCAGGGAAAGTTTGAGTTCTAATCAAAGTCTACGAATTTGGCGCATTTGATCAAAACCCTGTTTCCTTAATAATGGTTAAATAAAATCAAAGAGTGAGAAATTTGTATTTTTGCATAAATATCAAAAAATGTCTCTGCAATTAAAAAATATTGATACAAAATTTATTTAACCCGTTTTAAGCTAAAGCTTTTCACAAGTAAACTAGCTCTAGAACTCTAACAAAGAGGCGTGGCGACTTCAAATGTCGTGTACACATTTCTTGGGAAAGTGTATCATGATTTAAATACCAAAAGGGTCGGAAGGGTTATGTAAGTGTGTGTGTCTGTGTGGGAGATTTTCTTGATTTTTACTGTAGTGAAGGGGAGTGAAGAGTGAAAATGAGAAGGCGACTCTAAGGCGCATAAAACGCTAACCAACAATCAGTAATAAAATTTCATACATTTGTGTTTGCACCAACAATAAAAATGCGGGCAGCACGCAATGTCGACAAGGCCAAGTACGACACGTAGACAATGAAACGAGAAGACAAAACAGAATCAAATGTGAAATGGAAATGCAAAAGTTGTTACAGCGAAATGGGTTTATTAGGGCTTTTGGACTGTTGCGAGCGAGTGCAGGGAAATTGAAGGGTTTTTTACGATTACGTTGGTTGTAAAAAATGCATAAATAATGATTTGCGCATTTATCAAACATTTTATGCATATCACCTAAAGACACGACACATTAGCGAATGCTCAGTGGGAGAGGCTGGAGCTTGCAGAATGTAGTCCTGTATAGTAGGAGTTTTGTAGTTGTTGTAATATATTTCTATCTTATATTTTGGAGTTGTTATACCTACACTATGATATGATATTTTTTTAGTTCGGTAGGACCTTAACTGACATCTGTGTCAAATTTTGAGCGGGATTGCATCATTAGTTTTTGTTTGGCAGCTGTTAGCGTCAGTCAACTTTTTGTACTTCGTCGCATTTTACAATGGATAATTTTGCACCACGATAATGCGCCGTCTCACAAAGCACACATTATTCGCGATTATTTGAACAAACACAGTGTGAATATCATCGATCAGGCTCCCTATTCTCCAGATATGGCACCATGTGACTTTTTCCTGTTCTCCCGACTCAAGTTACCGCTTCGTGGAAAGAGATTTGAGTCCATAGAGGTCATAAAAGAAAATGCGACGCGAGAGCTGAAGGCCATACCTGCTTCGGCTTACCAGAAGTGCATGGACGATTGGATTAAGCGTTGGCATATGTGTATTGCTTCAGATGGGGCTTATTTTGAAGGGGATAAAATAAATTTACCAGAAGAATTAAAAATTGTTGTTTTTTTGACACAGTCCCGGTACTTATTGATCATAGTGTATTTAGGTCTGTTTGGCCAGATTTCCAGTAAAAATGATCCAGTAAAAAATATCAGGAGAGTAAGCGAGCTTACGCTCCCAAAA
Source organism: Melieria omissa (assembly GCA_963971225.1). NCBI lineage: Eukaryota > Metazoa > Arthropoda > Insecta > Diptera > Ulidiidae > Melieria > Melieria omissa. The sequence goes on along the minus strand of OZ020267.1, from coordinate 58,077,806 downwards.
ATGAAACTATCCAAAAAAGTGAACAAACAGCAATTTGTAAGAATTTGCAAGTTTTAACTCTTGGTTACACCACTGGGACTTGGCTCACTCACACTACACAGTAAAAAGGGTGTAAACAGGAGGGTTAAAGTACGAAACAGCTGATCTAAAAGTTTCATTTGAGGTTTGAAGTGGTAAGGAAAGTTAAGTTAAATCAGACATTTAATGCAAAATGCAAGTAGTTCGTTACGCTCAATCTGCACTTCTTCCCTTTGAGCTTCAGCGGGTAAAGCTGAGCAAGACGGTTGTGGGTCAGCAGACTTGCGAACGCACAATTTCTTTGCTGTTTCCATTTGCCTCCAAATGTTTTCAAATTTATGTTTCTTTGCAGTCGATCATATGTCAGCCAGTCACATGTTTTTCTTGTTATTTTTCTTACTGGCAAAAAGTAACTGGACAAAATTTCTCCAGTAAAAACTTGCAAGTTCTCACGAAATGAACTGTCACTTTACGCTCTCAGTTTCTCTCTCGTTACTGGAGATTTGGCGTCAACAAACAGGATCCAGTAAAAATTTGTACAAATTCGTACAAATTATTCTCTGTCAAACAGACCTTTTATTTATTGTTATACCTATTTTATTTTCTATATCTTCTATATAATAAATGAATACTTTTACTACTACTACTACTACTACTACTACTACTACTATTACTACTACTACTACTACTACTACTACTACTACTACTACTATTACTACTACTACTACTACTACTACTACTACTACTACTACTATTACTACTACTACTACTACTACTACTACTTCTACTACTAATTCTACTAGTAGGGGTTTTCGCACTTTTTATAACATTATATATATATATAGATATATTAATTTCAATTCAAGTGCATTGAGTATCTACATTATTTATTATCTCTTTCATTAATTTTTTTTTAATTTTTATCGAATTTTCTTTTTTTCTTATCTCTGTATGGGAACTTTGATTGTTGCTTTTTATTTTTTTCTATAAGGTTTTGAAATTTTATTATTTAACATGGAATCAAAAAGCTTGTTTTCATTTACTGTTCTTCATCTACTTATTGCCATCAGTTTTCCACTACATTAAATATCATTCGCACTCACTCTATTTCCACGCCCTCTGAACTACCGTTCAAGCTGTTGCTGCCAATTGCCAGTATTTATTTATCTTCTATGTTAATTTCCGAGCTAATTTAAATTCACTTTTCACAACAAAAAAGCAACAAAAATTCAGCTCCAACAACGTTCACACACAAATTACACAGCAACTTAAAAAACAACTAAAAGCAACAAAAAATTCAGCATCAACAACGTTCACATACAAATCCACATAAATCTCTTTTGCAGTTCTTTCTTAACTTTTTTCTTTCCTTTTCTATTTACTTTGTGTCCTTCTTGTACACTTCCCTCTGTATAGTATTGTCGCTTTTGGTAACTTAGTTTTATCATATTTGCATTTGATTTCATTAGCTGTGTGCTTTGAGCCATTTGACTGCGTTATTTAATCCGAAACAATTATTTAGAAATTCTGTTGAAGAGCCACAAAACACTCAGAGGAAGTGTAATTAAGCCGGAAACGGAAGCACTTGTTGACCCCAGTGTTGGTTAACTTGCTTAGAACGCATTATAAAGTAAAGTAATAAATAAGTACGAGAAACGAGTCGCATGCACCAATGAATAAACAACCAAACAAACAAATACAGTCACCAAACTGCACACAGCATCTGTTGGATGTCCCATAAATTGTTTGCACACTCGAAGGCACTCACTAACGAAGCCGAAGGGCATCGCAAGGATGCACAGACGAGGGCTGATTGTAAGGCTGCCACGCTTCTGCTGCTGTATATTTACTTGCCACTAATTAAATTGAATTCAAGTGATGCACTTCAAGACTTCCTACCCCCAGCGCACTGCCGGCCCCTGCAGCACTGCAGCAACTATGAGCTGTGAACTCATAGTTGCGAACACGACACTTCCTGCAGACGCTTGGCTGCGGTTGGCCCCTTCAACGATGTAATAAAAGCACAAACGAGAAGGAGGGTTGAGTGGTGAGGGCGTCAGGTCAAATGAGGCGCATTGTTGCTGATTATGAAAGACCACCCGTTGCGTTTCTCGGATTAGCGACTTTACTTATGGGAACTGTGTGTTGATGTGATCTTACGTGACTTGTATCTCTCAATTCAAATTATTTACTTTTCCAAGTCATGATTACAAGTCACCACACAAAGTCAATTTTACTCCGAAGGGGGGGATTGAAGTAAGTTGAAATTAACTTCCGCTGTTTTGACTTAACCTTAAGTTGACATTAGTATTTTACAAATAATTAAAATGGTCCCAGTGTTTGTCATGAAGGCGCTCAGACTTTGGATGTAATTTCAGTTGGCTTCTGAAGGCACTCAGACTTTGGATGTAATTTCAGTTGGCTTCTGAAGGCACTCAGACTTTGGATGTAATTTCAGTTGGCTTCAAAGTATTGCGTAACTACTTTGCTTGGCATACTTTTAGGAACTTTTGAATTTCTTATGCGAAATGATGACGTTTAAGTTTAGTTAAATAAATTTGCATTTTATATATCTGTATTTTCACATATATAATGGAAAGCAGTAAATACTTCAAAATCGTTTCTTCCTTTGCGAATGAGACGTTTATTTTCATTATGCCAAATGCTTCAGCTGTAGACTGCAAACACGTCCCCACTTCCCTTCTCCTACTACAAATAAGCCTTTCGCCCTTCACAACACTGCGCTTTCAATCCTCTTCACTTACCTCGCCGCTCCTCTTTGCGCATACAAATCCTTTATTTTTATTGCTGCAAGCGGTGCTCATTGTTATAGCGAAGTGTTGGCGCTGCTGTTGCCGGGCGTCGTAAATCAGCAACTGACGTTGCAGAGTCAGCAGTGCGCACACTGAAGGCTTCCTCAGTGGCAGCTGCCTGTGGGTAGAAGAAAATCGCAGCATTAACTGGACAAGGGGCAAAGAAAATTGGCAGCAACAAAATCATAAATAACAACTATAGTTAACAATTACTGTTGATACAGCAATCCTAATAAAAACAGCAACAATAATAGTTGGCTTACATTGCACAAAGTTGAGATATTTATAAATCGTTTATAAAAGGATTTTTCTTAAACCTTGTTTGCCAAAATAAATGTGTCAAGTGTCAGGTGAGAGTGTAAGCTGTTTGTTGAAATTTTGTTATTAATTGTTGTAATTGTAATTATTTGTCACATATTCGCCCGCACAGTTACAAGGCTCGATATGGGTGGTACGTGGCCACAGAGCCACATTACCAACAACAATGGCAATTCAATGCCAATTCAACGTTTCGTTGAACGTATCAACGGTCGGCGCACGTAAAGACAACATAATCCAAGCCAACAGCAATGCTTAAGTTTACGACAAGTGAGCCACTTTGACGCCGACGCACGCCAGCCAGCCTTGTTGGGGTTGGTGTGGGCTGTTGCATACTGCAAGGCCATCAATTCTGGCACCTTAAGCGAGCACGGCGTACGCGCCTGTGTGTGTTGCTGTATATGGCAGCATGGCAGCTGCAAGGAATATTAATATTACGATTGCCACATTCGCTGAAGACAGCAATTAAAAGTACATTGTGGCTACAGCTATGGGCGCCTTGAATTGCCGCCGGCTGGCATTGAAATTTGCATTTCTAATAGCAGCCATGCTGAAGCGAATCGGATGGTAGTTGAGTGTGTGGACAACTGAGCAGCCAATATGAGTTGTTGAATTCATTAACGCGTCGCCATAATTGCTGGCTTGCCAAGTGTTGAACGTATTGCATGACACTCATACGCACTGCAGTACCTTTAATTAAATTTGTTATACAGTGTGTTCAACAATAAACGTTCTTCGCTTATTCGGTTAACTTTTAATTAAACATTTACCGGTTTTGTTTTTACATAAGTGCACATTGTTGCGGTTGTCGACGCATACATTTTAATTAATTCTCTTTGTACTTTACGCTGCGATACGAGTAACCAAAATGATTGTGGTATTTAAAAAATGTTTCGAAGCGAGCTTTTTCACGAAGTATCCTAAGGGGTCAGTTGGAAAATATCTGCGAAATATCTTACAACCGCTTCCACGTTTGTTAAGAGGTGGTCTGAACGTTATGCAGAAACAGGAAACGTTGACGACGAACCAAGAAGAGGCCGAAAACCCACCACTTCCAAGCAGCAGGACAAAGTAATTGTTGGGCTTTTTGAAAGAAACCCAACGGTCAGTCTGAGAAAAGAAAAGAAAATATTATCCTTAAATACGATTCGCGACAGGCTTCAACAATCAGGCATTCATGTTGCTTTCAAAAAAGCATATTGAAAAGCGTCTTCAGTGGGCTTACACAAATATCGATCGTGATTGGACCAAAGTAATATTTATAGATGAATCAACTTTTGTGTTGTTTAATACAATTAGACAAGTTTGATTGAGAAAAGGTGAAAAAATATTTCAACGAAGTAAAAAGCATCCCAGAAAGTTCATGTGTATGGATGCTTCTCTGCCCAATGATTTGGCGTTCTAAAGTGTTTCACCGGAAATTTAAATGCAGTTAGAATTCTGTAATTCTTCAAGTATTGATCATTGAAGTCTGCTGAAAAACTATATTGGAAAAATAATACCGATTGGATACTACAAGAAGATAACGACCCGAAACACAAAAGTAAACTATGCACTAAATGGAAAGAGGATTCCGATATTGCAACTTTGGATTGGCCCTCACAGTCACCAGATGCAAATCCCATAAAGAATTTTTAGGTTATAATGAAAGCTAACATACCAGAAAAGAATATAAAATCATCAAAACATTTTATTCGATTTCTCAAAAGAACGTAGAGGTCTCTTTCCGTGGAATATGTTGCAATTTTGGCTGCCAGTTGTCGCCAAAGATGTCACGCTATTATAGACTATGCAGGAGATTGGACCCCACATTGAGCATTCTGTCGAAACTTATAATAATATCTTTTTCTCAAAAATAAAATATTTTTTTTAATTAATGTAATGTACACCATGTGAGAGAAGAACGTTTTTTGTTGAACACACTGTATATTTTTTGTATTTGTATGTCTGTATGTATTAGAAATGGCTCAATCTTTTATTTTCTCACTATTAAATTGATAATTTACGGTAGTATCTTCTGTGATTGCAATTGTCTTAATTGCCTGCGACTTGTCGCTGCACTACTGCTAAGATTTTGCAGACAGCTGGTCGCGACTGCGGCAATCGTTCGCCTCAAAAACACACAAATGTTAGCAACTTTTCATACAAAGCATAACTAAGCTTATTACCCATTTTTCCACCAATACAACAGCGCAATGACAACGTTGCCACTTCTGTAGACAGCACTGCGGTGCGTATACGTAACATTGAATTGAACTTTTAATGTGTACTTTGTAACCGCTTTAGGCTGTCATCATTTCAGCGCATTTTGAAACATTACAGAATTTGAATTGTATTCGGAATTCAGCAACTAGGGCTACACACACACACTACACTCGGCACGTTCCAGCACAGTGGTGTGCAAAATATTGCTCAACCCTCAATGCTGCTCGCGCTGCTGTGACACTTGGCACGAGCCGCCAAAAATTTCACTATTGACACAGCGTAACGTTCGCGTTGACAAATTAATGAGTTTCCCACCTGACATAGCGTTCACACCACTGCACTCGTTTAGACCAACACGCCACCTCGGTCCGCTTCACTTCTGTCCATTGGCGGCTGGAAAACTGTCCGGCGCTGCTGTTGCCAAATCAATTTCAAATCCATTTTCATTCTATGTTAATTTTAATTCAACTTTGCTGTTTTTATTTCTTGCCTTCGCCTCTCTTCTGTCACATTGACTGCCAAAGTCTTATTTAGGTGACTTTGTTTGGCGAAATTAATTTACTAAATTTGTGGAATTTTTTGCACAGGGTTTGGAAAATTTGCCGCAGATATATAAATTTAGTTGGTGGTGAAATTTAAGACTCGACGGACGGTTGACGGCTTATGTATTGTCAGAATTTTGTATATAGCTAAAGTTATGTAAAATAAAGTTGTAGCGATAAAAGCAATTAATTTGACATCACAACAACAACAAACCACAACTGACCAGTGTGGCAACGTTTAAAAAGTGCAAAACAAAAATTTCATCACAAAAGTGGTATTCGTGGAGAATAATGTCAAAAATTAATAAATGATTATGTAACAATAAATGATTTCATAATTGTTGTTTGTTGTGCAGAAAGAGAGTGTTCAGCATTCAATTAAAAAACAACTATACTACTTTAGTTGGTCCTTAAATTTGTGCAAACGCGATATAGACTCGATCCGAAACCAAATTCAAAATCGAGTGGTACCACTGAGAGAGCAGAGCATATCGACAGTTAATACAAACATCGGTAATTCTAAAAAACCTGAAGCAATAATTTAATTCTGATACTTGTTTTGAAATCGTCTATCGAACAGATCAAAATCGAGCACAAGTTGTGGTAGTAAAAACTCACCTTTCGACCAAAATACTTGTAAAGTCTCAGGACTAAAACTGGAAAATCATGTTCGAATCTTTCACCAGAAATCCAGCAAGTTTAGTTGCTACTTTACTCTAACTTATGCGTAAAATATTCAAAATAAAAAAATTTCGCTAGCATTTTACTTCATAATAAAGTTCACGGTAAGGTTAGGTTGAAGTGGGTATCTGGCTTCAAAAAAAACATACTTCAAAAAGTTCTTACACGAAAGTAGCCGAATTCTCGCCTAGTCGAAGTTCCGCAGCGAAGCAATATTTTGTTGTAAATTAGTTACGACCATCGAAATCAGCTTTAAGTTGAAGTTAAGTTCAGTTTTCCCGCTTAGTAAACTTAAATTTAACCACTTTCGTTTCTTATGACTTTTTCAACCCTTTCCGAAAGCTTTGTGCTTATTCTTCCGACGTTCATCAAAATTGCCAAAATATAAGTCATAACCTCCGGTTTATACATGTATCGCTGCCATTTAATTTGGCACCGTCATTAATCATAATGCAATGAGCACTTAACCCAAGCCAAGTTGAGCCAATCCAAGTGCCGACGTGTACATACAAACTAACTAAACGGCCTAACAACAGCATCGGCATTTTCTTTCACTCTTTGCAGCTTCCCAGGCTGCTCGGCCGTACAGTGAAAAATCACAGCGGAAATTAATTAAAGGCTCACGCCGGCATGAAATCACACACACGCACAGTTACGTACGACAACATATGAGCGCAACGCCAGACAGTCAGACGACGTCGCAAAGCAGTAGCGACCAACGGAGCAGCAGCAGCGCTTCAACAGCCCCCACCACGACTGCAGCGAGCAGTCCGTCCTTGGCGCCGTTAATGTGCTGGCAACATGTACGGACTACTTTTGGAGAATCTTTCGGAATACATTAAGTCGGTGTACGGCGAGGAGAAATGGGAGGACATACGACGGCAAGCGGGCATCGATTCGCCGTCGTTCAGCGTGCACCAAGTGTACCCCGAAAATTTGCTGAATAAGTTGGCGAAAAAGGCGCAACAGGTAAGACGACGCGGCCAATGAGCGACAGCGAGCGTGATTTGCCTAAAAGTTTATGCATGTGTGTGTGTGTGTGCGCGAATAAGCGTCAAACGGAAACGATTGATTGCTTCATTTATTGGTTGTTTGATTGATTAATAGATGGAATGTAGTTTGTTGTTTGCTGACACATTCGTTGATTGTTTGATTGGCGAATCTTCGTCGGGTCAGATTAAAATTTGAATTCATTCGACCAATAGGTGTTGGGTGTCTCGGAGCGCGAGTTCATGGATCAGATGGGCGTGTACTTTGTCGGCTTCGTCGGGCAGTATGGCTACGATCGTGTGCTCTCGGTGCTGGGTCGCCACATGCGTGACTTCCTCAACGGCCTGGACAATTTGCACGAATACTTGAAGTTCTCGTATCCGCGCATGCGTGCGCCCTCCTTCATCTGCGAGAACGAGACGCGCCAGGGACTGACGCTGCACTACCGCTCCAAGCGACGTGGTTTCGTGTACTACACCATGGGCCAGATTCGCGAGGTGGCGCGCCACTTCTACCACAAGGAGATGCACATTGAGTTGGTGCGCGAGGAGATACTCTTCGACACGGTGCACGTCACGTTCCAGCTGACGTTCGACAATCGCGCCTTCACGCTCGCCTCGCTGGCAATGACGCGCGAAGAGAAGCATTTGCCCATCAGTGCGCATGTGGTTTTCGAGATATTTCCCTTTTGCATCGTATTCGGGTAAGTTTATACATGCAGCATGCCATATAATCTGATTGTAGCAGATAGCGCCAATTGTTTAAATTGCTACTTGCGCCACTGCACATGAATTGAATGCACATTTCCTCCCCATGTTGGATGATATGTGCATTTGTGCAGCTGTTCAGGGAATGTGCAAGTCAACTGAGTGTGACAAATTGTCAATTTGCGGACTTTAATTATGGCGCACAACGCACCCAATTCGTTTTCAGTTTCAAGCAGCTTCATACTATACTCTCTCCCCTTTCTCCGCTATTCTCGCTTTCTGCTATGTGCACTTTGTAACGCCATCAATTGCAACGCCGACACCAATGCCATCGTCAACGCCAACACCGACGCCCACTTCTTGCCCCCACATACAGTGCAGACATGGTTGTGCGCAGCATTGGCAATTCCCTGATGGTCATATTACCGGACCTGCTCGGCAAGAAGATTACCGCCTGGTTCGATCTAGTGCGGCCATTAATTGCCTTTAAATTTCAAACTGTAAGTTGTTGGCATGCAGCAGGAAGTGCCCATGGCGGCCAAGCAATTTTCCGTCAACCATTCTACATTGGCCTTTAGACATCACAGACAATTGGCTGCAATTAAAATGTAAAGCACAGATGGCGTCTAATGGAAACTTCCAGCTGCATGCTTCTCTACTTTCTACATGGACACACTCGATTAATCACGGCGCCGTTTCTAGATCTTGAATAGAACGAACAATATATTTGAACTGGTGACAGTGGAACCGGTGACAGAGCGCGTCGACAACCAAGGCAACAATGAGATTCTACTGCATGACGACGGCTCCGAGCCGGAAAAATCGTTGCGACTAAAAGGTAAGTCAGATACTTTCCAATAAGTCATGCGAGCAACCAGTGATTTGATTGACAGGTCAAATGGTCTACATGGAGAACTGGCGCATGATCATGTTTCTGGGCACACCAGTAATGCCCGATTTGACTGCACTCATCACCACCGGCCTATATATCAACGATTTGTCCATGCATGACTTCAGCAGGTACTCGAAGCAACATCGATAATCATCCTAAATGAAATCCATTATCTTCAATTATCAGACTATCCCCTTGTCCAACAACCAAACAAGGATACTGCATTCTTTTGGGGTGTTTACTAATTTTTGCTTTTTCGTACACGCCAGGGATCTGATGTTGGCCGGTACTCAGCAGTCGGTCGAACTGAAACTAGCGCTCGATCAAGAGCAGCAAAAGTCCAAGAAGCTGGAAGAGTCCATGCGCAAGCTGGACGAGGAGATGCGCCGCACCGACGAGCTGCTCTATCAGATGATACCCAAACAGGTGGCCGACCGACTGCGGCGAGGCGAGAATCCCATTGATACCTGTGAAGTAATTAAACGTTCTGCAATGTTATGAATAGCCAGGATCTAATTTCTATATATGTATATGTGGATTAATGAGTTTATTTGACATGTGGTTGTTTCTCTGTGGCAGATGTTCGACTGTGTGTCCATTCTCTTCTCCGATGTGGTCACGTTCACCGAAATCTGCAGTCGCATTACGCCCATGGAAGTGGTGTCCATGCTAAACGCAATGTACTCCATATTCGATACGCTCACTGAGCGCAATTCCGTCTACAAAGTGGAGACCATCGGCGACGCGTACATGGTCGTGGCTGGTGCGCCCGAAAAGAACGCCAACCACGCCGAGAAAGTCTGTGATATGGCTTTGGACATGGTCGATGCAATTACCGATCTGAAGGATCCCTCCACCGGACAGCATTTGCGCATTCGTGTCGGCGTGCACTCGGGCGCTGTTGTGGCTGGCATCGTAGGCCTGAAGATGCCCCGCTATTGCCTCTTCGGCGACTCGGTAAACACCGCTTCGCGCATGGAGTCCACCAGCGCCGCCATGAAGGTGCACGTGTCCGAGTCCACGAAGGAGTTCCTCGGCGCCAACTACAAGCTCACCGAGCGCGGCGAGATCGACGTGAAGGGCAAGGGCACCATGAAGACGTATTGGCTGGAGGAGCGCGAAAATCGCAAGTCACTGCAGCTGCCATCCGAACTGCTGCATCCCATTTCCACGTTCGCGCCATCGAGCAACACCAATTCGACTCCGACCACAGCGCCCTCCAGCGCCGACCGACGCCTGAGCGTCTCGCAGACACTGAAAGCAATTATGCCGCCTACCACACCCATTGTTTTGGGGTCGGCGGAGCGCACGCAGCTGGCAAACGCCACCAGCGCCATGATTAGTACCATGGAGGCGAACGCGAGCAGTGCGGCGAACGCTGCAGTGACCGTCAGCAGCACCGAGGAACGCGGACGCATTTACTCGCCCGTCACCTTCAAGGATGTAGCGCGACGCAGCATAGCCAATTCGCCGGTGCGCAATGCCCACGGCGGCAGCGAGAAAGGACGCGAGTCGCGCTCCAATTCGACGGGCCATGTGTTCATGCGCTCGCCCAGCGATATTTTCGGCTCACTGATATTGGACACCGAGGAGTTTCTAGAGGATCTGCAATACTCGCGCAGCTCGCTGGCCAACAGCAGCAGCACACCGTGCCCCTTCAGCGCGGCGCCTGCGTTCCGCATCGGCAGCGCTCCGCCCAAGCCACGACCCGGTAATCCCGACCAATTCACGCCCGAAGAACTAGCGGCCATGGATCAACTTACACCGCCGGCAACGGCGCCCGCACGAGAGACTGTCACTTGCAATGCGGTGCCGCCCACACCAACGGCGCCGCTGGAGAAGGCGAAAGCAAAGTATGTGTGGCGCTTGCAACAGAGCAACAAGCCAAGTTGGAAAAGTGTTCACTTGTTCCGCGTTAAGTCAATTTTTACATTTTTCATTTTGAAAGCGTTCGCGAAAGTATGCGATCGAAATGCATTCTGTGGAGCACTGCAATATTTTGCACTCTTTTAGCATATTTTGAAGACGTTAAATCGCACTGTTCATCAACGCAAGTGTTCATTTTGTTCTCTCATTTGAGTTTAAGTATTTTTGTTTTAATTTACGTTTTGATATTTTTCTTTTACTTAGACGCTTTCATAAGTCTTGGACTAGTTTCCTGTACCCAGGCCGGGTGAAAGTTTTTGACATAGATTGGACTTTTTTGCAATATTTTAAAGTCTTAGTAGGTGCAATGGAATCACAATGTTTTTTACTAAAATTCTACTAAAATTCGCCTGTAACATTTGCATGCATCTTAACCCCTTTGAGGCAGCTAATACTGTTAAGCCTCAATGATCGCCATTAGCCAATTTGTAGTTTGCAATTCCGCCAATTGAACCAACAAACATGTGCACAACAGTTCACTTTGTTCTTCTTTCCTTTTGCGAAATTTCTCTCTCTCTAATTAGAAAAATCACATTTTCACGTAGCCTAACTGTGCCAACGGAAAGCGTCACATCGCCACCACCGCAGCCGCTGGCGACGGTCAAGCCGGCCACGCCCATGCCCAAGGCCACACCAATACCCAGCAATATCCAGCTGCAGACGTCCATACCAGTGCCGACGAAGAACATATCACACGGAAGCAGCCTGGCTTCCTCCAAGGAATCGCTGCACGCGTCGCCGCCAGCGCGCTCCAACTCCGCGCCGCTGCCCATGTCCAAGGCGGCGCGCAAAGCGTTCCTCGCCGCCAAGCAGACCAAGGCCATCGAGAAGCTGGACAAGATGATTGAAGAGGTCAGCGTGACGGACAAGCGCACGAAGCGTGCGAACATGCGCATGGCGGCATTCGGCGACGATGGAGGCGGTGGCGGTGACGGCGGCGGCGGAGGAGGTATCGGTCTGGTTGACGGCGGCATGGGCGGCTGTCCGCTATTCTTGCCGCCGCCGCCTCCACCGCCGCAGCAGATGCCCAATTCCCTGTCCGACTCGAGTCTGGCGCATCATGGGTGAGTGGTTGCTAGCTTTTCATCCATTTTGGCGTTGTTCGCATTATTCTAAATTGGCCCATGACAACTTGCAGGCATAATCACAGCTACTCGTCAGTGCACTATGCCACCTGCCACCACGCGCACGAACCCAAAATGGCCAACAGTCACAGCTTCAGTCATGCGCGCGCCACCACACACCAGTGCTGCACCGGCTACAGTCACTCGAACGGGCGACACCGCATGCACTCGAGCGCCTGTCAGCTGCTGTAAGGCGAAACGCCAACCCAAGAGGGGCCCACGAGGGACCTGGCAGTGTTTTAGGGTATACGAATACGAAAATTTCGATTTAGTTGCAGTAAATATACAAAAGTGGAAGTGAAAGTGGAGGTGGCAGTGGAAGTACAGCGCACCAAACCATAGGCCCGGCGCCGACTGCAACTCTCCTCACGGCCCAACTATCATCTCTACTGCACTCCACTTACTTAGTTACTAAACCAAACACATTTGCTGATATTTACACCCAAGAAAAGTTAGTTACGCAATTAGCTTGTAGGCAAATTTGTGCTGTTAGTCGAATTTTCAAATTTAGGTAAAAGAATGCGAGAAACTAAAAGTGTACTATGCTATAAGTTGACCCTCGCCGTTGACTTTGGCAATTTCTGTTAATATTCCTTAAGTCGTTGTATGTGTAATGTGAGGGCACAATTACTCAATAGTGAATCGTAGGAGAAACGAAACCAGGCCGAGTGCAAGTGCAATGTGAAATTTGAAACTTTTAACTTTTAGCGTGAAAACGAAAAACTGAAGCTTAGCAAAGTGAATGAGAACTAATATTTATTAATAATAAATACCTCTACAAAGGACAATACCAAAGAGAATATATGTAGCTACAAACAAAAGAGCGTAGATTATTTACAAACATATTTAAGCACAAAGAAAACACAAATGAAAAATTAAATAAAGATCGGAACCAAAGAGAAGCGTGCAACGGGCAAATAATGCAAAATAATGCTGCGCTGCGTAGTGAACGAAATTATTGAATTGCATTAATTAATTAGTTCTAAACTTTAAGCATGCATATTTGAAGCATTCTCGGTGTCAAGTCTATGTCAATGTATTGTATGTGTGCAACAACAACTGCGAGCGCAAAAACAATTGCTCGTAAAGCAGCCAACGCTGCAGCACGCAGAGCAAAGATATTTTTGTAGCGTGGCGCACGCAGTTGAAACGAAGTTGTAACTACGAAGGCCAACACAAAACTGTGTTTGTGCAGAATTTTGATTGTTTTTTATGTATGAACACTGGCACAGCTCGTATTTTGTGTGTTTTTGGCAAACGAAAATCAAAATTAAAATGCAAATCGAAATCTCACGCGAAGACACCAATACACAAGGCACTTCTTACAGACATACCAACACACACACACACAACTGGCAGAGCCGTTAACACACGAGTTCAACCTAATTCTAGTCTAATTGTTAGATGCATAGGCAAAACATTGCAATTTGTGTCACAAAAGCGGGGAGAACAGGAGTTCGTGAACCCTGGACTTTTGATGATACAGCACAACGGCGAACGACATTGGCAACAGGCCAGTTGTTTGGCAAATCTTAGTCGAAATGATGTAATTGTTGTGCTTTGAATTTACATTAAGCAGCTTTGCAAACAACAACAAAAACAAAATTAACGAAATGCATAATAAAGCAACACAAACAAAAACTAATTTACAACTTATGGTCGTTTCTTTTTCCGGTGTAAGTTTTAGCTGTGAGGCTAAGTTCTTCTCTTCTGATTCCGGCATAAGTAAAGATTTGCCGGATATTCTTCGAATTCCTCTTACCAGTGATCTGAGCAATCGCACAACCAGCTATTATAATTGAATGCATTGTGCACTTATTTCAATTATAAATTTTTTCGTTTAAAGATTTATTACGAAAGTCCCAATTTGGTTATTATAAATTTGTATAACAAAGCCGAATAGATATTTTGTAATACTATAACACATCTCGTATTTAACATTTGACTGTTTATATTCAATTTTTATTTAATTTTATTCATATTCAAATTAAATACTGTCTTTCTATTCAAGTTTTTTAAGCGTAAAAAAGCCGAAAGTACGTTTTATAAGTAATTTCCATTTATTTATCAATTTATATTTTCCAATTATAAATATATATTTATAAATTGTATTTATATTATTTTGTGTAACAATTATATTTAGTTTTTTTATTCAGTTATACTATATAACTTCGTAGACATCGCTACAGTCCGCTCAACAAGTCAACACTCGAAACTTCTCTGAAAGCTACTTAATTCCATTTCCCCACAATCGTTTTCTGAAAACCACATAAATTTCAATAACTGTCTTTGGCAGTGTTTTTTTTATAATTTATTACATTTACAATAGATTGTATAATTTGGTTTATATTTATATATAAAACTCTGCTATTTATAAATGCCAAATTTGTATGTAAAAACATTTATGCAATTTCTAATATGACATGAGATCGTTTGTCTTTTGCACAACTATCTAGTCTAAGCAAATTTTCAAAAATATAATTTTTGCATATTTTTATTAAAAGCCCTGGCTTCATAATTTTGCCATCTATTATAAAAAAGCTTTTTTTTAATTAAAATTTTATTGAGATTCTGTTTTGGTTATGTTTAATTGTACTTGTTTCAAATATTGTATTTTCAACTATTCGCAATTTTGAAGGGGGAATGTGCACAGCATAATTGTTTGATGTATGTTTGAGGTGTGTTCAACAACATTAAAGCATATCACAATATTTAACATCTAAAGCTAAAACAAATGCATTATTCGAAAAAGTTTCCACCTTTGGTATAGTTCGGTTAATAAGATAAAATTTGTAGGCAGTTGAGTTGAATAAATTACTGACTAGTTACAGGGTGGGATAAAGTTCGGTTTTCCATATGCACGCACGCAATATGACTTTGCGTTGCATCTCATTCATTTCTAGCGTTAGCGTTGCACGCTCAGAGGCTCTCAAAGAGCGTTGGCGATGGTATGTAGTCGTTGTTCTGATAGATTATGGTGCCGTCAGGCGTTTCGATGGTTTTGATCATGGTTTTGCAGTAGAAGCACACCTTCGAGTTCATCAGATGCTGCAGAATGCAGTTGCTGCACGACTGGTGCTTGCACGGCGTAAATACGACAGCAATGGGCTTGGCACAGCAAATCGGACAGAGCGAGTCCTCCGACGGCAACGTGATATCTGACAATAAGGTTTGCTTCACTCGAAGCATTTCTATGAGGCGACGTACATCGTCCATTTCCTGTTGCGTTACATGTGTAGGATCTGAATGAAATGAGTTTCGTAAATTTCAAAAATACGCGTCGACTGTAGTGTCACTTACAGTCGCTCAGGGAAAATTTGATAATAGGTGGATCGGCACGGATGCGCTTCGTCGATGTAGATGGCACGGGCACCCGCACATCGTTGGTTAGCGGGTCGATGTGTGCGCGCGTCTGCGGATCAAAATTACCGCGTGGTATCTCGGCCTGCTGCAAAATGGGTGTCTTTATCTCCCCCAACGCAAACTCCAAATTTGCAAATTGAAAGCTCGGATCAGTGAGCAGTGCGCGCGTGATGCGAGTCACCTGCAAAGTCGAAAGTCGAATGAAAAATACTTGTATAAAAACCTTTCTTAATAGTGCAAGCAGACCTTTTGTGGATTTCTATCCGATTCAATTTCGGAGCGCATTAGGGCCAATAAAATGCCAAGCGCTGCGGTAATGATGGGAAAATGCGTGACCGAGTTCAAATCAGCCGAGCACATGTCTACCACGAATTGAAAGCAGCCGGGCGGCACTGTTACACGTGACAGCACTTGACTGATCAACTGACAAACCCGATTAAGAATAAGATCGCTGTTAGGGCGCGACGAGTCTTGGAAAATATCGGGCGCCACTGAAATAATCATCTCCAGACAACGCATAAGCGAAACGGTTAGCTCAAAGCACATAGAACAAATTTTCAGTTGCTTTGGCTCAAACACGGCATTCTCCTGACGGTGTGCGGTGTTCTGAATCTGCGAAAACGTAAGAGAGAACTTTTAGAATAAATAGCAGTTTTTGTGAAACTCGCAAGTGCCCGCTTACTTCTTGCAGCAATAAAATAAACTCGGAGAAAGCCCAATTTAGTTGACTCAACACCGAGTTTAAGAAGGCAGTTGCAAAAGGCTCATCTTCCGATAATTTACTACCAATCAGCTTTTGGTAATGTTTCGAAGGATTTGCAGGCGCAATGTGATGCAGCAAACCGGTGTGCGTCTCGTTTTTGGCTCGACTTCGGCAAAGGCCGAGCTGCACTGGCTCATTGCCGCCCTGCCAAACGCTGGGTTGACGCGAATCCTTGTAGGCAAAGCCTTCACCCAGCCAGAAGCGCAACAGCAGCCAGTTGCTCTGACCCCAAGCACGATTTTCGTAAGGCCGCAACAACGACTTGACGAGCGCAGTTTGACTGCAAAAAACGAATGCAAACAGTTCAAATTCACTGCCGTTGCAAAGCATAAAACTCAACCTTTTCTTCGGCACTCGCTCCAAAGCGCGAATGCCAGCCTTATGACATGTTAAAGTGCCCAATGCCTGAAGCAACGAGTCCTTACACGAGGCCAAAATTATGCGTGGATCGGCTGAATGGAGGCCCAAGAACTCTGCCGATGTGTTAATGGCACATTCAGAGTCTGAAAGTGGGCCAGCATTGACAAAAATAATTAAATATGACAAAGTTAGTCAACGGCGCGCGCCAATTACCAGCAATATCGAATTGCACGAACAAGTCATGGTGGCTGAAATCCATAACAGTATCCAGTAGAATGGGCAAAATATTGATATACACCTCAGGTACGAAGGAAAACAGCGGCCCTAAACGCGAAGAAGCCTGTAAAACGCAACACATCATTTGCAGATGCTATTTTCTTTCGAAAACCTCTCATTCTTACATTCAAGGTGCGCAAAGTTTTTTCCAGCAGCCAGACGAGCATCAGCCGCCGATGCTTGCCAAGCGCCACCGCACGATACCAGGCTTGCTTGCGTGCCAGCTCAATGGATCGTTTCTGCGCGTAAACAACGCATACACCATTAAGGACAATTGAAAGCGCTTACTTACTGCACTTACCGCAAACACATTTTCGCGCTGACTAAATTTCGTCTTCAAATCGGCCACAATATTGCAATGATTTTCATTCAAGCAAATGTTTGCGTGCTCTTCCAATACCTTCAACTTACGCTCCACATCCTCGCGATAGAATTTCGTCTCCCGCAGGACCTCATTCAAGGCAGCAATCTCATCGCGCACCGAAGAAATCTGCAAATCATTTGCATTCAGAGATTTCAACATGTTCTGTTTTTTTGCACATTAGTTGCCACTTACCTTGACTATGTACTTGTGGCCCACAGAATAGTAATACAGAATGCAAATATCGAGCATTTCCGAGAGTGAGGGTTCCATGCCGCTGTTGCCAGGCGATGCCTCAACAGCGGGCAACATCCGTGGATTGAAGAAGTGCGTAAATGTGGTCGAGGCGCTACATGAGTAACATTGAACTTGTATTGCAGCTGAACTAAGTACTTAAAATTTAGATATTCTTACACACCCTTGTGTGCTGCCCACGATGGCGATGTTGTTAATGTTGGCCGTTAGAAATATGGTGGGATCTGCAGATTTTACAATATATTAAACTATGCACGAGAGCCACGGGCCAATTTTGCTTACCTAGTTCGCCCATGCGCATTACGGTACGATCCTCCTCCACCAACTCTTGCGTACGTTCTGCGCCCAAATACGCAACAATGTCGCTGCGGTGCACTTTTCGCAAATGCGACAATACACCGCCAAGCCGGTCAAAGTGCTGATACTCAAAGGAGCCGTCGAAAAAGTAGTCTGGTTTGATTTCCACCTGCGCATTAGGCATTTCGCGTTCAAACAACGTCTTGGTGATATCTACCAGGATGCAGATAAAGGACAACGCCACTGTTGACTCCATTGGATGCTGTATGCTGGATTGCATTAGGAAAAAGGAGTGAAAGGGCTGCAAGAGAGAGTAGAGAACCAATTAATACCTGCTGCATTTTTTGGGTTCACCTGAGCAACGTTTTAATACCCTTTGCTCCATGCTGATGTCCATCACGTAGCGTCGCAATTTTGACAGAAAAATTTTACGACTGGACGCCGTGTGATCGTCACCATCGGAATTATCCAGCAATGTCAGCAGTAATGTTTTTTGCAGGTTGTATAAGCTGTCGGTAGATTTGCCGATTTTGTCCACGGCAGCCAAATATTTGGCCTTGGGACCACCAATTCCTGCAAGTAAAGCGTTGAAAGTTAAACGCGTTTTGCCAACTGGGTTAAAATACAAATTGACCTTCTGTCCAAGTGATGGCGTCGGGAACAAGCTCTTGCATGTGCTTGTACTCTGGTGGACGTAAATACATAAATAAAGCCAAGCTGTAAAATATTTGTTTCGATTCTGCCATAAATCGCTTCAAATTCGTCCCAACACGGTATTACAACATACCAATGCTTCTTGAAGAACTTATACTCCAGGAATACCTTGCGCGTGTGCGGGTGGTTGCACATACAGGTGAGCACAAAGATTGCCCTGCGCTGCTTCTCATAGTCCGTGCCGGAATGTGTGTGCGTATAGTCGGCCAGCAGCGCATTCACTAATTTCTTCATCACAAACTTCACTTCCTCGTTTTCTAAATAGTTCCACAATATAGAGAGCACTGTGCCCAGCACGCTTTCCGGTGCACCGGGCTGTATGAGAACCTCCTTTTCTTTCTCCTTCTCATCGGTCCTAGAAGACATGGCCAATGTATTCCGGTTTATAAATTACATAACGCTAGACTCACCTGACCACACACAAATCCGATATTTGCTTCAGCAGTTTTTCTTCGATTACGTAAGGATCGTAGAGCACCTGTGACAACTTTTCAATCAACAGAGTACAAAATACGATGTACACGGTTTTTTTTGTAGAAATCCGGCCATCGAGTTGCTTCTTCTCCTTGCAGCAAGAAGTTCGCGTCACAACACCCGCCAAATTTATCAAGTACCCCAGCAACAAGTCAGCCTTTTGCAGGCGCTGTATGGGCTTAGCTTGCAGCGGCATATATCCCGCTATCGGATACTTAAACGGTACATTGCCAAAGTTCATTTGTAGGCCCTGATTGTAGCCCAGGGAAACAGCGGGAAAGAAGCAAATCCCGGGACCAAGTTCTAATTTATTGAAGGCGACACCCATCGAACGACCATTGCGATAGTATTCGATTGTTTGTTTCTCCACATCCAGCGTGACGGAAATAACGTCTCCAATTTGCCATTTATCGCCATATCTGCAAAAAATTTTGAATTTATATTATTCTGTTTAATTCAAATTTGTTACCGATGGCTCTTTACTCACTTGCTGGTGGATATGTGCCAGATCTGCTGCTTACTGCCGTCGTAACCATAGCTCTGTTTAGTGTCCCCTACGCCACTGTTCTCGTTAAAGGTACACTTATTGGAACACCAACCAACCTGCATCACACCCTTGCTATGCAGGTGCACCTGCGGATAATACCGATGCAGAGGAGACAGTATTATATTCAGCCTTCGAAAGCGGAAACAATCAAATCTATCAAAACAACCTACTCAAGCATATTGGCGAATATGTTAATTTCTTAAAATATGCCATTTCCAAAATATATTTTTATCTTAAACAGTCGCCAATATCCAAAAAGACCGCAACGGACCACTGTGCGTCAGTCACATTAGAACATATGTGCATATGTCGCTCTTCAATTGGTCAACTAACCTTCTAGCTACCACAGACAGTCCACCAACCCACCCACCTACCGCACTTCGACCCACACCCACACACGCTTACCTCATACATCCATCGGCCGCCGAATACGCATACATTCGCCTTTATCGTATTGAAGCTCCCCTGTGAGCGCAGCGACAGCCTGTCCGCCGATATGCGCACCGTCGACGTAAAATCAATATCGCAAATGGTCATTTCCGGCCCCAACCGGTAGTTCATATCCGTGCGTTGCTGTTTTATTGGACCCACGGAATTGACGTCGATGGTGTTGAGCCGCTCCTGCAGCCAACTCCGCACCACGATCATCTGCCTGTAATTTAAAATCGAAGCACACCATTTAATTCATGCTTCTTCGCGTGCCTGTGACCTCCAGCACCGGCTGTACGATGGTTGGGCAGCTCAGATCAGCCAAATTTGTCAGACTTACTCGGACAGTGTCATTTCCTCGACTTTGGGGGGCTTGGGTGGATCCGGTGCGTTGGAGCAAGCGGCCTCGTCCTCTGTCTGCGGCTTATCTTGTTCATTGGAAAGCTCTTCGAAGATATCCTCACCAAAAACTCTGACAAATAATTTTGCAATTGACATAATTTTGCGTGGACCTTTAATGCATTTGTATTAGCGCCTGCTTTTTTGCTGTCAATAAATTGTTCGAATTAAAGAAAAAATATCTTGTTTCGAAAAGGAAAAACTGTAACCGGTAGAATCTTTTGTTTACTTTTGGAATTTGATTTATTAGAAAATTATTTGAAAATTGATTTCTTTTTTCTTTCCCACCGCCACCGCCGTCAGTCACGATAGACGGCCAGCTGAGCTAACGATTTCCGCTGCGTTCAGTGTTGTAGAACGATTTTATGCAACGCCCGCAATTAATTAAGAAACACATGACAAAGCTCCCTGAACTGTTCCATTGCTTGCTTAAATTTTGAGCTACCTTTTTCTTCGAAAACTAGTATTTTCCAAAAAAAAGAAGACAGTGGAATCCTCACGCAAGAGTATGGTTTGTATTCTGGCGCTGTCTTATGTCCATCTGTCCACTGCCTTGAAACAACAACACTGGCGACAACACTGCTTCTTCCTGCGTCATTTAACAGCCATTCACAATTAAGTAACTTTCGTGTCGACGTGTTTATTTGTTGCTGTTTTTATTAAGCTGCCATTCGACCCATAAGTAAATAGCTAAAATCGAAAGTTTCCCGTCTTCCGTGGAACGATTAATACCTACGCAAACGAACTACAACAATGGGATCCGACTGGGATGAGATCAAGCGCCTAGCAGCGGACTTTCAAAAGGCGCAGCTTACGTCGACTTTGCAAAGGTTAGTCGGGTACGCACTGCTATTAATTCCGTACTCATCTTTCGTCCACCCTTGCAGATTGTCGGAGCGCAATTGTGTAGAAATTGTGACGTTGCTGCTGGAGAAGAAGCTGCTGGAGGCGTTCTTCACCAACGATGGCAAAGAATACATCACCCCGGACAAGCTGGAGCGTGAGATAATGGACGAGCTATACGTCAGCGGCGGACGTGTCAATCTGGTTGAGGTCAGCAAAACATTGAATGTGGATTTGTCGAGAGTGAGTGGCCAAACCTTTTGATTCCATGTGATTTGTGAGATTGAGTGTGTTTTTGCAGATTGAGAATGTGGCCGCTGATATTGCTGCCAACAATGAAGGCATCCACTATATGCTGGGTCAGCTGATCGATGACGAATACATCACGCAGATAGCACAGGAGATTAATGAGAAGCTGTCGCAAAAGGGTGAAATTTCCGTGTCGGATCTGACGCAGCAATTCGACTTGCCCTCTGACTTTTTGCAGCACAATGTCATGGAACGGCATTTGGGCAAAATCATACGGGGTCGACAGGACCCCGCTAACCCGCGAATATTCTTCACGCAAGCGTACATACAGCGCTGCAAGGCGAAAATACGCGGAACACTAGCGGCCATCACGCGACCAATAAATGTGGCCACTATACTGCAGCAGATCAACGTACCGGAGAAAATCTTCCACTCGGTGCTGGACGAGATCGCACTGGCCGGACAGGTGACCTCAAAGATGTCCAACGCGCAGTACATACCACACATCTATACCAAGATGCAAGTAAGCCATTTTAAGTGCGCTGCAATAACTTGTTTACCCACCCTTCTTTTCCATTACAGTCCGAATGGGTGAGTTCATTCTACAAGCAGAACGGCTTTCTGGAGTATGAGGCTATCAGCAAGTTGGGAATTTCCGATGCCAAGCAGTTCATACGAAAGCAATTCCCCAGCGAACAAATTATGTTCTTAAAGCGCTGCGCCATTGGATCGAAGATTGTCGATCTGACTGTGCTTACTTCGTTGAATGAGTGCAATGCCACCAAAAGCTACCTGGATTTAACTACTATATTACCCTCGAACATGTCCGCAGAAGATGTGGAGGAGATATTTAACACTATTATGGCGCGCAAGAACAGCACACCCGGAAACTTTGTGTTCCTGGATAGTATTGGTGTGCAAATTTGCCTTTGTTAAAAAAGAATTAAGTTTTAATTACGAGTAATCTTGTAGTGTTCTCACAGCAATTTCTCACCGAAATCGTGCAGCCCTGCCATGATATGGCGCACACAAAAGCCAAAACTGCTGTCGAAAGTGGTATATATCAGCAATATTTGGCCGAGAAGCAGCTAGCCGGCAAGGTGACGACAAGCTCGCAGGACTACGAGGACGAAACAAAACAGGACAAACGAGAGGAGCGTCGCAAAAAAGCCTCCTCGGGCAAAGCTGGTGGTGGTAGCCAAGGACGCGAAACCAAAACCAAATCAACTAAGAAACATCAACGGGGTGGACGGGGCGTCGCAGGCAACGCTGACAGCGACGAAGAGTTTGAAACGAAAGCAGGTAATCGGAAAGGCACCAAAACCTTTGAGCTGGTAAAGGTGGAGGATATCGCGGCGATAGTCAGCAAACGGCTACAGGAGGAGGGATTGGATCATTTAGCATACACTATTGCTGAGCTTCATCATAGGTAATGCATATATTGCAGCATTCAGTGAACATCGTTCAAACACTTTCCACATTTTTGCAGTCAATTGAATCAAGTTGCGCTGGCCAAGGCACAAGAATTGTTTGAAGCCACGCCGCAGACTAATCGCCGTCAGACGCACGCTGTCATACAAGAGAAATTGAATACACTGCTGGTGGACATACGTCTGTACGAAAAGGGATTAAAGGTGAGTCCTGCAAAATAATCACGGACAATTTGTAAATAGCATATTAAATAAATATAAACGACTATTTTACAATTTGTACATAGCATATTAAATAAATATAAACGACTATTTTATAGCTCTTGCCTGCAGATATGCAAAGCCAACTTGTGAAATATCTGCTTAGGTCGTTGGGCAACGATGTCTGCAATGAATTAACAATCTACATAGCCAACGAGTGCAATCTAACTGTGAAATCAACCAATCTGAATGTAGACCAACGCAACAAAGTTGCGCAAGAGTGCGGTAAGTGCTAAAATGTTGGACCCCTGAAACGTGTAATTTATTATATCTTTCACACAGATGCCGAGTACAAAGCGGCTCTCACAGAGCTGAACAAGGCGTTGAATAAATCCATCGATGAGTTCGTGTTGGCTACTGAATCAGTTCTGAAAACTTGCAGTATGATCATTAAAAAGGTGGACAAGAAAAAGGATCGCCAGTTGATTGTGCAGCATAAGGAAAAGTTGACGCAGCAGCTGCGTGAGACCGCAGACCCGGCGCTGGCATTGCATCTCTCGTCGCTCGTACTCTTTACTACTGTAACCGGCTGCATATTGCATGCTTCTGGTAAATTTGTGGCGCAGATTCTAAGCTTCATACGGCCCAGTTTGAATGACGAGTCAAATTGTCAGCTAATTCACTACCATGGTAAGTGCAGCTGTTAAAAATTGGCAGGTTTTCTGCTTGACACTTGACATTTACTTCCCAGACTTGGTTTTAAAATTGCTGCAAGCCCAGGCCGACAGCGAGGAAGCGCGCAGCATCAGTGAACAATTACATAGTCTGCAGGGCGGCATAAAGGAATTGGCTTTTAACTTTGAGAAACCTGGTGTGTCAAAGACCGAATGAGGCTATACGTGCACATGAGCTAATTGTTAGTAAGCCAATCCATGTGTTTTTGATTTGATTTGATTTCCGTTCTACGAAAAAATTGTCTAAACTGTCTGCTTGGCCTTTTTGGTATTTCTGTAATAAACTACAACCTGTTAAAATTTTGTACTGCGCTGTAGCTTTACGTAATGTGGAGATTTCAATAAAATCCTTGTGCGACCTTGCATTGCTCTAACAACATGGTCATGAATTAATTTATCCTTTTAAGCAACACGTAGCTATTATTTTTTTCTGATAAAACAAGTCTTTATTTTACAGTTTATTGAGTTAAGTTGAAAAAGATGCTTAAGCTACTTTAACAGATTTGTAGTGTTTTATAAATAATCTTATATACAGCACTTTTCGGCGACAAAATCATGTCATTCGCTCAAACGGGAGTGTAGGGAACTGGTGCAACTGCAGAATTGCTTTCAATTTGGCCATGTCTCAACAACTGTGCAGTCTTTGCAGTATTTGTTTTGCTTTGTCGCACGTCTGCCTATAAATACGTTCAAAATAGTTCGAGGCTATTTACACGAGGATTGAGAGCTTACATAAAGAGCGGATTTTTCGCATCGAAGCCATCCAACGTTTGCTTAATGTATGTGATGAATAGCTGCATATTCTTCAGTGTTTCGGAATCGGGCTGCAGCCATACCGTGGGCAATGTGTTAACTACAATGTAGGCCTTGCTAATGGCGTCGTTCGGGCTGCACACCTGCCAACAAAAAATCAGTTGGAATAAATGTAAAGTAAACTGTGTAGTGTTAGTGAACATTAAGAAGCACAGCTACACTTACCCGCATTGCAAGCAACAGGTAACGATTCAACAACGATCCAATGGCCAGCTCACGCAACGACTTATCCGCGATTATTCCCTGCCAGCTAAGGAAATTACGAAACAGCTTAAGACCGCTGCAGAACTGACGCTGAAAAAACGAAGTCTTTGCCTCTTGCACTCTGCCGAAAGCACATTGGGGTCTTAGAAATTTATATTTTTAATAGAATGCACGTAATGCTTACTGTTTCGGAAATATGGGAATGAAAACATCGTTCTCCAAGGCCAACTTCATGCGTTCTAAAATTGTATCAAATAGCTGCTGCAGCGGCTTTGAGCTCTGCTTAATGGGATAATCTCGGCCCAGTCGGTTGATGAAACCAATCAGGCGCAGAGTTTGTGTGGTGGACAGTGGATCCCAAGAGAGATTCACAATTTCTGTAATTTACTGTTAATAAGAATCGGTCATTGTATTAATACTTCATTCCACTAACCAGTGACTTTGGGCAGCACGATTTTCTCAATTATAGTCGGCACCAAATGCAGATCTGGATCCAGTTTTAGTGACTCCTCTGTCTCGTGCTCGCTCCACGCGTAGAGCATACAAGCCGGATACCAATTCATCTTCTCTATATCCTTATATTCTTCGAGCAACGGAGACCAGGTCAGCATTTCCAAACGCACCAAGGGACCAAGTATCTGAACACATGTGATGTAATATACATTCAGTTGCATTGGTAAAAATGAATGTCAGTAGTCACCTTTGGTATGCAGAGGTGAACAAACGCATCCCTGTAGGAGTTGATGTCAGTTTTGCGCCACGCATAGAACTTTATTAAAATCTGCTCCACTTTACAAAATTCATCCGTAACATCGATGAAAATCTCCTCGGTCTCTTTCACAATTTGCTCTGCAAACAACCAATTCAACGGTGTACATATTCAAAACCAATCAACCTAAATCAAACAATACCTAAACTATTCTGTATTTGCTCTTGATAGCGATCCGAGGTCTCGTCATCACTGGACATGCCATCCAGATGCGAGCTCATTAGTTCGTTCTTTTCGCGCTCGTAACGTCGGCGTGTGCGTCTTCCCTCCCGTTCGGCGGCGCGACGTTGCTGCTCCTCATGCTCTTGTCCACGACGTGTTGTCCCGGGCTCTACAAATTTAATAGAATCATTAAGCTATGGAAGTATTCAGACATGTCCGCAACTCACTTGCTGCTTCAGCCATTTCTTTTGCCTGATCGCGCACATCCTGCCGCCTGCGTTCGATTAAGAAAAACTGATGCTTGGAAAATAGCTGGAGCGCACGTTTTTCTAGCTCACTAATAAGTGGGGTCTATGAGAAAGTAAACAAGTAAGTACGCGTCATTAGGAAAAACCAATCTATGGACAGAATTACCTTCTGATTCAGACAGTCAATGAGATCCGCAACATAGCATTTCAGTTCTTGATAAAAGCGATACTTGGCAGCGGCAGTAGGCGCTTTCTGACTGCAATCCATTTCTTCTAACTTCAGCACTTTCAATTCATTTGAAATGCGCTGAATGTCGGCCGTGTGCTTGTCGTTCAGCTCACGTAGTTTTAAAAGTCTACCAATGGGTAAAAAATTAAAAGGTTTACTTATTAACTCGCAATCATCCAACTGTGACTAATGTTCATCACAATCAGTGGACCGTACCGCGTATTGATGGCATCGCGTATCTCATTGGGCGCACGCAACGCAGCATGCTTGGCTTTGTCCTTTTTCGTCTTTGTCGAAACCAGTACTTGCTGCGGCTTTTCCAGCGAACTTTTTGCGTACGCTTGCTCCAAGAGCGTAGAAGTCGACTGCTGCTCGGACTGGTACTCCAGGGCGTTCTGCGTTGCTGGCTTTATCATGAAACGCGAGAGCACCGACTCGTGTTGCGCATTCACTAACTGCGCACCAGTCACCCCTTTGCGTATCTGCTGGTTTTCCCATTCGTTCATCTCGTGATCGGAGTCCTCATCGGAATCTGAATTGGAGAGAACGCAAAAACACAAAATTCAGTAACTTTCCGCATAAGCACCTCGTCATCGATTCGCTTAAATAAGACAATAGTAAAATTCCACGCGACTTTGCAAAAACACCTGACACTACATACAGTCATGCTCCACCGAGTAGAACTGTTCGCGCCGTTCTTCGCGCTCCTTTATGCCCGTTATGGCATTCATGTCCACACGCTCCTCATCGTCCGAGTTGTCGCCTTCAACATCTTCGCGCGCCAGCCGACTACCTTTCTTGGTGGACTCCTTGGGCTCCTCGACTGGAATAAAGTCTCCTAAGAGCCGGTAAATGAAAAATGAATCAAATAAAAATTGTACTGGCAAAGTGTTAAGGTTGCTTACCTTGTTCTCTGGCCTTTTGTCGCCGCTTGCGCGCTGCATGTATCATGGCAGCATCTGGTATGGAACCACTCTCCAGCATTTGCTTCAATTGCTCCGGCTTGGAGAAGCGATGGCGGCCGTTGCGCTCATCTACGTCCTCCTCGTCGGACATATCATTGCGTCCGGCACAGAAGGCGGCGCGGCCGTTGAGTATAATATCGGGTTCAGATTTTTTGACAACCAGCTGTGGACAAAGCGGATGTGAACGATCAGCCAATTGGACATTTTAGATTTTTATGCAACTTAAAAATGTTTAAAACTATGCAGATGAGCTGATAGCAAATTTTTAATGTTTCTTTCACAGAACTTGGAAGTTATGTATGAAGCAGGTTCAAGTAAAGTAATGATTAATAAGAAAATTAAGAGCGTTAATGCAACGAATTTCAAAAAACTGAGAATACAATTCACTAGTCATTGAAATTTGTATGCCTGCAAAAATTTTACTTATTCAATTTTTGCAATTTTCGACTGCTGTCTCCTTGCAGAAAAAACGCTTATAATTATTTTCTAAAATTAAAGGAATCATTTTGTAATGTTGTTATACCATAAATTGCAGCAAAGAACTACATACATTTGTGTATTTTGAAGATTTTAATTTTTTCACACTGAAATCTGTGTTAAAACTTGTGAGTTTTCGGATTGCCGGATATGCAGAACATGAAAAGCGCCGATTATACATAGTTAGCGTTATTGCAGAAACTTGTTAATAGAGCTTGCCACAATTTTTCAAAATTACAAATTGATTCCCAGCTTCGTTCCTCTCTATCGCCTTGTCTCTTATGTGATCCAACATTCAGCATCGGTGGCTGCATGTTGGAGCGCTGGAAAAGCGTCTTTGAGATTGATTTTTGTATGTTTTTTTTGTTTGACCAGTAATTGCGATAGTCATTTTGCGTTAAAATACTTTGTAAGAAATCTGATAATAATAACCTTACCACAAAGTCGTCTGTGCGTATTTCTGTTTGGATACTATCAGTTTTTTTACTTTTACACTGTTCAGCTGTAGTGGCGGCTGAAGTATTGCTCACAGCTGTATTGCCGGCATAGGACGACGACGCAGACGCAGAACACTTATATTTACTATTAGTTGTTGTCGTTGTTGAACCTAAACTACTGGAATTGTTGCTACTGTATGCGGTACTACCACCGCCTCCGCCACGGCCATTTTCATATCGGTCACGCTGTCGGTCGCGCTCCCGATCAAAGTCACGCTCACGCTCACGCTCCCTATCGCGTTCACGGTCACGTTCTGATCGGCCACTTGAGCCGACTTCTCTGCAGTCTCTACCGTGTGAGCCCTCGCGTTCCTCTTTCTTCTTCTTTCGACGCTCTTTGTCCATCATACGCATCACCTTCTTGCTGTGCGATGATTTGCGCACTTGGAACACCTCCGCGTCTTCCTCTGTGGAAACAAAAGCAATTATGAGCACATTTTCTGTATAAGGGCCGACATCTATTAACTAAGAGCTGGTATTTAAATATTTAATTAGTTTGTGATTTTGATTAGGGGGTTTTGCTTTGTGTTCTTATCGATTAAACGCCTCCCAACGCCAAACTTCTCACACCTTGCCCACCAACCGCCCATCAAGCGCTTACCATCATCGGCAAAACTAAGCAACGCTTTGGCCTTTTTGCCATCTGCATTCTCCACTTTGCTAACTTTTTTGCTGCTCGATTCTTTACTCCTCTCTCCGCTTTTCTTGCTGCTGGACAACGATGGCTCCTTC
Organism: Melieria omissa; assembly: GCA_963971225.1. Classification (NCBI taxonomy): domain Eukaryota; kingdom Metazoa; phylum Arthropoda; class Insecta; order Diptera; family Ulidiidae; genus Melieria; species Melieria omissa. The sequence continues at coordinate 58,048,799 of OZ020267.1, read as the reverse complement.
TCGCCGTCCAGCTCCATGGGCTCCAGCTTCTCTTCCTCATCGTCCAGTGTGCTGGAGAACACACGCCGCTGTATTTTTTTCGGTTTCCGAAAAAGCGACATTTTCGCCAAGCTCCGCTGCTCTGAGATGACGGCACGCGTTTGCGGCACGATTGAAGTTAAAAAGTGGTAACAGATTGCAAAAGTAATCCAACAATTTAGCTCGCTACGTCCGTGTCTGCTCAAATGTGCAAATTCCTCTTTTTCGTTCTAATTTTCCAAACACGGCTGTCAATTTTGACTTTAGTTGGCAGTGCTGCCACATTGCATCTGCATATACTTAAGGCTGAAGGTGCACACCGGTGCACACGTACTCGTTCACATTTTCAGTAGAGTACAGCAACACTGGCGAAGCATTGATGATTTTTCTGCGTTTGTGTTCTTTGGGTGTGTTGGCGAGTTGACTGCTCTGGCGGCCGACAGTAGTGAAAAGCATTTCAAATATTTCTGCGTTGCAATTTGTTTAATTTAGAGCAGCTGGAAAATGGGTTTAAAAGGTTGTGAAATCCTGTTGGACAATCCCTGGAATACGTACTATGCGGGCCAAACGGTCAATGGCCAGGTGAAGTTAACTTTCGATTCGTCCAAGAAAGTTCGAGGTGAGTGCCAAGTGGGAGGCTGTTGGAATTTGGAATATGTGCCGCTGAGGAAACAAACCCGACAGTTTTTCTCCGAACCGACAAACATTGGACCTAACTGGAGCGGCATGGGGCTTAACAACACCCAGTTCGAGGAGCTATTACTCATTCATGACGACATCGACGGCGCTGCAAATCACATCATTGTCACTCAAAGACAATGCACCACCCGCCACCGCCGCCTGTACCGACTCCTCCCGAGCACATACACACACACGCTAAAGCGGTTAGGCATCGCGAGCGGCGCTATTGCTGCTGCTTCAACTTGTCTTCGAATTTGTTCCTTCCACTTTTATTTGATTTTTGGCTTTGTTGTCGATATGCTAGTACAGAAACTTGAAAAAGCGGTTTGATAGCGTTGTCTATCTCTTTGTGGTGTACCCTACACCCCCACTTTTCGCTGAGGCGGCCTAGTAACGTCTAAAATTAGTGACGGTGGCTGTGGGAATGAAAATGAACAGTGGTGTTGTGCCTACTCATCCGCCCGTGTATTCATCTGCACTACTTATTCGTGCTATTAGTTGCCGGACTGTAGGGTATTGCATGATGCGTTCTTGACCGATATAAATAGTTTGTACTAGGGTTTCGTTTTTGAATGGCGCCGCATGTGGCGAGCCCGGTGTGCGTCCCACCTCACCCCCCTTATACACTGACAACACCCTACGCACTTCAGCATTTGGCTGTTTTTAAAGAAAATATTTCGAAAACGGTGCACCGCGGCGTGTTGCTCAAGTGGCGCATTGTGACGTTATTGGGTCAAAAGTGGGACGCGCGGTTATTGAACTGCCAGCAGATGGCCCACCGAAGGCGCTAAAGCATAGGCGGAAGCATTAACTAATAGTTGCAGAAATTTACATCCAACACACGAAAAGCAGAGTTTTGAAAACGCTTTGAAACCGAAGGCGCTAAAGCATAGGCGGAAGCATTAACTAATAGTTGCAGAAATTTACATCCAACACACGAAAAGCAGAGTTTTGAAAACGCTGTAACGATTGTCTGGTGCGCGGTGGTGTTTGACAAATAAAAAATATAATAACAAACGAACAAAAACAACGAAATTACTTCAGCGCAGATGATGTCATGCAGCAAACACTCTACTGGCGACGGCAGTGTCTCGGCTTTGGAGACACACTAACAGTACTCAGTTATTTATAGCGCGCACATAAAACACGTAAAACCACAACTAAATAAATTTAATGCAAAATCGGCTTACGCCTCAAAGGCAGCAATTGAATTGAATTTTAACTATCGAATCAATCTCACTATCGATTTCTTTAGGCATCATTATACGTTTTCTGGGCGAGGCCAATACAGAATGGTCTGAAACGAAGAACGTAACCACGAGCGAGGGCAAACAGGAGCAGGAAACGGAAACGCTGCGCGGCCATGAGGAGTACTTCCAGATACAGTACTATCTATTGGGTGGCAAAAATAGTAAGTACTCCCCCACTGTCTTTGACATTACCCGAAAATTGCGAAACGTGTTGCAGAGCCTCGTTTGCATCTTTCTTACAGGTTCCGAAACTGAATTGCCAGCTGGCACGCACACTTACCCCTTCACCTGTGCACTGCCGCCCACTTTGCCGTCGTCATTCGAAGGCGAATTCGGACATGTGCGCTACACAATTAAGGTGACATTAGATCGTCCGTGGAAGTTCGATCAGGATATGAAAATGGCATTCACTGTGATTGCACCCGTTGATTTGAATGTCAATCCTCGTGTTAAGGTGTGTACGTGTGTTTTACATCTCCATACTCGTTTGACGTCTCCCATTACAGGAGCCCTACAAGCTGGAGCTGGAGAAGAGCTTTTGTTGTTTGTGCTGCCGTTCCGGCCCACTGTCGGTGATCACCACCATTCCAGTCACCGGCTACGTATCGGGCCAAACCATACCCATAACGTGCGAGTGCGACAACGCCAGCAACGTCGGCATCACGTCTGTCAAGTTCATTTTACGCAAGCGCGTCACGTTTCTCGTTACACAGCCACGCAGCGACAAGAAGCAGAGTAAAGTGACCATCTCGGAGCTGAGCATCGGCCCAGTGGCCGGCAGCGAGACGCGCACCTTTACGCAGCAATTGGAAATTCCAGCACTGCCGCCCACAAATTTGCTCAATTGTGGCGTTATCACACTGGACTATGATTTGCATGTGAGTTCGCTTACGCTGCGCCTTTTCCCGTACCAATTCGTTTGCTAATAATACATGTGCCTGTTTAGATTGAGTGCGATGTCAGTGGTCCACATCGCAATCTCTCCGGCAACATACCTATAATTTTAGGTACGATTCCGCTAGCTTCATTTAAACCGCCAGCCCCGTACACGGATGTGCCCGCACAGGTGGCGCCGCAGCATCAAGACGACCCATCCTTGGCACCCACACAGCCAGTCAGTCCGGCCAGTCCGCCCAATGGCGCAGGCGGCGCGCTCGGATGGAATGTGGCCGACAGCGCCGGTGCGCAGCTCTACCCCAACATACGTGAGTGTACAGTTCACTAGTTTTTGGAATCAAGTTGAACTAAAGCTATCATTGACTTTGCAGCGCCACCACAATTCGTCGAGACTGAGTACAGGACCCAGAAAATCACTGGCAATGATGACTCCGAACACACAACTGTTGTGGGCGACCCAAGCTTTGCGCCACGCTATCCAACGTTCCAGTTCAATGCCACTGCGCCAGCACACATGTAGATATGCACCATTAACCTGCTGCCGCAATCTACGCAGACTTGTTTGATGATTTTATTTTCCTTATTTATTTTGTGCACAAAGACTAAGAGGACAGATAGCAATAAGGTGAAAAGTTGCAACTCGAACGCACATGTCTTTAATGAATATATATATATATATATTATTTTCGATGCATTTTCCGCAAATGAATTTACCAGAGGTTACTATCTCAATTTTATTCATCTGACGCGAATATCCTCGAAATAAGCATTTTGCTTCCGTCCGCGGTGCTTTTACTCATATAGTACGTTTTTTAGTTTGCTTTTCCAACCTCTTTCGAATATTATCGTTGGTTTATAATTGAAGAAACGAGTGCCTAAACAATTTGCAATTATTGTAAAGAACAATAATTACGCTAAAAATGCGTGAGTCTTTCGAAAAGTAAAGTGAAAGGAATTTTTATAACGATTTGATATTTTCCGAGGAATCTGTAGAAGTAGTGTGTTTTTTACAATCGTTTTTGTTTAATTTTGCAGTAACTGCAGTACAGGAGAATTTCAAAATGCATTAATTTTGTAAGAGCTTAAGCAGACACTTGGTGTACGCATTTAGAATGTGTGTGTGCATTCGCAGCCAATGTGGTAATCTCCTTGAAATATATTTGAGTTATGAAAGCAGCACATTAAATATTTTATATTCATATATATTTAATATCATTACATATATTACTTATTTTTTGTTTTGACGCCATATACGAGCAAATAAATTCAGCCAAGTTCCAACAACTTCCGCATACAAATAAACTATGTGTATATTATGAATTTTAACCAAATCGTACAACTGACTTTCAATTATACAAGGTTATCATTTAAGAAGGTTATCACAAGAAGGAAGAACAGAAAAGCCGTTGACAACGGAGTTGTCTCCTTATTTTACTAGTTACCATGAAATATAACTCAGTTATAAACTGAGTAACAACCAGCCTATTCAGCGAATGAACCGAACTACAAAGTCGTTGAAAGAGTCTATTTAACTTTTAGCGAAAAATGCTAGTAGCATTCACGATAAGTGTTTTTTCTTCTAAACTAACACAACACTCATCATTTACATGTTCAGCAATGGTTTTCTTTTATTTATTCCAAAATCAAAATTTTTCCAATCAAAACAAGTGTAAATACTCTGTTGGCCAAATAAGGGAGAACAGTCGCGGCTCGTAATCCCGAATACTTCGGTTGTCTCAAAGTCGCCTTGCAATACATATACATCATATCTGCAAACAGGACAGCGCCGAATGTTGGGTGCTTCGATCAGCAACCGAACGGTGTTTTGTTATTTGCGTCACGCTTCTGCACATGTATCATCACTTTGATAGCGTTGCCCTTCTGATGACGCGCGGTATCAAAAGCTTCCTCTGTGTCCTCGATCATAAAGTGATGTGTTACCAATTTGCCTACATTCGACTTCCCAGTTGCAACTATAGTGAGTGCTGATTGGTAGCTGAAATGGACGTAAATGTATTAAAACGACAGCCAGCATTTTCGGAAAATTATAAATGAACATTATCCAAAACACGTTGCTTACTCATTGCAGTAGCGAAACACGCCGCGCAGATCCACCTCACGGGAAAGCGCCTCCATCAGCGGCAGCTGTATATCCGACGCCGCCATACCCACGATTACACAATTGCCGCCGGAGCGTGTTGCCTGCAAATGAGAAAAGGTCAATTTCATTCATTTGCCGCTGTCCCATTGCCATTACATAAACCCCCAAAACAACGGAATCCTGGCTACCGACGCAATCGATCGTTTTATCGGGCATTTCGCCGACAATTTCCTTGATCTCCTGGGCCAGTTCTTTCGGATTAGCTCCGTTGCATATCTGTAAAGCGTTTGTGGCTCCGAGCTTCTTTGCCAATTTCAAGCGATGCTCATTGACATCGGTGATAGTAATGTTGGCCGCGCCCCACGCCTTGGCCACTATCACCGTCGTCAATCCAATGGGTCCGGAGCCCAAGATCAGCACTTTGCTGCCCAGGCGCACCTCGGCGCGTCGACAGCCGGCCACCCCCACTGACAGCGGCTCCATCAGTGCACCCTCCTCCATCGAGACATGATCAGGCAGCTTATAGCAGAAATCAGCAGCATGTTTGTAGTAGCGCGTCAGATTGCCATCGTAGGGCGGTGTGGCGCAGAAAACCATTCCGGGACACAGATTGTACTTGCCCTGCTTGCAGAAATCGCATTTGCGACAGGGCTCGCCCGGCTCAATCGCGACGCGATCGCCCTTTTTCAGATGCTTCACACCCTTGCCGACTTCTGACACAACACCCGAGGCTTCGTGGCCCATGACCATGGGCTTCTTTATAACAAACGGGCCGATACGACCCTTAACCAGATAGTGCACGTCCGAACCGCAAATGCCCACACAATCCATAGCGAGCAAAACCTCTGCCAAGAAAAAGATAATATTTCATATTTCAGGAAGTTTCGACACTAACAGAAAATATGCTACGAACCGCCAGGTCCAGGTTTGGGTATGGGCCGTTGTTCCTGTAAGTGAAAACTATAAATTATCGGCAAACCATAAATAATTCAAGCAAAACCAATCCCAAATTACCTGACATCATAACCTGGGCCGCAACAATACGTTTATTATTAAATTAACCCATGCGACCTTCCCTCTTAATTAGTAAATATTCAAATGATAACGGCAAATGCCTATATATAAACACTGCATATTTAAGTGTGTGCTGATATTTTTAAAGTGCTGAACAACAAAGCCACTCCAACCTTTCGAGAACACGGGCACGCGAAGCGAGAAGTGGCGATTAAAAGCCATTCAATTGATAAGCAACGCACTTAAGTACATCACAAAGCTACAAAACATTTTCTGATTCCGGAACTTGATTTTTCCCTAGGAGCCACTGCTGATAGTTCAAGTGTCTGGAGAAGTATGCACTGTGGTCTGGCCAAAAAGTGGCCCCTGGACTGAACTAAAATCACTCTTGCTAATACACTTTTGTCTATTTTTGTAAAATTGAATATACAGGGCACTCGTGAAAACGTGAACACTCGATTACGTGAACTCTCGACTACGTGAACACTTTGTTTTTTTTTTTGTTTTTTTAAGGTTTAAGTTACTCGATGACGAGAATTATTTTTCCTATTGAATACTCTTAAACGTGAACAATGCTTGAAGGCTCTTAAACGTGAACACCCCTTTGTGTATATTTTTCGCAAACATTTCATCGCCCACAACCTTAAATGTGTATATACTCGTCCCTTTTTAACTTTTTGTTATAAAACTTAATTCAATTATTTTTTTATAAGTAGTTTCAAACAAAAAAAAACGTATTTTTCAACAATCGTAAACTTGAACAATATCGTAAACGTGAACAGCCTTGGTTTTTATTAGTTCACGTTTTCGCGAGTGCACTGTATATGAATGTAAAGAATGTGCGGCAAATATTAGTTCAGCCCAGCTACGGCAATCAGGGCTTGGCCATCTACCCAATGCAAAGGTGCTCACCAGACATATTTCCTCAATGCCTTTCATCACCGCAGTCAGATTATCCTTTTTGCCACTTTCGCCGCATTGCTGTTGTTCGCTACTCTTACTGGCTTGGCGACAACACTCCTTCCTTTCAATTTTAGCAGCATTGGGGCAATTGCTTGCCAGCTGCCGCACCAGTTGCGAGTTCTTCTGCACACCCAAAAGCTTTAAAAATTGTGCCGAGCGAGAAGTGGGAGCAACCATTTGTCCGACATAATGCTTCATGCAGGCCACAAATTGCCGCGACGAACACTTGCATAGCATTTCTAAAGCCATACTTGAAATTTTTAGTAATTTTTTCCGTTGTAACCAAAAAAAAAGATTTTTAGATTTTTTGTAATTTAGTTTAATTTTTTTTTAATTTAATCAACGAATTTTCTAAACATATGTATAGTTAAAAATTTTTTATTGCAACTTTTCAATTTTGACGTTTGCTTAGCAATTAAAATATTTTTGGGGCAAGGCTACTATTTTACAATTTTCCAATCATCCACAAACACTATCGCTCGTTCCACATACTCGTCTACTGTTCCACGCAGTGCACTCAAGACTTGTTATTCGTGCCCTTTGGCTGCACATGTATCATGACCTTGATGGCGCCGCCGAGTCCGTGACGCGCCGTTTCGAAAGCCTTCGCGGTCTCGGTTATGTCAAAGTGGTGAGTGATCAGCCGCTTTACGTTGAGCTTGCCGCTGGCCACCAGTGCCAGTGCCGCCGAGTAGCTGCATTAAAAACATATCAATTTGTCAAACAGCGTTACAAACAAGTACTCGATGCATACTCATTGCAGTAGCGGAAGACGCCACGTATGTCCACCTCGCGCGACAATGCATTGATCAGCGGTATCTTAATCTCCGGCGCTCCCATGCCCACGATAACCACACAGCCGCCCGAGCGTGTCGCCTATTAGTCAGGGAACGCACAACTCATTGGTCATCTTGTATGAGAATGTGATATCCCAAATACTCACGAGAATGCCCAGTCGCACGCTCGACTCTGCGCCGCAACAATCGATCGACTTGTCTGGCTCGCCGCCCATAACCTCATGCACCTTCTTGACCACCTGTTCTGCAGAATCGTCACGGCCCATCAGCATTGTATAGTCGGCACCCAGCTCCTTGGCAACATCCAGCCGCTGCTGCACTAAATCTGTGATCATCACGCTCGTTGCGCCCATAGCCTTTGCGGCCAGCAACGTCACCAGACCAATGGGACCCGCGCCAAGCACCAACACATGCGAGCCCAGCTGCACTCCGGCACGTCGACACGCGTGCACACCCACCGACAGCGGCTCCAGCAGGGCACCTTCCTCCATGGTGACGTGATCGGGCAGCTTGAAGCAGAAATCGGCAGCATGTTTGTAGTAGCGCGTCAGGTTGCCATCGTAGGGCGGCGTGGCGCAAAACACCATGCCGGCGCACAGATTGTATTTTCCCGTCTTGCAGAAGTCACAGAGGCGACAGGGCACGCCCGGCTCAATAGCAACGCGATCGCCCACCTTAAGGGTCTTTACACTTTTGCCCAGCTTGGCCACCACGCCTGCGGCCTCGTGACCGATCACCATGGGCTTGGTGACGACAAAATCGCCAATGCGTCCATTCACCAGGTAGTGCACGTCCGAGCCGCAGATACCGACAGAGTCCATTGCCAGGAGCACATCTAAAAAAAAGGGTGGTTGGAGTGGAAGAAATTTAAAATTAAAATGCCTGCAGTCTCACTAACCATTGTCACCGATCTCGGGAATGGGGCGTTGTTCCTGAAATTATGAGAGATGAACTAAATGTTAAATAAGGTCGATGAAACTAGTGCACAAATAAATTCAAATTACTTCTGAGTTAGTTAACATATTAACAAGAAACCAACATCAACAAAATCTGTTTTAATGATCTTTTGATAAAAATTGTAATTATTTTAAAAATGCCTCGCATTAAGCTTTTCATAGTGTTTTTAGACATTTTTTCACTTGATGACAGCCACTTTTTGAAAAAACTAGTATTGGTTTCAGCAACCTGTTTTGTTCCTTTATGGTCCCTTTTACCAGAGCCCAATATCTTTGTCTTGGTCTGAGCTCTGGACAGTTAGGTGGATTCGCATATCTGGGTACAAATGTTACATTATTCTTTTCATACCACTCAACTGCTGCTCCAGTGTGATGGCACGCAGCCAACTCATCTTCTTCATTGGGATTTTTTTAAAGAGCTAACACCTTCTTGGCTACAGCAGCGTTATTAAGCCCTTTCTTTTTGCCCCTTCCTTGATTCTTAATATTAGTCAGACGTTCATTGTATACTTTAAGGGGCACAACTAGTTTGAAATTTTGAAAATTTCGTTTTTTGTTTTATTTCATATTTTTATAGTATAACTATCATAGAAAAAGTAAACGAACGGATTTTGTCGAATTCGTAAAAGTCTCTGAGATACAGAGCCTCAAATCCGTCTCGTTCACTACGCGGTAACACGGTTTTAAAACTTTAAACGCGTTTTTCTCAAAACTACATTCGACTTGGGTCTTTTTTTAGCTTATTGTGTATTTGTTTTTCCATACAATGACCCTCCAGTTTAATGATAGGATGAAAAGTATAATTATGCCAGGCCAAAAACCATCAGATTTTTCAGCAAAATTTTAATTTTTTTGCAAAATACCGCCATTTTGTTGCATTTTATTTTTTTTTTACAACCGAGGGTCATTGTATAGGAAATATAACCTAGTTAAGTAAAATGTTTGGTTTTTTTTATTTCAGGCACTGCGAAGGCTACAATCACTGCAGCAGTGGGAGAACGTTTTTTTTTTTGAAGACTCAGGAGATGGTGGATAACTTGCTGAAAATCGAATATTTTCATTTGAAAAAATTACTTTCTATTCATTACACTGCACAACAGCATGTCTGTTGCATGGAGTTTTTTACATGAATCTGAATCGTTTTTCCACGCTGTTTTCAAAACCATACTCCGTTTTTATGTAACAGCTCTAGTTTTTGCAAAAAATGGGCGTGTCACTTTTTCGAATTTTCCTCGGCTTTTTTCTCGTTTTCGACTGTTATTTCTGAACCAATAATCCTATCGACATGATTTTTATATCTTTGCACTTACAACATTTCACGCCATATTTCCTGACATTAATCAATTTTATGCGTTCTAAATGGGCGTGGTAATAAGGTTTCAAAGTAAGAAAATATTGAATTTCAAGGCGTTTTTTCTGATGGCGAAAAATGTACAGATGTTTCATAAATCAAGTTTCGAAGTATATGAATATCTTAAGAAGAAACATCAAGCAATACAACACAGCCAAATTATTTGGCGGAATACACATTCGCATCGAAATAATAACAAAAGTGTACCATAGCGATTATCATCTCTTTTCATACTTTTTCCTTAAAAAATTAGGAGCCTCAAAATATGCTCTTTTATATGTTCCATTTATAGTTTGGAATACAAGCAAAAAACAAAAATATTTTGAATTTCTCGAAACAAAAAAAAATTAAAAACTTTGCATATTTTCAGGCCCCTAATTTTTTAAGGAAAAAGTATGAAAAGTGATGAAAATCGCGATGGTAAATTTTTCCTGTTATTTCGATGCGAATGTGTATTCCGCCAAATAATTTAGCTGTGTTGTATTGCTTGATGTGTCGACTTTCATTATACACCTAACTCGTTAATGGTTTAAAAAAAAATGTGTATGTTTTTGACCATCAAAGAAAACGCCCTAAAATTCAATTTTTTCCAACTTTGAGGTCCAATTACCGCGGCATTTTAACACTTATAAAAATAACTTGCATCGGAAAAGAAGCCGTGCGGTGTTGTTAATGCGATAAGGTGAAAATCATGTCAATTGGTTTTTTGGTTTAGAAACTACGATCGAAAATATGGAAAAAGTAGAGGAAAAACTGAAAAAATGACAGGGTACCTATATCTCACAAACTAGAGCTGCTAGAAAACATCGGAGGGTAGATTCGGAATCAGCGCACCCAAATTAGTAAGAAACAGTAGAAAAACTCCATGCAACAGGAAAAAAGTGTTTTTTTGTTGCGCTGTGTTATTTATGCATAAATATATCTCCAAAATTTTAAAACATTCGATGCAATACTTCACAAAATTCAAAATTCACAAAAAATCTCCTTTTTTCATGCAGTCAAACTAGTTGTGCCCCTTAACACAGATGAAACGGTATTTCGCTTTTCGAGCAATTGCTATGAAATTCAATGGATTTGCATTGCGCAGTCTACGATGTACGCAGTCTATTTCCACGGAAAACTATCGATTGATCCTCAAAATTGTACATGAGAGCTTAGACATGTTTAGCAAAGCTTGATCTAGGAGAACACACATGAGAAAAAACATATGCACAGGTTTCGTCGTGCGTAAACCTTATTATTTGTTATCGAACACCGATTCGCAGTGCAAAGCCATAAATAGTCACATGCCGGCACAACAATATTTTGGAACACTGATCTGTACGTATTAGAAGTGCGTGGCGCACATATTTTCTATCATAACTATGTAAATGATAACGAAAACCAACTGATAATACGCACACCCACATTGCTTATAGATGTCAGTTTGTACAGCTTTATTAAGTTAGAACACATTTATTGCGTTATAGGTGGAATAAAATGTACAATTGCTACATAGAAAAATGCGTATATGACCAGCTCCTAAAGAAAACAATGATATGTTATGTATATGATGATCAGTTTGTTAATTGGGAACCGCTGTGTAGTACTTCAATTTGTTGAATAAGTAAAACACTAAGCGGTGCGAACTGACTACTAATGTGCACAACAACAATAACGTGCTAACACATGGTTTAAAGACCATGGCCCGTCAAGTCGCAAAGAATGTTTGAAATCATAGTGAAATAAATAAAGTGAACAAGATAGGGGGCGGCACCCTAAAAAATGTCAATTGCTTTGAGTATTTTTTTTACGTTAATTCGTTTTGAATTATGCCGTTTGAGTTTGCTGTTACCAAATCACAATCAAATCAGTTCTACATAGTGCGCATGATTCCTTCGGCATTTCAGTAATGTTTTACTTTGCTGCAAACGTTCTGCCTCTTGGGAAACAAATTAGTTTTCGAACAAAATAAAGTTAAGTTGACAAATTTGTTGATAGTGACATAAAATAAACAAGCCGATTTGAGAGAGTTGTCAGTATCTGGTTCACTTTATTTATTTCACTGCGACATATAATAAATAAACAGGCCGATTTGAGAGAGTTGGCAGTATCGGCTTCACTTTATTTCACTATAGTTTGTAATAGTTTTCCCCATTTTTACCCATTTGCGGTAGCCAGTTCAGTTATTTCTCAGTGTCCCAATCAATGTGGCTACAATTATTTTCTTCTTTATTAAAACACGTTGGCATCTTTTGGTCCCCACACTAGTTGCCCAGCAGTAACAAGCAGTTAACAAAGCAGTTTTCTCGTACTTGCTGGCCACGCCAACCCCCCGCCGACTGTCCGCTTACATCTCTTCGATTTTCCACACTTACCAGACGCATGTCTTCAACGCCGTACAGAACTGCCGTCAGATTGTCCTTTGCCATCGCTCTAGTTCAGTTTATTGACTGTGGTGTTAATTAAATACAAATCAAGTGCAAATGCCGGCACAGTACAACTCAAATGTATCTGCTCTGTCGAATCACTCGGAATCAACTAAAAACAGTTCCTACATTAGCCCGAAGTCAACGCCTCGTGTGTAACGTAAATTTGAAGTTATGTGCGAGTGTATTTACGTTATAACCACATACAGACAAATTTATACACACAATCAGTGGCATACGAACAAATCACTCTACGACATTACGCTAGGCATGTGGTTGAACTAAACAAAGCAGCAAAACAATTAACGCACTCGACAACTATTCTCAGTCAGCTGTTTTTGTTTTCTACCGGCACGTAGGCTCTTTCACGCCTTAATGCCAAACGTCAAACTACTCGTGGTTGAGCGATTACACCTCCATGCGATTAGCTACCGGGGCAACAATATTTACTGCGGAGCATTTTGATAAAGCCTTTAATACAACTGATAAGCGTACTACCAGGCATGCGGCCATCACCTACAGCCATAAAGATACTAACATTTTCGTAACCCCCAGAGGGCATAGTGCTGGCCGTATGCAATTGGTCTATGAGAATTCATTTAGTGTGAAAGTGACAGTGGTAGATTATTACCAATAAAAATGTACGAATAGTTACTAAATCGAATAAATCAAATTCACCATAAATCAAATTCTTGTCAATATTGCATCGAGAGTTCGCCTATATTTATTTAGCATAAATTACAGAGACAGTTTACGTTTTTTTATGAATTGGAAGTTTAACGTTTTCTAAAATATACATAAATAAGCTTAAATATTTTAAAATTAACCATAAATCAAATTCACCATAAATCAAATTCTTGTCAATATTGCATCGAGAGATCGCCTATATTTATTAAGCATAAATTACAAAGACAGTTCACGTTTTTTATGAATTGGAAGTTTCACGTTTTCTAAAATATACATAAATCTGTGGTCAAAAGCAATAACCGCCTAAGTCGTAAATTGCTGTTTCGAGTAATCGCGCTTTAAAGTTTTAGCGCGTAGTGTGTTCGCTATGGGAATGCGAATAGGTTTTTATTAATAACTTTTTTTATTTTAAAGTTAGAAGCTCCCCGATTTTACACAAACGTAGAGCACAGTCAAGGGAACGTGGTGGCATACATAACTCAATTTCTTCTTAAGTCGACTTAAGCGGTTAGTGCTTTTGACCACAGAAATAAGCTTAAATATTTAAAAATATTGCTCTAAAAAAGAGTATGTCGTTTTCTTGCGGAAAGGTTTTAACAATAACATAAAGAACAAAATCATGATCGGAATCAAATTCACCATAAATCAAATTTTTGTCAATATTGCATCGAGAGATCGCCTATATTTATTAAGCATAAATTACAAAGACAGTTCACGTTTTTTATGAATTGGAAGTTTCACGTTTTCTAAAATATACATAAATAAGCTTAAGTATTGTAAAATTTTGCTCTAAAAAAAGGCTTTAACAAAAACATTAAGAAAAAAAGCATGATCGGAGTGACTGGCATTCCACGTTAAATTTTTTATACAATTAGATATTTGTGTGTTGCAACTGACTTTCTCCATGAAAACAATTCAGTAATTGCAAAAAGGACTTTCTGAAATGGCATGCACACGTTTCTCGTCTTCACATAAAAGAAGCATCTCCGAAGATCCACATAGAGCGTTCGACACTAATTTTAGCGTGATTATTTAGGCGACTAGTGCGTTCTGGGTTTTTATTTTGCAACTGCTGTTGATAATACAATTTGTTGTTATTTTCGACATTGATTTTCTATTTGTTGTTATTCAATTTCTGCTGTAGTTGCTGCTGACGTCTAAATAACTAAAATTAGCAAACAAAAAAACAAACAAACAAACTGTAAGCAATAAATAAATAAAAACAAACATTTCACATGACAATTACTTTAGCAAATGCGAAACAATTTTCGCAAATTCCAAATTTTGCGGTCAGCTGCGCTCAGTCTCAGATATATGTATGTCTCAGCCGTTTGAAAAAAATAATAATAATAAAATACATCGTTTCGACACAAGTGAACATTTAAATAAGAACTAATTTGGCAAAATCCCGTCACATTACTCGACCTGACTTAATTTTTAAACTCGACATAATTTTTACCAAGTATTTTGCTATTAAAATTTTCGAATTTGTGGAGTCTTTCCATTTATCTTAATATCATTCAATCTGTACAAGGAATTTTTAGGCATATTATGAGTTTAGTTTTGTCATTGTGGGTAACTAGGACAAAAACCCACCTCTAACTGTGATGAACAATCAGTTGCAGCATTGCATCTGCACCGCTCAGTATTTTTGCGACACAAATACTAAATACCTTATCTGAAGCCAATATTCAGTGTATATGTTGATTTGAACTTGATTTGAACTTGAATACTTAATATCAGCATGAATTTTGGCAAGCACATTGTTGCAGTTCAAATAACTGTATTTTTCTGGATTGTTTAATGAAAACGATACATATGAGCTGCCTGCTCAACTTGAAATATTTTTGAATCACCAGACGAGTAGAAGATTTAGTGCCACACTTGTTTGGCAGCCCTTTCCAGGTATGCCATATGGGTTGGGTTTTTATATGAGTTTATTTTAAATCAGTTTTACCATAAACCTGAACGTCTGTTAAATATTTAGCACGCTTACTGTTACAAAAACTACATGAATTATGGTTTTAAAGAGACGTTAACAATCAAAGAAGCTATTACATACATTTACTGATTTCTTGGAAGTTTTTCTCAAAGTTTTATATACATACATGTGTACTTTAACTGAGTTTACTCATTAAAAGTCGTAATATTAATCAAACAGCTGGCAGTAATACTCAGTACTCTTTAAATTAAATGCATTTGAGTTACATTTATTACGTTACTTTTGAATTCAAAATAAATGCCTTCATTTTGCGTCATTTGAGTTTCATGCCTTCGATATGGCAACTAAAGTTCTATGTTCTATGCTAAAGGGAATATTGCAAAAATGCAATCGTCGATCAGTAAATATCTACTACTCGTATAGATACATCATTATTGGATATGAAAAATATATCAGCAGTATTCTTACACTTTTAATAGGCTCTCACTGTATTTCGTTACGCTGCTACGATTCGTTCATATACTATTTACGAGGATATTATTTCCGGATAAAGTTGAACTTGCTAAAAAACTTAGTGAACGAGTAAATATGTATATGTTTTAGGTATGAGAAATTGTAGCCAGGAAACTTAGTTGTTTCTTTTATGTATATTTGCTTGTCCGTCGCACGTTGATGTCTGATTGGCAGAGTCGATCAATCACACAAATGATGCAAGGAGGCATAATTAGTTGAGTACTTTAAAATTATCTCATCCTCACCGTCCACCCTCGGACGAACTTTTTATCAAAATCACGCTTTAAATATTACAGAAATTTGCACATCCCACAAAGCAGCTCAGTTCTGCTCCCTAATGTCTATGGCCGATATCACCCTTCATATAAAGGCTTGATGGTTTCAGTTTGAGTTGAAATTGCGGTACTGGACTAGTTTCTGGCCACACCAATGCGTCACTTAAAGCGATAGCTCCTGCGTGGAGGTGTTAACATGCAGGCGTGGTATCTCGTGCGGTAGCTGTATGTCAGTGAGGATAATCACCTCGTAGGGGCTGCAGTCGGACAGGTGCAAAAAAGCGCAAAGCCAGCCATAGAAGCCCTTCTCAATGTCGGCCACCTCGTTCAGCCAGCTGTTGAACTGCAGACTCAGCTGGACCACGCCCGCGTAGAGGCCCAGGCCCACGGTGCACACCAAAATGCCCACCGGATAGGCGAGTATCAGTATGGGCGACATGAAGAACTTGTATACACAGGACTTTTCGTCGTTGAAGTAGTTGAACATGTTGTACCAGGTAAGCGTGCCGATGTAGAAGGAGTACACGCCCGACACCACGCTCACGAACGGCAGGCACAGCAGCGACAGCACAAAGATGTGCAGGCCGGTGTTCAGCGCGCAGGTGCAGCAGAGGTTCTGCTTCTTGTTCACCTGCGTGGCCGCAGTGACGGCATTGATTTGCTCCAGCTCTTCGCGACTAATGTTGATTTGCAAATCCAGACTTTGGCCTTTTTTACGGCCACGCTTAATAGTGCCTGAGCGAAAAGATAAAACACTAAAGCCGGACACTAACGGCAAGAAACCTCAAAACTGGTACCTGTCATGGTCAAGTAGCTGCTGTCCATGGAGCGGCGCGTATTGTAGCGCTCCAGACTATGCATGTCCGCGTTGAGCACACTTGTCTCGCCCGACTCCAAGTCCTCGTAGTTGGCGATTTCCGGCGAGTTGCGCTGGTTGCGCACATGCAGCAGGTCAGTGCGTATGTTGACGCGCTTCTTCGACGAGGACCGATTGCTGAGGCAGTCGTGCGACTTGGCGTCTAGGCTACTCTCCGAGTAGCTGCTGGGCGTGACAGTGGTGCTCTCGTGCCGATTGGTCGATTTGGTGCCTTGCGAGATGCTCTCGAAGTTGTGCAGCTCATTGTCGTCTTCGTAAATGTTGTCCGCCGACTGCGAGGACTTTGTGCTGTGATGCGCCGAGCTGGCGGATTTCTCTTCCGCTTCGCCGTTAACATTGGCGCCGGGTATTTGTGGCAATGGCTGTTTGTTCTTCAATATGAGCGACGTCTTCAGGAGGTCCTCATCAAGGCCAGGATTGGATGGCGACAACTTTTGACGATTCTGTTTGAAACAAAATGAACCATTTTGAAACCAGAAACAGTTTAAATAAAACCTTCCTTATATTACAAATAAAAGAATTATAAATTTTTAAAATATGCTTTGATTTCTGTTTAAAATTAAAACTGACCCAAAAACATCATACGAACAGTTGCGACAGAAGTCCAACTCCATAAGTTGCATTTAACATTTAGATTTTCTTATGTTTCCGCAATCTTTTAGCTACTCACCTGCACGTTGACAATGTGGTCAACGTAGTTCTGTGCGCCATTCGTTTTCTTCGATGTCTGACGCTTTCGTGGCGGTATAAAAACTGGGCGTTCCTCGCCATTCACTGCACTTTTGCTGACCATTTTTGGTCAATTTTGTTGGCGTTTCTTTGAAACTGTACTTTTCAAGTGCGGTTCACGGCTTTTGCAAAATCTACACTATATTTTTCACTATTTACATGAAAACGATACTCGTTTTTTTACAAGAGTAATAATAAATAATGAAAATGCTTCTTGAGACTCCTTCGATCTGCATTATTTTTCGAAATAAGTATTGTTTGCAAATTTCATTGCGTGCTGTTGTGTTTGTAACAATCCGCAATCGAATGTTTTATTAGCAGATTTAAATTTAATGTCCAACTGCAGCCGAATGCCGTAACACGCCTATCTATTGCGTTCTGTCTCACGCTGCCACTGCTGCGGTTTCTGTAACTGAAAGCAAGTGTAAAGGGAGTCAGAGACGATTGCAAATTAGCTCGCTTTTTGTCGGCAGGATATTGATTTTTCGCATTTGACATGTCCTTGTGCCGATTCGTGATTCTTGTTGTTGCCACCGCTGCAGTTGCTGACAGTGGCTGGTGGTTGGACAGAACTGTCAACAACAACAATATAACGGCCAAAGCAACAATTATCCTTGTCGCGAAAATTTTTTATTGTTTGTTTTGCTCGCGCAGTTGCCGCCGCGTGGAGACGACGGAAAAATATGCAAAATAATACCGATGAAAAAGGATATCAACAAAAGCGGTAAGCACACGAACCAATGTGAAAATAATCATTGGGTTTGTTTATCGGCTAGCAGTTGGAAGTATAAAAATATATGTATGTCGCATGATGCATGATGTGTATGTCGGTATTATTAAAGACAAACAATAAAATAAGCCTGACGAACGAAAAAATTAACATCAAAACAATAAACAGAAACAAAAGCACTCAATCAAAATTGAATCCATCTAAAAGATATACATAAGTTATGCGCAAAAAGTATATAAATAATAATTTAGTTGTCACATGTTGATCCACCAATAATGCTTGACAAAATAATGTGATAATGATAGTAAAATGAGTAATTTAACCAGAACCTAATTTCCCATCACTTGAACTTTTATGCAAACAGGGTGATCATTCCTTCACTGCTGGCTGTTAGTGACATACTCCATTAAACTCTTTATCGTCCTATGACATAATGTCTATAAGTCCCAGAAAACTAGTTGGAAAATATCGCTACCTTGTATTAAAGGACTTGCATTAGTTTTTATGAGTTAACTTAATAAATTTCCAACTTCAGAACGCCCTGTGCTGACCCTCTTTGTGTAACAAATTTCAATACGGAAAATGCTTAAGAAAACGACAAAGCAAAGCGGCGTCGCAAGTTTGGCAACTATCAATTTTGTTTTTATCACGCTGTACTGCAATATGGGACGCGGAAAGCAGCACCTCGTCAAGAACCAGCTAATCCAAAAGGAACAGTTGCAGCTGCTGAAGATACAAAACGAACTGGAGGACATTTTGGGCAAAGTGAACGAAACAATTAATGAATTAAAGGTCAGCAATCAGATACGAAAATATGCGCTCCAAAAGACATTAGTTTTGTGCATTCTTTCTGTATATTGTCTTAACAAGGTGGAGGAACTTCAGCTGAAGTCAAGTGCGGTAGCCGCTTTGAGTTCAGGCTTCGGCAGCAGTGCGGCGGAGTTGCCCTCGACGTCAGCCAAATCCGGCAAAGTGGACGCGCAAAAGTCTGTTAAAAGAGAGCCACAACTGGAAGCGGATTTGGTGAATCAGCAAAAGATCGACCTGCAGACATTTGCGTTAAGCAGAAGCGGCATGGAAGAGGAGGAGGACGATGACTGATTGACTATGAAATGCTGTGCGAAATTTAGCTTTATGCTTATTTTTAACTAACGTTTACGTTTTTAAGCATAAAATCTTAGAGATATTTTGGTAGCATAAAATTCCTCCAGTTCTGCAGTGGAATGTTGTAACTTCCACTTTCTGCGCAGCACTCAGTTTTCGGCATTTTCTCAAACTGATATTAAAAAGCGAACTCATTCATAAAACATGCATCGGCCTCCTAAATTTTCCACCCTGGTAAGAAGCAATACTTACCACTAGAAATATTAAAAATGTTTCTTTCAAAGTACAAGTTTATTTGAAATTCATTTGTAAATTAAATTTAGCTACTTTAATTGCATAGAATTTAGGTTTTGTCAAGTCCAAAGTCTATCTGTTATATATGTATGATTAAATCAAAAGCAAAACGCTGCACATTTCTTAAATAATTTGAAGAAGTTAAGTTTAAATTGTTTTGAACAAACAACAAGTTTTAGACAGTAAAATTAATAAACTTACGATAAGTCAATAGCCAACTCCTAAGCCTGAAAACAATAAACTTCCGTTCCCAACGACCTAAGGTGAAAAACGCAACTTAAAAATTTGCTGTGTGGAGGGAGCTACTCTTCATCATTTTCCAAATTTTGTAAACTTCGCATCGTTCCGATTTAATTATGGAACAACACAGAAAGTTTACTGCATAAAAATACAATAAAATCTAAGCTCCAATAATCAAATGTGGTATATGTTATTTTTGGTACCTATTACGATTTATGCCTTAAACTAAGCAAAAGTGAGTCAAAACCTTAAACTGGGCAAAAACACGCATGTTCTTACCGACCCCTTCCATGGTCAATCGGTTTGCGCAGACGCTGGAGGTATTTTGGTTCTATGTTAACTGGTTGCTAGCAGATAAACCGAAAACACTCCAATATGGATTTGATATGGACTCCGACTGAGGTGCTAGCTTTGTGTGTCGGTTAGTGAAAAAAATTACTGCTATTGTTGCATATAAGTTCACTGTTTATGGTTTCCCCTAATGTCGATTACTTTCCACTGCGAGTAACTACAAATTATAATAAATCGGCCTGAGCTGCTCTTCCACTACGCACTATCGACCAACTAACATTAACAACTTAAACTACTAAAGCTTGCTTATTGCGAGCGCCCATGGGCTGGCTCTCAAATCAGATATCATCGTCGCCATCGTCGCTGCTGGCTGACGACGAGCTGCGTCTGTTTTTCTTCTTCTTGGGCGCCTCATCTGAGCTGGACGCATTACTGGAACTCGACTCTGACGACTCCGAATCGCTAGAGTCCTCCGAACCACTGCCCGAACTGCTGCTGCTGCTACTATCCGAGCCGGACGACGTTGTGTCGTCCGACGAGTCCTCATCCGAATCGGAGGAGCCACTGCCGTTTGAGTCACTGGACGCTTGCGAACCCTCTGCAGAAGAACCGGAAGAGGAGCGCGTGCGTTTAGAGCGTTTCGCTTTGGCAGGCTTGCTAGTGCACAGTTTGTTAACAGCATCCCCAGCACCCGCAGCGGCAGAATGGCTGGCATTGCTTCCACCATTCTCGGCGAGACGCTTTTTCAGCTGCTTGGTGCGTGAGGTACGATGCACGAACTTGCGTTTCTCCTTGCATTCATACGACCAGTGGCCGAACTGCAGGCATTTCTGGCAGCGTACCCCATTCGGAAACGCGGCAGCCAGCTTAGCGTTCCTGCAAAGAAAACCCGTTTGTCTTCATAGAACCACAAACTGAATAAAACTTCGAGCACTTACCTCTTCTTGGCAGATAATTTCCGCGCAGCCAAACCCACCAACGTCATTTGTATGCCCCTCATCGGCAGCGACATATCCGGCTTACAAGTTTTTAACAAATTTCACAAACCGTCCGCCTTAACAAAGCAATTTTGTTGTATGCTTCGACAACGCAACCGAATATCCCAACCGGCGTGTGTTTTGCTCACTTTTTGCGTATTCTCTTTCACTTCAGTTCGTGCTGTACTCCAGAGACTTTTCGACACATGATTATTATCCCAGTTTCTGGCGACAACTACATTTCGATTAATGTTATCGATAAGTATATGAAGATCTGGTCACCATTATCATATTCTTATTCATCTAATCATGGTATTCAAAATTAAGCTTGCACAAAAAAAAATCGGAG
This sequence comes from Melieria omissa, assembly GCA_963971225.1. Taxonomy (NCBI): domain Eukaryota; kingdom Metazoa; phylum Arthropoda; class Insecta; order Diptera; family Ulidiidae; genus Melieria; species Melieria omissa. Next base: position 58,027,355 of record OZ020267.1, on the reverse strand, counting down.
GTATCATCCGATATACCCCCGATTTTCATGCTTTCACACTTGATGGATACTCCATTAATTCAGTGAATTTAGATCATGAAAATTTACTACTTTGTCTATAAATCATAAGCCGTTTTCACAATCTGTGGTTTTTGAGCTTGTATCGTGTATTCTTGGTTTTTGTGGTAAGTTTTGTAATTTTACAAAAACAAAGACATGCAACTAAAACTACAACCAATTTACCAAATTTACAATAGCAAATCTCTAATGTAACATTGCGTAATAGTATGTATTTTCTTGATAGAGCTGATTCGCAACATTTTCCACGATGAAACTGATTATTTCGGATTTTTTGCTTATTCCCGGCATTGTTTACTTGCACGTGTCAATGAAAATTCTACAAATTGAAAGTGTCGCGGAATTTTTTTCTATACCAACAATTTTCATCTCTAACAAAATGTAAACAAGATCAGCTGTTTTTGCAAATACTAAGTATTTACAACTAGGTCGATCACGATTTGATGTAAAATGTGATAAAATTTAGGAACAAGTGCAGAATAGCGTACCCTCGTGAAAAAAAAAAAATTTGGCTCTATAGAGCTTGGTTTTGTGAATGTAACAAACTAAAAATTTCGGGTTTTGTAAATTTTGTAAAAAAAAAATAATTTTTTGCTTATAATTTTTTACTCGTACATATAAAGTATATAATGTGGTACACCAAAATAAAGGTATGAAAAAGACCTTTCGTTGATACCCATATCATATAAATCGATTGAAAATTGAATGAGTTATTTTGATGGTACACCAAAATAAAGGTATGAAAAAGACCTTTCGTTGATACCCATATCATATAAATCGATTGAAAATTGAATGAGTTATTTTGATAAAAGTTTTGAACTTTGACCCCGTGCCACGCCTTTTGTAGGCGTTTCCCCGGCAAAATTTTTAGTTTGTTAGACTCAGGAGCGAAACTTCTTTGTAAAGGCATACTTATTAATTTTTTTCACGAGGGTACGCTATTCTGCACTTAAGCCAAAATTTATTACATTTATACAAAAACCACAGATTGGGAATACGGTTCTAGTGACTTTATTATAAATTAAATAAACTCGTTCTCTACAAGTAAAATATAATATTGCAACCTAGGTGGCAGCACACTTGAACAGCTGTCAAAAACATTCGGAAGTAAATTAAGTTTTTGTATTTCTTTTATTTTCCGAACAAAATTCCAGTAAATTTGCAAACATTTGGAAAACACGTATTAAATTAATAAAGAAAAGAGGTGCAATCACAACGAAAACACTGTCGTGAAGGAACGTAGGAACAACTTGTACCACGCAAAAACAGGTCAGTGTGGAGCATTGTGTGGCAACTGGCGTTTTTTCAATGTTATTGCTGTGATCCGCAGTTAATGAAAGTGGAGTAGCAACGAAAGCCAATGCTGTGCATCGATTCGGTGACTAAGTCCACAAAAAGAGGCAAAACTTAGAAAAACTGACAAATTGAAAACAAAAGCGAGGCAAAGTCCAAGTATCGGTCGAATCAGCCGTGCAAAGAGGAGCGACAAATTGATAAGCATCTTATTGGAAAATTACAGCCCAGCTGAGGTAAATCATCGTCTTTTAAATTGTTTGACTTGCATTTATTGGCCTGCGTTTGCCGTGCTAGAGCTTTGCAAATAATGACGAACTACAACTCGCCCGGAGACCGCAGCAGTAGAAGCTCGATAAAGCTTAGCCCACAGGAAGAGACGCTGCAGTCGCTATGCAAGCAAATACTGAAGTCGCGCTTCTTCCGCGGCTGCTATGAGGAACGTCTCTACGTCAACACTGTGAGCGGGTACCGCGACATTGTGAGCCTGCATCGATCCGAGCGCGAGCTGGAGAAGCTGCTACTTGACATCAAACAGAAATTGCACAAATTTTACCAGCACTCGCTCGATATGTGGATCGGCATCACACACGGCGCTCTGATGGGCACGCCCGTGCGCTCCTACATGCTGGACACACACATCTGGGTGCAGCTGGACGACATAGCCTTCGGCCAATATTGGTTCAACATTAAGAGCGTACGTTTTCGCGACCGCGAGATTGTCCTCAAGCTGAGAATGATACGGCCCGTTGAGAACGAATTTTTCGAGCCGCGCCATGTAAGCTCCAAATGCCACTCTTCGTTGGACAGCAGAAAGAATTCAACGCACATCGGCGCTAGCGAAGCTGGCGCCCAAATGAAAGATACCATACCACCCATGACGCCCGCCACACTCAACACTGATCCGGCGGCAGAACCACAGATCGGCTTGCATGATTTTGCGGATGTGGTGCGCGATTGGGGCACCAGCATTAAGTACACCGTCTACGATTTCATGTCCAATGACATCACCAAGGACAATATAAGGGACTTTCTGCAGTTTTTCGGCCTGGTGATTGTGTCGGTGCTGACCGGCAGCATCGTGGCCATCAAGTATTTTGGCACCTTCCTGCTGCGATTCATGTTTGAATTCTCGCGCTTTACGCACACAATGACGCCCATTGTGCTGAAAGCTATCGATGTGATCAACAAGATTGTCGGCGGCTTCTACATACTGTTGGCGATGATCTGGAAGGATGCGGTCGTGAATCGACGCAATCCGCAGCAGATGCCACCGCAGTTGCATCAGCCGATGCCGTCCGACTACAGTGCGATCGAATACAATCGGCCGGTGTACAAGAGCATCGAGTACAATGTGCGTCAACAGCCACAGACGCCACATGTTTCGTTGTCGAGACAAAACTCTAGCACGCAGCAGATGCGCTACCCGGAGTTCGAGCGCAAGTACCAATAGTGCAATGTAAATATATGAGCGACAACTGAAAATGTGCTGGCCGCAACTACAATCGATTGAATATTATGTTAAGCTGAGTATTTATTAGTAAATTAACTGCCCGGGGGCAGCTGCTGCATCGGTTTGTACATTCGAGGGCGGACAATGATTTTGACGCAAACGAAAAGCGGAATAAGAACCTGCAGCCAGAGGAGAACGAAACAAGTATCAAAAATGAAAAACTCAGTTATGTTTGTACAATTTAAAAAGGAAAAAAATAGGAACGAGTACGACATGCAGTTCGCAAGTGCTGAGGTGATATGCTAACATGCAAAGCGACAGCGCCGGCTTCAGAAGTGAAATCTGACAGCGAGCGCTCGAAACTACTGAGCGGTGCGGCGTGTCTAAGCGCATTTCCTGCACATCGATTTTTATTTGTCCGGCAAATAAAACTGCGATTTTTGGCAGGAGTTGAGCTAATGCCGAGGAAGGTGTGTACTCGAGAGCGTTGGTTAGATTTCACTCTAAATGTCGGTGATGTCGTTTTGTGTTTATAATTGTAAAATTTCAAAGAAAAAAAGCGCGAAGAATAAAAGCGTGCAATTTTTTAGAATGTTGTAAAGATATTTTAGAGTTTTTCGTAACGTGAAACTGAATATGAACAAGAATTGTAGCAGTGTCCATTGTCCAAATTGATCATGTAACAAGTTGCTGTAAGAGTGAGGACTTCTTGAAACTATCTGCTAGGCTGTGCTGCGTGGGAGCAGGCCATTTTGTTTGTTTTAAGCTATCGTGATGTGGGCTATTGTGCACATTACACTCGACAGTAGCGCAAATTTTTAACGATATATTGTTGTAATTTCAATGACAATTGTTGCTGTGCTGTTGACAACATATTGTCGAAATTTTCAATTTTTCATTTGGCTGTTTTAGTTGCATATTTTAACAAAATGGTGTTTTATTTATTATTCCTCCTAAATTTAAGTATACATTACGAGTAAACGAAAGCTCTGCCTGCATTTAATCATGTGATGCACAACTTATTTTGTCAATACTGAAAAATGATGTGTTTAAATAAAATGGTAAAAAATTGTACTGGTAATGTTTATTTGAAAAAGGTTTGGTTTTTCTCTGTTCAGAGTAGCTTTAACACAAAGTGTATTAAACTTTGCTTAAACCAAAATGAAGATGTTGGCTGCTTCTTTCTGGATTGTAAATTGTGTAGTTATAATCGATAGGAATAAAAGAAGTTTTACCTCTGAGTTTGCCGCATCCTTCAGACATGCAGCTTACTTGTCTTTGAATTAAAACCCGCTACTCATGTGTCTTTATAATTTATCTTTATTATTCTCTTTTAATTTATTGTTATACATTATTCCCTTTATTCAATTAGTTGTTGTTGCTTTGCTGCGATTCAATTTTTTGAAATTATTACTTTACACAAATGTGTTTAACAAAATCTCTTGTCTGTGTGTGTGCTCAAGTATTTTCTTCTTCAATTGCAACTAAAGGTTCAGATACTCGGCGTTGCTTGGAAATTGGCGATTGTTGGTGTGTTGGGCGTGTTTTGTTACTTATAGTCTGTCTCTTTCGTGCGCACTATGTGAAATGTTGCTTTGCAATTGAACTAAAAATTCTGTGTTAAGACGTTCATCTCGAAATGTTTACGTTATATGAGGTTTGTGTCTTCGTGTGAATGAACTGTTCAGTGTGGTTTTTACAACTTTGTTGCTGCCTGCCTGCCACTGAATGACAGATTTTTACTATTTTTGACTTGAATCAATTCTTTGTTTACACTTTGAATACAATTTTTTGTATAGTTACAATTTTTTTTGGCTTCCCTCAATAAATCAATTTATCAATTAGTCAACGTGCAATAAGAGGTTTAAATTGCACCTGATTCCTGTCCTAATACTGTGAATAATTCGTTTTTATTGCGTACTAAATGCTTGAATAACATTTTTCTTGCAAATATTTATTGGCATTTTGCTTGTTTTTATTGACGTTCATTGATTTGGCTAACCAAATGCAAAATGACTGCAAATTTACTTCTGCGCTGTGTCGTCCGTTGTCAGTGTGTGTCTACTCACATGTTCCGAATGCGTGCGTGTGTTGTTGTTGTCGTCGTCCATAATGAAATCAAAGTGAGTGAAAACTCAAAAGGGGTTTTATTAGCTTTTATTATGATATTTCTTCTGCACTTTTCTTTAATATATTCAACAATTTTCTTTATTCTCTATAATTTGTCAATTTTATAATTTTAAGTTACTCTCAGTTGTTGTTAAAATACGCAAAGTAAAATGTACAATATACATACATAGAATATGCATACATTCATATATATATATCTAATATATATCTATATATATTTATATATATTTATGCATATATAATGCGTGGAATATCGTATATAGAATTTGAATTCATTCAATATCGCAATAAATCAATGTAACACTTTTGTCTTTCAATGCTTCTTTTTCGTTTGGTTTTGTAATTCACTTTAGAAATTCTAATTGATGTTGTTCTTGTTGTTGTTGATGTCGTTTTTATATTTTAGCTTTATTTGTAGTTGCTATGTGTTGTTGAGTGGTGGCTGATGTGACACTCTTTTCTTCGACTGTCTGAACGGTGACCGTCTGACACGCAGACGGCCAACGACTATACGCAGTCTTACAGATGGCTTTTAGTGGTTTGCTGCACTTCTTCAACCGGTTCAAAAATTTTATCAATTTAATTGAATATTGTTTGCGTTATATGTATGTATGTATATGCTTTGTTGTTAACAAATATGTTTCACACACATGAAAAGTTCAGTTTTTAGACGAGCTTATCGATTTTTGTTTTTATAAATTTCATCTTTTGCTTTTTGCAATTTTTGTTTTGTTTTGCTTAAATCAGTTAAGTTCAACATTTAAGGTAGACATTTAGGAAAAACGTTTACAATTACACAACTTCTCGAAAAGTGAGAGAAAGACAAAGACAAAGATAAGGAGAATGTGAAAATGTTGTGGCGAGGAGTCTGCTTCTCTTTGGACAAAACACAGAAATGAAACAACCAAAGTAAGGAAGTTGCTATACAGGAAGTTGCACTGGGCCGTTGAGGACACAAACAATCGCATTGGTTGTTGGCGCTTGTGGGTGTGCGGCCGCAGGAAGGGAACAAGGAAGAGCAGGGACTGTAATGAAGTCAAGTGTCGATTGTTTTAGGCTTTCTGCAATGTTGGCCTTCAAGCGACACATGTTAACGATTCCTTCAAGCCCACTTGCTTGCTTGGCTTTTTGATTTGCGTATTTCTACTTAACTTTCCTTGTTGCTTAATTTAAACAGTGCCAAATGCAAACAAACGCTACTCTTGCGCATTAAACGATTTCATTTTGTTGTAATAAAAAGGCAATTGATTTGTTTCGTTTGTAATTCAATTGTATTGCTTAGTTATCGAGCGTGACGTGTTGAAGGTGGCCTGCGAGTGCGGGTAGCTCTCGTTGAAGCAGCGCAACAAAAACGACACGTCTTGTTTTGCTTTCAATTAAATATAAAAACAAGTTTGCAAAGTTCAGCCGCAAGCAGTATCTGTGTTGGGGCAAATGAGGGACTAATAGGAGGACCAAAATGCTCTGCAGCGCATTCACCGCTTTAACTCTGCCCAAATTTTGCACTTTATTTACAATTTCCGATGGACAATTGAACATCACGCCACCGACATTCAAATCCCTTTGGCGCTTTGCATGTGAATTCCTGGCTTGCAGCTCGTTTGCCTCTGTTTGCAAATCAAACAAATTTCCTACGCGGAAGCATATTTAAATTCTGACAAAAACAAAAAAAAAAAACAAACCACTCCCGCGCTGTGTCGCTAATGGTGTATTTTGTATTGTTCTTGTTGTTGTTGTTGTTAATGTTGCTTTTGCTTATTGCAAATAAATTGTGCAACTCGAATTGAATACTATGTATGTATGTTTGGCGCAATTGTTTGCCTCAATTAATAATCGCTTCAATTTCATAATAAATGATTTAATTATTTATTTAATTGTTTATTTACTTCTACGCATAATAGTCATAATTATAATAATAATTTGTTTATACATAATAATCATAATAATAATTGCAATTAATGTTTAATTTTTGTTGATTTTTGTTGTCTTACAATTCTTTACACATTAATTTCAAATGCATCATCAATGGTTGTTTTCATTTTCATTTTCATTTTGTTTTTGTTTTATGCATGTTTGTTTGTATGTATGTATGTGGTTTTTTTTTAATTTTTCCTGCTCTTGTATATAGTTATTTATATGTGTTCTGGTTGTATATATATAAATATTTAATAACAAAAAAGTTTACTCCCTTTGAAGCTTTTGCAACTTTCCCATTTCCATTGTATTCTTCTGTTTTCATTTTCGCTAAATTTGTGTTTGTTACTGTTTAATTTTAATTTTCCTTTTATGTTATGTTAAAGAAATTTCAATATATTTATATATGTATATTTATGTGTTTATTTGGTAATATTTAATTAGTGTGTAGTTTTACGGTTAACGCCTGTTTTACGCTCAACACGCACTTTCGTCTAACGCTCCGCGCAACGTTCTCTTCGCATTTTGTGTGTTGAACAATTGGGAACGGGGAGCGTTGCTGGCAATTGCACGTGGAAATTGCCGCTTCGAACGAGCGTCCTGCAGCGCTCATTGAACACTCAAAGCGCTCAAACTTTCGAAGCTGATTTCCGCAATTTCCTTTTTTATGGATTTGGTTTTTGTTTTACCAATTTTCGGATTTTTTTAACGTAATTTAACTCTCAACATTTATTGATCACGACCTTATATCATAAACGGGAAGAAAGTGAGGTAGGAATTAAAGAAAATCGGGTTTAAGCGACCAAAACTGCAACTGCGTCGCTCTTAGCCAACTTTTACAATAACAACACAAATCCAATCTAGTCAACCAAACTGCTAACCGCCCAGAAACTGCTATGAATGCAAACTAAAAGAGCGTGAAAAAGGCCTCGTCTCATTGGTAGCCCAGCATGACGCGCTTCAGGCTCTTCAGCGTTCTGCGCGCATTCGTTCGCATTTCACAACAAACATGAGCCATTTCGTTTAACGCATTCAATGCAGCACATTTATTTCCGCATAGTTGTTGCATTTTTGCATGTTTTCGTTTTTTGTTTGGAAGTTAATTTCAATGTTCATTACATGGCCAGAGCAAGGTATAAAGTTCATTGGATTTCAGTTTAAGGCAAAAACAATTGTAACCGTCGATAGCAAAGAAAGTTGTAGTAGACAGTAGTAGTATTAGTAGTAGTAGTAGTAGTGTTGGTGGTTGGTGTTTAAAGGCGAAAGAAAGACGGAAAAAAGAAAAAGACTCATGTCAACGTGTAGCACAACTCAATATTGGTTAGAAGTAGAAGTGATGGTGGAAAGTATATAGTTACGCATCATAAGTACATATGGAAAATAGTCGAATGTAGTGGGGGGGGGGGGGGTGGGGGAGGGCTAGAACTTAGAAGAAACTACGATATAAGCTCTTAATTACTTTAAATCATCGGTGTCCTCGATCAGATCGGCATACTCCTCCCAATCGTTGTTCGTTGAACGTGTGCGCAGATTTGATATTGTCGGTATTTCGTCGTCGTCATCATCGGCGTGACCGCCGCCAGTGCCGCTGCCGCCGCCGCCGCCGTCACGACTGTGTATGGGCGTGGCCGTATCGCTTACCACTTCGTAGTCCTTCAACTCAGCCTCCAGATCTTTTTCCCATTGTTCTTCTGCACACGAGCGGAACGCGAGCGGGCAATGCGTGAGGGTGCGCACATTTTTATGTGTGGGGGGAAAGAAGAATGCAAATACTTAAATATTTTGTTGTAACTTTTGATGAATGCTAATACATATATGCGTGGCCATGAATAATAGTTATGTATGTATGTATAGTATGCAAGTAACTGGTTGCCACTGTTTGTATACTTAAAAAACTATTAAATATTTGTATTTTCAATAATGCCACCGACGATTTCATTAAAACACTAAATCTCCATTAGTTGTAATTAATACTGGTAAAGAGTACTTAAAGTAATTACGCAGCGAGAACTGTCAAAATGTTAGTACAAAACTACTGAGGAGGAAATGTAATTATGGATAATGGGCAAATGAGTGTTGGGCTGACGGAGCATGTTTTGCCAAGAATGCATTTTTCAAAATTTCTGCGACGTAGTTAATAATTAAGTATTATTATTATTATTTATTTAATTATTATTTTTTTGTTAATTATTTTTATTTCTTAACATAAAATGCTTGCCGCTTGGTTAACTTAGTAAAGCGAAATTATATTTATCGAGATACAAGCGCGGATCCAGAAAAATATTTCGGGGGGGGGGGGGTTCAAAAGTAATTCTTTAATATTTATAAAATTCTTTTTAATTTGTATGTAGTTTTATAGTCGATCCAAATATTTCATGGGGGGTTTCGACCCCCCAAAACACACCCCTGGATCCGCCACTGTCGAGATATATTTACAGAGAATGACAATTTGATGCAGTTGCCTGTAGATGCATATACCAAGTGAAGTAGCAAGAAGGGAAACATTCCAAGTGCATTGGACCCGCTCACGCCACCATAAATACAGCCGCACAATATCGTTAAAATGGGATTTGAACTCGTACCTGGCCGCAAGCATTGCACTTGCTTTACTCATTTCGCGCATAGCTCAGACAAAGACCCTGGCAGACTTGTATTCTTTTCGGTATGCGAACGGTGACTGTAATGTAATCTTTTGAACAGAAACAATCAGATGAAGGCAGATCATATTCTCATTAAAGATTCGTAAGTGTTCATAGCCGACTGTCAGCAATTGTGTGCCGTTATTTACAATAATATTCCTCAATATTCGCGGTTAGTATGTGGACGAGTTGAGCATATTTTCCATTCTTGCTTTTCTGCTTTTCACGCGAGAAGTAAAAAATATAATCAACCGAAAAAAGCATTAAATTTATTAAGAAAATCAACACCATTGACATACAAGCAGCAAGCAATTTGTGTGTGTATGTATGTGTGTGTGTGTGTGTGCTGAGAAGAGCAAGGCGCGAAAGTTGCAAATTTTAAGAGAGCTGAGAGCTAAGAACTCGGTTAAAGTTAGAAAGGCATGAACCAAAGTTATAGTTTAAGATAAAAAAATCTGAGTTGAACAAAAATACTTTGTGAAGCATAAGCACGTTAATGAAATAATTTATAATAATAACAATATTTATTATTATTATTAAAAAAGACTACCAAAAACGATGCATTCATGCAAACAAATTTAGTTTATTTAACATTCAAGGATTACAGAACTAGCATAAAGCAAAATTGGTTTGATGTTCATTGTCTTTTAGTAGTTTTTTTGGTTTTTTAGGAGTTATAGGGTTTCGGATACAACAACAAATAGAATAGACGTAGAAATAAAATTATATTAATTGTATTTTGTGTGGTGAGTTGGCAGTTGAATACTTAAAGTACATGAACTGAAAGGACAAACTATAGAAAAGGGAATTTTGAAGAAATTTTGATAAACCAAAACAAGTTTTAGGCAAAATTGATAATAAAAAATAAATAAATTTTTAGAACTGAGTTGATGTTAGTAATTGGTGCACGAAAAAGAACAAAACTGGCCAGACGAGGAAGCAAATGGCGATTACACAGAAAGTCGCTTGCTACGGATACGCCAACAGTGAAAGGTGGGTGTGCTCATTTTGCAGATAAGGAGACAAGAGACAAAGCTGCAGTTATGCTGACTTGCCATGTGGTGTTAAAGTTCAACACTAGCGGTTTCAAACGCAACAAACGACAATTGTTTTCCAGTTGTTGGCAATTATGAGGTAAAGCAATCACATTAACTTGAAACACTATTGAAATGCTACTCGCATTGATTGAATAATCGGAAAAATTTATTAAAAAAAAACTTAGTGCGTGCCTTCACTTAAATCATAACGAGGCTTTCAGAAGGTGGTTTGCGAAGGCTCCCTGGCTGAGGCTGGAAAAGCCAAGCTCCCTTGGCAGAAATTTACTTAGATACAACAGTCAATTCACCTTATGAGAGTTTGGTTTTTTCTGACACAATTATTTTAGATATTTTTCAAAATCATCTCAAATATAGGAAAAGTAAAAGCTAAGCAACTATTTAAACTTGATTTCCTGCTCTGTTGGTTATTAAGTCACAATAAGAACTCTTAAACCTTGTGAACTCTTTTGAATTGTAATCTCAAATCCAATCCCTAATTTTGTTTTGCAGGAGCGATTGAACAAAGTAACAATAGCAATAGTTGTGTTGGCTGTGCAGTTCATACAAACAGATAATGGGAGAGGGCAACAAAACGATTCAACTGAAAATTTAACCAAAACTCGTACGAATTGATGGCAGCAGTTGGCGCTGGAATGAATGATGTGATGGAGTTGATCATGATTGTGATTGGTCTCTATTGCATAAACATTTGCTTTTGGGGCAAAATTTCCCAAAATACAAATACAAAAATTTCTACAATAAAACGCACAACAACAAAAATCATTATATGTAAACAAACGGCCAACGGTGGGAAATTTTGTAGTAAAAGAAGGAAGCTTTAAATTTGTTTTGTAACAATTTTAACTGTGAAATTTATTGTACACACACTCACACCAACACAAGACTGTTCCCACACGCAGCCATACACACATGCACACATGAACAAATGCTATGGAACGGCATTTAGCCAACATTGAGAACGCGCTAATGGAGACAACGAAAAGGTACACAAACGATTTGCTTTGCAATGAATTAATCTGAATTGTTGTAATTGTTTGAATGGCTTATCGGTGTGTAATTTGGATAATTGTATAGTTTGTAAAGTAATTGAATAGTTGATTAGGTAATTATAAGAAATGTTTTGTACATAAAACCAACAAGTCTAAACTTACCACACAAAATTTCTTGTTTGTTTTATACTTTTGCATTTTTCTGAGTAAGTACTTTGGGTTCTTTTTGGTTTTTGGGTTGTTTTTGCAATCATTTCTGTTCGGTTTGGTTTTGGTTTTGTTTCTGTTTTGTTTTTTGCTGGTTTTTTTCGTTTTTGTAATTTTTGTTCATTTTTTGTAGCAATTTTGTTAGTTTTAACTTTCATTTTTGTTAGTTTAGTAATTTAGCGTAAATCCATTCAATCTTCTGCAAGACGAATTAAAAACAAACGAAAAGAAAATATAAATAAATAATTTGAGTATGACTTTGGTTTGCAAATGGTTCAAATTCAATTGCAGGTTTTCAATTGATCGAGTACTTATGCGTTTTTGTTGTTCTTAAGGAGTTTGGTGTGTCTACAAATCAATTTGATAATTTAGAGGGCGGAGGAGCAATGTTACTAAGGAAATACAGCGAATTTGTTGGAATCGATTTGTATAAAAGATTTTGTCAGTTTTTGTTTTTCCGGAAATTGCAGAAGTGCAAAGGCAAAGCAAAAGTAAAAAAGCACTTAAAAAAGCAAAACCAAAAATTCACTACAAATTTTATTGAATAGTTTTGCTGGAAAATGTGTAAAGAAATCATAGGGCAGCAGAAATTCAGGTGGACGTGTAACGCGTGCCGAGGCTGAAGTGGGCAACAAAAATCATCAATAAACAATGCAAAAGAGGAATATTTAATGTTAATTTCATATTTCTTTGTCAAAAAAAACATTAAAACCAAAATGAGGATTGCAAATTTTGAATGTAAATTTTGTGTCATACTCGCAACCCGTAATTGATTTCATTGCATTGTTTTTGTTGTTGTGATTGATATTTTTATTTTTTTTGCTGATGCCGTTGTTGCTGTAGTTTGTAGTCTGTGGGTTCGTTTGGTGTGCGGAATTTCCGTTAATCGTTAATCGCAACTTAAAGCGTCGCAGTGTTTGTCTTCAGCTTTCACGGATGATTTTTCTCAGTTTTATTGTAATTTCAGTTTTGCGTTTTCATTATAGATAAATAGTCGCAGGTGCTTACTGTAGCGGTGATTTCGTGTTTTATTTGAATTATTATTGTTGTTATTATTATAAATTTATTTGTCTATATGAATTCTTGTTGTTGTTATAATTTGTAGGCAATCGTTTAGTTTTAGTAATTAAATGCCATTGCTGTAGCAAAAAGTAGTATACATTAAGAAAGTAGAAGAAAGAAAGAGAGAAAAAATGAGAAATAGAAAAAACACAATTTACACGATTTGATTTTGTTGAAGGGGGATTAGATTATGCTTATACACAGCTTATAGGGAGACAAAATGGGGCGTGTGCCCATTCATTGTTACTTTTGCACTGGATGGTCAGAACTGTGGCTACGTATGCAAATTGAAGTTTGTACAAAAACGAAAATTGTAAATTTTGATATTCATAACTATGAGAAAACTATGAAAATTATATTTTTACAGGTACGATAAATTATATCGACACGTGGGATAGAGCGGTTGCTTAAATTATTTTCCTGTCCTGTAAGTCTTTTTGCCGAGCAATGCAGATAATTAAGTAGTTTAATGGATTTGATATGTGAACTCATTTTCGACAAAGACAACAAATGGTATTACAACAAAATGTTTGAAATAGGAAATATGACTTTGCAATTTGTGAAGAATTGGAATGGTGTGCAAACGAAGTAGCTATACGAGCCAGAATGTGAAGCTGTTTAGATGAAGACTTGATGATTGACAAAATCTTACGTAGAGAAAATGTGCGAAATTTGAAACAGAGCACTGAGACCCATTTTAGTGGCATAAAACATTGCGATTTTTCTCTGAAGGACTCTCGAACATTTGGTGTAGGCGATTTGCAGTGATGAATGTAGTAATGGTAGAAGGCACTAGTTTTTTGAGAAATGCGCGCAGTATGCAAAAATGCCAGAACTATGATGAACAAATAATAAAGAGCAGTTCTCTAACAGCTGAAGTCGTGGAGAAGTGCAACGATGTAGCATCTTCATTCTGAATAAGCTCAGCTGGAAGAGGACTGCTTAGAGACAAAATTGTATAAATAAACCACAAACCAAAGCAATAGTTTAAAAATAGTTTCAACAACCAAAACAAAAAATCAAGACAAAACCACACGAAAATGAACATGTAATTCAAACTGAAATGGAGGAAAAACCAAAGAAAACAATAAAAACAAAAACTAATTCTTACCATCGCTGGTGAGCGCTTGCTGTGCCAAACTATCAATGCCCAGCTTGCGCATACCGTCCTTCACTTCGGCTAAATCCGTTTCGGTAGTCGCCTGAAATGAGTCCGACACAAATTCAGATTCCGAAATAGTCAGCATCTTCTTCGATCTGAATTTCTCTTCAAGTGCAGGGGACTCGGTTTTGGCTGGTGTGGATTTTTTTTCACTCTCGTTGCTGACATTCTTTTCCGTCTCGGCCTTAGGCGTTGGCTCAGCCTTGATCTTTGCTGATTTGTCGAGCTCCGGAATGGTTTGGTTTTGTGGCTCAGCAACTGCCGTTGCGTTATCTTCTTCACATTCATTTTAATTTGTATTTGAATTTATTTTTGTAATAGTTATTTTGTTGCATTGGTGGCCGATATGTTTATTTGGTGTTGTTTGTTTGAGTTGACGTTTTCATTTGTTGTTTGTTGTACAAATAAAAATTAAGTTTGAATTAAAAGCGCAAACAAAACATGTAGGAAAAGAAAAAATTAAACTTAGGGGGAAACAAAATATCAAAAATAAGTTTAATTTAAAACTGTGCATTGTTAAAATAGAATTGAGCAATATGAAAAATATCAGATAAAAACGGGAAACAAAAGATCGCTGTGTGTTTGTCACGTGTATGTCATATGGCAAGTGAGGCGGAACGTGGCACGAAGCGGAATGTGTGTGGATGGTGCTGCACATGCTTTCACCGATTCTCATATTTCTATATGCGTTCAGTGCTGTTTTGCTGCTAAACTTGCGCCGCGACGCTGGCATTTCGATAGCGCGTACGTTGAGTGTGGCAATGATTGATGCATTGATTGACTGGCTGAAACAGTGGGCGAGCGAACGAACCAACGAGCAGAGCACTTCTTTAATTGACATGATTCGGTTGTTGTATTTTCTTGTTTCCGCTTTGGGCAACTCAGCGCAGTTGTTGTGTTGCGTTGAAGACAACAAAAACGCTCACTTTATGCTGTAGAATTATGCCGAATGCAATCAATCATTTGAAATAAACCAAAAACATAAACCGATAGCAATTCGAAGCAACTCATAAATGAAATGCAAATTTTCACATTTTGCACTTGGTTGCTTCCGACAGGTAAATGAAGGTAAGTATGCGGAAATCATATAAACACCAACTGTATAATGTCCGTAGACGAGGATGATACTGGATTTCATGGATGTTTGGAGGGGCGTTTTTACAAAAGACAAGAACTCAATTCAATGAGCACGACTCGGAGGATAAATTAAAGTGGTAACACAAAAGTCTTGATCAAAGCTACGGTGAGGTACTCAAAGAAAGGTGGTAGTAGTGGTAGCAGTAGTAGTAGAAATAGTTTCAAGTTGTAGTAGTAGTAGAGTAGTAGAAGTAATGGTAGTAGAAGTGACAATTGTTCAAATACTTGCAACACTGATCGACAAGCACAGCAGGCAACAGGCAGAACTTACCGTCTTCACCGCTTGAGGCTTGGCCGACGCCGTCGGCGCCGAGTGTACCCAGCTCGGCGGCCTGTATGATGAGCGAGACACGGTAGAAGTAATTCCGCCAGAAGTTCTCCTCTGTGATGCTGTGATGGGAGGGTCAAAGCAGCATTAGCAGTGCAGGTTAGACAACAGGCAACTCTAGTCCAAGCGCAACTTACATTTTAGGTACCAGCTCAAATCGCATTGTCTCCAGCGCCTTGTCTTCGGTCATAATAGCAATGGCAGTCGGATATGCCGTGTCGTAGTTGAAATCGAAATCAACGCCAGCTGGAGGCGCACGCACGAAATTGCGTCGATCCTGCGCGAGCCCGAGTATCTCCTCCTTAATTTTGGCCTCATTGGCGTGACCGATCCATGGAGCAGCACCGGACTCGTTGCCCGACTGGCCCTTAATGAAGGCCTCTTGCTCCTTGTTGAACGACTCCAAAATAGGCTGTTCGAGAGCAGAGACAATCATAATGTTAAAGCGATTAAAAACAACTCGACCGTAAAGACTTACATTCTCCTTGACGGTCTCCTTAATTTTAGCTCCGGCTTTGTTGATTGCCGACGACAAAAACGAGCCGAAATGTTTGGCCTGCTGCGTTACTTTTGTGGTTACTAAAAAGCAGAGTGTGATGGAAGTTGGAAACGTCGTTGTTAGCATTTGTCATTTCATAACACTTGAATAAAAAAATCTAAATCCTTAGACTAAGCGCTAATCTACTGATGGAAAGTGGTGCAAACGGCATGCACTACAAATAAGAAAACGTATGAAGAATTCAATGAGTAACGTTAAGTTTTGCTAGTAACCTGTCACCATGTCTGTTTCAACTCAATTTAAGAATTTAGTATTCTTTGTTGTGTTTTTCTTAATTCATCTTTCGTTAAATTTGTGTTACCAATTGTTGTAATTTTGTACTGTGACACGTACTGTTTACTTCTTCGTCCTTACCCTGTCCGATTTGGCCCTCGTCGCCAGTGGGGGTGCCGCCACCGGAGGCTGGGTGCGAGTCGGCACCCTCTGTAGCGCTGTAAAGAGCAAACAAGAGCACCCAAAGGCATAAGTATATATGTACAATTTCACACTGCTCAACAAATCGCTAGACAAGTAGCAAGCAAAAAAATCGGCAACAGCTACACAAGCAAGGCAAATTCTACTGCAAGCATGCCGAGGCAAAGAAACGGATTCGAAAAGAAGTGTGCATGCAAAACGGTGCAGAAATGCATGCAAAGTTTAAAAATATATATAAAAAAAACTATTAAAATATTAGAAAAAATTGCGAAAAAGTCGATTCAAGCATGCGGCGCATTGTCACACTTTGCGACGACTGCAGTGTCACATCTCCGCCACCAACTACAAATGCCAAATGCCTTGCTGGTCACACCAATACTGAACATGGCTTAGAGTACTCAAGCCCAAAACAGCAAAGACGTGAGCTCAGACAGAGCGCCGTCGCACACGTCAAAAATATGTACACATAGTCCCAAAAGCACGACTTGGGTATACACTGAGGAAGCAGGTGAGATGTTTCTTTGTTGAAATTTACACTGGCGTGTGAATGATCGATTGATGAAGCGGTCTGAATTTGTGAAGATGAAATGCGAAAGTATGCTCGAAATGTGTTGGGAAACTGCAAAAACGAACAGTGAACAGAGCAGAGCAGAGTGTGAGGCGGATGAGACAGCATGAGCGAGAGGTAGGCACGATCTCGTGATCCGAAAATGCCGCATGCATTCGCATGATTTCTCTTCTCCTTTGATGATGATCCACTAAGTGGCAGCAGATCTAATCGAACAGACAACACGAGGATTCACATACGAAAAACGAGTACACATTCGAGTTTGGAAATGTAAAGTCAAGTCGATTGAAATGAAACAAATAAGAAAAATGAAACCGAAATAAAAGGGAGCAGCTAAGACGGTTTTCTTTAAGGAAAAGAAAAAACTACAATTGAAAATAATGGCGAAAGACACTTACAAATCAGGTTCACACATTCTAACTACGGTTTACTTAAGAAAACGACAAGTGTTGCGATGATTTTAACATATTTTCATGACGTTTACGTTGCGATTGCACGTTTCTTAGTATTTCTTTCGACTAGTTCGTTTCGTTAATTGGAAATCCGGTTCGTTTTTGATGGGCCGCACAATAATGATGGAATCTGATATTTTATGGTTAGGGCTGTCGCTTAGTTTTCTAAAAACGGAGGGACTTAAGAAGTTAAGTACTGCTTGGGTGGTTGAAAACAACTGTTGAACCAAAAAAATATAACAAAACATACAACAGGAGTGTTTAATAAGAAATGAGGCGACAGAAATTAGAGGAAAATTTGAAGGAACGTGTGTCGATTATTGCTTTAGACATTTAAGTGAGCGAAAGCAACTGAATGCAATTGAAGAGACAAATGCGTGATGAGATGCTGAGTGATTCGATTCGGGAATGAGCGATTTTATGAGCATAAATTGTAATGGAAGAAAGAGCACGCAGAAAATCTTGTCCTTTTTTTGGTGTCTCGCAGTAAAGCTGAAAATACAAAATATATACTCGCATTTCATACTTGGAATGATGGATACAAGCCAATCAAAATGATGCACTGATGCGAATTAAGCGGAAATTTTCAAGCATATATCAATTATTAATAACTCAAGTGCCCAGTAGGAAATGGTTTTGTAGGAATATGAAATAATTCAGAATATGAATATGAAATAATTCAGCTACAGTGTAACTTCGCTGAATTGTTAAGTCCCGAAGCTAAGAAATATTTCATACTACAAGTACACTACGAGTAAGTGATTGTAAGACTTTCGGCGCTACTTTTTTCGCGAGCACTTGTGACTTATAGTATTCCTACTGGGCAGCTGCACTCAGACGCGCACAATCAAGCTCTCACAATAAATTATTCACTTCTTCATTAATTCTGTCATCAGCCAGTCAATCAATCAATCAATCTGTCACTGCTTCATCCCGCGCACTCACTCACTCACTCACTCACTCAATCTGTACAAAGAAGCTTACTTGCGACATCCAAAAAAGGACAACATTTTGGCATTTTTTAAGTAAGATTAGGTAAGATTAAGTAAAGCTTATGGACTTGAGCTGGTAGTTTATGAAGAGAGCGGAAATCATATAGCACTTTATGAAAAAGATATATAGTTAGCGTGTAGTCGAATTCATATAGAGAAACAGTGTAGAATAGCTAAGAAGTGAGTAAAATTTAGATTTCAGTCTATTATAGGTAAGAAATGTTTTCTATTGTATTTCAAAAACTTCAACTCAATTGTACTTACAAAATTTACAAAAATACAAAACTGTGCGCACATTTGTCATTTCACACTATTGCAATTGTGCGAGCGCAACAAAACCGATAAAAAACAAAACAAACCAATTCACAAAAATTGCAATTCTTGGCCAAGAGCGCATACAGACCGAGATCGATCAATGCTCTGTAATAAAAAATTCAATTTTCAACTGAACGGCAAATAAAACTCAACAATTTTGCATTTTGAACGTTGCACCAGACTAAAGGATTGCTTTGTAGAGTACGAGAAATGAACGTAACTAAAAACTAATCTAAACTAAGAGCAAAGTACATAAGTCAAGTGGACGATTTTGCTTGAATCGAAAAATTGCGTACAGGAAGGAAAAACAAACGAAACGAAATATCCGCTTATTACCATTGCTGGGATATTTGGCTTCGTCTAGCAAGCGATTTCGCTTTGCTATGGCGATTATAATTTTCTTTCGTTTCTTTGCTCTAAAACTTCAACTTTAAATCGTTAAAACTGTATCCAAAAATATTGTAGCAAATATTTGAAATATTTTTAGGTAGACTTGGAACTCATAAAATAGCGTTATTCCGTCATTAGATGCTTGGCCCATACCTAATGTACCTCGATTTGTCTTCATCATCACCACTCACGACACCTGTAGCGTCCGCGATCTCGGCGCCGGCACCATCAGTACCATCAGCACCGCCTTCAGCATTGCCCTTGCGTAGTCCGGGAATTGAGGGCATCGACGGCATGGCCGGCATAGAGGGCATGGCCATCGAGGGCATGGCCGGCATCGATGGAATCGAGGCGCTGCCCAGCCAACCTTTGGCGCTTCCTAGCCAGCCGCTGCAAAACAATAAAAATTCAGACGGTTAGACGAGACTTGGAAATTAAATTATTGTGTAAAAATCTATCTAATGCATTCGAATGCGTTACGTAACTACTTGAAGAGCTACACCGATAATAAGCGAACGCGTTGACTGTCATGACGTGCCAGTACGACAGCCGCAATCGTGATGTGCCATCGAGATATTGAAAGGTGAAATTTTGTGATGTGTCACCAAATATCGAGCGCGATGCTTAGTGTCGTTGTGTAGTCGTCAATAATATGAACAACAATATTGATGCTCCGGGCTTTAATTTCAGCACACACGTGTCACATGCTTCCACCACGACACCTACCAGCCAGGAATCGCTAGTGAATCTTCGCAGTCACCTGCCATGGAATCGGGTGGAAGGCTGCGAGGTGGCGGCGTGTCAACTTGTGGCGTCAGCACACGTACTGCACAGCTTGATCGATGGCAGAGCGGGCACGTTGCGTTTTATAGAAATGAAAAGTAGCTAAAAATACAATTGTTGTCTTCCTTTCCCCCCGCGTGAGAAACAGAAAAAGCCGTTGGCATCACAAGCACAATTGAGGAATAGCAAATCGAAATAAAGGTGGCACACACGATGCTATTGTCACCGGGTCAAATGGAAGAAAACCTTTGCGAACAGGCAAAAGGCTGTGATGTACGATGTAGGGAAACGTGCAACGTTACACGCCCAAGGCTGAAAACGCTTCAGCATGCGGCAGGCGGCGTTTCGGCTCTAGCCGAGCAAGTCCCGCAAGACAGTGTTGGAAACAGCGCCACAACATACACGTACGAGTAGAAAAAACCAACATCGATGCTGATTGCGCTCGGCCTGAGCAGGAAAGCTGCTGCTGGCTGTTGTTGCCAACGTCAATGCGCTGCCGCGCAGTCGAAAGGCGTGAAGGCCAAACGTGAAAGAGAAAAAATATTATTGGCAGTCAACATGCGTTTTCAAATTGAAAACGCGGAGACTGGCGGTGAGGAGGAGAATATCGACAGAAGCCTTCCATGTAATTTCAATTCATAATGACGACTTTAATTACCGCAACTGGAACGCTTGAACGCATAGTTGAAGCAGGGGAAATTAAGGCGAAACATACATTGCATAATAATAAGTGTTTTTGTAGTTCGCATACTTGTGCATAGTGTCCCCGCAGCAATACAGCAACAAAAGCGTATGAAAAGCGGGCGCAATCAGAGCTGCAAGCTACACAAACAGCTGAAGAGCATTTTGTGCCGAGTGCCATTTTGGTAATCGCAACGTGCTCCAGGCCAACAGCCTGAAGATTCATTCAGAACTTTCAAGACGACACATTAGTGTCACTCAAATGCTGCAAAACACATGAACATTATGCAAACACTTTCTATGTTCGCTTTGCGACTTAGTCATGCAATTTGAATTGACAACACACTTTTAATATCGTCGCTAATTTGTGGCAAAATGAAATTAAATATGAAATGAAAACAGTTGCAAAGAGAAGTTGCGAGATGCATTTTGCGCCAACCTCGCCTATTCGTTGGAAGCTCTAACGCACTTTGGGTTTGCTTTCAACTGCGCCACACGTCTCCAACAATCGTTGGCCCATTTGTTTGTCTGCATTTAACACATTTATGACCACACTTAATTATATTCACTGCAGCGCCTGACTTTGATATGTTGCTGCTGGCCGGTCCGTAAGTGTTGTTGGCGTAGTGAAGCAATGTTGTGGCAAATGTAGCTCCATGCTCCTTTCCTCCCCTTCAACATAATGCTCAAAGCCAAGGAAACTTAGTTCATCAAGCCCGAAGCGCAATTGCTGTTGCCACCGCCGCCACTGACACCGCCGCTGCAGTTGCCTATTTTTATTATGCTTTTCATTTCATTTTATCTCACACTGCTGCTGAAGCACCATACAATTGATTGGCTTTTAATGTGCAGCGTGGGCGACATGGGGCAAGGGAAGCAATGGACGGTTCAACTGCTTTAAAATTCATTAAGCACAGGCAGATGTAAAATAAAAAAGGCAGTTTTACTTACTATTTGTGTTTTTCGAAAATGAAATTTTATAAGCTATTCCATTATTTTGGTCGCTGCAAGATGGATGGATTCAGAACACGGGGCGTATGAGTGCTATGAGAAACTGTTGGCATAAGTTGAGCGGAGCGTATGAGTGACATTCAAAGCTTTTAAGAGCTCTCAGTGGGGCGTATGAGTAACATTAGCAAGTTTATGCAGCAAAAACCACTAAACTTAAACCACTTTTATTGGTACCAATGGCCACCATTTCAAAACACCAGCTTCGATAGAAAAGGATTCACATTTTGTTACTAATATCTGCAACTTTTTTTTAAATTCTCTCTTAAAATTCTCAAAAACAATAAGAGGTGAACCAGAAAAAATTTAGAATTTTTAAGGACACATTAAAAAAAGTAATAGTCTGATTTTACTAAAATAAACTGCAGTTCATTATAAATTTTTTAAACTCGAATTTATAAAAAAATTTCATGAAATATAATTAGTGGTTGCAACAATTTTTTAAATTTTTCTTAACGGTCTTAGTTAGAGACTGGACAGTACTTTCGGTGACTATTGCATAGGCTTGCTTCCATCGATTTCGGAACTGTACATCAGTTTTGCAAACTTTTTTGTTTTTCTTAGAGTTTGCTTCATTACAGCCCAATATCTTTCAATAGGCCGAAGTTCCAGGCAGTTGGGACGATTTTCCTTTTTCGGGACCACCGTGACACAATTTCTTTCATACCATTCCATAGTTGACCTGGAGGAGTGGCTTGTCGCTAGGTCTGGCAAAAACAAAACTGTTCCTTTGTGCTATTCAATAAATGGTAGAAGGCATTTTTGCATACATTCTTTTATATAAATTCTATAGTTTATTGTTCCTGTCGTAATGAACGCCTTGCTCCGTAGACCACAGGTGCAAATAGTTTGCCAATCCATGAAGCGTTTTGGAAATTTGGTGTATTTCACTTCGGAGTACTTTCTTTGTGTTCCATTCTTATTGTTTTGAGTGAAATAGGCATTCCCAGGCAACTGCTTGAAGGTTTCATTATCGAGAATCACGCAATCGAACTTGGTTACGCAATCGTCATACAGTTTTCGAGCCCGCGTCTTTCCTATTTTTTCTTTTGCTTCCGACCGGCCAGGCACTTTCTGCTGTTCGTAGGTCCTTAACGCTTGACTTCGCTTATATCGCATCTCAGTTGATTGCGATGTGCCTGATGCAGCTGCAACATCTCAAGTCGCTCTCGTGGGTTTATTCCGATATGTGGTAACAAGCCTCTTCAGCACTTCTGGGTTACTTGGTCCCTTTTTCTGCCTAATTCTTCGGCTCTGTAGATGGAGTTTCCCACGTTGTAGTTGTTTATAACATTTTAAACCGTCACTACGCTCGCTTTGCTTTCCCTTGCAATGCTTAGTCTAGACTTCGTCTTATCAGTCAAGTAAATGTCCAGTATTAATTTGCGGCAGCGCTTTTGCGGGCTGGAAATGTTAACTAAAGTAGATCCAAGCTGCAATACTTTCACTTCCAAATACCAGCCTCCTAACTCTTGGCATTTTCGAATGCTGGATGCGTAAAAATTCTAAATTTCACCTCTTAAAATTTCAATGACAAACCGCATCTGGGCGTCACATCGACCGAGAGCATACTAAAAATTAAATTTTAAATTTTACTTTGCGCGCAGATGTGCTTAGAGAAATGCTAATTAAATGCGCACGCAAACAGCATAAGCCGAGTGCAAATGCAAATGCCATGTCATGTCTGTGGCATTGCCCCTGTTTTGCTGTAGCGCGCTGCGCAATTTCTGCCACTGCTTTGCATAGCTGATGCGCTGATACGTCGCCGAGCGGATCCAGCCGCGCACATGGGTGTGTGTGTGCAGCTTTTTGCATATTTTGCATTTGGCTGCAACCACGCCTGATTGCCGCGTGTCAACCCGCCAAATCCTTTTCACAAGGCATTAAGCGTGGCTGTCGAAGTTGACAGGCAGACCGACGACATAGGGAACGCGCACATCGGCGCATCGACGGGCTCATTAGTGTGGCGTACGCGTTCTAGGCGCCTAACCGCAACTGAAAGACAGTTCGCTGCAAAAGTAGACCAAGTATGGTTGTCTTCATGTGGCTTGCTGCTATCTTCTGCAGCGGCAGGCACCCTTGACAAAGCGTATAAAAGCCAACCAAGGCATGTGCGCACATCGCCGTCTGCCTCGTTTGACTGACGTGCGTTGTCACATTGTGACACTTTGGCTTACTAGCGAATGCATTGTCAGCCACTTAGTAGTGGCTGCTGCTGTCGCGTCGTTGTCCTGCACTCTGATAGACCATTGCAGCAGCCATGACTTTCTTCCTACTTCCGCTTGAGGGCACATTTCAGTGTGCACAGTTACAGATGCCACTTGGTGCTGACGTTGAAGTGGAGCGTTGCGCGTGTGTAATTGCCAGCGGCATGGCTGCAAATGCTGTTAAGCAGAAAGCGAGATAGGGGGCGTGGGAGGAGAGGCGCATATAGTTCATAGAACCCACTGCTAGTCAGAGTGGCGCAACAGTGCATCGCCGTGTACGTTGGTTGCGTAAATGTGAAAGCAACATTCACATTAGCAGCTTATGACCAGAATGGCAGCATGACTGCCTGATGCTTTTCTACACTTGATGGACTTTATTATGATCTGTGGATGTCATTACTTGCATTTAGTAGCCGCTAACTTGCCCGCTCGGTTGTCAAGCGCCGGTAATGTGGTCTAATGGCTTCACTTGCACTTCTCATTTGTTACTCATACGCCGTGTGGTCCTCGGAATGTAAACTCTTTAGCTTTTAGCTGCCTTGTCCCCACTTATTTATCACTAGCTTAAAACTTGCAAAATGAGCAGATTTTCTGTGCGCAAATGCGATTTAGTTGCGTCACAGAGCCACGTGCGATATACAAAGCAGCGAACGCACCCAAATTGCGCACCATTTACCAGAAGTAAAGACGCTCATGAAGCGGTCGCGCATTCGCCACAAACACACGCAAATACTGATATATGTGCGCTCATTCGGTGGTAATGCTTGTGAAATTTATTACATTACAAAAATTACAGCATCATTGTCAGAATGATTTCCGACGTGCCTCACCAGCGGCAGCGATACACACGCACCACACCTGCGACACACGTGTGTGTGTGTGGTGAAGTGAGCACAAAGGCTAAAATAAAGCCGAAGCACGCTGCCTAAGTATCAGGATATATGCTGAAAGGAGCAAAGAAATAAAAATAATGGCCACCAAATGTGAAAAGCAGCGAAACCGTGCAAGCGAAAACGCTAAATGTAAACGAAATGTGGCAAATGTCCTACGGTAGGTGAAGTGTGCGTGCACGAACAACAACAACAACATATACCTGCATATAAAATTGAATATTTGACAAATCACAGTGTGCCTCAAAAAATGTACAGTTACAAGAAGGCATCAAACGATGCCATATAAGGAAGCTGCGCGGGCAGGGAGCAAAGAAGGACGAAGAACGCCACGACAGGAAGTAGCGGCGGAAGCAGACACTCGCATTTGTGGCCGTCGGCAAGGAGGCCGTGCAGGTGACGCACATTTGTCGATTTGTGTGCCACGTGCGTGCTACACGCGCCCATAGCGGTCTGACGACGTGAAGGAGTGAAGGAAGCAGGAGGCAACATACAATTTCACGTACAATTAATAAAAATTGGATGCACTCATAAATAATGCAAACATCCAAGAAAAAAACCAAAGCAGTGGGTGGTGCGAAGTAAGTAAACATAGAGGGCTGCTCACTTTGTTAAGAGTTTTTGGATGGGAAATAAATGTAAGTCTTTTTTGGTTGTTGTAATTTTAAATTTTTTAATCAGTTAAGTAGTTTGAAATGTTGAAAATTTAAAGTCGTCAAGCATCTATTTTACACATAGGATTGAGCTGCAATGCAAACGAATGGCGCTGTATGCGTGAGTGATGAATTTAAATTTGTTTAAATTTAAATTTCTTTGACATTACAATGTACATACATCACACAAACACATGCAGCCCTATCAACATGTAGTAAAAACAAGAACGGTACTATTTTCGCGCCATGCTTGTCGATTATTATGAAAAGAGGCGGCAATGCAACAACAAAATATGACACAAAAACCTCTCAAGAAACGAAGCACTCCAGTTTACAGTAGACAAATTGGATCAAATTGGCGACCGGTGGCAAGGATCGCCTTCTGAACCTTTTCTATTGTGTCGGCAATATCCGAGTTGTACGCTTTGCCATTTATGCTTCGCTGTGCAGTATAGCATAAATAATTGTTGGTGCTTTTTCAAGTGCCGTGGAATGGGATTGCCATAATGAAGATTTGGTGGTACGAAACAGCAGCCAACTGTTGGGCGATTATGCCGACGTGAAGCAATGCTCATTCATCATTTATACTGCACACACACGCACACATTAAATTCTCATATATCCACGGCGCAGTTTGCGGCATCTCAACATAATTCGCAAAATACACGCAAAGCGCACATAATCTCCGGCCTGTAGTCAGGACAGACACGCTGAAGCTGCCCGTAAAAATCGCCGAAAATAAAGTATGGATGGGCATCTTGATGGGCCGTTCGTTCGGCTCACGTGGGAGAAAGGGTGGCCAGGAGCTGGTGGATTGCTTGAGTATAATGCAAAATGACAATTTCATTTTGTCAAGATTTAGATTAAGCAATATTTTAAATAAAGGTTTAAAATATTGCTGAAAAGAAGACAGCGACAGCGAAAGCATTGAGGTGCGCACAAAAGCATCGGTGGGTAATCCAGGCATGACAGCAACTAATTGGAAAAAGCGAGTGGGCGAACGTGGAAATAAAAAGCCACGTCACAAAAACTTATTTGTATTTATCACTGCCTGCATTTGTATTTATTCCTGACAGCAGGAATACGAAGGCACCGCGATTGTCTGAAACTAGTTTTATGAAAGGACAAAGATTTAAGGAAACGGGCAACCACGCTTCCCACAGGCACCAGTGTCACTGTTTAGTGAATCTTAACACCAACACCAACGACATACAGACCGCATGTCTGCGAGCACACTGTCGTGTTCACTTTAAATTTGGATGCTCGTAGTGTCGAATGTGAGAACTGCAGCAGCGCATACCGGGTTGAAGAATTCATAAAGCAATTTTCAGGCAGCAAGTGATATTAAATTGCTGTTTCGTTCTTGTTACTGCGAAGCAAACAAACATTAAACAGACCCTGCGGAGATTTGAGCTACAATTATGAGCACCAAATACTTCAACTTCAACTAATTCCAACTACAGCAAGTGAGTTTTCAAACTCCCGTTAATCGTTAACCAACACCACTAAAGTGTCAGAAATGGCAAACAAGGCCAGTGAAAAGCTATGCTCGACAGCATACGCACACGCATACATACACAAACGTCGTATCAGCCCATCAGCAGCAAATGGCGTACGGACTTAATTACGCAGCGATTCGCCGCGCACTGCCACACACAGCGCTCGGCACTTGTCATTTGTTTTAAAGCCGCAATGTGGCAGCGCCGCTCACACCTTCAGACTCCAACTCGAAGGGCCTGAATCGGTCTATGAGTGTCGCCGTTTTGGCTGCGCAATAGACCAGCAGATAGCGAGGTGGCGAATATGGGTGAAGACGCAGAGCCGTCATGGAATCGTGATTTGAATTTTCAAGCATCAAGTTGTTGTTGTTTAGACGCCGCGGGCAAGATTAAATCAGGCGCACGAAAAGTGGCAAATAAAACCAAGAAAATTTGGATGCTGTTATTGGCAACAGCGCCGGGTGGTGGGTTGGCATTTAATTAAATTTCCGTTTGTTGACTTTTTCAATTAATTGTGATATTTTGCCGAAGAACCGATTGCCCTGTACAATTTTTATGGTTATTCTGCGTAAATAAATTACCAACCATCAAGCAAAGTTCAAATTAAATAAACTTGAATTAAAATGGAAAAGTATAAATTAAAATCAAATACAAATAAAATATTTACTATTTGTGTAATCACTTCAAGTGAATTGAACGAAATTCGGGTACGAATTCATTTAGTTTGATAAAATAAAATATTTACTATTTGTGTAATCACTTTAAGCGTATTGAACGAAATTCGGGTACGAACTCATATAGTTTGAGCATATAAAAAATCAAAGTGAAAATCATAGCGTCAATTTTGACCGGCCAACTTTTGCGCCCCAAGTCTGCTTTCTACAGTTTTGATGTTAGAAGCCAGTTGTAAGTATGACCTCAGCTTAGTTCGGTCGCAGCGCAATGCATACACAGAAAGTTATTCAGCCGTGTTCCAGAATCCGAATCGGATCGGAAATAGATTTGACTTCGACAGTCGGTGTTCTACATTCCGATTATTGGAAATATTATCCGATGCAACCCTGTTCTCAAATCCGATTAAGTTCGAATGAATTTGGATCGGAAATTTGGTGTTCTGCATTCCGATTATCGGAAATTTTTGTCGAAAATAATCCGCTAAACAAAAAGCTGGTGGAATTGAAATCGGAAAGCAGCAAAACGAAAACAAATAACGTAAATGTGAGCAAATAAATGAAACATCGTGTTAAATAAAACTAATAAATTAATTTTTAATCACGGGAAAGCAATGCGGACATCGCGAAAGGTTTCTGCAAAGGCGACAAAGTCGAATTTGAAAATAAATGGAAGCATTTAACGCAGTCGCTGAACGGGCAAGGACCACCGACAAATAGTGTAACGGGGTGGAAAAAGGTGAGAAGTAAATTAAATCAATTCATTTTATAAAATTTTCTTCAATCATAGAGCTGAGTTGATTGAAAAGTGAAGTAAGAAGGAAGCTGGCGCATAATAGAAGAGAAGCTTTAGCGACCGGCGGTGGACATTTTAAGAAGCACACACTTTCCGAAATGGAAGAGGCGGTTGCCTTTTCTACCGATCGTTGATAGCCTTCTTCGGCAAGAAATTGCAAAGCCGTCGCCAATTTCAATTCTGGCGGAATGGAGCATTGCCGAAGAAAAGGTTTCACTTCGGTCAAGATCATATTGAATGCGGCTTTGTTAAGGCGGTACTGAGCTTTAAACCTTAAATAGGAAATTTTGAACATAACTGAAATGCCTTGTACCAGTTACGAAGAATCTGGCAATTCCATCGGATTGCTGTGGTCTCGCAAAGTTCTGCGCTTTACTTTTTCAACGGCGGACTGCTCGTTCTCAAGCAATACTGCCAATAAAATAAACCAACTCATTAAATAAAATAAAAAATCATACAAAATTCCTTTTCAAATTCCTTTCAAAATTTCCTTTTTCATTTGAACATTAAAAGCGAACAGCTGATTGAAGGTTTGTTAATTTGCTAACAATCGGATTCGAAATAAACTTCGAATGTGACAATTCCGCTCGGATTGCAGAACACCTCTTCAAATCGGAATCGGATTTCATTTCGATTCGAATCCGATTCCGATTCGGATTCTGGAACAAGGCTGATTATGTGCTAAGCAAGCCAGTTTGTTGACGGACAGATCTAATATTTTTTCCATATTTTGTCTACACCAGTTATACTCGCTTATATTCTAGTAAGTACCATCAAAAATGATAAATAAATAAAGATAAAGAAATAAAAATATTAAAATATCACTTACGAGGCCTCTGCTATGAATGAGCCTACAACTGACGTGGAGCTAAATGAAGAAATTAATGGTAAAAAATTAAAAATAAAATAAATAACAAAAGTCGACAAAAATGATCAAAATTTAAGTACAAATTACAATTAATATTAAAATGAATTAAATTAATTAAATGTAACAAATTATACACTATATGATAATTTATGATAAAAATAAAAAATTACAATAAACAATTTTAAGTGTACTTAAAATGATAAATGACAAAAATGCAATTTTGAAATATAATTCAGTTCAATGAGCAAATTTAGTTCTCAAAAATGAGATTTTTAATTCAAGGAAATCTAAAGAAATTAATTTTACATTTCGAAGTACTTGTTTGCAAGATTAAAACCTTCGCATTCATGAAACAAACCATGTCACATTTTCAGCACTTTCAGCACTATTTCCTGTACTTATGACTTGCGTCCTTATGATTTACTCAAGCAACAGCGATGCACATACTTAGTTCACGCTGCTGCAGATGGCAAACGTTGTACTTACCTGCAAAAAAAGAGAAATAATTTTGTTAATGTGATATTAAATTTGATGGTCTGAGGTTAAATGCTACCGAGTTGAAGTGTTCAAGGTTTTTGGTCCAGTAGCGTCTTTCAATATAACTAATTTCTATCAATACTAGGCTGATCGACAAGTCAGCTTCAAGCAAAAACCTTCAAATTCTTTGTTTTACAAAAACCTTCCACATTCTAAGTTCCGTCAAAAGTTTTGGGCAAAGCGCAATGATCGAATTGAGCACTAATTCCTGAAGCTTAAGTTGCGAAAACGAGCACCCAGTGCGCGAGTTTCCATGTGTGGACACAGTGCACCTGGAAACACTTTCATTTTCCAACCTGATGTTTGTTAAATTAATGCATACAATTTGCAAACAGACACCACTGTCAGCAATAGTCGCCAACGAAGCAAGCAGTAGAGCAACACGAACCAATTAAATCGACAACGGTAGCAAAGGGGTGCAGTATGGTGCACACACACACACACACATACACAAATGCTACCGAGCGAACGCAAAGGCCAGCAACGAGACCATGAACACAAAACACGATAAAATGCAGTGCAGAAATAATTGCTAAATCGCATAACATAACACAGAGCATATAGTATGTATGTATGTATGTGTGGCAAGACGGAAAATCGAACAGCCTTGACCCAAACTGCGCGAAATTCCGACGCTAACTGTAAAAGTGAAACAAGGCAGAGCAAAGTAAATAATCAAACTGCGTTCAACAAATGCAGACGACAGGAGAAAACTAAATAAAATAAATGCAATTGCAAACATAGCCAAAAATTGGCGACAATGTGGAACAAGTCGATAAGAGCGAAACCAACAATTGCCTTGTTCGCTGGTAGCGATGCAACAATAGCGACAATGTCAGTCCAACGTCCATTGTGCAGGACTTGGAGCGTTGGTATTACACGCAGCCAAGTCGCCACCGAACACAAAGCGGCGCGTGCCTCAGGACGGCACAGATGGGTCGGCAGCAGACTAAGTGGCTTGAGTTGCTGGCACTTAAACAACACAAAAGGGTAATTGATACGCAGATGAAGCAGTTGTAGTGATTCATTGAGGGCAACAAAGGAGCCGCGGTTTTGGCGAAACGTGAATGAAGCTCAAGGAGTGAATAGGAAAAAGAACAATGGTAAATAGGGCCATTCATGCAAGGAATATAAGATCAAAATTTTAGACAGTAGTAGACGACCGAATGACGTTCCATGTTCGGCCAAGACAGGCCAAATGGCGAAAATGAAATAAATCACTAAACTCTGATGAGAAAAAGTAGTTGTAAGAGAAGCCAAAATTGCACTGGATTCGGTTAAAAAAAGTGCAAGAATAAAATAAGGAAACTAATTTGACTGATGACGAATTGACAAATAGACGAGATAGAATTTCATGAAATAATTAGTAATAGATACATATATGTACATATATGTGAGTCGAATCGACTAAGTACACTTGCTTACATATTCATTCAGCGTCGCACGACAGCATTCCTAGAAGTGGTGTAATATTAAAACTATACAAAAATGCACTCGTAGTAGACGAAAATTGCAGAGCGATACAAATCAAAAACTCTTAGAACGCCACAAAGGAAAACGAATGTTCACGCGGATGAGGTAATCGAAGCACAGCGCAAAAGAAATCCAGGAAAATTGGGGCATCGCACTTAATCGTAATGACGTTAACAGAATTCGCCCACAAAGCCCTCA
Source organism: Melieria omissa (assembly GCA_963971225.1). Classification (NCBI taxonomy): domain Eukaryota; kingdom Metazoa; phylum Arthropoda; class Insecta; order Diptera; family Ulidiidae; genus Melieria; species Melieria omissa. The sequence continues at coordinate 57,995,972 of OZ020267.1, read as the reverse complement.
ATGCTCCGGTCTCCGCTCTGCCCCCACGCACTCTGCAGTGCTTAATGAGCGCTGCTGAACAAACGACACATGGGCGCAGCCACATAAAAAGGAGATGACTTCGCCGTTGCCACAACCAGAACACACACTTTGGCTGCCTGTGTGGGGCGTAATTGTGGTATCGTCATTGTAGCCGTTGCCGTTGTTCAGCTTGTTATGGCGGCTGCCGCTGCTGGCCGCGACGCCATATTGTTGCGCACTCAACGTGCCATTTGGATCATTAGCAGCATATGTTGTTCATGCAGCCGCCATGACAGGCGACGCGTCTCAACCGCCAGCATCACCGAGCCGAGGGCCGGACGCAGCTGGCGACTGGCGGCCGCACCAGCTGGATTTGTGTGGCAAGTGTGAGTGCGTATTTTGCACTTCATAAAATTATGCAGCAACACAGTAAAATTGTTATTCATTTGCCCGCTGCGGCAGCTGTGGAAGTTATCGCCCAGCTGGCGTGTGTGCTGCTGTTTGACAGACAATACTGCGATAATTAAAATTGAAGTGTCACTCTGCTCGGTGCTCCAATCAGACTCGCACTCACAGAGCTGCAGCCCAACTAAATGCGATTCAATTAAGGCGCTCGTGTTGCAACATTGATCTCGGAAATGAAGGAAACATTTGTAATTTCGTTTGTCGCCCGAAAGATTTGCGTGCTGCTGGGCGATGTTGATTAATGTTCGTGTGTGCATGCAGTGGGACGACAGCAGTGATGGATTCGTCTCGCCGCTGGCACAGCCGCCAGCTTCTGGGGCCAATGCTGTGCTGTGTCGCATTTGTTGTGCGAGCGAATTGTAGTTGCATTAGCTAAATCGATACAAATGAGAGCGACGTGAATGGTGACATCAACAGCCCAGCAGGAACACAAATCGCTGGCAGCCAACTATCGACAACTTCACCCTGCAAGGCGCCTTGTAATTCTAAAAATAAAATATTGAATTGCATGGCACAAGCGCCGGCAGCCGCCAGGCGCCATGCAGCCAGGCGGACAAGCCAGCAAGGATGAATTTAATTAAAACCTTGTATTGCAACTCGTCTTTTATCTGGACTTGTTTATTTTGCCCTTCAGCTGCGTTCAGCTGTCGGCTGCTTTCAACCATGTGTGACTCAGGTGCGAAGTTGGTTCTTTTGCTATGCTTACGGGGCCAGATTAATCGAAATTTTGAGTGTAATCAGCCAATATTGACAGTGAAAGGGACAATTATAAAGGGATTTTCTCATACGAGCGTCTCACTACTGCACAATCGCTCAACTTACTGGTTACTACTGACTCGAACACAATTGGCATCTCGTTTGGTACACAGCACACCAGCTTGAAAAAGTGTCAAACTCTGTGACCGAAGCTTTGAAATTTTTCATGTAGGCCAACGCCATCTATGTCAGCCCGTCTCGCACACATTAAAATGTAATAAATGCAACTTGTGCCATAAATTTTATAGCACAGCGTCACGCAATTCATTACTGCGATTACTCCGGCAAAAGATCGATCGGTCGGTGCGTCCGAAAGCATAAATGTAATATTTCAGAAATCATGCAAAATAAATACATTTGCACGTCTTTTCGATAAACAAAAGTTATCGTTGGCGGCAGGCAGGCATGAACTTCAGAACAACAAAAACAACAGCAACGGCAACGACAGTACAACTTGGAATAACAATAAACAGCAAATGGCGGAAGTGATATTTTAGAAATGCCCAACAAGAAACGAGAAGTAAGTGGACAAAAGTAAAATGGAAAAAATAAAATGCAAAATGAGGAAAAATGTGAACTCGCACGGGCCTTAAGTAGGGCGTGAGCAACCAGCGCGCGACACAGCGCACCGAGTCGACAAGGGAAGCGAAAGTGTATGGAGAGGACGTTGCAGGACGTTGAGTGGCTGAGGTCAACTGTGGCAGCTGGCAGCTGGAAGCGGACATGCACTGCCAGCGGAAGCTTTGACGTAGAGGAAAATGTAAGTTACTTAAATGCGGTGGTCGGTCGGGCGGTGACACTGCGGGCGACGCAGGAAAAACGAAACTAAGAAACCGAAAGGGAGCAAAGCGAAAGCGTCAGGCACAGGGAAAATCGAATTTGTGCCACAAAGCTGTGAGGCGGCCAGTCGAATGGGCAGCGGGCCACATTAGCGGGGCAAAGCGGCAGCACAGGCGAGAAACTTTTTGGCAGTTGTGAGCTTAAGTTTGACAACGTCCCGGTCAGATAAGCCAGCGATTTGCTTGTCGTGTTTTATTAAAGAAAAAGTTCCAAAAATAAATTGAAACAACTCTAAATGGTCGGCGAAAACTTTGCAAAGTCTAATAGGAGATGAACAAAAGGCGATGCAATAATTAACGTAACAAATTGTTTAAGTCCAACAGGGGGAATGCAGCCGAACGAAAGAGAGAAAAATACGTTCGTTGAGCGATACTATTTACTAAGGGCGGTGCGGCCGCGTACAGTCGAAAGGTCAAAGGTAACTGGGACCAAAGTCATTCATTCATGTTGCGGTAGCATTTGGCGCTCCCCCATGTTTTCTGCTGCTGCACTAATGCGCAAATTTGCACAAAGCTGGCACATGCCTCAGCTTTTCTGTGAAGTATTTACAAGCGCACTGCGCGGGCGCGTCACCCAGTTGCTGAGGGCCGCGCGCCACCGGAAAGTTTGTCTTAAATTTTCGCGTTTGTGCACTTAAAAGAGGTCAGCGCAAACTTTTCCGTAAAAATAACTGCGAAAGTCACACACACACACACACATGAATAAATGGTCATTTATACTGATGCGCGTGTTACGTATTTGCGTACTTCCACTCCCACTTTCACGCTGCTGCGGCGATCCTAACGCAATGTCATAGTTCGTGGGCTGCGAACGACGTTTGTGATGCTGTCGCTACAGCCACATACGCTGCGCTTGGCCTGACTGGTCGTGTCGGGGCTGCCAGTGACTGCCGTAACGACGGGCAGCGCAACTTACGGCAGCCAAGCAGATACAAAATAATTTTGTTAATGTGCCCCTTTGACGTCGCCTCTGTCCCGCTGTGTGAACGACTGTTGCCGTGGTTCTTGCCGCTGCTGCCTTTTCAACTGACAACTTTTCGCAATTTCTGCGAAAATTTATTTAAATAAAAAGTTGCCATTCTTGCACGTTCTTGACGTGGCCTGACCATGGGGTCTTACGATGTTGTTATCGTTGCTATTCGCGGTGAACTTTTTAATATTAAATGCTGCTTCTGATGTTGTTGTTGGTGTTTTCGCTGATAAAGTTAATTTAACAACGAAACGAGCAAAATCGCTGAGAGGAAAATATTACAAGTGGTAGTAGTAGCAATTGCCGATATGGCTGTGGAAGGTAGAGAAACGGTGCAACTCGCTCATTGAGCTCTTTAGACTGGACAAAACCAAACAACAAAAACAACCGACAAACAGCGCAACTTTTGTTGGCGGTGGAAAGTTGAACAAATCGACAACGCCAGAGTCCCAAAATAAAACACACTTGGGGACAAAAGATAATTTGGCTGAAAAAACTTTGCGACTAACAAGCCGAGAGGAAGCGAGATGCCCGAGCAACCTCAAACTGTGGCACAACCAAGTGCCAAGCGCTAATGAACTGTCAACTGCAAACAAAGGCTAAATAATGGCACCAACAACTGCGGCACTGCGGCCAGCAATTAGCAGTAAGACCGAAGCGTCCACACAACAATGATGAACGAGCTTCACGTGCAACGCATCTTCTCCGCCCGCTACGTTGGGGCATTAAAAACCGAAAAGTCAAACACAACAATTAACAAAGTGTGAAATGTAATTCAACGCACCGGCGCACGCACCCAAGTGCGCGGCATTTCACTAACAGGCAGCACTCATACGCCCCGCTGGCTGCAACCGTAGTCAGTGCTTGGAATCTGCGCGAGGCCAGGACGAGAACAAACAAGACAACAGTGTCGTTGTGGTGATTGTTGCCGTTGTTGCTATTGTTGACACTATTAACTGGTAAACTGGGTATGGACTAAACAGCCAGAGCTCACCACAGAGCGACACGTTTCCGTTCTCAACAAATTTAATTTTGAGTTGTTTTGCACAGCAGCATCGACCCGACAACCACATCGACAACGACAAGGACAAGGACTCGTGCCCTGTGTTGGCCGCTTGAGGTGCGGGTACAGCAGCAGTTGCGTTGTCATTGACGTTGTTGGCAACTGCAGCGCCGCGACATTTGAATTTTTGTCGAAATTGAATTATTCATGATGAAACAAAGGCGGCGCACACTTGAAGCAGCGCACTACTGTTGTTGCTGCTGTCGTTGTCACTATGGCGGTGCCATCAACGTTGCAAACATTCAACCTTTTGATTTAATAAAATCGCTCATTTTGTAAACATATTTGAGCGCTAAGTAGCTGCACGGCCATCGTTGACTACCTGGAATGTGTGTTTCTATTAAATTTATTATTTCGCTCGAGTTCCGCAAAAGTGATATGAGCGCGAGTTGCTTTAGGCATTGAATGTTGACTTTTCTTTAGAATGGAATAAACTGAAATTGTATTGAAAACGAGAAATATGACACTACAATCTTCTTCGAAGACAAAGGAGAGTAAGTACCTGTACTGTTGACTTTGTAGAAATTGCAAATAGAGTGAAAATTATTCGTATAAATTTGTTGTTTTTGTTCTTGTTCTTATGGAAACTATGGCAGAAATGTGACAACTTCTCACTTATAGAAGGTATATTAAAGCATATATCGCACATGCACTACAAAAGTGACACAACTCAACAATAATACTGTGCACAATGGATAAATCTACCTATCAGCAAAAGCTAAGTATATTTTGTTGTTGTTAACTGGTGCAAAAATACAGTTAAGGCTTGATTACACGTAACGAGTAGAGTGAGAAGACAGCAACTCGAACGAGTACTCGTTTCGTCAAAACGGTAAGGCGAGTTCGTGATTGAGTCAGTGACCGATGAAAGTGGCGAGAGAGCCACTAGAATCACATTTTGTTTGCTAGGCCGAGCGGCCACTACGTTACCGTTATATTTTTCTCTTTTCGCAGCGATTCGCGCAATCGCTCGTCACATGCGGAATCGCTCGTGGCTAAATGAGTGCTGTCTTCAGTGATCTGTCAATCCCACCTCTAATCCCTTCCTTTCCTTGTCCTTTTGTACTTATGTTTCCCACTATTTTCTTCTCCTCGGCTTCAGCCGCTTGTATCGTTTAATGTTTCATGTATTCTTTTGTACTACTCTTTATTCGAACGTCCGACAATAAAGACACGTTAAAACGAATCGAAGGCGTTTTATTCAACCGCTCCGCGCAGAACTTTACATGGTCCTTCGAGCCGCTCGCGATAGAACCGACGCGGTAAACAAATATTTTTAAAATAACTATAAAACAAATTAAAATACAAACAAAAAATCGAAAAAGTGAAAAGACACAACAAAAAACACATAGTTACGAGAAAACAAACAGTGCAACAAACTAAAAGTGTGACAACGATAACTTAACCGTGCACAAAGTGCAAAGATTAAAAACAAAAAAAGTGAAAGTAACAAACAAACAGAATACAGTGCACAAATAAAATAAAATCACAGAAACCAAAATAACAAAAGTTAAAACAAAAACAAACTCCAACCACATTAGACACTTAAAAGACAGTGCAGTGTTGTGCAGAACACTTAGCAAACGGGGACTACAGAAGAACGCATACCAACAACAAACACACCCACAGCAGAGAACAGCACTAACAACAACAAACACACCCACAGCAGTAGAACACAAAGCAGACAAGAAGGGCAGCAGAACACGTAACAACAACAAACACACACAACAACGGCAAACAACAACAGCCAACACATCAGCGCACAAGCGGCGGACAAACGCACAAACAGGAGTGCAGATCCCCATTCTCGGGCACTGGGCCCCAAAAAGATAAGCCCAACAATTATTATTACAAAATTAACACTTAACATTACACATTCACTAACACAAAACATATTAAAAAAATCAATAAATAAATAAAAAAAATATACCCATTCCCAAAATCAAAAACCCTAAAAAAATCCAGTTCAAAAATTATACTGGTATCCACCCCGCCACAGCCCGCTTCTCGTGTACACGTAGCTTGTACACATACAAAATAGCGCAGTGCAGTAAGCAATCCCGCTGCTGCACATAATTTTGCGCTTTTTGTGTTCACATTACCCTTTGTGCGACCTACGCAGGCAAAGCAGCAAAAACTCTCGCTGCAGCCTGCTTCGCACTAATTTTCTAATCTGCACATTTCCCCTTCTCTTGCTTTGTACATACCGCAGATCAGCAGCGACCACTCCAGCTGTTGATCTCGCGCTCTCCCACCTGTGTATATTTTCGCGTTTCGCTTTGTGCGATATACGCACGCACAAGCAGCAAGCACTCCCGCTGCTGCCTCCAAGTGCGATTACATATTCTTACTTCTGCCTAAGCATTTTTCCACTCTCGCTAGCAGAAGTAAATAAACAAGCACAGTGGGACGAGTTACTCATTTTCTGCAGCATATTGAAAAATTTTCTAGGACTTCGAAAATTTTCAATAGTGCTGCACATACTCATTCACTGCACATTCGCTGCCACCCAAAGTGCATACAGTGGGACAAATATCCCCCACTCGCACACAAAACTTACAACATTTTACATTTAATACAAATAATCACATACACATATATATATACAAATACATATATTTATACACACATATATATATACACACACAAATTTATACACATACACATACATACGTGTATATTCACACACATTCACATTCCCAAATAAAAAAATTCACTTTTTCACAAATAAAAACACATTTAATATACATTTGACTACACATTTGTTATATTATAATAATTTTAACATACATTCCCAATTCCCACATACATACACATTTCTATTTAGTACCCATTCACATTTACAAAAAATTTATTTGTTTCCGATACACATACATATTTATTTTACAAATAAAAGCAAATTTTCATACACATTTGACTTCACATTTATATTATATTTATATTTTACAGCTTTTACATACAGTATGTGGAAAAAATAAGTTTCCAATCAGTAAATATGAATAAAGAGACACATACTTTTGGTTTTTGCAAATATTTTTTGGAATTTATTTCTTGATTTCGAAGGTTACTTCTTAGTGGATAAAGAAAAATAGAAAAACATAACAAAACTCATTTCTTGCTGTTGTTTTCAAAAGTGTTTTAAAAGAATCCAAATTAGAATGTTGAAAAAGTAAGTTTACAAATTATTTAATACCCACAATGTCCCCCATTTCGAAAAGATAGTTTTGCAAGTCGGTCTTGCATCGTGTCCACAAGCTTTTGACACTCTTCTGGAGTAAATTGATTCCAGTTTGAGATAATGCAATCCTTGAGTTGCTCCAAGTTTTGAGGCCTTTCCTTGGCAATGCGACTTTTCAGTATTGCCCACGCGTTTTCAATAGGGGAGAGGTCGGGGCTTTGTGGACGCCATTTTAAAATGTTTATATTTTTTCCAGAAAGGAATTTTATCACGTCTTTTGCTGTGTGAATAGGTGCATTGTCCTGTTGAAATACGAAATCTGGGCTGATCAACCGATTTCCTTCAGGTATGGCAGTCTCTTTCAGAATTTTCATGTACACACCTGCATTCACCTTGCCTTCCAAAACTACTACTGCACCAGTGCCATAAGCACTGATGCACCCCCACACCATTAAACCCCTCTCCACCGACTTGACAGTTGGTAATGTACATTTGTATGACAGGGCTTCTCCCGCCTTGCGCCAAACATGAACCATACCATGCGAATATTTGAGCCTTACCATGGACTCATCGGTCCATAGTACGTTATTCCAAAATTGTTTAGGTTTTAATACATGTTCCTCGTAAAATTGCATTCGTTTCCTCATATTTACTTTGCTAACGTACGGAACTTTGCGTGCCACGCGTCCATGTTTACTGCTCGCTCGGAGCCTATTGCGTATGGTGTATACAGAGGGGGGGTCCTTGCCTTCGATTAATAATTGAGAATGAATTTTTGGCACCGACGTTAATGGGCTAGCCTCTGATATTGCCAAAATTCGTCTATCGAGTTTTTCGGATGTAATTTTAGGGCACCCTGGTCGTTTTATTCTATGAACTCTGTGCTCGTTCTTATAGGCGACAATCACTTTACGAATTGATGTGTGGGATTTACCAAATTTTTCGGCAATGTATCGCAACGTATGACCATCTTTATGAAGACTTACAATTGCTTTACGCTCTTCATTAGTCAATTGCTTGAAACGCCCCATATTTTCACTGCTTTTGATTCCTCTGTAGTCAAAAAATGGACGTTGTCAATATTACACTTTAAAAGCAAAACTTCAATACAAATGCGAGCTATTTACCTCAATTTGGTTATATTGAAGTGAATTTATTAACAAAAAATTTATATTGAGAAAAAATCGTTCACTCCGTTGAAATAATTGCCACTTATTTGCGTTGGAAACTTACTTTTTCAACGCTCGCGTGACCCAATAACAGAAAGTTAATAGTACCGTTAAATTAATTTTACAGTTATACCTTTCCAAATTCTCTCATATGATCCCCTATGTGAGTACTTTAAAAAATGAGAGTGACAAAAATCACGTGTAATATACAGGGTGAATACAAGTCTTCAATGTAAAACTATACAATTGGAAACTTATTTTTTCCACATACTGTACATTCCCCACTCACATTTACCAAAAATTGGCTTATTTCACATATACACATTTGTATTACCCATACACACATTTTCACATTTACACAATTTTTTATTTATTTATTTATTTATTGTTGCTCGACAAGTGTTCAAATTCGTTTGAACGAATTTTCCCATTCCCAACTCTTCCCATATTCAATTATCGTTCGCGCGGACGCGGGTAGACTTCACGTCTATATTACAATACCCTACATATATTTATTTAAACTTTTAACCTTGTCGAGCTTTTTTAAACAAAATGCCTGTTGAGCGATCCCCTAAACGCCAACTTGTTACAATGGAGACTCCTTCCTCCAGATACACAAAGTCACCCAGTGCACGTTTGACAGTTCCTGTCACTCGGGAGCCACCAAACACTCGCTCCAAACTCTCTAGTCCGAAAGCAACCGATCCCAGTGTTGCAAAATTTACTTTCGAGTACGAACAGCTCGTGCTATTATGCACAAAATTTTCATCGGTCCCCATTGAGAATTTGACCAAATCCCTGGTCCAAATTAAGCAAAAAAATTTGCAAGCCCAATGGGAGAGGCTTATGTGCGCACATGAGGCAGTCTTTATTGCTGAAGACAACAGCCAGCCCGACGGTTTCAAAGAGTCGGCTAGGCAAAAAATCGACGCCTGCACAGACCAGTACGAGTTGTGCATGGCTCAGATGTCGGACATCATTGAGATGCTCCAAACTCAGTCCCCCCAGCCCGCTGCGCATATGGAACCGGTTCGACCCCTAGAACCAGCAAATACCCCCTTCATTTGCCTACAAGTTCCGCCTTGTGATACCGAAACCTTTTTCGGGGGCTATGAGCAGTGGCCGTCCTTTCGGGACATGTTTACCGCGGTTTACATCAACCACCCCCAGCTCACTCCAGCCCAAAAATTGTATCACCTCCGATACAAGACGCAAGGTAAAGCCGGTGCTATTGTTAAGCAATATGCATTAACCGATGAGAATTTCGGACTCGCGTGGGATGCCCTAAAATCCCGTTATGAAAATAAACGCATTTTGGTTGACACCCAAATTAGATCCCTCTTGAATATCGCTCCTGCCCACACTGAAAATAGTGAGGCGCTACAGCGGATCCAAAGCACTATAAACAATTGTCTGTCTGTTCTCAATACTCAGGCCGTAGACACTGACAATTGGGATCCGCTATTGGTTTACATATGTTGTACCAAATTGCCCCAAGAGACACTTGCTCTATGGGAGCAATCATTGACATCCCGGAAGGATCTGCCACCCTGGTCGCAAATGGATGAGTTCCTGACCGGCAGATATGAGGTACTTGAACGGTTGCAAAGTATTCGCCCTTCTAAGCCGAAACCGTCTCAACCTTCGACTTCCAATGTCCTCCCAAATCGGCCACACAAATCCCTAAATTATTACACTCAAGTAAAAAGGGACTTCGCGTGCAAACTCTGCAACGCAAATCATCCCATACGGACTTGCCAGAGCTTCAAAAGACTCACCCCCCAGAGTCGATTAAAATACGTTAAGAAGCACAATCTCTGCGTAAATTGTCTTGCGACATCCCACCTTGTTGAGAAGTGTACAAGCAATTTTACGTGCGTATATTGCCAAATGAAGCACCATTCCATGCTTCATTTCCCCAAAGGCAATGCGCAGCTCTCTGAATCGCTTAATCGGTCACATTCGACCACGACCCAATCACAGGTCGCAACAGCTCCAAAACGAAAGCACAACAACTCTGCTACTCATTCTCCCCTTTCGGATGCGCAACCCCGCACATCTTCCAGGCAAAGTACGCCCAAAGTACAAGCCCTACACTCCAATAATGGCACCCAATCCCTTCTGCCTACGGCACTGGTGTCTATTGACCACGCAGGAAAGTTGTTTAAAGTGCGAGCGTTGATCGATCAAGCCTCTCAGCGTACCTTCATCTCCGCGAAGGTCCAGAAACGCCTCAAATTGCCGATCGAGAAATCCCCCTTCCAAATCTCGGGCATGGGCGGTCAGATTGTGCAAAATGCCAATCATACATGCTTCTTTACATTGGCAGTCCCCCAATCGAGCACGAAACTCCCCGTGCAAGCAATCGTGCTCCAAGAGCTTACGAATTCGCTCCCATCTTCCCACATGAACGCTCCCAATATGAAACATTTCGCCATGCTAGAACTCGCTGATCCAAATCCCTTCGAGACAGCGCAGATTGATATAGTGATTGGCAGTGATCTCATCCCGCAGATCATGCTCGAAGGTATCCACCGGAATGTATGTGGCAGCTTACTTGCTCAGCATACAGTATTCGGTTGGGTATTAAGCGGTCCAGTACCCCCTTCTTCGCATTTGACATGTGCCACAGAGGTACCAAGTCGCCATATGCACACTGGACACGCCCTTCGAAATAATCTTCCTGCCCTAAAGGAAGCTCTTTCGCAAGTGATTGCCGCCCTCAATCCCGCAGGGTTTCCACCTCAGGAAATAATGGAAAATCACTTCGAGCCCACCACTCCTGCAAACTCATGCTCAAACCGGCAAATTTTCCCCTTAGTTGCCAAACGTTTCGACCCCGCAGGAGGGCTGTCGCCTCCAATGAAGGCTCCCAAAAGGGTTCGACAAGAGCATTGGCATGACGCCACTCGTTCTACACATTCACAGCAACTGACGGAAATTGCATTTCCCCGCAATTCCTCATTGCACCGACTCCAGCCCGGGTCCAAAAAGAGGACAGTCGCCACTCCAGTGCGACTTGCTCCAAACGCTGCCAATCCCGCAGACGTCGGACTGATCGGGCATAAACTCCAAGATCTATAAGATCTGCCTCTCGGGTGAAACGGCTTCAGCCATTCTCATGCTCAAACAGTTCCAACTCCGGATCAAAGAGCGGTTGATTGCCACCACCCTCTCGAAGAGCAAACCTGCTTCTATCGAGCCCTACGAGCACACAAATAACCCTCTCGAAATTCTCATTCTCCTTAACGAAATAAAATGGCACTACAGCCAATTTTTAAATTTATATACTTCCACATTCCCCCGGCTTTAGCTTAAGCGAAACCCGCAGCTTAGCCGCGCTTCCTCATACCCACAATGTCAGCCTCATTACTATTGTGTTCCAATAACTGACATCGTTTACCATTTGCAGATCGGTGACTACGGCCCAACCTCTGCATCAGCACTTCCTCGAGGACGAGGCGACGATGGACGGCCCCTCCGCACCCGCCAAAGCTTCATCCCGGAGTCCTCGCCCGTCTGGCCCGCGGCATAAATTAATTGCAATATGCAATGGCGGCCGCGATGGCTAAATGAGTGCTGTCTTCAGTGATCTGTCAATCCCACCTCTAATCCCTTCCTTTCCTTGTCCTTTTGTACTTATGTTTCCCACTATTTTCTTCTCCTCGGCTTCAGCCGCTTGTATCGTTTAATGTTTCATGTATTCTTTTGTACTACTCTTTATTCGAACGTCCGACAATAAAGACACGTTAAAACGAATCGAAGGCGTTTTATTCAACCGCTCCGCGCAGAACTTTACAGCTCGTGACATGCGGTATTCGTCACACACCACTTTTCGCTCGGTTGAGTTTAATTGCGCAAGTTGCATAGTTCATTTTGTGCATTGTAAAACCAAACTGACTCGCCGCGTGTCGAAATACGTTTGAACAACTCGTCGGTTTTGCTCGCTATCCCAATTCTTTCGACCTAGTACCATTTCGATGTCTCGTCACTCGACTCGTTACGTGTAATCAAGCCTTTAGGTCTCTCTTCATGTCAGAAGTTTGATACTATTTGATCGCCGCAGCTCATTGCTTTTGACGAAATAATTTTTTATTAAAGTTAATTTTAAGCAAAATTCTGAAAATTTTTTTATATATTTTTAATTATTAAAATTAATTATGAATTTTCAAAATTTTTCTTTCAACTTTTTAACTGTCATTTATAATTATTAAATTTAGAAAAAGTGGCATAACTTGAAATAATTCGGTAATTATTGAATTAAAATATCATCAAAACAGTCACAACTCAAAATTTTGGATTTTCTAGTGTAAAATAAAAAAAAAATTCTTGTAACTTATCGTAAAGCATAATCTGTAAGGATTTTCTTTCGTTATTTAAAAAAAATGTTTATTCAGCTCAAAAACAGTTTTTTACGTTTCCTGCAAAATCAAACATTTTGAGTTGTGTCACTTTTGTTGTGCGTGTGCGATATGTATGTAACTATTAGCAAAGAATATAGAATATAAAGAATACGCATCTTCAAAAATTTGTCAAGCGTGTTTCTTGATGCGGGCGGGAAGAGATGAGCGGAGGCATAGGTTGCGGGAAATTTGCTCGCGCTCAACAGTTTGCGATCTTGTTCGTCGAAGCGCAAGCGAAGAGTAAACAACGAACCAAAGCAGCGTCATCGTCGTTTCAACGAAGATGATTCGGGATTCGCTAATGTTTTTGGTGTTGTCGTTTATTGTGTGTATGCTTTCTTGTGTTGTGATTGATTTTGCTGCAATGTCTCCAGCAATGGAATGTTTGTGGTGTATGGCTTTTTGCTGGCCAATGCTTTGATAATTTAAAAATTTGGTGGTTGATCCCAATTTAAAATGTTTGCAAATATTTTTACGTGGCGAGTTCGAAGTAAAATTATTTGTTTATATTTTCACATGCTTGATCACAATTTTGAGAATATGGGAAAACTACGAACAAAAAATGAACTGATAGGCATATTGACTTCAAAATTCGTGAAACACTTGAAATTAAAAATAATTAGATGCGTGTTTTAATTTTTTTTTATCGAAATCTAACGGAGCGTTAGAAGATTGTATGGAAAAACATAATTTAATAGGTCTATTGACTTTCAATAGGGCGAAAGCACTACTAAAGCACTAAATAAAGAAATAATTAGACAAGTCTTTTGTCATAAGAAAATTGTATTACGGCATGCCTACGTTTAAAAATAGTTTAAATGTTCTACACTTGAATGATTCCATGGCGAATGATGTGATCATAAATTTACAATATTCGATTTTCTTATTTTAGTTCTTTTAAACAAGAAAAGTTCCAAAGAACGAGACGGAAAATTATTACGGGTAATAAAGACGTTTTCTTCTCTTTCCAATACCATTTTTATTGATAACTTATTATTTATTTTTTAATTGCCTGTAGCGATCATATAGGTCGCCATGCCAGCCATATTTTATTTTCTTTTCTATGATTTTGCGCACACTACAGTCGGCAGTGAGTTCAGGAGCAATATGCGACGCTTTGCAGGCTTATAGAAGAAGAACAAAAGCCAGCCAGAAAATATAAATCGTTTTACAATTTCAGCTTTTCGCCAGCGCAACAACAAGAACAACAGCACATCGTCTTCCTCCTCTTCGGACAATTGAGCGAGAATGAACGAGTGAGCACAGACGCGACATTCGTGTTTCTATGATTTGCGCTCAGAGCATTGTGCTGTCATTTCAAGTGTTTCCTCTTGTTGTCTACCCCCCGCATCCAGAAGACGGGTGGCGATATCACCACCCGCATACAAATTTTTGCTTGTATGAGATGCACACTCTTTATGTTTCATACTTTTTGCTATTAGGCACTAATTTTTTACTGTATGTCACTGTGTAGAATATTTTTACAGCCTGCCAATGCAGCAAAACATGACGAAGCCTAAATTAGCCAACAGAGACACTTCAGTAGCAGCAGCACATATCCTCGTCCTTGTGTCTGCATTTTCAGCTGTAAATTTTGGCCGCAACTAGACATTTGGTTATTCTGACGTTGGTGCCAAATGGACACTTGATTGTTTCCGCGATCGTTGCAACGCGCTGGCAGCGTGGGGAGCCTGATTGCAGCTTTTGGCAGCCATGAAGCAAATTAGCCACCAGCGCCATGCCCAACAACAATGAGAACAATAAATGTGGTTTATTTATAACGCATGGAATATTCGCGCTTGCGTGGCGGCAGCAATAAAAAAAGATGAATGCATGATGCTGTGCTGTCGCTGCCGTTGCCGTTGCTGCTGTGTGTGACCCCATTTGTGCGTCACGCTTGTGTGCCCGTAAGTATGCTTTGAAATTGCACGCTAGTTGCAATTTAATTGGAAACTGCAGCGGCCACGACAACGGTCACTCCCCTGGCTACAAAGCAATTACACGTGCGGCGCGCTTTATGGACCAATATTGCGGCCAGTTTAAATTGGATTTACGCGCCTTTGTGCGATGCTCGCTCAAAGGCGACACGCTCGCGGCGCTGCTGCTGCTTCCGCCGTTCGCGCACTTTCAAAATCCCACTTTATGACAGCATAAAACTAATGGCAATTAAACGCTTGTCTACCATGCTGCCACTAAAATAATGATTCATGGCGAGCCCGTTTGCTGTCGTGTCGACGATAAATCAATTCGAGCGGGCGGCTTTTGCGAGGTGCTCCGCGAGCTGGCTGGATATCTGGGCGAGCACAGCACAAATACTCGTACATCTCCAGCTAAAAGACAAATGTGGCGGAATAAATTATTAAATCCCCAGCGCAAATAAAGCACAGCCAGCAGTGCCGAGCGGAAAAACGCCCAAAACCCAAAAGGGCAAAATTGAACAAGAGTAAGGAAGCCCATTGATAGCACAAAACAACGCAGGCCACACGCGAACCCAAGCTAAACAAATAAATATATGTATGTACACGCAAAACATCAAATAGAAAAACGAAAACAAATAACCAGATAAATAAGGCATGCTTCCTGCTAAGGTCCATTGGAGCAGAAAAACGCCAACACGATCTTGCCGCCAGCTGCGCACCAGTCTCCTTCGCCGCTCTTTGGACACCCAAAACACCAATAATACAAAAGGTGGAGTTGATTGAAAAAGCAGCAGCTCGGCGCATTTCAAATATTGACATGACCATCATTTATGCATAAGCAAAATAAAATTTAAGGAGAACGCATGTCTCAACAATGCAGGAAAATTAAACTTTCCCCATCGGTATGGAACTTAAAAGAAAATGTCGCAGCACCTTTGCTGGCGACAAAACAGCGGGAACCACTATTAAAATAGCTACTGACAAAAAACGAAATAAATTAGGAAAAGCAAAAGTGAAAAATGGCAGAAAAACAAACAAGCGCGACAACAAGAACGGCACGTGGCATTAAAAGGTGTAAAATATGCCATTAGCGCATTTGCCTTGCGCACTGTGCTTTACCGCTTTGCGGCACGTCAGCCGCCGACAGCCGACATCCATCACGACTACAGCCTCGAAGGTTCCCATTGAAAAAAGTGAAAACGGCCAACATTATTGGCACAGTTCGCATGCAGCCGGGCCATAAAAATACCAACTAGGCGCACGGACGGCGCAATGCGGCTTCGTCGAGCCGCGTCGCTGGCCGCCGTAATTGACCGTCAATTGTGAGAATTACTTGCCAAAAACAAAGTCGCTTCCTGTGTGGCAAATGAAAGTAGGTTTTGGGGTTATTGGAATGTGGCAAGCGACAGTGGGTTTGCAGCCGAATGTGTGCGCTGTCTGGAGGCCCAAAACTTTTTTTGTTGTTATTGAAGAAATACAGCTGAATTTTAAAGCTCATGGCTTGAGTGCTTGGAGCGATAAAACCCAACGAGTTAGAGTGACGCATCTGAATTTGAAGAATTAGCAAAACGCGATTCATTGTCTATGATTTTCTATGATATTGAAGTGAGCAAACGTTTCCTGCTTCGCGGAATTGCAGCGCAACTGCAAAGCTGTACAAGAAAGTGTGGTACGCATTACAACAAATTATAACTAAGCCGAGTTTCATTCGACGGATTACTTGTTTGTTTTTTAATCGGCTCGATGAATAGATTTAAGAGTCAATGGATAAAGATGTAAGCTTTACGTTTAGGTTCATTGAAGTACGACAGCTTACCTATCGCACACGCACAACAAAAGTGTCACAACTTAAAATTTTTGATTTTTCAGGAAACTCAAAAAACAGTTTTTGAGCTAAATAAACATTTTTTTTTGATAACGTATAGACCGTTCAGTAGAAAATCTTTACAGATTATGCTTTATGATAAGTTGCAAGACGTTTTTTTTTTTACACTAGAAAATCCAAAATTTTGAGTTGTGACTGTTTCGATGATATTTTAATTCAACAATTACCGAATTATTTCAAGTTATGCCACTTTTTCTAAATTTAATAATTATAAATGACAGTTAAAAAGTTGAAAGAAAAATTTTGAAAATTCATAATTAATTTTAATAATTAAAAATATATACAAAAATTTTCAGAATTTTGCTTAAAATTAACTTTAATAAAAAATTATTTCGTCAAAAGTAACACAATTTGAGTTAGGACTCTTTTGCAATGAGCTGCAGCGATCAAATAGCATCAAACTTCTGACATGAAGAGAGTCCTAACTGTATTTTTGCAACAGTTAACAACAAAATATCAGGTGTACAACTTTGCTTCCGCCGTTTTCCGATAGGTGGCTGTACCGGCTGAGGCTGGTTGAAATACATAGATGGTAATGCCTTTAAAGTGAGTGTGGACAGTGCCTAACGAATTGTCATTGCCGTTTCAGTGACAGTTGTTCTTGTTTTCGTATTATTCACGCTCGAAAATGTCCGTTTATGTGCCCAATTCTCGCCATTTGCGGGAAGTTTTACTATTCTGTTACAATTCGGAAAAAAAATGCAGCTGAAGCGCATCGAATGCTCTCAGAAACTTACGGTGATGCTGCTCTGAGTGAAAGAACGTGTCGGGAGTGGTTTCAACGTTTTAAAAATGGTGATTTCGATGTCGAAGACAAACATGGTGGTGGAAGAGAAAAAACCTTCAAAGATGAACAACTAGAAGCATTGCTTGATGAAGATTCGTGGCAAACCCAAGAAGAGCTTGCCGAATCGTTGGGAGTGAGTCAGCAAGCCATTTCAAAACGTCTCAAGGCCCTGGGCATGATTCAGAAAGAAGGAAACTGGGTGCTGGGTCATCCTCCAACACGACAATGCTCGGCCTCACGTCGCAAAAGTGGTCAAAAAGTACCTGGAAACGCTGAAATGGGAAGTCTTGCCAACCCGCCGTATTCCCCAGATGTCGCCCCTTCTGACTTCCACCTATTCCGTTCGATGGCACACGGCCTGGCAGATCAACATTTTCAATCCTTCGAAGAATTGGAAAAATGGATTGCTTCATGGATAGCGTCAAAAGAGGACTCCTTTTTTCGAGCCAGGATCCGAAAATTGCCGGAAAGATGGGAGAAAGTTGTCGCTAGCGACGGACAATACTTTGAATAATACATCTGTAAGCACTTTTTCGCAATAAAGCTTTTAATTTTGGAAAAAAACGGCGGAAGCAAAGTTGTACACCTGATATACTCAGCTTTTGCTGATTGGTAGATTTATGCATTGTGCACAATATTAACACATAAACCCGAAAATGAAAAATTTTGAGTTGTGTCACTTTTGTAGTGCGTGTGCAATATAACTATTCTAATAAAGAACTGCAAGAAAGCATATTTTTCGCATAACAGATATCAGCAACGTACACGTATTTAAAAATGGTCGATAAATTAACCAGGGAAGTTTCAATTAACCTAACCGAAATAATGAAATTGTGATGTGTAATCAGAAAATAGCATAGAAAATCTGTGTCTTACTTTATTATTTTATATCAAAGAAAAAACACGTTTAAGTTGAAAAAATCTACACAGACTTAGTCCAAAGTTCCATAGTGAGGCATTTCTCCTTCAAAAGAACAATGAAAACAAGCCCGGAACTTGCACTAACTCAGCAGCAACTTAAAAATATACGAGCGAAAAAAATCAACATCAGAGAAATACCCAAGTCAAGCGTCCTTAGGCTATGCGGGCTGCACGACACGTCCTTGAAGCTAAACGCAAATGACACTCACACGCTTGACGGCTCAATGCAGTCGCGCCCGCCAGCGGAGTAGAGACGCGTTAAGATAGGTTGTGGCTGTGGTGCGGCAGTGCGGCGACGCTTGTGCATTTGTGGTCAGCAAAATACGCAGCCAAAGCTTTACAAAGTCAAAGCGACCACATGCAGCAGACATGAATTGACTGCGGTAGAAGTTTGTTAGAGGAATTTATTTAGTTTTTCGCTAAACCTACTTAAGACACAAGGCAGACGGAGGCGAGCATGGTTGATTGAAAAATCGAATGATTACAGCTTTGCACAGGTTTCTACAAATGCTTCACAGTTGAGTCGATTCGATTTTTGCCATTTTTGAGCAAATGTTCATCTTCCCACAAAAACTACAAATAAAAATGTGCGAAATTGGCAAACTCTGTCTTGCTGCAAACACGGCGTAAGAAAATCACATGTGCGCATTTGCAGACGACAACGAAGCGGGAAGAACACCTCAACTAAGCAACGAGAGCGCCAAAAGCAACAAATAAGCATGCACGCCTAAAAGAAGACGACAATTAAATTCCAGTGCGAGAAGGCCCGCAACGTGCTGGCGTACTTTAGCGAGTAGCGATGTGGTGCTCGCTGTTATCGATCCGAAAAACACGACAATGCTGGCACGGCGGAAGAGCGCACCGAGAGCACGAAATTCAAAGTTAATGAAATGAAACGCTCTCATGCTCGGAATAGGGCGCTCGGCGAAGGGACGCAGGTATGTCGAGTCGAGTGAGAAACGGTTAACCAAAACTCCCGGCGGCAACATTGCGCTCTTTTCACATTCGGCCCTTGTTCGGCTACCTTTTTTCTAGGTTTTGTCTTTGTGGTTTGCAATTACAACGCAGACCATAACGACAACAACGAGGACTCGTGGCGTTTCAATTCCAATTCGTGTGCACGCCAATGTTTGTTGTGTGAAGGAACGTTCAGCAAGACGACGAAATTAAAAAAATACGAACAAGAAAAAAGCAAAACGCACTCGTGAACAGGCTGCAGGCCGACTGAGAGGAAGGCGAAACCACAGAAAAGGCAAAAAGGACGTGACTCAACGTATTCGCACATCTGCAAATTTTCAAATATGTATGTACATCCACAGACACATTCGATTGCTTGTGTCGGCGGGTGGGCGAGTGTTTTGGCATTTCAAGCGCATCACAAAGACAGCGCTGACAGCGCAACGCTGCTCAATAGTAATGAACGATGCATTACAATGGGAAGTGGCGCGGCGAGCAGAAAGGCAGCAGCAAAAAAAAACATAAAAACGCGTCGAGTGTGAGGAAATAGCGACATAACTTCTGACTTGTCTGGCTGCGTGCACATTGTTAAGTGGAGCCATTTGCGACTGCCAGCAGCTGGGGAACAGCACCGCCAGTGAGGAATCGGAATGCGTGCGTGCGTGCGTGGCATACGCAGACAATTAAACGGTGCGCACAATTAAATATAAATGAGTGCGAGTAAAGTGATAAGTAAGCTGCGTTGAGACGTCATGTTTGCGGGTATTAGCCGGATTTCAATACAGTGTGCGGAGCGGTGGGGGAGCAGAACTGTACGCAGCTATGCGACCTACTTAGTGGAGCTATTATGCAAAAGGAAGGCACTCGCAGAGCGACTGGCACTTATTTAGCAAAAATAATGTTGCTCATACGCTACGTGGGCCATGGAATTTAAGCTGACTTTAATAGCACAATTTAAGTTCATGCGGGGATATCTTGCGGTATCAAACAGTATGTGTTACATTCGGTTTGCATTAATTGGGACTTTTATAATTTATACACAATTTTCTGTAAATTAGGAAATGCTGGCAAGCGATACAAATCGTCCAGGCGCAATTCAAGGCGCACTGCCCGCACTGTAATTTCGTATCCAAGCAAAAGGTTAAATAGTGTGAAAACATTTGCTAGACACAAGGTCGTCCACTGCACGCTATGCCACGTACACTTGCAAAATAAAAACAAAAATAAAGAGAAAACAAATTGTTGGCGAATTTTATTTGCAATTGCCAACAGAGGAGCAAAGAATAATTTCAAGAAATTGCCAATGGCAATAAAAAAGGAAATTCCGCTTTGACGTTGGCCGCTGGCGGCGCGGAGGTGGATGGAAGGGGCACGGGGCCAGTGCTGGTTTGCATGCAAGCGAAAGGCAACATATTTGCATAATTGTTTCAGCGCTTTGCCCCAATGCCGCGCACTGCACGGCGTAAGCAAGGGGCGCGGGTGAGGCAGATCCAAATGCCAGCACGCTGCAACAAAGTGTAAAAAATTCGCAATAAAAATGCAGCCGAGTATGGTGAGGGCCAACGAAAATTGGAAGCTAATGATCAGGAACCACTCGATGGGGTCGCTGTGGCAGAAGAGTGCCGAATGGGGGTAAAGGCTGGCGTTGCGGGGTGGATTCTAGTGGCAGTAATTAGCACTTTTCCATTCGAACTCCAAATCAACGAAAACCGCTGACTCATCCGTAATCCGTAATATTGTGAATTTGGCCAAATTGCCACGCGTGGTTTTTGAATCTTCTGAAGCTTTTGAATTTAAGGTTGGCTTTAACAGTGGCAAAGGGCAGCGACAGTTTAAGATAGCTTAACGCTTGCAACGCCACCAGACGTGTTCGAGTATGGGGAGAACGTTGGCTAAGCCACTCGTCGTGGTTGCTTGTATGGAGGTCAAACTGTGAGTTCTCTGCACTATACCAGAGTACTTTCTTCCTTTTTCTCTCTCTGATACCGTTGCCTGCAGTTGCACGCTGTACAGATTTTCAGAGCAATGCAAGGAGAGAAGCAGCAGCTGGAAACATGTGTTTCGGGTGTGTTGGAGCAAGGTTTCATGGAATTTTTTTATGAATTCACGGAAAAACGTGTGCTAAGCAAATTTTACGAACTGTTATCGAATTCTCAGTTATGAACCTGCAATTGTGACAGTTTAACTTGGAGTAAACAAATAATATATTTTACATATATCAGCTTGGATTTGGGCTTCGTAATTGTGCAGCAGCAGTCTACAGTCGATTTTTTAGCATATGGCAGCAACTGCAGCTCGTGGGAGAAACTTATGACAAGAACTTTACACATTTTACTAAGCTTTTATTCGCTTCAAATACTGCAAAAAACAGGGGCCGAATCTTCTCTATCAGACCAGCATTCATTTTGGTCTTCACCAAACCCGCTTTATAAAGTATAAAATCGTCAGACAAAGCTGACCGCGCCCATTTTCAATACGCCCATTCACTGTTTTGCGAACGACGCTTTACGCACACTGCCACCCAACTTCATAAGTTACCAGCCAGAAGACAGGAAAGCGGACGGACCAATATGGTCCAGTCGATAGCCAAATTTGTTGCTTACCCGCAACATCAACTGGACCCACACACACACACACTCAATTATTTATTTAAATTTCAAGTGTGTGTGCGGACGCAAGGACTAATCAAATTAGCGATCGTCAATAGTGTGTTTCCAAATTGCTTGCCAGCTGATAGGAACGCTGGACGACCGATTGCCGGACGCTTAGCACTCACCTCTTAACTCCCTCCTCGCCTTCAACAAGCTGTTCGCCGCCGCCAGCCAGGTTGGCTTCGTGCTGCTCGACGGCAGTCACAGCGCCAACGCCAGCGCCTGCATCGGCCACGCCAGCATCCTGTGCGGGGGCGGGCACTTCCTCGTCCGCCTGGCCGCCCTTGACGGCGCCCACCAGCGAAGTGAATTGATTTGTTAGACCAGAGAACATGATGTTCACCTTCCCTCCTTCCTGACTGTTCTCTTTGGAGGATGTGGGTTGGGGGGTGTGCGTGAGCGTGTGTAGTGAGCAACGCCTTCGGTAACTGCTTTCGTTGTCTTCGTCCTTTTAACTCGCTGGTGTTGTTGTAGCCGCTGATTTCTCTTTACAAGAATCAATCAATGGACTGGTCCGTGCGTCGTGTGTGCCGACGCCGAGCGAGTGGGTGACACGACACGATACGATTTTCAGATTTTCTAGCTTGCGTGCACGACCGTTTTTCGGAGGGGTGACTGTAGTGAAAACGAGGGTGGATTTCGCGTGGAGGTCGCAGTTACGCTCGTTGGTCGGCTCTTCGTTTCGTTCGCACCGTGTAAGCGTTTTAGCTTCGTGTTACGTTTCTACTGACTTTTTGCTTCTGCTCTTCTGCTTTGTGAATTGCTTTTGTGTGTCTGTTTTGCAGCTTTTTCTTTTTACTTTTTTTTACCTTTTTTCTCTACTTTTTGGTAAACTAGAATTTTTCAATGTTAAATCTTGTATACTGGATTTTGCTAACTTTTCGCACTGCTCTTGCAAAGATTATTCCGGAAGAGTAAAAACAGAAAGAAATTATAAACGCTGCAATTTTTTGTTGGAAGAGTAGAAATCAAAAAAACTTAAAATGCAAATCGATAAAATTTGTTGGAAAGAATTTTGTCGTTTAGGGCTTCCAAATTTTTTGTTTCTGTCGTTTGATGCAGTCAATTCTGACTTTACGGAAATTCTCAGCTTCCTTATTGGTTGCGGAAAATCCGCTCGAAAGCCACAAATTTCACACTTTAAATCAATAATTTGCCCACAAACTATACTAGATGCGTTTTCGACTGCAATTTGCTGCTTCTGCTTGAATCCCTTTTTGGCCACTGTGCCTATACTCCACTGAAAACACTGTGTACGCTTCAAAGGTCTCTTTCACTTGTGGGTTTTTCGACTTCCAACTTCGGCGAAGGTCCTCTGAAAACTGCCACTGCAAAGGAATCACGTTTGCGATAGTACCAGCGACGCGTCGGTCTGCGCGACAGCTGCTCGTGCAGCGTTTGCTCTCAGCTCTCCAACGCAGCGACCCACTTGCAAGTCTTCCGCTGCTGCCCGACTGGCTGCTGGACGTTTGCTTGGTTACCTACATAGGTGGTGGTTGCTAGTCTTAGTTTTGCTCTGTTGTTTTTGCGTTGTGATGGAATTTCGTTGCTATTTACTGTCTGATGTTATTGTTGCTGCTGGTCAATACGGTTTACTTTGCTGCAGCCTTTGCTATGCACTTTGTGCAGATCTTCCAAATATTTACAAAGTCACACAATTTTTTTCTTCGCAGAGATGGTGACGACTCTTTGTAGAACTGTCAAAACGTGTTTTGTTGTTACTTTCGTTTTGGACTGCACAATCGCTGCGAGATACCGAACGTTGACATTCGGCAAAACGGCGTATGTGATGTTTATGGTCAAAATTACAATTACAAAAAGTGTATACCAGAAACACTAAATTAATATTTTATTTTTATTGATAGGATCATCTTCAGTGGTAGAACTGAATTACAAAACAAAAGCGGTGGTGATCATTTTCATGTGTAATCTTTTGGATTGTTTCAAGTTTATGACAGTGAGTGCGGTGAAAATGCAACTCTGTGTAAATAGCGCTACCAGCCGTCGAAACTGAAGCAATTTAAATTTATCGAGCTTTACAGCTTGATAACTTTTCAAAATTACAGTTTTAAAAGAACTCAATTAAAATTTCAAAATCCAAAGAATGAAGGCTGTTCATAGTGTAGCAAGTTTCAGTTTGATATCTCAGAATTAAAGATATATTACCATTGCACAGGAATTCAACAATTTTAGACCTAAACCATTTCACACATTCAAATATACATACGTTTTTTATTCAATATTCCAACAAAACTTACAGCGTCGAATTGATATTACAATTTGCCTGCGAATGTTGAAATCCCTTCTCCATGAGGACCGCCCGTTCTACAACAAAATGTCTCAGTGTTTTGAGCTCCATCAATAAACGAATAAAAATCCATTTCTTTCTTCAGATGGTGAATTTATTGTGCTGCGAACATCCAATAAATATTTATAAATGAAAATTTCTCATCGTTAGTGAATATTTAAAGTAGCGTCAAAAGTATATTAAGGAACCTTTAACTAAAAGGAGACATTCCTTCAGAGTACTGAAAACATTCTTTGTACAACGTCAATGTCCCTCGCATTCACATACATTAATTTCCTTGTGATTTCTACATATTTACAAATTATGTACTGTAACTAGCTGTTGCCGTCCGGCTTTAGTGCTCATCTCAAACGCTTTGCCTACGCGATGTTCTTCTTGTTCAACGTTCCTTCAGCTTTTGCGTTTTCGTTTTTAATCGCCTTTTCCGTCTTACAAAATAATATTACTAACAAAAAATATCCTATTTATAGCGTAACATCTACATTTCTTTCTGTACCCTATCTCATCGTTCCGGCTGCGCTTGTTTTTTCGTTTGTTTTCCATCCATTTGGGCCTTCAGCTCGTGGTCGATGCGCTCCTTCGCCCGAAACACTTTCGATTGCAAATAGAAAGAGCCGCCTTTCGCCTTGTCGTTCGCCGCGAAAAGATGCTCAAAATTTTTTACAACATGCTCGACATTCAGGTCGTCCACGTTGAGAATTTGCTTCGCTTCCTCCAATGTCATGCCTGAAATTAGTGCAAGAAGCCCCTTTAGGCTCTAACTTTTGCTCAACACTGCGGCTTACACTCACCGGAACGCGCATTAGCCTCGGCACGTTTCTCGCCGTGCGACCCACCGCCGGCACGCCGCGCCGCCTCTTGGGAAGCAGCGATCTCCTGCTTCAGCGCCTTTGCGAATGCTCGGCCTATGGCCTGGCCACCCAGCACGATAATTTGCGCCAGATACTTCGCCATCGAGTGCTGTACGCTTGCACCGCAGTTGGGACCAGTGAGCACTGTAATTTATCAGTTATCGGTTCGCCTACACAATGCCAAAAATTGCGAAATTACTCGGGCAAAAACATCTCAGAAACTCCTATAGCTGCTGCTCTTAAAAACATTTGACATTACACAATCGTTCCTAACCTTAAAGCGATTTGACAGTTCTCAGATGTTGCGCTGATGTACGGCAACTTGGCAGCATTGAATTGAAACTTTCTACCACAGGGTGTATCACAGTCGAGCTCTTTGGAAATATCGTTGGGAATACATCCGATTAACGCTCTCACCTATTACCTATTTTTTTTAGGGAAAGGGAACACACAGTGCAAAATTAGACTGAAATGCTTTTGTGTATTTAATTTATATATAAAGTAACGTAAAGGACGTGTCGGGTTTGGTGATAATGTTTGATGATGAAAAGAGGGTATCTGTTTCATTTGAATTGTACTTCAAGTCGTTTATTATCGCTAGGCAATTGTTTAGTTATGTTAAAGTAATAATTTACATAAGAGAAAACAAAACAAATTCTTAAGTTACATCAAAAATTTCAATACGAACTTTTACTTAAACATTTTTAAATAGTTTAATACTAATGCGCCTTATTATGTACAAATTGTTCGTTTAGCATATATAGTAATACAATAAAAATTAACATTTTCATTTACAAAGTATGTGAAGTAAAATGTTGTCGCTTTGCCAACAAGCCTTTTACAGCATTTGATGTTAAAATTAAGTATTTAATTTTTTCTAAAAATTGCAGTGTTGAGGAAAAGCAAGGTTGTGCTAATTGGAAAAGCAACTAACATTGTGGCGGTATGAAATAAAACGGAATTTTGAACACCTTCCGTTACATAGGCTTCCGTTTGGCTGCATTAACACCGCAAGTCAATATTTAAAAACGTTGTTGTTGTTGGTAAAGTATACCAAAACAATTGGATTTGCCCCCAGCAAATTTCGTTTTATGAAATATTTTATGTTGCTGCACGAGGATCGGGGCCTAGATTGGTTCGGAATCCCTTGTACAACGAAGCGCCACCCGCTCGCACCTCAGCACTGCGTATCGCTAAATGTATTGCCTCTCAAAGATTCGCTAATTCTCGCCTCAGTCGCTGCACTGTCAACAGAATCCGGGATTGGTGTGCTCGATGATGCAGCGCTTGCAGTACTTCTTCACCGCCCGGTAGCCCTCTATGGATATCTGGCAGTCTTGTATGTTCAGCTGCTGCAAGCCGCGACAGTAATACGCAATGCACTGCACTCCTCGGTCCGTAATCATATCACAATTTCTCAAGCTCAGCTTCTTCAGGTTCGGACAGCTTTCGGCCAGTGCTCTCAAACCAGCATCGCTAACATCGCACTTGCCAATGTCCAGAGCGCGCAAGCGCGGACAGGAGTGCGCCAGCACTGTGATGGAATCGTCGCTGACCGCCTCGCAGCCGCGTGCGTTAAGATAACGTAGCTTGTAGCAGCGACGCGCAATCACCTTCAGGCCTGCATCGGAAACACGGTCGCACTTGGCCACCGAAAGATAACGTAGAGCGGCACCCAGTTTAGCCAACTCGTAGAGGCCAAAGTCGGTAATGTTGATGCAATCGGAGATGCTGAGTTCTTTCAGGGCAATACAGAAACTTGGCACAAACTTCAAACCGGCATCTAGTATTTGAGGTTGTGGGAGTCAGAAAGAGAGACAGGAATCAAATTTTAAAAACTGAAGCGGAAAGCATTACAGTCGTCCAAGTACCTGTGATCTGCACACATCGCCTTAGATACAGATAAACCAGCTGCGGGCAATTCTTGACCACAATCTTCAGGCCCACATCGTCCAGAGCCATGCAGTCCGTCAAATCCAAATACTGCAACAACAGCCGCCGCGGTGGCTCCACATTCGCGGTGGGACTGATGCTCGTAATCTGGCTGCAACCTGCAAAAAACGCAATTAATGACAAATTTCATGCATCAATTTTTCTCTCTCGTACCCGTCACGTCCAGATGCTGCAGATTGTTGCACTTGGTCAGCACATCCGTGAGCGCCTGGTTGGACACGTTCACGCATGTCTGGAGCTGCAGATGTGTCAGCTCTGGACAGCGGCGCGTCAGAAGCTGTAGCCCTTTGTCCGAAATGCGACAACCCTCCGACAGCATAACGCGCTCCACGTCCGGACACGAACCGTTGCAGCTCTGGCCGCACAGCTGCCGGAAGATCATCTTCAGCGTCTTGTCGCCGTTCAGATGCTCGCCCTTCAACGCAATCACTTTCCAGAGCACAGGTCGCCAAGCGAGCTGCTCGAAACGCCGACAAACGCGCGCCACTGTGCACAGCTCGCAGCTGTCGAACCAGCTGAAAATCTTCAGCGCTGCGTCGTCGGGCAGGCGATCGAACAGAGGCCCCGCCCGAAACGGGCCCTTCTTGTTCCACGGCGGCGGGCCGGCCGGATCGTGGCGAGTTCGCGTTGCACCCGTCATGGTGGAAGGCGGTGGCGGATGATGTACGATGCTGTGCGTGGTGATGGTGTTCGGGTGGTGGCCCGTGGGCGAGGGCGAGACGAGCGTGGCATAGCCCTGATCGAGACTAGGTGAAAAACGACCGATGTTGCAGAGGCCATCGGAGAGGCTTTTCACTTTGGAGTGATGGAACCGCTGATCCAGAGCCAGGTTTGATGACGAGGTGTTGTTGTTTGAGCTGGAGAAGTTGTCGAGATGATTGGAGGAGCTGAAGGCATTTGCCGGAGAGCTGGTGCGATTGAGCAGGTAACGATCGGACCCGCTGGTCTCACTTGGGCTGGAGGTGCGATGGTGGAGGAAGTGCGCATCTGTAAGGAAAAATAATTTTGGCAGTGAAATCAAACGACTCGACTGCAATCAATCGTTTTCTTGCTTACCTGGCATTCGCTCACTGCCATTGCTGTAATTGCAAATATTCCTTAGCCCATCTTCCAGAAAGTAGCGCTCATTCTGAAAGTGGCTCGCTTCGGAGCCGAGCGGCAGACCGCGAATGGCGCTCCCGAGATAGAGCGCGTCCATTTTCTTCTCCAGAAAGTACTGCGCCTTGCGTGTGCTGCTGCTGCCGCTCGACACTGTGGGCACACTGCAGCGTCCGCCCTGATGGCGCGTTATGCGCCCACTGGACGCAGCGCCACCACCGCCGGCCGCGTCGCTGGAGTCCTCCGTGTCGGCGCTGTTGTTGTGCAGCAGAAACGCATTCGACGGCGAACAGTCGTGCCGGGCGTACTGCAGCAGCTGTATGCGCTGCTGATGTTGCCCCGCATTGCGCCCCACCGAAGCCGAGTTTGTTGCGCCACCAGTGCCCGCGCCGATGCCGTGTCGCGTGCGCAGTTCGAATGTGGCGGCCTTGTGCTGCACGGGCAGCACCTGCTCCAGCGAGCTATGCGACGAGCTACGCGCCAGCTGGTAGATTTCGGGCAGCGCGCGACTGCGTTGCGCCGCAGCTGCAGCGGCGGCGTCTTCTTCAATGTCCGCCAGCTCGTCCAGCAATCCGTCCACACTGTCATCCTGATGCGAGGCGGAGCGCGTGTAGATAATGTCATCCGCGTCGATGCTGAGGTCGGGCGATTTGCGTGACATCTGGTAAACCTGCGGGTCGAGGGGACTTGAGCTGAGCGGATGATGGTATGGCGGCTGATGGTGACCGGTTAGCGAGTCGATGACGGTGCTGCTGGTGCGCCCCAGCGAGGCTAGCGGGCATTCAAGGCTGGTGGGCGCCGGTGCGCGGCGTGCTGCCTGGTGGGACATTTCTGTCGTAGAAGGAGGTCGAAGCGCTGGAGACTGTGAACTGCAAGTGTGGAGCCTGGAAGCAAACAAAAGTCGATATAAGTCATTTCATACGATGAATTATGTAATGGATGGGTCCATGTCATAACGGTACTTGGCAGTTGCTCAGCTAACTTAACTGCTAAACTTATTCAACCATGAGAAATCAAGGTGTACGGACAAGCGCGTAGGTGCACCTCATCAATTCGAAATATACATACATAAGTATGTATGCATGTGAGTGTACATGAATGTGCTTTCCATATTGAATATCGCTGCGACACATCACACAACATGTGACCCGTTACAGCTTGCAATAACAACCGACGACCCATATTTGATTATAGATTGTCGAATTGCTGACCCACGATACATATAAACACACCGATCGTAAGCTGATAGCGCTGATTCCTTGAATACCGCAGTGAAGTAAATTAAACATAGACATCGAATGGCACCTAAATTGGGAAGCAGTTTTATTCCTACTATATAGTTCGACATATGTACATATATAAGCTTAGCTCCAATAAAAACTGCGACTACAACTTGCCGCAAGCACAATGAAACCGCCGCGGCGGTCAAATGGCAGATTAACGCACATCACACTAAGAACAGCGCACTTGGCCCCGTGTTCACTGGTTGATGATCTGCACTTGCATGCGGCTCAATACGCATATATGTATGTATGTATTGAGCATATGTAGGTATGCGGGCCCTTTCCTACTGCGCCTACCGCCAGTTGCTTTAGCTTTTTTACCCATTTGCACGACTGTGCGCGTGCAATCTGTGGCAGCGATCTCTCACTCGCGATCACTAAGCAGCGCACATCGATCTTCGGCTGGCAGC
Organism: Melieria omissa; assembly: GCA_963971225.1. Taxonomy (NCBI): domain Eukaryota; kingdom Metazoa; phylum Arthropoda; class Insecta; order Diptera; family Ulidiidae; genus Melieria; species Melieria omissa. The sequence continues at coordinate 57,966,106 of OZ020267.1, read as the reverse complement.
ACGAAAATTATTGGTAATACTTCGTTGGTTGTTGTTGTTGTTGTTGTTGTTGCTGCTGCTGTTTTGCATAAAACAATGTATGCAAATCGCGCAGAGTCCATGGTCGCCGCATGCACTGCGGCGTCGGAACAGTGGGCCTCCTTTAATAATTGTTGCTTAGAACCACAAAATTGCTTATCTCCTCAGACGAATTTGCATGCAGGTGATCACAACACTGCCGCCACAACAACAACAGTCGAAACAGTGGTCGGCGTATGAGAAATGTACGCTGCCCTGGGGTGTTAACGCACAATTATACAGGGACGGTATATACAAGTTAATACATACTTATCTATGTAGATATATTTGTATTTAGGATTAGCAAACTCGCTAGCCGGACAAACTCTGGAAAGAGTTGAAATGTCGGAATATTCTCTGTTAAAATCTCACTTATTGTCGACGTAGGCGCATTAACCGTAGATCGAGCTTCACAAAAATTAAGGAATCCTATCCTATGTATACAAAGAAGAAAATGATAAACTTTTCAATTTTCTCAAGACCTCTTTCTTAAAAAAGTGTGAAATATGGTTTTTAACAAGCATAATCCCAACACAAACAAAGTCACAAGAATGGTTCAATTAATTATATCTTGAAAAAAGTTATAATAAAACAAAAAACCAAATGTATAATTTTTGATACAAAGCTCGATCTACGGATAAAGCGGAGCGGCTGTGATGTAGGGTATCAATAAGTCGACCAGAATGGATTTAAATTTGCTTAGCTGTTATTGTTGGCATAAGTGCTGTTTTGTTGTTATTGTTGCATTATTGACAACATAAACATGAGGCGAAAGTATTTTAAATGCATATTCCGTGCTCATTATTTTGATGCATTTTCAGCTCCAGCGGCAACGACACAATCATCAACATCAGCGACAGCAAATGGCTGTGGAAGTGCGACAGCAAGGCAAAACCGAAGCTTGTCAGCAAGTGCGCACTGTGCTGTTGTTGATAAGACGCGCGGATACCAGTTTATGAAGTACCAGCCGATTAGTATGTTGCCAGCCACCAGCAAGTAACCATCGATAACCGTATGAAACAAGAGATGATGTCGATGCGATGCGATGCGAAACGAAACGATAGGACAGTACAGCAATTCCCCTACAGCAATGAATGGTCAGATAAGTAAAGTTAGTGGTGGGGACTGTTGCCAGTTGTAACGAACTTTTCTGCCTTGCGCCCAGAAGACAGTTGCTGGAAGAGTGTAAAGCACTGAAAAGGTGATGGAGCTTTCGACAGTTTCCTTTCATGACGACCTGTCAGCGCCTACAAGTACTCATCGAAATATTCGCGGTAGCATCAGCTCTGTACTCTCAGTTCCTTTCAATAGTTGCAGCATCGCACTTTCAAAGGTTGTTCATGTTAGCTGAGGTTATTTAGAAATATCTGGCTGTCGAAGTTTCTTTTACATACGTAAATAAGATCGTGAAATCGTTATTTGAAAGAACATTTCGATCAAAATGAAAAATATTCACATTTGTGTCATTTTCATTAATACATTTTCAAAATATAAAAAATGATGCCACATGTGTTGCTCAAAAATATAATTTCGAAAATTAGGCATTGAGTGTTGCGTTGTGGGTAAATCAAAGAATATTTTAATATTCCCCTCAGATAGAGTTCAATAGTCAAAACCACAGTTTCCCAAAGTATCACAAAGAATAGGTTACCCATCTTCAAAACTAAATTCTGAGATTATCCCAACTAAAGTTGTACGATAAAGTGTAGATCGATTCCTTTCCGTTTTGCCAAACTCCATCACGAAAAATTATAGCTTTCCGTGCGGAAATGGCTCGATAGTTCAAGTATAAATAATACAAGTGTCATTCCGTCACACTACACTTCCCTCACATTCCACCTACCACCATCGGCTTCCGATGCTCTGCCACTTGTAGTTCCAAAACTATTCTATATGTAAAAATGTAGATTATATGGGAGCTGCCAGACCAAATTTGGACGATGTGCCGTAGAAAAGAGTTCCATCGCTCGCTGTGCACCTCTGGAAGTGTGTCACAAAATTCCCAGCCGAAATGTGATGTCACACCAGGTGCCCAAAGCCTTTTCAATAGAATTCACTGCAAATAATTAAAGGGGAATTTCACTTGAACTTTTCATAGGTGCGCAGTGTCAATATTATATTTTGGGATTGTTTACTTTTTAAATTAAAAAAAAAAAAATTTCATACATGTTCAAGGAAAATCTTAAATTACAGTTTATTTGATGCAATGTTATTGTAAAAACAGCACAAAAAAAAATTGAAAAAATCCAGAAAAGTAGTCAGAAGATGCGTAAGAAGGCTTGGTGGCGCAAACTGCGCGTTGAGTCCATTCCCATAGCAGAAACTTTACCGCGTCAATCTCGCAAGTCCTCCCGTGTAACAGAAGTATGGCAGCAGGTGCAAGCGGAGAAGGAACGCCTGCGCCTCATCATTGAACAGCGGCAGGAGCGGGAGCGTCAACTAAAGAGGCTACGTCAGAAAAAACTATATCGCTTGCGACGACGACGTCGTCGTCGCCAAAGGCAGCGAAAAAAGCTAGAGGAAATAAGACAGACGATTCTGTTGCGCCGGATAAGGCTGCGAAGGCTGCGTGAGATTCAGCAGCAACAACGCCGAGCCGCCAAAGAAAGGAGACGACATCAGCAGCAAGCTAGGGCGCGTAGGATTGCTGCGCTGCGCAAGAGTCGCCGCATAGCCTCGATCAATCAGGCGTTGAAGATGGTGCGGGAAACACGCTACGAGAGGTTGCGCTCCGTGCAGCAGCTGGAAAAAGTGGAACGAGATCTGAGGGAAGAGAAGCGGAAAAGTAAAATGATTTACGCTAAGGACTTGAAGAGACTTAGTAGGCGACTGACGACAGCGCTCGACAATATCCAGGTTGAAGACATGGCGATGCAGGTACTCAGCATGCAGAAGTTTAAGCGGAAGGGTAAGAAAAGAAGGAGAAAGAAAAGGCGCAGACAAAGGTTCGGAGACGAACTGGACACTATTGAAGAACTGGAAGTGTATAAGCTTAAAGGTCGAAAGAGGAAAAGGAAAAGAAAAATTCGGCGAAGAGGCAAGCAAGCGGATAGCATGGACGAAAGCAAAGACGAGACCAAAGCCGAGCGCAGAAAACGAAAGAGAAAGCTGAAGAAAAGGAGAAAAGCTGGAGATGGCGAGGACGATAATGAACCTTCGGCCAGCACCGAACGCAAGAAAGGCCGCAAAAAGCGAAAGAAGAAGACAGGCGCATCGGAAGAGGACACAGACCGTACCGACGACACGGATTCCAAGCGAGGAAAGAGCAAATCATTGCTTAGGAAAAATGCATCTGAGAAGTTCGTTAATCCGAAATACGGATCGTGGTTGAAAATTACCCCATCGTCATCCGATGATTCAATGGCATGGAAAAGGGCATACAAACGCACCAAACGCGAACAACCGCAACCGGTGCCACCCCCCATTTTAGAAGTCATCGAAGAAGAAGAACTAGAAGAACCAGCGCAGCGTAGCGATCTATACAAACTGTTGGATATGCTCAAGGAACTAAAGGAGTGCCTCGACAACCGGAAGATAAAAGAGGACTCTTCAACAATGATATACCGACCCCCCGGATGTGCATGTGCCCATCCGAGGCCGTGTTGTAGGCGACACTACATAATGAGGAATGACGACTACTGCTGAACGTCGATTGCAAAGTACAGTTGCATTGGAATTGTCGTGGACGGAAATGAAAAAATTACGTACTTACATATGTAAAATGAGGTAAAGGTTGCGGGCGTGCAAGACTTGCGTTGAGTTGTGGCTCTGCACGAGCTGTCGACAGGCTGGCGACTGAAGACAAGCGGTGAATGGCGCACAATTCAATCTCCGCTTGAACGCGCACGGCCTTTACTCGTAAAAAAAAGTCAAATGGTATTAAGTCGAATAAAAATATCTAAATCAATTTTGTGAAAAACTGGGCTGTTGACTTGAAAGTGAAATGCAAGTTGGATGGGCTTCCTGCCGAAATGGGCCAAGCTAATTCAAAACAGCCGCTTCTTTCGTTACGCTACTTGCTGCGGCTGACGGCCGCGGCGCTCCAATTCGGATCGGCTGTCTGACAACTGTTCAAATATTTAAGTGGAACCAATTTGCCGCCGAACTGTGAGCGTCGTGCAAGCAATGGTAAAAAAACTATTTATTACGAAAATTTGAGGCTCAGTTGTTAGCGACAGGTGACTAAAGATGAAAGTTTACGGACTTCATTTCGCGCTACTCGCGGGCGTTTTCATGCTGACTCTGTGTCGGGTGAGGGCGCAGGATGATAAGTCAATAAGTGAGTATGGGTGCCAAAGGTGCGCTGAGGGCAGAGACTTTCTCTGTTGCAATACCGAATCAGAAATTCCAATTGCCAAAATGTGAAGCGAACGGAGATTTTCTCTGTCGAGACTAGGACTTTCTCACATTCATTACATTGCATTAGGATGCACATTGCCGATGATTGCTGGTCCTTGCCGAGCGCTGATGTCGCGTTTCTACTACGACCCCGTTGCAGACGAGTGCAAACCATTCAACTATGGCGGCTGCAGTGGCAATGCCAATCGATTCATGAGCCAGGAGCGTTGTGAGGATCTGTGCTTGGGGTAGTGGCTGCATCATACATACATACATATCTATTATACTGTAAATAAAATGTACAACGATATTAACCTAAACTTACTTAGAAATCGAATAAAGACAAATATATCTAAACAAAAACTAAAAACGGCTTTCTTGCGCAGATTTGACAGTTTGTTGATCTACGCATTTTATGTTTAACGTGGCTGAATGATTACATCGCCGTTTCAAAACACGAATGTTTGCAGAAACAGTTTTCGTTGCGCTCCGATTCGAAGAGAATTTTTTGTATTATTTTAACCCAGATATGCCGACTGTACGACATGGCGTATTTGATTAGTTGGCTTGCAAAAAAATTAGGTCAAACTGTGCAAATAATTTGCTGCTGCATATTTTTATTTGTTCGTTCGAGTACACTTGAGTTATGCGGCGCACTAAATCAGTTTGTCCGATGCGAAGCCCACCTTTTCACTTGTTTTATTTTTTATTTTTATATAATAGTTGATTTGTTTTAAAAATGAAATTTTTTCAGTTGTATGTATATGTTTATATGTATTGTTATTTTGTTTTTGTTATTTATTGAATGCACAATAGCACAACGATTTGATTAATGCATTCGGCAGTCATCTTTACACTGAAATCTGTCAAAATGTTTAAGCCAAACCTTAACAGAGAAACAGTCGCAACCAAACCCACAAGCACTTTTGAATCGAACAAAGAAGCGTAACAGTTCAGACTGCGGTGACTTCGGTGGCTGCCGCACGCAGTCCCCTTGACATATGCACGTATGGATGAATGTGAAAACACATTCCATTGGCGTCGATTTGAGATGAGACAAGAGAAAAAATTATAACACGCACAAACTGACATTTGAATGCGGCCAAAACATCACACATTGCCAGCTGCAGAGGCTGAACGCTGTGTGCCCGGCCCAACCCAATCTAACCTACAAAATTTGAATCGACACAATAAAAAAAATGAATAAATATGCTCAAAATAGAAGGAGAAATGCCGCTTATTTGCATATAAGTACAAACCATAAGATGGGAATAAGAACGGCGAACAAAAACAATAATAATAACAACAAGTTTGCTGTTGTCAAAAGACAACACATGCCACACGTCAAATGCTCAAACGATGCTTTGACAACGAATTCTTGATGCTCCTCAAGCAACACAACGCAGCCCATAGTTCGTTCGTTTTGTTTACACGCTGCGCTAGCAGCAACAGTTGCCACATGCAGCAGTTGGGTATCGGAATTGGGTTACATTCAAGGTAAGCCCAGGTCTTGGGTTACGTGCGCCGCGACGACCAAGTCGGATGCAGAGGCAGAGGCAGAGGCAGAGCTAACTGTACGCCCACACGCCCATCGGCTGCGGTAGCGGCGTTTCTAACCCGGCTGCTATGTAGGTACACTGGGATAAAACGTTTAGAAATTGTTGTATCTGGAATGTGGTCTATAAAATGTTGAATAGAGAAAGAATGTTTATAATGTTGGTATTGTCGCTTTGTTGGCCAAACTACGATAAATTTCTGAAGAATAATTACACTTGTAGCACTGAGCTAATCCTCAAATACCTTTATTAATATTTTGTTAACAACTACACTCGAATATTGCATCTCGTTTTGGTAAAATAAAATTGTAGCTGTTTTGTTATGCATTCAGAAGACATCACCAGAGCCCTTCTTCCTTTTAGCAAATTTTCGTTGTGATGCTCGGACTTTTACGAAATTTTGTAAAGTTTATAGACAACTTTTTTTAGTGTATATTAAAAAATGTTGAGCTTTCGTTTTTTCGGATTTTAATTGTTTACTGCTTCGAGCGAGGCAAATTCCTAGAAACCTGTCAGCGTGTGTGAAAGGTGAAAAAATATGCACGCATGAAGCTTTGCAAGTGTAGAAGCTGCAAAACAAAGCAAGTCAAAAACAAATTTTCACATTTCTCAATATATCGACACACAATTCCAATTCTTCAAAAACAGTAGCAAAGTAAATCACAAAACCGTGTAGCTCTGTTTTTGTTGCTGTCAATTGCTGACGAATCTCAGGTGGCCACAGTTTGCGGCAATTAAACTGTTGGCTATCGGCTGATGTTCTCTGATGTCCTCAATAGGGCGTTTTCCGCGAAAACTGCATTCGACATGATCGACAGGCATTCGGTGCGTCCGCGTCTTCCGAACCATTCACGCTGTAAATTTGGTACAAACATCCAAAGCAAAGTCATGCAAAGGGAAGACGAGAACAAAATCGTTTTAAAATGCAATCGGGAAATCGTCGAAAATTCTTTGTTGTCTGCCTTTAAATCGGAGTCAGTAGGGACACCGACTGCTGCCTGCTTGTGCCTCTGAGTCAGCGCCACAAGCATTCCTCATGCGTCGACCACTTTGCATTCTGGTCCGCTACATGGGGCGACAGCTGCAAAGCCCGAAAATTCCAAATGTCAAACTTAAAAGCTTGCGGGCAGTGGAGTCTGCGGTAGTTGTTGTTTTGCGAGCAGCTTTAAATGTCACACAATTTGCCGTTCGGTAATGAATGACATCTGCCGAAGACGCTGACGTTTAGCGGAGCTCAGTTCGCTCGATCGACGAAAAGTGCAGATTCCAGTTTAACGGCAGCTGCCAAAATGCTCTTATGTCGGCAACAATTAAATCAAAATCTTTTAACATAAACAAATTCTATCTTTGCAGTGGATACAGTTGGTTCGTAGACCCAAAACGTGACTTTCCATTGGCACTTTGGGCAGTTATTTGCTTTTAGTTTGCTTTTTAGTTGAACTATGTTATTTTTTTACTACTCACTGTCAACGTTTTATAAAATTTTGTACAGTAGTCTTAATTGTTTTGCCCCCAAGTGAATTACAGTTCACCTTCTCCGCTTAATCGCTCATCTGCCAAAGAATTCGCTAATGATGCCACCAAATGTGAAGATCAAATAAGCGGACACAGGGTATGGTGGTGGATTAATAAGAAATAAAAGTTTCGAAACGATAATTAAAAGGAGTGCAGCCCAAATCTTGCCAACTCAGTAATTCAAGTTTAAATTATGAAAAATATTTGGTTGCATTGAATTGATTTGTTGAACCACCACACTTCCTTTTAAGAATTTAAAACCTCTAGAAAACGGTTATTTATTGAAGAAAACGCATAAAACACGTTATAAACGACTTAACCTTTTCGGGACGGAGTTTAATTTTGAAATCCAAAGTACTCTCAGTAGAAACTTCCCCATGATATGAAAGTTGTTTCATTCTTTTATCCGGGGACATAGAATTCTAATAAATATTAAACGTGGGTTAGAAGATCTGATAAATTGTTTTGAAGGACATTTAAAAGTTGCTGGGACGTATTATCCCAGTAGTCCCGAAAGGGTTAAAGCATCTATGGACCAATAATGGATTTCTTTCAACGCCACCATAAACAGTCGAATTGTTAATTAACGCAAATACTTAGTTTGCGACAAAAGCGGGATTAACTTTTGTGAATGCTTCCAATTCAGCTGAGAAATCAAAGAGCTTTCAACTCAACATCCAAACGCCGAATCCAGACGGATTTAGTAACATATGGAAAATATATTTCATTCACATTGGTCTCATTGATGCAAAGTCCAACCCAAAATCATTAGATTACCAGCAGCTAGCCGCACTGACATCCGTCAGGGCCGGCAACCGCCCGATGCTCTCATGGACACATATCATCCGAACCGCGGCAAATGGAGAAAAAATATTGCTTGAATTTCCATTACAAAAGGCCAGCAAAACATTGTCAGTGTGCTGTGCGTGTGTGTGTGTGTGTGAGGCTTAGGCGAAACCAGCGCACAAAAACAATCCATACGCAAATATTTATCTAACAAATATTGTTGCTATTTTGTTGTGATTGTTATGGCTGTCTTAGCCGCCAGTATTGTGGTAAATTTTGGTCAAATCGGCCAGTGCGCGAAACATTTTCAGCTTCGGAAACCATAACTTCCGAATCGCAAAAAGTGAGTTGCTGTGAAGCTGCACAGCTCAGCCAGACTCAGCACGCACGCACTTCTCTCGGCACGCACACACACACACACATACTCTTGGCTCATTCACACTGTCAGCTGGACGCGTTGGCTTGTGCGCGCGCATTGCCTTCAAAATATTGTTTGATGATTTATGATTGCGCACTCGCTGTGAATCTTGTTTTTTCACTATTTTCAATTATTTATTTTTGCTGGCTGTTTTGGTAAGACGTGTCTTATCTGTGTGTGTATGTGTGTGTGTGTGTGCGTGCCAAACCTCTGGCCATACATGGTATTTGTGTCAGAAGGCAAATAGTGAAGAGTTTCGCCGCAAACTCCAACCCTGGGCGCGCTTGGCGCTTGGCGTGTGGGGGAGCGAAAACAGGTGGGCGGCAAAGGGAGCTGTGAGTATGAAAAACAAAAGCAATCAATTCGCTGTTGTTGTCCATGAGCTCAACGCAAAACTATTCGCTGCACGCTTCGTGTCAACTGAGTAGGAAGAAGTGGTAAAACAGCGCAAAACATTATTGAAGCGCAATGCTCAATTGCTTTGAAAATTATTTCATTCGATTGATGTTTGCTACTTAATTGTAAATGTTTTTATTGAATTTGAAAAATTTGAAATTTGATTTGATTTTGAAAAATTTTACAAAATAATGCAAAAAATATCAAGCTTCTTTTACAAAAAAACAAATAATAACCTTTAATGGATTTATAAATATTTATATAATTGTTAATTACAAATATTTATGGACATTTCTAGATTTGCATTTTTTTAAATGTTTATTTTCTCCTTCTCTTCTCTGAAGCTTTAAGTTAATTACAAGTTTAATAAACAATTAAAATAATATTTATACTTAATTAAAAAATAAATCAAAGTTTATTCAATTATTTATATATTTTTGCTACACAACTAAAAATTTTATTAATATTTGTAAAAATGTGAATTAAAATATTTGTGAAATATGTATATGTTTTTATGTAAAAGTAAAAGTGATTCAGCCATTTGCCATTTTTTCCTTTTCGTTGCTTGTTGAAATTTCTGCCTGACAAATTTGCTTTGATATGCGCCTTTTTAGCAGACTCATTCCCTCCTCCATCCTTCCCTCTCATGTTCTCCCCCTTGCCTCTTCATATTTCTTGTTGGCTTTTGCCAACCAACCAGCTGGCAGCATTTCACAAAATCGGTCTTGTCTCTGGAATTTTGCAGCAACTGTCTGCCGCCTGTCAGTGGTCAACGAACGGAACAATTCCGTTGGACAATGGCGAACGCTTCCAGTTACTCATACCTTGAATTGCTGCGGTTATTGTTCGATTGTGCTACAATTTGTACACGTGATTGCATTGGTCGGTTGGCGGTTTGGTTTTCGTACATTTCCACATTTATTCAAATTAAGGTGGCCAGATAAGAATACAAACTAGCACAATGACAGAAGACAAAAGAGATTTAAATGTGAGAAAAGTTGGTTTATTGGGTGCAAAAGACGAACGCTTTGAGTACTTTTCTGCTGTATCCACAAAATGTTTAGACCTTCCACGATTTTTTCAGAACTTAATGCATATTTCACTCAGATAAAAGGCAGATATACAGGCAGCTTTGTGAAAAAATATGAGCATTTTGCAATTACAGTCGCACTACTTAATTTCTTTTGTGTTTTTGCGCCCAAGAGAACACTTAACTATTTCATCCCAGGACCAATGACAAAAATATTACCATCGCATAAAACTGCTGCATATTTGAAAAATATTTCACTGCACAGCGTGCAAAAATATTTTCAACATCTGTTTACAATCTGACTTATTCACAGCACAGGAGCCGCACATGAGCGTTCGAAACACTTTCGACTGGAGCTGAATGACAGCAAAACAGCAGAAGGAATGTTGAGCACATGCTCGCCAATACCCGCACACATACATACACATACACGCACTCACACATAAAACGATGCCAACAACAACAACAATAATTTGAATTAAAATAAATCCAACAACAACAAAGCCAGCAGCAAATCGTACATCATAAAGGCGGCGTCGTAAAGCCAAAAAGTCATAAGTCAGCCATAAAAAGGAGAACAAAAAGTGCTTTAAAAGAATTTAATTGTCGCTGCTCAGCTGCTGACTGTCGACTGCTGGCGTCAAATGGCCAGCAGTCAGTTGCACGCCGGGTTCCTGGAGTGGAGTAGTGGAGCAGACTTGCCGTTGAGGCGAGCGTTGCTGTTGCTGTGAAGCCGTTGACAAGCTACAAGTGGCAACAATAAAAGTTGAACTAATCAGCACAGCAACAATAAAAACAAGAACAGGCAACACATTGCAATAAGTACAGAAGCATTGAGCGCTAAGCAATTGGTGCGTTTTGTTTTTGTTGAAGAACAAGCGAAGACTTTGGCTCGAAGAACGCTGACACAGCATTTGGAGCTTTTGCGGCGCTTGTGGCGCCCCGCATGTGTGCCGCTGTTTGCATTCACCGTCGCTGGCGTCATGGCCGCGGCTTGGCGGCGCTGGCAGCTACTGTTTGCGCTCATTTCAATAATGCCGACTGCCAACTGCCAACTGCCGATCGCTTTGTGCCAGCGTGCTGCCATTGCGGCGGGTCGACAATTTGCATGCATTGCTCATATTGCAGCAGTTGTTGTTGTTGCAATTCTAGTGCTTTCGTGTGGGTCGCTGTGGCGCGCTACACCCCATTCGCGGCTGGCTAAGTGTCAACTTCGTTTAATGGCCGCTTGATTGGGCCATGCACAGACACGACACGCGGCAGCGCCAGCTGGGGTACGTGTGCGGTTTGAGCGCAGCGGCTGGCTCCGGCGGCTGGCATGTCAGCACTGATGAATTGTCGCCGCATTAAATGCCACTAATAAGCCAACGCCATCAGACAGATTCTAACTTGAGGTGCGCCAGAGTGCGGCATGGCGTGTTCGCCACATGGCAAACTTGAACGACAATAAAACTCAAATGAAGAACGAAATTGCACATAGCTGCCGCATGCGCTCATTATAGCCATTGTTAATGTTTTTATTATTGCTGCCGTCTCGCTGTACTCTGCGCCGCGTCTACGCAGCTCTACGGTCGCCTTTCTTGTTTGCCTCGCGGCTGTCTCTCTGTCTGCCTGTTCGACCGTCTGCGCTGTTGGACTGATGTCATCTGCATGGGTTTTTACATTTTAATAACGTTTTCGTGCCAGCAGCAGGGTGTGAAAGTGCATACAAAATGCCAAGTGCGCCTGCACCGCGCTGGTGGGCACCACGCGGTAACGAATTTCGCAAATTGCTGTCGTTAAGGTAAAAGTAATTACAAACGCTCGTTCGGGCAGTCGACATCGCAGTCACAGTTGCAAAGAAAGTGAAAGGCCTCTGGAGGGCATTTTTGTAAGCAAACAAAAGACTGCAGAAACAAACTTTCGGGTGTGTTCCCGAATGCATGCTGTGTGTGTGTTGCTTTTGAGCAGGTTTTGTTTTATTTTATAAATAAGCGAATTTATTTGTGAGAATATGTAATTTCAGTAGGCATAAAGCGCACATTGAAGTGTATAGTACAGATAGGGCTGAATGTCGGAGAGGTTTGAGTGATTTCAATAACAAAAGTATATCAACTCAATATATTTTCAAAATCGTTATTTTCGATCGTAGTATGTAGATACAGACACAAATTGCAATCCTTTGTGGCGCCGACAATAGGCAACACTATTTCATGATATTATTTCATATTATTATTTTATTTCGTTATTTATGTAATTCTGAATTCTCACTTTGTTTATAAATATTTAATTTTCGATTATTGTTCAAAAAGGCAATTCTCACAATGTTTATCAGTTTCAGGTTTTATATGTTCGGTACTTTTTACCAATAAATGTTTTTGTGTCGGTAGTTATTCAAACTTTCGTTTGTGTTCTTTTGAGATCTAAACCCGAGCTAGTTCTTTTCAGAACTCGAGCTCTGTGGTTTTAAAGTGGTGACCCCGACGTGATCTATGCCATCTTTCGATCATACCATTACTTTGCGGATGATAAGCGGTCGTATGGAAGTGTTGGCAACCAAGCATTTTGGCAAGTTGTCGAAAGAGGTGAGATTGAAATTGGCGCCCCTGATCGGTAGTGATGCGAGCTGGAATACCGAACCGGGGGATCCATGTGTCGATAAGATCTTTGGCCACTGTCTCCGCAGATTGATCGGGAAGTGGAACTGCTTCCGGCCATCGACTAAAACGATCGATTATCGTTAAGATATAGTTGCAATTATCTGATGGAGGAAGAGGGCCCACGAGATCGATATGGATGTGGTCGAAACGATTATCCGGTGGCGTAAACTTTTCGATGTAAGCGCGATTATGTCTTTGTATTTTAGATCGTTGACAAGCGATGCAGCCTTCAGTCATGAGTTTTATGTCTTTACGCATGTTTGGCCACACGAATCGCTGAGAAATAAGCTTGGTAGTGCCGCGGACCCCGGGGTGTGAAATATAATGAAGCGACGAGAACACTGTTTGCCGTTGGGTGGCTGGAACGAATGGTCGGAGTTCTTTTCAGAACTCGAGCTCTGTGGTTTTAAACCTTAAACAAATACTTGAACACGTTTTCCATAATTCATAGTCGTCGAGTAATGCGGACTTTCAAGATTTTTAGGTAGTTTGGAAATGAAATCACTCGTACCGCAGAAGTATTCTAAAAAGACCCAAAGAGCCAGGGAAAAGGTGTGATTAGAACAAACCTTACTATCTCCCGATCTGCGCTCAACATATACAGTGAATGTTTTTATGCAGCCGACCCATGTAGGTCGGTATCGCAGTACAAAGCCAACTTGAGTTCATGAGCGCAGTCTTTCATTTGAAAGTGAGCAATTAGTCTGCGCTCAAGGAATTATTTATGTGGCATTTTTACAAAACAACCTAAGTCTAATTTTCAAAATGTTCAGGAGATTACACAAAAAAAGCGTCTGGAAATTGTTTGTTTATGATTAAAAAACTGGAAATTTGCGCTTTTTCGACTTCAGTTGTTTTGTCAAAATGCCACAGATTGTATTAAGCAATTTTCGCAATAGTAATACAAAGTAATTTTATCAAGCAATGAAACCACCAAGTAGACTGTCAGACTGTCGTCATAGAAGAATGCCAACACTCACCTGCAATTACATGCTGCAAGTCTGATTTACTGCCGGTGCCTTAATGGATTTGCTGCGTGCATGAGTATGCGCCGATTGAATTTCCGTTGCACTTTAGTGTTTACGGATGATTTTGGGTTTAATTTGTATAACAAATATTGTTGTATAAAATTTCACCACTTGAATGATCTCTTACTTGCCGCGCATTTTGTATTCCATTTTTGTGAACTCTGAAACAACCATAAAAAAAATGAATATCTTGTATTGAAAGTGTTGCACATATTTTCTGCCACGGCGATTTTGTAGCTGAAAACACATTTTCTAAAGCACCGTTTTGTCTGGCGCTTACGAGCTGAGTTTTTTTTTTTGCAATTTTCACTTTGTTTTACCACCCGAGAGCAGAACGACTTTTGTTGTTGCATTGCAGAAGTCGCAGTGCGGAGTCACCTAGAGCTACAGCAGAAATAACAACAACAACAAGCACAGCCAAGCAGTTCGTGCGCATGTGCAGCAGCCATACGAGCTGCGCAGTGCTACGGAAAAGAGCGAAACAAAGCGAGGAAACAATTTCACGTATTTACATACGAAACGCACGTTCAATTCATTTGTGCAGCAGTTTGTAATTGGAATGGGAATAGCGCTGCGACACTGTGGCGGCGGGTAGCTGAGCGGGCGTGAAAGTGGGCATGCGGAGAAATACTGCGCAGAGCGATGAGCGAGCTGGCGAAAGAGAACCGAACCGGAAGGCGCAAAGAGTGACCGAGTGGCAAATGAAACTGTTGCACGCACACACACACATACATACATACATGATATGAAACTATTTAGGCGTCTTTTGAGAATGTTGCTAAAACATTAAAAGCAATGAATAAGTAATTCAAGCATACAAATAATAAAATATAAAATAATACCAACAAATTTAGAAACAACATTTCACGAAATATGCATTTTCGTGTCCCACTCTGCAAATCAACGTGTGTGCCTTTTGATTTTTATCATTGATTGTTGTTGTTGTTGCGTCTATGCTCTGGTCGAGTGTGCCAACTGGCCACTAAAAAACAACAACACACGATTTATAACAAGCTCGGAAATAACAGCAAAAGCAACAAGAGCGACTAGCTGAAAAGCAGTAAATGCAACCAACTGGCAGCGACAACATTCCAGCATGTTGCCAGCCACTGCACACACTCACACACACACACGCACAGACGTGGCCAGTGTTGCCAGCGCAATGAAATGCATTTGGCTGCGGCTGCAGCCGAACTGTTTGCACGTAAAGACGACTGGTCAGGGTTGCCCGGTGACATTGCAGCAGTACGCAGCAACACTGCAGTGTTGCATTTTCCATTACAATCAACAAAGGCAATTGCAACAACAACAACAATAATAACTGTCACGTAAATATGCTGGCCTACAACAATAACGAGTTGCTGTCGTTGTTGTTGTTGTTGTTTTTTGTTGCTGCTGCGTGCTGCATTTTATTATTGCAGCCTGTTGATGTTGTTGCTGCTGGTGCCGCTGCAGCAAAAACGCGTTGTTCAATAGAAGACAAAAATGGCTACAACAACAATAAGAACTGCATTGCAATATAGCAAAAAAAAATCTAGCAGCTTTTGTAATGGACGTATTGCTGTCGCAGCAGCAACAACAACAACAGCAACAACGAAAGCAATTTGCAGTGACATTTTTGCTCGGTTAGCGTATAGAGAAAATATTTTTGGGTTAAAACAATTTGTTGTAGTTGTTGTTGCTAGTAGTTGTTAAAGTATGAAGTGAGGTTTTGCAGCATTTGATGCGTTTCTGAAGGGGTGGAAAGATGACGAAGAAGATGAAGATAGTTCTTCAAAACTTGAGCAAAGGAGGGGAAGAAGTGATGAAAGCATAATGGCGATTGATTTAGGGCGGCAGCTTACTTAACCCTTTCGGGACGGAGTTTAATTTAGAAATCCAAAAGTCTCTCAGAAGAAATGTTCTCCTGCTATGAATACTGGGGTTAGAAAATTTTATTAGATGCTCACAAATTCTGAAATCATTCTTTTATGCGGGAACACCGAAATCCAAAAAAATATTTTGCGTGGGTCGTAAGATTTGAATAATTGTTTTGAGGGGCATTAAAAACTTGCTGGGACGTATTATCCCAATAGTCCCGTAAGGGTTAAAGGGTGAAAGTGGGTGGAAAAAGTGTCGCGCTGGAATTAGTGGAAAAAGTAATGTTAATAGTTAGATGGAGAAGGGAAATAGTTAACAATGAGTAGTGACAAAAGATCGGTCAGTGGCAGTGTAAACTGACCAAAGAAAAATAAATTAAACCAAGATTGCCAAGAAGTAAGGAAATACGAGTAGAAAATACATTTAAGACGGAAAAAAAATATAAAATATTTTAATATTTGAAGTAGGGAGTTGAGGCACAGGAATATAGAAATGAACTCGTAATGAAAATAAAAGAACAACTAATATGAAAAACAAAAATTAGGTTCAGCAACTGTCTACAAAAATTCTGGCCCAATAATTATGCCACGAATGACCGCATACTGATCCGAAATTTGTAAATTTTCTAATAATTTCGTCTTAAAATGACACCCACATGTTGAGCTCAATTGAGAAATAACGCTCCAAACAATGCAATCGGGTCATTTACACTTCGCCGGACAAATAAAAACGTTGACACTTTTATTGCAGCAGTGTTCACAATCAACGCGGCGGTCTTGCCCATTTTTCTGTAGCAATAAATACATCCACCGTCAATTGTTGACTCTCGCACCCATTTATGTTGCACAGTTTTTCGCACAGCGCAAATTATCTCCACTCGTGTGGGGTGTGCTGGCCGAGCGTTTTAAATTTCAACTTTGACATTTGTGAGTCGGCCTCAAAATTTACGACCGCCAGCGTCAGCCGCACACTGCGATTCCATGAATGCAAACGCATCAGTGCAGTGGCAATAGACAAAAGCAGCACCGACCGCAGTGCACTTATTACGACGCCGAACGCTGGCCAATAAAATCAACGGAGCGCTGCAACAAATTTGCATGTGCCAGCACACTCACACATTCACATTCACTCATACACAAACACACACACATGCCCAAAGTGCCAGCTCATGCACTGCTCTAGCTCTGGCTGAGGCTTCGGCTCCAGCTCCAGCGATGGCCAGTGCGTCCACTTTTGCGCGCTGCTCCCACGTAACAACAACACTAAACCGAGGATGCTCGTTGCAGCGTTTTACATTATACTTTTATTTCATGTTTGTGCGTTTTACATATCATTCTCTTGGGTTCTTGGGTCTTGCGTTTGTTTTGTTGTTCTGTGCTGTTTTCTTTTGTTTGCCTTGTGTGCGATGCGCATAAAATTTCCAAGGTGTGATTTTAATGTGACGACTTTTAACGCGGTTTTCCTCTTTCCTCATCTTTTTTCTTTGGTTTTTGTTATTTTTGTAGTATTTCCTTTTCCTCTGCTCTTGCTTTGTGTGTGTATTCGCTTATATTGCTGCAGTTGTTGTTGTTTTTGGCGCTGTTGCTATGTTCTGTATTTTGTTGTTGTTGCTTGTCTAGTGCACCCAATGCAACTTTATGCGTTTTGCTAGAAAATTGCCAATTTTTATGGCACTCAGCAAAAGGCAAAAAATTTAACAAAAACTAGAAATATTCACACACACACTCCAACACTCTCAGCCACATAACATACAAGCAGACAGCCCAGTGCACATATACCGAGCGTTTTATAGTTCGACTTTGCGCAATAGACAACGATTTCAGTGACAGGATTGGTTTTCTGTGCTCTATGGCGGCAGAGAAGCGGGGACGAAGCAAAAGCATGAAAACGTTTGGAGTATTTTTGGAATTTCTTGCTTCATTTTGCTGCACTCGCGCTCGACTTTGACATAGCTGGTTATCATTGGTTTTTTTGTTGTTGTGCTCGCTTGGCTGCTGGTGGGAACTCTAGAAGCCATACAAGTACATTCAAGGCAAAAACGCTGTGGCCAATACCGCACCGCAACACAATATGAAAATATTGCACTTTGAGCGATCGTTCGTTTTGTTAGCATCGTTGATATTGTTAGAAACACATTTTTCAAAGATTTAAAAGTCGCTTGTCAACGAAAGTTGGAAGCCCGAACAAAGTAAACTGAATGGCATTTCTATTGAATAAATGCAAATAATATTTTCCATTTTTTTATTCATTCACATCTACTGCTTTGCACCTCGTCCGTTGTTTGTTTGCTTTTTGTTTCATATTCTCATATTTTACATATTTCCACTTTGTGACAACAATTTCAGCTCATTTGAATATTTTCTCTTTTGCTTTTGTGCGTCAGCACACACACTCACTTCTTTTTCTTCTTCTACTTTTTCATTTCATTTTCTTATTTTTTGTTGCTGCTGATCTTTCACAATCGCTTGTTGTGGTTTTTGCTTTCCTTTTCCCGTTGCGGCTGTTGTTGCTATTATTGGTGGTGGTGGCTATTTCACTTCACTCGCTCACGCAGAGGCACACGCACAGCAGCACTAAGCGCGTCACCCGTCCACAGCGTCGGTTCACAGGTAAATCGAAACTGTTTTCGGCGCAGTGGCCTGGCGATTTCGTTGGCAGCCCAACGCAGTTCGTGCGATCGTTGTGGTGAATTTATGCCCAGAGCAACTGCAGCGCGCACGTTGCGCTCTTAGTTTTGTGCCGAGTCGTTTGAGCTAAGCGCAACGAACAAACAAACCAACAACAAACCTGCTTTGCACTCTTTCATCTTCATACGAGCTGCAACAGTGACTATGATTGCTATGTTAAAGAAATAATAATATTGCTCACTTAAGATTAAAATAACAAAACAAAAGACTTAAGGCACAAACTGAACTAATGTTCAATCGTTTAGAGCTTTTCATCACATACAATTCAATGCATAAACTAATTTTTATTGGCATTTCTCTTGGGTTTGGGCTTTGTGTTCAAACTATCATCGATCAGCGCTGGTTCTGGCTTTTAAGAGCAAACAGCCCGCTTATTTCACCACGCTTCGAAGTTACCTTTGGCAAGTTGATCTTTGTTGTTGCCTTTCCCAATTCGAATGTAAGCTCAGCTGCCTTCAGCACAACCTAACCACTAAAGCAACACAGCCGAAAACGTACACCAGCACACACACATATTTTCTGAATGTATGCATGCATGTATATGTTGTTGTTGTTATTGATCGCATTATAAGTTGCTCTGGGGCTCTCCCCGACAAACCGAACAACTCAAACGCCAAACCGAAAGCGTCGCACAAAACCAAATCGCATTGCACCGCAAGCATTGCCGGATTCTCGAGTCTCGAGAGCCCAACTCTTGTAAAAGGAGCAAAAGTCTTGCAAATTTAAAAATATTTATTTATTTCAGAACTCAAACATCTGTGTCTCGCTGTTTGATGCTTTTTGTTTTCAGAATAGAACTGTTGGAAAAAATTGGCACACACTTTAAAATGAGTAGCGCTAGAAACATAAATGTTGCTTTGATGATGCTTTATTGTTTTGAACTCCTTTAGAATTTTTTTTTGGGCAGATGAAATGAACAAAAACGAAAATGCCAAAATATTCAGCAGGATTTCAAATCAATATTTCAACCCTGCTCCGAGCTTCACAGATCCTTCTAACATTAAAAATTAAATTCAATTCGATTAAATAGCTAACTGGGAGATTTTCCTACAATATTTTCATTACAAAACCACCTAAAAGTATACAATGAAAAATTTGACGAACAACTTTATTGACTTTATTGAACAACAGCAGTAAACCACAATTTTTGTGACTTGCTTTTGGGCTGATATAGAAAAGTCGTTGAAGTCGTATGTTGCTCAACATATATAAAACAATACAAGGCTTGGCAGCCACCGTAGCTCAGCTGGCTAGTGCGTTGGGCCTCGAGTCAAATGCGACGCTCAAACCCAGGTTCAAGACTCGGTTGCTGCAAACACCGAAAAAAACACAATTTTTCTTTCTTTCTTTCTTAGAGTAAAATTGCCTATGAAAAAGCTCCCAACTCGCCGTTCGGAATTGGCATAAAACTGTAGGTCCCTTCCAACCTTATAAAAATTCGCACGCAGAACACGGATGGTTGCGGATAGCTAGGCCTTAGTCTCGTAATCGGGCTGTCGTGCCAGTCAAGAAGAAGAAGAAGGCTTGGTCAAACATGTGTCGGGTGATCGTAGCAACCGCATCCATTTCATAGCAATCGAATCCACTCCTGTACGCCTGCGTTCCTCACTTTTGTTTGCAATGGAATTTCTTTTCACAAAACGTGTTGGCTGGCCGTTTGAATGCTTTGGCTTATGTTTTCATTGTTGTTGTTTTATTATTACAGCATTTATGACCGCAATCGATGAGGCAAACACTCGCCTACCAACTACCCAGCCAGCAACCGATCATGTGAACGCACGATCGAGCAGCGAAGCCCTCGAACCAGCAGCCGACAGACAGCAACTAACCGAAACACGAACGCAAGAAACCGAACAGAAAGTACGGATTGCGGGGCTTTGGCGGGGACGGGGAAGTGCACTTGCAGAAACAAGTTCGTCGTTCCCATTTGAATGGAACTTAAGAATGGTTATGTGGCGGCTGCTTGACGCTGGCTGGCTTCGGAATTTTCAGTTTAATTCAGCTCGTTTGCTGAGAATGTTGTAAACGGCGACAAAAAGGTGGACGACGGAGCACAGCAGCAGCAGCAGCAACAATGAAAATAATAACAGCAGCAACATTGTTGAGAGCGCCCTGAGGGCTGACTGTCCGGTTGGTTGGCTGGCCGAGAATGCGGACCACAATCGATCGATGCTGGTTCGTTGCCTTGGAATTTACATGGATGTTTATTTTATGATGGGACCAAATATTACATTAGCACAGTGTGCGTTGTTGTCTGTGGGTCTGTAAGTGTGTGAGTGTGTTTGACTGTGTGCGTGTGGAATGGGCAGTGGGGTTGACGGATAGCTGACTGGTTGTATGAAAGATTGTGATTGTGGCAATGAGAATCAGTGCAAGAGAGTTTTAAGAGAAAAGAAAAGTCTTCTTCTTGTTAGGACAAATTGACAGCAGTGGTGAATATGAACAATCAGAGAGCGAAATCTTCTGGGCATGAATCTTGAATCCGTTAGATGGTTTTAGAAAGGCTTATTGATGGCATATAAGTGAGATTCGCTCCTAAAAGTAGGCAAACTGGCAAGTTACTTGCTAAATATTTAAAATAATGACGTTCTTTTTAATGAATTTCTCCAAAAGTGCTTCATGGAATCATGGGGAAGAATACATTTGCCCTTGTAATAAGGAACATTCAACAGTATCTCGTTTTAATTATGGCCTTGTTTGCTTCAATATCCACCCTTTTTGGCATTTTTGATGCTCATCTACATTTATTTTTATTATTTATTTATGCGCCTGTCGACTGAAATGTGCCAAATTAACGCAACAGAAATAAACAAAAAAATGCAGCGCAAACACACGGGACTTCCACATACAAGTAACAGAAACATAACAACAGGAACTGCAAAAAAAGACGAGAGAAACAAATTCAAATTGAAAGCGACAAAAGTCGAAGAACACATTAAGCGGTATTGATCAAACTTGAGCGGGAAATTGGCGCAAATATTGCATGTTAACAGCGTTTACGGTTAAAGGGAAATACGTTGTTTTATACAACTGTGCAGTGGCGTGCGTCTAAAATAACGTCTGAAGTGGTAATTCAAAAGTGTTTTGGTAAAAATATAAAAACCATAGATCTAGTCAAGTTCATTAATACAAAAATGCCAATCCCATATATATTAAAATGTATAGTTAATTGTTAAAATTTCAAGTTGGTCTGTATTTGGCTTACCGGCACTGTTTCGCTCACCACCCAAACCCACTTCTTGCATTTTAATGATGAAATTATGCTTAGGAATTTTTAGCACATCATGGCACGAAACACATTAAAATCCTTGAATTCCATTGATTCGCTCCGCGCCGCGGTTGCCAACACTCCCAACGCAACTACACACTTTGCGCTCGCAATAACAAGCGTCAACGCGGACTCCCCCACCGAGACCGAGTCTATAAAAGACGCAGCGCTGGGCTGCTGCCGCTTCAGTTCGACGCGCCTTTTAGCACCTCTCGTACGCAGCGACCCGCGCTAGTGCACCCAACAACTGTTTCGGTTCGGTTTCAGCAGAACGCCCCCATTCACCGCCCGTAGCCGCAAACGACGCGTCAACGCCTTCAGTTGCAATTTGCGGAATTCACAAGGAGCGGAAACGCGCACGGCGGAAGCGCATATCCGCGCATACTTCGCTTCTAATTCGCGCGCCTTCGTCCGCTCGTTGGTCGTTGTGTGAAAGCATTAAATTTGCATGTCAAATTACCCGACCGCAGCCCAACAGCAGCACGCCCCGCACTGAAAGTTCGCTCAGAAAAGTTTTCACCAAAGTTGCCAGCAAAGTTTGAAGTTGATGCCACCGCCCTGCTCCCCATTCAGTCGTGTCCAATGAGCGTCGAAAATGAAAACTGAAAATTCCCTCAGCTTAACCCATTCGAACAGGACACGGCCGCATTCGCAATTGCAGCACCAGCCGAACGGTTTGCAAGTCGGCGATCAGCAGACTCATTCGCGGCGTCAGCGCAATTTTAACGGTTTCTCGGACAGGGACAGTGTGTGCAGCGTGGGCAGTGTGCGCGGCAAAAGACATCGCGGCAGGCAAGCACTTTCGCACATTTTGCTTTAAAAAAAAATAATTATTAAAATAAAAGAATGTGATGACAAGGAGGGAAAGAGGGCAAACAGTGCTGAAGTGGCAGGAAAAAGATGGGATAATTGTTTACATGCTGAACGGCAGAAAAGTGAAAAACCAACTTGTCGACTTGTTAAAAAAACACAAATGAATTAGTAGTGAATTATGAATTGCAAATATTTGATTTTCTATCTCCACATACATATTTAGTTTTTGTTTTTAACTTTCAAATCTTTTCATAGCTTGGTATAATTTTTCGATGAAATTGCTAATACCAATACTAACATTAAACTCGACTTACTACTAATTCTGTTTTGAGTTTCAATTCGAATTTTTGGAGTCAGAGAATTGGATATCAAACTATGAAAACATCCTTTCTGACGCGAAATAATTGTTTGAAATGGCGGAGCATTAATTGGGTAGTAAAGCTGTCTAAAAGTGCAGCTGCCAAATTTTAATAGCAACTTTTCGCCCAGTTTGATTTTCCATGTTTACCTTAAACGTTGGAGCATAATCCACCAACCAGATCAACTTTTATTTGTCATTTTACTATTTTCACTTACATTCTCCGAAAGGACGAGGCGAAATATTTTCGCCGCTCAGCCAAGCGTAACAACTTCAGCCGAACATTACTCACCCCCTCCGAGTCCTTCGGCCCAATAGAAATATTTGAGCGTGTTGATTGCGTACAACCAGTTGCCACGGAGACCATTGTCCGAAATGAGCACAACAAAAACAAAAAGACAAACTCTGAGAAAGCATTTTCGCGTTAGTTTATTTCCAGTTAGAATGCGCTCGGCAGGGTGGAGCGGAAAAGTGACCAGCATAATTAGCAGAAAACCCAATATTTTTATAAAAATGTGATATCAGATCCAAGAAAAGAGTAAAACCAAAACCAATTGGCTATTTGTAGAAATATCCAAATGAAGTCGTCCAAGGCTTCGGCGAAGAAGAACAAGGCGATGGACTACACGAACTATGCGTACAATGAGGCCGTCGGACGGCTGAAGCTGATGTTGGCCGACTCGTACGCGACGCCCAAGGCAAGCAGCTCCTACTTGCGACATTTCAATGAGGATTCTGCGGATAATTTCTCCGACACTGTTTCTGTAAGTGGGAACTGCCAAACCAATCCGAATAATTCAACTCCAATTGGACTCAACTCCAATAAGAACTTTAATTCGCTCCTCTCGCATTACTGAACACAGGTCATCGAACGTCCCATCTTTTCGGATATTTCCAAGTACTTATCGCCCAGCCAGAAGTCGCGCTTGGGCGGCTATCGCGCCAAGCCCAAGTCCTTCGGCACCTTTTGCTCGTCGAAAGAGAATCTCGCACTGCCGCTCCAGTACCAAAGCACAGCCACCACCACCACTGCGCCCTTGGATTATTACGTCTCCACCAAGCCGCCAGCGCCACCGTCGGACAGCGTGCACGCGCCCGTGGAAATCTTCAGCTTCATCGAAAAGCAGGAAGACTATATCGAGCAGCTGGAGAAGGAATCCAAATACTGTCGCAACGAGCTCACCAATTTGCTCGGCAAAGTCAAGGACGTTATCAACGAGAACGAACAGCTCACAGAGACTGCACGCTCCGAGCTGGTAGCGTTGAGTGGAGTCGATAGGGCCGTCCTTGCCACCACCAGCCCCTCCTCCGACAGCGATGAGCTCCACTACGGCAGCGCAAAAAAGGGTGGCAGCACGCCGCGCAGCAAAAGGGACTTGGGCTGTGGCGCGCCGAAATCGCCACGTTATGCCAGCGCTCCCAACATTGTGTACGAGGCGCGCATTAGCGAACTCGAGGCCGAGCTGATGCAGGCCAACATCGATCTGAAGCGCATGAAGACCGAAAATGAGGAGCTGAAGCGCAAGCTGGCGCACGCCGATCCAGTGCAGACGTCGGTGGGCGTAGGCGCTGTCAACTGCGAGACGCATCGCAAGCAGATCGAGCATTTGCAGCGGGACAAGGCGGCCCTGGAGGACAGCATACGTCAGTTGCAGCATTCGTTGGACGAGGCCAAGGCGCAGCAGTACAGCGTCTCCTCGAAGCGCTACATCAACGACCTGATGCAGATGGAGCGTTCGCAGTCGGACCTGGAGGTGAAGCATCTGCGCGAGGAGCTCGATCGACAGCACGAGCGGGTGCGCGAGCTGCAGCACGAAATGGCGCGGCGCGTGGCCGACGAGCGCGCCAACGCCGAGCGTCGCTACAATACGCAGGTCGACCAGCTGGGCGGCGACTTGAGCAGCCAGTGGGAGCAGGTGGCGAAGCTGCAACTGGAGCTGGAACGCCAGAAGCGTTACGAGTCGGACACGAAACGCGATCTGGCCAGTCGCAATGCGCAGATCGAGGAGCTGAAGATGGAGCTGCGCTCGAACAGGAACACTTTTCTGGCAGACATGGCGCAGGCGAATGCAGAGAAGCAGTCGCTCGAGCAGGAGATTACAGCGCTGCGGCTGCAACTGGATAGGAGTGCAAGGGAGGCGAAAACGGAGGCTGCACGACTGAATGCGGAAATTAACTCACTGCGGCAGCGTCTCGATCGCGGCGATGCCGATTTGCTGCACTCAAAGCGCGAGGTGCTGCGCCTAAACGACGAGATAGCTAACCTCGAAAAGGAGGTAAGTTTGCGGTATTTGGTTGTGTTTAAATGCATTTTTAAATGTCGAACACTTGCAGTTGGCCTATGGTGAGCTAAAGAACGAGATACGTCCCACCAAAAAAGATCTGGACAAACGCATTTCCGAGATGCAGGAGAAGCACGGTGAGTAAACTATTTCTTCGATCCGATTTAGCTAAAAATTTCGGCTTGGCGCACCTTCACCTGCACACATGGTAGAATTTAGTACTTCAACGCTTCGACAGTGGTATCGGAAATTTGCAAAACGTAGTAAGAAACGCACTGCACGCAGTTGACTTTCAGTATTCAAGTAGTTTGCCTATACTAGGTTCTTCTTAACAACCTGTTAAATGTCAAAAAGCCTAAAAGCATGCCACGAAGAAAGTACTTGAAGACTTTTCTAACCTCAAAGACATCCTTTGTGCTGCACATGCAAATTATGCGCTCCTTTTCTGATTCACTTTATCACACCGCACCGCACACCACTCACACACTCACAGTCTGGGTAAGCTATTGATTTGGCTCTTGCGAATGTCGAAAAATTTAGTCATTTTATCCTCTTCCACCGCTGAATTGGTTTCTCTTTTAATTAAATTGAATAAAAAAAATGTCGAAATATTTAAATGATCTCAAGAAATTTCATAATGTCGTTAAGAACTTTACAAAAATATGATGAATCGAGTGAAGTCAATAGTTTATCCATGAGATTGCGTAGCAACACCTACATTACAAGTAAATTAAAGTAACTTAAATATTCTCTAAGTTAATCTTTTCTACTGTAAAAGATTTGCGGTTTATTAGAAATTGTTGTAATAATGAAATTGTTGTTTTCTTGATTTAATATTTTTGCATGTTTTCATGGTGTTTGCTAGCCGAAACGGTAAATGAGCTTGAGGACATGATTCAAAGCCAGAAGCATCTCATGGATAAACTGACAAGCGAGTGCAAACTGTTGACTAACAAACTCGAGGATACAACACACAAGCACAAGTAATTGTCTTTGAAATTTACTTAATTCTATCTTAGCTTATTGTGCGAGAAAATGTTGGCTCAAGCATACGAAGCAAGAGAAAACCTTTTTCTCTACTTCGAGTTCAACATTATTTCTCGTTATTTCTCTCATAGGAACTATGATCTTTTGCAACCAAAAGTATACCCGGGATTCTTCTGAAGTCTGAATTCTGTGGCATACTTTTTGGCTGCGTCATAATATTTAGACATTCATACTTGTTTTGGCACCGTCGCCAACAAATTTGAACATTACATACACAGTTAACCATCGAATACTTAGTAAAAAAAACGTTGGTAAAAATGTCAGAGACAAAATTTCTTGCCAAAATCGCTTTCAAAGATCCAAATCAACAATGCTGAAAATACCAGAATACCAGAATTCACCGATTATACTTCACAATTTAAAACGATCAGGTTCACGGGAAAACGTCATACACAGACACACAATCAATCAAACACTACAACTATTTTGCGTACACCCCATGCAATTCACTCATAACCTCAAAAAGTAACTCAATGTGGTTCAAATTAAAGTCACGCTGGATTAATGCGCTGTCATTTCAACAATTTTGTTTTTCCTGCTGCCATGTGCCCAAATCACCACAACCATCACCAACAACAATAACAACTACTTCAACACCATCATTTACAATATTGCAACAACAATAACAAAACGCTAATGCCACCTGCCTAACCAACACTAAATATTTATACAAAACCAAAGACCAAACGCAACCGGCGAATTTCCTTTACGAAACGCCACAAACCACAGCAACACAACAAAACCAGCCACTAACCACAACCACGAGCAAAGAAGGGTTGGAAGCAGCGACCACTACAGCACAACTAACAACAACAACAACAGCGTCTGGTCTGTTCAGCAAGACCAACGCAGTTCCACTGCCAACTTACGAGACGCATTCAATCAGTCGACCCACAATAACAACAACGGACGCCACCACCACATCAACGTTAACAGCCACCACAAGTGTGTTCCCACTGGCAGGAAAGACCACAACAACAACAACAACTGTGCGCCCCTCAACCGTAAGCGCAAACGTGTGCGCTTTATCAACTAATGAACAGGCTGATGAAAGTAACAACAACGATGACGGCGATGTGGTCGACGACAACGCGGACGATAACGATGACGTCGACGATATTCTCGCAAACATTAGGAAAAGCAACCGCCGACTGGAGCGCGAATTGGCCAAAATGCCACCACTGCCTAAGCTGCCGCCAACGACGGCCTACAAGCGGCACAATGCCTACAGCAACAACAACAAAACTAGCGCCAACCACACTGCCAACAAATGTTGTCAGTGTCGACGTCGCGCGTTCAGCAATACCAGCAATTGCATCAGTAGTAGTAACAACAATTCTAAGGATATTTGTGTATGTTGCACCCACAAAAACGACAACAACGACACTCATAGCAATAGCAACCACAACATTTACAGCAACAATAACGCCACAAACAAGTTTACGTCAAACTCCGCCAGCAAATTTTCAACCCTGCCCAATGAGCCACCCTGTCTGCGCAAGACTTTTTACCAAACCCACCACAACCAGCCAATGTACACACCACCCACCACCCGCGCCAATAGCATAACAACGAACACAGCAACAAAAACTGTTAGGACTCCATTTTCACAAAATACGCATTTGCAATGCATGCAAACAATGCCCAGCACTACCACACGACAACAACAACAACAACAACAACACCACTACCACGAACTCACCATAGATGCGCACGCGAAGACAAAACTTAGCGCATGTCGAAACCTACACGAGCTGTGTAGAGATCGAGCCTGTACACGAACCTCAGCCACATCCGAGGCACATCTACAGAGCGGAAGCTGCAGCAGCCGTGGCTACCAGCGTAGCAGCGACTACAAGGACGACTGCCACGTTGAGGGCATGGCCACTGTGTGCTGCCAGCTGCCCAACTGCAAAACGGAGCCGTTGCCTTGGCTGCAACAGCATCTGGTTTTGAACCAAACGTTCAGCGGCTTTGAGCCGGCAAGTGGCGCCGCCACAGGCGCCTGTAGCGACTGTCAGAGTCCAAGTCAAGCGACGTTCTTGACGGACCACACTGAACACGCGACTACAAAGGCGCCAGCCACAGCAGCAACAACAACAACAACAGCAACAGCTAAAACACTAACAACAACAACAATGAAGACCTCAACAGCGACAAGTAGCAAATATTTAAAGTCGCCGCACTGTGAGGAAGTCTACAAGCCGCGCAGCTACTTCGAGGAACTGCTGCGCCGAGACACATGTTGTTCGAAAGGTGCCAATACACACGAGAGCTGCCTGGAGAAAGAGACTGTCGTGCTGCGAGAGCACTTTGCCAAGAAGCCACGCCCACCAGTAAAGGTAGACGTCAATGTGCGACTGGTGCCGAAGCCACCGAAAACGGCCAAGGAGCCAAAGATGGCGCATGAAAGTGCAGAAAAGCAAATGGAACGATTAAACGAGGAGCTCAAAAAGATGGAGTCGGACATGGTGCAGGAAGAGGAGGACGCTGTGGGCGGTTACGATTTGCCACTGGACACAGTGCAGCTGGAAGATGTGAACGAGCCAGCGGACGGAAAAATTTAAATATTGGTTAATATCGCACTGCCGATAGGGACAAAATACTCAATTTTAGTTTAGCACACCACGGACAGCACTGGTCCGAGGTGTGAGCAAACATGAAATTAGCGGCACAGCCTTAGAGGGCGCCATAGTTAGATAGGATTCTGAAAAATGCTCTTCACCTATGGCACACAGAATTCGACCTTGATTAGTGTTATTTTATATCGTTTCGTTTGATTTCGTTTGGTTTCTTATCCGCCAATCACAATACTCACGCGAAATAAGGGTTCCGTGCAACAAAAGGCATTCACCAATATGGATTCTGGAGAGTACTGCACCTTCTCCTTTTCCTTTTCCCTTTTTTATTTGTATTTTATTTCATTTTCAAGACACATCATAATCTTCCTTTCACCACCAAATTATTTCAATAAAACAGCGCAGAGAAGCAACGCCTACGCGAAACGAACGAGAAGCTCATGGACCGTCTGAAACAGATCTGGGCCAGTTATAAGGAACTGAACGGTCATCAGCAGCTGACACGCACTCGCACCCACTCGTCGCAGATGGCCAGTGCCAGCAGCGATGCGGACTCGTGTCGGGAAGAGCATTTTTCTAAGAGCACTTATAATTTAGCAAAGGTAAATATCTGCAGGAACGTGAATCTTACTAACCAAACTTTCTTCTCTCTCTCTCTCCCCCTTTACTTTCTTCTACTCGTCTTTTTTCCATCTACTGTCTCTGTATATTCCTTCTCAATGTCTCAACTGTGCATTCATGTCATAGAACGGAAATATCATCTTTACAATCGAATGTAGAATATCTAACCAATCGCATGTTGAATAGCGAACGTCTTGGCAAAATAGATAGCACGCACACATCTTACAACAGTCCGCCGTCCGGCAAAGGTAATTTCGGGCGACAGCTTGCGCTGAGCAACATGAAAATACAACCTGCGGCGAGGCGAAAAGATGGCTCCAACTGCGAACGCCAATTTCCAGTGATTCGAACCTAAGATAGTTCTTGCAAAAATTTCGAAACACAGCGTTCGATTCTGGGTTGAAAAGATCAGTGTTTTGTCGCTCACTACTGGCATTTGCAGTTTGCGCATTGGTTAGGCATTTCCGCCTTCGTCCAACACAACTTCCACAACACAACTTCCACAACACAACTTACACCACACCCACCTATTTTCATCCCACCCATTCAAGATCACTTGAACATATATACACACACAACCAACATTCCAACTTCCCAAAGACATGTCTAGCTTTTTCGAGTATAAATCCGGCATTGCTAGTGCCGCTTTCGTATAGTCAAGGCATATCTTTGGGATGACTTAAACAGTAAAACTCTGAACTTCTTCTCGTCAAACTTCTCAAAAATGTTTTCTGTACTTGTTCTAATTGAATAATTTTTTTGTGACTTCCAACACTCATCTCCTTAACAGCCTCTCTCGACTACAAGCCGTCCTCATTTGGCGCAGCCGACGCCGTGCGCTCCTCCGTCGCTGATGACTACACCAAGCCCTCTCCATACAGCTACGAGTCCATACTCGGCAAATCCAACGCTGCCGATATGCTCGGCACCACCACTACCCCCACCTCTGCAGCTGCCGCAGCCAGCTCCTCCCCGTACAGCATTGATAACGGCAACAAGTCCAGCTACGATTCTCCCATCGTCCGGCCTCTTGACGACTACAAGCCAACGTCCAGCTACAGCGACTACGGTCTTGGCGATCCGGACGACGAAAACCTCAAGGATAACATCGGCGAAGGCGAGAAGCAACTGCAGCAGCGCACCAATGGCGCCACCACCAAGTCCGACTACGGGCTCAGCAAAGACTACAGCGCCACTCCAACCCCCGCCAGCACTAGCGCCGCCGAACCACAGAGCACACTCGATCCAAACTTGGCCACCGGCGTCGGCGGCGCAGCCACCGATTACACTACCGACTATGGCGCTTACGAGGGCTACGATCAGCAGCAGTACGACGCGGGCCCCTACGACGCCTCCTACGGCCAGTCCGCTTACGACGGCGGCCAGCAGCAGTACGGCGACACTAGTCAGTACGACACCGGCGGACAGGGCGGCTACGACACTGGCGCTGCACAGAGCGGCTACGGCGACTACTCAGCCGCCGATTACGATCAGTCAGCGTATCAGTACGACAACGCCGCTGTCAGTGGTGGTGAGCAGCAGCAGCAGCCGGCAACAAGCGGTGGTGACATCAAGCCACCGCCACCAGCAGCGCCAGCACCAACAACACCCATACCAGCACCAACAACAACCGCACCAAGCAGTGCGGCATCTAGCGCGGGACTCGCCACGCTCCCAGCTAGCCGCGCAGCAACAGAAAGCCGTGCTCAACCGCGAGCGGGCAGTGGCACTGTGGGGACAGCAGGTGGCGGTGCCAGCGGAACAGTCGGCGGCGGAAAATCCAATTTGTCACAACAGCCTGCCGCGCCCATGGCCAAAAAGTAGTTGCGACTCGCTGGCGACGGAGGAGGAGTGTCCGCTGGAGATGCTGGATCCGTTCGACTTGGAGTTTAGCATAAGTAGTCCCAGTCTGATGCGCTCCTGCGGCTCCGACACGTCCACCGAGGTAGGGCAGGCGGGAGATTTCGATTCCATCTCCGAGATGAGCATCTCACCGGCACGCACCGCCATACGACGGCTGCCGGACAGTGGAGGCGCTGCCGCAGAAGCAGCCGGAGACAGAGGTACGGATGCGGCGGCAATCGACGAGAGTAAATAGCAGCGTTGAGACAGCAATTCCAATTAGTTCTAATTCGTTCTAAATAATATTTCGATTCAACTAACGCACACTTCCTGCGACATTCGATTTAAGGAAAAACCAAACTTTGTATGTTAACTGTGAAATCTTCTAGTCGACTTGAATGTAAAACTAACATAAAGTTGGATAATAAAAATAGTTATTAACAAAAATGTATGAAATTCATTGAGTGTTCAAGAATCTAATGACATGAAGAGATATCAACAATGTTTAGGTTCCAGTTGATACAAAAATTAGTTGAAGAACTATAACGAAAATTTTAATTAAAAGTTATGTTTGCAGTTTTGCTTATTCAGAAGGAGAGTTTAATTATCTGAATAAACAAGAACGAATATCATTTATATCGATAGCAGTTTTCTGATCAGCCAATTGCATTACGACCCTAAGAGCTTCTATACTACAACATTTCTATAAGCAATCCCAAGCACATAGTCAGCATTTGCGTGTTTCGCTTCTATAAACCCCCCAAGTGTCTCGTTTCCACTGCGCATAATTAATTACAACACAAATGGCACTTGAACTCTGGCATCTGGGGTCAAACAGTCAACACTCGGATATTTGCGGATGACATCAACAAACAAATACAGAAGGTGAAAGGACAGCAAAGTGCACTTGCACGAAACAAAACGATTAAACACGACAAGGAGACAAATATTGAGCCCACTGCACAGCGCGACGCAAATGTCAGAACAAATTTGCAATTAAATGTCAATGGCACATAACGAGGAGATTATGTAAATGACACAAGGATTGAAATTCACAAAGAGGAATGTGTGTTGTAAAAGTTGTGGCAAAGAAATGTGTCGAACATGAGTTGGCTCCAACTGCTCCGTTTGTCCCCAAAGGTGTCAAATGTAAGGTTTCATATCACAATCAAAATACAAAATCCACACAAAATGTATGCCCAAAAGTGCATCGCTTTTACACATTTATGAACTTAAAAAAAGATGTAAAACAACACTAAAAATTAAAAAGAAAGTTTGTAAATCAAATGATGTATTTTAAATATGGTTTAAATAAAATGAACTTTAACATAAACACGAACTAAAAACTAGATTTAAGCCTCCGTTGAGTACAGATTATTTGTGCACCATGTGACGAGATTGCTGCCATTTTGTACAGAATAAAAATAAAGCTGAGATTCGCTGAGACTCGGCGTGCCAACTGCTGAGGCTGGAAATGGCTTCACTTCTCAATGCTGGGGTAGGCGGCTGCCATCGTTTTCCGACCGCGCCAGTCCCACACGTTCGTGTTAATGCTCAGCCTTGTGCTGCCCAGCTGCACCGGGCAGGGCTGATCGACATGCAGCAGAAAGCAGACCGTATACACGCTCAGCTCGAATTCAGGCGAGGTGCCCACGAAGAGTGTGTTGTACGCCTTGACGTGATCATGGAACGTGAAGCGGGTTGCCAGCACATGCTTGTCCTGCCGAAGATAGTCAAGTTTGAGTAAGTTTAAAAAAAAACGTTGATGTTGCGCAAACCTTATCCAAGTCGATGCGCTCTATGAAGCCTTTGTAGTCCAACAGGCCTTTGCTCTCCTGCTCGCTAAAGTAAATCCAATTGTGCAAGCCCAGGATGCTCTCGTCTTTCATTTCGGCCAAGAAGACGTGCTCGAAGCCAGAGCTGCCCAAGCGGCCCTTCGATCGCGAGTACTGCGTGAACCAGATGTCCTTAAGCAGCTGCAATTGGGCGTTGGTGTCCGCGCCCACAAGACCTATAAACATTACAGCAGAAATTTACCTTAACCAAACAACAAAAACAAAACCACTTTGGGTTGCAGTTTTGAAGGCTGCTGAAAGCGGCGAAAGATTCATGGTATCGTCTAATGTAGCCAACCTTTTTGCTGCAGAAATCGCATTGTATGTTTCATGATCTGTGTCTGCAGCACCGCGTGCAGAAAGTCCATTTGCTCCTGCTGCTGCTCCGCGGTGACCTGCTCAGTCGTCAGCACATCCAGCTCGTAGTTGTCAAAGAGACGCCGCATCAAGTTGACTGTGGAAGTGGGTTCGGCGGCCAAGAGATCGTTGCGAATCGCTAGCAGACTGTAAGAAGCATCTGTAGTAAGCAAGTCAACAACAACAACAACAACAACAACAACAACTTACGGCTGTGGCGCACGATCGTCTCGGGCGAATGATTTGGTTTTGCCTTGAAAGTTGACGCTGTATGGATACACATTCTGTTTCAGCTCGTCGGCGAAGAGGCGTTGTGTCAGTTCGACGATCTCGTGCTCGATTGGAGTTTCCTGATCGCCATCACCATGCGCGAAATAATGCTCTACAGATCAAATTTTGCGTTGAGTGCTTCAGTTACGACACGCAACTTGCCAAACCAATGGACTCACCGTAAATGTGCCAACCCACAATGGCCAGCACGGCCAGCACTGCGAGCCCGAGGAAGCGTTTCACCTTGACGCACTTGTCTTTGTCCAAAATGCCGCCATTGTTGCTATTGGAATTTGTGGGTGAGGACATTTTACAACGTTGATTTGATTTTTAGTTCTGCTGATGTTGATGTGTGTTTTATCTCTGATCTGCGGCTCCAGTTTGTCTCGATCTTCGCATCACCGCAGCGCGATTGTCACTTTTGACACTGCTGGAGAAGCGTTGGCGAGAGCTGTGCTGCTCTCTGTGGGCTCGCCAGCTGAATATGCCGATTCAGCCACACCGAGCAACGGGCCATGCTCCGAAAGGCCCGAACGGCCACAGCCAGATGAGCGAACACGACAGAGTGCCACTGATCGCTCTCTGGGGAGCGAAATAAACAATGCTGTTGATTCTTCAACGCGATTAAGCCATAACTTATTCATTTATCTACTCTGCGCTCCACGTATCCAAACAGCACCACGAAGTGACCAGGTATTTTCTAAAAATAAAATATTAACAATTTGCAGGCTTTTCAAAATAGAAATTGATAGCAAGCAATTAAAAGTATTTTCAAGCATTATTTTAATTAATCCATTTTATTAATAAATTAATAAAAATATTTTGAATTCAGTTCCTTATCTATGTTGTTTCAAAGACCTGGTCACCATTTTCTTGGAAAATTTTTTTAAAAAGGTTTTAAAAATATTAACTTTTTTTAATAATCACAAGGACTATGAAAATATTTGACATATTAGCAAACTTTAAATAAATAATTTGAATTTTTCCAGCAAACGGTCACCTTAATTGTGTTTAGAATAAGTAAACGACAACAAATGTGCAAAATAAATGTTTATATGCGCCGCGTGAAGCATACATCACCTTCTCCGACGCATTCTTTATTCTCATCGCGCACATCTGTTTATGTTTTTTAATGATTTTTATTCTGTGTTAACCTTTGAGTGCTTCATTTTGTTTTTGGCGTCAAAAGTGTGTTTGGTTTTAATTTTTTTTGCAAACTTGCAGCGTGGAAAACTAGCTCAACTCGCACTTAGCATCTGTTTATGTTATGACATCTGTTTATGTGTTGATTAAAAAACTGTTGAACTATTTCCATCGGTGTTGCTGTTGATACTTGGAGAACAGAAAATTTTCAAATCTAATGTACAGGCTTTCAAAGACCCACGAAACAGTTTGTAGAAAGCGCTGTTTTCTATCTATAAATTACTTTTATTATTCATTGTTCATTTTTACTGTTTCCTTTACTAAGTTCTACACTGCTGGAAATATTTCTCCATTAGCTGCGTCGTTTTGTGCGTCGTTTTATTTATGCTTCTTTGTCGTTTGTTGACAAGTTGCTGCTTTCATGTAACTACGTTCCTCCTATAAGTTTTTCTGGACATATGCGGAACATTTTTAATTTATTGCTTTTGAAATTGTATTCTCATTGTATTTTCATAATGAGCCAAATTGTGCGCGGCTGTCTTCGTTGTTGGTTTTGGCTTTGTATTGTGTCATGGTTAGCTGGTAGTTGCCGGCTCTTCGGGCTATTTGCAATTCGCTTTCTACTTTTCTACTTAGCGGCAGTCATTTCTTGTTTACATTCACAGCTTTATATATACTTTAAAGGCACACACATGCCAATCGAATAAACTGACCTTGGCGCAGGCGGCGGCAGCCTGAAAACAGACTGCGTGCTTCCCGATTGACTGAGCAAATATTTGCCTGAAGATGCGGCAGTAAAATGCCCACCTCTTTGTCACCCATTATCTGATCTCAAGCTGGAAAATAATTCACACTAACTGGGCTGTACTAACCACTTACTTACGCTACTTCAACTATGTCCTGTGGGAACCAAAGCAATTAAATCTAATACAAATTAGAGTAGAGTAGTTAAGTTTGACATTCAGCGAGTTGCTTTTCTACTGCTTGTCCCAAATCATGTCCATCCCTGAACACATGTGGCCTACCCACCAAAACAGCAAAAACTATTCAACACAAATTTATAACGAAACGCCAGATCGGCATTGACACAAAAACGACTGTTGCTAACTATCATTGATTTCTACGGTAATTGACTGTTGGGTTGCTCCAATGCTTTCGGCGAGCAAACACTTTTTACTTGCCAAGGCAAAATGTAATTTTTTGTAATGAATAACTCCTACATTGTGCGAAAAATAATTGTAGTACCCAGTGACATAAACTGTTGTTGGCGAATTTGTTTACAGTAAAAAGATGACATGGCAACTAGTTGAACCGCTGCTTCCCATATGAGATGAACACATTGATAAAATGATAAAATAATTATTTATTTTGATTTTTTTCGGCGACATTTACTTTATAAATTTACTTAATCTTATTTTTAACTCTAGTGTGTGTGCTGAAAAAAACACCCTTACCCGTGTGATGGGGTACCCGGGTACCCTAGTACAAAGTGTATGAAAATTTCTCACTTTTGTTCGACCTTTAAGAAATTTTACTGTTTTTGCTTAGTTTTAAAGCTTTCAGTAATATAAAAGTACATTTTAGGATTACCTTTCTTACAAAAAATGACTTGCAAACTAGTTTCTTTAATTTCCAATAATGAATTTTTATGCATTTTCGGATCCCTCTTTCATAAAAAGTGGAATACCATTCATACGCTGCTATAAATTTCCATGGAAGGTCATTCCCCGCGGAAATTTTTGACATTTGAACTTTGTAACAAATTAATCAGTCGTTAGTAATTAGTTTTAATTGCATTGTGAAACATCTAAACAAATTCGGAAATGAGTCGAAATTCAAGAAATACTGTGCGAAAGTAAAAGTGTTGAAGAATTTTTCATTTCCGAAGGCGAAGAAGAACATATTCCATCAGTTGACAACGCAGCAATAGAAGCCTCTGACGCTGAGCCTGCGGGTTGCATAAAAACTGACCATTTCATATGACTCGAATGGTAGTGACGAAGAGAAATATCCAAATATCGAACTATGTGACAAAGATGGCATACAGACTGCGTTGTGGCCTCGATTCGTCCTACAATATATGCACCGCAAAAGCTATATTCAAAAGTATTTTATCAAGTAAAATATGTGACTTCAAAAGTATTTTATCAAGTAAAATATGTGAAATATGAGGCCCCTAATTTTCTAAGGAAAAAGTATGAAAAGTGATGAAAATGGCTATGACACATTTTTGCTATTATTTCGATGCGAATGTGTATTCCGCCAAATAGTTTGGCTGTGTTGTATTGCTTGATGTGTCGACTTTATTATACACCTAACACTCGTTAATTGCTTTACAAAAAATGTGTATGTTTTTGATCATCAAAGAAAACGCCTTAAAAATCCATATTTTCCGACTTTGAGGTCCAATTACCGCGGAATTTAAAAACTTATAAAATTCATTTGATCGGAAAAGAAGCCTTGCGGTGTTGTTAATGCGATGATGTAAAGATGTGTCATGTCAATCGGTTTTTTGGTTTAGAAATTACGATCAAAAATATGGAAAAAGTAGAGGAAAAACTTAAAAAATGTCACAGTACCTATATCTCACTAACTAGAGCTGCTAGAAAAAAATCTGAGATTCAGATTCAGTCAGATTCGAAATCAGCGCACCCAAATTAGTAAGAAACAGTGGAAAAACTCCATGCAACAGAAAAAAAGTGTTTTGTGTTGTGCTGTGTTATCTATGAAGTTTTCTTTGTAATCGACCTTTTTTGCGCAGCAAACGAAAACGTTTTGTGTCCTATACGATCAATTCGTATAATTCAGTCCACCTATGTTGATTGCCGGTTTTTCTATTCTTTCCATTACTCGATCCAAAAACCATGACTATTTAGTTGTCAGCTGAAACGTCCTAACTTGGCTGTTTAGACGTCCAAGTATTAACGCCCTCTGCACCGTTGAGCTTCTGGAGAGTAAACAGTAGATATAGAAATTTGTATGCATGACGTTAAATCCATTAAGAAGGCCTTCAATAGACATTGGTTTCAATTTTCCATTTTTTAATAATAAGCACCTGTTAAAATATTTGCATATTAAAAAAATAATAATGTAACATTGTATGTTCGTAGGTATGTCACGAAAATCGACTACCAACTGGCGAACAAAACACTTCAAATTTGGCACTCGACGATGCCAAATAAATGGATGCCCATTGAGTTGGGCAAATAAGAAGCGCTTTTGCATATATTTTATTTGGTGCTTGGGTGGTTCGTTAGAGGGAAATATTTGAGAAAGAATTAGACACAGTAACTGATATGTGCGCAGCACTTTGGCAATCAAACAGCAACACTCAACTCTTCCAAAAGGAAGAGTTGTGTTCTGTGGCCAATGCCAATACAACAAAAAATTGTTAAAAAATAATTTGTTGTACTGTTTGCTAAATGACCAAACATTTTACTGAAAGCCATTTATGATTTGCAAGAACTTCGAGTGCATTTTTCCACTTTATTTTCGTTGCACACTTCCTGACTTGGCAAATAATATTGAATAGTTGTGGCTAAAACACAAAACTTCAGCCCAACTAGGCGACCTCCTCGTGAGCTACTTGAACTTGGAATGCACAGTTAAAGACACTGAAGATCCAAATTGCAAGCGAAAGATAAACGTTTTACCGCGCTTACTCATTGCATTGGATTGCTTCGGCGCCAGTAACCAATTTCATAATGTTTATCAGTATTGAGTGTTTTTGTGTGGCAAACTTTTCACAAACTGATAACAAGTTTCAAAATTGTTTGTGGTTAAATATTGTAACAACGGCAGCCACTTTAGCCCTGGTTTAAGGCGAAGGCATTCACAAAAGTTGTGACTCGATAAACAGAACAACGGTGTTGTTTTGTTTTAAAAAGCCCAGACCAAGTGGCCTTTTGTTGGTCCAGCAAATCTTTGGATTAAAAACTTGTTTTATTGTTTGAAAAAAGTAATGATTCGCATTGGTAAACCAGTTCTAATTTTTCCTAAGCGAGCCGACACTATGCGACATTGTATTTGGCACCTCTCATAGCTATGTCTGACTTAATCAGCTTCAGTGTTGAGTGGGAGTGAGAAAGCAAATAGTGATAAACTGTAATTATTGCAATTATGTAATTAACAGGCAGCGTGTAGCGTGCACGAAATGTCGCTTACATAATACAAAACAAAAAAACAAATGTCCATAACAGAAACAGCAACAACAATAAAAGAACAAGACCAGAGAACGCGACAAAAGAATGCCGCATTTATTTATTGCGAAGTGCAGCTACAAATATTAAAATGCTGACAATTAACAATAATTATAATAGAAACAACAACAATAGCAAGAAACAAAAAAGGACAGCATAAAAATCGGACTTTATTTGCCAAACCAAAAACCAAAAAAAAAACAAAAAAACAGCAAAAAAACAATTTCAAGCCACATGCAACAAAACAATTAGAATAACGCAAAAGTGGCGCGCGTGTCGCAACGTAGCGACAGCCGATCTCCCCCGCCTTCAGTAACAGACCAAAATGAAGCGACAGTAAACTGACCATATGCCAGAATTTAGCTGGAACGGGCGCAATTACTGAATTGCTTCGCTTTTGCTTCAACTCAATTTCTATGGCAGAATCGTCATTCAGTTGAAAGTCGCACCAGTTTCTGACCAAACGTCAAATAATTTGTTTTTAGCCAGGTACTTCCCCACCTCACTTCACACTCGAATGGTTGGGCGATTAGGCTAATCGCTGACATAATTCGAATTAATTTGGCAATGTTCTGTGTTCCATTTTACAGCTACGAGAACCTTTAAACAGAATATTGTTCGAGTATATAAAGCCATACAATTCTATTTACAGCTCTATTGAGTTGCTTACTGCTATCAGATTTTATAAGAAATGGTCACTTCATGCACTAAAATTTGTAGCGAGTATTTTTGGAACCCACACTTCGCATGACAATGTATTAATTGGCCAAAATATTTTAACGTTAATGGATTCTGAATAGAGAGAGACAGGCATGCAGACAGAGATCGCAACACTGCAACTGAACAAAGCATTGCAATAGACACGACACCTCGGGATGGCGCAGTGGAGATTACAGCAAGTTGACAAGTTAATTATAAGGAACGCAACAACAAAAACGAACGGCAATAACAATAAGAGAACACTACAATCGATTAGTCGTCGGTTTGACTATCAATTGCAATCTCGTATTTGTTGTTATTATTGTTAGTATTGCTATC
Source organism: Melieria omissa (assembly GCA_963971225.1). NCBI lineage: Eukaryota > Metazoa > Arthropoda > Insecta > Diptera > Ulidiidae > Melieria > Melieria omissa. The sequence continues at coordinate 57,926,144 of OZ020267.1, read as the reverse complement.
ATCGTTGTTGTCGACTATTGCGGCTGTTTTGTTTGCGTGTGTATGAGCCGTAGATCGCATGCGGCTCGGGACGCCCGGCCAGCCGTCGCGTCGTATCGCCCATCAAGCGAACGAACGCAGAACAACAAAAGAAAAGGCGAAAGCCGAGAAAACAAACAGAAAACGCAAAAGCAGCGTTTGCCGGCGCTACTGTTGCGGCTGTGACCGGTACCGCCCCCTTCGGCGTATTCGCACGTCAGCGAACTGGCGGCCGATCGGGAACTTAAAAATTTGGTGCCGCTAACGACACAAGTCAGTTTTAATATTTTGTTGAAATAGCGCGGACGTCTTTCCGCATCTTCTCCAGCTGTCTCAAACGCAGTCTTGACCAACGCCATCGACGTTCAGTGAGTTTCAGTGCGGACAACTGACAAGTGGCGGTGACGAAAATACAAGTGATCAAAAGTGCTAACAAACCCAAGGTAGGTCACTGTGTGTGCATCGAAATCAAAACATTATCGAAGCGGAAGCGGAAATGTTTGGAATTGGTGTACTGGCCAAAAAAGTACGATCTGCGGAGGCGCTGCAGTGCGATCTCGTCAACAGCGTCTTGGTGCCAAAAGAACGCTGACGAATATTATTAAAGTGTTATTTTTGTTATTTTCAAATAGTTGGCTCTGTTCGCACTTTGCTGTTGACGAGCAAAAGCCCTGCGACAAGTGGCGTACTGCTCTTGTAAAAACATACAGAAATGTTGTACTTAATTGCAAATAATTGAGCGATAATTGGGTGTGGTCCGTGGAGATGCGCAAAGTGCGCACTGGCTGCACTTGAGGCGCAATTGAAATTGATTTAATAACTCGAAGTTATAGGCACGTAGACAAATATTTGAACATTTTTTTGTCGTCTGTGCGTACAGTTCTTAACGATCGACACAGCTCTGGCGCCACCCAAGACGTACTGTGCAGCCGATTAAGATGCGAGGCACGTAGCTATGGCATTTCTTATTCGGATCGGAATAGTTTGGAATAATTTTTAAAATTACTTGTTTCTATGAAGTTTGAAAAAGAGTCAACAAAAAAAACTATTACTTTGATTTCGATTTCTTGTTATGGAATCCATCAAATGTTGTAGATAATAAAAACTGGTTTGGTGTTTAAAAAGTTTTATGGATCAAACCATAGTGTATTAAGCCAAGTGAAATCAATATTTGACGTACGCTTATTTGACAATTTGAAGATAACAAATTCCTACATTTGCTTACTTTAACCCGTAGTTTAAGTATAATTTCGACCACCCCATAGCTTTTTTGCGTATAACTCGTTAGAAAATTAACGTATCGAATTTTTTTGAATTTTTCGTAAATACAAATTTTACAGCCAATTTTCCAAAGTATTCAAAATCGACACCCCAACATTTTTTAATGTAAAGTGCCACCCCCTAAAAAAAATCGCTAAAAACGTAAAAATCTCAAGTAAAAATGCATGGTTTAGAAAATGTATGAAAGATTATTGAATTTAATTTGAATTGAATAAAAAATGACCGAAAGCAAAATTCAAATTGAATGGTAACGAATAAAACGAATAATTGTATGGAAATTAATAAACAAAACTGAACTAATTTATTCCTCATGATGGGGGGTTTAGAGACAAATTTACTAAGAACACGTTTAATTTATTTTAATGACCATTCCGAGCAACAAGTCAAGTCAAGTCATTTTACCGATAAAGGATCACAAAACAATGAAAAAAGAGGGGGTGGCTCTTTACAAAGAAAAAAAGGTGGCACTTTACATTTTGACGTCATTTTGGAAATCATTGAATAAATGTTCTCCTCTTACGATATGCTCGGATATCATTTCGGATTATGAAAAAGCATTAAAAATTAAGTCCAATATATACTAAGGTCCGACACAGGCAGCAAGTGTTTGGCATTTTGTTGTTTATGATTTAATTTTTACAATTTAGATTTTCAATTTCACTGCGACTTTTAGTTTTTAATCTTTGAAATGTGATTTTTTTATTGATAAAAGGTTAAGGTAATGACAAACGGCATTACCTTAACCTTTTATCGGCCACTGAGCTACGGCAGCCGCCGTAGCTCAGTGGCAGCCGCCGTAGCTCAGTTGGTTAGTACGTTGGACAATGAGTCGAATGCAAAGCGACGCAAGTTCGAATACTGCATGTAGTAACACCTAAAAAAAAATAACGGGAAACTCGTTTTATCTTTCGGTGGCTGTCCTCTCAGCTGCAAATGGCAAACCTCTGAGAATAAAAATTGCCTATGAAAAAGCTCCCAACCTGCCGTTCGGAACCGGCATAAAACTGTAGGTCCCTTCCACCCGCGTACAAAATTCACACGCACAACACGGGTGGTTGCGGGAAGCTAGGCCTTAGTCTCGCGTAAGCGGACTGTCGTGCCAGTCAAAAAAAAAAAAAAATAATCGAAATACTTGTCAAATAAGCGTAACTGAAAATCAAGATGTCAAGTATTGATTTCACTTGGTTTAATATACTCTGGATCCAACAAAGTTCCCAGTCAAATTTTTTAAGACTTTTTAAAAACTGGTTTTTAAAACATTTAGCCTCAAAGAAAAATTAAAACAAAAACAACATTACAATAACGATTTTTCATTAAGTAATATAATATTTTCAAAATCATAGTAACATAATTTTTGAACGAAATACAGGGGTTTCCAACAAGAGGTGTTATTTTAAATCACCCGGTATTTCGGTAGCTGTCACTTTTGACATTTGACAAGTAGAAACTACGCCATTACTAAAAATGGAACGATACACGCTTCAACAACGCATTGAAATTATTAAAATTCACTACAAAACTGGTGAAAATCTTGCAGTAACAGTTCGCAAAACTAAAGCATTTTTTGGTCGTCGTGAAGCACCTTGTCGGACCGCAATACAGAAATTAGTGCAAAAATTCGAGCTGTTGGGACAAGTTAGTGATGTGAAGAATAAAACCCGTGCTCGTCGCTCAAGAACAACTGAGAATATTGCTGCTGTAGCCCAAAGTGTTGAAGAAAACCCAGGTTTGTCGATTCCTCGTCGTTCTTTGGAATTGGGCATTCCAAAAACGTCATTACACCGTATTTTGCATAAAAACTTGGGTCTTAAGGCTTATAAAGTTCAGTTAAGACAAGAACTCAAGCCGACCGATCATCAACAACGTCGTGTCTTTGGTGATTGGGTCCTTGAAATGCATGAAAATGATCCGAAATTCCATCGAAAACTCATCTTAACTGATGAGGCCCATTTCCACCTCGGTGGCTACGTCAACAAGCATAATTGTCGTATCTGGGGCTCGGAAAACCCAAGAGAGATTGTTGAGAAGCCTCTCCATCCTCAACGTGTGACTGTTTGGTGCGGTTTATGGTCCGGCGGGGTCATTGGACTTACTTTTTCGAAAATGAGGTTGGATCAACAATTAGGGTGAATGGATTACGCTATCGAGAGATGATTAATGATTTTTTATGGCCGGTGTTGGATGGTATTGATCTGGACAACGTTTACTTTCAACAAGGCGGCGCTACGTGCCACACAAGCAACGAAACGATTGCTCTTTTACGGGAAAAGTTTCCGGACCGTGTTATCTGTGGAAGAGGTGATCACAATTGGCCACCGAGATCTTGTGATTTAACACCTTGCGACTTCTTCCTTTGGGGCCACGTGAAAGATAAGGTGTACGCCAACAGCCCAGCGTCGATTCAAGACCTTAAAGATAGAATTCGTGAGGCTATCGAGGACATAGGGCAGCCACTTTGCGATTTGGTTATGGAAAATTTCATGAAAAGGATATGGTCCTGTAAGCGTGGTCGTGGTGGCCATTTGGCTGATGTTTTTCATTATTAACGGCATACCTGCCTCTTTATTATGAAATAAACATCCGATCATTTATCTCAAAAATGGCATTTTTCTTTGAATACCAAAATAACACCTCTTGTTGGAAAACCCTGTATAATTGAGTTGAATTTTACCGTACTCTGCTGTTGTTGTAATCGTATATTTTTTGTGTAATCGTATATTTTTTGTGGTTATGACTACTAGTATTATAATCTCAGCTTCTAAGCAACAGATATGTAATTTAATTTTACACCTCCACGCAAGTGTCTGAAACATTGCAGTTTATGACATATTGTGAATTGTTGTTGCGCTGCTGTTGTCAGCACTCAACATTTCTAACAGGCAACTTATTCTAGCATAACCAATAATAGAAAGATCCCTAAATTATTGCAAACTTGGCACTAAATAAGTGCAAAATAAATTGGCAGTTTAATGACATACAAATTGAAAGTTGTTTCTATAAAATGGCAAACGCCTGATGATTTAATTAACCAATAATAGAAAGATCCATAAATTAGTGCAAACTTGGCCTTAAATAAGTGTAAAATAAATTGGCAATTAAATAACAGAGGAATTGAAATTACTATTTAAATTAACTCAAACTCATAGGCCAAACAATTTGACGTAAGAAGTGCATGACAGATACTTAAGAAATGCTCTCATAACTATAGAAACCATTTTCAAAAATGTATTTAAAATATTTGCTTATTTACTTTCTCCAATTCATTGTTAATTTGTTAAGTATTAAATTAAGATTTATATCAACTTAACTGGCGCAGCTTAGCTTAATTGTTTGACAATTAAGGTGTGTGCAGCTCGTGATTGAAACGAATCAAATACATAACAATAGCAATTTGTAGTTATTGTTATTTGCTGTTGAGCTTAGCGTGTGAACGCTAACTGGACGGCGAGCTTGCAGCACCGATAACCTTAGCCCTAGCACGCAGCGACAAGTACACAGAACAGTTGTTGTTATGCGCCCGACGACGCGATAAGACCCTAAAAGCAGCCTCTGTGTTTACGTGCACGAACCCGGACGGCCTTTTCGAAGCCGCGTAACTCTGTTGACACAGCACGCAACTCCGCCGCCACCAGCGTCAGTCGATCAACTGTCCTCACAATCCAATTGTCCAGAAAATATTTATTCGACTGTAGTACAGGAATTAGTAAAGTAAAATGTTAACTCTTCAGCGGTGCTAATCGCTGGCTGGCTCAATATATCAATGAAATGGAGCTATGAGCTGACGCAGCATTTTCCGATTGCTGCAAAGCGCTTTTCCCCCAAGAACAGCCACTACCACAAAAATAATAAAACACAGCAAGTAAAAAGTGACCTACGTTCTCCACAGAGCCAGAAGTTTACGGACTGACGACTGAAGCTGAAGGAGCTCTAAATTATTCAAATGCCAGCGGCTACTTGCGACTTTTGAACTTTTGGTTGTTTGAATTTTTTCGAACAATGCGCTTAAGCTGTCCACAAATGGCATGCAAGCTGCGGTTTAGGTTGTAGGTGCCCAGTGTGCGTGCACAAAGCTTTTTGGCATCCAATTAGCTTCTGGTTGCCTTAGATGCTGTACTCAAAAGCAGAAAGAATCTCGCTTTATGCGTTGCGCATGAGACGCTTTGACAACTGTCCAGTCGCTCTCTGTGGCGTGCTCTCCCTCTCTCTTTCTCTCTCTCTGGTCGACTATGCATGCCTTGCGAACGTTTATTTACAATTTTCGATGTCTACAGGTGGCACTGAGCGGCTGTTTCGGGAAGTGCCCGTACGCGCAGCGCAGAGTCGCCGTTGTGTCCAGTGAACTCAAATTGCAACATGTGATTCTGCCTTCAATCACTCCACGACTTATCGCCAGTGAGCAATCGCGGTCTGTGTTGCTTATCTACTATCGACAAAATGTGGTTCATACTTGGCTGTTTTAATGCAGCTGCAGCCAGTTTTCATATCTTCTGATGTAAAAATTTACAAAGGCATTTCAGCGAATTGTGTTTGCGCCTACTTCGGTTCCTACTGGGTTCCGGCGCTGAGAGCACTGCGTCCGCAACAGCTTTTCTCCCGCTTTGAAAACAATTTGGCGCGCACTTTGCAACCACAAAAGAATTGCACACACACACACACACAGCCACTAAAATGGGCATCCGGTAGGGGCAGCCACGGGGTCGGTGGCATTCCCGCGATTCGTTTGTTGTGGACACACAATCAAAGTCTTTCCGCATGCCGCAAGTGGAGTACGAAACTTTTGAGAACCGCTTACAGCCGAGAGACAGCGGGTGGCAAGTGAGAGAAAATGATTTACGGGGCAATGAAAATGATGTCGTCTGACGGATAGGGGTGGGGAAAATTTTACAACATCTGTAGCCACCAGCACGAGTAGTCGGCCGAATTGGCGCTCGCATCGGTTACAAGCGTTCAGTGCAAATTTACATGAATTCGCGTGCGGTCGGCCAGCAACGGTGAACGGCTGAGTGCGGAGTGGACGAGCAAACCGCGTAAAAGATAAAAGCAAAGCACATCACAGCAAGATTACCCAGCACAGCGGCTGACAACAACGCGGCGGCAGTGCAGGTACGCTACAGCGACAGTGGCGGCTGCGCTGAAAATCGAGTCGAAGAACTGAATCGCAAGTTCAAACGCGGGGCGGGCGACTGGCTGGCGATTGTAATTTATTTATTTGATTCATGCTCCTTAGCGGGCGCAGCTCTTCCGTTTGCGCTGCGCTGCGCTGCATCGGAGAGGCTTATGAACAAATTAAATAAACGAATCGAGTGGGAAGTGAACGGTGAAAGCCACAACTACTTAAGTGCAGTGATGTGAGTGCGTATCTGCTGTGTTGGGGAGGGGGTGGAGAAATATGAGCAGCATGTGCCTCCAGTCTGCGCGTACATACTTGTGTCGCAGTTGTTGGGGGCACAACGAAGCACAAACAGCTGATTTTGTTGTGCCCTCGCCGCCACACACAGATAGAGCAAAACAGTCGCTGAGAACGCGTGAATTTAATTCGTGAAAGCAGCAGGGGGCGGGACCAGACAGCGCTTTAAATTTATGGATTTCTCTGGTGTCCTTGCAGTGCCTGAGTACGAGTGCTGTTAGTGTTTTTGTGTTTTTTTGTTGTGTAGTGTATGTGTGGAGTGGCTGTGTGTGTGTGTCATAAGTGTCGTTTATAAATGTGCCATGACGGTGTCATAGTACAGCGCAAACAATAACAACAACAACAACAACAACATGCACAATTTGTACTTAAATAACAATAACAACAACGACTGCAGTACGATAACAACACTTCAAATATGAAAACAAAAAATTGAGAAAAAGAACCGAAAGAAATAAAAGTGCAAGTGAAAAGAAATATGGTGAAAAGTTATGCACGCACACACACACACACACACATTTACCTGTACACTGGGAGAAATTTTAACAAATATGCAATGTCGTTTCCGGACGGACTAAGATATGAAAAATGCCCTCTTTGCAATTGCAATTCTATTACCAAAGCATAAATCGGTAATGAAAAACTTCTAAAGGGGTAAAAGACGCGACTTATGTTCATTCATGGTTAGCCAGCCAAGTCGTAGGTAAACCACGCTTATTTTACAAGCCAAAGATGCGCAGCAAGCCTTCTACTATTTTGTTTTTGTTGTATGGTTGTTCAAGATTTGCCAGTTCTTTTGACTCCTCTAGTAGTCCTTGAGACTTATTTTTACATTCCAATCTATGCATTGCATTCATTGTGTAGTTCTCTCTACTTAATTCTGTTGCTTCAATATCCTTGCTTTCCTTTTGAGAATTTTCACATTAGCTTCTGCATTTTCCCCTTCAGCAGTCCGCACAACTTCGATCTACTTCATCCGCATCAACGACGCCATTATTGGCGCTGTCACTGTCCATTAGCAACACTAACCAACTATTGTCCAACCCCCCCGCTCTCCATTCCCACTGCGCTGCCACAGTCTGCAAGCCACTTTGCACTTTGCCTGCCCATTTAGTCCTGCGTCCGTGCCGCTGTTCCCACCTGCCTGCAGCCATCCTAATTGAATTAAACGTGCACTGAATGCGCTGCACTTCTGCTTGATTTGTTGCCGACTTTTGCTCGTCCCGCTCTTCGCACCGCCAGATTGGTCGCAGCGCATCTTCCGCAACGAATCAGCGCTTTTGTCAGCAGGCGGTGTGCATTTCTGTTGTAATCGATGTTGTGCCATGTTGCAGCCACAAGGGGCTACGTTGCACATTTCACACCGCTGTTGCTGCTGTTGACAGTCCGAAGACGCTGCTGGTGAAATTTGTTCGCCTGTGGCAAGGTTGCGCCATGAAATTGCAGCTTTCAACCTTCATGCCACCCCTCCGTCAGATCCTTGTGAACTTCTTCTACGGTCACATTAAATTTGCCAGTCGCTCGAAATGTTCACTTGAAACAATAACGAATTTAAAGGGACTTCCTGTTCGCTGCCTGTATCCTGTGCTCGCCGCTTTTCCGCTCGCCTACCGCAGTTTCCTTTGTTCACTGCGTGCCAGTCGAATCCATTACTGTGTGGAAATATTCAGGCAACCCCCGATTCAAATTAAAAATGCCATTAAATCTGCATATTCACTGAGGCATTGAGAGCGCGCGTTCAAGTTTCTACATTTTTCCCCATTTAGCGTTTTCGAAATTTTTTACGATGCTGCTCATTTCCGTTTCCGGTGCGTGCACAACCAACAACGCGCAGGAGTGTGTCTACTGGTTATTGGGTTTCTTTTTCGCTTGCTTTCTTCCTGATTTTCTGCCTACCTGTAGCGCTCATCATCACTCACACTCTGCTCTCTTCTTTGTACTCTCTTCGCGACGTCCACTCACTGATGCGGTGGCTTGTTGCGTTGTTGTTGGCCTGCTGCAATACATTAGTCACCCATCCACTTTTCCAATTAATTCCCATGCCACCACCGCAGCCGCTCGGTCTGTTCGTCGGCCGTTCATTCACTTAAACGCCCACCGTGCATTAAGTGCGTACGACCAGCTTTCACGTGCTGCGTCCTTACTCATTGCTGTCACTTTTTTCATTTCGTTTCCATAAAGACTTGAAAAACGCCACAAAACGCTGCTGCCACGCTGTCTGTCACAAAAGCACTACTACAACAAAAACAGTCCACATTTTGCAGTCCGATACAATGTGGACCAGCGGTTTACATAAGTGGAAGCACTCGACAGGGGTGCGCGTCAAACAAATGTTGAGGGGAATGGGAGCCAATGTGCCAGAGCAGTGAACTTGAGCCCGAATGCAGCTTTCGATGCTGGAGCGCAGTTATTGGAATTAAAGCGAAAGCATTCGCAGTCAAAACAGATTCAGATTTCATATGTCAGATCTGCTTAACCATTTCGCTACAGATTTTTTTTAGGGAAAGTGAAAATTCTAAATTTTACGTTTTAGACTTTTATGTGGTTATATTAGCAACATTCCATAAGAAATTTTTTTAATTTTGTACTAGGACCCTGTATTTTAGAGTGTTTTTCTATAAGAGCAACCACATCGTCGTGGCTGTAATAATTACTTAAACATAAAACTTTTTACGCATTTTTCAGTCGGCCTCGATAGTTCAGCGGGTAGCGCGCTGGCTTCTCATACCAAAGGCTCCAGGTTCGATTCCTGGCTCGGGACGGTGAAAAACTCGTCTACTTCTATCGCTATCCACATGAAGGGAACGAGAATTACAAGAATCGCACAATTGCGCTTTTGGCACGCAATGGCAAAAACCTCCAAGTGTGAACGAAAAACTGCCAATCGCCGTTCGGATTCGGCGTTAAACTGTAGGTCCCCTTCCCCTCCCTTTCCCCATCCGCTTGAAATGTGTGCTGTAACATATGTTGGAAAGACAGTGTTGCATACGCATTTCAAAAACGGGCGAAATATTAGATATTACTCTCATGTTCCTTCCCTATCCCCATAGTACAATGGAAATGGACTGAGTCCTATGGAAGGCTTGTAGCCTTCCTGCCCACCCTCACATAAAAAAAACAAAAACCCATGAAGAAAATTTTAATATGTTTTCATTTCCTTCAGCCAAAAACAAAAAAAAAAGTATATAAATTGAAAGAAAACGGCAAATTAAAAAGTTATCGAATTGTTCTGCTTCTTCTTCCTTTACTATGTCAAAACTAAAACAAAAAACCAAGTATCTAAATTAAAAGAAAACGGCAAATTAAAAAGTTATCTAATTGTTCTGCTTCTTCTTCCTTTACTATGTCAATATATACCATTAAAACAAGTGTATACTTCTCTTCTTTAATCTTAAATATTTAATTTATTAATTTTGTATTTTTCCGAAAACATCAAACTTAGAAAGGACTAATAAAAAAATGTATTTTTGGAACCATGACGGGTTCAGACGTCCACAAAGTAGCATGTTGCCATATGGCAACAAAATAGCGAAAGGGTTAAGTTAAACTGCTTCGGTTTAGTTCCATGAATTTAGTCGGTCTTAAAATACCAAATTAATTTATTATATATAATCAAATCGCATAAGTACGCCGGTAGTAATAACTTTCGAACCCCCCTCGACTAACTTTGAGGTCGCCGCCACTGTTCACAGGCGCCTATGCGCGCCGTAAATTGCTCAAGTGCGGTGTGCGGCGCAGCGCAGCGCAGACACTTGTAGGAATGTCAGTTTCAATTGTAATTTCAATTAGCGTGATGTGAAATGTTTACGGTTAATGCTGTTCGAATAGCAATAGCGGATGGGGCCTCCTCGATCCCATTAGTCTAATGGAAAAACTCATAATTCTACGTATTGTTTTTCTTTCGTGTTTATCTCTTATAACATAAATATTGAGCTCGTCATTGTTGTTCTTCATTGCAGCTGAACATATCAAAGTGATTCAATTTACACCGGCGAACCGAAGCGCTACAATTCCAACAACCAAACCCACCAGTACGTAGAGAATAGAAACAGCCAAACCAACCAAACCAACAATGCTGACTGCTGAGGATATTGTCGAGATCAAGAAGACCTGGGAGATTCCGCGTGCCAATCCACCAGCGTCCGGCTCGGCCATACTGATCAGGTTCTTCACAAAGTATCCGTCCAATTTGCAAAAGTTTCCATTCCGCGATGTGCCGGTGGACAAGCTGAAAGTAAGCGGCCACTCAACGACTAAATTCTAGTGACTGTCATTTTGTTTTGCTATTTCCAGGACAGCGCACGCTTCAAGGCGCACTGCACTCGCATCATTGGCACCTTCGAGCAGTCCATTCAGCTGCTGGGCCAAGATGACGCGATGCCCAAGATTCAGGCCATCTGGGAGGAGATTGGCAAGTCGCACACGCTCAAGCACAAAATCGAGAAGTCTGCCTATGGTGTAAGTAGTCGCGCATCGGCCGTCGCGCTCATTCGTCACTTTACGCAAATTTCAATAATTTCCATCCACCGTAGGAGCTGCGCGAGGCCATCGTTGAGATTCTCACCGAAGTCTGCAATCTGAATGCGCGCCAGCAGGAGGCATGGAACAAGCTGCTGGACCTTGTCTACAACATTATCTTCAAGAAGATGCAGGAGCTGCAGGCCAAACAATAGAACAAAAGCAGACAGTTGGCAGCCGAGTAGCGCGAGCAGCAAAGCACACCTACCCACCCACCCATACACACACCCACACACGCATGAACAGTGGCGCACACATGATTTCATTTTGGCGCGTTAGGGTACACAATTGTTCAGCCAAATACCAATTTGAACCAGATTTGCCACCCGAAATGTTTGCAAGATTAATATATTTGGGAGGGGTTTGAACCCCCAAACCCCCTTTGCGTGCGCCAGTGCCAATACATCACACTAAGCGCTTGTAATGTCTGGCGGTTTGATTGCCGGCGCGCCGTTAGGGAATCAATCAACGGCCTCGCCGTGCGCTTCGTCGCCTTCTGCATCTTGAACATGTAGCGCACAGTCACTGAACGCAGTGAACAAAATAAAAAAACAACAAAAACCGCACACAATTTGTAAATTTAACGTTGCTCGCACTTGGGCGGAAATTTTAGGTTCTGCAGCGCTTCAAAGCACCGCACACACAGCACTCCAGCTTGGCGCCAGCTTTGGCCAAATGTTGCAGGACGTTAATACCTCGTAAACCGCCTACAGAGCCAGCTCCAGCACCCCCACCTGCACCTCCCAGTTCATCCGCCGTGTTTGTTTGTTGTGGCATTTGCACGCTTCTCGCTCGCCTCTCGTCTCACCCATTCTGTGTCGGTGCATGAATGTTGCGTTCTACTATACCTCTCTCATTTTTAAGCTTACTTTACTTTATGTCTTACTTTTTTGTAATGTTGTGACTGTGTGAAGTGCAACATGGCATAACAAGTTTAAAATACAACTGAACAAAAAGTGAAAAACAACAAAAAAAACTATATACTTGTAAATTTCTAACCACACACAAAATGTATGAAGAACTTTTTAATGTAAAATCACTATTGGTATATGAATTGAATAAAATGCAAATGTAAAAATAAACCTGAATTAGAAATGCGACAATTTGCCATTAGCTGAATGGGTTACTTGCAATCATTTCATTTCATTCATTCATTTTTCATAAAAACGACAGTAAATTATACTTTAACCGGGTTTAACCTGAATTTTGTGTAAACGAATGGATTTTTTTATTTTTTATGTAAAAAGTTTTTTTATAAAAAAGTAACATAAAAGTTTCATTGAGTCAGTTTGGCGAAAAGCACTTCAAGACCCAAGCGAAACTAAACTTAAAGACGAAAATAAAATGGTCCAAGCTGTACATTTTGTTTGTGCTGCATAGTTGGGATTTAGAAAGTAATTTCGATATAAATGATGCCGGCAAAAGTACCCTTACCCTTACCCCCTCATACAGCAACATGTATCCCGTAATGCTAAACTCCCATTAATACATTTAGGCTTTGCAATGCAAAGTTCCTAATTTCAATTCAGCCGCACGTGAAATTAAACAAACAACAATCTTACCTCTGAGCGACATTTGTTGGTGTATACTTTCAGGCAGCTCATCTGCTTAGGTGACGCTACTAGTTAGGGGGCGGTGGGCATTGTCTCGCCAGGAGCAGTGGAGTGCTGAGCATAATTTCAGTAGCATTGAAATAGAAATGCAAATTCTGTATTGGCGAGAATTCTGCTATTCCGCAATTTATATACACATCACTTAAATTGCGCACTTGAAAATAAATCCAACAAACAATAAAATCGCAACAGCCGAAATGAGATTAATTGCTTTCGCAATTGGGCCAAGAGTGCGTTTTGTTTTGTGGCAACAAAGCAACTTTGTCATCTTGCCAACGACTTCCTTTTGTATTTGTACGAGCCGTTACAGTTGTAAGCGTGTGAGAAACAAAACAAAAGATAAATTGCATAGCACTTTGAACACTTTTAGCCAAACAAGTTTTTAATTGCACTTATGTGGGAATTGAATTGTTCTGACAAAACGTAACTAGTCTGCATGCTTAATGCTGCTCAACGTGCAAATTGAAGGCTCCCAGCAAAAACTTTATTTGCTCGATCTCGAGTACTAGAAGAAATAGATATCTTTCCCAAAGCTAAGTCCTACTGATTCTGATGACTGATGATATTGATTTGCGTTTTTCAGAATCAACTGTACTCATTGTTTATCTAATATAAAATTGCAACAAATTATTAAACGCCGCTGGAACTACGCACAAATCATACATTTAAACTCAACAAGTTATAAGCGAAGTACTTAATTGTAAAACTAATCGCACTTAACACTGCTAGCTGCCTTCGAATAATTCAATATTTGTAATTCGACTTGTATTGTTTGATTAAATTAATTGTTCTGGCATCTTTAGTTGATTTATACGCAACATTGTAGACTTTAATCAACAGTTAAATTTAAGTTAAACGGATGCATTACAAATTTGCTCACCACAAGCGACCACTTAAATATTTAATTCTTGATTAAACTTCTGTCTACTCACCGCTGTCGTCAACAGTTACCAACATTCTCGTTTGGCCGCGAGATGTGACTTTAATCAGCAGTTAAATTTTAGTTAAACGAATGCATTATGCAAAATTTGCTCACCTCAAGTGTTCACTTAAATATTTAGTTCTTGATTTAACTGTTCGATAAACTTCTCTCCACTCACCGCTGTCGTCAACAGTTACCAACATTTTCGTTTGGCTGAAAACCTCTTATCACAGCTGCCTGTGCACATTGTTGAGTTGAGTTATTGTTGAGTTTTGTAGCAGCGCGAAAAGCTTTTCCCTTCGATAGCCAAGTGGCGTTTTACATTGCAGCACTTGAACAGCGTCGCAACAGCGAGCAACCAGCGGCAATAGCAGCAACTCGACAAACCGTCGACAGTTGCTTGCGGCCGCGTCGTGCGTGCTGTACTGTCCTCAGACAATTCGATTAACCGGTACGCGAATCGAATCGAAAGAACTTAATTGCTAACCGACTTTTCAAAAATAACATTTATGATTGAAAATCAAAAGAAAGCCAAAGGCTGAGGCAGTGATAATTTTGCACTTAACGCGTGGAATCAGTTGTTTTTTGCTTTTCACCAGCTGGAACTTGGATTGGCTGAGATTCAAATGGCCAAATGTAAATAATCGAAAGTGTTGAACAAAATGAATGACGAATCAAAGAAGCATGTAAGCAACAGTAAATCATTAATCGTCTTGAGCCGTGCGATTGTGCCAAATGCAAATTCACGCTCATTTAAAATTTAATTAAGCATCGCTACCGGTCGATCGTCAAGTCAGTGTAAACACGGCGAGTGATCTAACGTGCTGCCACAATAGACAGCAGTAATTTGCGGCATGAATGCGCAAAAATTGAAGTTGCAAAGAGCCAAATAACGCGTCTCCGTAAGTGTTGTGCCGTCTATAGCTCGAAAAAGCTCTGATTCTGAGCCATTTAGCACTCACACACAGAACAGTGGACGTGCGTAAGGACGTGAAGACATCTCCAAAAGTGATTTTAAGTAAGTTTTTTCTACTTCAGAAGTGAAATTTTTTGCACGCCCTATTTTACTCATTATGCAAACAATCCCACAACTGCAACAACACAAAAAATATAATTTATTCAAAAAAGATTTGAAACTGCCTCAGTTGGCTACATTGTGTCTGGGTTAGCGTTTGCTTGCCGCTGCAATCCTTTTGCGGTGCTACGCGGCGTATGAGTAACACAGCAGAGGCTGGAAAGTGAATTAGTTTGAATGAGTTCAGACAGAAGCAGATGGCGTAGGTTCCAAAAGAACTTTGAAATTATTTAATGCCACTACTTTGAAGAACCTGTCATTGAATTTTGATTGATTGATCACTGATTAATGGAATTTAAATATATTATTTTCAATACTTCAGCTATTGAAAACCTCGGCTTCACGATCACGCATTGCTAGGAATATTCATCACTGCCTTTTTTGTAAGCATTCTCTGGGTAATCACTCGCCATCAACACTCAATCACTTGTGTGCTTTTATTCATATCCATCCATCTAATAACTACGTTTTCAACCGCCTTAATTCACCCCATTGTCCACCCCATGTCTCCTCAGTCCGCATACGAAAATTGTGTTATTATGTGACATCAGCTTCATCATCGATCTTCCGTCAATGCAACAGGTTGCTGCACCTTGCAAAGTTCCACATCACGCATACGCACCGTCGGCCAATCTGCTGTGCAGAGCCATACTGAAATTCTTGGCACTCAGTTGCGACAGATATTTACTTCTGTCAGAGCCGCAGTCGTTTTGGGCTAATTCATTAAGCCACATTAGTGATTTCCGCACTTGTTGCCGGCCATATTTTGATATTTTACTGCTGGAGTGGGGAGTTTAAAAATAAAGACATCAGACACTGTCAGCCACGCTGAGTGCGGTGTGAGTGTAATTAAAAACAGCTTTGCATGAATGTATTTTTTGGCTAATGATTGATGGCTATGGGTCGGTGGCGGTTGGCTTTGAAGTGGGTAATGCAAAATATTCATGATACCCGCTTGGACATTGATATATGGCACAATATATTTGCTTATGATAGCACAATGATTAACAGCGAACTTAATACATAATTAATGAAAATTTTATGTTTTCAATAATGAATGTCACTGTTAACATTTTCGGATAAAGTGACGCACTTCCAATAAATTGATGAAAGTATGGCTGCACATTTTTACACCACCACAGCGCAGCAAAATAAACAGCTGCTCCTTTGTCTTCGCCGTTTTCTACTTGTTTTGGCTCAGAAAAAGTTTTCGTTCTCGCGTCTCGGTGTCATGTAACATTGGCTGCTATTGGCCAACATTGGTGCCAGCTCCGACACCTCAACTCCTTTAGCCGCGGCGCTTGGATAAATATTCCCCCATAGAATGACCAAGACGGATCACTGGCCATTGCTCATTTATTATAAATATTTGCGCACGTGTGTGCTGATGTGTGTGTGTTCGTAATATTTACACTTAATTTGTCTGTGGCTCTGGCTGTCAGCAGTGACGCCCACACTACTTCTGCCAATGGCCGCGTTAATGGCTTTTAATCAGCGTTCTCCTTGCTTCATCTCTCCCTATTTCTTCCATGTATGTTCAAGGGGCAAAAATTCTCCCTTATGTTACTTATATCCCTATGACTCATCGGCAGAAAATGCCAATGCGATTAGCTGGAAATGTGTACTGACGTTTTTTTTATAAAATTAAGAGACCTGAAATTGTATGTCGATTTCGAACGAGGATTCGGAAGGATTTCCTAGAAATATTGTTATCTAAAGAACTTTGGCGTTTGAGAGTTAAGATCGATATTTGAATCTACAATTCTCTGCAACCACTTAGCTTTGTGAAACCCATACTTTCCAATTGTTTATTCTCCAATTTTAATTTTTCTTCTAACAAACTACGATTATTAGGTGAGCTAGTTTTATTAAGTTTTGGTCGTTCTCCATGAAATAAAAATTAATTACAAATATGTTATTCTCGCATTCTTTGCTGACGCAGTAGCGATTATTTGATGAGTAGCGATTATTTGATGAGTAGCGATTATTTGACGAGTACCCAATTATTGAAATATAACAACAAAATTAAACTCCACAAGGAAATTTTAGTTATTTCTTTAATCGAATTCAACAAGTAATTTTTACTCAAGAAATAATCGATATTTTAATATTTCGCTTATTTAAGTTTGAATTTTTTAAATGGTTCATAGCTTCAGCAAAATTGTAAATGCAATAAAAACCATCTTGCGCCTGTCAGTCTCACCTCGCCACCTGTCAAGCACTCGCCACGGCTATCCAGCTCTCCACTTCTAGAAGTGAAGCAGCCACTTTACATATTCCACAAGTTCTGCATTTGGCACAAGTTTTGCGTTTTTTGTTTCAACTGTTGTTGTTGCTAGCAATCTATGTGTTGTTACTGCTGTAACATACGTTGTTGTTGTGATTATAGCCTAAGTGCTTTTAAGCACCTGTCTTCGATAACAGAGTAACCCGTGAAAAACGGAAAAACAAACGCCACCGCAAAATGTTGCTGCGCCGTTTTGATGTCGAACACAAGTACGACACTTTTTAACAACGCAACGCGTTTGCGCCGCTACAAATGTTGGCGGCTGTTGTTGGCTGTTGTGAGTGCTTCATGCTGCTGGCAACGCTATTTATCATCGACCGGATAGTTGGTCGCGCTGCGATAGTAAACTATGCACAAACATTGGTGTGTGTGTATGTGTGTTGGAAATTCCACACTAAATAAAAAATAAATAAAAATTAATAAAAACAGACCAGAATTTCGAAAATCACTTCGAAATTGGTAGCCTCCGCACCGCGTGTTGTTGCTAGGTTAGGTTAGATTAGGTAGGGAAGGGTGTGTGCGGCAGGACCGCACGTCCACTCGGAGGCCAGAATGGCCCATTGTGAATCCCTTCTTATGGTTGTCTGGAGCTGACCAATAGTCTCAGTGTTGTTGCTATGTTTGACATTTTGCCGATTTAAACTAAAAGCAGCTACCGCTCGAAAGCTGAAAATCAACAAACAACATTTTCAAAATCAAAAGTTGATAAGATTATGCACCGAACTTGGTGGCATTTTTAGCTGGTTTCTACCTTTTGGCGCTTTCTCCTAGCAGCCAACAAATCAGCGCGCACGCACTCGAGTGGGCAGCTGTAGGCGTCAACCTGGCAGTGAGTGTCACTCGAATCGAACAATGGTCACAGTGAGTGACGTGGTCACAAATGTCGCGCCGCACGTCAAACGTTATTGCTGTACGCTCTGCAATATTCAAATCGTTGTAAGTTTACCTGTGTAAACATGGGTTTTCGGCACCACATTGCGTATGAGTAATATTTTTTTTATTTTTAAGGTTTTGTTCCACTACGCACTAGGACAGAGGTATGATTATATAATAGCCAGAATGTACAACCAAATGCCTCTGATTTTTTGTCATATATCAGCATTACATTAATTTTCCTTTAGCCAACTTTTATCGGAAATTTTCAGATTTTTTTCAACTCGGCTTCTTTTTATACTTTAAACTTTTTTATAAAATGTTTGGTTTTAGTTTGCCATTGGCTTTACCCTTCTGGAGCGCGCTTGTTCCTATTTGTTTTGCCTCGCTGTTACGAGGGCGGGTCAATAAGTCCGTGACTTTTTGAATGATACACAGGTTTTTAGATAAAAAGTTATTTTATTTTTCAACGTAGTCTCCTTTTAGATCTATACACTTAGCCCAACGTTTCTCCAGTTTTTTTATCCCTTACGAAAAATATGATTTGTCGAGGTCTTCAAAATAGGCATTTGTTTGTCAGATGACTTCGTCATTGGAGACAAATCTCTTTTCGCCGAGCCATTTCTTCAAGTTTGGGAACAAGAAATAGTCACTTGGGGCTAGATCGGGCGGAATGAGGGAGCAATTCGTAGCCCAATTCATGGATTTTTGCCATGGAAACTGCACATGAGCGCACGAAATTCACTTTTTTCCATTTTCTTCTCAGGCAACGCGGTAGTCTGATATTAACGGCTTTCAAAAACAAACTAAATGTCGCAACTTGTTCAATTTTTGACAAGAGTCAACTGACAGATGACTGTTGACGGGAGCAGTGTTGCCATTTCAATTAAGAGGCGGGAAATTCAAAAAGTCACGGACTTATTGACCCGCCCTCGTACCATAGTTTGCGCTAAATTAAATTTTGAGCACTTTTTGCCGAGCAAATTTCCGCAACATTACACACCTTGCTTAGTGTTTGTTTGTATTGCTGCCTGCTCCAACTGTGCAGCAGCCACTGCTTCCTTGTGATTTCATTTCTATTTCTACTCGGCTGCACCGCATTCCTACCTTAATTTCTCATTTCCTCTCGGTCTGTTGCCCCTGTCTGGTCGATTCGTGGATGTGATGCCGCGACTGCCGGGGTCAGCGTAACCCATGGACAGCTCCTGGGTGTCTGCGTCATTTATCACTGGCGGCTGAGCGCTGCTTGCCAGTTAATTCGCATTATCAGTCGGTTGTTGTTGTGTACGTCAGATTGTGGATGCGGCTTGTGGGCGCGCGCAAGCAATCGTCGCTATTGGTTAGGCAGCCCACTGAGCCCGGCAATCAATTATAGCTAATAATTGGGCTAATGTCATTCGCACTTTCTATCGCGGCTGAACTTTATCTGCGCGCTTAACTGGTTTTATTGGTGGCCAAATAAATTTAACGATGATCCACTCTGCGTGCGTTTGTTTTGTCTTTATGGCCGTCTCTCAAAAGGCACTTACCGATAAAATGTATATGTGTGTATGTATGTATGTGTGTGTGGAAAAGTGCGAGTTTGCAAAATATTTACATGCCAAAAGTGAAGCGAAAGTAATGAAGCTTTTATTGGTATGTGGAAAATAAGAGGAATAACTAATAAAAATATCGACATTGGGTGAACAGAAAGTTAAGGCAGCTCGAAGCTACATTTGTATGTGCACAGACGCAGGAATGTACAGACACATGAAAATTTATTGTGGTGTGTGTGCGCGTATTGCCAGCTGAGTGCTTTCGATGCAGACAAATTCCTGCTCGATGCGCATAAATTTACGTTTTCTACAATTTTTCACATCTTCACGTTTATCTCCCCGCACGATAAACAATTTTTCACTGTTCGAAGGCCAACTAGCAAAGTGGTCTGAAGCATTGAGTGTATAACGGTATTTTTATGACATTACACAAATGCCTGCAGACATTCGGCAAAAAAATGCATACAAATTTATTGCGAATGCTTTATTGTTGTAACGGGGTTTTAATACACAGCACAGTGAAACGCAGCTCAACGGCAGCGGCAGCCACTTCTTTCGCTCGAGGCGACCACGCGTCGGTGGATTGATAAGCATCGCCGACACACGGTGTACACAACAATGACTCAATGATCGCATTGGCTGCTTGGTTGTTTGTTGTTCTTGCAGAGCAGCGCATGACGCACAATGCAAAATTATGAGGTAGAAGTTGTAAAAATTTACGAGCACGTCAACATTTTTATAAAAGCGAAAGGTGTACGCAGCTGATTATAAGCAGCCATCCAGCGAGTTGCGAATTGATAAAAAATGCAGTTGGAAAATTGTTGTTGCTTATGTGATTGCGCAAAATTAATTCAATTGCTGTCGGAATGTGTGCGCCCGCGGTCGGTGCTGACAGCGAGCAGCCAAGGGTTGTGCTGGCGTACCAACCCACAATGGAAGCGGGTTAAGAAACGATAAGAGCGCTTCGGCGGGTGGGTGTGGTCGGGCAACGTATGGTTGTGCCAACGAAATGCCGAAATTGATAAGTTAAGTTTTATGGCTTAGAAAAACTAAAGCTCCGGCTCAGTTCATCTTATGTTGTCCAAATGATTATAAATCATGATCGAAATTAATAACTTATATCAGTCTATCTTGACGATCTGATTACGACGTGAATGATGCCGTATGACTGATCGGAATTCTGTCGCGTTTTTAAGATCCGGCAAGTGACAGGGGCAAAGGTTAACATTTTGCTTGTGCGATGTTTTATAGACTAGATTGATGCCTGTAGAAATAGTAGCGAAGAAATTGCCACACTTCCTACTTCTTGGAGAAATGAACTTGGCAGTGTTCGATGCGGCCTCTCATTCTAATGTCGAATTGGATCTTTACCCACACGTCGTTCAGGACCACATCGTTCACCGGCAACAAAACAACTTAAACTTCCACAGATATGCACACTTTCGATTTGTTAATTGAAATAAATAAATAATTAGAAATAAAAATAGCTGACTTCAGTTCAATCAAACGAAACAAATGTTTAGATTTTTTCAAATTTCTATGCCTTGAAAATGTTGAAAACTATCTTTCTTATAATGTAAAATAACGATTAAATTCTTTTTTTCTAATAATAAATAAATAAAATATTTCGTTAAAAAATGTATTCCCTGTGGTAGAGGAAATTGCATGGTGTCTGCCCTGCAATCGAAACCTGCCGTCATATCAAAAACGAAAGTGAAAATGCGCACAAAGCCCAATAAGCCAAATTTTTCGCTCAACTGTTACAAACAAATAGCTGCGGCTCTACGCGCAAAGCCACCGGATCCTGCTCGCCTAATTCTTGCACGGCCCCGTTAAGTCGGTCGCAGCTCCGTGAAGGCTTTGGCAACGCTCACTAAGTAACTGTTTATTTGCCTTGGGGCCGAGTTGTCGTTCTGCGTCGTTGACAAATGTCTTTCTAATACAAATTAAATAAGCAATTTTGCGCTTGCAGCTGTCAGCGGCGGGCAGCAACAAGCCGCCCGCTTAAGGAGGCCTAAGGCGCAGTAAAAGGCTGAGCCCACACCTACTGCCGAGCAAACGGCGTTTTTAAGCAAATTACGCTCCCGAGGTCTTATCGCCGACACGCGGACTGTCGGCCTGTTGCCCAACTCAAGTGAAGCCTGCAAGCGGCCGTACGTGCGGCATTAGTCGCATAATTAGCCGTTATGAGTGATGGAAATTTATTTAAAAATATTTAAAAATAGTCGCAGCAACTAGCGCCGACGCGCGCATGATGGATGGACGGCTTAGGCGGCTTTGCCTAAACATTTGTTAATTGCTGTCGACACCTTCGAGTAAACACTTTGCGGAAATTCTCAGCCGAAAAAGACACGGTGACCGCTTATCTTAAGGCCGGCAACTGTTTTTATCAACGGAACTCATCGGACGGCTACAAAAACAATCGCGAACGCACAACACGCAAACACAGAAGCATTTGTCGAAATTGTCAAGCGACGCGAATCGATCAGCTGCGCCACGGCATTGGCACTCGCACACACACACACACACATGGAAGGCATAAGCAACTAATCTTATCTTTACAGTGTTATTTTTAATAATATTTCTAATACAAAAACAACTTGCACACCTAATGACTTGTAATAAGATTTAATGCAAAAGGAATGTACTTAAAAATAGCTAAAACGCCGACCGCGTCAAAAGTGCTAATAATGAAAAACTTCAAAAAGACAGGGATACTGCTTGCTTAACGGTTACGTTGGGCACCACTTGCGGTCGGAATGGCATATGAGATCATTCTGCGACCTACCGAGTTCGGTCGACTGAATGATCCTAATTATTTTTGAATGATTCTTGATAACTATTTACCACTTACAACACACATTAGACACGCAGATAATATGACTTCATAAGACGCAAATAATCATTCATTGAATTGGAAGTAGTGCGGTCACTCCAACCAAATGGAAATGGAATTATCAAATTTTTTTATACAAATTTGAGCAAATTTTAAATGCATTAACTGTTTAACATTTTTAGAATTATCTCAACAACTGTTTGAAATCGTAAGCGAGTATTTTTTTCATTTATAAGTTGCAATCATTGCTACAATAATCACATATTTTCCTAATTCTTCAAGGCCCAGGTTCCTAAGTTCATACAATTCAGCACGAAGCAGCGCTATCAACGGCTATGTTGTTTGTGTGGTTGTGGTTCGCATTTCAAGTTATTCGTGCAACTGTATCTATATATAGATATTAGTTGCTTTGTTGTTGTTGTTCATTTACTGTTGTCAGCAATGTTTGCCTTTGATTTTCAACTTGAATTGATTGATTTCCTGTGCTTGGTGTGGTCGAGTATTATTATTGCGCCCTCCGTGTTGTTGCTGTTGTTTTTTCTGCTTATGATATACCTACACTTACAACAACAACAATCACAACAACACAAATCACAATACCATGAACGAGAATAGGAAAGTGCGAATCCCGCGTCCCCTCAATTTTAATCAGTCAAATGCAGCGCAAACTTGTCCACACCGAAAAGCCTAAAAATAGTCTGACAAGCACTTCAGATAAGCGCCGAGCGTTTGATTAGGTTATTGTTAGTGTTGTTCTGGTTATTTTGGTTTTTGTTGCCACTTCCATTATTGTCACTGGTATTGTCCATGCGACTGGCGTATGTGAGTTTGCGCTACATTGAAAAACCACAACAGCAACAACAACAGCATTGCCAACAACACTCCTTGCCGATGGCCATCAAAATTACAGCTGAACATGCGGCAACAACTCATTTGACACATTGTCACATAGTCGGCGTGACATATGTAAGTGTTGGTGGTTTTAAGTATTGCGGTTTTTTTTGCTATTAGCGACAACGCTTCGCGTAACGTTAATGTGGTAAAAAGTCGATATTTTTAATCAAAACTTGCACAAACGCTGAACGTTTTAAGTGTGGAAAATGTAATGCAACAAATGTCTGACATCAATGGTTGACAAAAGTTTCACTTAAACTTTGAGATTCGAGAATGAACAACGTTAAAAGTGCCAAAAGCACCAAACTTCATGCGGGACACTGTGGAGCCCCTTCTGCTGTTGTAAATCAGTGGCTCCTGACGAGCCAGTTTGCTGGCCCTTCTGCTCCGACGTTATACAACTGACATTGCACGCGCCACCGTTCACGCTCAATGCACGCTGAACGCACACGGCGTCCATAAGCACTCGCCCTCTCCCACACAAACACACTTGCAATGTACTTATTTACTTAGTAACGTGTGTACTGGTTGAGTATCTAAGTACTTTTACTGCAAATATTTTTGGTTTTGAAATTAAGTAACATTTTTAAATAAAATTTCAACGCCTTCGACTCAACTATCACCTGCTGCCAGCAACAATTTTCACACTTTTATAAAGCGCCCAAAGCAGTGCCCACCACTGTGCAATCTAGAAGCAGCCAGTTTGCTGCACTGGCATTGGCGCAGAAAACTTTTGTGAGTGCTTTTGTGTTTTTTGACCGCACTTTTTATGGTCGTCTAATTTACTCTCAGTTGAGGGAGGAAACCCCATAAAAAGTAGTAGCACAAAATAAAAAAGCCAAAGCCAGGAAGAAAGTTTAAGTTAAGTTAAAATTTAAACCAGTGTGGCATCGGCCTTTGATTTAGAATGCAGAAACAAACTTGCTTTTAGTGCGCTGTTACATTGACAGTCTGTCCAGTAGAAGCGTGGTCGACCAAATTATCACTTAGAGTACCGTTATCAAAAAAATTTTAGTGCACCTAAGTAGCCTCATCATTTTTGTAATACGCACTGCAAAAATTGTCAGTCTCGTGAAACAATTACAAAGTACAGGGTGTTTTAACAAGATGAGCTCCGAGTGAGAGAAGCGACTTGAAGTCATATACCTTTGTCTACACCCTAGAAGGCCGTAAATGTCACGTTTAGCTGCAGCAAAATATATGAAGAAATCGAAGTCATTCGTAACGAGGTGGACGAATTGGTATATGGAAGCAAAAAATGTTTGGGCGGGGACTTGAAAAAAAGACCTCCCCAAAACAGGACAAGAAAATCATTGATTTGTTTGCGACGAAGCCGGGCTTACCATTACGTAAAGCTAAAGCAGTTTTAGAGAAAAGTGATGTTCAAATATCAAAAGAGACGATTCGAGGACGTTTAAGAACTAACGACGTTAAATTCCGGAGCTCTTTGAAAACCAAGTTGCTCTCATCATCACACGTTCAAAAACGGCTTGCCTGGGCTTAGGCCAATTCAGATCGGAATTGGAATAATGTAATATTTACGGATGAATCCTAATTTTGGGCAAATAGTAGCATAAATCGATCTTGGTGTGCCGCCATCAACCGATTTTTCCAACGAACTGTTAAAGACCCAGTAAAGGTCCATGTTTGGGGCTGCTTCTCAGAAAAGGGATTTGGGCGACTTTTCGTTATTACCACCAAGTTGAACGCGGTTTTGATGAACAAAATTTATGAAAAAGCTTTATTACCATCAGCTGCGAAGATATTCGGGAGAAGAGGACTCTCTTGGATTATACAAGAAGACAACGACCACAAACATCGCAGCCTAATGTGTGCTCAGTGGAAACAGCAAAATGGGGTAGTGGCCTGATGCCAACCCGATAGAAAATGTGTGGGAAATAGTAAAGCAGAAACTCAAAGGAAATAGTTAATTGACAGCAAAACCGTTATCGAGGCAAATTCGGCTGATCTGAAGTCGATTGCCTCGGCAACTTGCTCAGATCTTAGCGCAAAGTATGGGTCGGAGGTTTGATGCCATAATAGCGAATGACGGCGACTAAACCTGTTATTAAAAATATTGCGTACAATAAATATTATAAACGCATAAAATACAGTTTGTTTGAAACGAATCGGACAAATAGTTTCCAATTTACGACGATCACGCTTCTACTGGACAGACTGTATATGTGTGTACACTAGGGATCGCAATTTTTTGCCATTTTGCGATCCCGGGATTTTCGGGATTGAAAAGTCAAATCCCGGGATCCCGGGATTTAATCCCGGGATTCATATAACACATTTTTTAATAAAACAATTTTCCCGAATTGCATAAATACTTGTTTATAATATATTTATCATAAAAATGGACACATTTTAATCACATTTGGGTAGTTTCAAGATTTTGTATCTTGAATTTAATCACATTTTGTTTAACCCTTCAATTCCCATGTCCAAAATAGTGAAAAAGAAAATTTTCTTTTTAAATAAAAGAGCTTAGATACGTTTGGATAAGACAAAAAAATACATAAAAAATGTTTAAACTACCCTCATTTTTATATTGAAAGAAACCACACAAACTCGCACTGCTTTAATTACGCGTGAAACAAATGAATAAATTTTACAAATGACGTATCGCTAGTGTTGGTAGGAAAATTAAATAAACAAGTACTACTAATTGACTTTGCTATACAAGTGTTAGAATTTTAAAATGAAAACCTATGTGGTAGGAAAACAAATATTAAGCATCTGTCACCTACAGGTGACACTGGGAATTGAAGAGTTAACTTAAAAGTTTTTCATTTGACATTTAACTTCAGTTTCATAGCATTTTGTTTTATCCAAAAATGACACTTAAACATAACTTATTACTTTGCAACCGATGTATCATAAAGTGCATATATATGCATATTTGATAAAAAAAATAAAATAGTTAATTTGTTTGTGCTTCGATAAAAAAGTTAAGCGTTTTGATTAACTAAAAACTGAGATCTTAAAAATACAAAGGCATTAAGTGTTTTGTTCTCTTATCTAGAGCGAAATTTATTTCAAATGAACCCTGCTGAAGAGAAACATCCTTCAGATTCCACACTTGTTGGTTGAATGCTTAGTAAATAATCATAAGCCTTTTGCAAAAGACGCACTCTATCCCCTCCCTTCTCCCTCAAATAAGGAATTGGGTTTTTGTGCCTTAAAATTTATTTCATTTGAACTTTGAAGCAATCCCGAAAATCCCGGGATAAAAGAATTTGAATCCCGGGATTTTCGGGACTGGAAAAAGTCCGGGATCCCGGAATCCCGGGATCCCGGGATTGCGATGCCTAGTGTACACTGTACATGTTTGAATGAGTGGGTGAATGGTCAAAGATTTTATCTCAAGTCATCGATATGTCAGTAGTACACAACAAACCCAAAAAAGAATGCAGCATTGAATGCATTGAGAAGCCAAACAAGGCAGAAGCAGTTAGTAACTGTCCGCTTCACTACTGCACAACGCACTTAAACCAACGAACGCACTGAAGGCGCCACAAATGTTGCTCATACGCACCGTAGCACGGCCGCACGTGCCATAAAGTAAGCGCCGAGAACAGGATTTCAAATTCAATTGCGACGCATTAGGAACGCGTAAAACCGAAAGCGCGTTTGCTCTGACAACATAAAATAAATAAACCGGAATGGCCACAATAATTTTATCATCTACAGCGCCAAGTACAACAAAGCATGTAGGCACAGGCTCACCGGATTACAATTATTTAGATTTGTTCTGGTCGCAAAATAACTTAGCAACAAATTAAAAAGTGTAAAATTAATCTCACAACAAATGATAATTTGTTGCTTGCTGACTATCAATTTTCTTACGCCATTAAAATCACTGCGACAAGTAATGAGAATGAATTATACATGACTTGTACAAAACGCTTGGACAAAAGCAAAAACAACAAAATGTAAGGACAATCATCGGTGCTGCTTGGCTGCCGCTCAGTCTGTCTGTCTGTCTGTCACTGACACACTTCACTCACAAGTTTTTTCGCCGGCACCGAGCCTTCAGCTGACGCGCAGCACAAAGCATAACAGCGGAGAGTAATTTAAAACTTTGCTTTTGCGACAATTTAAGAGCTTCTTTTTTTATGTTGTCCATATATTTTTTATTGGTGCCGCCAGCTGCGGTTCTGCGCTGCATTGTAAACAATAAAATTAAATTGCGCCGAATAAGTTGCACGCCCGAAAGTATACCCGCAGTATGCCAGCAGTCGGCGCCACGTCACGCCCACGCCGCAGCCATTTGAGTGGCTGTCTGAGTGTTTACGTGCTGCGCATTGCACACTTCTGCAGCAGTTTTTGTTATTTCTGCAATGGTGTTTGTTGTTACGAATGTTGGTGTTGTTTCACTTGTTGTTTACTTGCGGCCGTGGAGTGTTGTTTGCATCTGCAGCATTGCGTGGGACATTTTATTGCGCTCTGTGTCGTTGCCAGCGACAGTGAAGAGCGCTGATTTTCATTTCCGCCTGGTATTCTTGCTTCGCTATTTCAAGTTCTCGAAACTATGCGGAATGCAAAAATCCTATTTTGACTAGAAAGCAGCATTTCAAGTGCTATACAAATGTTTTCTTAATGCGTTTTTCCATGCGAATTCCTTTGAGCGTTGCATTTTTTCCTCTCAGTCGTTCTATTCTATGCGTCCTTGTTCTGGTTCACTGCTGCGTCCATTGCATTTGAAATGGAATGACGCACTTAAGAGTCTGATTTAAGAAGCCAAGAACACACATTGCTCCTTGAAATACCACAAATAAAATTTAAAAGTTAAAATTTTTCTAATACTTGCAGCGCTTACAACCAGAAGCAGTCTAAGTTTTCCTAACCTAGCAGAAAGGTTCCTCAGGCACGTCGCCGGTCAATTTCTGGCACTCATATACACATTATCAATACTGATTCAGCGCCAAAAACACAACTTAAAATGCCCCATTTTAGCGCAACCAGCTCTGCACAACAACACCAAAATGAATGACTTGTTATCAGCGTTGGTTGAGTTGAACGAGTTGTGTTTCGGATTCATGTAATTTGCTTTTGTGCTGTTTTAGATATTCAGCATTTCGAATGCAATTATAACAATTATCCAAAAACACGACGTGCCGAATGCACCGCTATGCGGCATATAGCATGCGTGCGGACCAAAAGGGAGCAAAACGAAATTAATTGCAGTTGAGGCAGCGCGCACATGTGTGAGTGAGTGGGGTCAGTTACGAATCAACATGTGTGGCTAAGCGCATTTCAATTAAATTCGAGCATGCGGGAAAATTAACAGATCCGTATTTACTTGTGCGGAAAATCGCATTTCGCAATTTATTATAAATACCGCATCGAATCAACATTAGGAATCGGCATAATCCATATTTCTTGCCCTATTTTCGCGGTCCGATATCGCTTTTGCCGTAAAGCGTTTTCCTTTCTGCCCAATTGTCCTCAACTGAGCTGCAATATGTCTAATTGTCATGCAACCTTCAGCATTTTTGCGGCGTTGCACTTCACTAAATTGAATTGAAACCTTTGAAACATTCAGCTCTCAATACCAATTTTACTCATTGTCCATGTGATCAACGAAATTAAGCCAAACGAATTCGCAGAAAAGACCTCATCACTTTGCTGTATCAGCAACATTTCGCCACATTAATCCATCTGCCACATTCAGTCGCTAACCAACATTATCAAATTTCGCATTACAGGAACACGCGCAAGAAATTCACCGATTCACATGGGACCCGACTGCGTGCCGCACCTGAACGTCGCGCGAAAGTGCTGCGGACCAGACTAAAAAGTTAGAAAAGAGGCCAGTGAGCGAGAGAATGTACCAACAATTGCAATCACCTACCGTAGCAACAGCGACAACAACAACAACAGATGCGCAAAAAGTAAATAGCGCATTCAAGAAACAAACAAAGCAGGAAGAAGGACGAAGACGACGTCTGACAGTACAGGCGGAGCGCGTTGTCGTACAAGTGCTGTCAGTGCTGTAAGTAAATTAAATTACAGGGCAGCCAGCTAAGGCGGCGACTGCAGCCACTAAGCTGCAGAGACCGTAGCCGCGCAACGCATAATATGCAATTAGCGGCCAGCAGACGCGACAACCAGCCAGCAGAGCAGTCAAACAAGCAGAGTGGGAATGCAGGGTGCAGTAGGCGCTGTGTACATGGTTTGGAGGAGGGACATGAGGCGAAAGTAGCTGTGGTGGTAGCCAAGGGGCGGTCAGCGCAGGCAACAACAACAACAATAATACAGCCCACTGAGGGGATTTCGAAATGCTCATACAAAGCGACAAAAGCAGCAACAACAAAAACAACCATCATTAGTACAAGAAGCGACACAAAGCGCGCGCACAACAGTGATTGTAGCATTTTTAGAGGATGTCCTGCAAAGCAAGACAATCTGTGGCGATTTGCGTACATCGGGGCGTATGCGGTGGACACGGCTATCGATTTCGATTGCAGCACCCTCGGGACCGACAATGACAACATTATTAGCATATTGTCATTGCAGCAACAACAACAACAACAACAACATCATACACTTTCTCACACAGCGGCTGCCGCTGGCGTCACCATGGCCGCCACTCAATCTACCCACTCCCCTATTTATGTGCGACATTCCATCGGTCGCTGGTTGTGGCATCAACGCATCGCCCTCTCTTTCATCTGCTCTCTGCTGCTACTGCTGCTGCCGCTCGGCGCGCACGCCGGCTGCCGCGAGGAGCCCAGCCGCGCCTGTGAGGCCATATGTACGCCGGACGGCAAGAACTGCACGGTGCGCGCACTGCTGCTGCTGCCCGACGACGACGAGTACCTGGCGTCCATGCGGCGCACGCTGCCCATTCTCTACCTGGCCGAGCAGACACTGCGCGCGCGCCACATGCTGCCCGCGCACGTGCGCTTCGAGTGGATGGCCGAGGACGTGCAGTGCGACGCCGCGTATGCGGTGATTAAGGCCATGGACGGCATTGTGAAGAACTGCGCGCACGTAGTGTTCGGGCCGGTGTGCGACTATGCGTTGGGTAAGTGTCTCTGTGGGTCTGCGTTGCCGACATTTGGTGATTGTGCACCTTTTGCTGCCGTTTACAGCCGCCGTCAGCCGCATCACCAAGTACTTCAGCAGCAACGGCACGCCGCTCATCTCGGTGGGGGGCGCCACCTACGACTTTGAGAAGAAAAAGACCAGCTGCGAGGACGAGTTCTACATGCTCATACGTACCGGCCTGCTCAGCTTTGAGAGCATGTCCGAACTGACCATTGCGCTGATGAAACGGTAAGTGAACATTAGCAAACTTGAAGCGCGCTCAGTGCGTTGACGTTGTCGCCTTTGCAGCTACAACTGGTCGCACTCGATTTTCTTTTACGAGCGCGACGGCCAGAGCAACGTTGCCGGCCAGCATACCTGCTTTCTGATGATGAACAGCCTGGGCAAGCAGATGCGCAAGGAGAACATGGTTTTCGCGCAATTCCCCATCGATCCGACAGTGCCGAATCGGACGACAGAAATGAAGCGCGAAATTGGCAATAAACATGCAAGTAAGTACAGAAGAGACAGGTGGGTGGATCAGCATGCGTGTGTGTGCGTGAGTGGAGGAGGGGCCATGGCAGGCGGCCACTTGGCGATCTTTTAGATAAAGTCACTGATAACAATTCGCCAGCTGGCCGTCACGGTGCGGTGCACTGTTAACGGCAGCGCAGCGGAGCTTTACAACAACATCGCCAATGTGTCACTAAAACTGTTGCAGACCATTCTCCACACTTCCAAGTTTAGCACGAAAACAAAAGCGATTCGCCACAGAGAGCTTTTGCCGCTATTATCGGGATTGCCGCCCGATTACACTGCACAACAAAATCAAACTTTTTTAAAATAACAAGGTTCTGACAACGGATTCTGGTAGAGGGGATAAAAAATATACGTGTATCATATACGCGTTTTGAAAGTTTACGTCTGAATTTTTTTAGGGGGGGTCACAGTTTCCCCCTTTTTGCTCAGTCTTATGGTGATTCGGCATATGAAAACAATGTAACCTCACATTTTAGGTATGTGATGTGTTCAGCAATTCGATGTAAAATACTACGAAGAACATTGCTGTGGAGCATTTTAACCCTGTAACTCCTATTTCTATGGGTCAATTTGACCCTTCTTTTCTAAAATGCCAAAAATGTCCTGTAAACAGGACTTTTTAAGGATAAAATGTACCACGAAAATATTCGCCATAAA
The DNA here is from genome assembly GCA_963971225.1 of Melieria omissa. Taxonomy (NCBI): domain Eukaryota; kingdom Metazoa; phylum Arthropoda; class Insecta; order Diptera; family Ulidiidae; genus Melieria; species Melieria omissa. Next base: position 57,894,647 of record OZ020267.1, on the reverse strand, counting down.
ATTCTACGATAGGTCTCTCAATACATCAAAGCTCAGATATCCCAATACACATACCTAAAATGTGAGGTTACATTGTTTTCGTATGCCGAATCAACATAAGAATGAGCAAAAAGGGGGAAACTTTGACCCCCCTAAAAAAAAAGTCAGACGTAAACTTTCAAAATGCCGATACACGTATATTTTTTTTTTGGTCCCCTCTACCTGAATCCGTTGTCAAAACCTTGTTATTTTTTTTTGTGTTATGCAGTGTTATTGGAACAACAGTGTCAACCAAAATTCAGTGGAAAGGACAGAAGAAAGTCGTTGAGCAGAAAGAAGGAATTTGGAAACCTGAAAATACCAGACACGTTATTGTAGAAAACGCTAACACTGCAACTTAAGGTTATACATGCATTATGCCCCAATATGGAAGAAATTTGTGCAAGTGAAATTTCCGTGTTAGAGTATTCCAAGTTCAGAGTATGTTCTGGTTGGTTGGTTGGTTAAGTGGCTGCCTCTGTATGAGACACACTTAGGCCTATGGGCCCGTTGTGATACCACAAATTCCACCCGTTTGAAATGTGTATGCAACACTGTTTTTTCCAACATGTGATACAACACACATTTCAAACGGATGGGGGGAAAGGGAGGGAGGGGACCTACAGTTTAACGCCGAATCCGAACGGCGATTGGCAGTTTTTTCTTTTCACACTTGGAGGTTTTGCCATTGCCTGCCAAGAGCGCACTTGTGCGATTCTTGTAATTCTCATTTCCTTCATGTGGATAGCGATAGAAGTAAATGAGTGTTCTTTCCAGCCCCAGCCAGGAATCGAACCTGGAGCGCTCGGTATGAGAAGCCAGCGCGCTACCCGCTGAGCTATCGAGGCCGACAGAGAGTATGTTCTATTCAAGTAATTTGTCTAATAAATGAATATTATTGCTATGATTTTAAAATCATCGCCTTCTTCGTAAATGCAAAACAATCCACGCGCACAAACAAGCTCTTTGCTCGCTTTGCCGCCCAAGAACGAGGTTTTGTTTACATCGCGAAAAGCTTTCGACGGCCACGTGCTGCGCAACAAGCCAGCTCTCAGGCAGCTTTTTCGAATGTACACAAAACAAAAGTCAGCTGCCGGCGTTTTTCACAGCGTCTATGCACTTTTCGAACAACGCTCAGTGTCACACAAAATTTTGGCCAATTCAGATTGTCAATCGGACGCAGTAGCCGGTGACGCGTAGTTGTGGGCGCGCAGAGGCGCAACGGCCGCTGAAATGTGATAAGTGCTAATAGTGCTGAATGTGACGAAACAATAAAAATAATTTAATGCAAATGTGCGAATTCGAATGGACGTGCAAATAAGGAAACACAAAGTACATAAATGGAAATGTCAATGCTAAGAGTAAAGTGTGAAAACAAATACAAAGTTGTGAATACACTTCGAAGCACAATGTAAAACATATATTGAACTAAGCGTTTTTGAATGTGGTGGTTAATTATTTTCATAAAAATATTCTGCGCAAAGTTATGAACGTTACGAGCGTTTACTAACAGATTGCAAGATTAAATTGCATTTCAATTTCAGCTGCAACAAATTGAAGGAATATAATCAAAATTAAGAAGTCAAAACCAAATGTCTTTACATAAGCTAATTAGTTTTCATCTGTTGATAACTGGTGATGAATAGTTGCAGCTGAATTTAAGAAACAACAACAACTGGCAAATATGAAAGCATCATAAAATTAATTGTTCTTTCTTGAGTAAAAACTCTGCTAATAAAAATGCTCTCAAATAAAACAAACCAAACTTTAAGCAAATAAATAAATAAAATTATAAGTGTCTCAATATGCGAGCTTATTCAGCTGCAACATTTGTTGATCATCTTCGATGAAATGAATTGTTAACTCAGCCATTTTTCCATTTCCCACAAAATGTTGTATTTTCAAAATTCGATAATTTTTTGCAAATATTCGCAATTAAACTTCTCATTCCACAATATTTTGCAGCCTAATGGCTCAGTTGCTTGTTTTCTCTTAAATCTCGGTTTCTGAGTTTGCCTCTTCTTAAGAAATTCGCAACTAAAGTGCTCAGAAAAATTCGCTCGCTGTGATCGCACTTAGCGCTTTTTCAGCTCAGCTGCTTTTCCAGCTCATAAAATCTTGGGAGAAACATGCAAATTAAGCTACGACACACAGTGTTGCGAGTAGTGACAAAAATGCCAAAATGCAACTGTATAAGCGCAAAAATCTGAGTACGAGGTTTTGTTGGAAATACTTCAGTTAAGAGAAATCCGAAGTTTTATGAAAAAATATTGGATAACATAGAAGTTATGAGCTCTTAAAGTACGCTCTTCCAGCGTTGAAAAAAAATTGTGTACAAACAGCAAATTTTTGCTTTGACTTTGAGGTTGAATATTTTAAAATCAATTATGTGCAGGTCTCTAAAAGTTACTATTGTCGTAAGTTTTATATAATCTAGGTCTGACAAGACTAACATTTTGCTGATTACTCTCACCTATGAGCATTACCGTTATGATGAAAATTAAGTAAAGAAAGCGAGGGAAAAAAAGTGAGTCCAAATTTTAAAAGTGATTTAAAAAAAAAACCTTAAATATCACTTTTGAAATTTTTTGATATTTTTTGTTGGCTATGTAGATTATGCTGTACAATTTTTAGCTGCGCATATTTGCGCGAATGGAAGTTATTGGCATTTTTCGGTGAAGACTTGAGTGCAAATTCGCGATATTTTCACAGTTTGATTGAATGCCAATAGCAATCGGTCAAATAATGCTCAGCTGGTGATGGAAAAATTTGTTAAAGATAGCTTCGGAAAATCAATTACGATTACCATTATATTCGAAATAGAGGAGTTAATGGAGTTTCGACAGTACACTTTGATTTTTTTCGTACAGAACCAAAAGTTGACAACCTTACTACTTCAATTGTATGGGAGGCGCCCTCTGGGGGTGAATTTTTGAACTTTAATTAATTTTGTATTTTTATTTATATATTCGGGAATGTTGACGATTTTTAAATAAATCAATGAAATCGGTTAAGTACTTTGCCAAATACGATGTTTCTTCGCTTACTTTACTACATTTGCAAGTGTTGAGCCAGTTCCATTGAAAATTACTAGTTTTGTATGGCAGCCACCTTAAGAGTTGGATGTAGCGGTTAGGTGTGTATAGAAATAATATTCGAAAGGGAAAATAAATTGGGGTCAGTCTTACATATGGTACGTGTGGGACCAATCTGAGAGCAGCGAGACCCCACTTCTTAAAAACGATGGTTTTGTATGGGAGCCTCATTAAGGGTTGGAGATAGGTGGTAGGAATGTTCGAACAAAAGATTCAGGAGGAAAAATTAGTGGGGTCAGTCTAAGATTTTAACCCTCTAAGAGCAATTTCTGAGCAGCCGTGGAGCACTTTATCGCGATTTTATTTTCAATCACTTTTGAAAAAAGCGCATTTTATCTATATACACATTTATAAATAAATTTATATTAATATACAAATATTTTGAATGCAGCTTTTATGAACTAAGATAATTTTCATTGTTAATATAAAGTTTTTTCAAATCTGTTTGTATGGGAGGTAGTCGAAGTTTTGGTGCGATTTCATTGAAATTTTGCACAGTAAGTTCTTTACTGATATAATACCTGTATACAAATGTCATTTATATACGACCACGCCTTCTATTTTTGTCACTCCGCTATATGAACTCGCAACACTGTGCGACATGGCAACACTGGGCAGCGACAAATGCGATTAACACCAAAAGTAGGCGCACAAAAAGTGAAGTATTGCAGCAGAGATTAAAACGCAAAACTGTCTTCCAAACAACAAAACTTGCCTGCCGTCGCGGTCAGGGGAGCGACGAAACAAAATCGTGATAAGAGTCGCGCTGCTGCCCAAACGCCCAGCACGCGACACAAGGCGTCGGCTTTGTCAACGAGCTCCACGCTGCCGGTCGAGGTGACACATAATCAGCGGCAGAGCGGGGCCCAAGAACGCGACTGGCGAGTTGTCGTGCTGCGATGCAATTTCAAAATGAAGACATTTGGCAAAAAACAAATCACTCAACACAAAAAACAGTTCGCATTGCCGCTACGCGCGGAATGCAATTTCCAAAGGCGATAAAAGTGAACGCTTTGCTGGGACATGCCGCGTCACTGATAGGACGCGGCCTGGAGGCGCTGCCTAAGTCGTCTGCATGGTGACAAGACATCATTTTTCATATTTTCGCATTATTTTGCTTTATTTCCTGCATGCTTCGCAGACAATTTAGCAAATGTGCGGTTGGAAAATTACATTAACATAAAATGAAAATGATTGCTGCCGCACTGCCGCACTCTACTCGCCAACAGACAGACATATTTAATGCTGATTTAATTTGCATGGACTCAGTGTTTAACTTTGCTTTCACGGAAATCAACTCGCTGACAATTGGCGGCTTTGCGGCGGGCGGCCAAAGCATGCGTCGAAGTGTCGCGGTGGGCGTTGGCAAGAGCCGCCTCACACGACCACTTAAAATGCATAACTTGTCGACGAGCGCGCAATGCATTTATTGATTTAAAGTTTAAACTAGAAATAAGGCTGCGGTGGTTTCTGCCGATTTGATGAATGAATTATTTGCCGTCCTGGGTGCTTGCTTTGCACTTCGCATAGAGAAGAGAAGAATCACATTTTTAATACCCACTTAGCACTTGGCAAAGCGGCGTCAAGGCGCCCACTGACAACCATATTCAAATAGCAGGCAAGAAGATAAACAAACAGACAGCCATAGTGCGAGGCACGGAAAGCAATGTGGATGGTTGCAGCCAGTTAACAGTTGAACTGCCGGCCAAACTCTTTAACCACTGGCAGCAGGCCTCAACAACAAAGCGCCAACAGTTTTCAGTAAATTTATGAATAAATGAAACCGGCACAAAGTTGTAGATTGAGTTGTTGAAGCGTGAATGGGTTGAATGGTAGACCATGATTACTTAATCGGTACGTCGCTGCCTGCTGTCACTTTGATAGAGTGAGACCAGTTCAAGAAAGCTTAATTAATTTAAGCTCGAGCCCAAGCAACAACACTAAAGTGTAGGATATCTAAATCGAAAAATTTAAATTATTTTTCAAAATCAGTTATTTGTCATAAATATTTATATTACGCTGCAGATTATTATTATTATTTAATAAACAGAAAACATTTCTACATTTCTTTATTATTCCTTCAATCAATCCTTTCATCAACCCCCAATATTGGAAAACCACCATCAATAAACAAAAAATCTGTGAAATAATGGCCAATGCTTTCAATACGAAATACAGCTACTGCAGTGCATTTTATCTCGAAATATTGCAAATTTCAGAAAAATACTAACGTCCGTATTTAGGATTTGATAAGCCAGCCATGCAATATTCATGAACAGATATCGTGAAAGGCAGCTATCGGTCACAGTTCAATTGCACAGATAATCACTTGGAAGTCCATATTAATGTCTGCTCACGTCCTCACTTACCACATATTCGCCGAAACACGCGTGACATCACATGAAAATAACAGCCAAATTTATCTGGTGATGCTCGTTGCGAGCCTGAAACAGCTAATGAATCACACAATTCACCAGCTGCATGAATACTGAATGAATAGATTTCATGACCGAAATCCAAACGAAAATAGGCCACATGAATCGGTGCTGAGCGGCAGCGAGAAAAGCGCTCGCACGCAAATGAATGAGTTGTCATAGCTGGCCACATTGCGCTGGCTGGCACTGGGAAGAAGCTGCTGCACCGCAGCACCAACCAGCGCCAGCACGTTATCAGCGTCAGCCCATCACGTCAGACGGCCAATGAATAAGTAGCTTTACCGAAGCCATCTATGTATGTGTGAGAGGGTATGTGTGTGGGATTCTTACTGTGGAAATTGAGCAAACGTCGCAACAGTTGCAACAGCTTAGTGTTGCATGCGGGAAATTGCTGCTGGCTCAGACTACAACCAAGAAATGTAGTCAACCGAACGGGAGGGTGCTCAATATAAATGTTTGCAATGTGCTTTTGATACACAAACTGTGGTTAAAATACATAAATTTTGCTTTAATGATAGTTTAGCTTATGATAAATAGCAGCTGATAAAAGCTTTAAACTCTGTAACTTCAAAATATTTAACTGCGCAAACTTAGATGTCTTCCGAAAATATTTACTTTATCAAATAACAAGTATTCTATGCATTTTCATTGATTTTTCGAGGCATACTGCTTGTCTGATGTTTTGCAGCGCTCCACTCGAAATTTTCTATTCATTTTTGCTCTTTGCCTCTTTCGTTTGAATCGCACAGTTTACGCAGACAATGCGAAAAAATCATTCGAGCAGCAAATGATCAACGACATTGCTGTCGCAAAAATTCACCTCCGCCCTTTAAGCTCAGCCACGCCTGATTCATGCTCCACTTTCGCTTTGTCAGACAAAGCCTATTTACATTCTTCTCACTTTTTTCTCGACAGCTATGCCTTTCTTGCTTCTTTTGTTCCGCAAATTTGCGTTTTTCAAATGTTCACGCTTCAAGAAGCTGTAACGTTATCTCAAAATTTTATTTTAACACTACTTCATAGTAAGTTTTCTACAAACGCACTTTTTTTACACAAGCAAATTCATAGTTTTTCGTGCATCGTGCACTTCAACGCTTCTACTAGACGACAATAATGCAAAAATCAGCCTCGTTTACATCCATTAGTTTTTTGACTAATTATAAACTCCAACATCTTCTTTTCCCGTGTGATAAATGGCTTCATAGCCAGAAGGAAGGTCAGCGATAAACTTTCCTTTGCAGACTAATTACAACAAATAATGTTTCATCCACTTGAAAGCTGAGTACGAATTGTGCCAACTGTCATGCTGCCGAAAATTGTTCAAGTAATTTAAAAAAAAGGTACTCTTTAGTTTTGTTTTCTTGCGTGACTGCCTCAGCTCGTCTCTCGAAAAGAAAAGCTACAACTCAATTAAGATTGTCCACCAGAAGTTTATTTCTCTCATATTTTCTCTCCCCGCTCTCTCGCTGTCAATTTCAATAAGCCACTCTATCTTTGCCCAAAAAGAAAGCAGCATAAAAGTTACAAAACACTTGCAACATGCGGCAACTGTGCCAAAATGTGCACCTTGCACCTTGCAGGGCAAACATTTTGATGCCAAGCAGTGGCAAGCGAACGCATAAAACTCCACTTTGTCACTTCTGGCTGCTTGAAAATATGCAGCACGTGTTTAATACTTGGCAGCTGATCCAAATTGTTTCCACTTTTCACCCTCAATTTGGTGTCATTCTCCCTTCTGTGCACAGAGGCAACAGTTGAAGTCGCCGTTGACTGCAACCTCGCGGCTCTAGTGCGTCCGAAAGGATCAGCATCAACGCCGACATCCACGTTGCTCTCACTTTAGCTGTCCAAGAATTTATGCGTGTGTCTGTCTGTCTGCTGCCGCTCCATTTAACGCTTTGTTTGCATGGCGCTTGGGCTACCGGCCAATAAACGCTCGTGTCCGGGTGCCTTAACCCTTTCGCTATTTTGTTGCCATATGGCACATGCTACTTTGTGGACGTCTGCATCCTCTATGGTCGCAAGAATACATTTTTTTGTTGGTCCTTAGAATAGTTTGAAGTTTTAGGAAAAATACAAAATTAATAAACTGAATATTTAAGTTTAAAGAAGAGAAGCAAAGGAAAAAGAAGCAGACAACTTTAGATAATTCTTTAATTTGACGTTTTCTTTCAATTTAGTTACATCTTTACTTCTTATTTTGACTAAAGTAAATGCAGAAATATTCAAATTTTCGTTATGCGTAAAAATGATTATGTTTATGTAATTATTACAGCCACAACGATCTGATTTCTCTCATAGAAAAACGCTCTAAAATACAGGGTCCGAGTATACAAATTAAAAAATTTCTTTTGCAATGTTGCTAATATAACCACATAGAAGCGTAAGACGTAAAATTTAAATTTTTAACTTTCCCCAGTAATAACCTGTAGCGAAAGGGTTAAAAAGTCGCTGTGGCACAGAATAATTCTCACAATTTCCTGTTGTCTTTTTGAGAAGCGCAGTGTCATTATTTCACTGGGTAACTGCAACGCGCCCGAAATGAAAACATTGCATGTGCCGCACGCTGGGCAGTTCTGAAAACGTGTCGAAGAGAGCTGGGTCCAAACATATAAAAAACCGCCTGCCGCTACGTGCTGTCACTGCAATATGTGCCGACCACCACTGGCGACAACACAGCGCCCTACATGCACACATATTCACATAGATTCACCAAACGTACATAAACTGTGACCGCAGCTCATTTCGTCAGCTTCGTTTGCTGTAAGCCAAAAACGGCAGGAGATAAATTTTAATTTGCTGAATAATATTTCTCTGAAATATCCTTTAAAATTCATGAACCACCAACCACTTAAAAGGCAATTTCACATGAAAACCAACCATTGTGCACGAAACAGTGCAACGCGCAATGTTGCAGTTGTTCACTCGCATTTAATTTCAGTGGCGATTTGATGAATACTCACATCACAATTGTTGGACTCAAGTGGCTTCGAACTGCAACGGAAACGCCGAGAGCCGGGTTACAAAATTCAGTACCCTTTTACGCTCATAAAATGATCCTACTGCTCATTAATGTGGAGTAATGTGTGCCCCAAATTTTCGAATGCCAAATGAACTGTTTAGTTTAATTTTCAATTTTATTTCTCTCTGATTCCGTCAACAAAATCAGTGAAACTTTGACCCTTATTACACCGACCTGCCACTTGGCTGTAAATATTCACTGGAAACCTAACACTTGTCAAAGTATAACAGTATTTAACTACAGCAATAACAGCAACAACTGCGCTTAAATTGACAAATATCATTCATGTGTGTGTGTTATTTTTGACCGCTTCCATGTGTCAACGAAATGCAACACGAATACAAAAACAATAGCAACACGCGTGTCATTTGGTCTGGTAAGTGTGATATGCAACTGCTAACGGTTGGCCGCCGGCGCCACAAACACAACAACAACACAGGCAAACATGGCAAACACTGCACCCCCGCACCATCGGACAGATTGTACAACCGCAAATTACACCACGAACTGACGCAAGTCGGAAAAGTCTGCTGTGTGGGAGGATGGCCGCCCGACTGTCGCTATGTCCATATATCACAGTACAGCAGTCAATTATGTAAAGTAAGCGCGGTGGAACGGCGACGCTTTTTTATTCAAATCTGTGAATATTTCAGTCAAATTTTAAGATCACAAATGATTTTCAAAAAGGTTTGAAAACCGAGGTTTTTGTTTGAATTTTATTGATTTAATTTTTTTAATTCAAAATTTAAAGCTTTTCGACTCACATTGTTACCTTTGAACTGCGAAATGCGCTCGACTTGTGTGAAATATTTGCTTTTGTTTACAAGACGCTACAAGCACAAGCAGATTATAAATTACATTCACAAAATAATTTCCAATTTGTTCAGTGACCATTTCATAGCAAACTTTTAAGCGTAAATCCGCCTAAAGCCTCAGGGACGAGTGCACTTCAATGTCGGACAATGAAACGAATAAAAACTATGGGTGCAACTGACACCGGGCCGAAAAGTGGGCCGCATTCAGCACAAATTTCCTAACAAATTGCCCTGCCGACAGCAAATGTAAGCAATAACAGCCAGGCAGATAAATTCGCCATAAATTTGAAATTACAGAAGCGACTCAAAACGCACGCAAAGCGAGCGTAAAATTAACACACCGCAACAGTGCGTGTGTGTGTGTATGTGTTGAATGATGTGAAGGGTAAACAGTAAATAGACAAATGTCCGTTCTGCTCTCAAACTGAAGTGCCATGAAGTTGTGGTACAAAAATGGAAAGCATACTTTTGGGGAGCACAGCTGATGAAAATAAATGAAGTAATGAAGTGCACGCGCCATTTTAGGACGGAACCAGCATCCGCAAAGAACGTTACAGCGTTCAATCTAAAACGCGCCTGAATGTGTGCTAACCGCTGCATTGGCGGTTTTAATTTTTGAGGCATGCTTTTAGGAGGAATGAAGTAAGTGCCCAGTGCTTTAATGTTGTTAGTCCTGCTGCTGCGCTTTCAATCTGAATGTTGAATGCAGAGAGGAATCGGCAAACAAATACAAATATTTGGACTGTTACTTAAGTGCTCTGGCGCTCAATTAGTGCATTTAATACAAACCGAGGTTGGCCAACTTTTTGTGCTCAAAAGTTTGTTTGCCAATTATTTAAAAGTGGTTATGTTGAGCAACTAGAATCGCAGCTATGGTTTGAAGAACAAATGCATAAAAAACGAAATAAATTGCCTTAACTAATTTTTAAACCCATAATTTAAGCTTTGCCAATGTAAATTTTGTAAAAACGAATGTTTACTATTTTTGACTGTGTAGACTTTTCCTTTTCGCCCTCCAGCACTGTTATTATCTCGTCAGACTACAGTGAACAGCGCAAACGCTGATGCTGCAACATGTCCAAACTCAACTAAAAACTAGCAAATCTAAAATGCTGTCTGCATATTATTGCTCGACTTAACATGTGCATAGCTACTGCATATCGCCGCTGGCCGTAATAATGACGTGTCGCCATTCGTTGCCCAAATATTGTTTAATGAAATGCAATTTCTCCATTCAGTCCCAACACAAACGCAACTACTTTGTAGCGGAAAGCCGCACTCGCCGCAGCAGCATGGTTGAAAGTCAGCCGAAAAGTATGCCACAGCCAGCTGACTTTAAAAGTAACTGGGCTGATAGCTGCAGGGGGGGCAACTTTCCGCAGCGTTAAATCCGCTTGAGATGCAATTAAAGAACTCTCCCAAAGCGTGTACAACAAGAATACTGCCTGGCAATACTCATGCTTGCAACTTTGGCTGGCAGCAAATTTAATTACTCGCAAGCAACAGCCGCCCAACAAGTCGCTCAATTGTGTGCGGCATGTTGGTGTTGTTGCGTCGTCAACAAAACTAAACGCAGCTCCATAATCCCATCAAATATTTGCATTTGTATTGGATTTGTTGCTGCTGCTGGACATAATTAAGACGCCAGTCCATGAAGCAAAACTGTTTACGCCAACACTTGCAGACAATGCGGCCGACCAGCCGCTGCACTTTGCCGACAACTTTGCGCGCCGTCGCCAGCACAAAACTTGTCGCAACACTAATTGTCCACAACATGTCGCGCTCTCTGCTGGTAGCTGAATTATTTACTGCACAAGCAGACAATGTGGCAACTGCGCGCACATATTTAGTTCTTAGTGTGCTGTGACCAATTACGGAAACGTACTATTTATGTCGGCAATTAGACGCCACGGCAACCCGCAATTAAAGCTCATCGCCCGACTTCTCCAGCGAGGTGCACACGCCAAGCCGCGTTATTTTCCGCGCATAAATATTCCAACGGAAATGGCTTCATACACTCAACACTGCTGGTTGTTGTAGTGGCTTCCACATGCAACAGCCGATTGTCGTGAAATTGTATTGGCGGCAATTCATGTGGCACCCAATTTCGCCAAGTTGTCGTCATAAAATTCTGCTTAAAATTACAACTGAGCGAAGGAGTGCAACGAGCGTGGGAGAAAGCCGGCGAGTGGGAAAATTGCCTGATGCGTGAAATCCAAATTGCCAGCAAAGCAGTAAAACTCTGTTTTAAACGAACACATTTTATTGTACAATTTCAATAAAAGAACAGAGTTGGGATGAGGTGCAATTTGCTTTTGAAAAAAAAATTACGCAATTTAATACTGATCAATGCGTTGTCTGGCTTGGACAGTGTCAGTGCTATGATGCTATAATTTTACAACATTTGCACTGATTTACGAATTTAAAAATCCCAAATCTTAATTAAAATTCAAGTCGCATTCCAAATAAAAAACCTATTTACCACTTGAATTTCACAGCACTCTGTAATTGATGAGCAGATTATCAATTTACTTAATTTACTTCGTAGGTCGGTACTGCAAGTTTTTCACCGTGACCTGTTTACAGGCTTTCACGACGAAGCATAAAAATCCAAAAATTAACAATGCTCATTATTCGCCTGTTTTTGCTCGCATTTCTCCCAAAGGAACTGGATGTAATTTTTTAATTATAAAACAATGTTGGTTCCGCTGCCAACACGAGATGCGACCGCCGGTTCAGTGTGTGCGCAAAATATCACATGCAACTTGCAACTGTGGGATTTTTTTCACAAAAGTGTCAACATTTTTAATTATGATTACAATTGCATTATTCAGCGGCTGTTCGTAGTTTATTTAAAGCATTCGAAGCAAAGAAGAAATTTTGAATTTTTAAGAAAGAGTTACTGAAGTTGAAAGTGAAGTGAAAAGTTACTAAACGCAGATTTGTACTGTTTATTTTATTGCGTAATGTTGAGGTCATTTTTCTACTCCTGTGGGCTTCCTGTGCAAAATCGGGCAATTTTATTTCAACCTTTCATTCCATACCGTCAGTTCAGGATCCGAGAATAAAACATTTCAGATCCCTGAGAGTCCGAAACCAATTAGGGATCATTTTAATAGCACAACAAAACATTTCTTACCAAAAATTACCCAAAGCGATTTCATTCCGAAAATGTTCGCTAAATCACACGTTTTTCTCACATGGCTGAACGCCAAACTATCTGAAAACCGCCAACCAACACCATCGCAGTATTTTTCCAGCTCTGCCTGTGGCTGCTGAAATTTTCAAATTGTTAAACCCATAATCACTGCGTTAATTAGACATTTCCCAATAATTCCGTCAGTACGTTGGCGCACACATTCTGCACGCCTGCGTTTGCTTTTGCCCAAATTGTTGACTTTAATTGGGAATTAAAAAAACTTTTGAGCTTTTGCAGAGTCAGTGCAAACAGCAACAGTAAACAATCATTTTTGAGCAAAAACAATTTGTAAATTCACACGACTCCATTTCTGCTCTACGTCTCAATGCTGTGACGCAGCTGAATCTCCCACTGAGAGCACAAAGACGGCCGACAGCAAGAAAAAAGAGACAAGTAGCAAAGTTTTGCTTCGCGGACGCGTTGCCAGTCGAATAGCTCGAGCGACACAAATGCTCCACTCGCACTGGTGCAAAATTGCATAATTTTCAAGCGATTCATGCGAGCGCTATGCAATGTGCACATCGTTATATATTGCGTATACTATATATTTGAATGTGTGCGTTTATGGATTTGTGCAAACAGCGATAACAATAACCATAACAAAAGAACCAAAGTGATAGCTGCCGCCGTAAGAAAAGCGGAAAACAAATGCAAAGTTTTCGAAGCCAAGTCTGCACGTAATTCATCGGGTAGCAGTCCTGCAAGTCTCGCAAAAACTAACACATTTGCCATTTCCAGACCATTGCCATTGCCTTTTTTGTCTGCCATTCTTGTTCTCCTATAATTTCGATCCATATCTTCGATATGCAACTGACACAATTTGCCAAAACTGCTTAATGCACAATTGACATTTGAGCGCTCGAGCTGGCGCCGGAAACTGCAGCGGCGCCACATCAACTGCAGCATTGTTTCAGCCAAGGCGCCTGCGCACGGCACCGTCTGCATAATTTATTTACTTTATTTGTTCACATGTCAGGGCAAAGTTTTAAGATAGCAAGGCAAAAAATGCGCCAAAAAATGTGTGCACCATGTCAGCAAGTTGTATCCGCTGTGTATCAAAGCGAAGCGATCGATTGTGGAAATAATCTGGTCTGGCTGTCAAAAATGTCATTGTGATTTTATATGAGTTGATTTGTATGTGTGCTCTTTTGGTTGACTTTGGGCTAAATTTAATCCAATTCAATCTCTTCATTGATCAATTGAAATGTGCAATTCAATACTAAATCAAATGTTCCATACCAAAAATTTCAATCTCCACTCGTTGTATAAGCTTTCATTGCTTTCCAAGCAGCAACGTCATGGTTAATTTATGCGGGCAATCGATTGCGCTTTTATGCTTTTAGCGTCCGCCAATGGCTGGCTAACTGCCAGTCATCGCTCACTTATTGCTTTGTTGTAGTTAGCAGCATGTCGTGCACCATGTGTCGTCCTTATAATTGGGTTATTTGCCATAATGACCCACCATGCGACCGCTCGGACAACGTTTCGGCCAAATTTGCCGCAAAACTTGTCAAATATTCTCATAGGCAACCAATATTCGCAAACAAATATTTGTTGCTGGCACAGTTCTGTTTTATGGTCTTCTACGTGTCAGCCAACGCAAAAATTGCATTAAAATCACGCATACGCCCCGAATGTCGGCAGTGCTCGTTGACAGGCGGGCTGCTCTCAGCGCCAGCTAAATGACAAATGAAATCGAATAGTGTCACAATACGAATGCAGGAAACAAATACAACAACAGTTGTAGTAACAATAATAAAAACAACAATGCACGCACCGCAAATCACGCTAATTCGCATGCATCAGCTGACAGTCGCTTGTGCTCGAATTCATTGGCATCGAAAGCCGCACAGCCATGGCTGCTGCTGCCGCTATATGGGTGGCTGCCGTTACGATTGCTGCAATTATTGCTGTACACACTTGTTGGCAATAGAAACAGGATCTTAACGGGCACATTGTTGTTGGCCTATCACAAAGCATCGTTGCATCGACGCAACACGTAGTAGCTGCTTATTATTGCCTGAGCAAGTGTCGCAATGTCGTTACTTGCATTCATTATGCGTTCAGACTTTGAAATTACGAACAAACGGCGAACAAATAAAGTCAACAATCGCATCCCATTCGACACTTCAAAGCTTCATACGCAAAATTTTAAAAGTTTTCAATAACACAGCGTCGCATTGCGCGCAAATCTTGCAAACATTTTGCGAGTGCAATTATTACGTGAAAAAAATAATTCCCAAATATTAATTGCATTTTAATTGTGACAAACAGCTCTAAACGCCATTTCCAACGCAAATAAACACTCAAGTGTTTAAGAATAATTTGGCTTGTTGCCCACTGCCGTCGCCGATGTGCATTTGACGCTTGTGACATCGGCTTTAATGTTCTTTTATACATGGACAGATATAAAAATATTAATTAGTACAACATTACAACAACAATTACTACAATGATTTTCAAGTTTTGCGCAATTTTTATTTTCTGGCTTCCTTCCTTACTTGCAAACTCTGATAGTTAAGAATATTTGAGTGATTGATCGCTTACAGCTGCTCCTATTATTCAACCATTACTACATACATACACACAAACAAGTATGTTGTCGTTCATTGCGTAAAACCGACACATGATTTTCATTCATTACTCGATAATTCGTACTCTTCTTTATCGATCAGTGAAGACATTTCCTTTCAGTTGCCTATTCCGCCGCTCATTTGCGGATTTGTTGGCAATTGCCGCTATTATCCTTGTCCGAGCGTTGTCTACACCCTGCTGAGCAGCCAACTGCTGGTAATTGCTGCATTCACACGTCACTTGCAGCTCTCTACCCCTCCACCCCGCCCACTAAGCCATTAATTCCGGTGTCATTAGCGGCGCTTTGGCAGCCACACAACGTCGCTAATGGGGTCGTCTCGCACATCTCAGCGTCACCGCAACTTGCTTGATTGTTGGCGCTTATTCGTGTTGTTGTTTCGGCAATGCAAGTACGAGCTGCACTACAAACTTCCGGCTGGTGTTGAGCGCGCACACACAGCTGCATTCACTTTCGTTATGCTTAATCAGTGTCAGTGTGTGTTAGAGAAATATGAATTGCTACCTTGCATTCATACTTTCAAGTTGCCGCCTGAAAAAATCGCTTGCTACAACAAGAAAGATTTGACTAACATCTCAAGCCCTGACTGACTGACTGTCGTTGGTGTAGGTGCAATGGTTTTTGAATTCAATTTTCCAAAATGTTTCTTTTATTCGTTTAAAGTTGCCTTTTTTGCAATTTTCCCAATTTCCTTCACTCAGAAGTGCCAAAAGTGCATTTAATTTATTGCCGGGAAACTTGCGACCACAGCAATGGTTTCTGTCACAAGTTTAATGGGTTGAGAAAGTAAAAGAAAATATTTTTGCGCCAGACTTTAACTTTCTTCCACAAAATCGCATCAATGTCATAGTCGCAAAGAGCTGAAGCGCTCAATCTGGCGCTTTCGCCCTTTTTCAATCCACTTCCGCACAGGCAACGCACTGCACTTGACTGCTGTTGCACGAGTGGACGTTGCCACCTGCTTCAAGCTGTCAATTGCAGCTGCACCCACCCATCACACACACACACACACTCACTAAACCGCACACACAGCACAAATGCCGCAGCGCCCTCGGTGCGTCCGTAAATAGCGTTTAAGTTGCTTCTTTCAGCAATTGTTGGCAGGCATGGTCGGCGTATAATTGAAACTTTTAATTGAATAAACAGCACAGCTAACATACAACGGCTTCCAACGCGACATCAAAACTTTTGTTGCATTTCTTGAACGTTTTGCAACTTAAATTTCTCGGGCATTAGATTGGGAAGCATTTGGGTTACTTATTTTTTATTGATTTTTGATTTTAATTATTTACAATTAGTGCGTTTTTGCCATGAATATGAAAGTAATGAATAATGAAAATATTTATTGCTATCGCTGATCAAGTGACTGTCAACATTTTAATAGCAAATTATTTAAAGAATTTTTTATTTTCTGTCAAGTTTTTCTATTCGCAATTTATCATGGAAGAATCTTCATCGTTCCGCTGCATTGGAGAGTAATTAAAAACTCACTAAATCAATTTTCAGAGCGGCGTAGTTTAGGGCTATTAACTTCCGGCAACGCCTGCAGCAGATTGCAAGCAGCTGAAGAGCAGCAACCCTTTATAACTTTTCTGCTTCAAGCGGTGACGGTCAACGGTGAATAAAATTAGTAACACAGAAAGTTGGAAATTTGCAGAAATCGATGGACGAAGCGCTATTGCACGTAAACAAGTTTTGTTGTTGTTTGCAAAGGATGCAAAGTCTAAATTGAGCTCTTACACTTTTGCGCCAATTTGGTATTCAATTTTAGAATTTCGGTTTGAAATCACACTGCAGCAACGACGCTTAAAAGTCTCGTAAAATATTCATCAGATTTCATTAAAATTCATGGCGACAGCGCAATTTGCTACGACAGCTCGATTTTAATTATCTGCGCGGTTCATTTGTAGTTTTTGTGGAATATAAATATCACAAAATTTTTTATATATTGTCATATATTTCATATTCGCATATATTGTACAAACGCAGAATATGAATTTATCGCGAATACGTCAACATGCACAACGCGCAATGGCCACATTTGAGTGCGTCTGCACCTGCATTCTCATTAACGTGGCGCAGGCGCTCGAGTTGAATGACAACGCTGACAGTCAGCAAGTGTTCGGCCCACTGATACTTCATTACTCCAGCTCGCTGCTGCCCTTTCAACTCTATAAAAATTGCAGTTAAAAGTGCGAGCGAAATACCTTTTTGCGAAACCTTAAAAATGTGCACGCAAAAAAGCTCATTGAATGGCTGTGATTTATGGAAAACACTTATGGAAGTGCTTGAATGTGTATGTGACCAATAAATAATGAGGCAGTAAACAGAAACTGTGTTGGCATGAAAAATTGCGAACTTCTTACAGCGAGCACTGTCTGCTGCCGCCCATTTTGCACATTCGGTTAAATTATTTTTAGCGCACACAGCTGTTGTAATGCGACGCGGACTGTGCGTACTTAATTTAAATAAATTACAAACCAACAACAACAGCAGGTCGTTAATGGCGGTTTGTTGTGCAGAGCGAGTCGATCAGCGATAGGAAAAGCAGTGCATTAAACAATAATTCAGCACAAAAAATAATTATCACAAGTTCAATGCGCCGACCGACTTCCTTTGGCACGTTTTCGTTTGCATTTCATTTTTATTAAATTGCCGCAAGAACAAAAGTTCAACACACAAATGCAATTACAAATATTATTAAGCAAACTCGAAATTAAGATAAAATTTAAAGAATTTGCACTTTACAGTTTAAAAATTCAATTTATCAGTAGCAACGAATCGTTGAAACCCCGGCGCGTCCACAGCCCAACTGCCAAATGCCGCGCATTCACTTTGCTGCGCGCCCAGCACTTAAGTCGCCACTTAATGTAATTGCAGTTTGATCCAAATTTTACCATTGATTTGTTTTGCTTTTTTCAAGTATTTTGTCCGCGCGCAGACATGAACCGCAACAGCTATCGAAACTTTTGTTGATTTTCTCTGCAGTGGTTATTTTTCATGAGTGTTTTCATGAATGTTCAGCACCGCCCGCTCAACAACTACCCAATTTCCACTCGATTGCCGCCACCGTTCACCGTTCACCGCTCAGCTACGCACTCATTGCAGCGCAGCTGACAGAGAGCAACCAGCCCCCAACATTCACATTTCTGACGTTGCCGCTTTATCGCTCCAAACGCGCCTTGCTCCACGTTCTGCGACCGCAGCGCGTTTGCCAGCAGATCCGCCGAATCCAGCGCCGCGTTCTCACTTGTTCTCAGTCCGATTTGAGTTGCGCTGGCGAACGATCGTGCGCCGCTGCGTTGTATTAAGCGCGAATCCGTCAACGTCGTTGTCATCGCCGTCGTCGTCACTATTGTCGTCGTGGTCGTAGTGGTCAACGCCGAGCCGTTCTATCGGCAACGTCGCCATTGTCGCCGTCGTACATTTTTTAATAATTTGAATTGTGCCTCTAATTCCAAACAAATAGAAATTATAAATCAGCATAACTAAAAATTAAAACAATATATGTATGTATGTACAAGTGGCATTCAGCAAATAAATAAGTACGAGTTTATATCTGTGTGTTTTCGAGTTGAAGCAAAAAATGTTTGCCCCAGTGAATAAAAAAGTCGAAATTCGTGGAATTCGAATATGCAAAGAATTAATAATAGAATTGTTGCAATATTTATTATTGTTTTTTAACAATCGCGAGATAACGTTAACGAATTTTCGAAAATTCATTGAGCAAACGCCAGTGAGCGAAAAAAGCCGACGCCATGCCACATTAGCAAAGCGGAAAATGCGAACTAGCGAAAACGATTTTAAAAATAGCAACGCAACAGGCAAAACTTTCGAAAGGAATTTTCGAAAATGCTGCAAGAAAAAAACACCGAAACGACTCTTTTATGAATCGGCTGTGACTACCGACGCGGACAACAAGCAACGGCTGCGCAAGTGGCGTTTGTCAGGGGGAGGCCAGCGGCAAGTTGAAAGTGAAACTGTGCACAAATGCCATAAACCAATAACAACACTAAAGATAAGAACAGACACCGAGCAGTATTTTATTTGTAAACTCACTGCCAACTCATACACATGCATAATACACAAATACAAACGGTAGCAACATAAATAAACATGCAACGGCTGCTGGATTTATAGCAAATTAAACAAAACAAAAAACAATACAAAATTATGAAGTCAATTCAAGCAACAACAAGAAGCAACCCAGATGAACCTTCCTCGGTCCAAAATCCAAACAAAACTTGAGCAAATAAATTATGTGCCTGGAAATACAATAACAAATTTGATTTACAGTTTATGAATTACTCGCACTTTGCGCCAATGCGAAGGTGAACATGTGTTAGACAATACGTGAAAGCTTAAACAGAAAAATACGAGATGCTTGGCTGTTGCACAAACCTCCTCTCAGAGCCATTCGAGCTCGATCCCCATCAAGCTGCAAGCAACCAAAACTCCCACTTCAAAAAACATCAAGAATTTACTGGACAGCTAAATTGCCAACCCTCAGTCGTTTATCGTTAATATTTTCGAATGACGACATCGGCCGAAAAAAGGCCTCCTGGCGTGGCCCAAGTTTTGTTGCCCTGCGCAGATATTTTCCCATAGTTGCCAAACCATAAACAGCCAATTTATTTCAATTAAAAAGCGATAAACAATTCGAACCACCAAGTGTCAACCAATAACAAACTGGCATTTAGTCGTGCCGACGCATTCGCCGCTGTGAATGCGTTCGCGTCAAGTTGCGCAGAGCGACGGCGCGGGGGGCACGCACGCAATCGCCATCCACTGACGGCCAGCTCTGACAGCACTGCACGCATTGTTGTTGTATAATTCGTTGTTGTAATCTTGTTGTGAGCACGCGTCGAGCTGTGCGGATGTGGTTGGTTGGTGGCGCGCGTTCGTTCGCTCGTGTGGCGCACATACCAAATTTTCCTATCCAGTTGGCAGTTTCGTTGCATTTCGTTCGCTGCTCGGTTGATGTGTTTTGGCGCTTTGCATTTTCCAATTTGTTTTCGCCGTGAAATGTGGGCTGCAATTGTGAACTGAGCGCCATAAATTTGCTTTAAGTGCTTTCATTACTGCACCGGTGCGTGTTTCGGGGTTTTTCAGTTTATAAAATTATAAAACTATTTTTGAATGGCCAGTTTTGTTTTTATTATTTGTATTCTACTCTATCCCAAGTACTACTTCTTACTATATCTTATTGTGTTTATCTTAATTTAATGGTTTATTTGATTTTCGCCTGTTGTCATCTTCCATTTGATGATAATTTTATTGCCACATTTGTTACCTTCTCGCACCTTTCTTGTTTATTGCTCGGCAATTGCAATTTTTCTTCTTCTTTCGCCTTGTCGTCGCGACGCCAACGTGCAATATGACTAAGGTGGCATTTGTGTTTATACGAAAATTCGCCACTTGATTGCAATTCGTTCACCGACGCGTCGCGACGTGTGCACTGCAATGCCTCAATATTTATTGCCAGCATTAGGAATTGCCGACGTCGACATTGTTCGCTTGGCTGTAAGCAATGTTTTTGATTTTCTTATTATTGTGTTTGCCTGTTATTGCTGCGGCCTCTTGGAAATAATAAAAAAAAAATATTTACATTTTTTTGCTATTAAAACGGCCACTTACAACGCAGCATTTCAAATTGCGTCGCTTCGGAGCACTGCGCGCTTTGCATCGCAAGCAGTCGCTGCCACCTGTGGTGGGCGTCGCTGCGCTGCCACAAATTGTTATTAGGTCAGTAACGGATGTGCGAAGATCTCCTGATCTCTGATCTATTTGGGGCTAATGCGGCAAACATAAAAAGTTGCCTTGTGCAATTACTTCTGAATCACTTCTCGCTTGCGTTCTGTGTGTGCCATGCAATATTAATGAGCCAGCAACAGCACCGATCCCCCTTCAATGAATGCAACAATCGGTGCAACGACACAAGTGCAGTGCCGCCAGTGTGTAGTGGGCGTTGTGCGCGCAGATACTTTTGTAAACATTAATAAATTAATTAGCCAGCAAATGATCGACTTAGCAGTTGATCGCCGTGTCCGATCAAACCAAATACATTTACTTCACAAATTGCTAACAACAACAAAAAAGAGGAAGCAAAGTCGGCCATGGCTATAAAAGTCGCCAGTAAAACAAACAAAAACAAAGAAATGCTTTTAAGAATAGAAAATGAATAAATTTTTTTATGAGGCGCAGTAAACGTGTTCATTTAGTTCGAATCTCTTTGAAATATTTTTTATGATTCATTACATATTCTGCAAGAATAAGGTCCACGTGTTTATGGATGTATTTATGGAATATAAAACACGTAACCCGCTTAACCCAGGAAACCCGCTAATTAATCCTGAAGTTTCACTTTGTTCTTTTAGTTTAATTGAGAATTTTGTGTTGCCTTCGTTTTTATTAGTTTTTTTAGCTGCGTTTCTCCAACGAAGTGTCTTCATATCTATGCATCTTTTTTGTGGTTCTACAAAACAAGTCAGCAAATAATTGCAACTCTCGATTTCCTTCACTCTGCCTGTGCCAACTGCGCCCATATCGCCCACCTTGCTCCATGTTCTGTTTTGTTTTGACTGCGAAATTCCGCGGCTGACAGTTGATTTTATTTGCACTTAAACCACGTTGGCTTTTCGGCACAACGTGAACCGCACTCGCAGCAAAACATATTTGTTTACCAACTGCTACAAATACACACTTCACCAAGTGTCTGTCGCGAGGGCTGGATTGAAAAGAGCCGCCGTGCAAGAACAAGAAATCGTTCCAAGTTGGCAATCGCTGCTCAAAACCAAAGAATAATAAATAAATTCGCCTAATTCGCCGGGTGCACGAACCTGTTCCGGTTTCTCAGACAAACGAAATGTGATCGCAATACATGGACGCAGCAACAACTACAACATGTTGAGCAACATTGTTGCCACTTGCTGCTGTGCGCTGCGCCCCAATCGAGCTGTCGGTTGTTGTGCATTGTCCAAAATTAGATTAGAATGCAGACAAAACACAAAGTGGAAACAATAACCAGACTTATTGCAGCATTGAGCTTGAAAGCGTTGCTAAAAGTTGAAATGACTTTGTGGCGGCTGTGTTAAACTCAGAAAAACGAAGAACCAGATAGTGAGCCAGACATTGCAATTTCCTCTTCTGGCCAAAAACCAACCAACACAGAGCAATCAGCATTCAAGCGTTATAATTTTTTTCCCAGCCAAAATTGCTGTCGAACAAGTTATGAGATAAAATTTATTTTTTATGGGCGAAGATAATGAATGGGTTCTGAAGATCGCCTCGGTGCTAACGTCACTCCAACGCAACGTCACACTGACTTACGCCATGCTCGAGTTTACAATAAGTAATCTGAAAAATTGATTTCCAGCTCAATCACTAACAACTTTAGTTTTTGCTCTCAAATGGTTTTTTTCCCCCTTTCGCAAAACATAAATTAGACTAAATCTTGTATTGTTTTTTATTCGAATATGTATAAGTTTTCAGCGATGTCTTTTTAATTTGGTACCTGTCACCGCATGTAAGACAAAAAAATGCTAAATAATTGAAACAACACGAGAACATTGCTGTGCTTTTTTCCAAAGTTCATTAACAAAAATCGAACATTGAACAAAAAACTCACATAAAACAAGAAATGCCACAAAAGATGCGCAGCCAAAAAAACATAAAAACTAATTAATAAAAATCAAACTCAAATAAACAAAAATGAAAACCCAAAGCGCAGAAAAAATCACTAAAAATAGCCACTGAATTGACAATAAATTATTAAAATGCCAAAAGCAGCAGCAGCACCAGCAACAACAACAACAACAACAACAACAGGCAAGGGGACAGCCGCACCGCACACACTTGTGAACATCGAAAATAAATAAAATTAAACTTGCTTGTCAAACACAAATGAAATCTTATCAGCATCACAACAACAACAGCGACACAACAGCAGCGCCAAAAGAATTGTATCCACAAATAAACAAAAAATGAAATATGCTATACGAAAAAATATTATATATGGCATACGCACACGACATGGAAGTGCAACAACAGAATAATTAAATGTTTTAAAACATACGAAAGAGCAAAACAGTGCTGAGCTGAGTGCTGGAAATAGAGTACCTAAGTATTTGCATAATTGAAATGAGCAACGCAAGGCAGACGAGCGGCGCTGTTGTAGCGCCGAGCGTAAAATCCGCGATTGGACGAGCTTGCTGCCGTAATTTTTTCAATGTCTCGGCGTTACTATTTATATTCGTTTTTATCTGTTGTGGCATTTTTTTGCTCACGTTTCTAATTATCAATTCTTTTTGATTTTTTGTTTTTGCTTTGTCGATAGTTGCGGTCTTATTTTCCTTATTTCATTTTATGTTTGGTCAATTTTCAAACCGAACTGCCAAAACTTGCTACACATTTCGATCAATCAGCCATTGGCCGCTTTTTTTTCAATCATATAAATAGATAAAACAAATAGAAGAAGAAAATTGACTACGTTTAGCAACAACGAAAACCACAATTACTGTGCATTGTCTGCTAAAACAAGTTTTCAGCAAGTTAGTTTTGGTTCAAATGTACAAAAACATGCAGCATCGATTTTCATATGCAACCATGGCGCAGTGGTTAGAACATTAGTAAAGAAAGTGCAGACAACAACTGTGGCGTCCGCTGTCATAGCAGGCAACAGCAAAGCAGACTAAAATCGTTGCCCATGAAAGCTTTAAACTCCTTTTAGTTGACCCTAAAGTTATGAAGAACATAAAGTTGAATGCTTACATAACCTCAATCCAATAAATGCGCGGTTAAATGACCGCTCTGACGCCGCGCCAGCTGATCTCGTGCGACCTGCAGCATTTGCATAAAGCTCACTAAACTGTCAACCATTTGAATGTTTTTGCGCCGAAACGCCAACGCTGTTCATTTTACGGTCACAAATCGAACTTGTAAATTTGCTAAGAACGCGCAGGGAATTAAAATCGAACAAAAATTTGCGCCAAGCGCTTGATGTACTCGTAAACTTGACCCTGAATGCCAAGTTGGCCGAAGTTAAACTCTGTTCATCCCTCCAACTGACTTCATTTCGTAGTAAGTTGCTCGTCCGCGCTGTCCTCGGTCTATCACCGCCTCCGGTCCACTGCCACTAACGACATCAGCCAGCATTCAAGCCCAGACGCTGTCTTTGTCCGCCCATGTCCATAATTTGCCGCTGTTCAACTGTCAGACGTTCATCATCTTCCAGTGCGCCACCAACTTCTAATGGGCAACTTTATTGTCGAGTATTGAAAAGGCGTATCTTACACTCCGGCACACAGCCTTCGTTTCAGTGGGGTTTCCTGTTTGCGTAGCTCTTGTAAATTATCTGCTTAAAAAGTCAAATTCGGAATTCATGTTGCTCTGTTGATTCTGAAAAACTCTCGTCTTTCATACACACGTTCATTGTGTATTCAAACTTCATCTGCGCTCTGCGGTTGGAAGCGGGGAATCACCGTGCCACCATGCCATGGTTTCGCCTCGGGCCAATAAATTATACGAATCGTATTTTCTAAACCGCAAACTGTTTTGTTGACCCCAAATCACCTGATGTGTTACTCGCTTACCTCAGCTATCGCTGCGCTCAACACGCTGCCAGGGCCAATACTTGCAGCGCGAAAATACCCATTTGACACTTTCACCACTTCACACATTAACCAACGTGCAGACAGTCTTTTAAAAGTCAGAACTCTCCGTCTTGTGTACTGCTCGGCCCAACTGTTTTGCGAGAATGTCATCAACCACAAAGTATCAAAGTCTGCTTCGTGTTGACTGTTCCGCAGAGTCGTTGACATTTGGCTGCCCACAACCACACACTCAACAATGCCCACAACAGTGCCATTCTGACAGCCGAATTCCGAGATAAACCTTCAGACGACTCCAAATTGAAATCGCATTCAAAACAAAAGCAACAGGGATGCTGCAGTAATCGTCAAACACAATCGAATCTACGAAATTGCTACTCAAGAATTTGATTTCGTAAACAAATTGCTGCGAGCATGGGAAAACACTCGAGCTGCACCATTGAGAAGTTATGAAGCCAAAATAATAATAACAATGATAATAAAAGCCAAAAACGAAACAAGAACCGGAAAGACATAAGACACAGTAAAAACAAATACGCTACAAGCGGCTGAAGGCGACTGCAACAAGAACTCATTTACGAAAAAGATTACAGCAATTTTCGCAAGTTGACCAAGGAAAGCAATGATCCAACCCTTCTACAATCATCAAAAGTTCTTCATTTGTTTCAAATTACTGTTGTTATTATGCCATTCTTAGTTTTCGTCATTGTGTTCTCCTTAATGTGATTTTAATGTGAATTACACATTGTTAGTCGACATTAGGTCTGTTTGGCAGAGAATAATTTGTACGAATTTGTACAAATTTTTACTGGATCCTGTTTGTTGACGCCAAATGTCCAGTAACGAGAGAGAAACTGAGAGCGTAAAGTGGCAGTTCATTTCGTGAGAACTTGCAAGTTTTTACTAGAGAATTTTTGTCCAGTAACTTTTTGCCAGTGAGAAGAAGAACAAGAAAAACATATGACTGGCTGCCATATGAAACATAAATTTTGAAAACACTTGGAGACAAATGAAAACAGCAAAGAAATTGTCCGTTCGCAAGTCTACTGACCCACAACCGTCTTGCTCAGCTTTACCCGCTGAAGCTGAAAGGGAAGAATTGCAGATTGAGCGCAACGAACTATTTGCATTTTGCATTAAATGTCTGATTTAACTTAATTTACCCTACCACTTCAAACCTCAAATGAAACTTTTAGATCAGCTGTTTCATTCTTTAACCCTCCTGTTTACACCCTTTTTACTGTGTATTGTGAGTGGGCCAAGTCCCGGTGGTGTAACCAAGAGTTAAAACTTGCAATTCCTTACAAATTGCTGTTTGTTTACTTTTTTGGATAGTTTGATTTTAGAGAGCGTACGCTGGCTTACTCTCCTGATATTTTTTACTGGATAATTTTTACTGGAAATCAGGCCAAACAGACCTATTGTGTTTCCCAGCAGCACATTGATTGGGGTTGCCAGGTGGTGTGAATTTTCTCTTTTTGGTTTTATTTTCATTTCTCAATTGTAATATATTTTACATTTCAAAATTTGGGGTAACTTGAACCCACCCACTTGTGAGAAAACTTCCATGAAGCCAGTTGTCTATATGCTCAAAGTTCCTCATATCGAACAAACAAGCAGCATTTGTTTTTATCAATAATCCACTGACAACGGCAACAACAACAACGCATAAAGTCATAAAAAGCCCACGACAATACACCTGCTAACCCATCGAACCGCCCGACTTATATTCACACACCGATCCGATAAAGCAAACTCCTAACGTTACGTGACAAACAGGCTGACAGTGAAAAAAGGTGAAGGTCAACTTCAGACAACCAACAAAAAAGTGACAAGTTATTTTTAGGATTTGCGAAATTTCTGGTTTCAGTTACAGACATACACACACACACACAAACGAGCAGACGAACCAATTGGTTGGCACACACACACACAGCCAAACGCATACAATCAGCCGGTGGTTGGCTGGCATGCGTTTCGGTTGCGGCTAGCTGTCAGCAACAACAAATCGCGCATGGTGCAGTTTATGAGACAGTCGACGTTCAAGCGGCGGTAATTGACAGCTTCTGAGCGCAGCTTAGGCCGCTGTCGTGCGGCCAATGCATTTCCCCTGTTCTGTTCTATTCGTTTCGACTTCCGATCAGTGATCAGCAACAGTGTTCTTATCGATATCGTATTTCAGCGCTTATGGACTTCAAAATTCACAACACACATGTGTGTTTACAAATTTCGATTTTAATTTTTTAATGACGCTAACAAAATCGCTTCGAGATCCTATTAAGCAGCGCCGACAGCTGTGTCGAATGGCGCGACTCGCGCAATCGGTGCCCATCCACGCACACGCGCGCACCTAACCAAAACTAATCGCCGTGTCGGCCAAATGTTGTCGTTGTGCTGTGTGCCGGCTCTTGCAAATTGCAAATCTGACACGAGCATTCGAATTTGTTTCGACTTGGGGCTATTTCTTGTAATGCTTGCTTGGCTGCTTTTCTAAATATTTTGATTTATCGTTGAGTTTTCGTACAAATTTCTAAAGCAACAAAAGAAACACGGCGCCAAATTATGCATTTTCGTTTGTATGTACAATAAATAAATATGTGTGATGGCCATGTGATCTGCGTCGCTGGCCGTTGGCCGTTGGCTTGTGAGTCAGCAGCGAGCGTCCGAGCGAAATGTGAAAATAATGTGTAGAAGGTTTAGAGAAGACAATCTGTGTGATTTAAAATGAGTTTGAATCGGATTACAGAAAATATTTGGTGTTTCTGTGGCCTCAGCTAATGTTTAGTTGAGTCACAGAGGTAAAAATTGAACGCAAACAAAAAAATAAAAACAAGTGATTTCAAGTGATAAACAAATAAATTTTTAAAAAAGCATCTATTCCACATATACTCCTCACGTGTGTCCCATTCAGTGCTCTTGTGTATTAGTATTAAAATTGTTTTTTTTTTTAGTTGTAGATGCAAAAGTGATGTGCAATGCAGTGTGTAAATAAAGTTTGAAAGTTTGCTGCTAAAATGTGAAACTCATACAGAGCACTCACCGAGTGGTAAAAACCCGAAAATTTCTAACAATAATGAAAAATCTGAAAATTCCAAACTCTGCGCAAAATTAAATATTACAGTTTGAAAACTACCGAATACCAAAGCATCGTCATAACATTGCGCCAGTACTACCCGCTTGCCGCTAAAATGCGCTAAGGCCCTCTGCTGCCGTATCGCAATCGCCAACGTCACGAAGCCTCCACAGCCAGCCGTGCGGACTATAAGATTCGCCGGTATAATGCAGCAAACACTTCTCCCCATATCTACGCTGCTGCTACTACTCAGCGCCTGCACACTTCAACAACAGCAACGCCAGCAGCCGCCGCCGCCGCAATCGCCGCAGAACAACGGCCTCGTGCCCATCCTCATAGCCGAGCGCGAGATATTCGCCTCCGCCAAGAGCCAGCGCACACAGCGCGTCCAGCATTTCACTGCGCCGCGCCACAACAACACAGCCCACTATGCGGTGCGCAACATCACACTGCTCGCCATTTTTCCCAGCAACGAGCCGGACAGCAAGAACGACTGCGTCATGTCGAAAGCGATGCCGGCGCTGGAGCTGGGCATCGCGCAAGTGCAGCGGCTCGGCTTCCACCAGGCGTACGTGGACTTCACGCTCATTTCGCGCGACTCGTTCTGCTCATCCACGGACGGGGCAATCGGCCTCTTCGAGATCTACATACAGTGGCCGCAGGTGAACGCCGTGTTCGGCATGCCGTGCGAGTACGTGCTGGCGCCCATTTCGCGCTACGCTGGCGTCTGGCAGATCCCGGTGCTGACGACGGGCGGCAGCGCCAAGCAGTTCAGCCAAAAGGCCGAGCACTACCCGACGCTGACGCGGCTGCGCGGCTCGGTCGAGAAAAATCTGGACGACACCGTGCTAGCGATTGTGAACGAGTTCAACTGGACGCACGTGAAGCTTCTCTACGAGACGGACGACCTCACCGTAAAGGGCCACTCGGTGTGCTTCTTCTGCATGTCGACGGTGCACGACAAGCTAGGCAAGGCGTCCATCATGCCCGCGGGCTTCAATGCGAACAAACTGAACGCAACCAATATTGTTACGATACTCCACGACATATCGAAGGAGGTGCGAAGTAAGTATGCGCTAGACATACGAAGATTAGGGGGTGGGGATTAAAAAGATCACAAATAAACATATTTTCTCGATATACGCTTAGTTCTCCCAAGTCAGCTTTATGGTATCTAGTGTTCTTCCACAATAATTATTTATTTAAATGCACTTCTCATCTTGACTGACGTACTCATAAGTACAACCGACTATTAGTGCCTCCACACGTAATCGGCAATTACGGCTGCCGTTCTCTAATTGCCAGCCACTTGCAATGACGATGTACGAGTTTTCCTCGCCCCAAACTGACTCAAACCGACTAACAGAACGTCTAAAAATACAACTTTACACACAGCAAACACTGATTTAACTTAGAAGCGAACATTGTACTTGTACAGAAAAGAGATCTAGAAATGCATACAGTGCAAAAAACGGAGCCGATAAAAAAATCTCCAACTCCAATTCGGCCACCAAAAGTGCCGAAATAGTTTTTGGTCGACAACAACTTGGAAATGATCAAATACCTCGATGCGAGAAAATGCAAATAGCAGCGATTTACTGACGCAGATTGTGGGGGGAGGACGCGACTGTTGGACTAAGGTGCTTTCTGTGTTCACTGCTTTCTGACTAATCCACACCAAAATGAGGGCCAACTTGAGTTTCAACGCTGGGACATGGCCTCTCCTTGATTTCGTGGGTGCCGTCTGTCCGCCACCGTGGGTCCAACAAACCAGCGCAAACGCTACGTTTTCTACGTGTGCTTAATACGCCGACCGCCGCTCAATAATTATTTTTAATATTCATAGACTAAAGATATGGCACAACGTTCGCACTCTCACACTCGTTGAGTCGGTACTCAGCCCGCAATTACAATTGCCAAGGGCGCTGCGGGCACAGATAGCTTCACCTCAATCGAACTACGCCGAATAATGACAGCTGCGCGGAGGGGTTAATGGCCATTTGCAGAGGTTGAGATACTGGAGCGCATGGGGCAAATCGCACTCTCCACCGTCAATCGAATGAAATTTCAATGGCTTAGAACAGCCGCGTGCACATGTGTGATTGTTTTAGGCGCACGGCGGGACGCAGGGTTGAACAGAAATGTTGATTACAGCTAAACAAAGTTCAATTGCGCATCACACTGCAGCTGCGTAGAAGCTTAAAATAACGAAACGCAGCTTGCGCGACTTGTCCGACGCTTTTGCCATATAGCAACAAAGCCCCGGCAAGCGCAATTTACCGCAAACACATGCAGTCGGCATTTGTCGCCTTTCTTTCGCACACTGTGAAACTGCTGCAAAGCCAATTAATGAACCGACTTGTGTGGAAGCGGGGACGGCAAACTTCCACAAAATAATGCACACAGCGCCAAATTAAGCAGTTTGCCGCTTGCACAACAGGAAGTGAAGTCATAAAGTTGTAAACATTGCGCATAGAAATATCCGACAATGCTAAAAATATACACAAAAGACTTGCGAAAATTATCAACAGTCACATTCACGAATGTTTATTACTTGCCGAGATTGCTGCGTGACACTGTCGCCCAAATGCCATCGACGCGCTATGCGTTGGAGTTGTTAGAGCCATTTGTTGACAGCTAATAGTAAACGAGAACTGCTGCCGGCAATGCTTTCTTGTAATTGGTATATTGGCTTTGTGCCTTTGACAGCCGACTCCAACTCAATGCCAGTCACGTGGGGCGCCTGTCTTCGCGAAATCATGTTCCGGTGAGAGTGCGGTGTCATTTGACCCGAGTCCTTTGCAGCTCGAACAGCGCTGAATGCTCGCCATTAAATTGCAGGGCCCTTCCGTTCATACGTCAAGACACATGTACAACATGAATACTTGCGGACAGCTCGGCCTTAATCCTAGAAGGAGACACCACTATAGGCAGACACCACTATATGTGTGGTGCATGTACACGATGTGTGATTTATTCTGTGGTCAAAAGCCACAAGCATTATGGTTTTGAATTGCTATTGGAATTAAGTTTTCAGCGAAATATACTTCATTTTCGTTTGCAGTCAAAGTTCAAATGGTCTATCAAATGTCTAGTTGAACTCGGTCCGCGAGAGATGCGATTCTTTCTTCTTTCTCTCTTTAAAAATCGCCAACTTTTCAGAAGAGCGGAAAACATTTTTACAATTGTACAAAAGTCTTTCCAGCACTATTTTTCTTCTATCCGCAATCCTTTTGTTACACCGTGCGACAGCATTTTTCACACTGGAAAAAATCCATATGGGCGTGAAACTAGAGACCAAACATAGTAATACGTACTCAGTTTTTCATTTCTACATCCATTGTCCTTTTAAAAGGTCTTCAAAATTTTGAAGGGGATAAAAATAAAAAAAATTTAAAAATTACTTAACCTCGTTAGAATATGGCGATATGTATATCAAATGAAAGAGGAAAGGCTCAAGAGTTTCAATAAGTTTCAATAATAAGAGTTCGGCTTCAAAGCACTAACAGTGTCAATAATAGCAACGCTACGTACATGTTTTTGATTCAACAATTGACCGGCCAATTTCAGTCCCGCTCAATAATATTCCGCCGCGATAAATAGGTTCATATAAAAAATCGTTCACATTTAATTGTGAGTTCAAAATTGTCGAAGATGTTGCGGGCATTATTTTTATTGCTGCCGCCTTGCTACGTATGGGCCCAGCAACGCCACAAAGTCTGCCGGTGGCCAATAAAAATGCCGCGTCGCGTCACGTCACGTTTTCATTTCTATTTTTATGTTGGCTGCTTTGCGGCATTCCAATTGATTTGGGCTTAAGCGGCGTCTGGCTGAATGAGCTGGAACGCGATTCGACTCGATTGAGCTATTGGGTTCTATTCCGACTCGACTCAATTAAGCGTCAATTACTTACGTCAACAGCCATTCGGCGACCAGCCGTCAACAAGCGCAACTACAACAAAAAGCCGGCAATAATTTACAAATTAATAAAAATTAGACGCGAGCTGCCAATAACTCAATTTATCTAAATGGCTTAAGCGTCGCTGTCCTCAGCGACTACAACTGTTTGCATTGTTCGCCCCTCACGACTTGCGCGCCTTGGCGTTGTGCCCGTTGCGCTCTCGGCTGCCGTCAGTTAGATGCGGAAGCTCAGTAGCAACTTGGGCGGCTGCAACCGTCGCTATTTATGGCGGCGCGTATGAATTATGCTCCGGCTGGGTTGTTGTCGTCGACAATGTGTCATGGCGCTGGCGATAGCGATCGTGTGCTAATGTCGATAATGATCGCCGTGCGTGCTCTGACGACGTCAGTTGCTCGAGCGATTTTGCTTACATTGCTGACAACCGACGGCTGTCGGGGTGGGATTAGTGCGCGCGTCTTGTCATCACATTTAACATAGTTTCAGTCAGCAAGTTTTAGTTTTTACTCGGTCGTTGATGTGTTGACGACATTAATTGTTGTTCTGCTGTTGTTTTTTGTGCTCACACTACGAGCGGCAAACGATTTGAATCTCAATTCGACGCTTCTCTTCTTTGTATCATGTTAAAATATATGTACGTACGTATGGAAAAAACATCTGCTTGTTGCGACAGTTTGACAGTTCGAAGCAAGGTTTTTCATTAGAGAGATGTATGTAAAAAACCAAAAGCTAACATCATACCGATTTGCTCTTTTTTACTTGCTTTACTTACTTACTTTACTACTAAAAGCTAACATCATTTCTGATTTGCTCTTTTTTACTTGCAGTTGTCATTATGTGCGCCCAGCCGGAGAACATTCGTCGCATTATGCTGACCGCGGAGGAGCTGAATATGATCGACAGTGGCGAGTACGTTTTCATCAACATCGAATTGTTCCCCCGGTGAGTTAAGGAATTGAACATTTTATTTAAATTTTTATTTAAATTCTCGTTAGCGCATTTCATCAGCTTCTTCACCCATTGTTATTGCAATTTCCAATAACAATTCAAAGAGATTCAAAAGCAACGTCTGACAGTTGCAAAAACTCCGCATGACCATTGGTTTTCTACGATAACAAAGAAATAAGCACCAACAACAACAACAACAGAAATTCATAAAAATAAAACCAGAAGTGGCATCCGACTCATGTCGAATTTAGAAACACATTGCAAAGTCAATAAAATTCAAAACATGCAACTTATAAAACTATCTTTCAAATTATAATATTCCAAAAATTTCGGGTTTTCCAACAGCAACGTTCCACTCAAGTTTGTATAAATCACTGCGCACACACATAACTCGACTTCGTAACACATTTCGGCTAAGCCGAGCGGATGTTGCCATTTATCATTTACTATAAACAAATTATTGTTGCCATCTCGAACAACAAATTCCGGCTACTTACTCAGCTTGTTTACAAAACAGCAGAAGTAAATGTAGGACAACATCGCGCGGCCAGCGAGCGACGCGACGGGGAGAAATAATGAGTTAATCCCCGACACTTACATGAATCGTACAAATCGGTCAAGATAGCAGACTTCAGTTTCTTGACAGTTTGGTATCAGCACTCAGCGCGACGACGAATCAGCAATGACTTGGCATTAACTGTGTGGTCAAAAGCAATAACCGCTTAAGTTGACTTAATAATAAATTCAGTTATGGATGCCACCACGTTCCCTTGACTGTGCTCTACGTTTGGGTATAATCGGAGAGTTTGTAACTTTAAAATAAAAAAAGTTATTAATAAAAACCTATTCGCATTCCCATAATGAACACACTACGCGCTAAAACTTTAAAACGAGATTGCTCGAAACAGCAATTTTCGACTTAGACGGTTATGACTTTTGACCACAGAACTGTCAACTGGAAGAAGGCCAGGAGCGCGCGGCAAAACCCAAACAGCGCCAAGACGCACGGGCACGACGCGTTTGCGTATTGGCAAACTATTATCGGCGTAGCATCAAACTGGCTTTAAGCGGAAACCTGCCGCAGTTCGTTGTCGTTGTACGATTAGGCGCACATACGTGCGTTTTATAATTAAAATTTCTCAAAATTTCGCATTGATTGAACTCACTCACATTACGAAGAAAATAAACCACAACAAAAACACCCAAACCCATGGCCACTGCAACCATTACAACAACAGTAATAAGCATGGGTACTAATTGCTAATTGCTTTCCTTCCTGCTTACTTTGTATGTAGCTGGCAAATCTCGAACCTGCCCAAAAGGCGGCAAAAGTAGAAACAGCAATAATTACTTTATTGTTATTGCCACTGTGAATCTGCTATTTTAGTGTTTTAGTGATTCATTGTGTATGTGGTTGTTGTTGTTATTTTTGCCGGGGCTTTGTAACTTTGTCAGCATTTTATAGTGTTGTTGTGTTGTTGTTGTTGTTGTTGTTGTGCACAATTTAACTTCTTGTTGGCAGTGGCAAAAAACTCAGTCTAAGCAAATAAATAACAGTCAGTTGAATTGATTCGATCGAAGCTGACGAGCTACACGACAGGCTCACAGATTCAAAATAGTAACACAAAAGGCAGAATGTGGTTCAAAACTATTTTTAAAACTATTTTCTGTGCCAAATCAATAAGGCTACACTCAAAGAAATCGTCAGGTGGTAGCAATGTCTATGTGACAAAATTATGGCGACCAATTTTTTTAATAAAAATATATAAAAATGATCGCTTTGAAAAAATTATGATCTGCCACAAATTTCTGCCAAGATAATTGGCCTAAACGGCAGCTCTCGCAACAATTCTAAAAGCACTTACCGCACTCGATTCGATTAACAATTATTTTCAAGCACAAAAGATCGCCGCTCAAATGTTAACCACGCGTGGTGTCAAACATTTTTCTTCGGCTATTTGACTGACTGGCACTTATCAATCACGGTGACTTGGCCTTGAGGAATTTAAAAGGTTTTTAGAACCAATTATACGCGCACTGATTGCGGTAGAACCCCACCAACAGTACGCAAGTGCTAACAATAACAACAAAATTTACATATCGACCAAAACAAATATATATCAGCAACAAAAATTCAACAATCAAAATAACAGCATTGACAACGACAAAAGACATCAAACACAACAACATCAAGAACGTAAGAGTTATAAATACGCCGACCGCAAACTTTGCATAATTTTCCACAAGCAACAATCGGCCAGAGCGTGAGTGTGTGTATGTTTGATGGTGTTGTGAACTGTGAAAGGAATTTCAAGAATCGGCATTCGGCCCCAGAAGCAATTGAAAAGAATGGCGCGTACTTTGATGTCCCCACCGGCGGCGCATGCTAAGCAGCAGCAATTCCGTGGCATTATTGTGCAGAATTGGCCGATATTGGCGCAGAGGTGACGAGCCCGTAGCAAAAACGAATGGCCGCTGAATTCGCACACAATTCGCATGGAGATGATGAGACATTACATCAAAAATAATTTAGAATTCCAAGCAAAACCCCTCCTATGCGGCCATCACTGCAATAAGCTGAGAAAGATTTCAATATTAATTTCAATATTTGCATTAAGCTGCCATCA
Organism: Melieria omissa; assembly: GCA_963971225.1. NCBI lineage: Eukaryota > Metazoa > Arthropoda > Insecta > Diptera > Ulidiidae > Melieria > Melieria omissa. Next base: position 57,859,295 of record OZ020267.1, on the reverse strand, counting down.
AAGGAAGCAACTAGACAATTTTCTATGCTTGACAAATGTCACTCACGGCCGGAGGCACAAGAGACCACCACATCTTTTATTAACTGCTACAGAGACAGTGCAACAAGCACGGCAAGCAAAGCAGCTGAATTCAAGCATCCCAGAGAAAGAAAAAAAAAAAAAAGCATCCCAGAGAAGAAATATGGGGTACAACGACGGTGCAGCAAAGTGCACACATAAACCGTTAATGCAATACCGCGGGGAAGACTACATTTGCGTGTCTCTGCAGTGAGCTTAACGCGCCATGTGTGACATGTTCATTGATATATTTATTTATTTATTTATTTATTCGCGTGTATATTCGTCACAATTTTGCGGTATTTTGCAATATTTAGCAAAGCGATTATTTTTACTGAAATTGCGTGTTTGCATAATAAACTGGCCAACAATCAGCTGCCTTATGAGCCATCAAAATACCTACATACATAAATCAAATGTGTCATAAGGAAGTGCTATACTGAAGTACACTGCTTAGAAAGTATTCTGTATGTATGAAACCTCACTTCCCTACAAGAACATTGACGGTCATATGATCGGTCATATGACCGACATGCCTGACCGATGTTTCGGTCAGCTCTCCGAACAAAGTTTCTATCATTTTTGAACAGGCGGTGTGAAAAAACTGACCGAAACTCTCGTGTACGTGTGATTTTTGTTTCACTCTAACGCACACCTTTTGCATATTAAGAAAAGTGTAGTTGCTCTGCTCTAACGCATACGTATTCCAACCTCCAAATATTTAGTTTTTAATGGCTATTTCACCGCCGCCGCTGCGGCAGCCGCCGTAGCTCAGCGGCTAGTGCGTTGGCCGCGAGTCAAGACTCCGCGAGTTTAAATCACCGTTGCAGCAAACTTTTGTTTTTTTTTTTTGTCGGCGTAGCAGCAAACACCGAAAACAATGGAAATTTCAGTCAGTTGATCGGTCATGTGCCGAAATCACTGACTGAAATGCTGATGCAAATATCGGTCACAATGTGATGTATAAATCGGTCACTCATGACCAATACTCAATATTGAAAAAATTCAGGTTTTTATTGAAATTTTTTGGAAAAACCGTTTGCTTTTACTTCTGTCTGAATTTATTTTAAATTAATTTAAGTAAAACAATATATCAAAAAATTGAATTTAAAAAAAAATTCATTTGCGGTCTGCTTGGATGACCACATATTGTCGCAATCGAAGGCGTTTTGCTTAGCGCGACATCATTGGCATCGGGCTTCCTTGGCCTTGCGCTTCGGTACTTGTTATGGCCCAATATTGAAGTTACTGAAAAGTACAGAGTTATTTAAATATTCAAATAATATTATTTAAATTAAATTTCAATTCGATTTCTTACCTTGTTTCTGTTTTTCTTTTTTTCGGCGTTTGAAAAAACGGAGTTTGAACTTGGGCTCGCGCGCGTCGTACTTGCCTCGCGTCCGCGCGCGTTAACCAGCTGAGCCACGTAACTACGGCAGCCGACGGCTCTTAATCATTTATATTAACTCCGATGCGAGTTCTTGTCAGCAGTTGTTTCTATTGTTGTCTCATTCTTACACATGCGTGTATAAGCAATTAATGTTTCTATGGTTGTCAAATGGTTTGTTTCAGTTTAAATGAAAGACAAATTGCAGCGATATGTTGTCTCATATGGGCCAAATTTCATGCAAATGTATTGGTAAAGTCAAAAAATGTTGCGAATGTAGTAGAGTTTCGGTCAGTCGCGTCTTGTAGGGTTGTTACCCAACTAGCGACAAACTGTCACGTCGCGACATAGCAGTAAATGTGATGCTTCTCATTGCAGCCAATGTTACCCACAGCTACTTGCTTAACCCTTTCCGGTCATTTTCCACATTTCCTGAGATAAAAATTTTTCCTTTAAAGTATTGGCTCTCATTAAACATTTTAGCAATAAAATTAAAAAAAAAAAAAAAATTTTTAGGTTGAGAATTACAGCTCAATCAATTTTGTACGATTTATCGTACAATGGTCCGCAAAGGAGTAAAAATTCATTATATTTTGGTTTCGTTTTTTTCAGTTTTATGAACAATTCATTGATTTTTTTGATAGAAAGCATAAATTATAACAAAAAATTAAAACGTATTGTAATTTTGATCGAAACTTATATAAGTTATATATATAAACAATTCAGTCACTTATATTTGTGGGAGTGGCAAGTACGCATGTCTAACCTTACATAACCTGTGTCTGCCCAGTGAAACACAAAATCGTCTAGTAATTCTTATTTTTAATCGAAAATTGCCGAAAAGTCGAATTTTATTAGTCACGTAGGCTACAGATGGGAGTTGTAGGAATACAAGCGCAAAAATTATTTTCCAAATCCATAACTTAAAGAAAATGCAAACACAACTTGCAACCTTTGCTTTCCATTTGCACGATATATCGTACAAAGCTTTGCAACCCTTGTGGTCACTTGTACTATATATCCAGTGGCGCACACGGAGGTCTGGGGGTTTAAACCCGAAATATTTTTAAGTTAGTACATAAATGTAATCTAAAACCGTCGCATATATGTTCAATCATCAATAACACCACTCGACACAAAAAATGCACCTAAAAAAAGTGTTTTCTAGACTAACTTTGGGCCGCTGAACACGAAACTGAAGATCAAACAAATTTTGTGAGAAGCATTTTCAAATCTTCGAAAAACCAGTTTTTACGCTGTTGTTTCAATTATGAGCACAAATCTCGTAAACGAACCATCCGACTAACACAAGATGTCCGTCGGTCAGTAGATAATACCTTAGCTTTTCCAGAGATACACCAATACCTCAGTTTGCGTCGTTGTTACGTTCCAACAAAACACTACGCAAACTGAAACGACGCAAAGTGAATTATGATTTCCTATAGCAAACCATGTAAAGATCGAAGATAGGTTCCAGGGTTACGAAAATACTACTTTTTAAAAAGAAAATTGAACAAAGTAAACATTTAAAAAACAAAAATAATATAAAATTTTATTACATACATACAAAAAACAAAAAAACAAATTCAATTAAAACAAAATAAAATATTCAATTAATTTATAAAAACAAAATAAAAATTAATCACTATCTGATGAGTTCATAGTGGTTGTTTTTACAAAAATTAGAAAGGGAATCCCCGAGTTTTGATGGCATGGCGCAATTAGAAACAAAAGTCGTGCCATCTTTTAGAAAAAAAAAATTAAAAAAAAAAAATTAAAGATTCGAATCCAAAACAACGCAACTTCGAAAATCTAACGACGCGCAGTGAAAATTATTTAGTACTAATTCAGCAGCGACGCAACTTCGATAAGACGCAAAACGAAACGACGCAAAACGAGGTATTGGTGTATACAGATTGTCCAAATCAGATGAGATTTGGAGAAATTACTGACGATGAAAGTTGTAAAAAAGTAAATTTTTCGACCATTTTCAAAAATTATAAAATTCTGAATGTTTTTATAGATAAAATAAATTATTTCCTTTGGTTTCAAAACCTAAGATACAAAATATATTATTTGTGCAAATATTCATCAATGGAATCGAAAGAAAAATGACAAAGTTATGAAGCACTGAGTGAAAACACCAACTTTACATTTACTATACCGTGACCCATCCAAATGTTGATATAGGCGTGAAACTAGAGGTCATTTACCAGGCATAGACAGTTTTCATTTTCTGACCCAAAGTGATTTTTAAAAGACTTTAAAATTTTAAGGACATACACATTTCAAATATTTTTTTAAATATTTGCGGTTGCGCAATAATGAAGATATGGGTATCAAATAAAAGAGAAAAATTGTCTCCTTTTAAATAAATTTTCTATTTTGAACTTTCGGTACCAAAATATGTCAGGGGAACATACATGTTTTGAATGTTAGTCTGTAGATTGATACATCTAAATTTTATTCTATTTCAAAGTTCTCAAAAAAGTTACACGTAATCCCCCCCGAAACGAAACCCTGCGTGCGCCACTGTATATATCGTACAATTTTTTTAACCCTCCGATGCTCAACAAGATCCATAGGGACCTATGGCGTTTTTAAAAGAAATTATTTTGTATTTTATACGTTTTTGCCATCTGTCTGTAGAAAAAATACGTATTTGTTTATTAAAACATATGCACAAAGCTTAGCCTTTGGGCTTTCCAAACACATCTACACACATTATGTAACAGTACATTACACAATTACAAGCCTTATATGCAATATTACAAAAGAGGTCCCTGGGACCTTGTTGGGCTTTGGCCGTTTAAAAAGTTGCCGGTTATCGGAGGGTTAAACACTCGTTAAAAATATTTATGCGCAAAAAGTGTTTAATTAATTTTATAAATCAACTGAGATTCAAACATTGACATTTTTTTAGCTTTTTTGCTACCAAACAGAAACACCGTCACTTGCTGGTTTTTCAAATTCTTGCAAATAGCTGCTTACAAAACTCACTCATACTAAGTAACCGCGGCTATTATGATTTATATTTTAAAACAAAATGATACAACACAGCCTACTTAATGAAAATCTGTTCCATAAAAAATGCGTTCGCTGTCAAATAAAACATCTTCAAAAAACTTGTACGATATATCCTACAAATTTCCGGAAAGGGTTAAGTATATCTTAGTCGCACAACATAGGAAACAAAACACCCCACATTCTGAGCTCACCAAGAGAATTACCAACTTGGACATGACCTGCGCTAAAATAAAATGCTTGGCGGCAGTTCCGCACAGAGGGAAAAACAGTAGGAAAAGACATTACTATATACAGATGAAACCCATATGAGCCAATGTAATGTCTTCGTCATTTCTAAACACAAATCGACATAGATTTAACGAATATCATTCAAATCAATTATAAAAATAAATCACTAATTACTGGGTGTGAACACACCACTACAAATTTACACTCAATTCAATATTTCACTCACTGCTTCATTCATCGATTTTCAATTGAGTGAAAAACGGTCAGCTGAGTGCAGCTGAATGAGTTTCTGTTTTAGCTTTTTTCATGTGTCTTTTCTCGCATTGTCGCATTGTCACTGCCATTGAAATTGGTTCAACACAAAGTGATAAGCGCGATTTTTCCATACATTTATATTTCCTATATTACTTAATTGGCATTTCTATGTGGCAATTTTATTGTGTTTTTCAATATTTGCTCGTTTCGAACTCAGTTCATTGCATTTATTTATTTTGTATTTTCAAAGCTTCCTTCGGTTGTTTTTATCGTTATTTCTATGATAGTTTGTGTAGTTATGCAGACACAGACTTTCAAGTATTTGGAACCATAAACTTGCACTGGCACAGCGTAATACAAAAACGCAAATTATCGCACTTTAATGAAATTTGATAAGCATTCCGAGTGCTGAGTATGGAACAAAATATTTCAATATAACTATTTTATGAGATTATTGCTTGGTCGTCGGTGTTGTTGTTATGTATATATATGAAAATAGTTTAAATGTCGAAAAGAAAGAATATGAATTAAATAGCATAAATTGACTTATTTGACTAGTTTTGATTGATATATCATCAAATTGGTTTTACACTTTTAGTTTTGAGTTAATACTATTCGAAATTTTACTATTTTGTAGCCTTTTATTTATTATACTTAATATTACTCTTCACTTCAATCCAAATTGCCTGGAGTCAACGCAAACATAATTCGATTGTCATTAAGGGCTGCTTCCACAAAACAAAGTCATACTGCTTAGTGTCCCTCGCTTTTTTAACATTTTTTATCAAATCACATTTCCAGCTGAAGTCACCTTCCGCGCTTATGACAAATTTATCATTCGTTCTATCGTTTTTCTCGTGCTTGCAGCGCGCCAGACATTACGCGACAGCCGTGGTACAACAAAACTGACACAGCGGAAAATAATGACAGAGCACGGAAGGCGTATTCCGCTATACTGACGGTTACCCCGATGCAGCCTGACGACGATGAAAACAGTCGCGTTTCAAACAAGGTGAGTGCGCCGCACGCAGCAACTTGGCATCCGGCAAGCGTGAACGCCAACAGAAGGCAAAAGGACCTGAAAAAGTTTTAGACTAAAAATTTTATTTTATGCCGCTAAACTTTGCGGCAGAAACGAAAGAAAACATCCGCCGGCAACCGTTGTTTGCTTGGATGTACTTGTCATCCTAAGAGAGATTTCTCTACATAACGTACCAACCTCACTACATACATGCATACATGTGTTTGTATATGCATATGTGCATACATATATATGTATATATTTGTAGCATTGAGAATACAACAGAATCATATAAAATAGATTTTCCTACTTCCATTGTTGTTGCCTGTGTGCAGCAGAAAGTTTCCTTAAACTCCAGCCGAACCCCACTCATCGTCATTTCGAAATGGTGACATTTCAATTCTTGTCTTTCTGCCCTTTGACTGTTGGGGTGTCCCAACAACCAACAAATGATTTTCCGGCCCACACTGCCACAGAAGTTGCTGCTTTACTTCTGAGTTTCCTTGAAATTCTGATTTGAAATTTCCGTTTGGCGCTACAGATTAAGGAAATCGCCGCCAGCAAGTACAACTACACATTCCAAGACAATGAGTCCATCTCCACGTTTGTCACGACCTTCTTTGACGGCGTGCTGCTGTATGCCACCGCGCTCAACGAGAGCATACGAGAAGACCCCACTACGCTGACGCGCTCCATCAACGGCACCGACATGGTGCGCCGCATGTGGAATCGCACCATCTCCGGCATCACCGGCAACGTCACCATCGACGCGAACGGCGACCGCATTTCGGCCTACTCGCTGCTCGACATGAATCCCGAAACGGGCTACTTCGAGGTGGTGGCCAACTTTCTGCACAATCGACTGGAGTTCGTGCCGGGCAAGAAGATACATTGGGCCGGCGGTCTGCTGGAAGCACCGCCCGACGTACCCATATGCGGCTACGATGGCACCAAGTGTCCCGACAACTGTAAGTACTCAATCCACAGCGAACGCGACTCGTTACGCAAATCTTGGCAATCTTCTTCCCCCCAGCCCTGCCTGGCTACGCCATACTCTCGATTGTGCTCGGCATCGTCGTACTGCTGATGACCGTGTGCTTCGTCTTCGGCTACCGCCACTACAAGGCCGAGGCGGAAATCAACTCCATGACGTGGAAGGTGTGCGCTGCCGACGTGATGTGTCCCGAGTTCGGAGGCCGCGGCCTGCGCGGCTCGTTCCACTCGCTGGTGCGCCAGAATTCACAGCTCACCCTCATGTCCGAGGATCAGAGTTCGTTTTGCGGCGATCGGCAGATGTTCATACCGGTAGGCATATATCGGGGCTGCGAGGTCGCCATCAAGACCATCGACAATCGCAACATCAGCCTGACGCGTTCGCTGATGCTGCAGTTGAAGCGCATGAAGGATCTGCAGCACGATCACCTGGTCAAGTTTTACGGCGCCTGCTTGGATCCGCCGAAACGCTTCCTGCTCACCGAATACTGCCCAAAGGGCTCGCTGCAAGACATACTGGAGAACGATCAATTCCAGCTGGACTGGATGTTCAAGCTGTCGCTGATGCACGACATTGTGCGCGGCATGCAATTCCTGCACAACTCGGACATACGTTCGCACGGCAATCTCAAGTCGTCCAATTGCGTCGTCGATTCGCGCTTCGTGCTGAAGCTCACCGACTTCGGACTGCATGAGCTCAAGCGGACGCACTACGACATGGACAGCGATGTGGAGGACAGCAACAGTCACGCCTACTGGAGCAGTAAGTTGTGTTTTCAGTCAGTAAAACGGCTGATGGTATGTTATCCCCAAAAAAAAAAATTACATACAATTGGAACACTACTGGAGACTGTACTAACTCCTTGAGCCCCGGGGACAATGACTGCTCGCTATGAAACTACAACAAATGCTAACGATTTCCCCTTTTTCGTTTTACCTTTTGCAGAACTGCTTTGGACAGCGCCTGAACTGTTGAAAATGGAAAACAGTCGGCCGCTGGAGGGCACGCAGAAGGGGGACGTCTACTCGTTTGGCATAATCGTGCATGAAATCAGCACGCGACAGGGACCCTTCTACCTGGGCAAGACTGAAATGGAGAAATCGCCGAAAGGTAAGTGAGGCTCCTTCATGTCTCGTGTACAATTTCAGAACATGCCCAATGCAATCATCGTTGTTGGCTCAGCAATCAGCGCTGAATGCAATGCCCTGAAAACGCCCCACACCAGATAATCAAAAGACAGCATTTACGCTGCAGTAGCTACTCCGCTCTTGCTGGCAGCAATCAAATCCAATTATTATATTAATTGGAGTCCATTTGAGTTGACGAGCACTAACATGCGGGCAGTGTAGCTCGTTGCACGCAGTCGCCACATAAATGGCGCAAATCAATTGCCAAAGTTTTGCATTCCGAATTGTTGAACCCATCCACTTACATTGTCAGTCAACATTATCCGGCTTCCGCCCATGCCGCCTCTGCCGCCGTCAACTTCAGGCAATCCTCCCGCGCAATTCGACGGAACCTTTGTCGCCTGTCCAATGGTCATGCGTCTGCTTATTCACGAAATTCATTCATTCATGAAATGATGGCTGCCGAAATTCTATTGGCATAGTTTTTTTTCTTTTTTTCTTGAGGTTGGGCAGGAAGGCTACAAGCATTCCATAGCACTCAGTCCATTTTGGACCATTGTATAATACCCATGGGGGATAGAGAAGGAGAGGAGAGTGTTCTCTTCATCAGCCCGAGCTAGATATGGAACCTAGGGCCTCGGTATGAAAAGCCAGCGTGCTTAGTTTTGGCAACGAATGCCTCCAAGAATTGGCTGCCTGACTAATAAATCGCAATCTTGATTCATCTTCGGAGCACATCATCCGTTACTGTGGTGCCCGGGCCGGTAGAGAAGGATTGTTATTCACCATAACGCACGAGAACTCAGAACTATCGATGGGATAAAAGGATTCAAAGACGTTACCAGCCCGAGGTCAATTTGTGTGCAATAAGCCTATAAATCGGTCGTCCACCGTCCGTCTGTTTTCCATTTTCAAAAACTCTCCTGTTGTGTTGTGATCTTTTTCAGTACCCAATCACAAACCACGATCACGACGACGCCATTCATTTTCGCATTTCTCGTTTCGATTTTATTCGGCTTTCGCTTCTCGCATTTTACATCGACCGCAACGTGCCGGAACATGCACCCTTGGCCATGGCCTCCGAAGCGAGCGTGCACACTCCAACACATACATACATACACTACGCCAACATAAGAATGTCAATACAAAACATACAAATTCTGCCGACGTTTGAAAAATGCCAAACGATACAATGCCGCCGGTCAGTGCAGCCAGTCGCCACGCCAAAACAGGATGTTGTTGCACGGGAAGCAGCAAATGTCCAACGCCGGCTCGTCCTCGCCGCACAGTGCGCCACCACGTTGACGTCGCTGCCGACGCAACTCGTGTCGCCGCTCCAGCTCGACCAGCCACTCGATGCGCGACTGCTCCCAGCCGTGGGCTCTGGTCAGCAGCACATGGGCATTGCCGAAAACGACGTCGCGATCGGAAGGATTGCTGTGCGTGCTGACTGGCGTGGCAGCGCGGAAGAGAGTAAAGAGAACACACACACCATCAATATTAGCGTCGTATCGTGGCGTGTGGCGAATGCCGGGTAGCGGCCGGATATATTCGACTTAATACTCACTGCTTTTGAGGAAACGCACGTAGTTCGACTTGAGCTTGCTGCTGTTGTCCTGCGGCTGCTGGTGCTGCCGCTGACTCTGCAGTTGCAGCTGTCGCCCTCCGCCGTAGTCGTACTGCACGCCGTCCAGCAAGTACGAGTTCTGGTACACAAGGCTCTGTGTGTTATTGGTTGCCAGAGGCGGCAGTACCTCAAAGAGGGGCATCGAGCGATACATGATAGTCTCGTTGCCGGGCGCCGCCGCCTTCGTCTTCTCCTCCCACTGCAACTGATGCTTGTCCGGCGAGACGGACACGGACATAGACTCGGAGGCGGTAGCGGTGGCAGCCGGTTGCGTTGCAACGACGGCCGTCTTCTGCTTCGACCGTTTCTGCTTTTCTGCGACAGCGCGCGCTAGCTGCTCGACGGTCTTCGGCCACTTGCGTTGCTGTGCGGCTGGCTGTTGCTGCGCCTGCGGGTGTGACGCGTGTGACGTATGACTGTGCGTGTGCACATGCGGGCTGCCATGTCGCCTCAGCGGGTTCACGTTGAAATTGAAGGCGCGCATCGGATGCAGCGCCCCCTTCCCCTGCTTTGTGTTCCTGGCTTTAATGGCATTCGGGGCTTGACTGTTGTTGTTGCCGTTGCGGCCGCCACTTTGGGACTCTGGCAGCTCGACGTCGACAAAGTAGGGTCGCAAAACGTTGTAGTAGCTGTTTGGGCGCAACAGCTGTGACGGCTTCTTCGACATGGCGGCCGCTTGTCGGCCTTGCGGGGCCAGATGACGGCGTCTGCCTTTTGTGGCTTAACTGTTTTCTCTTGATTATACCAACTGAATTGATACCAAATTGTGTTAGCTTCTCTGGGTTTTTAGTTTGGGGTTTGTTCCTTTTTTTGGCGTATTTTTCTTTGAAGCAGTTGCGGGACAATTTTCTGGGAGTATTAGATGTGGTCGGAGAACATTTTCAAAGCCTTGAAATGAATGCTGCAGTTCAGGGAAATCGAATGGCGTTCCAGTGCGTCTATAAGTTCCATTAAAAACTATTTTCGCGTTTACTCGTCACAGACAAATGCTCAAACTACAATATTTTTCCGATTTGTATAAAATTTCGTTAAATTCTATCTCACAATGAATTTGAAGTTTGAGTTTCACTAAAATTTTTTTAATTATGAAACCTTAGGGGCTGTGTTCACAAGCAAAACTTTCCGTCTCAGTCAGGGTCTTGCAGGAACTGGCGTTCAGTGTTGGCTTCGGTCTTACCAGGCCCAGGCCTTATACACACATATACAAATGAAATAATTATGTTTTATTCCACAAGTGACTTAACACTTGATGCAATTTTACGATTCAAATTCTAAATTACAGAGATTATTCAGCTAGTCAAAAGCTATCCAGAGCTAACCGATCACCCCCTTCGTCCCTACGTTGGCGAGACCGACGCCGCATACGACATCAAAGAAATCATGACAAATTGCTGGTCCGAAGATCCCACAGATCGCCCCGACTTCAATGCACTCAAATCTATAATACGAAAAATCAACAAGTGAGTATTAACTGCGAGAGCGCAATATGCTCAACATTTCTCCCAAAAGTACACCAAACAATTCATGTGTGGTGTCGGCAACTGAATGCAATGAAAACCATGTTTTTTGTAGTATACATTTAGGAACATGTATTTATTTTCAGGGACAATGAAACTGGCAATATTGTGGACAACCTACTCAAACGCATGGAAATGTACGCCAACAATCTCGAAGAGCTGGTCGAGGAACGCACCGAGGATTACATAGAGGAGAAGAAGAAATGCGAGAAGCTGCTCTATCAACTGTTGCCGCAGAGCGTGGCGGCTCAACTGATCAGCGGGCAGCCCGTCGTGGCCGAGACCTTCGACCAGGTTACAATCTACTTCAGCGACATTGTCGGCTTTACGGCCATTTCGGCGGAGAGTACGCCCATGCAGGTGGTGCAGTTCCTCAACGACCTCTATACCTGCTTTGACTCGATCGTGGAGAACTTCGACGTCTACAAGGTGGAAACGATAGGGGACGCGTACATGGTGGTCTCTGGCCTGCCCATCCGTAATGGCAATCAGCACGCGCGTGAAATTGCGCGCCTGGCGCTGGCACTGTTGGGTGCAGTACACAAATTTAAGATACACCACCGACCCAGCGATCAGCTGAAACTACGCATCGGCCTGCACTCGGGCGCATGCGTTGCCGGCGTTGTGGGCCTGAAAATGCCGCGTTACTGCCTTTTCGGCGACACTGTGAACACCGCGTCGCGCATGGAGTCCAACGGCGAAGCGCTGCGCATCCACATAAGCGAGAAGACCAAGCTGGCGCTGGATGAGTTCGGCACGTTCATTACAACGCGCCGTGGCTACGTGCCAATGAAAGGCAAGGGTGAGATGCTCACTTACTGGCTAGAGGGAGAAATGTCCATGCCGGAGTCGCCGATGCCCGTTCAGCAGCTGCTGCTGTCACGTCGCTCGTCACTCAGGCACCCGCCGCAGCGCTACGGCGCCGGCCTGCAGAAGCAATACTCAGAACTCTCGCCGACGCACCACCAGCTGCAGCAACTGCTGCTCGGTGAGCAAGCCAGCCACCAGAGCTCGCCAACGCTGCGCGTCAAGCGCAAGATCTCCACCTCGTCGCCAAAGCTGAACGGCGGGGAGTATCGGGCCGAAGACTTCAACTACTATCTGGACAATGCCAAGCCGGCGGTACCGAAAGACAAGTGCAACCTGGCGGTGCGCGCGGTGCGCGAAGGTAGCGGTGTCAGCGGAGATATCTACAGTAGTCACTCGTTGCGCGAACCTATCAAAGATACGGCCAGCCACGAGTTGGCCAATTTGCGGCTGCCACTCTCGGGGGCGCTGAAGAACCACAACAACAACCTTACCAACAATCACATCCGAAAAAGCCACAGTCAGCTGTTACAGTCCAACTCGAATTCTAATCTCAGCGGCATTTTGCAGCCCTCGGCCACGCGGCTGCGGCTGAAGCCATCGCCCACCATCTCCACGCTGGTGACGGCGGCGCGCTCTGACTGCGACGCCAGCAGTGTGCACAGCGGCGTGCGCATTAAATTCAACGTGGCCGAGGATGATGAGGAGGATGACGAGACGGAGGAAAGGCAGGAGGACAACGACGACGTAGAGAAGCTCAGAGTCGGCTGGAAAGCCGCACCACAGGAGTGTCTGGACGAGTACAGCGAAGACGAACAGCAGCCGCTAAACAACCGCCTCAACAACAGCAAGGCGCGCTTGTTGGCTAAGAAGACGGACAGCGCCGCCAACATCAACGACCTGAACAGCAACAGCAACAACAGCAGCTACAGCAGCATTGTCAAGGCGAACAATGTGAAGAATTTCAACCTCTTGTGCAGAAGCAACAATAAAAACTCTTCGAATAGCATGTCGCCGGCGGCAGCAGAGGAGCGCAGCGCAGGTACGGGCAGCAGTGGCAGCGGCGGTGTGGCGCCAACGTTGCCCCAAGCACCTAATCCGCCGACCATCGGTACAGTAGGGAAAGGTGCTATGAGTGCGGTGACGCAGCCGCTGCTCGCGAAGATCAATTCGTAAACGAGCCAACCGTGCCCGTTCTGGCAGAACGAAATTATTCGAAGCCAAGTTTGTAAAAATCTGCTAAAGCTGGAGCTCTGGAGCGCAGCGAGTCACATGATACAACATGGTGTACTGTTATGATGTATGTTGAATGTGTTGTATGTGTGTGTGTATGTATGTAAGTCATAATTGCAGATCTAAGTATGAGGCACCAGTCGTCCCAATGTTAGCTGAGAATTAAATTAACTGCTTATGGTATACGTACGCAAAATGTTTCGCATTAAACTCCTGCACAGCAGCAAGGCAGCAGCTCGCCAGTACGCACTGCTAAGCAGCGGCCAAGTTGTCCGCTGCTCACTTGCGAAATTGCTAACAACAGCATAAGACAAGTATACGCTAAGATTTTACTTTCCTAGACGCTAAGCATTCAGGTTATACAAATGAGTATAATATATAAACTATTTGGAATTTTCCTCGTTCAATGGCTGTTCTCAAGTTTCAACAATTTTGTGTTGTATTTTAAATAATAATGTAATTTAAATTGTATTTATTTTTTTACTTAACTATCGTTTAGTGTAAATTAGCAAACATCTCTTGAATAAAAATTAAGAATAATTATAGTTCGTAATGGAGCGATGTGTTTATGTTTTCTGTTAACAGATGCTGAGATATTTATTTAGATAACCTATCGATTCGAAAGGACAACATTTTCGTTATTGGTTTTTACGTATGGTTGTAAATTTATTTCTGCTAATCTCTGCGGAATAGAGCTGCAAAACTATCGATGGCACTATCGATAGTTTTCATTTTTACTTCACTATCGATGGTTTTCGTTACTATCGATTCGCTGCCATCTCTGTTTTCGATCAGGAAAACACGAGTGTTGGCGCTTTGGAAGAATTCTAACAAACTTGGTAGATTTATGTTTAAATTTTTATTTTATGCTGGTTGGTACATTTTATTTGAATTTGGTCGATTTTCGGAAAACTTTATGTGTCTTCTTCAATTCGTGAAAAAATTGTCAGATAACATCTGTCTGACAAGATTGTAAAGAAATGCTTAGCATGACCGGTGATATAAATATTTGAACCGAAGCGTGAGAAGCTGACATACTACTTAGTCATGATGAAATAAACAAGGTGAAGCGAGTAGATGACATACCCTTATTTTGACAAGAGAGCTTTTGAAAAACTGACGTTTTCAAAATAAATTCTCTGAAAACATGAAAGTCTTCTTCTTTCTTCGCATTAACCCACTTAAGCCTGGTGTATCAAAAAATCAATTTCATTATTATTGTAGTGCGTTGTAGGTAAGATTATGCCGATTCGTTGCCGTGGTGGCAGGTCCCCAAGCTGCATAATTATTGGTATTGAATAATAACGAAATATGAAACCAAAAATAAATATGTATGTCGTAGCACAACGTAACATGCTTTACTAAAAAACGATTAACATTTATGTAAAACATGTAAAAAAACATAACAATATGTGAAACAAATTCATTTACAGAAAGAAAATTAAAACTCTTGACTCTCTTACTTTAGAAGAAGAAGTTAAACGCGTATTTTACAAATGAAAATTTTTAAACACAATATTTTCAATTTTACATTTTGATTGGGGTTAAAAATCTTCTCTCAATGTCAAAGCAAAATTGGTTGTCAATTGCTATGTTTCAAAATAAGGGTATGGGTTGACAAAACTGTCAGCTACTCGCTTCACCTTGTTTATTTCATCATGTACTTAGTATCTGTTGTTTTGTCAAAAAGGGCGAGTAAGACGACTTTTGTGCATGTTTCTTCAAGTGCGGAAACATATTCTTGAGTCTGGGTTTTTGTCGTGCTGGCTGCAGCAATAGCATTGATAACGTTTAATGTTTGAAAATATACTTCAATATACTTTATAATGTTCAAAAATACACTTAAAAAAGAATTTTAAAATAAAAATTTCAATTAGTTTAGTTTCGTAGCTGCGATAGTACCGATATTATCGATATTTTTTTCCAAACTATCAAAACTATCTGATGCTATGCGATAGTTTCGTTAGATTCGATAGTATCGATTGTTTTTTCGAAACTATCGAAACTATCTGATAGTTCGACTATCGATAGTTTTGCAGCTCTACTGCGGAACCCATTGGTCCACTTTTGCAATTGGTTTTCATCATCAGCAAACAGGCAAATTTATATCTTTGAGTTTCATTTATTATCTTCATCACTTGAGGTGACAATTTGTATTTTTCCCCCAACAGCTCTTATAAAAATTTGCCTACATTTGCTTTCAACCAATTGTTAGAAAGTGGCAACTACGCACTGGAAAATTCGTTCCATTACAATTTTCTGCTGTCATCTTTATTGACAGCTGACCACAACCGAAATTGCAAGCAAGCAGCTGGGCTGTCAGCGCAAGTGCCGCAGAAACAACGATTGGTGGAGGTTGCACTTATTAGTTTTTTGTTTTATTGTAAAAATTCAACAAAGGTGTAATTTAATTAAAGCGCGATTATTAGAAGCAAACGAGAGCGTTTTGTGTGCGCTAGAATTCAAAGAACCCGACCAAATAATTCAGAGGTCAACTGGTCGCGTTGAAGTCGCTGAAGCATAAGAAAACAGCAGCAACCGTCGATAAGTTCGCCAAGTGCGTAAATTGATGAAATTGCATAATTTCGCCACAAATAACTGGGGGCTGCAACGAATTCAATTACAGCGTCGTGAAGGGTAAAAAGAAATATGTTTTGAGAAGCGCAACGACCACAACGAGGGAAAGACAACAAATATATAATTGAGAAATACTGAAAGATTGCATTAGAAGGTAAGCATGAGGAAATCAATAGTGCATAATGGTTTGTGCTGGGGAGGCGTTTACCGACGGCAGAAAGATGCGCCTTAGAAGCAACGGCGGCTATTCAAGTCGAGCAACCACCCACCCAGCAGCTTTGGGACGTCTATAGTGCATAGCCATGACCGGAACTCTACTTGCAATGCTTCTAAAATTGCCCTACCCTGGGTAAAATGCGCCTGCACTTGAATAAAAAATCTGGAATTCAAACAAACCATATAATAAAATAAAATGAGGGAATGCTCGGCCGCATATTCAATTTATGTATATGAACGCAATCGATTCTCAGCAATATTTGTTTCGCGTTTAGTGCGCACTAAGTAAGCATAGCTGCCAGTCACTATTTGTTAGCTGCGCGGTATCACAATTGTAAATTAGAAATAATTGTGCAATTTTTTTACCAAACAGCGATTTGTTTTACATTCGACTAGGCTCTCTCTGCGCTAATCTAGAATAGTCCTACTCTTGCCATAACAATCACATATATGTAAAATTATTTGCTGCTCACTTTGGCGACAAATTGTTTATCACTTTACATGCTGCTCGTCATCACTCAGCCTATTTTCAACCCGCTGCCTTTGTTTACACGCTACAGCTATCGCTGTGCGGTCCAACAACCAAATAGAGCTTTAACCAATCATTCGAGTTTCAAAAATTTGACACAGGCCCCAAGTCAGCAAATAGAATGTGGTGACGATCGCTACAATTCTGTATCTACATATCTGCGTGTTTGTACGTATTTGCTCTATCGGACGGCTCCACTGAGGCCGTACCATTAATCACACCGAAGCTCAGTTGTGTTTATCAATTACAGCCAAGGTGTTGATTATTCAATTAAACGATAAAAAAAGCATGTTCACTGCCTACCTGACAATCGATTTTGCAGGCAGTTTTTGCACTCTGCCGAGCGGTGGTCGTTGCCTTCGCGGAGTGCAAAACTCATCAGACAGCGTCCAGCTTTATCAGTCTTATTATTCTATTTGCAGTAAGCATTTCATGTGTTTACGGAAAATATATATCTAGTCACTTTTCAGAACTCCTCTCATCATGCTGTACTGTCCGCCGAACGTGACGTTCTCCCAAATCTGGGTCGACAATGGCATCTCGCACTGTTTTATGGACACGGTGGGCAATGCTGTGTGCGGCGGTTTCATGCTGATCTTCGGCACTATGCAACTGCTAATGTATCGCAAATATGCCACACGCATCACCGATCCCACACAAATATCCAGATCGCGTCTTTATGCACTACAACTCTTCTTGCTGCTGTTCTTTCCGGTGCTGGCACTTGTTAGATTCTTGCTGAATGCGCGCGTCTACAACGACAGCGCAATTTATGGATATATGGTAAGCGACGCGTGACGCTAATATGTTGATTGATAATAATTTGCTCCCCATTTTTTGCAGATACTTTCTACTGTGTTAATTTGCGTTTCGTATCCGTTTTCCATATGGCTCATAATCAAAGAACGTTACTATCAGCTGCCTTCGCTGCCAACGCGCGGACATGGTCTGATTTTGCTGCTCTTCTGGACGCTGGCCTTTATCAACGAATCTTTGGCCTTTATCAACTTGCGCCATGAGGATTGGTGGTTTCATTTGAAAACGTTAGTTGACTTGAACCGAGTTCAAAAACTTGATACGTAATTTAAAAAAATGTTAATTTTTTACATTTCACAGCAACAAGGATGATATCGAAATGGGTTTCTTTGTTACCCGCTTCATCACCTCGTTGTTTATATTCATCTTGGGCTTGAAGGCACCTGGCATTATGCGTCCCTATATGCCAGTTGATGAGCCATCCACTAACAACGCGGGCGCCAATGTACAGGCAGGCTCTGCCTTCAGAAACGCCTTCCAGAAACTGCGCAAACTTTTTCCCTATCTGTGGCCCAAAAAGGATATTGTGTTGCAGCTTATTGTGGTAATTTGTATATTGCTGCTAATAGCTGGCCGTGTCATCAAGCTGTTTCTGCCGATTTATCGCAAGAAATTGGGTATGTTCTGAAACCAGGTTGTTTTTTCGTTTTTGTATTCATCTCTTCCTTTACAGTTGACAGTTTGACCATAGCGCCCATCATATTCCGCTGGGACTTCGTACTCATCTATGTGGCACTCTCATTCGTGCAAGGTGGTGGTACTGGCACCATGGGTCTATTCAATAACTTACGCTCGTTTCTATGGATACGCGTGCAGCAGTACACCACCCGCGAAATCGAGGTCGACCTATTCAGGCACCTGCATCAATTATCGCTTCGCTGGCACTTGCAGCGCAAGACCGGCGAAGTGCTGCGTGTGATGGACCGTGGCACAGACTCGATCAACAACCTCCTTAATTATATCATCTTCTCGATAGCGCCTACTATTGTGGATCTGCTAGTGGCTGTGGTGTTCTTTATTTACGCTTTCAATTGGTGGTTTGGCCTCATCGTCTTCCTCACCATGTTTCTCTATATTTGTATGGCAAATAAGCAGATCTTCTTAGTTTTGTTCAATGACTATATTTCGTTTGTTTGTAGTGGCCACCATCATGGTCACCGAGTGGCGCACCAAATACCAGCGTCGCATGAATCTGGCGGATAACGAGCAGCGGGCACGCAGCGTAGATTCTTTGTTGAATTTCGAAACCGTGAAATATTATGGCGGAGAACAGTACGAAGTTGACGCCTATCGGCAAGCGATATTAAAGTATCAGGTCAGTATGTTCAAGCAAGCACAAGCAGTCGTGAACTGTAATTTTAAAACATGGATTTTTTCACAGAAAGAAGAATTTCTAACGCTGCTCACCCTAAATTTTCTTAATACATCGCAAAATATTATTCTCTGTTTGGGCTTGTTGTGCGGTTCTATGCTGTGTGTGTATCTGGTGGTGCACCACCAGACGTTAACTGTCGGTGATTTTGTGCTTTTCTTCACGTACCTGATGGATCTGTATATGCCGCTGAATTGGTTCGGCACCTATTATCGAGCCATCCAAAAGAACTTTGTCGACATGGAAAATATGTTTGAGCTGCTGAAGGAGGAAGAGGAGATCTTCGATGCACCGGGCGCTGCGCCATTGATTACAGCTGGCGCTGGCATCGAGTTTTCAAACGTCACCTTTGGCTACTCGCCGGAGAAGATCGTGCTACGCAACGTCAGCTTTAGCGTGCCATCCGGCAAGACAGTGGCCATTGTGGGCCCCTCGGGTGCAGGCAAAAGCACAATAGTGCGTTTACTGTTCCGCTTCTACGACGTTCAGTCCGGCGCCATCCTCATCGACGGCCAGAACGTGAAGTTGGTGCAGCAACAGAGTCTTCGCAAGGCCATCGGTGCGTACTTACATTATCTCAATTAAGTTGGCAATTTACCTAACTTGACCGTTTATCCCATTTGCAGGTGTCGTCCCTCAGGACACGGTGCTCTTCAACAACACCATCTTCTACAACATTGAATACGGCAAAATTGGCGCACGCGCCGATGAGGTGTACGAGGCCGCTCGTATGGCCGACATACACGATCGCATACTCGGCTTCCCCGACCGCTACGAAACGAAGGTGGGCGAGCGTGGCTTACGCCTAAGTGGCGGCGAGAAGCAGCGCGTGGCCATTGCGCGCACACTGCTCAAAGCGCCGGTTTTGGTGCTGCTGGACGAAGCCACCTCGGCACTGGACACCCACACGGAGCGCAACATACAAGCGGCGCTGGCACGCGTGTGCGCCAACCGTACCACAATCATCATTGCACACCGACTGTCGACCATCATACACGCCGACGAGATATTGGTGCTGCGCGAGGGTAGCATCGTGGAGCGCGGCATGCACGATGAGCTGCTCAAACGCGAGGAGGGTGTGTACGCAGAAATGTGGCAACAGCAACTGAAGAATCTGGACGCCAGCAAAGCGGGCGATGAGAACGGCGCCGCGTCAGTAAACCTGAATAAGCCGACAACGAGTAGCAACAGTGGCACTAGTGGCTCTGTTCTGCGCGCAGGACATGCGCATGGTGGCGCAAATTGATTTATCATTTAGTGAAACTGTGTGATAAGGACAATTCTATGCCAATCACGGACTTTTAAATATTTTTTTAACTCTTGTGGCAATTTCCAAGCACGATTACGTGTTAATACTATGTTTTTGTTTTGAAATTTAAACGCGAAAATGAATAAATTCCTGTATGTGTGTGTGCAGGCTCCTGAGGCGCTGTCGTTGGTTTAATGTATGCAATAATGTAGTGTGTACAATTAATTGTATTTTGTAACTTGCAATTTTCTGCTGTCAATTGAGAAGCTCTTTGCAGGCATTAAATGCAGTCAAATAAATGCTACTATTTTTATAAGCTAACTTAAAATGTTTTCGTTTGTCAATTGTCAATGTGCATTAATACACTAAGCCGAAAAATATTTTTTTTTTAAGCCATTTTCTAGCCAAGCTATAAATAAAAAATCGCGCAAGTATGTTTCACGATTTCTATGTAAAGAATTTGCTTAGTATCTAAAGGCATGGACACGCCTAATTATGGCATCGCTTTGCATTTCAATTATGTTATGTACAGTTTGAATTAAAACATTTGCCGAATATGCTAATGTGGAGCGAAGAGGCGACACCCGACTTTCTATCTGCACAGCAATGTTTCAGTTAATTCTTTATGTTTCTGTTTTATGCGCCGGCTCGCTGGCAATTGGATTTGCAAGGCAAATACTTTCACATCGACGCGAACAATTGAACGCGGAGTATGTGCGTCGTCAAGCCGACTAGCTGGCGAACAGTTGCCTATTTAAAGAAATCGCAATTGCCCTCGACGAACTGCTGTAGGGGCGCGAATTCACTGTCATCTGCAAGCACTCAAACACCACACCACACACCAATGCACATCAGTGCACCACATCTGCCATCGCTTTGCTGACCGCTAATGATAACAAACTGTCCACTCATGTATGTACTTGCATTGTTGCTGTTCCTCTTGTGTGTGCAGTTGTTGTTTACTTGAACTCTAACTTGAAGCCCTTTCCCATGCTGTCCGCCGGCTGCGGTCAATGGCGCTGGCCTCCGCAGCAATGAAGCGGAATTTGCATTCTTTGTGCGGTGTCTATGCCACTCTTCCCATTATCAATAATTTCGCTCACAAATCTGTCTGTTACTGAACTAAGTAGATTACATCTTGATTTCATTCCAAATTGAATACGTATGTATTTATGTAGATTTGTGTTTTGGAAATCATATTGAAGAATATGTACGTCTGTACATAAGACAGTATTTTAGTATATTTCGTACTGTCGAAATGTCTTCAACCGTAGATCGAGCTTCAAAAAATTTAAGGAATCCTATCTTATGTATACAAAGGAGAAAATTATAAACTTTTCAATTTTCTGAAGGCCTCTTTCTTAAAAAAATGAAAGATGGTTTTAAACAAGATGGTTTTAATCCCAACACAAACAAAGTCACAAGCATGGTTCAATTAGTTATATCCTGAAAAAATTATAATAAAACAAAAAACCAAATGTATAACTTTTGATACAAAGCTCGATCTACGGTTAAGTGAGATCTGAAAATTGTTGTTATACATGTAGAAAATTGCTTGTCGATATATCGTACAGCACACGCTGCCATACATACATACATACATACATGTTTACAAATACAAACATGCTTATGTAGGTATATGGTCCATTCATAAGTCGATCCTCTCGAGGCGCACCATCTCATCATTTCCATCTCAATGCACAGCTCGCGCTTTCCACTCTCCCCGGCAATGCTTGTAAAAGCCACGGAGTGCATTGAGCCGCTCTTTCCTATACAAAACACCAAAACGACCACTTGTCGCTGTGTTATCTGCAAGATTTCTTAATGGGCAAAACACACAACCAGCGTCTCACGAATGAAAGCCTGAAGTCAGAAAGCTAGAACGCAATCCCAGCGCACAGCTCACTGTCGCCTCAGTACGAGTTCAGAACGCGTCGCGCACGAATCTCCAAAAAACTGCCAGCGATCAGGCAAGCGACGGCCCGAGCACTCTTCGCACTACACTTTAAAGAAGGGAAACATTTCGCCTCGTAACGCATTGTGACTACAGCAGCGCGAAGGACAACGCCGTTTCGTTCGCATGTCCTTTTAGCGAGCCGAGCAATGAGCGCTTAGAGAAGTGTTTCGATGCTATCAGTCAAACGATCGCGCGACCCATATTTGTGCCACAGAGCTACAAACCCACACAAATATTGTGCATTGAAGAAATAATTCGCGTTATCAGCGCGGCAAACACGAAACATAGAAAACAAAAAGGAAATAAACCAAATTCAAAAGGAAGCGAGTGTCCAAACGGTGCCAGTGCGAACGTGATTTAATAAAAGGCATATTCTGATACAACTACAAAGTCAGCGAATTCGAAAGTGAAAGTGAAATTTCTCGAAAGAGCTTACAACCCACCTTCAGAGATCGCGTGTCGGCCATGAAGCGCATCAAGGGCTCAGTATTATTGTGTATGTAGCGTCCAGCGAAAGTGGTTGATTTTCAGCAGTAACCAATTTCTTATCAAATATGAACTTCCGAATATGCACTTGGAACTGCAGATGAGATCATCTTAAAATATAAAAATCATTTTGTGCTCATTCAGATTTGGTCAACGCAAGCAACTGCAAACAAAAATTAAATTATAGAAATAATAGCGACATACCCATACATATTATAAATATTGCGGCAAAATGGCAGATTGTGCTCGTAGTGCTCTTGTTGTCTACTGATAAAGCGGTTTCGATTTCCTATATGTCAAACATTGCAATGATCGCAATTAAACGTTCGTTAATTTTCGCCTGAATTCCTCATTAAATGTGTTTGGTTCAAAGTTGAATTGCGAGTGTAATTAAATTTAGTAAATTTTAAAACCAATACAAATACCGATTTGAATGAAAGCAAAGGATTTGAAGAAGAAAAAGTGTTGTGAAGTGCAACAAGTCGAGACAATAGCAAAGCAATATCGATTCATTTATATACTATATATACATATATATATAAATATATTTGTTTGCTTATCTCAACTTCCACTCTCAGATCTCTTTCTGATATTCGACTCGGGCGCATCGACATTCAACGTCATCGCACCCAACCGGCAGTACGAGTACGAATATGTCGGCACGGTTGCAGTGGGCGCCAAAGCGCCGCAAGACGACGAACATCCGGCGCCACCAACTTCCGGCTGGATCGTACGCGGCAAGTTGACGCTGCAGCGGCAGACCGCCGACGTGGTAGCGGCAGCGGTGAGTCCATAAAAACTGTTATGTGCGCGTAAAAGCATCGCCAATATTTAACGTGAGCCATACGTATTTATATTCCACAAATTTGAAGAACTCGAAATTGTACACATAAACCGGACGCTTAGATCACCTCTTTTAGAATTATTGAATGAAAAGAGTAACCTATCGTTTAACCATTAGGGGAATTCTTCTTTGTAAGGTGCCACCCCTGATTGATTTTGACGTTCAAGCAGTCCAAGCAAAAAAATTCCTACCGTAATTTAAGGTATATATGACAATATAAATTTAACATTTGTTTTTGAAGGAACAGACGCAATAACAGGGTAAAAAAAGTGTTAAATTTGGTTAAGAAAAAACTTAAAAATAAAAGCTGAAGGCTTTTCTTGCGGTGAAAAAGAAATCAAAAACTTATATAGGGTGTTTTTTTAGAGGTATAGAACTTCGAATTGAAATAAAACACAAGAAAATCGTTTTAATGTCCATCAATTTGGCTTTATTGGAAGGATAATTTTATGCCATTAATGTTTAAATATGATTTCGGGCATGTGGCCGCCGCGGCTGGCTCGAATAAAGCCAATTCTACAGGTCCAATTTTCAACCAGCTCCAATTGCTGTACACGGTGGCGAATCGATTCATTCGGGTCCTCTTCAACATTTTGCTCTACAGCGGCAATTGTTTCTTCGGTGCGCACTGTTCGACGTCTCTGCGGATCCGTATTATCACATAGAGTAAACGTAGTGCGAAAACGACCCATGGTTAACCGAATTAATTGCTCTGATGGACGATGTCGACCATAAAATGGACGGAGCTTGCGGTAAACTTCGCGAACTGAACCATTATTTTCGAAATAAATTTGCACGATTTGCAAGCGTTGTTCTTTTGTCAACCTGTTCATGATGAAATGGCAAACCAAACTGAACATAAATGACATTAGAGTTGCCAGATTTGACCACAAAATGCCAGTTTTATCTCTATTCGAAAAAAAAACCTCTAAAAAAAACACCCTATACAAAACTAAGGTAAATATCAGTGTTGGACTAAATTTTTAATGCTTTTTCATAATCCGAAATTATATCCAAGCATATATCGTAAAAGGAGAACATTTATTCAATGATTTCCAAAAATGGCGTGAAAATGTAAAGTCCCACCCCTCTTTTTTCATTGTTTTGTGATCTTATATCGATAAAATTACTTTTTATTGCTCGGAATTGTCATTAAAATGAATTAAAAGTGGTCTTAGTAAATTTTTCTCTAATCCTATCATGAGGAATAAATTAGTTCAGTTTTGTTTATTAATTTCCTTATAATAACCGTTTTAATCACTACCATTCAATTTGCATTTTGCTTTCGGTCATTTTCTATTCAATTCAAACTAAATTCAATAAATTTTCTAAGAGAAAATCTTGAGATTTCTACGTTTTTACCGATTTTTTACGGGGTGGCACTTTACATTAAAAAATTTCGGGGTGTCGATTTTTAACACTTTGGGAAATTAGCTGTAAAATTAGTATTTACGAAAAATTCAAATGAGTTGGTTTTTTCCTTTAAACCCTCTTTCCATTGATGATAAGTTAATTTTCTAACGAGTTATACCCAAAAAAGCTATGCGGTGGCACATTACAATTAACTCCCCTAACTGTTTTCGTCCCTTAAGGAGCAACTGAAACTCATAGATGTGACCATAAGTAGGGGATGTACGAGTTTACGGCCGTAATCCGATCGACTATATTGTCCCGCATTCCATTATCCATGGGACCCTACACACACATTCGAAATATCTACGGGGTTCTTCAGCATTAATTCCATGCGAATCGAATTGAATGTGTTTTTGCTGAAATAGGTATAAAACAAATCAGTCACAAATAAATAAATAAATGCTCTTTGCCTCTTGCTTCGCTTTTCTGCGCCTTTTTATGCTACATAGATGTCAAACAAATTAACCTTTCGGTGTGTGGTGTTGAACCTTCGAATCGACCGGCAATGTGCAACCGTTAAAAGCGGCGGTAGTGTGCGCGCCCGTGGAGGAACGTATGCGTACGTATGCATGGAACGTAATCACTTTTAATTGTTTTGACGAACTCGGTCGCAGACGCGCTACCGCGACACCATCGCCAATCAGCCATTCTCACACAAACACGCACACATGCCCACATACACATTCACATTCAAGCCGTGTGTGCACGTATGTGCCTACAAATGTGCTGGTAGTATATTGGCGAAATGACTACGCGGACCCGTAGCGGCGCTGTCACGTTTCAAGTCGCCCATAAGATTCCTGATGTTCCTACTCGCAGGCATTTACTACGCGCACAAGCGTAACTGCGGTGATTAATTGTCGCTTGGGTGGATGGGACCAACCTAAAGATCTTTTTGTGCCGTCTTTTCCAACAGCCACACAAGCAGTGGCCGTTCAACGACGGCTTCTAGCTGCGGGGGGCGTCGGGGGTCGCATCTCTTATCAGCAACGCAGTCAAACCGGCGAACAGCTGATTGCTCCCAGCGGAAAAATGAAAAAGAAAATGCCGCTCTTGACCGCATCATCCGCACATACGGACCGCCGAGTTTAATGTTCGACAGCAGATTATCACTGACGTCACGTTGCGTCGGTTTTATTTGCTGAGCGCAGCGACAATGACAGCAAAGTCGCGTCGTAGACTGACGAACAAGACTGCAATATGTACATATGTGCAGATGTTTGTGCATACATACATATGTATGAACTATATGTTGATCGAAAACAGAGTCAGGGGGCGCGTTTTGAGATTCTTGGTGAGCCGCAGTTCTCAAGGTTTGCGCCATTAGTTGACAGTGGTTTTTGGCACATTCTCACATATGTATATAAGTAAATATGCCAGTGGCGCGCACAGGATTTCATTTTGGAGAGGTCAAGTTTCTTTTGAAATCATATTGGCTACCCACAATTTTTGAAAAAAATTATAGTAAGGGTGGTTTGAACTGCCCTGAAAACCCACTTGCATGAGCTAGTGACATATACATCTATATACGGATAGTTGTTTGTCCTGACTGACTGACTGATTAATCATCGCCCAGCCCATCGCCCAGCTGGAACTACAAACATGAAGTTTGAATACACTATGACACAGTGCCCTCTCGAGGATGCTGCCCAACATTGGCGGCCCGAGGAGTAGCCGACGAAAGCTGCTGGCAAGTGTGGTCAGCTCAATTCTGCTCTATGCAGCGCCAGTCTGGTCAGCGTCGTTGCGAACGAAGGCTTACTGCCGGCTATACGAAGGGGTGTATCGGCTCGCAGCGCTAAGAGTGATAAGCGCTTACAGGACCACTTCTGACGATGCTGCGCTCCTGCTGGCGGGAATGACTCCGATCGCCATCATGGCGGACGAGTGCAACCGAATTTACGTCAGGAAAAAGAAAGGCGAACGCGGCGAGGTGGTGTATATGGAGGAGAAGGAAGAGTCGTTAAGACGATGGCAGCAACGCTGGAATTCCTCCCCCAAGGGCAGATGGACTCACACGCTAATACCGGATGTGAAAAGATGGGTGAACCGAAAGCATGGCGAGCTCAATTACCACTTGACACAGGTCCTGACGGGCCATGGGGCATTCAGGAGCTACCTGCACCGCTTCGCGCAGGATAGCTCACCACTATGCCCGCGCTGCAGTGTCGCAGAAGACGCGAGACATGTCTTGTTCGACTGCCCAAGGTTTCAGGCAGCTAGAAACCACATTACCGCTGCCACAGGGGTGAGGCCAACTCCACACAACCTGACTAAGCTGATGCTGGACTCCGAGGACGCCTGGAAAGCGGTGTGTCAAAGCGCCGCGGACATCCACCAGGCGCTGAGGAGAGAGGAAGAGAGCAGGCGAGCTGACCGGCAATCGGGCCAAACCAGCTGACGTAGACGGACGCCAATACTACGTGGACACACGAATGAGACGGAATTCCAAGGAGGGGTGGCTGAAAAACCATAGGGAGGGACATAGTTACGACTAACGGTGGGGGAGCCTAGTAAGTGCAACTAGTGACTAACTGCACTGACAGCAAACCGCCCTCTGACGTAATACTTAACGGTAGTGTCCGGAGGGGAATCCGGTCTGTGACATGAGGAGGTTTAGTGTGTTAAAGTCTCACAGTGACGGGGTTAGGCTTTCGATGCTTCCTCCTCGTTAAAATAAAATAAAAAAAAAAAAAAAAAAAAAAAAAAATACACTATGATCGATAAGTACCGGGACTGTTTATTTTAAATTTTCCGCCGATGCCCGATGCAGGTAAAAAATACAAAAAGACGAAGTACAAAAAGTTGACTGACGCTAACAACTGCCAAACAAAAACTAATGATGCAATCCCGCTCAAAATTTGACACAGATGTCAGTTAAGGTCCTACCGACCTTTTTTACCTGCATCGGGCAACGGCGGAAAATTTAAAATACACAGTCCCGGTACTTATTGATCATAGTGTACATCTTAAAATATGAATCTCCCCTAAGACGGAGTTATTTAAATTCGGGGTATAAAAGAGCAAAACATGGGTTAGGTAGGTAGGTAGGTAGGTGTGGCTGTCCCAGGAGGAGCACACTTAGGCCAGGCGGCCCATTGTGATACCACATGAGATCGAGCATCATTTCGCTCACTCGTTAAACCAATTAGAGCTATTAACGAAGCTTAGTAGACGGCGTATGGTCTTATCAGCTAGATCATCTAGACTACCGAAGAAGAAGTTGCCTAAGTGGGTCTGCCTTCTTCTGGACAAAGCCGGACAGTAACATAGGAAGTGAGGAATATTTTCTTCCTCCTCCTCGTCCATACAGCTGCGACAGAAGTCGTTCGAAAACAGCCCCATCCTTTTTGCGTGGGTGCCGATTAGGCAATGACCCGTAAGGACGCCGATCATGGTTCTGATCTGGGCTCTGTTTAGTGAGAGGAGTTCTTTAGAACGCCGAGGATTTAAGGTTGGCCAAAGTTGGCGCGCAAGGAGGCTTGTGTTGCCTTCAACCCATCTTAAGTTCGTATCGTGTGTAGAGCTCGCTTGGGTACGAAGCTTACATGTTAGAAGAGGGACACCGAGCGTGGTCAGCTCTTGGCTTAACTGCTCAGTGGTGCCCTGTCTCGCGAGCTCGTCCGCTCTACAGTTCCCTGGAATATCCCTATGACCTGGAACCCAGCATAGGCGAATATGAAGCTGCTTGGCAGTCTCGTTTAGAGATTTGCTGCAGCTAAGAACAGTCTTTGATGTTATTTTGACCGCATCCAGAGCTCTAAGAGCTGATTGGCTATCTGATAATATAAGGATATCAGTAACCGATATCCTGTTTACCCTGAGCCAATCGGAGGCTGCACAGATTGCTGTGACCTCGGCCTGGAAGACACTACAGTAATCTGGCAGCCGGAGCTTCAAATTAAGGTTTAATCCTTCTGAGTAGATACCACAGCCCATGGTACCACAAAACATGGGTTAAGGTGTAGTATA
Organism: Melieria omissa; assembly: GCA_963971225.1. Taxonomy (NCBI): domain Eukaryota; kingdom Metazoa; phylum Arthropoda; class Insecta; order Diptera; family Ulidiidae; genus Melieria; species Melieria omissa. The sequence goes on along the minus strand of OZ020267.1, from coordinate 57,830,584 downwards.
AAAAAACGTGACTTAATGGGTCTACTGATTTCAAACTTGGTGAAAATATTCTAAATTTTTACGGAGTCAACAATCGGTTAAGGTTCACATACGGGAAGACTACGAAAAAACATAGACCGATGGGCTTATTGACTTCAAAATTGTTGAAAACTTTTGTCAAACATATTGAAAGTACTTCAGATGTGAAATAAGTAAATTCATGTAAATACGTGTTTTTTGTAAATCAAAATCTTATGGGGTCAACGACGGGTTAACATTTTGTACGGAGAAACTGTGAAAAAACATGAATAAATGGGCCTAATGACTTCGAACTTGGTGACAATAATAAGTGAGAAATAATTCGATACATGTTTTGCTACTTTTTTAATAATTAAAATGGGACCAGGTCAATGACGGGTTAAGAGTTTGTTTAGAGGAACTGTGACAACAAATGAACATGAACAAATTGGTGAAAAGATATGTTTTTCCTTTTTTTCAACAATCGAAATCTGACAAGGGCAGCAATGGGTTAAGAGTTTGTATGGCTATGATGTAATAGGTATGGTGAAGACATTTCAAAATTTAACTCGGTTAACAAAGGGTTAAGAGCAAATTGATTTATTGGGCCTATTGAATTAAAACATTGTGGGCTGCGAGAGCCCACAATGGCTTGTCCCCTACTCCACATTTATCAATAAAAATCATCAATATCCACTTTTCAGCTGGTCATCGACGACGTCACACTGAATAACTCCGGCGAGAAATTTCTCCAGAATAAAGAGATGTATCCGCCCTATAAACCGTTCAAGATTATACTGAACGCCGAGGGGACCATCTCGCATCTGTTCTTTAAGGAGGGCGATCCCATATGGTCGACCAATTTCAAACGTGCCATTGCTTCGATATTACAATTTCAAGTGAAATCCACCGGCGCCTTTGTGGTTGATGAGGTATGCGACCATATTTGTAATACTGCATACATGTTTGCCCGCTTTTCGGTCTACTCGTCTGTTGCTTGTCTTTTAGATCGGCATTCATGGACGCTGCTCCACGGAGTACTTTGTCTCGAACAAAACGAACTACATCTCCATACGGAAGACACCAGAGCTAAAGACCTGCGTTCCCTATTCCGAGGCCATACACGTCACGCGCAGCAACGTGCCACCCAACACCTGCGAGTTCGACTTTCAGAAGAATGTCATCATTGGCAACGAGGCCATCTACGGCATGCTGCCCCATCCGGTGACCGGATATTTTCTGAGCATGGCACACGTCAAGGGCACTACGCTCATTCACACATTTGAGTCCACGGGCGAGGCGCAGTACATCAACTCGGAGTAAGCGATTATGAACTACCCATTCAGATATGTGTATCTGCGTACTAGTTACTATCTCTAGAATGTAGATGATGTTCCCGATTTCCCCCGCAGACTTTTACTCAATTTCCTCAACGAAACCTCAATTGATAACGCCATCGATATAGAAACATCGATGGTTTCGGAGGTGGCGGGCCTTGAGTTGCTGCCCCTGGAACAGAACGACCCCACTGGCGGACGCAACCCCCAACAGCAAGAGACGTTGATAACCTCCGCCACCAGTATGCTAAACAGTTTGGTCGAAGGCCTAGAGAGCTCGGACTACAAGTTCAGTGAGCCCTATGACGCCACTGTCTCCGAAATGATTAAACTGCTCTCCGAGATGGACTACGAATCACTGAAGAAACTCTACACTGATGTAGACATTGGCACGTCGTACAGGCAAGAGACTATACGCAATATATTCCATGAGATCATACCCCGCATCGGTACGAAGGCGTCAGTGTTCCTAACCAGAGATTTGGTCATGGTTAAAGAGGTAAAGTCCACCATAGCGGTGCAGCTGCTGATTTCGATACCGTTTCACATATTCGAGTTGTCGCACGAATTAGTAAAGGAGTGTGAAGTCTTTTTAACGTTAGGTGAGAAAGGGGTTTCCAAGTTTGTTATTGTATGACTCTTTCGTTGTAACTTATTGAAACAACTTATGATAGGCCCCGATCGTCCAGATGTGCATCAAGCGGCCATATTGAGTTTCGCCACTTTGGTATATAACGTGTATGTGGCAGGACGCATCAATAAGGACGTATTCGAAGAGTACGTACAAAAGTACTTTAATTTCTACCTGAGTAAGTTCTTCAAAGAAACGCATTACCTCATCATGAAAAGTATCAGACGCTACTTTTATTATTAGATGGTCGCGATTTTGAGCAGAAAATGCTTTACCTTCAGGGCCTGAGCAATCTCCAAGTGGGCAACGTGGCCAATTATCTGGATCCTATTGTCAAAGATGAGAGCGAAAATGAGGACATCAAATTTCTAGCCGCCTGGACCACCCTCTCGCTGGTCAGAGAGCGTGCCGAACGGGTGAGAAAACATGTAAGTTGAGTAAAAACTAAGGCCCTCACTATATCTTTTTAGATTTACGAGATTTACTGGCCCATTTTTGAATCAAAAAACGCTAGCCTTGAGTTACGCGTCACCGCTGTAACCTTACTTTTGATTTCGAATCCCACCGCGGCACGCTTGATCAGCATTCACCGCATCATCCAGAGCGAAACTGACCCGCATATGATCAACTACTATCGCACAACCATAACTAGCATCTCTGAGACCACATATCCGTGCTATCAGCATCTGTAAGGCTTCCGCTTACCTAACCGCCGAATTAACTTGAAATCTCCTTCGTTTTTTGACAGGCGTCGGCTGCTCTCTTACATGCACCGTCATTTGCCGCAGAAGCCCGAGCCACGTTACTGGGTTACCGGTAACTACATATTCGACTATCGTGACTCGAAATTTGGCATCGGCGCAATGTTGCAGGCCTTCATGGTTGGCGATCCGAAAACTGACTTGCCAGTGGTGGTTTACATCAAGTTTGACACAGAGGCCTTGGGCAAGTTTACCGGCCAGTTGGCGGTAGGTGAATGCACAACTACACCAAATATCCTCATTCTCTGCATTCCCTCCTTCAGCTATATATCAAAGCTCGTGGCTTGCCAGATGCCATCTTCAAAAAGTTCCTCAAAAACTCGACTAATGCCAAATTCGAAAACATCAAACACCTGCTCGATCAACTGAACGCCACCATAATCGAATCGAAACCGTTGCATCTAGAATTCATACTACAAATGGAGGGGAAGGCGGTGCTGTCGTACTACCTCAACGAAAAAACCTTCAAAAAACTTACCTACACAGACCGCAAGTTGCCCGTTGAACAACAGCAGAGTCCACCCGCTAAAGCCTACATTTTCTGCTCTGTTTGCAGTGCGGAACCGCATCAACTTCCTGATACGTGCCGACAGCCACATCAACATGCAGACTGTGCGCTGGCCCTTTATGACCAAATATGCCGTGCCTACTGTGCTGGGCACGGCCTCCGATGTGCTGCTACAAACCACCGTACTCACGTCGCTGCGCGGCAATATCACCCAGCACCAGACCATGGACCAAATGAAGTCGGCCCTGGAGATTGATGCGCGCTATTCATCCTACGCCTCCTGCCGCAGTCGCAGCTACAACCCCTTTTTGAATCTGGATCACGAGATAAGCCGCGAGCAGGGTTTCCTTATCTACGTGCCCTTCAACACCGACCTCAATGTGAACTTCACCAGCAAATGCCTGCGGTACACATTTAAGCGGCCAGAGAATCTCACCAGCGGATTGTCGTTCAAGTCGCGTTCCGTGACGTCCACGCGAGGCCAGATCACCAAATCATCGAGTCAGCCATTTGAAGAAGTCATGTACCCAGAGCGACAGCACGACGTGGTAAATATGCTATCCCGGTCTCCTTGCGCTGACTCCAAACGATTGAAGTGGCTAATAAGTCGATCTGATCTCTCAGTTCCAGCTTTTCAAGTACACCACCAACGACTTGGGTATCTCGATAGCCATCAACACAAATCTCAACGAGCTCAACAAATACCGGGGCATGTTGCTCAAGTCCGAGTTTATGGAAAAGTGAGTAAGCTCTTAAATTTCTTCCATATGCCATGTATTTACTGTATATTGGTGTGCAGTAACCGCCCATTTAAAATTCATTTCGTAATATCCATTTCATCCGCACTCTTCATCTTTTCACAGTGGTTTCTCGCACAACATGGTGGTCAACTTTTTAATGTACGTTTTTGGCGTTGCTCAGCTCAGCTCTATTCATTTGGGACACGACAGGAACTTCACCATGCTGGTGCACAACGAACAGGCCACAAAGGTAAATCTTGCCGAACGTATTCATTGACACCCATTACCTTCGAGTTCGTATCCCTCGGTATCGAACAGATCGACGGCTCCATTTGTCTAACTGATCTCGTCAGCACACCGGATAAGGGCGGCAAGGAGATCGCCTTTAGCCTGCTACACTCTAACGATCTGGAGACCAACGAGGTGCTACACAAGTGGAATCTCACCATGGATCTATCCTATTCGCTAAAGAACAACTGGTTTAATCTCGTTGGTAGCATGGAGCGAAGCTCGAAAACCGATGAGCACGACTGGAAGGTAAATCCCTCAGAAACATTTTCAGAGTGCCACTCACCGAAACTATGTGTTGTAGCTTATGTGAAATTTTGAGTGTTTATTCAGAGTGAAATTCAAGGATAAAGTAGACAAATTTGAATAATACCAAGCAACGAGCTAACTAACAGACAAAACAACAATCTACCACAAGTAATTTTCAGCACGCTTTTGCTGTTACTTGATTCTTGTCCTAATCGTCAGCGCCGCCGGCCTCAAGCTCCTCCTCGGCACTTATCAGCGCAATGATGCCTTCTTGCAGCGACTTTATGTATTCGTACTCGGTGCAACCTAAGCGTCGCTTGTTCGAGATGTCCATCACGCCGTCCTCTATGTTGGAATGCTCACCGCCAGTGCCGCGAATCTGCAAATTCAAATCGTCGGCCAACGTCTTCAGTTTATTCTCGTCCTGCGCCAACAGCGGCAACCGAATATGCACCGAAGCGCGCAGTGTGGTGCCCAAGTTGGAGGGGCAGGCGGTCAAGTTACCATATCGGCTGTGACGAACAAATGTCAAATGCTTTTCAAGCTCTTGCAAGCCGGTCACTAGACGGTGATAGACATCACCTAAGAAAAGACGGAATAATCGTCAATAAATCGATGTTGAATACTAACTAATCGAAGAACCTGAATCACCACATTCTGCTTTCTTTCACCACATTGCGAAAACAATCGCATTGCTATCGGATGTCGGAGCCGGAAGCACGCGACCTCTGAAAGTGTAACGGATCTTACTCACCCAAATCACCGCACTTTGCCATCGAAATGATTCGTATGTGATCCTCTTCATTGACCCAAATCATAAAGGTCTCTGCTGGATTGTGGAATACACCACGACCCGTCGGCCAGAAACGATAGCAGCCAGCAGTAGTCAGGATCTCATCTCCGCGCTTAAACAAAATGTGGCGCGCCACCATCTCGTGTTGCGTTTCCGGATCCAGGTCACCCATGGTGTAATAGGCGCCGGTATGTTCGCCATCCAGCGCCTCTGTGGCCACCTTCACCTTTTCCTCGATCTCGATATACTGCTTCTCGCGCAGTTTCGCGAAAAAAGGGTAGCCCTCCAAATTGCGCGCTATGCGTATTCTAGTCGACAGAATATACTTGCGCTCCGGATCCAGGTTCTCGATTTCGTCCATGTTGCCCCAATCGGTGTCCTTCTGCAGCACGTCACTATCGTTTTCCAGCTGCCCGTGATAGTCCTTGATCATGGGGTCAAACAGCTTTGTGAAAACGTCGTACGATTCGGGGTCGGCGGCATACGCGCCCAGGGCGGAGTTATGGTGCGTAGTGCCCGACTGTATACAATCGAGCAAGCTGGCCTCAGTGGGCGCCGGTGTATTGACGGCAATGTATTCCTCGAGTATTTCGCGCGTTAGATACTTGCGCAGCAGCGAATTGTTGAACTCCTCGTCTTCGGTGAGACTCTTAAAGCCATCTTCCAAAGCCTCAGCGATTTCCTCGGGTGTCTTCTTGCTGTAAACGAACCATGAAACACTCTTAGCTGTGGGCTTAGGAAACTCAAAATGCGAAAGAATTACATCTGGCTGCGCAAGCGCTCCAAGTCCTGCTCCAGCTTTTGGATGACCTTGTTGGCCTCCTCGAGATCGGCCTTCATCATGTCGAACTGATCGTCGTCCGGGCAGGACTCGCACATGAACTTGCGCACGAAGCGAATTGCATCGTCCGGCTTGTTCTGCTCCTCGTACAGCTTGATCAGCGCCTTGCTTAGAGCGTCGATGACACCGGCGCGCTCCAAGTACTTGCGGTACTGCACTCGTTTCGATTCAATCTACACCATGTCACCACAAGCATTGACGCCAATTAAGGGCATGCAAAACCGAGGCTGCACTAGTTGCGGCCGCTTGGACAGTGCGCCGAGCGCGGCGCGTCGACTTACCGAAGACATTTCGCGGTTCTTCTGGGAACGCCACTCGCTAAAACTTCCTTGGCTGTCGTGTCAAACGCTGGCAACTGCTTCAATGTGGCTGGACTGGCAAATATTCCTGGTTCTTTATTGTGTCGTCTATGTAGCTACCAAGTCCCGCTGCTATTCCAAAAAGCAAATTTGTCAATTGTTCTACGAAAACGCTGCTGACGATACTGAAATTTTTCTGCCGAAAAAAAATGAAATCCGATTTGCCTTCAAATGTTTCATTTTTCTTTGAAAAAAAAATGAGAAATTCAAATTCTGTATCAAAATCACTTGGCTCTATTGATCAAACACAGACGACTGGCAGTGGATGGTGCACAAGGTGTGTGGGGAGACAAGGACAGTCAGCGCGGCGCAGCGCAACACAACATCGGCGACACCTGTCGTCACTGGCGACGAACAGTCGAGCAGGATTTCGCCAGCTGGGGGTGGGTCTGTGCAGTTAAGGCGGCGGGGAACGGTTGGCGCACAGGGCGAAAACGGGAGTGTTCTGTTCGCTCCAATAGCCACTGCTGCGCTACATTCCAACAGGTACGACTTTGAGTCGAGTATTGTGCAGCGTTGATGTACAAAACCAATTCGGCTATGCCCCCATAGATTGCTTGCTGTCTGCCTGAGATGCTGTAGAACTAAACTGATTTCTGAACAGTTACGACCGACAATAAAACTCTCGATTGGCGCTATTTCCTCCCGCATCCCAAGCATCTACGCAATCCATCCGCCATCTACGCTGTTGGCTGTTGTAGCGCATTACTTCAGCCATTTTTTACTGCTTTTTGCTTTTTAGGTACTCTTATGTCAAATGTGCGTTTCGATTACCGATTTCCAACCCCACGCCTCAAGCTACTAAGTATTACCGCCCGACCAACACATTTATTATTTATATACATAAATCTTCCGACAAACATCCACGACCAAAAAGGACCAACGTTTGGGCGCTTGAGTTTAGATTTGACTTACATAGGCTTAACGTCACCTGGTGAGGAGGTGGCTGCCGATTTATAATGGGTTAAGTCGGCTCATAACTCGTCAACTGGCCGATCAACCAGCCAATTTGCAGTGTAAATTTGACTCAAAAAAGATTAAGCACAGTCTCCTCCTCTAGTGGTTAGGGATTCTAACCACCAAAGCATGTTGTCTCTTCCGCATTTCATTCTTACTCGCACAGATATCTCTTAAGCCTGCAGGAAGGAGTACTCACTTTGCGCCAAACATGTATGAGTATGTCTGGTGGGATGTTTTGAATTGTCGATACGTGCAATTGTTGGGAGTGAATCAAGTCTGATTGTTGTTTGATTTTTGTAAAGAAGAATTTTGTGTAGAAATGCCGTTACAATGAAATCAAATCCCTCTGCACTCATTGCTTTTGATCTGCTCCCATTAGGCCGACGTGAATGCCACTTATGCACCGCTTATATTCACTAAACGCCCGCACGCTATCAATGTGGATGTGATCTTCGGTAGTGCCGACACCGTCAACAACTATCCGGTCAACTGCTCCAAAGTGCAATTCTCCTGCCGCGCTGGTGTAAGAACATTTCACCAGATGTTGCTTCTACTTTCACGATTAATTCTTTGCTTCGGATATGTTTGCAGCCTTCGGACTTTGCGCGCGATTTCCTACTTTCGGACAATCTGCTCACCGACACTGACTTCTGTCCCAAAGAAGTGCTCAAATTCAGCCCTATTCCGACGTCGAAATATTGCAAACGTAGCAATTTCGAGAATTTCACATCCATCACCAAATACGACATGGATCTAAAATTCGACAATGTAGGTTCGCAACCACCGTCCAGCGTTTTCAATGACCGCATTCGCCGTCCTGTTCTTTGTATTTGTTGCACAGATGCCTGATTGGTTTGACTTGTGGTCCACGCGGCTGGATCATTTCGTGTCGGCCTTGTCCGCAAAGAAAGTGGAGCGTCTCAGCTTGGATGAGCAAATAAACTTGTCGGTGCACGTGCCGAACGATTACTTCTGGCTGACAGTGGAGGTGAACGGTGTCAAATGGCGCATATACCACATCCCGTTTCTACAAAAGCTCGACTCCAAGTACGACATGTCGCAGGAGATTGCCTACGATTCGGGCCTTAAACGTAATGTATTGCGCATTTAGCCGATCTGTTTTCCCATTTAAAACAAAACACGTTTGCTTCTGACTCTCGCAAAGGCTCCTGTTCCGTCATCAATGGCATGATGAACACCTTCGACGATTACCTCATCAACATTGGCGAATACCACAAAGTGACCGCGGCAGAGCACTGTTTCACACTGCTGGCCGCTGACTGCACCTTGGAGCCGGATATGGCCATCTTTCTGGTGCCCTCGCCCGAGCACGGACTGCACTCGCACTATGGTCTGCGTGTGTACATAGGCGAAAATTATTTCACCTTCCAGGCGAGGAGCAATGTCAGCGCGTTGGACGACGAGCCGGTGTACATTAGTGTGAACGACGACAGCAAACAAATCGATCTACGCCAGCAGCCCTACCAATACCCGGAAGGTGTGCACTCCTACGACTTTCGGTAAGCGATCTTTTGTTTCACACTAAACTCCCTCTTTGATGGGCCGCTGCGCTTCTTCTTCTTCTTTGTAGTGTTGAGCTGAACGAGCAAAATATTCTGATTATGGAGAACGCTCACATGCAGTCCACCATACAGTTCGACATGGCAAATATTTTGAACTTCGAAATCTATGGCTTGTACAAAAACAAGATGTGTGGGCTATGTAGCAAGCCGCTAAACACCATGCAGAACTACACGCTCTGCATGCAAAACTGATTTTCTGCGCTCACTGCAGAGTAGGTATGCGGAAATCAAGTGATGATCACAAATATTCCTATTTTGTAATAAGTTTCGCATTTTTATTAAAAACGAACTCAAATCAGAAAATCTAATAAAATAAAGTGAAAATTCATGGAATAACATTTTTTAGTCACTAACCACTAAAGTCATTTGTACATAAAGTAAATAGAAAATCAAAGTAAATGCGTTTGATTCCATTGGAAAAGCACATACCACGCAGTCGTAAGTAGTAAGTAAACAAAAAAAATTAAATCCGTATGTGAGAAAAGTTAGATCCGTAAAATAATGCTTCGTCCAAAGTGATCAATGAGAAGTCCTAACGACTTAGAAATATTCAAGAACGGGCCATTTTAAAGCGTATCTGGTGCTCACGATCACGGTGTAGCTGTGAAAGCAGGTGTATGCGTAGCTGCACGATGTTCTCAAGTGGCTGATTGCACAGCTGGCAAGTGACTGGCTGTATAGTGCCATCGCTGTGAAAATAAAGATACAAATTAAAAATATATTAACATTTAGATGAATGAAACAAATCAAAGTGTCACTAACAACTGCCTCAGACGATGCAACTCCTGGCAGTGCACACCCAGTGCGTGTAAGTGATCGAACTTCTCGCTGCACAGCCGCAATGCCGAATGCATAGGGAATATGGAGCGCTTGCCGTAGATGGGCGTAGTCTCGATTATGTCTTCGGGGTCGCAGCGCTCCCAAACGTTATCTTTGCTGTCCACGTGCGTCTCAATATACTTCCGGTTTTTGTTCAGCAATCTATGTTAAGACGGGGTAGAAGCGGTTATGGAGTTCGTGATAAACGCTAAGCATTAATCACCTTATGACCAAGTTTTTGATTTTCGCCGCCAAATCGGCGCGTACATTAGGCAATATTGTTGGGCGCTCATCGTCAGGATCAGTGTATAGTATGGTATCCATGCAGTAGCGCAGCTGGTTTATCTGAAACATTTGACAAAGTAACAAAATTGTACGCGCGTTGAAAGCACTTTCTCAATGTACGCACCAATTCCAAGTCATCCTTCAGGATATCCACATCCAAATTCAACACAATGTCGTGCTCCTCGTATAGCGGCGCGTAGGTCTCCTCATCGTGGCCTAGGCCCGCCAAGACGGATACGTATTTTGTCTTGCTGCGATTGCGTTTAATTTGCATGTTAGGGCAGAACAGCAGCGTCATCAATGCGCCAAAGCCATGTATGTTCGGCATTAGTGTGGTGCCGCGTGCCGTCAGGGTCTCCGAGTTCAACGTTTCGGTAATGCCAGCAGCCACCAACAGTCGCTCGTGAACGTCTTGTGGATCAGTGTCCAACAGCACCGAGTTCACAGACTCACGCTCAATGTGTACACTCTTCCAGGTGCCTACGCGCACCGCCGAGAAGACTTTTGTCTCGAGCGCGCTGAACGGGCCGCGCAAATTGATCGCTTTGACGCAGCACTCACGCGGCGGTGCATCTACCTCAACGTCCATTTCCAGCTGTATCGAACGTAAATACTCTTCATTCTGCTTAGAGTGGTCCTCGTCGAGGAAGCGCGTGGCCACAGACTGCTTGCGCAAACGGTAATCGTGATCGGACTGCAAGTGCACCCAGAGGTACTAATAATTTCAAGTTAATTATACGTGAATTGACTAACCTTTGACATATAATTCTCATCCGTTTTGCGCGCAAATCCCTTATCTACAAGAATATCATTCATAGTGCCACCGCCCAGACGCACTATGACGTTTGAGACACCCGCAACCACGGAGTAGACTTCGATTTCTACTATGCCTGCGTCGGCGGTCTGCTGCATCAACTCCATCGCCTCATCGGGCCACTTGCCGTTCGGGCATTTCACAAACGACGGTTGCACCTGAGCCAGTCGGCACTCAAATATGCGTGGCGGAATATCAATGAGCGATTCACAACGATAGGAAAGGCGACGCAGGTGCTCAAAGTCCACAACATCCGTGTTTCCATAGTCGATGAAAAACACCTAAATGCACAATGGATTGTAAAAAGTTCAAACGAAAGCCTCTCTGTGCTTAAATGAGCTCCACCTTAAACTGCAAATGCTGACGCGCAGCAGTGAGCACACGCAGCACTTTGGCGCGATGGTACTTATTCTCAAATGGCGCAGCCAGCATCATGCCCTTGGCAATGGCGGCGGGACTCCTGAACCGGCCGCGCTCCAAGTCCTCAGCATTGTTAAGAAGCGCGTGCATTTCTCGAAGTTGCTCCATTTCAGACAGCGGTTGGAAATAGAACTTGCTGCAATTCTCAATCTGAAACACGATTGCGAAAAGCAGGAGCACGCTCGAAATCGTTACAATGAAAACCACGTCACTTTAACAACTCACGTGTGTTATGTAGCCGCGCATGCTTTTCTGGAACACTGACGGCAGCACCACTAGTTCAGGATTCTTAATTTGCCTTTTGATTGGTTGCCAAACGCCCTCACACATCACACCAATACGCCGTTCTTCAGCATACTTCACCTCATTGCGTGGACTATATGGAAAAGTCAAATTTTTCATTTATAAAAAACGAAATTTTTATCAAACTCACTCCATGACGCGTATCGTGGTGCGCATACCCAACATACGCATGCGCACCGCTTTGTACACTTCGGGCCGCACACGCCCCGGAACCAGCAGCTGACTGTTACGATCCACATGCTCATCGTCGTCTTCGCTCGTGAACGTCACAAATATCCGCTCCGAGCCAGGCTGAAAGCGCACCTCAATATTCTTGGGCTGTATGTGCACATCGCGAAACAGCTCTTTGATAGAGCGCGTGTACAATTGGCCAATGTGGCGCGTGTTGAAGTTCGTAAAGTATACGGTGCTGCACGGGTCGTTGCCGCACAGCGTATGGTAAATGCCGCGCTCCCGCTCGATATCATTCAGATTGGAGCGCGTGAAATAATTCGGGTAGAAAGCGCCTGCTATGATTATCTTCAGTATGATAGTTTTCTCGCGGTCCATCCAACAGACACGCTGGTAGGCCGTTTGCTCCTTCAGGTCGAAAGCCAGAAGACGCTCTTTCAATTCAACAACCAGCAGATGCATTTCCTTAATGGAGCGCAAATTTATGCTGAAATGATCTGCCCAGGCGTATTCACCTTCCTCCTCGTTCATATTATGTTGTTCGCGCATCGACGCCCACACCTAAAGTAATCAAGAAACAATTAATTTGCTGTTCCATTAAAATAAGGGGTTGGACACTTGCGTGATAAGCCCTCAAGATGGCAAAGAGATCCGAGCCAGAGCCATCAGCCCAAATCAATTTCTGTATGTAAGCTTCGGCTTCACTTTGACGCTTTTTATCCTGACTGTACTTGAATATTGAACGTACGCTCAGACCAGCGGCTACAAGAACAAACGACAAAAGCGTTTAGCGTCTTTGTTTTACACTTAAACAGTTTTAAAAAACGTTAATACTCACCCATTATAATAGCCTCATCCAGTGCGCTAAAGATATATCCCAGCACAATCAATCGACTCAGACGTATATCCAAAGGTAGTGCAGCCATTACGCGGCCCAAGAAGCTCAAATCGCCGTCCTGCACCGAGTACACGCCGTTCACATGAGTGAATAGCGCACCCACCTCTTTCAGAGTCAAAATGGTGTTGTGAATATCCGAAAGGTTAGGCGGAGACATGGCCAAACCCAGAATATCTGGTGGAGACCCCATATCGAGTAATTTTGCCTTAAGTACCACATTTTCCAGAGGACAACGCAACATCTCCGGTATGCCAAACTCTTTCAAATTTCTCTGCAAAAATATGATGTAATACATTTTAGGGGTTTGTCTACTACAAGCAGTCAACAGTTTTCCGCACATTATAGAAGCTCTTGGAAACCATGCGATAGACACGTCCATTCATGACGCGGCCGGCACGTCCAGCACGTTGGCGACAGTTAGCACGGGAAGCCCAGTGCAGCTGCAGTGAAGAGAAGTTCGTAGCCGAATCAGTGATCAGTGACTTCGTGAGACAAAAGTCTACCACTGCAAAAGACACAAAAGATGATTTTCAGTTTTCTGTTATAAAACTGTTTGCACCAGAACACACCATATTTTACGTCGGGCACGGTGATTGAACTTTCCGCAATATTGGTGGCCAATATAACCTTGCGAAAGCCAGAAGGTGGAGAATTGAATACTTTAATTTGCTCGTCACGCGAAATCAACGAATGCAGCCTTATGGGGTACAATTTGACATTGTTCCTGTTGCATTAAAGGAATAAAGATAAAGATAAGATCTAAAAAATAAATTACAATTTAGTGAACAAACTCATCAGATTCGCTGAGCAGCATCAGTTTGCGGCATATTTGGTCGATCTCGTTGATGCCGGGTAAAAATATCAATATGGATGTTTGAACAGTAGGACCAAAGGTCTCCGGATTAACGGCCGCCTCTTGCTTTTCTATGTTGTCAATAACTATTATCAACTTCAGAGCAATATTGTACATCTCCTTGGATATGCCCGGATCCGAGTAATCGACCTCCAGATCCTAAAAGCACAACACACAACAATCAACAATGCATCAAAAGCGCTGCAAAATTTACTCACAGTGCTGTTGATGCGATCCAAATCGCACAGATAAAATTCGCGCACCTGAAAGAGGCGGCGTGTATCCACACTCACAATGGGCGCCGGTCTTTGGCGCACCGTAAAGTATTCGGAAAACTGAAAAATGGCAGAACGTTAGCACATTTCTAGTACGTGCATATGTTAAGAACTCTACACTATACCTCGCCCGTGTTGATGGTGGCCGACATGAGAATCACTTTTACGTGTCGCGAATTGACAGTAAGCAGCCGTCGGATGACAATCAGCAAGAAATCCATTTCCTGATCGCGCTCGTGCACTTCATCCAGGATGATATGCGTGAACTGCTTTAACGACTTCTCCTTGATGAGTTTTTGCAGCAGTACACCCGTAGTGCAATACAGCAAGCGAGTGTCCTCCGAGATATTAGCATGCAGGCCGACCTAGAAGAACACTCCAAATATGAGCACAGCGACCTTTTCAAGTCAGCACGCGCGAGCTCTACCTGATATCCGACCACGGTGCCCTCCTCCCACTTGCGCTCATGACACACGCGTTTAGCAATCGAGATGGCCGCAATGCGGCGCGGTTGCGTACAAACGATTTTGCAGTATTCCCGACGCCGATAGGCATCGTCCAATATGTACTGCGGCACCTGAAATCGAAGCAAACAAACGTTGGATGCTAAAATTTTTAGCAGTGTAGAATTTCCGTTGCTGTACGCAAGTAGAGGGACAAAAGCGACCCCCAAACAAAACAACGTGGAACTTTTCCGCGCTGGCAACACTGTTGGATACAGCAATTCGCATTCCACGCAATTATCGCAAGTGCCAGCCAAAATGGAGCTGGCCGTCTACGCCGACTGCAAAACATTGATCGAACGGTTCGTGGCTAGTGGCGACCACAGCTTCGCGTCCTTCTGCACGCAGTGGAAGTCTATGAAATTCCAGCACATCTACTCTGCACAACTAACCAATATCGAGGTACTGCAAACGACAGCGACAGCACTGCATGTGGCTAAGCGCACCGTCTGCGGCCGCAACACCGACGGCAGCAAGTACGCAAATGACTGCAACCAGCTGCACAGGCGCATTGGCGGCATTTATTTGCTATACGCCATCTATTTTAAGCAGCCCACACAGCTTTTTGTCAAGGCGGAAATGGCGCTGGAGACATGGCGCGAACTAAAAACATTCATGAACGGTTTACCAAATTCAGAGGAGATGGACGAAGTACGATATGTTTTTTGGAAGCTTCTTCAAGCCGACGCATTTCGCTTCACTGCCCTAGACTACTGTTCGGGCCTGGAGGAACTGGTGGACTTTGACAAAGTAGATGAACAGGTGCCCACGGAGCAGCCCGAAGAAGGAACCACGAACAAGCGCTTGAAGCAGGAGCTGCACAGCTTCACCGGTACACAGCAGTTGCTGCCAGCGCTTACTGTGCTCGAGGACGGCTACAATGAAATGAAGGAGCTACTTGCGACCACAGACAAGCATACCTATGCCCAGTCACTTCCACCTACGACAATTTTCCGCAGTATTAGCACAGCGCTAAGCAATATACAAAAAGTACTCGACGAACCGCAAGGGGGCAGAACCAGAGAAGCACGTACCACGAAGCAGGATGACAGTAAGAAGCGCAACTTGAAACGGAAGGGCTATAAGACCAGTGAAGCGGGGCTGGTGCCAGAAAAAGACGACGAAGAAGGGACGGAGGACAAACAGGAATCTACAGAGGAAGGCGAAGGCGATGAGGACAATGGTACGGACAAGCAAAGAAAGAACAAAGTCCAGCACTATGAACGGCGTATGTCAGCGCGTACGGTTTTTGCGGGACAGCTGCCGGCTGATTTGCTGGCAGATTTACAGACCGACAGTGAGGACGAGACGACAGGAAACGGTGAAGATAGCAGTACAAATCGGCCGTAAAATAAAGTGGAGACTATGGGGCACATAATTGCGAAGAAGCAACGCAAATGGTGCCAGTACATTGTGAGATATTATTTGAAATACCACTATGAAAATGCTGTTTGTCAGTAATACTATCCTAGCACAATAAATGTATTAAACTTCTTATTGCGAATTTTAAACTGAGCTTTAAGGCAAATGTAACATATCGCTTACCTGCGTTGTTTTGCCGCAACCGGTGTCACCCTCCAGAACGACCACCGGATGTTTGCGAATTGCGTCCATAATCTCCTCCTTGCTGCTGTGTATTGGCAACGACTCGTCCCGATGCAAATTAAAATTGTACTTGGTGTATACAACATCGTCAATTTTGTTAATTTTTGGCTTTATGTCTTCCTCCTCGCCGTCACTCAACTCTTCTAACTCATCCATAGCCACTGAGGTGCCAGCGCGATGCACGGACCGTGCACCCCTTACATCGGGCACCTCTTCCGCCTACATAGGAAACGCTTACATATCACCGCAACCCAGTCGTCAGCTCGGAAACTCACCTGCATCCGCCTGCGCTCCTCTTCCACTACTCGCTGTGCATACTCATCGCGAACGTACTCTCGCTTCACTGGCTTGAAATCCTGAGATTTGCCAGCGGTAGCTGCGACGCTACCGGAAACGCAGCCCCGTGGCACGGTCACACGCTCAAAATCTTTTGAGAAATCGAAGAAATCATTTATTTCATCCATATTCGATACTTAGCGAACACTCGAATCTAGATATCATGTGCTTTTCAAGAAAACGTAAGGAACTTTGTATCAAATTTCCAATTTTTCACTACGAAAGGAAGTATCGCTCCCGTTATTAAAGAAAAGTCAGAGTCTATAGACTCTGGAAAAGTGTTGCCAAGTCTATTGACGCAGCATTTGTTTATTTTCAATGTTACCTCGACTATAAACCGAATATTAGCCAGGGGCGGCTTAACCCATTACGGTTTACGTCGATACTCGTCATAAACATATAATATCATGCATTCATTTGCCGCTCAAAACAAAGAATTTACATAGATAAATGCTGCCATTAATATTTTGTGAACCAAATTTTCACCTTGCAGAGGAAAATAACGCCAATTCATTGATTGATTCGGTATGGAGAAAAACTAATGAATTTTCGGGAAATGTTTCCAGACTACAGAACAGTCTCAAAACTGAAAATATACAGGTATGATGGTATCATTACTAATTATTCATACTATTCATTTTGTTGTTGGAGACATTTTGAACAAATTGATTATGCAAACAAATTGGTTAGCCCGTTTATACTGCGTCCGCTCTTGTCCATTAATACTTTTCACAGTGTATTGAGCCGTTTAACCCTCTAGTTCCCAAGTTTTTACCTTTGTTACAAAAATTACCAGTGATCGTTTTGGGGTGGAGAAGTAATGTTTGTTCGGGGGAAAAAAATGTAATGTCCATAGGAGGCGTGATAGAGGGTGTAGAAAGTAGAAGGCCTACAGGCCTGCTTGGGAAACAAAGCCAAAAAAATCCGATATGAAAATTTATTTTGTAATTAATTTAAATTTAAAATTTCTTTTTTAATATATGTAAACATAAATAACGGGTAACAGTTTCAGTTCATACACGTAAGAGACCATAAGTAAAAACGGTTCGAGTAATGCGAGGGGTAATGTGTCGTGGGGTAGTTTATACACTGCTTTTGGGGGTATATAAACATGAAAAACTAACAAAATCGGTACAGGTATATATAGGGTGATCCAACTAGAGGTACTTTTTTCAATAACCTTTTTTTGACAGATCACGCGTGAGTCGTGTCAAGCTGTCATATTATTTTTGTTCAGTATTGTTTGGCATTTCATCATGGAAAGACTTACGGCTGAACAACGTTTACAAATCGTTCAACTTTATTACGAACTGTTTACGAGCATTTCGGTGAACAGCTAATTTCACGTAATGGGCCGGTCGATTGGCCACCAAGATCGTGTGATATCACACCGTTAGACTTTTTTCTGTGGGGATACGTAAAGTCTAAAGTCTATACGGATACACCCGCTTCGATTCAGGCCTTGGAGCAAAACATCACGCGTGTCATTCGCCAGTTACCAGTCGAAATGCTCGAACGAGTCATCGAAAATTGGACTCAACGGATGGACCATCTGAGACGTAGCCGCGGCCAACATTTGAAAGAGATAATCTTCAAAAAATAAATGCCAAAGAATGTTCTTTCGAATGATAATAAACATTCCCCGTTAAATTTTAATTTTCTGTGTTTTTTTCTTTAAAAAAGTAGGGAACCTCGAAATGGATCACGCTTTATATACGGCGGTGCTTACTATTTTTTAATGCCTTGTTATCTTTTCACACAGATGTCGACAAATATAGTCCATGAAATAAAGGACTAGGGGAGACTAGTTCTCTCATCACCCCCGCGGACTACGCCTAAGTATAAATTTTTGCAGTAACATGATCTGTTTTACATTACATTGTGGTGTATCATAATTACGGTTCAAATCGATAAATAATGCTTAAATAGCGAAAAAACAACATCACTGGCCGTTAATTATTTAGGCTTTTCATCCCAAGCAGGCCTACAGACACTCTAGGGTTTGGGTTAGGCAGGAGGAGTTTAACAACTTTTTTAAATAATTTTATTTTATTTTTCACGAATACATTAACAGCTACTCACCAATGTTTTTTTAGTTTTATTGAGGCTCTCAATTTATTTTAAAAAATGGTTGTTTCTCACACAATTTCAAAAATAGTTATTTGCTTACTTTCTCACGAAACTTCAACTTTGTCTTTCAATTACTGCCGTTGTGCATGTGACAGCATTAACTGACTACATTTATTTTATAAAATGGAAATTCTCCTTTCCATACGTTCCATAAATCAGCTAGAAAAGAATTTACAGTATTTTTTAAGCTTAGGATGTCTACAGGCTTTCTTGGGAACTAGAAGGTTAAAGCTAAATTAGTATTACAATGGCTTGCAATGCTGCCATATTACACTTATTGTAGCCCTGACCGAAGCCATGACTTGGTTTTTGTGATCAATTTTGTCAGCTCCAGAGCAGCAAAACAACCTCAATTTCCAGCTAAAATTCGTGTTTTCATAGAAAAATATTACAATATCTGCCCCAGCGGACATATAATTCGACAAAAGGGCCCAAACAGTGATTACGAGAAAGAATGACAAGTGGCTTCCAATTGAACGGTGACAGCGACAGCGAACACACTGCAGCGACAACAGCGACCGCAACATCAGTGACAGAAACAACATCGAGTGCTGCGAATAGCAACGGCGACACAGCGGAGCATATCAGAAAATTCGTCTTTACTGGCCATCATTCAACTGCCAATGCCATTATCGGTGATCCGTTAAATACAGCACAAATCATAGAAAAATTAGAAATAAAAATTCCAGAGGTGGGTCGCAATGCTCTCGGCTTTGCAGCCTATTACCTAATCGCTTCTATTCGTACACACAGCTTTTGCAGAGCGGTTATTCCTTCTACACCTGGCCCAGTGCGCCAATACTCGCGTGGTTTCTTTGGGAGCGACGACACTCGTTAGCCGGTAAACGAATACTCGAGTTGGGAGCTGGTACAGCGCTGCCTGGCATTTTGGCCGCGAAGTGTGGTGCACACGTGGTGCTTAGCGACAACTGCATACTGCCCAAATCGCTTGCCCACATACGCAAGTCCTGCTTTACCAACAGCCTCATACCAGGCCAGGACCTTGAGGTGATTGGATTGAGTTGGGGCCTACTGCTGAATAGCGTCTTCAATTTGGGTCCACTAGACCTAATAATCGCGGCCGATTGCTTCTACGATCCCAGCGTCTTCGAGGACATCATAGTGAGTGTATCCTTCTTGCTTGAACGCAACCCAGCCGCCAAGTTTCTGTTCACATACCAAGAACGCAGCGCCGATTGGTCCGTTGAGGCGTTGTTAAAGAAGTGGAAACTTTGCGCAGTGCAGGTGCTCATCGACGACATTGGCAAGTCGGCGGGCGTAGATGTGCTGGAGTTGATGGGTGGCCATACTATACACCTGATCGAAGTGACCAAGGACCTAGTTTTGTAAACTTGCACATAATTTTGATAAAGTGGCTAATGATGTCGGGCATTGCACGTCAGTCGTACAAACTGTTCGTGGGCAACTTGCCTTGGACCATCGGGCAAAAAGAGCTGCAAACATATTTTTCGAATTTCGGCCACGTTGCGTCGGCGTCTGTGATCTGCGACAAGCAGGTTGGTTTCTCTAAAGGCTATGGATTTGTGGTGTTCAGTAGTCGGGACGCATTTAACGGTGCCTGCAACAAGAATACACACTTCCTGGAAGGACGCGTACTGAGCGTGCAGCAGGCTAACTCGTAGTCTCATTAAACTCTGACCTAATTTGACCGTCTGGCATATCTGTAAACTCAAATAAATAACACGCTATGAAAAACTAACGTTTTTCAAATTATTGTCGTTCTTAAAGTTGCAAGCGCAGATCAATGTCTTCATCAGCTCACAAAGAGTGCCTGCAGCAGTTCTCAATTTGGTAACTAAAGTTTTATTCGATGTCGCAATTTGCATGAAATTCAGTAGCAAATAACAATTACAAATTCAGTCGATTCACTATTTTGTTTGTGCAAACACCAAACATAAAAAAATGCTGCTTCGTTTTGCCCCACTTAGTTGCTTAAATACTTTTTGTAGTTCTTTCCTACCACTTCCTCCACGCTCTTGTACCCGTTCTTCTGCAGCAGCTGAGACAGTTCCGTTTTGATGCGCGCCACCACGGGTGGTCCATGGTATATGAAGGCTGTATAGAACTGCAAATAAGAAGCTCCTGCTTCTAGCTTTTCAAAAGCATCCTGACCTGACGATATACCGCCGGTGCCGATAATCGGAATTTTACCCCCAGTTTCCTGGTACATGTGCGCAATTATCTGTGTTGACTTGGAGCGCAACGGCCCGCCGCTTAATCCACCACGCTCCGCTGCCAACGACACCTCCTTAAGATTATCGCGTGCCATCGTCGTGTTGGAAACAATTAACCCATCTATGCGGCACGATTTTTTATTGATCACAGCCGCAATGTCCTTGATGTCCTGCTTACTCAGATCTGGCGACACTTTCAGCAGTATGGGCACCTTGTTGTTCACGGTCAGCTTGTTGCGCGCCTCCACTATACCCTGCAAAAGTTGCTCTAGCTGTTTTTTGCCTTGCAAATCACGCAGACCAGGTGTGTTTGGGCTGCTAACATTCACTACCAAATAGTCGGCTATGGGCCCGAACAGTTGCACGCCCTTTACATAGTCCTGCACTGGCGAGTTTGAGTTTTTATTCTTGCCCAAATTGACGCCCAACACACCACTGAATTCGCCCATCCGCTTCAGCGCATTAAGCCGTTCGTAAACAGCCTGATGGCCCTCGCTGTTGAAGCCATAGCGATTAATAATGGCCTCGTCGTCTACTAGACGAAAGACTCGAGGTGTGGGATTGCCTGGTTGCGGCTCTGGTGTTACGGTGCCCACCTCAACAAAACCAAAGCCCAGTTGGGACAAACCCTCAACGGCCTCGCCCTGCTTGTCGAAGCCGGCCGCAATGCCGATGGGGTTGGAGATTCGTTTATTGAAAAACGTCGTGGACTGTAATGGAAACCCAAGTGTTAATTGCAATTTCTTCAGAAATTTGTCGAAGCTTTAACGAGAGTTGCGGCTTACCAGATTGGCAGCGTCGGCACCCGGTGGCGTGGCGAACACTTTGTACTTGCACGCCTGCACGGCCAGGTTGTGGCTCAGCTCCGCGGGAAGCAGCCGTACGGCCGGCATCAAGTAGTTGCGGTAAAACCTCTCGTTGCCCTTGTAGATGCAAAAGCCAGCGAAGAATAAGCTGGCGCCCGTGGTGACTAGCGCCAGCGACTTTACCTTACTCTAAAAAGATATTTGTTGCCTTTACATAAAAGCAAGACACAGAATCAAATCAAGCATGCTTACCCCACGCTTTGGATAAATCGGTTCAATTACTCCCATCTTGTTGCCTGCGCGCATCCAAGTGACAACGTTCTATTGCTTTACAAACTAAATTGCAATCAGAAAATCACGTCCAACAGGCGACAACTTCACTGTTTTTGACAGTTGCGGGTGGCTCAAAACAAAAACGATTGATACTGCAAGAAATTGCAATAGGAGCTGTGTTGCCCGAACAGAACCCGTCCAATTAGGCCAGTTGAAGTTTGTCAGTATGGCAGCTTTGGAATTTGCATTGCAAACCTGCGACAATCAGCTGTTACCATACCAAATAAACTTATTTAACCATTGCCCTGCTGGTCGAAATTGCAGCAGCGAATTGGTTTCCATACCAAAATATTTTGTTTAACCATTACCCTGCTGGTCCAAATTGCGGCTGGCAATTGAAGATCGGTTGCCGCTCACAACCGCTGTTTATTTGGAACCGGACATCAAAGGCGCAATGCTCATTTTGTTTTAGTCTAGTCTGCAGCTAAGAGTGTTAAGACTGGCACCGGAACCAGAAGCAAATATGGAACTGGAAACCCAAGTGAAAATTTTGCCTGTGCAGCAACAGTTCTCGTTTATTCACTCGTTGCTGGTGAGCCAGCGAAAGCGAATAACCTCAATTAAGAATACCTTGAAGAGTTTAAAATCCATTTTAGGCGGGTGGCGTCGCTGGAGTTGTGGTGGACATTGCGCTTTTCCCCATTGACACGGTAAAGACGCGGCTGCAAAGTGAACTGGGCTTCTGGCGTGCCGGTGGCTTTCGAGGCGTTTATAAAGGCCTGGCACCTGCAGCGGCGGGAAGTGCGCCCACCGCGGCACTTTTCTTCTGCGCTTATGACAGCTTTAAGAAGCATTTGAGCGATGCCACGAAAACTACGAATTCGCCTTATGTACACATGGCGTCAGCATGTTCTGCCGAAGTGGCAAGTTGCGAAAACTAGTAAACTTATGTGCGAAATGATCGAATGTCTTGTTGCAGCTGGCCTGCCTTATACGTGTGCCGGTGGAGATTGCTAAGCAGCGCCGCCAAACACTGGGCCAAACTCAGAAGTCCACCGCGGTGCAAATACTTTGGCGCGCCTACAAGACAGAAGGCCTCCGGCGGGGTCTCTATCGAGGCTACGGTTCCACCATCATGCGCGAAATACCCTTCAGCCTCATACAGTTTCCCTTGTGGGAGTACTTCAAACTGCAGTGGACGCCGCTGACCGGGCTGGAGTTAACGCCACTTGCGGTGGCTTTGTGTGGCGCAGTGGCCGGGGGCATTTCAGCCGGTCTGACAACGCCGCTAGACGTAGTGAAAACGCGCATTATGCTGGCGGAACAAGGCAGCGCCACCAGAAAGCTGAGCATTCGGCATGTTGCGGGCTCTATATATCGGGAGCGAGGCATTATCGGGTAAGTATAATTGCTACGAGCCCGTATTTTTGGTTGAAGTATCTAATACTCTCTTTTTAAGGCTATTTGCTGGCTTTGTGCCACGTGTGCTATGGATCACTTTGGGCGGAGCTTTCTTCTTCGGTTTCTACGATTTGACGTCGCGGCTACTAGACTCCAATTTCAATAATGACAATGTATAAAGCAGTGATGGTCATTCTACAATATACGATACCTTATATTTATAAACGTGCGTAGACGACGCTGCTAGTCGTGAGTAGCAGAATGGTCATCACGGATTCATAGAAATAGGGGTCCAACGAAAGTGTACAAATCTTCAGAATAACTGCTGCAAATTGTTGCTGTTTTGTTAATTACTGTTAAGTGAAGCGTTGAACGTTTGAAGGTACGCATTTTCTTTAATTGTATTAACTCTAAATAAACAATACATAATTTAAAGACGAAAGGATTCATTTCAAAATACTGCCACATTGCTCTTGGTGTAAATGCTAGCTGCATGTAAACCATTAGGTAATTATGCATTTGGTGCGTTTATAATTAAATTGTGCAATTGCTCTAGTCGGAAACGTATTTAATTAACGCAGCACTGAAGTCGATAAAGCTTGAATAGCTCCCACCTTCAATTCTAGTTCCCGAATAAGATCTGCTTAGGCGTACAGATCTTTGCGTGCAGTGCTGTTGTAGCTCTCATAGCTCTGCAAAATTCAAGCCAAAACGCAATATGTGTACAAACCATTATAAAATGGGGGATGGGGACATCAACTCACATTATCGATTTGCAGTTTCCCCTTTAGTAGGCACTCGCTGGGATCATCTATGTCCAACCCATCGCCCTGCTCCATGGCTGTGTCGGAGTCATCATCAAGCGTGTATTTGGGAATGTTTCTGTTCACACGACGCTTGCAATAGATGTGTGCTAAACGTCGCCGATTGCGCGCCATCAGGTATACCTGCAAGCAATCGATTAGTATGCGCTCTATCGCACCACACGTCACCCAACACTCACCAATGCTGACAGCGCCAAAATACCCAGCAACACAGCCAGCGGCACCAGTATAAAATGCAAGCTATCGTCCTGCACCACGTCGGCGGCGGATAGCGGTGTTAGGAATGTGCTGGCCTCAGCACCGGAAGTTTGGCTTGCGGATGGATAGACCAGGACGCGATCACTTTGGTTTTGTGCCACCTGGTACAAGTGTGTAGCCATTGTTTGTGTCCTGCTTTGATCATCGGGAATAACGTGCACACTGCTCTTTTCAGTCATCACTTTTTCTGTACTGTAATGTATCTTTTACTATTTATTGAGTGCTCATCTAGCTACGCCAGTTCAGTTTTGTTTGTTTACATCAGCTCTGACAGCAAACAGTTGTTAGCTGTTCACCGTTTCCCTTTTCAACCATGAAATGCAACACTGTAGTTCCACGGCAGAATGAGTGTGTGCATTTTTGCTGGCAACGCTGATGACCAGCAACAAAACAGCTGTACGAACAAACAGAAAAAGCCAATTTCCACAGCGCCAGTCAGAACTTCAGTGGGGTTTAAGAAAAAAATTACAGTAAACAGTAGATTTTACCACGAGAAAACGCCAACAGGAAGCATAAAAACGCAAATTGTTGTTTTGCTAATAAGATAAACGTTCATTGCTGCAACTGCCATGAATGTCGAGCAGGCCGCCGATGTTGATTTGAGCGACTTCTGTCGGGTGTGCCTGAAGCTGCCGACGCAGTCTCAAGTGCTTGATTTGAATCTCATCTACGACGAGGAGGAGCAGCTCACATACAGCGACTGCTTCACGATATGCACGCGGATAGATCTGACGGCAGGAGCGGACATGCCACACAACATGTGCAAGTCGTGCGGCTTGGAGCTGCAAGTAGCCTACGATTTTCACAAGAAGGTGGAGGCATCTAAATTATTCCTAAATCAAGTAAAATGTGTGCAATTGGAAGAAGACAAATTTGCAACAGAAACAGTTGGAGAGGATGAAGAGAACGACGCGGAACAGTTGGCACTCCAACACAGCTCGGTGGAAACGGCTAGTAATGACCATATGCCAAAAATAGAAGTAGAGGAAGTGTGCTTATTAGAAACAATGGAAGAATGCGAGGAGCTAGAAGAGCACCTAGACGTAGAGGACTACCAGACTATGGAGACACTAGAAGATGATGGTATGTAAACGAATTTACGATCTGCTTCGCTTTTATCGCTCCTAAAATTTATTACTGATTGCACTGGATATTTATCTGTGGTGCGTCGGATTTTATTAAGTTATACGAATCCGGAACCGTGCTTCGCTTCTATACACAAAATGTTTTAAGGTGATTCGTCTTAACTTTAAAATTTTAATAAAAACGCTACAACTGCAAAAAATTCATTTTCGCGTTATCCCGAATGTTGTAATGTTTCCTAAACTGTTTATTGAATGAAACTGAAGTTAAAATTTTAAAGTTAATTGCATCACTCATACAACTCTTTACTGAATGCTACTCAACCTCAATAACCAATTTCATTAAATAAACAGATGCGGAAACAATACAAAGTCCAATGCTTCCGTCTCACACTCCAATCTCGGATGGGGAAGAGTATCTGATCGAAAAACTCCCCCTGAGTGATGGAGAGCAAGAACAATACAAACTCGATGCATCCTCCGCTGATGCCGAGTACTACCTCGGTGTCGAGCCCGACAGTGCCTGCAGCCTGGCCGCAAACTCGCAGGCAGTTGCGACTTCCCCCGGGAAGAAGCACCCGAATGGCGCCTCCAGCAGGCGGCGTCACCCGGGTGAATACAGCTGTGACCACTGTCACAAGCTCTTCCCCAATCATTCGCGCATGACTGCTCATCGGCGCTGTCACGAACACAACCGGCCGAAATTCCCATGCGCCGAGTGCGGTCGACCTTACGCCACCAAGCAGGCGATGGAGGTGCACGTGCGTACAGCCCACAACAAGACCGGTTACGTGTGCCCAATATGCGGCAAGATCTACGCTATCAAAAAGGGATTAGAGGTGCATATGCGCTACCACACCGGCGACTTTCCCTACGTGTGCGATCTGTGCGGCAAGAAGTTCGCGCAGATGTGCCATCTCAACACGCACACTAAGGTCAAGCACAACAGCGTACGCTTTAGCTGCGCGCACCCGGGTTGCGGCAAATTCTTCACCTCTTCGGCGTCGCTGCGCAACCACGAATTCTCTCACGGCATCATGCCGTTCGAGTGCGCGTACTGCCGGCGCGGATATCCGGCCAAAGCCAAGTAAGTAGTGCGGGCATGCTACCAATGAACTTCAATCGACTCATGTTGCTGGTGGTTTGTTGTTACAGGCTGAAAGTGCACATTCGCCGTAAACATGGCATAGAGTTGACATTGGAAGACCTGGAACAGATGCGCAAATTCCACGTGATGCGGTCCAAGTTACATTTAGTTAAAGTAGAACAGTGCGAGGATTAATTAAGATGTGCAAAACGGTAGTAATAAAAACTGCGTACATAAAAATTTTCAATTAGTTTCGTATGCTCTCCCGCGGCCACGTGGATGATGGCGGTCGCCGTGGTTGTGGTTAGTGCCTTGGGTCATTGGGAGGTGTAATCTATATCGCGAGTGCTGACCGCAGCCAACTGCAACCACTTTCGTAATATGAAAATGCAGTGTCGACATTACGTTTGGTATTTGAATTGACACTGCCCCGCTTTTTCTACGAATAGCCCCAGAAATTTTTCACAAATGTTGCTTGTTGTGTATGCGCGTTAGTGTTGCAGACGGTTATTAAAGAATTGTAAAAATTTGCAGAATCGCGCTGGACCGCCACGCAGCAGACACAGTCAGAACCACAACCCGCAGAGCAGCTCTCACAACTGTCCATTGTCGTCATCGATAGTAGTGACGAAGACTGTCGCTTTGCCGTGAAAGCTCAAAAGAATGCCACAATACTTCCAAGTAGTGTGAAGAAATCAACACTTATTGCAAAAAATGACATGGCGAAAAGGACGGCGCGCACACGCGCTCGTAATACTCCCTCGAATATCGGACCACCCTACGAGTGCGACCAATGCGATCACTTGAGTGCAACCCGCGCCCTCCTTGCGTCGCATCGCCATCGCAAACATCGTTTCAAGGAGCAGCGTTTCCAGTGTACCAAGTGCGAGCGGCGCTTCGACACGGTCCAGCGCCTGGAGCGCCACATGCGCCGGCCTACCTGCAACGCCTACCCAGAGTTCGAGTGCGAGTATTGTCGCAAGAAGTGTATCGGCCTGTCCAACTACAACATCCACCTGCGCTTCCACAAGAAACAGTATCCGTTCGTGTGCCACATATGCGCCAAAAGCTTCATGATGGCCACTCACCTAAATAACCACGTCAAGACCAAGCACGAGAACCAGCGTTTCTTCTGTGAGTTTCCCGACTGCGGCAAAATGTTCCAGACGCGTCACTCGCTGAAGATTCACGCGTACGTGCATGTGGGCACCATGCCCTACAGGTGCAAGTACTGCACTCGCACCTACCCATCGAAGGGCAGGTCAGTAATACCAACAACAGATTTAAAAATGTGTAAATATTTTATATTTATATATATTCGACTAACATAGGTTGCGCTGGCACATAAGCAAATCGCACGGCATTGTACATTCGCTGAGCGAGTTGGATTCCATGTTGGTGGCAGAGAAGATCTCCATAACTGCTGAAATGAAGCCCATACTTAGTGAGCAAGCAGAAGAATCCGTAAATCCCTACGTGAAACTGGAATGTACCGACGATTGAAATGTGTATTTAGCAAAACATGTACAAAGCAATTTAGAGTAGGGAACAGCAAAGTAAATAAATAAATTTTAAAATATTTCTTCAATTTAATTTCTTTCGAATATACAAAAATCGGTCAGAACTGCGACACAGGAGTACCTATACAATTTAAGATTGTGGTATTTGAATTTGCAAACAACTGAAGTTTGAAAATCAAAAGATTCGCTTTTTATGTCTTTGTTGCAGTGAACGTCGAATGTGAATTTACCGAGGGACTTGACTCGCAGCCCGTCCAAGTGATGGCTCACATTAATGTGACAGAACGTCTAATCGAGGCCCACTCGCCAGCAGAGGTTCCGCTAACTACCGATCCACTTGTGTGCAGCACAACCTCGATGCCAGCTGCCGGTGTAGCGCAATCAATTTCCGTTAGAAGTACGAGCGCATCTGCCATCACGCTGCAACCCGAACCAACCACAACAATCATCTCCGGCACCACCGAAATACCTGCCCTGCGAAAACTACCCGTTCGCACACAGCGCTGCGGAAACAACGGCGCAAAAGTGCGCTGTGACTACTGTCCTAAACTCTTTATCAATCGCAGCAAAATGCTTGGCCATCGGCGCATGCACGAGTCGAACCGGCTGCGCTACGCCTGCCCGCAGCCCAACTGCGACCGCATCTACCTGTCGAAGCAGTCGTGCGATCTGCACTACAAGCAGGCGCACTGCGCGCCCGAGCAGTTCGACGCGCTGCAGTGCCACGTCTGCCACAAGCACTTTGCCATTCCGCACACACTGGAGGTGCACATGCGCTACCACACGCGTGACTTCCCCTACGAATGTCCGCTATGCAGCAAGAAGTTCGCCCAGAAGGGCCACCTCACCGCGCACTTGCAGGTGCGGCACCATAATCTGCGCTATGCCTGCACCGAGCCGGGCTGCACGAAGGTCTTCAAGAACAGCATCTCGCTGCGCAATCACTGCTTTGTGCACACGGGCATGCCGTTTCGCTGCGCCTACTGCGACAAGGGCTACCCGCAGAAATCAAAGTGAGTACAGTGCTTGAAGTGGAAACAAATTAACAACAAAACATCCTAAAAGCACGCTCAAAGAAAGTTGTGTCAGCGCAGCCGGAGATGGGCTGTTCTGGCTGCGTAGCATGCTTTTAGGCTTAATGCTTTTGCGTGCAACTAACTCGGAACTTAATGAAATTTTTGCCACCTTTTCAGACTTAAAGTGCACATCAGCACAAAGCACAACGTGGAAATGTCGATCGATGAGCTCGAGTCGATGAGAAAATTCACAGGCGTCCGCACGCGGCACTCATTTGTGCGTCTAGAAGGCCTCGATGAGGGACCTGAAGTGGGCGGTCAATACGAATGCGGGGAAGAGGAAGTGGGAGAGGATAGTCTGGACAGCTTGGAACATAAACACTTGTACGAAGACACTGTAGAGGGAATTGAGGTGACATTATGAATAAAGCATTTTTCAGTTAAGCGTAAAATACGAGTAAGTGTGTGTGTATATATGTGTGGACAATTGTTCGAATCCCTCAATGTTTAGTATTTTGGTAAATATATTTTCGGTACACATTGCTCGCAATGGGACAATGTGAATAAATAAAGTTTTACACTCGCAAACCACGTTTATTATTTTTACTTAATTGCAACATAAAATTATACATTCACATTGCATGCGACAGAGGCATCCACGCACGCCTGTGCTACTGTACACACACAAAATACTCAATAAAATACTGTGCCCTGTGCACACCAATGTGCTAAAAATATGTTTACATGTGCGCAACACCCGCAAACGGTTACAAAAGAATGCAAAACGCGCGGTTCGTTGCTTGGCGCTGTATATCGTCGCTCTGAATGCAGCACGGCGAGTTGCTTTGGCGATTTCGCTTGGTGTGATTGAGGTAGCTGACGGTGGTACACTTACGTAAATGCATTGTGGAAGCTCGCGTGGAGGGAGCGCGGGCGCCCGCTAATGGTTGACTGTCAGTGGGATGGCCCGGCCGGACGATTCGTCTGCAATGAGTGCAATCAAGCAACACGCAGTCCACTGAATTCGCTGATACGTTTCATTCATCAGCCGCCGTCCACTTACCCGGATTCGACGACGCCGTCGCAGTGGCAAGCGTCGTCGCCAAGCCGTTGAAGGGGTCAGCCCTGCGGCGCGAGGTGATCTTCTTCCAGCCGCGCAGCAGTATTTGATTGCGATACTTGGGCGTAGTGAAAGTGTACAGCAGCGGGTTGACGGCCGAGTTGAGGGGCAGCACGAAAACCACTAACCACGCGTAGATATCGTCTGTAAGTATATGAGAAAAGTGTTATGGGTGAATTTAGGGTGACCACTCTTGTACACATTTCGAAATGCACATTGTATGGAATGGCAATGGTTGTATTGCAGACACAATTATAATTACAGGTTAGTGTTAGCTAATTTTAATACTTGTTTTTGGTACTTTGTAATTTCAAAGATATGGTCAGCCACTTGCTCACGTTTCCATAAATACTTACCGGAAATGTTGTAGTTGAAGAATACCCACACCTTGACCGCAATAATGGGCGCCCAACACAGCACATCCGTCAGCACAATGAAGAAAAACCGCACCGCGAACTCGCAGTCGAGCAGCGAGAGCGGCGTCGCCTGGCGGGTACGCCAAATCGAGATGAGCAACGCGGTGTACAGCAACGCAATCATCAGCAGCAGATACAAGTTGACGCCCAGAAACATAAAAGCCGAATACTGCCAGCCCAGCGGGTAGGCCTCCTCAATGTGCAGCGGGAAGCAGGTGCCCGAGTAGGTGCCGTAGAACTTGGTGCTGGAGCGCCAGAGTGCAACCGGGGCCAGCGCAATGGCCACACCCATCACCCAAATGGCCAGCAGCGCTATGAAGATGTTTCTCGTGCCGATGCGATTGTGGCCGCGAAACGGATCGGCGATGAGTAGAAAACGCTCCAGCGACATGAAGGCCAATATGAGCATCGATACCTCGGACGAGGTGACGGCAAGCGAGCCGAGGGCTGCGCACTGCCACGAGGTAATCCAGTCGAGCGCCACTCTGCGAAAAACGGGCAAGAGTGATCAGAATAGCTGCTCACTGATAGAACTGACAGAACTGTGCCCACCCACTCACTTGTGGTACTCGTTGCGGTAGCGGTAGTCCTGCACGCCGATGGTAAGCAGGTAAAAGCCCATTAAAATGTCGGCCAGGGCCAGATTTCGTATGACCATGGTGACGGCCATGTTTTCGTCGCGGTAAATGAAGCGGCCCCACAGCACCATTACGTTGCCCAGAATGGTGACGGCGGCCATGATCCACGCAGAATATCGCAGCACCGGCTTGCTCAGCAGGTGGCGGAACGAGGAGACGCCATCCGTGTTGGGCTTGCACATGCGCACCTGCGGCGTCATCGAGCAGAAGTAGAAGCGATCAAAGACAATGTACTTAAGGCTGGGCATGGCGTTGATGGCCTCGAAGGCGATGTGATCGAAGCGGATGCCGGTGAGGTCCAGGTAGGAGACGTTCAGCGGCTGCAACAGGCTCTGCTGTATGTGCAGCTGCGTGTGGCCCAAGGAGCTGCAGTGCCAGTAATGGGAAGGACAAACATGGAAACGGAGGTTGAACGCGTAAAAATGCGCATCTTGTACAAATATATATTTGGGTTTTTTATGTAATGTGATCTATTAATTTTGTATGTTGTTTTCTCGTTTATTTTATTATTTGCAAGGCTTACAGTGCTTCCAGGCGGCTGTTGTGCAAGAACATCTCGCCAGACAGCTCTTTTATGGGATTTCCAATGAGGCGACTGTAAAATAAAAAGATGGAAAATAATGAATTGCCGGGAATAAAGCCACATGTTGTCTCCCCCCTCTTTTCTGATGATATGGCTGCATAAAAATATTGCCTGGCAATCGCACGCCGCGCTGACCCAAATAATTAAATTCAAAAATTAATGGAAAGCAAGCTTACTGCAATGAGCCCCGTACACGCTCCCGCGTCATTTGAGCGTAACATTTGAAACAGTCGCAATGACGCAGTTCAATTGCTGTCACGCAAGGATTAATAATTTTGTTGCCCTCAATCTTCCGGCAAACAAAGCTCTGTGCGCCTCGAACGGCACAGCAGCAGCCGAGGATTGAGCGGAACGTGTCATTTCGGTTGAAATGTGCTGGAGCCGGCTGCGTGCAAATTTGGGACACACAAAAGCACGCACTGACATGCACACATTTCGTAGAAGCGGCAGCCGCAGCAATGCGCGCCTTTGCCCAAGACTTATGGGCATTTTAACTTGGCCACTGTGTGCTGCTGCTCAAAGGCTCATTTGTTGGTCCGACAGTGGTGCTTTGTTGATTTTTTCAATATTTAACAGCGTCCACGTTGATGACGGCAAATATTGGCGTTTTTGCGAATGTTGTCAGAAATTATGGTAATAGCCAATTGCTGCTTGCGTCAGCAGCGAACATTGTTTGTCAAATAATTAATTGGTAAATTTTATGCGGTCACAACGTTCGGCCTTTACGGCGCGCATTTTCTCACATTTTGAGATCGCTTTTTATTTATGCCCGAATTGAGCATTAATAACAGGCAAACACACACACACAAAAACGTGTCTACAAGCGAATAAAAACATCGAAATTGCGACGGGGCGTATGAGTTGTATTAATCACCAACAGAATAATTAGTGTTACTCACACGCCCCGTGCAAAACCAGAGTCAAGCTAATGTCTCAATGCTTACTAGTTGATATTTAATAAGCAGCATAAAGAGTAACGCTGCTTAATCTGTCGTCGTTGCAGTAATTTTGCGTTGCATATTTCTTAAAACATTCACTTACTCTCGCAAGCAAACTCTGAGTTTGTGAAAGCCACAGATTGCGGCCACTGCTCAGTGACGCCTCCCAATGAATCTGAATTTAAGTTGAGTATGCGCCCGCCTACACATTATGGCTCACATTTCCAACGTAACTTGGCGTTGCGATTTGTAACCTCGAATGTTCACAGCTAACGCTGCAAAAATGTTTTTTAGCGCAGAAGGGCTGCAACTGTATTCAAAATCAGCATCCACACACATTCACCCCTTCCCACACCTCATCGCATGGGAATGAGCATGTATGTGTGTAGTAGGGATTGTAATCCCGGACCAGTTTTACAATCCCGGGATTTTCGGGACTGAAAATCACAATCCCTTGATCCCGGGATTTTTTTCGGGATTGAATATATAACTTTAAGAAACTAGTTCAACTTTTTTTCAATCAAACAAATTATAATAATTATGTATTAAATACAATTCTGTGTACTTAATTTAAAACTAAGAACAAACTATTTATGACAAATAACTTAAAAACGCATTTAATTGCCAAATCACTTGGCTAACCTGCTGAAAAAGGCATCTCTCTGGTTGAATACCAGTAGATGAAATCGTATTATAGGTAAATCTTCAAGTTTTTGCCATTCAAAATAAGTGAAATTCGGTGTGAGTAATAACCCATCAATAATTCAAGTTTCGCTATAGTTGTAATTCTCAAATGCTGATGGTTTTATATTACCTGTTTCTTTCTTAATCCTCTTATTTACACCATTTTCTCTGTGTATTGTGAATGTGACAAGTCGAATTAGTGTAAAGAAGAGTTAAACTTCAATGTTTTTAGAAAATTCGGGTTGTTTATTTTTTTGAATGGATTCATTTTTGGGAGCGTCAGCTTGTTTGCACTTCTGATTTTGGTTACTGGCAAGTTTTGTACTCGAAAAGTACCAAAACAGAGCTAGTTTGTACAAATTTGTAAAAAAGTAGTTATACACAAACAGAGCTGTTGTTGCATTAACACTTATTCAAACGCCACAAACAATGGGCAATTAATTTTTTTTGTTAAATAAGAAGGGTTGCATTTTTCGAAATCAACGTGACAAAAGCAAAAAGTGAGCTTTTTTTCAATCCCGGGATTTTTCGTGACTAAAATTGTCCGGGCTCCCGGGATTGCAATCCCTAGTGCACAAATCACTCGACGTCATTTGCCATTGGCGCGAAATCCTTTCGTCGCTGCTTTACGTTTTATAACAACTCTCCTCCGGAATGTAGTCTGCCGACTTGACGCACACTTGTGCGCCCAAGCGTCCGACTGCTTTTGTGTCTGCTTATTTGTTAAGGGAATAGGCAAGATTACGCATTGGCCATCGGATGAATAGGCAGCGGAAAGAAAGAGCCGAGTGCAGAATATAAGTCAAATCAAAAGAAAGTGTGCCGTAGCTGCGGCTGCGGCTTACACATGCGCTAGTAGACACAATGCCAGCCGGGCAACTATAACAACTACAACAAAGAGTACATGAATGGCTCGCACAAGTCGCTATTTGAGGCACTTGATTTGGCCGGGCGCAGCGTATTGCGTTCATTATGTCGGCCGCCGCCGCTGTTCCAGCTAATAAATTCGAAGCACGCCTCTCGCCGTCGTCACCGTTGCCGTCGTGCTGCCAAAATTTGCATGCGAGCTCATTTCTTATCAGCGGATTTCGGCTGCCTTCACTCATTTGAAGGGATAAAAAGCTAAACAAAAAATACCAACTATGATACAAAGCAGCACAAATGAAAAGGGCGGCAGCATTGTGCTGACCCGCAAACAGCGCGTCGCCACACAGCGCTTAAATTTCAGAGCACATACTCGCACTGCGGTAGGCAGACAGACAGACAGAATGGCGGACACACGGACAGCAGTCGCCAAGCATGAAATTGCTCCAGCGTCAAACTCAATTCACTTGCAGCCCTTTCATGGCGACTGTGGGCGCCCACTGACCGCTGTAGCGGAAACTGCGGCAAGGTCGCAGGCGCGCTCCACACTTTGTCGGCATGCGTATTGATTTCGCTCGGTTCGGCGCCCCCTGGCGAAGCGTATCATGTATGTGTGTGCGATTTGGTTTCGTCCATACCTCGTCTACTTTTTGAATGCTTTCTGCGCTTTACACATTTCACATTTGAGCGTTTTGGTTTCGTGTGGTTGTGGTGCGACATTTGTTGTCGTCTGCGCTTTTTGTCATAATTTTGTTATTTTCGTTGTTTGTTTTGTAGAGTTTTTCCTGTTGCTTCCCTCCCTATTTCCCCTTTCAAAGTCAACTTTTTATTTCTTATTGCAAATTTTTATGAACTCTGCGAATTGATTCGCAATTCTTGGAAAACATTGTTGTTATTGTAATTTATCCGCAACTACATGCATATATATATTTGTATGTAAATAGATTTCATCTTAACAGAAGTTGCCGAATTTTTCTACTGCTTTATAATTTTCTCATTTTCCCGCACACAAGTTTTTCTGTTGTCATAAAGAACTTTTTGCCACTGTTTTGTTTACGCTTAGTTGTGTTTGCTGGTTGGTTCATTGTCTGGCGCACGACGGCGTATACGTAATGTGACATTAATATGTGCAGAATTAATATCCCTCATACGACCCGTTGCCAATGTTATTACTTCTTATTTATGCGTCTGATTTATGTGTTTCAGTTGTGGTGGCACAAAAGTTCAATTGATTTTTAAAGTGTGTACACTGATTTGATTACATTAAATGTTTAACTATTTAACTGCCGTTTTCATGGTACGTTGTACTAATGCGTCTTATATAATGCGAAAATATATCTTTAAACGTATTCGGTTTTCGGTTTTTAAATGGAATTCAAGGCAAGTACAGACAAAATTCCCTTGCCGAGGTTCAAATAGAAAAAAATCTCTTTATTTCAAATAATAATAAAATCTAAGGTTCCTATTGCACTCTTCATAAGTCTAACGAACTTGCATCTTTAATAGCAAATAATCTGCTTTCACATTCCATTAGCAAACACTTTGTTCACCTCTAACAAACAACAACACAACATTTTTTCTCCTGCACACAGTTTGCCGCGTAGCTATTTGTGGTTAATCAATAAATATTTGTTTCATTTATTACTCCGATTCATTCACATTGTCCTACCCAGCACTTTAAATCGAATTGAATTGCGCGCTACCATAAAAATGTGTAGTTCAGTGTTGGCTTTATGACTGCGCGCACAGGAAGCACCCGCGCATCCATCATCAGCACCGCACTATCGGATACACCCACTGCCCCGCGCTGCTCAACGCACTGTTCACTTAGCTAAATGCGAGAATTCGGACAGCTGATGCTGCACCATAAGCACAGTGCATGTGTCTGTGTGTGCCTGTTTACGTTGTGCTGGTAATGCATGGCATTTAATGGCGCCGCTGCGTTGGCCGGCACTTGTCTGGTCAATCAACGCACACTCGGATTTATCTGCACTGCTGACTGCACCGCAGCACCGCCCGAAATGCACACGCAACCTTTTGTCGCGCTGTGTTCCGTTTGGCGGTTGGCCGCTTCTCTGTGCTTTGCATTCTTGTTTGCTCCACCATTAAGTAAATATTAACTTGTCGTTTGGTTGTAAAACCAAAGCCAGCCAACTGCTCACGCTGTTCTTTATTTCTCTTTGTGAATGTCTTGAAAAATGCGGGGTGCATAAAATATATTGCAATCAGGAGGAAAATCACTGGGGGCACTGTTGTGCTTTTCTATTGCATGGGAAACAATTTGCGCTGCTATGGAAATCGACAACAATGGGAGGAGGAAGTTAATTATTCCATTTACTTTTCATGTCTATGGCCAGAATGTGATTTGCCAATTCGATTAAATTGGTGACATTAAATGGCAGCTTCAGCAATTCATTTTTGAAAAACATCGGAACTAATCTTGAGATATCCAAAGAATACTTTTTGGACGTTTTTGTAAATAACATAGCAAAAAAAAAAAACACTTTCTTTCTGTTGCATGGAGTTTTTCTACTGTTTCTTACTAATTTGGGTGCACTGATTTCGAATCTATCCTCAGATTTTTCCAGCAGCTCTAGTTTGTGAGATATATGTAGGTACCGTGTCAGTTTTTCAGTTTTTCCTCTACTTGTTCCATATTTTTGATCGTAATTTCTAAATTTCTAATTTTCATCTCATCGCATTAAAAATGCAAATACTCCTTTTCCGATGCAACTTATTTTTATATGTTTTA
This sequence comes from Melieria omissa, assembly GCA_963971225.1. Taxonomy (NCBI): domain Eukaryota; kingdom Metazoa; phylum Arthropoda; class Insecta; order Diptera; family Ulidiidae; genus Melieria; species Melieria omissa. Next base: position 57,793,668 of record OZ020267.1, on the reverse strand, counting down.
AAATGCCGCTGTAATTGGACCTCAATGTCGGAAAATATGGAATTTTAAGGCGTTTTCTTTGATGGTCAAAAACATACACATTCAAAAACATACACATACAAACAACTAACGAGTTAGGTGTATAATGAAAGTCGACACATCAAGCAATACAACACAGCCAAATTATTTGGCGGAATACACATTCGCATCGAAATAATAGCAAAAATGTGTCATAGCCATTTTCATTACTTTTCATACTTTTTCCTTAGAAAATTAGGGGCCTGAAAATATGCAAAGTTTTTAATTTTTGTTTTGTTTCGAGCAATTCAAAATATTTTTGTTTTTTGCTTGTATTCCAGACTATAAATAGAACATATAAAAGAGCATATTTTGAGGCTCCTAATTTTTTAAGGAAAAAGTATGAAAAGAGATGAAAATCGCTGTGGTACATTTTTGGTATTATTTCGATGCGAATGTGCATTTCGTCAAATAATTTGGCTGTGTTATATTTCTTGATGTTTCTTCTTAAGATATTCATATACAGTATAATCTCGATAATTCGGACACTCGCTAATACGGACAACGCGGTAATCCGGACACTCATTTCTATTGTAGACTCTGTAATCGGGACACTCAATTTATATTGTAGACTCTGTAATCCGGACGCCAGTGTCCGGTTTTTAATTGTCCGGATTATCGAGATTATACTGTACTTCGTAACTTGATTTATGAAACATCTGTACAATTTTGGCCATCAGAAAAAACGCCTTGAATTCAATATTTTCTTACTTTCAAACCTTATTACCACGCCCCTTAAGAACGCATAAAATGATTAATGTCAGAAAAGATGGCGTGAAATGTTGTAAGTGCAACGATATATAAATCATATCGATAGGATTATTGGTTCAGAAATTACAGTCGATAACGAGAAAAAAGCCGAGGGAAATTCGAAAAAGTGACACGCCCATATTTTGCGAAAACTAGAGCTGTTACATAAAAACGGAGTATGGTTTTGAAAACAGCGTGGAAAAACGATTCAGATTCATGTAAAAAACTCCATGCAACAGACATGCTGTTGTGCAGTGTAATCATATAAGAAATATCAGGTGTACAACTTTGCTTCCGCCGTTTTCCGATAGATGGCTGTACCGGCTGAGGCTGGTTGAAATACATAGATGGTAATGCCTTTAAAGTGAGTGTGGACAGTGCCTAACGAATTGTCATCGCCGTTTCAGTGACAGTTGTTCTTGTTTTCGTATTATTCACGCTCGAAAATGTCCGTTTATGTGCCCAATTCTCGCCATTTGCGGGAAGTTTTACTTTTCTGTTACAATTCGAAAAAAAATTCAGCTGAAGCGCATCGAATGCTCTCAGAAACTTACGGTGATGCTGCTCTGAGTGAAAGAACGTGTCGGGAGTGGTTTCAACGTTTTAAAAATTGAAGAGCGACATGACAAAGTCATCCTCCAACACGACAATGCTCGGCCTCACGTCGCAAAAGTGGTCAAAAAGTACCTGGAAACGCTGAAATGGGAAGTCTTTCCCCACCCGCCGTATTCCCCAGATGTCGCCCCTTCTGACTTCCACCTATTCCGTTCGATGGCCGGGATCCGAAAATTGCCGGAAAGATGGGAGAAAGTTGTCGCTAGCGACGGACAATACTTTGAATAATACATCTGTAAGCACTTTTTCGCAATAAAGCTTTTAATTTTGGAAAAAAACGGCGGAAGCAAAGTTGTACACCTGATATATTTTTAATAGTTTGGGAATAATTAATAAACATCATTGTGAAGTTTTTGAGCCGAAACCGAATTTCGGCTTTTTTTAATATTCGGTCGAAACCGAAACATTCCAGTTGAAAAAAAAATCACCATATGAAGCATTTTTTTCAACAAACGAATTTTACATTACATTACATTACATCGTCTACGTAGCGGCCTGAGTTTCGAGCCTGTTTTTCAAAATTCATTACGAAGGAACGAAAAAAGATATTCACTCACTTTTTTTTGTTTATTTAATCGTAATCTTTCAAGAGGTAATGTCATAAAAATTATATTTCTACATATTCGAGTGCAGTTATCATCATTGATATCAATTTTCCTGCAAGATTTTGGGCCAACGACGTAACCTACAACAAAAAATGAAACTAATCTATAATTGATATTACATCAGCTATGTTTAGACACGAGCTTTTTGTAAAATTCAAAAATCTCTCGAAATGGTGGACATTTTTGAAAAAAAAAGTTATTTTTCCCTCTTTTTTCAAATGTTTATTGCTTGTTATAATAAAAAAAAAATATTTTGTCAAAAGCTCGTGTCTTCTCATAGCGACATGTTTTGTGAGCAAGTAAAAAAAGAAATCGAATCGATGCGTGTACAACTTTTCTTAAAATCGTGCAAGTAAGTTAGAAAAATACGACTTTCGGGAAAACGCGTTTAAAGTTCACAGGGAGCGCGAGGAAACACCGTGAGCGAGCGTGCTCAATGCTCTACAGCTCAATAACCGTGAAGAGTTTACCCAAATTCTTTGAAAATAACTTTCCTCTCACGTCTTCGAAATTTTTTTTTTTTTTTTAACAGGAACAAACGCAGGGGATGACCCCTATTAATACGAAGCATTGCGTTGGTTCAGGAAGGATATAAAGGTTAGGAGATAGGGTTATGAGTGAAGTGTTTATGGACTCTTGCCTTGAACCCATCGAGATCATTAGTGCTGGGGAAAATATCCGCAGGGAGACCATTCCACAACCGCGCTGTACGGGCCAGAAACGAACTTTCCCTGTAGTGCGTAGTGCGCTGAAACATCGTTTCGACGTGGAATGCATGGGCGCCAGTGTTCAAACGGGTTGTCCGGTGGAATACCCGAAGTGATGGCATCAAACTGCTCATCTCCACTGAGCAATTACCGAAAAAGTATCGGTAGAATAACACCACACATGCCACGTTTCGACGATGTTCCAAGGAGTCAATAGAGCTGGATGCCCTACTGTCCCCTATAAGTTTAATCGCACGGTTTTGCACCCGGTCCAGGAGCTCCAAATGGGGTTTTGAAGCCCCCGCCCAGAGGTACGAGATAAACTCCATTTTAGGTCGGATATAGGTGGTGTAAATAATGCGGAGATCAGACGGAGTGAAATATTTTTTGCACCGCTTTAGGAAGCCGAGGCCCTTGGCTGCTTCTTTCGACACGCCAAAAATATGATCGTTCCAACGAAGATCGTTCTTAATGGACATGCCCAGAACATCAAGAGCTACCGATTCCGCAATACCCACACCACCCATAACCAGGGATGTGTTGGGATGTGGGGAGACTCGTTTGGGGGATAACAGGCAACATTGGGTCTTGCGGGGATTAAAATCGACCCTGTTCACTTGACCCCACTTGGAGATTTTTTGTAGTTCGCTATTAAGTGTGTCATTCATACGGCGCCGTTCTCTCTCAATCTCCACAGAGCTGCGACGCTTTGTGAGAGAGTATGAATGACAAATGATGCTGTCATCCGCAAACGAGTAAATGGGATTCTTCGTCGACGACAACAGGTCGTTGATGAAGATCAGGAAGAGGGTTGGAGAAAGGACCGAACCCTGCGGCACTCCCGCGCTAAGGGAATGCTTTTCCGAGGCTATGCCGTTTACTACAACACGAATAGAGCGCGATCATAGAGGAAGCTCGTAATCCAACGAGAGAAGGTACTACCGACACCATAGGCAATCAATTTTGACACGAGTGCTTTATGCCACACCCGGTCAAAGGCCTTGGAAATATCCAATGCAACAACCTTGCTTTCACCGAGGTTTAGAATGCTATGGTTCCATTTCTCGGTAAGGACTGCCATAAGGTCTCCCGTCGAATGAAATGAAAATTATGTAAAAAAAACGATTTTTTGAAACTTTATACGTCGACGACCCCTTTAAGTAAATAAAGAACAAACAAACAAACATAACATAAATAAATAAATAAATACTTATTAACAAAAACAATTTATTCATTTTTTTAAAAACATAAATATGAAAAAATCACCCTTTCGTACGTTACTCGCTAATATTCAAAATTAAATAATTAAATATTATAGATATGCTAAAAAAAAATTATTTGCATTGGTGGCATCTAAATTACTCCTCCTTTCAACTATATAAGGGAGAGGGCTGGGTTGTGGACCGGGTTTTGTTTTTTGGCTCTTAATTTTCACAGGATAAAGATATCGAAAAATCGAAGATACCGTTGGGAAGGTGAATATAAAACGCAACTTTTTTATGCAGACAGATTACCGTTTTGATTAAAACTTAATTCTCTACACCTAATTTTCTAAGGACGTGATTTTTCGCTTTTCCAAAAAAGTGGCTGGGTTGTGAACCATCTGGAAAATCCCAATTAAAGTCGGAAAATACGAAGAGAACACCCATAATTTTTAAATAAGTGTAAGAATTTATTTAATAAGGAGGCCTCAAGAGCGGAACAAATTTATAATGCAATTGAATGCAAGTATTCAATTTTTTTCATTTTCATCCTAATCGGTATCGCAATGTTACGAACGCGTTCTCACATTTGCCCACTTCTAGTGAATTCACCGCAAATCGAGTAAAATTACATAAAATTACTTTATATTAATATATCCGGCGATATTTGACTGTGCTAATACAAATGTAGTACGAAAAACAGGTGGTTCATAACCCCCCAGCCACCTCTGTGGTTCACAGCCCAACCACGAAGCCATTTTGGAAACTTTTAAAATAACTACACTTCCGTTCATATTTCAACATAAACAAATATTGGATCGTCAAATATAATCAAAACCATAAACATGTATTAAACTTACCTTTTTGCAATGAAATCAGTCACTTGGATAGAACTTAACTACAAAAAAGCGAAACAGTTTTCGCAGTCGATTTTCAAACACGATGTCTGTAGCTATCACAAGCAATACGTGTTTGTACTTCGATGTAACCACAAAAGCAGAGTCATATCGAAAGACATACAGTTGACAGTTGAAAGATTGGCGATATGTCAATTAGGGAAAGAAAAACAGTAATTCTGTGGTCAAAAGCAATAACCGCCTAAGTCGTAAATTGCTGTTTCGATTAATCTCGCTTTAAAGTTTTAGCGCGTAGTGTGTTCGCTATGGGAATGCGAATAGGTTTTTATTAATAACTTTTTTTATTTTAAAGTTAGAAGCTCCCCGATTTTACACAAACGTAGAGCACAGTCAAGGGAACGTGGTGGCATCCATAACTCAATTTCTTCTTAAGTCGACTTAAGCGGTTAGTGCTTTTGACCACAGAATTGTTCACAACACAGCCTGATTCACAACCCAGCCGGTTCACAACCCAGCCGTTTCCCTTACGTATCTGCTACACAATAAAATTTAAAAAAATATTCTAGAAAGTTTCGGTTTCGGCCGAAACTTCGGAAACCGAAACTAAAACCACTTATTTGGGCCGAAACCGAATATTCGGTCGAACACTACTCACGTCTAAATTAATTTTCGTCTTTCAGTTCTAGTAAATTGTTATGAGTTATGAGTAGTTCAAGTTTGTTTAGTTTTCTATAACTTCTAACAAAGCGTAGGATGAAGAAATAACGTGGGGAAGAAAGCAAAACTGCCCTTGAATTAAATTTGATTATCTGATTTGATTTTGAGGGAAAACAAAAACCGTCCTTAAGAATCCTCCATCTGTTCAAAATCTTAGTCACTTTCATTATTTCGTTTAACTATTACTAACCGTTTCTAATTATTACTTAACAAATGTGTTTATTTAAATCAACATTTAAATGTTTAATGACAGCAATTTACTCACATGTCTCTGATATCGCGCAGTCCCGAGAACGCTCGCGGATGTATGTGGGTAATGAGATTACCGTTCAAGTCGCTGGCACCGCACAAACATACAAAGAGTACAAGGATTGAACATGCATTAATATAAATTACTTTCATAAAAGGTCGAAAAAATTACACTCTACTCTATTGATATAACGTGTCATTCACAAGACACTTTTATTAGCTTATAATTCAGCTAAACTGACAATAACAAGGCGCCCTCCTCTACCCTTCACCTATCACTTTGCACGAGACAACTGCATCACAGAGTTGCACAGCACGTCAGAGAGATTAACATGTAAATTGCTTACCCACACGTGCAGCTCCGGGCGATCGGCAGACGGCCTTGGCGACATGCAGACACACTTAATGTCTTTTCATAATGTGCGACATGAGAAATGTGCTGTCGCCGGTACTAGCCGTATGACACTGATTAATAATTGGCCTTGAGCAGACCCGGCAGACGATTAATCTGTGCATATGGCGAAACAGCCAAACGCAACATTACGCGGCGGCAAGATTGCACTGGTAACAGTCATTATTCTTATCACAACCTGATGAAGACTCGCTGAAGTTTCTTGCTTACATAAACCTGTGCCAGCATTTTGTACATAGAAGTAAAGCTAGAAACCCCAGAATATTCAAAATGTAAGCTATTATGCTCCATGACAGATTTCCAAAATTATATCGTGCCACTCTCCTCCAGCCAGATTTCCATGTCATTTATCGCCCCTACTGCTTTATGAAGATATTCTTCCACTGCCAGCTCAGTTCGCCAGCAGTTGACTGACAGCTCGTCTGGCTCATTGAGCATTATTTCAATAAATTCCCTCTACAACAAGTGTCTAACATGGCCGAGATTTAATGCAACACACTCACGCACAAACCCACTCTCGGAGTCAGTAATCAGCGCATACACTTACAGCAATTGCAGATTCTCCAAGTTGGCGAAAGTCTCCTCTCCAATGCATTCAATCCGATTGGAATCCAAATAGCTGTAAAGAGAAGTGAAAATTTATGCGTTTGGTGCTTTGGCTCAACTTGACTTTCACTTTCCAGCTACGATTTTTTGTGTACTTATTTGTGTCCATATTTTGCTCTTTGCCTGCTTTATACCACAAAATCAAGCCAACAAAAAAGCAAATGCCATAATTCAATAGACAGCGCCTAAAATGCTGCTACAAACATTTGTTTTTACGACCATATTAAAACTGTGTACTTGCGCTTGTGTGCCGCGAAGCCGATCCAAACACACACACTCACACAAACTTGAATGAAAAAAGAATGGATTTCAAGGCTAAACCTTTTTAATATTAAAATGTTGCTTAAATTTCGAATTTAATTAAATGGAAAAAACTTTAATTGGGTAAAACGTTTGTTATTTATAAAAACAAAATAAAATAATTAACTGTTGAAATTCAGTGCAAGATAATTTAGCTGAATCTTTGCCAATACGGAAATAAGTTTATTATCTGGTGACCCTGTGCTACTCACATCTCATACAGCCGCCACATGTGAGGAAATTTGTCATTGCGCAGCGTGAGCAAGTTGTCGCTCAACATCAGCCATTCGAGCCGCGGCGCATCGGTTAAGTGCGCCAGCGGCAAGTGCCGCAGCCGATTCGAGATGAGAAAGAGCCACTGCAACGCGTGTAGGCCGCGCAAGATGCCCGCCGGCAGTGTGCTGAAGTTGTTGTGCCGTATGTCGAGCTTGTCCAGCTGATGAAGGCCGCCGAACACGCCCAGCGGCAAGTGTGATATGTTGCAGTGCTTCAAAGTGCTGTTGCAAAGAGAAATCGTACGCACATAGTTGCAGCCAGACAACGGTACCGTGCATACTTACAGCTTTTGCAGATTCTTTAGACTCGCGAAGGCATTCTCGCGCAGCGTCAAATTGTTGCGGCTGATCATTAAATTCGTCACCTACAAACATTCGAAGTAAAACGCAATTATTTGTTGGCGGTTGGAGAGTTTAGTGCGCCCAAAAGTACGACTGTCGGTGGGCGCTCACTTAAGTGCACCGCAACAATTCGAGTTCGCCGCAGCTTACACTTGGGCCGACTAAATATTTACGGCCACAACCCGAAATACCTCTGCGCCAATTCTCGATATGCGCGTCAATTTGGCGCCTCGTCCGCAGTAGAGTATGGTCTGCTGTCGGCAGGTACACTGCTTGGGATATGTTGAAATTTCTGCAGACCAGGCGAACCGGATCAAGCGGGCGCAACAAATAAAGTAGTGAAATTAATGTGAGTGGGTGTGCGGGTACGCAGTAATGGCACTTACCACAAATTGGGGCAGCAGCATTCCGGCCGCTGCCCAACGAGCCATTAACGCCGTGCGGTGGCCCCAGCGTCAGCGTTGCGTTTGTCAGCTGCTGCTTCTCCTTCAGCTTCTCCATTGCATTGCCGACGATTTTATTGATCAGCAGCTTGCTGCCATAAAGTAGACCGCACTCGACGGGATGCTCATCGCTGCCGTCCGCACAATCTTGCCGATTGTCGCAAATTTGGCGCTGCGGCACGCACAACTGCCCATTGTCGCAGGCAAAGGTGCCCTGCGGACAAGGTCCTGCAAGCACACAACACTGCTTAGAGCGAGCGGCGCAGGCGAATAAGTAATAACAATCAACAGCGGCCAACAAAAAAAACCGTAAAAATTAAATTAATTTGAAAGCCGCCCGGCAAATTAAAAACACCGAAGTGTGAATGTCCCAATCGAGCCGAGGTTGGGGCATGGTGGTCGTCCAATTAACGGACAGCTTTGTTCCTACTACGAACGAATCGTAAATTTCGGGTAATTGGAGTGGAAATCTTTTCGAGTCGGTTTCTATTTCTATGCTATTGCTCTGGCTCGGCCAAAATAGCGCACATCGCCACAAAATTGAAAGCAATTTGTCTGCACGTTGTTGCCGCCACCCCGCCGCTGGCGACTTGTTGACAATCATGAAAATCACGTTTTTGCTCTGCAGTCAGACAAATGGCCGACAGACGGACGTACGCACTTCTCATTTGCCGAATGTGAGAGACAAACATATTTGCTTGTTTAATTCGGCGTTATTTCATCTCAAATGGCCGACTAACGCCATATCGCCTACAGTACCCCGAAAACTTTGCACATTTATGAAACATACATACATACATACATATAAGTGCAAATATTGCTCAATTTCGATTGTAAATATACTCAAACACACCAACAGCCGGTCGACTGTCACACGACGCTCAACAAATGTCTCGGTACATACGCAAAGTATGTTTGTGCGACTGTGTGTGTGTGTGTGTGAAGACAGCCTATAACAATAACAATCGCAAAATCGACCATTGTTTTGGACTAATTTTCTGGCACTGAAGCCCATTCCTGGCACTATTGTTGTTGCTGTTGCTGCTGCTACTCCGGTAATAGAAAATCAAAATTCCAACAATTTGCAGATTTGGTCGCTCAGTCGGCATGGCCGAGATGTGACAGATAATTGGCGCAAATGCCTGTAGACGCAATAAAACTGATTGGCCGAAAGTGTGTTGCCGCCTCGAACCCTCGCTCCCTTGGACCAATGTCGCTGCACAGTGAACTGTGCGGCAAAGCCGGGCGCGGCGTGCAAATCGATTGTAAATTTTTATGTGACGATTTAATGTGTGCGTGTTTGTGTTATGCTGTGTCAAAGTTGATATGAAATGTTCATTCTATTAGCCATTTACAATGATGGCTATGATTAGGGCGGCAAACGACGTGAGGCGACAAAAATCGGCTGCATATTTTGTGCAGAGTTGAGCTGAGCCTATCAAAGGATGAGCAATGCTGGTCGAAAACGGCTTTCGATTAATGTCATTGACATATCTTAAATAGAGCGCAAGGAGGGCAAAACTTCTCGATGGCATCGGGGAAAGTTGCATGCGATGGGTTTGCGGCGAGTCGTGACATGGGGTTTTAGGGCCAACTAAATAATTTAAGAATGCGTCATTAAAAATTGTGAAATTGAAAAAATTAAAACATCTCAGCACCCAATAGTCCAATTTTTGAAAAGTTTGGTTTTATTTAACATGTCTTTTAACACATCGGCTGATAAATCCCCGGTCTAAGGCAGAAAACAAAACTTTTTTTGAGAAATTCAATTTTATTCATCAACATGGTTTCAAGAGCGATACATTCATTCCAGCACTTCTCTAACATTTCGACACCTTTCTTGTAAAACGACCTATCTTTGGCCTTTAAATAGGTATTTTTTTGAGCGATCACCTCCTCATTCGAGCCAAATTTCTTTCCTGCGAACATTTTTTTTAAGTCTTCGAACAGATATAGATCACTGGGAGCCACGTCTGGAGAATGGGGTGGGTTCAAAAGTAATTCGAAGTTTAGGTCGTGCAATTTTGCCATCGTAGCGAGAGACTTGTGGCCGGTGCGTTGCCTTGTCTGTTGGCAAACGCGGCAACCATTTTGAAAACTACTGTCTCATGGTCAAATATATATTTTGGTATTATTTGGATATTTTGATAGTATGTTCTGCAATTTCACTTTACGGTTTTCCAAAACGATTTTGTGGACTTTTTTACCATTTTCCGGTGTAACCACCTCAATTGGCCGCCCACAGCGCGGCGCATCATCATTTAAACTGAGCAAACCAATCAATAATGGTAGATTTTCCGGATGCAGAGACCGGCTAACACTTGGCGAGCCAGGATTTTGCTTCAATTGTGTTTTTTCCCATCAAAAAGCAATGTTTTATGAAAACACGAAATTCTTTTTTTTTAAATTGTTCTGAACAGGAGTAAAGTTGTTTTACTAAAACAATTGTTACTTTTGAACCAACCGTCACATCGTAATGAAATTTTTACAAGTATCTTTTGAAGGTTACTACTTAAAATAAAAAATATTATATCTCGTTTTGTAGCGCTAACAATGGGTCAGACCGGGGACTTATCAGCCGATGTGTTATGTAGATTTTAGAATTTATTAGAATAAAATTATAATACATTTTCAAGGGCAAAGTTTCTAACTTTGTCTGGAAAACCCCTCATGAGGGCTTTCATTGTTCCTTCGTTAAATTTCTGGGTAGAAGCCATAAGCCATTTTATCCACTTCTCTGAAGCCATTTTAACATCAAATACTCAATCTGTGCTCTAAATGGGCATAAACTATTCAATGATCGAGTTTTCATGGCAGAAGAAAGTTTCATTTGCATTTTTATTAACGAAGTTATTAGCAAAATTGCAAAAATTAGCAAAATGTGACATGCCACAATTTTTAACGACGCACTCCTTATTATGTTTTTGTGCGGTCAGTTATACATTTTCGGAGACATGTTTTACTTTGAAAACCTTGTCAAGTTCTTTGAAAATAAACGGTTCTGAAGTTTTTAAAGGTAAGTTCCCACGATTGCCGCAATGCGTAGAAATTTTACGCATTATTAAAAAACTCAAATGCCAATCGTGTGAACTCGATTCGGTTTCAGCGCAAATGTCAAAAATATTCGATCTGTCTTCTGTTGCGCAGAACGAAAACGGGACTGTAGCGTCAATTGTGTGAACAGTTGAAGCCAGACAAAAAAAATTAAAAATTGAGCCGAAGTTTGTCGGCAACTCGAGCGCCAACCATAGGGCCGACAAATTTTGTCGGTGCTTTGACATTTTTCGAGAATTTTTTTCAATTTTTTTCGATTCGGGCAATCGTGTGACCTACCTATGAAATCGTTCGGTGCGATATTTCTGTTCGCTAGGTTGAGCCGACAAAATTTGTCGAAATCGTGTGATCCAAATAAAAAACGTTTTGCTCAATTGAAAATTTTTTGCGTAGTCAATGCCCGACCAGATCGGGCTATGATCGGCGCATTTGCGGCAATCGTGGGACCTTAGCTTAAGTTGTATGTAATTAAAAAGTATAGCAAAAAAGAAGCAATTGCAGGTGCAAAGGTTTTAAATAAATACTTCTGACGCACGGTTGTAGAAACTGGAACACTTAAGCACAACTTTTTGCCTTTGTGTATGCTGCGTAAGTGTTTAATTCTGAGTTACCAAGCAGCAGTGTGCACCCCGTGTCCTACTCCGACCAGCTTAGTGCTCTGCCAGCCAAAACTTAAATGACTTTTTAAGAACCTGATGGTCAACCTCAACCTTCCCTAGTTCAACCTCAAACGGACGGAGTGTGTTTGAAAATCTGCGTGTGTCAGCACTTTCCGGCCTCATTTCAATTTCACCTTTTACACCGCAGCAGCTCACCCCTGACCCCAAAGCATCCCAGAGTGCGGCTTTCTTGCAGCGTGTGATAAGCCCACGCGATGTGCTTACGCGTCAAGTGGCCAAACACAATTTGTATGCCTACGCAGACGCTATTCGCTTCATTGCATCAAATAAAAACCGATACACCGAATTAGCAACAACAATAAAACACGACAACAACCACAACAAGGCAATTAATACTTGTAACTTCATTAAGAAGTCGACAAGGCCCCCGAAGAAAAGCTCGCGCAATGCCTCGAAGCAGCACAGGCGGGCACTGCAGCTTGCAAAAGGCGCAAAGATGGCAAAATCGTGCAAATAATAAATGGCCCAGCACATTAACGGCAGACGTGCGTCCGCATGCGAACGCCGCATTGCCATAAATAGGTTAATTTAAGTTGACACGGAGAGGGAGCGAGCGACTTGGCAAAAGGGGACATTGAACAAATGGCGATAAATATGTGAAGAAGACACCGACACCGACACTGAATTGGCGCGGCCGGTCAACATGGTGTGAAAATTATTTTAAATTAACAAATCATTGTTTAGGGACAGAGCGTTAATAAAGAAGCGAACAAAAACGAGCAATAAAATTGAAATATTAAAATGAACATTGTTGACCTGTGCAGCAAACAATGGCATTAATCACAACGTGGTAACCGGAGAAGCTGCAGTTTGGGGGAAAGTAATATTTTGGATACATGAAAACTTAATCTAATCTAATTTAATTTAATCATCTTTCAGACAGATTATTAAAATTTTAATTATCATATTTTGTGCAACATTTATTTTACAAATTTACTTCACGAAAATATGATTCACTTTCATTTAAGAAATGTCGTTCAACAAACTTTGTCAAATTCCCTTTACTGCTGAATTTTTCATCATTCATTGCTGTCGCCCTCCATCAAAATAATTAAACGTTCAATAAAACTGTAGAAGCGTCAAACTTTCCGCCAACTGTTTATTTATTGCCCGCGCGATACGAAAGCCTTTTGTGCGCACTAGTCTCGCTCTATGTCACACCTCATAAATACCCGAAATTCAATAAAGCTTAAGAAAATGAATAAAACATTAATATCGGCGTGACCTCGTTTGACAGGAGATACTGCCAAGAAATAAGCCGTAATCATGAAAATCGCAGTGATTATTTGAATCTTAATGCAACTCACCTAAGCTCAAGTAGTAGATGACGGCAGACAACAGTGCCACCAGCAGCACGAAGCAGACGCCAATGGCAATGCTTCGTCCGTAGACCATGTTGCGCGCCTGACTCTGCTCACACTCCTCAGTCTCTTCCGCTCGCTTAACGCTTTCACTTTCACAGACACACGCGCGAGTGCGCGTATATATGTACGTATAATTGAGCTGCAAGCTGTCTGGCTGCAAAATGACAGTCACGTGACGGCAACACCGACGAGCCGCCACCAACCAGCCAACGCAGCGCGCGCGAACATGAAGTGTCAATTGCGCTTCCGCGTCGTTTAGCGATTAATCAATGTTTACACTACTCAGCGGCAACGGCATTCAAGTTCATCATCATTATTATCATTGTCATCATTATCGTTGTGTTCATGCCAGCCAAACTGTCGACATTTGCATGAGCGACCGTACAGACAAGTGCAGCAGCGCCACGACCAGTGACAGTGACTTCTGCATCGCCGACATGGTTGGCGCTTTGTTTAAATACTAACCGAATTTGTTTGCGTTAATGGTTTGGCGCGCTGCCTTTGTCTGTCGCTCGCTGGCTTCTCATTGATTTTGTTATTATTCGCAGTATTTGGTTATTTGGCATCGAATGCACCCATTGCTCAAGCCGCCTCTGCAATAGCGCGCACGTGTCCCTGGGTGTGTTTGGCTGTATTTCAGATTAAATTCACCACTGTGGCGTGTCACTTTTAGAAGCGTTTATACGGTTCAGTAGCTATTTGGCATTTCAAACAATTTGAGCACTTAAGCTGAAAAGCATCTACAGCATCGCCACCGACAGCTCAACTCACAGCCGGCAAAATGCGAGATTTGAATTGTAAATCTGCGCAGCACACACACACACTCCAGCTCACGACGCAAGCAGCGAGACTTTGCTGAAAATTACTTGGCAGTCTTTGCAAAGCAGTATTGGCTCTGGCGTACTGGGCGTATGAGCAATTAATGGATGTGGAAGTGCAGTGCAAAGTGAACGTAATTCGATGCGAGTGAAAATTCTTACGTGTTACAGTCGTTTGAACTCTGATATGTTTAAACCATCAATGTTACATTTCTTAAATATTAAGATTTCGCAAATATCATTCTAGCAGGTTTGAAGTTGAAATGGTAATTTGGACTATTTTCTTGTTGTTGTTATTCTATTTTAAATTATTTCATAAGTTATTTCATGAAATGGTTTCAAAAAATCGATTTTTTTTTTTGCTTTAATCGAAAGATATGTATATCATCCGAGAACATTATTGCAAAGTTTCAAAGTCGAACTCTGAAAACTTTCGGCGACACAGTTCTTTTCATCGACGCGCGCTCAGCCACACCAAGTGTTCCGAATAACTTTGGAACGCGTTTCCTCATAAACACGTTTTTGTAGTCCGTCCACATGATAAAAAAAAGCTACTGAACCGATCTACACGAATATATACTCATTTTGTAGGATATTGAACAGAGACATGCACTTCTCCACCTCACCTCTGAAATCTATTAAAAAAAGTAAGAAAAAACGAACTTTTTTGTAGTTTATATGGCTTTGTTGCTAAATTTTGAAAATTTTTATAGTGTTTGAGGTTCACGCACTTGCGACAAGCCTGCTGATTCATTTGATATATAATTTGTATGTTTCAGACTTTAACTTCGGACGGCATCGTGTGGACGGGAAGACGTCTTTTTTTAAACCAAGCCTCGGAAGATGTTCAATATGTTTGCCATTTTGAATTTTTTTTTATGTATAACTTTTTTTTTTTAACTTTTAACTAATACCTACAGATGTTCCAAACGGATTGTTCCTGTCTCTTTCTTTCTTTGTACAGTAAACTAAGAAAATTGGTCATTTTTTTGAGCGTTGCATGGAGTGCCCCCTTAAGATCTTCAATTACATAAGATACTTAATTAGATACTTAATACAACCAACTAACCAAGATACTTAAAGTAAAAAAAAAACTATTTTAACCCTTTCGGGACGGAGTTTCATTTTGGGATCCAAAAAACTCTCAGTAGAAATATTCTCATGCTATGAAAGCTGGGGTTAGAAAATCATATTGGATGCTCACAAAGGCTGAAATCATTCTTTTAAGCGGGAACAACGAAATCGAAAAAATATTTTCCGTTGGTCGTAAGATTTGAATAATTTTTTTAGTGGCATTAAAAACTTGCTGGGACGTATTATCCCAGTAGTCCCGAAAGGGTTAAACTTTTGTATTATATTTTCCAAGTATTTTTGCATATTTTAGAGAAACAGCTATTTCGAAGCTTTTATATTTTTAAATCTGCCTCGCTGCTAGTGCTGTTTATTATTTGTAGTATAAGTATTTATATTTATACTTCAATTTGTAAATAAATAAATAAATAAATCTTGTTTTTATAAAATACTTTTAAAAAATTCTGTAAATGCTTTAATTAATATTCCGTTTGTTTAGAAAATGACTCTAAGATTTATTTAAATTTATTTTTCTTAAACAAACATAATCTCAACACAAACAAAGTCACAAGGAGTGGTTCAATTAATTATATCCTGAAGGAAGTTATAATAAAACAAAAAACCAAATGATCATTTTTGATACAAAGCTCGATCTACGGTTAAGGTAATTTTTTGATTATTATATTTTAAGGCTTTTTGTATTCTATAACCTATTCCATGCTTTCTAGTTCTTTTCTTATTATAAATGTTTTATGCACTTTACATACATTTTTCCCACTAGGTGCGGAAAATTATCAAAGGATTTATTCCACTCTTCTGGAATTTGTTTCTTTTAAATTGCTTTAAACTACTGACATCCACGCAAATTAATCAACTCTACGCCACGCTGGATTATTTAAGTCTTTAACGCCACTTACAGCTTACACTAATTCGACTTTTATTTGTTCTGCACTTCAGCTAATCCACCGTTCATATTCACTGCAGCAATGACAGAAAAACTTGCTGACCACTAATTTATCGTCTCATCTGCCTGACAACAACAAACCCAAGCCGGGTAGCAAATTAATTAACTGCTTGCACGTAGCTTCAGTTGAAAGTTTGCAGGCAATTGGACAGTGGGCCAGCGGTCCCACAGCGCCGACCACTGCCACAGCGCCTCAATAACTTCCACTTATGCTGTGCGCTGCGCTACACTCCGGCGCTGTGCTGGGCTCTTATTTTCATTAGCATCGTCACAATCTCATTATCACACAAGTTCAACGTAATTTACTAAAAGTCTCATAAAATGCGAATTTCAGGCAACGGCAGCAACATAGTCCATTGCCGGCTCTGCTGTGGTCAAGTTTATTCGGCCACGGTCAAGGATTAGAAGCCGGCAGTTCTGTCGCAACGAAACAAAGCGGGACGGCGCACGGGGCTGCGTAGGCTCAAGTGTGACAAATTTCGACTTTAGACCAAATGTAGCCAAAGGTCACGCACAAGCAACACAGCGAGGCACGTATCGTTCATACAAACACCGAGGTATGTGCCAGCGGCGGCAAGGATAGCACTGCGAAAATCAACACACATTTTGAACGTTGGCCGCTTGATGTATCGCGACACGGACGTCTTTCACGTAGACCACACAACGCCACAAGACAATCACACAATAACCGGTCGCAGAACGTAGCCGAAGACGTCCTTGCACCAATACGCGCAGCATCCAACTGAACGGCGGACACGGCGCTGCTGCTGATTTTGTTACAATCGGCGACAATCGACAGCAGGCAGCAACACTGACAGCGAGGCGCACGCAGTGGCCCCGCGGATGGGCGCCACGTTGGTGGCGTGTGGTGTGGATGCCGTTCTGCGCTATGATGGAAACATTGCCGGCCATTTGTTGCTGCTGATAACAGCGCTAGCAGCATAGCTGCCATTGCACTGCCGCAATAACAAAAGCAGCAACAAAAATGCGATGGCAATGCAGAGTGCGATGGCAAAGCAAAGAAGCAGATTGAAGGGCATTCAATCGCCCAGCTATGGCTCGGGGCAGTGGTGTGAGGTTAGACGAACTGTGTGTGTGTGTGTGTGTGTGTGTGCGTGTGTGATAGATGTAATTTTTGGCGGTTCTGCTTCGAGTTCAATTAATTAGTTGCGCTTTTTCTTGTCACTGTTTATTGTTTTTAAGGCCAAAACGTAGTTATTGCAGTGATTTTTATCTGCGTTTGCACTCGGCGATCTTTATTTTGCGATACTTGTTGATACATATTGGTTGTTGTTTCCTGGCTGATTAACTGTCTTTGCTGTTACCATTTTCACAACATTCGAGCGCTGGGTTCCGACAATAAAAAAAAAGAAAATTGCGCACACCACATGTGTCTTTCAACGTCCCCCGCATGCGGTAATAATTGGGTAAAGCGGCAATGCCATAAAACTCCTGGCGGCATTGAGCAGCTGAATATTTATGCGCGCTTCCGCTCAGACATCGTTACGACACGCATAAATCTATGGAATTCCTGCCTGTAATTGCGTATTAACCGCGCAGTCTTGGCCCTCTGCTATTGAATGTGGTCAGGACATTTATTAGATTGCTGATGCGATGCCCTAAAGTTCTGCACGAATTGACAACTCATTACTGGGTATTGGAACACCGGCACTGCGCTGAGAACTGTGCGCAAGCTTTGAGCCTCTTCCCCGAACTGTCAAACATTAATACAGAAAAAACTACAAGTTTTCTTTAAATAATGGTATTTCTTTTATTTATTCAAATTTTATAATTTATGTTGCTGTTGTTGGTGTTTTTCAATGTTTTTAACATTTCGTTTCTTTATGTTCTTTGCAATTGGTGTTCGTTCGCCGGAGTGTGTCTATTAAATGCTAATTAGGCAAAGTTATTGCAATTCGATTTCCAGATATTCGGATAAAGTTAATGATATTCATATTAAAGGACTTAGTTTGCTTCCTTTTTTTTTCATTTTCAAAAGCTACACAATGTACACAATAACGGCATTAGGAAAAATAGGACTTGATGTCTTTCAACTTGTTTTTAGATTTTTGAATAAACTTTTAAATACTATTAATATTCGTTAGTTAAAAGCACATTTGTCTCGATAAGGTAAAAGTACAGTTGCGTGTATTTTGATTATGTTATATAGATGTGATTTCGTTAGGAATAACATTGTTGTGGGAGGGTTACACCAAGCATAGAGCAATTTGTTGCTAAGACTCTCTTCGTCGTTGGTATTTATTACAAATTACTTTTATTTTTGCTACTTTTTTAATTTATAATGTTTAACTCTGTGGGATTCGTAGGTACACAGTACAGTATTATAGAATAAAGAAGCTTCAACTGAAGGCCTAAAAATTCGCACTAAAATGGTGGTGATGCTCTGCTACATTTTCTCTTCTTTGTGCAAAGGGATGCACCTGTCACAACAACTCAACAACCTCACAGGACATTAACCACTCGTCGATATTTCTGGTCTGACCCTAAATTGTCATGCAATCCGTTAGAAAGCAACACTCTTGGTGAATCAGAAAAGAATGCAATTTTGAATGCAGAATTTTGAGCCACCTTTAGCTGAGGAACTGGGATAAGGACACATTTCATAATTGTACAATTGTTGTACAAAATGCAAACTCAGTCACCGGTTGTGGTTAACGTCAGACAGATCGACAGAGACGGCCCTATTCTGGCTCACGAGTTCAATTCAGAAAGCCCTTAAAAATTAAAAGATTATGGTGTGCGCTTTCCTGGATATCGAAGGAGCCTTCGATAACGCTTCCCTTGAGGCGATAGAGAGGTCACTCAGCAGAAGAGGAAGAGGATCGCTTCGCCGCAGGATTAGAGCCATACTCCCCACCAGATCGGCAGCAAGGAAGGTGGGCAGTACCGTCAGAAGCTGCCCACAAGGCGGGGCAGTGTCACCGCTACTATGGAGCCTGGGGCTACTGAAGAAGAATGCCTCAAACTAAGGATAACTATGCAACAATAGTGCTAGAACAGGTTAGCGTCTGTAGACTCTGCGGAACAGCAGAGGAGACTCTCGAACACATTATACTACACTGCGATGCGGAATGTCCCAGGCCCAGTTCTGGCTTACAGAAGAGAACATCAAGCACCTAACACCCAGTGAGTTACTAAGCTTCAGTAGGTCGATGGGTCTAGCGGATGTTCTCTGACAACTTGTAGGGCGCACAATAGATCACTTCTGGTCTCAGTGCAGCAAACCCCATCAAATTCTATTCTATTCTAAACATCTCAGCCGTCAAACAACTACAGACTAGATAAAGTACAACATGCGTGTATATGCAAGTTATATAAAATAATACGCTTAAATCTTAAAAAGATAAACTTATAAATATAATATGCAGCTTTAAAATGACAAAACATTGCCTAGAGCATTAATTTGACGTCAGTGCACGGAAGAAATGAAAAATACCTTAGGAAAAGAGATAAACAAGTGAAAACCTCGTAAGTACCTGGTGTCAGCACGCACAGTCACAACTCTAAGTTTGCTTGGTATTTTTCAATATTAAGAAGTTTTTCAATGTTAAGTGTTACGACAAGTTTTAATCAAATTTTAAGCAATACTAAACAGTGCTCAAAGTGCGCTTAGTTGTTGCGCCTTTTGTCGCGTGTTGACGTGTCTAAAATATGCATAGTTTCGATGATGATTATGATGGCGGTGGTGGTGGTGGTGGTGGTTGTCGCGGTGTTGGTGGTAAATTTGCACTTTCAAGGTTTTTTTCATTAGACTAAAACTACTCCATATGTTTAATTCAATACAAATGTGGTGAAGATTCGACATCAATGCTTGCATAAAAACTTAAGCGATACACAACTCAGTTTATACACAACAAAGTGAAAAATGGGAATGCTTCGTTACAAGTCTTTTGCGTTTTGCTTTAAATTTTATAGTGTCAACAACACTATGCTACACATGTAGCATATGTAAAATATGCTGTCAACAAGAATTATACAATTCAAATTTTTAAATCGATTTTTCTATAAGTAACTGGCGCAGTGTTGCTTGTTGCATTTGCATTTAATGTACGTTTCAAAAAGAGATCTTCTGGTTTATATTTTGTGGTTGTATTTTATCTAAACTATATAACAAACATTAGCGTTGCAATTGCATTCGCTTCGTCTCGTCTCTTGCTTTGTTTTTTTCAATTCGAATTAACATGATTTCATTTCATTTCCCACAGTGAGTTTGATTACAATTTTATAATTTGTTGTCTTCTTGTTCGCAATTTCGTTTGATTCTGTTGTGTGGTGTGGATTTATTATTACTAAAATTCCATAAATACTTTTAAGCTATTTCGTTTCATATGTTGTTTTCGAGATATGTATGTAAATCATTTCCTTGTTTGTTCCCAAAGTTAAGTTCGTTACTTTACGCTATTTTTCTAATTTGCTTCCCCCCTGTATCTCATTGAAATTTAAGCCTGTGGGTGATGGAGGTGCACGCAAGTGGTATAATAATATCACAGTGCAACAAAACTAACAGTTACTAAATTCCCAATATTCTGAAAGAATTCTAGGTTGCACAGCAGGAAAATTACACAAGTATTGGCTCTTTCGAGCAAATTTTCCGGCACCACAGTGTTACGAAATCAATACGAAAGCAATAGTGAGAACAAGAATATTGAACTTATCAGAAATATTGCTTAAGACTTTACCAATTTTAAGATATATTGTCTAATATCACTTCTTTCCGATTGGAAACTTAAACTGTGTGTTGCCGCAGAACCATAGCTACTAATGAGATAGTTACTAGACATGTGCCTGAAGTGCTTAAGAACAACTCCAATTTCGAGTCTAAAATTATGTGTTGCACCGTATTATTTGTTGAGAGGTGTGATATATTGCATCCTATAAATATTCGCTACTGCTGCCACTTGTGGGTGTGCATATTCATTTAGAAACGTTGCGTCGTGTACTTCCAAGTGCATAAAATTCATCACTTTTTTAAACCCATACGCCGTGCGGATTTTTGCTAGTAGGCACCGCATTTTCCAGCTGCCTAGGAGAGCCAATGATGCGCCGACTGCTGCCAGGTTTATTGGAACCTTACAGAAAGAGACAAATTCACAATTACTAACATTCTATAGTATTCATACAGAAACTTACCTTCAAGCAAGTGCTTGATTTCCTCTGAGGTGGTTACAGTAAGACTTTGCAAATTCACTTCTTTCATTTCATTCACTAGCTGCTCCACCTGTTGCAGTACAAATGTTTATTATTTTATATATTTATAAACTAATATGCTGTTTTGAATAATATCACACCTGTCGCTTCTTTTCTGCGATGGCATTTTCGATCAGTAGAATTTCCTGCTTTAGATTCTCCGCCGTTTTATTTGAAGTGTCCGTATTATGTATGGCCTGATCGATTTCACTTTGTATGCGCTCCATTTCCATTAGAAAATCACGCTCCATATTTTGCCTACAATTCAACCACAAATATATAAAATAAATTATTGAATTGAAATGTTTATTCAGTCAATTTACCTATTCGTCTTTTGCTTATTTGAGTAGCTGCGCTGCTCTACCTCTATGTCATCCATTAGTATGCGTATTTTGTTTTTGCACTGCAGCAGTTCTGTTTCGCAGTTCGCCAGCTTGGAACGCAAGAGCGCTATCTCTGACTTGAGCGTTTTCTCCTGCTGCTTCACCAGCTCATTTTCCTCTTCTACATATTGCAAAGTCTGCAGCTGTATTTCAAAAATTTCAACATTTCAATTTTGCATTTTATATTAAGATTGCCAGTCAAACAATATGCTCACCTGTTCGCTACCTTGGCGAAAAATCTGATCGGCTTTTGTTATCTCCCGCGAAATGGCTTCTAGTTCTTGCGCCTGATCGCGCTCCTTCGTTTCCAGGTAAACAATTTCAGCATCGTACTAACAAAATTGTATACAAAACTCGTTTAAAAATCCAATTTAGGATCTTTCCCCCTTACCATAGCTTACCTTACTCAACTCATACTGTTGCGCTGAAATTTTCTCCCGCTGAAATTTAATCAATTGCAACAAATCGTTGTACTGTGTGGCCTGGAAAATGCTCTCACTCTCCTCGCCACCGCCAGCACCTCCGCTTAAGTTTTGAAATTCTACATCGTAGTCGCTGCTGCTGCTGTAGTCATGCGAAAAGGGATTCGAACTGCCGAACTGTGAGCCAAGTAGCGCTGCTGGTGACGACTGTGGATGTTGGGCCTGTTGCAGCGATTGTAGTGGACTGTTTCGTGGTGGCGGTGGGTCGCGGTAGGGAGGTGGCACCAGCGCACCATTGGCAGAGATCGTGGGCGCATTTTTGTACAGCAGATCAGGCGAGGCGCCACTATATTTTGCATTGCTATTGTATATATCCAAGAGATTCTCATTACTGCTACTGCTGCTGTTGTTGCTGTTACTGTGGCTGCTGTTACTGTTATTGTTGTTATTTAAGCTGATTTGCTGATCTGCCAGCATCATTTCCGGACTAGTGCCGCTCGTTCGTCTATCCAGCGAATCACGCACCACGGCCAAATTTATCTCATTAATCGATTTGCTATTTTGTGTACCAAGCTGGTGGTAAATATTGTTCTCATTGTAGAAAGCACCACCAACTCCACCGCCTGCCATAGCAGCGAAGACGTGTGCATGAGTGGTGGGCATCTCGATTGGATTCGAGTGAGATTTTTCATGTCTCGCGATTAGTGGTGCGGGCAACGGCGGATTTTGTGTGACATCGCTGCCCACAATAGGTGAGCGTGTTGCTGTTGGTATAGGTGATCGGTTGTTGACGTTATTAGTGGTTGGTAAGGACTTTTGTTGAGCTGGTGGTTGCTGTGGCTGGTGCTGTGGTACACCCTTCACAATTCCGATGTTTTCAATCTGTTTGGCATCGTGGGCACTGCAAAACATAAGTAAAACAAATACAATTTATACGAGGCCCAATAATAGGTAAAACGATATACATACTGTAACATATAAAAATAATACAACATGGTTATTATTCATGATATGCATACCCAAAGCTTTTCTTTTTCAGTTCCCTTGTTTTCTCGTGTGGCTGCGTGCCGGCAAAATTCAAATCGCCATTGGGATGCGCTGCAGGTTTTTGCTGTTGTTGTTGCAATGCATTACTAATTCCACTATAGTTATTATTATTGCTATTATTGTTATTATTGTTGTTGTTGTTGTTAGTATTGCTTAAGCCCAAAGGCTTCCTCAACATCACAGCATTCGTTTGGGTATTGCGGCCATCGTTGGTTTGATTATTATTGTTGTTGTTGCTGTTGTTACTATTGGCAACTGTTGGCTCATTGCGCGACAGTTGTTGTTTATTTTCCGAGCGCTGTAGTATGAACTGCACATCGTTGGCGTATTCACCCCACTCCAGTAGCAGCTTCAACGGATTCTCATTAGGCGCCAACAGTCGCTCGTTGTTGCGCCAACGTTCGATTAGCGTGAACCGACCTACTTTGCCAGTGGCGTGCGCCAGAGCGAAAACCACATCCTAAATGCGACAAAACCGCCGCGTAGCATAGAAATGAAAAGACATACAAGGACAATCAGCGAATATGTTTTACGAAAAATTACAATAAATAAATTGTATGACCGCAAATCATTCACACGCATCAGTGCACAGTGATGACGTCGAGAAATGCGGGTAAAAAAAAATATATACATACAAACACTCACCTGACAAGTCGTGTTGACAGTGACGCCACAAACAATGCGCTGTATACCCTCCACCCAAACCTTCAATTCCATCGTTGTTGCCGTCCAGCCGCAGCACCTCCAACTCCAATGGCTATAGCAACACAAAACCTAATCAGAGCTCCGGTTCCACGCGCAAAATGTGTTGCTGCACCTCATTTGTTGGCGGATTGCAAGTAGTGAGCTCACGTGTAGCTTACCGCACAAGGTGCACCCAAACAAACAGCTCCGCACTGCGCGTGCTGCCAGGCAACGAAGCGGAACGAGGTATGATTTGACGTGTTCTCCCCAACGAATGTTGTCTGCTTGCTGCTTCTGTCGCTATTGTTTGCGTTTATTCACCTCGCGGCTTGCGCAGCATTTGCGTTCTCGACGATTTGCTACAACTGCAACAACAAATGCAAAAGTGGCATTTATCGAGCTGGCGCAGCAATAGGAGCATTTGTGCTGTTTCTCTCTTCGGTCAGCGCTGCACCTACTGTGGTTTTGTTGGTACTGCTGCACTGCTACTACGTTTGATAATCTTCCACATGTGAAATGTTCCCACCACCCGCTCATGCACTTCACTTTCGGTACGTTTCCCTTTCTTTGTTGCTTCTCCGTCACTTGCACTTATCGCTGTCGCAACCCAAATTTGGTTGTCGCCTCGGTGTATGCACTTGCCAGCGATTCTTGTTGCGTTGCACTACGATACAGCTTCAGCTACAGTTGGGGGTGGTGCAGGGGTACACGTAGCACTGATTTGTGATTCACAATCTGATTCGGTGTATTTAGGTTGCGCACTTCAAATGCATTTCTCTTCCGTTTACTCTAAAATTTATCCATGCAGGCACATTTCGGATAATCGTTGTTTGGTTTTTCTTTGTATTTTACATCAAACTGCAGTACAATTTCATCACTTTTTTATGGTATTCTAAAAGAGAAGCAAATCCAACAAAAATTTATAACCACAAAAAACTTTAGCGATGCTCAGAGCAACTGCAGCCGTTATCGATAATCGATGATAATTGTGGCGGAGGTGTCTTCCAAAGTCTGCAAAATATATTGTTAAAATAACTGTAATTTACGCAAAGAAGAAACAAGATAACAAACAACAAATTTCTGGGTACAAACCTGCAAACTAATTTAGTGCTGATATGTTAAAATGAGGCCAGAAAATGGAATATCGATTATTCTGCAGTGCAACATATCACAACATATACGCCATGTTACCGTTTTTGTTGATGCGCTTCGTTTTCGTCTTGAAGACACATTTAACTGCTTACTAAATTGCAGCACGTTGTTTGGATGTTAAAAAAATTACACAGGCGTTATTGTACATCTGTGATCTGCAATGCTATACAGACTTTAAACTTTGAAACTTTAATGTTAAGACAGCAACTGCATTCCGCTGCGCTTACCACAAGCTTTGGTGTGGAACGTGCATCAAACAAGATACATGTTGCCAGTAAATTATTCAGCAAATATGATAGAATCGCTATAAAGAATCGTTATAATTCATATTTCTCAAGCTCAATAAAAATATAACTTTCTTGTTTGATAATGTTTCAAAAGAATTGTAACAACTCAGAAGCAAAGTTATTACATGTTGCAAAATTCGGGTTGCCTTTGCACTCAGGAAATGTTGTAGTACATAAAAGTGCAACCGGGCGTTTCGCAATTTTTATGTTTTTGTGAAATTTGCTTTGCGCCAGTATTCGTAAATTCAACTGTGCTACCAGATAACCAGTTTTAGCGTCAAATCACGATTGTAGTTGCGTTGTGTTTGTTGCGAACTCTGCAATTCGCAAAAAATATTTAACATATTTGGTATTTGCAAAATTGTTTGAACCTTTGGTGCAATAATACACATTGAAGTTTAGAAGAATATCAAGTGATGATAAAAGATTTAGCATTGCGCAAAGTAAGTTTGGATTCATCTGGCAGCGTTGTGAGCAGACATTCGACTGACTTTCGCGATTGGATTCAGAGTCTGCTTCCACAATCGAGTGTGGAAAATTCTAAAATTTATTGATTTTGTTAACAAAAAATTGATGAAATTTGGGCAGATAATCGCAAATCGAACAAGAAACGATTACAAACGAAAATATTGGTGCTCGAAGGTGGTGAGGTGTGCACATCAGAAGCGGAAAGCTGAGTTAAAATCGAAAGACAGTGAAGTGAAGTGTTGGGGTAGACGGTAGAGCAGAAGTGGCAACTGAGGACATAGGGTGCATGAAATGTGAAGACACCCAACACCACGACAAGGACGAGCGATTCTCCAGGCGAATTGAATTTTTCATGGCAAGCGAATAAAACTAGGAGGAAGAACGGCTAACTCAAATATAACAATAACAAAGGGAAAATATAAAACAAAACGGAAGCGTAAAGTCTGCGACTTTGAGCTGCTTCTAGTGAAAAGTGGGTCGCTGTCGCTGTGGCGCTGTCGTTGGGCTTGCACGCAGCAGGCGGCGAGGGTGGGGCGTGAAGGGCACAACCAACAACGGCTACGACATTCAGTTAGCAGACAGCAGCGAGCAGCCACAGCCGACGAAAATGTCGAGCCGCAGTCGCGCTATACTCAACGTGAATCTGGACGCAGCGATGGCTAACGATCCGCTGCGCGAGCTCTTCGAGGCGTGCAAAACGGGCGACATTACCAAAGTGAAGAAGCTCATCACGGCGCAGACGGTGAACGCACGCGATACGGCCGGACGTAAATCGACACCATTGCATTTTGCAGCAGGTAAGTCGGTGGCGGGTGGAAGAGGTGCGAAATGCTGACACAGCTGCAGCATACAGTGTCCTTAACTCAAATTGTCCTTGAATCACTGGGGCGTGCGGACTGCAACTACGGCTGCAGCGCAAACGATTTGACCCAGTTTTTCGCAGTGGCCTGCAAAATGTGTAGTCGAGATGAGTGAGGGGGTAGACAACGAGGAAGAGAGAGGGTTGACGCCACTAGAGCTGGGACAGAGGCTGCGCGCATAAAGATTTTCTGCTTTGTTTTGCTTCTTTTATTACTGCTGACTGACGTCGTTTTACAGCATTGTCGTCTGCTCCCCTCTGTTTTTACCACTTATCAATTATATCGCTGACGATAAGTACTATAGCTGAATGTCCTAATCTCGAGTTTCGGCGCAAGAATGTTTTTATTTTGACTTTGGCCCAATTTGTGCTTTTTGTTGTAGCTGTTGTTTTCATGCGCCTTTCTCACCGCAATTGCTTGCCGACGTCAACGCGCTGATTGCATTTTCTGACCCATAAAAATGGCGTCAAAATTATTTAATATTCCAATTGTGGTGCCAAAAACAACACTAACAACAAAAGCAGCAACAGCCGCAATTAAACATAATTTAAAAGTTTCACTTTTTCCCTCGGCTTCAAATGGAAATCGCAGAGCGACACAAGCCACAGCGCGCTTCTTTGTTTTGTTCGTGATTTTATTTTAACTATGCTGAGTATGTTGTGGCTGCTGTAGTTGTTGCGTGTTGTCATTGCTGTCTTTGTTTCAACTTTGTGATGCCAGCTGCTGGTACGCGCTAATTTAAAGTTTATAAAAAATTATTCGATCGAACTTAGAGCAATGGGAGCGATTGACCGCTAGATCGATCGACAAAATTGTTGATAACTTGTTAGAACCTGATGGGTAGAAATGAGCAGAGCAAGTTCTAAAAGGGGAATAAAGTGTGAATAAAATGATTAAGAAGCTTATTCACCATTGAATAGTTACACACACCACATGCGTATGAAAGGCTTTTTCGAATCAAGTCACCAAAAGTGGCAGCGAACTGTTTTGGGATCAAACGAATACATGGAATAGGAAATTGCACAATTGTGGAAGAAATCTGCCGTTGTTGTTTTCACCTGGTTGACGATATCAGTCTTAACCCTTTCAGTCACAATGTCCAATATATTGGACTACAGCCCATACAATTCATACAGAACGGGTTTATTTCCATGTCGGAAAGGGTTAAGCTGATAAAATGCCTTGTGCCTGTGACTAATTCCGGCAGAATATTTTTGTTTACATTTTCCCACAAGTTATTGTTGCTTTTGCTGTTTGCACAGTCCAACACGAATATTTATTTATTTACAATTTATTATTTCACACGGTCTACAAAGTTTTTCAATCTTACAGACTGGTTAAAAAAATTAAAAATTAATTACGATTAAAATCAATTACACTGCGTACTTAGGACCTAATCGAATGCAGCTTGCAGCTATTCTTAGCCCTTTCGGTAAGAACAAAAAGGCATCGGCCCCCATTAATAGCTCACTTATGTAATCTGCAGCAAATATTGCCCACAAAATCAAAAATAACATATACGGCAATGTGAAACTATGCTATAAATTGCTACTCCGCCCATCTGCTCATCGATCTCTAAACATTCCTCAGTCAAACCTCCCAAAATTCCTCAAAATCAGGCAACAATTTGTCAACAAAGCGTCGCCAATTTTCAGTTGGTTTTCTTGATTCACAACTTGTTCGAAAAGTTGGCCTGCATCTCGGTGAATCCGACTCCCAACAATTGAGCAACTTTGTCCGCAACCACAATATTGGCCTTGATTCTCAGCTCAATGGCGAATCGTAAATGTTCTTGGCTCGTTACTGTGTGGAAGCATTGAACGCAAACCTTCAGCATTAGAAAACACCCGAATTCCTACGTGTATCGCTTGCTTCATTGTACACGTTTCGTTCGTAAGCTACACCAATTTGCCGCCGATGTTTCTTGGCAATGTTGACTAACAATGGATTTTTCTTTGGAACCAAACCAAGACGACGACTGGCTCGCTACTGACCTTGCTTCGGTTTCGTAGTTTCGGACAAGCAGTGAAACTCGCTGACGGCGCTTCGAACAATGGCAAAAACAGCAAGCAGAACAACAAAGCGACAAAAAATTGCAATTTGCAACGCACCAATGAATTGTTTTCCGACTGTGCACGAAGAGGGCTGAAAAGTTCAGTTGACAAGTCTGGTGGAATTAAGCCGAATTGCTTGAATTGCACTGCAGCGCCAGGCGATGAGTAATTGCGATGCGGTGTAGAAGCAGCCGAGAGCGGTGTGGCGCGTGGTAAAGCACAGCTTAAAGAGTAGGAAATGAAATGCCCAAAAGGCCAGACTGCAGCTCGAACAAGCGGGGGTAGTGCAGGCCAGTTTTTGCATGTCGCCTAACATGTGCTGCGCTGGCTGTCGAATGGAGGCAGTGAATTTCACTAATTGATCGGGTTTCTTTTGCTGAAAAGTCGGCGTTAGCGACGTGTTTTTAATTATTCGTTTGCCATTTCGGCTGACTGTTTACGGCCGCTATCTCTTAGTTGGCCGTTGCTAGTTGCTGCTGCTTTACGTAAGTGTTGCAACTTATTAAATTCACGGCAACACACACACACACACACATACAAAGTCAGTCAGACAAGACTCAATAATTGTTTGCGAGTCACATCAGTTTTTGTTGCTGATCTTTCTTGGATCTCTTTGCTCTGTTTATGTGTATATGTCTTGTTGCAGAAATCAGCATCTGAAGTTTTCGATTGTTTATTATTCGCGCTGTAAGTGCAGTTCGATTGTGCAATATTCGAACAAAAGCGCCTCCAACTCAGAAGTCCAAAACTTCATTGAAGCCGAGTAACGCAAATGCAACTCGAAATTGAACCGAATGTAGCTGAATCTAGTTTGAAGCGTTGGCTGTTGCACGTCATTAACAGTTGCCCAATGCTGAGCTTCAGTCCAGTCTATGCTCTGCAAATAAAAGCCCCGAAACGGCTGATGATAAAAGCAAGTTTTAAAGCTGAAAAAATTATAGCTTGCAAGACTAATCGCTGTCTTAAATTTTCCAATTATAGTTAACGCAGAGAAGGGATAAGCGGTGTTCGTCTGGTTTGAGATATTTTTTTTTTGCAAAAATCAAGCAGTCTAAGCATAAACAAGTCAGTGAACAAACGTCTTGAAAGCTACTAAAACCAAAACAAATTGAACTTTCTTTCCTGTATCTGGTAGACGCATGGTCACCTTAATGTTTATAGCATTTAAAATTAGCAATCTGGCTTAGTCAGCGCAACCCAAGCGCAATTATTACGGCACTGACAATGAATTCACTTAACGGTAAAGCGCAATGTCCGCTTCCCTCCCACCTGGGTTACTCAAGCTAGAAGAACGAAAAATTACCACCTCATACTGCCATTCTCATCTAATCGCGTTTACCTCTCGCTCACTT
Organism: Melieria omissa; assembly: GCA_963971225.1. Classification (NCBI taxonomy): domain Eukaryota; kingdom Metazoa; phylum Arthropoda; class Insecta; order Diptera; family Ulidiidae; genus Melieria; species Melieria omissa. The sequence continues at coordinate 57,763,663 of OZ020267.1, read as the reverse complement.
AATTAATATCGTTTCGTTTATTTTCGTACGTTCGGCTCTGTCAGGTTACGGTCGCCGCGAGGTGGTCGAGTTCCTCCTGAACAGTGGTGCTTCCATACAGGCGTGCGACGAAGGCGGCCTGCATCCGCTGCACAACGCCTGCTCGTTCGGCCATGCGGAAGTGGTGCGCCTGCTGTTGAAAGCGGGTGCCAGTCCCAACACTACCGACAACTGGAACTACACGCCGCTGCACGAGGCGGCCAGCAAGGGCAAAGTGGACGTTTGCATTGCGCTGCTGCAGCACGGCGCCAACCCCAATATACGCAACTCCGAACAAAAGACGCCGCTGGAGCTGGCCGACGACAACACGCGCCCCGTTTTGACTGGCGAATACCGCAAAGATGAGTTGCTCGAGGCAGCGCGCTCGGGCGCCGAGGATCGCCTATTGGCGCTGTTAACGCCGCTGAATGTCAATTGTCACGCGAGCGATGGACGCCGCTCGACGCCACTGCACCTGGCCGCCGGCTACAATCGTATTGGCATTGTCGAGTTTCTGCTGGCCAACGGGGCCGACGTGCACGCCAAGGATAAGGGCGGCCTGGTGCCGCTGCATAATGCCTGCTCGTATGGTCACTTCGAGGTGACCAAGCTGCTGATCAAGGCCGGCGCCAATGTGAACGCCAATGATCTTTGGGCATTTACGCCGCTGCACGAGGCCGCTTCCAAAAGTCGCATCGAGGTCTGCAGCTTGTTGCTAAGCAAGGGCGCCGATCCGACGTTGCTAAACTGCCACAACAAGTCGGCCATTGACTCGGCGCCAACGCGCGAACTACGCGATCGCATCACATGTGAGTCATGAAAGTTGTGACGCCTTAAGTGGAGCCGTGTTTAGATGTAACTGAACGTTTGTTTATACTTTTCAGATGAATTTAAGGGCCACTGTGTGTTAGATGCGTGCAAAAAGGGCGACATTCCGCGCCTCAAGAAGTTTCTCTCCACTGAGACTGTCAACTTTGTGCACCCCTATTCGGGCGACACACCGCTGCACGCTGCGGCCATTTCCATCGATCCAAAACGCAAGCAGGTGAGTGCCAAACCATTCAAGTACATTGGTCATTACTTATGCTGCTTCGTTCTCCACCAGATCGCCGAAATCCTGATTCGTAAGGGTGCGTTGCTGAACGAGAAGAACAAGGCGTTCCTCACCCCGCTGCACTTGACAGCCGAACACTTGCACTACGATGTCATGGACACGTTGCTCAAGAACGGTACTAAAGTGAACGCTTTGGACGGCCTCGGACAGACGGCTTTGCATAAGTGCGCGCGCGACGAACAGGCTGTGCGACTGTTACTCTCCTATTCAATTGACACCAGTATAATTTCGCTGGAAGGCTACACTGCCGCGCAGTTGGCCTCGGACAGTGTGCTTAAAATACTTAAAGATCCGCCCGACACTGAAACCCATTTGCTGGAAGCCGCCAAAGCGGGCGACTTGGACACGGTGCGCCGCATTGTGCTTGCTAATCCGCACACGGTGAACTGTCGCGATCTGGACGGCCGACACTCCACACCGCTGCACTTTGCTGCCGGCTTCAATCGTGTGCCTGTTGTCGAGTTTCTGCTCGAGCACGGCGCCGAAGTTCATGCGGCCGACAAGGGCGGCCTGGTGCCGCTGCACAATGCGTGCTCGTACGGGCACTTTGAGGTTACTGAACTGCTGGTGAAGCACGGCGCCAATGTAAATGTCTCTGACCTGTGGAAGTTTACGCCGCTGCACGAAGCCGCAGCCAAGGGTAAATACGATATTGTAAAGCTGCTGTTAAAGCACGGCGCTGACCCCACGAAGAAAAACCGTGATGGTGCCACACCGTCTGATTTGGTCAAAGAATCGGATCACGATGTGGCCGAGCTGCTGCGCGGCAACTCAGCGTTGCTCGATGCTGCAAAGAAAGGCAACTTGGCGCGCGTGCAGCGTCTTGTCACACCTGAGACAATTAATTGTCGCGATGCGCAGGGCCGCAACTCCACACCATTGCATTTGGCCGCCGGCTACAATAACTACGAAGTGGCCGAGTATTTGCTGGAGAACGGGGCCGATGTGAACGCGCAAGACAAGGGCGGCCTGATACCACTTCACAACGCTTCCTCATACGGGCACCTGGACATTGCCGCGCTTTTGATTAAACACAAGACTGTGGTGAACGCCACCGACAAGTGGGGCTTCACGCCACTGCATGAGGCGGCGCAGAAGGGACGCACGCAGCTGTGCGCATTATTGCTCGCTCACGGTGCTGATCCGTACATGAAAAACCAAGAAGGACAAACACCCATTGAGCTGGCCACGGCTGACGATGTGAAATGCCTGCTGCAAGATGCAATGACCACATCACTGGGCAATTCGGCACTCAGCTCGTCGCAGCAGTCATTGCTCAGCAACTCACCGTCACCAGCACCAACTACGGCCACGGGCGCCGGTGCGACTGGTGTGACGCCCGCCGCTGCAGCCTGCACGGTGCTATCGCCAACCACTGAGACCGTAACACTGCCCTCAGGTGCGTCGATGACGCTAAGCGTGCCTGTGCCACTGCCTCTGTCGACACGTATCAGTCCGGCACAGGGTGCCGAAGCAAACTCGGGTGATCTGGGCAGCGAAGAAGTGCCCGATCCGGAGTCGATTACCAATGTGTCAGGCTTCTTATGCAGCCAGCAATTAGAGCACTTGATTGATCTGTTCGAACGGGAGCAGATCACACTGGAGATACTGGCCGAAATGAGCCACGAAGATCTGAAGCAGGTTGGCGTCTCAGCCTACGGGTTCCGGCACAAGATACTCAAAGGCATTGCGCAATTGCGAACCACAACAGGTTGGTATTGGCTTCCAGTTTCCTCAAAGCAAATTCTTTACCCAAGTATTTTGAAAAAGCTGTGAAGGGAACTTCTTATGGAAGTTTTTGAAATTAATAACTTTAAAACTTTGCCACTTTATGGTTTTTTCTTCAAAAGGCATCGGCAGCAACGCCAATCCTGGCACACTACTAGTGGATCTATTAACCGATGACAAAGAGTTTCTGGCCGTTGAAGAGGAAATGCAGGCCACCATACGTGAGCATCGGGACAACGGCCAGGCCGGTGGCTACTTTACGCGTTACAACATTATTAGGGTAGGCCAAATAAATTCTCAAAAATAACTTGCTATTTATTGTGTTTTTCTTAAAGGTACAAAAGGTACAGAATCGCAAACTGTGGGAGCGGTACGCTCATCGACGACAGGAAGTAGCCGAAGAAAACACCATACAGGCGAATGAACGCATGCTCTTCCACGGCAGCCCCTTCATCAACGCCATCGTGCAGAAGGGTTTCGACGAGCGGCACGCCTACATTGGCGGCATGTTTGGCGCAGGCATTTATTTCGCCGAGCACAGCTCAAAGAGCAATCAGTACGTTTACGGCATTGGCGGTGGCATTGGCTGTCCTTCGCACAAAGACAAATCCTGCTATGTTTGTCCCAGGTAAAACTGTTGGAACTTGAATTCAAGATCCTTGATCTTGCTCAGCCGTCAATCATCGTTTCAGGCAACTGCTGCTATGCCGTGTTGCACTTGGCAAATCGTTTTTGCAGTATAGCGCCATGAAAATGGCTCACGCACCGCCCGGTCATCACTCGGTTATTGGGCGTCCGTCAGCTGGAGGTTTGCATTTTGCCGAATACGTTGTCTACAGGGGTGAACAGGTGCGTGTTGTTGTTGCATTAAAATGGTACCGTTTCGTAAGTATTACAATTTTGTAAACTTTCTCACGCAGGCCTATCCGGAGTACTTGATAACGTATCAGATTGTTAAACCCGAGGACAGTAGCAGCGGCAACGAGGAATCAAGATGATGGCCATCAGTCGGTTCAACGCCCACCACAACATCGCCTGCTCAACAGCAACACCAGCAGCCGCCTCAGCCCCATCCACAAATGCCACCCAGCCAACATTCGCAACACCACCACAACTCCGCACACCCACAATCGCATCCGAAACTGCAACAGCAGCACTCACTGCCACTGCAGCTGCAGTACCAACATCAGGCGTTCGTGACCACGACGCAGCCTTCGCCCGCCGGCACCTTCCTGAGCCAGTCCAGCGTTATGACCAGTGGGGTTGGCGGTATGCGCATCAGCGCCAACAGCAATGACATGTCGCCGCTGTCTTCCAGCAATTCCTTTTCGTCGGTGGACACAAACCAGACCCTACTGAACTCCATTGCCAATCAACAGCAACAATCGGCTGCAATGCCACTACCACTGCCGCCGCCTCCACCCTCAAGCAATAGCGCTAATGCTGCCGCAGCCAATCGCACTGCCGCTTCCAATCGCTCGTACCGCACCAAGTACAGCCAGTTTATGATCATCACGCCAGCCGTTTCCATCGATCGCGATTATGAGCACGACGAGATGTTGGTTGGCGGCGTTGCGGCCGCCACCGACAACGACAACGACCTAGACGACGCATATTGCAACGCCAACAACGGCAACATTTTTCGTATGTCGCTGTTGCAGAGCAGCAGCATCGACAGCGGCAACAGCAGCGACAGTTCCTTCCGCTCCAACTACAATCCCTACCTACACAACAGCCGCCAGCATCTGCTGCCCAAGTGTGCGCCGCAATTTTACACGTTCTCTTCTTGGCGCTGGTGCACGCTGATCTGTGCGGCAATGCGTTGTTTTGGCGGCGGACGCAGCTCGAACGCGCCCTACAGCACCAGCTTCGCGCGACCGCCTTACCAACGTTCACGAAGCTCTGGCGGCAACACTGGCGGCAGCTCGCAGCCACATCGCCGCCTGCGTTCTTCCTCGTTCACGGCGGAAACGGCCTTCGAGCACTTCTCGGCGCCGTTCAAGCCGCGCAAGACGCGCGACCACCTCAACAACATCACATACGAGTTGTGACGGTGGCGGCGGCTGCGGCTTGCTTTTGGGACTGGCGTATATTTTGATCTCGCAAGTATAGACTCGTTCACGCTTCTGGTCGCAGTCTTCGGTGTCGGCGTCATTGCCTGCCTGAACGGCGTCTGCACGGCGTACTCCACTTGGATCGTTCATTATTACGCGTATTATTGCCACTCGTCGTACTCCTGTTACTCTTCTGCGTGTACTTTTATCTTATAGTCGTCTTCGTATTCGTCGTCGTCGTGTTATTAAATGAATATTAGCGTATACACCTAAGTAGCGTTCGTTGAAAGAAAGAAAGGAAGCCCATTTGAAGAGGAAGGAGGGAATATTAATAGTACTAACAAATCAAAACCGCAGTTAATCGTAAACGTACCGAATGATAACTGTTTTAAGCGAGAAGTGCACTGAGGGCGTCAAGACTGTTGATTAATGGGCTCTAGAGACGATGAGCAGTTTGCATGTGTACCGGAGCAGCTGCGCTGTATGTAAAGGCACTTGGACACCAGCAGCCGATAAAACCATATGTACCATTTAATCTCTAATCCACAATGCGAGTAACACTGAGAAGCGTCTATTTTGTCGTAACTTTTACTTAATCGACTTTTAAAGAACTTTCAAAGCATAATCTTAAGTGTTTACAATTTACGATCTTCAATCCATTCTATATTATATATATACCTATATATTATTATATGATAATTGTATGATGAAAGAATAAACCGCAATAAGCTCCAACTGTTAAAAGCTGTTCTTCCAAAAATTAGTGCGAACTGTGCAACGCTGTTTGCGCGCTCAGAATTCATACATCACTCCAACAAAGCGTATTCAAAAAGAACTTGAAAATCTCCAAAATCTTGTGCTGCAATTTGTTCGTCAGTCGTCAAAACACGCCCCAAATTACCAAGCCGTGCCCGTTCACACCGCAGCTGCGGCAACAGCAGTCGCCATACCACACACTGCATGCAGCAAGTTTGATGAATGCAAAAAATCGCAACTTGCCGCCGCTGCGGGCCATCGAAAGACAGTCCCCAACAGCGCAACGTTCCCACTGCCAAAAGCCAAATGCTTGCAAAAGTGAAAAATTAAACAATAAAATTGCATTAAAGCAAAGGCGTCAATTCCCGTTCAAGAGGCGACAGGCAAATGGGCGCACATGTTGCCAGAACCGAGCTACACTTGCAACACATTTGCATTTTGGTATTTTTGTGTATGCCGACTGGCTGTTGTGTGCTGTCGCTTCTGCGGTTTTCGTGTTACGTTTCATCATTGCTTGGCCGTTCGCTAACACATGCAGCAATTTCGCTAAATGATATAATTACAGGGCAGTCAGTCGCGCTGTGCTGTAAGCCCACGAACACGCATCCGCACGGAGCTGCCACACGAGCGAGCGAGTTTTTTTTAGTTTAACCCGCATTCTAATTAATTTTATTTGCGCAAAGGAACATGTTTTTCAACCATATCATACGATCATTCTATGAGTAAATGTAAACAAATTTATATTTACTGCAGCCAAATATGAAAAAACTAGAACTTTGTTTCCGCCGCCTTGTTCGGTTTTCAACTGTCGTTTTCATATTTCCGCAAAGCTCATCCTTATCACTTAGAAAGTCACAACTGCCCCTCAACCAATTGTCCTACCTTATTTTCACTTTAGTCCATGTTTCACTCTCTGCACACACTTCGCAATACGTTGAATTTGCCACAATCTGCAGGCCGGGACTAGTGCAATATGAGATGAAAATAAAAACAAATTGGCACCAGGCACGACCTACGCAAAATGACAACTTTCCGTTATGAGAACACACTGAACATTTGCTTCGGATCGTTAACGACTCACCAAAACAACAACAAATTGCATTTTTCTTGCTACGCTGTCTAGAATGAGAAAATAGAATTTAAAGTTATGTGTGTGTAAATAATTTTCATGCGAAATATTCCAATGACCTCAGTACAAATCTAAAAAATCGGATACGTTAGAAGATATCGTTTTGATGAATACCAATTCTTCCTTTTGTTCTTTCCCAGTGCCACAATTATAAGTTTGGCTTGGACTATGAATTTGGTCGACAGCATTACAGAATTTCTGAATTTGGTTTCAAGCATCGCTTATAACACTTTCGAGAGTAAATAAGTTCTGTACTACTGATCCAACAGAGTTGACTCACGGTTGTTTTGATTGAAATTCGCTTGAGTTGTTTTCCAGTTAAAATATTTCCGCTGTTTCTTTTTTTTCTCAACCACGAAGTTTGCCAAAGAGAGCCTTTTCTTGGCTCTTCATTGCTGCGGCATTGATACAGAAAACTCTTTTGAAATTCAACCACGGCATAACATTTTCCAAGACAACTCCAACTTTTGAAATAAATTGAAACAATCTCATGTTCATCGACCCCACCACCCCCCACTAATCACACAATCGCAGTTCTTGCCACAAAACTCGCATTGTCCAACTATCGATAGCGACAAAAGAAGTTAATGACACAAAGCTAAATTGTTACTTTATTTGCCACACACTACTGTCCAAAACTTATACATAAATATTAGACCAATTAAAATGGAATTCTGTGGGGAAATGAAATGAAAACGCAAGACAAGTCATTACTTGAATGCATAGATTATGAAATTAAGTGCAAAATTAACAGCAAATTTATGGGCCATTTGAATCGCCGTTGCACGTTGCGTTGGCTGTCATTGCGGCGTCGCTCTTTTGCAGCAGCACACCCACCACCTCCGAGGTGAATTTCTCAATAAGCTGCAGGGCGCGTGCGGCGGGCAGCTCCAGCAGCGATGCAGACATGAAGTTACCAAAGGCGGCGTATTTTTGCTCGCGCGCGCTTAGCACAAAACGCTTGGCGGGCGTTGCAGCAGTTTGTACCAAGAATGGTTGTTGTTGTTGCTGCTGTTGCTGGTGCGGGAAATGAGCTTTGTTGGGTTTGGCATCGGGATGTGAGCGCTTTATTGCTTTCTTGGGCAAAGAAGCAACAGCAGAAGCAGAAGCGCCACTTGCGGCAAGCATAGCATTATCGCGCATCGTGTCCAGACGGCGGATGGAAATCGACGGAGGCACGTTGGCGGACAAGTGTTCGGAAACGAACGACGCATTGCTGACAAGGCCGCTGTGTGAAAAAAGCATTAATTATTTTTTTGTATACACTACACGCGAATTTCAATCCTACTGTGTGCTCGCATGATGTTGTTTCGACAGAGGCGCAAATGTCGCATGATCGGTGCCGCTTTGGCTGATCCTAAAAGTAAACAGCAACCACAGCAGAGCCGGGTACAAATCAGTTAATTACTATAGGCACCATTCATTTAATGGCATTTCATTACGATTCGGCATCCGCGTCGGGTGGTGTGACCATTTGTGCGGCGTGCTCGTCCTCCGACACTTCCTCCATCTTCACGGCTAGCATACCGTTGGCATAGGGCAGCGGAGGCTGGCAATCCGCCGCTGTGATGACATTGGTAGCCAGCGCTGCTGATGCCGCGACTGGATTGCCACACAGCGATGATGGATTGCTTCCGGAATTGCTCAGTTCGGCAGTGACGTTGCCCAGCGCGTCGACGCGCGGCTGCATGCGCTTGTAGGAGCGTCGTGCGCGAATATGTTCGGAGAGAAAGCGCAGCTGGTCGTACAGTGGCCACGCCGACTCCACGTGCTTGTCGGGATTCTCCTCGCGCATCTGCTCGATGCGCCGTTTCTCGAGATTGTAGCGATTGCGCAGCTGCAGCATGCGATCCTTCAGCAGTGAAACTGCAATTGCCAAAATTCGAATTTAGATATTTAAAAAAACGGTGTGTTCGACTTTTAATGTAGTGGGTGTGTGGGGGGTGTCTAAAAAAAAAAGACTTGTTTGCTTTGCAACAATACAGCTATGAGCGCAATGCAAACAAATTCAACCTCTACCCACTCCCCACTGCAGGCTCCACAAACCACAACAACAGCGGCCACGTAACGACAAAATGTTTACACTCAAATCATAAACATTGGTGCATTAGTGTTGCTTTCAAAGTTGAGCTTTTCGCGCGTTCAACGGATATTATTAACTAAAGTCACACAAACAAACGCTGCACTTGTGGTTGCCATACCTTCTAGCACTAAGTATGTACATATATATATTGGCATTGACATCCTGAAATCCTGGCATTCATGGGGAAAAATCGGCGTGAAGAGCAGTTTCGCAACAGCAGCATATCTTTGCAGTCTTTGTGCAAAGGACAAGGAAACGTGAGCGAGTCGACTCAAACTGTTCAAAATACGCTCATTTTTATGAGCTCGTATTTATTTTTATTGCATTACACGAATCGAGGGCGCAATTCGAAAAACAATGCATTCATTGCTTTTCAGTTTCTCCGCGTCGAACTCGCCAAGTTCTCAGCTCCTTTCATTTCACTGTTGTTTTGTTTCTTTATGTACTGTGCTCAAAAGTGCGTATTAAGCATTAAACTGCAAAATTCAAACAAGCAGCAATACCAACATATTGTTTGATTGCAAAGCTTCAATCAGAACTTCATTGATGAAATGTCCGCACTCTACGCTGCCACCAATGAAGCACCAATCGCAGCCAGCAATGCAAAGAGACCGTTTTGCTTATAATGGCAGATTTTTTCATACAACGAATTCTCGCATTCTTGCGAAAACATAAATACCACGCTATGTTAGCAGGAGAGACACTACCCTTTATTTCCATCTGATTTTCTGCTTAATTCGCAAAAACAACTAGTAGAGAAACGAAGCAAAACGGATGTCGAAAAGATTTTTCTGTCTTATTTTCAGCAAGAAAAAATTGTTCCTGCTACAAAAAGCATCTATTTGAAACTATGTATAACTATTTAAAATTGATTGCTTGAAGCACAATCCCGACTCAAAGGGCGCCCAGCCCATCTACTCAACCTCGTCTACGTTGTAGAGTCGAAAGTTTCACACTCTTTTAGCATTGCTTACCGTCATAGCCCAGCTTGTACGAGATCTCCTGCCACTCGTGTGCCGTGTAAATTTTGTCCTTGAAACGCGGCTCATTGCGATCGTAGAAGGCGGGGCGACTGCGGAATTCCCGTATGAGACTCAGATCGAATTCGCCCATTTTGTGGTAGTAGGCACTGAAGGGCGTCTTCGCCTCCACACCAGCCTTGTGGGCGGGTTTGCGTTGTGACAGGTCTAGAAATAACGTTGGATTATTATGAAATTAATGCTTGAACACATTGCAAAACAATTTGAGCGAGTGTTGCGAAATTCAATACCACGCGCTGACGCAATTCCACTGTTTATCATATTTCTTCTTTTATTTTCATTATTTTCCCATTTCGGTTTAGTTTTATTTGCCCAAGTTTTTATTTACATCGTCGTTATCTGACTTTGTGTTTTGTGTAGTCGCCAAATGAGTATTAAATATAAAAACGACAGATCAAAAACCATAACTATTGTGTCGAGCAACAACAAAAAGCAGCAACACAACAAAGCTAGCGCGCAGAGCGGCCAACAACAAAAGTGGAAAAATCGAAATGTTAATTTTAATATCAATAAAATTGAGTTTGTTTTTTGTTTTAATTAAATTTTCTATTCTTCCACTGCGGCCGTTGTTGCTCTTTTTCGCTACGCTTGCTTCGTTAAAAGCTTGCTTCCGACGAGCATAGCAACCGCAACAACAACAACACTAACAACAATGGCAAGAGGCGCGAAGAATTTTGAGCGCCAAAGCTGCGGTGCTCTCGTCGTGATGCCGCCGTCGCCAGCAATGATAACATGATGCGAAACTGAGAGCGCTCGACCACAATACATACTCAAAATCCGCACTAATACACCGATAACATCAGACCTTAGGGTTGATTTTGCCAAACATCAGACCCGGGGGTTGCACAGAACCGTACTGTTGATTTCCCATACAAGGGCCATGGCGAGGGTTGCGTTTACTTTTTTTAAATTTAAATTTTTTAAACATTGGAAAATCAATTTTAATTTCTTTGTAACTATGTAATCTTTTGGAAGAAAAGTGATTAAAAAATTACAATATTTCCCGAAAACCAGTCAAAAGTGTTTTAATACGTGTTTAACACATTTTTTATTCAGCTTTTATTGAATTTTATTCGTGAAATTTGAATGAAATGTGAATTTGATGAAAGCTCCAGAGGAGTTTGCGATAATTGCGACAGCCATATTTTGCTATCCCTTTTTATACGGGTGCGCATATTAATAGAAAATATATTATATATATGTTATATATATATGTATATGTATATATATGTATATATGATATGCGCACCCGTATAAAAAGGGATAGCAAAATATGGCTGTCGCAATTATAATATAATATAGATATATGCATATATATACATATGTTTTCTGATACAATTTTATAATCGCGAAGTAGCAGACTATACTTATAAACATAAATTGTTTACTGTCCGACATTTATTAGTTTCGGCTACTTCTGGTTTTTGTGGTCCGTTTAGTCCGTGTTTTTTTCGAATTGGGAAACAAACGCATTAAATACATTTTTTTTATTTGTTCCTCTCTGAAATCATTGTTAAAAAAATTGTTAAAATGTTACAAAATCGTTAAAAAAAAATCGGTAACGCGCCGTATTGCCTCAGTGGTGGTTCGGAAAATGCAAATTAGTTATTATTAGTTTTTACATATGCACAAAGAAATAAGGATTTCTTTTTTACATCTTTATATCTCTGCATATTACAACTTTTCCCTAACATTTTCATTTAAATTAAATAATTTTGATCATTTCATATATTTTTTCCTTATTTTACACTGCTTCGTACAATAAGACTGCGAACATACTTTTTTACAAGTACATAAAAATTGCAACCCCGCGTTAGGAACAAATTTGCAAGTCAGCTGCTTGCTACAATACGAATTGTTCCACAAAGAGAGAAAGCTGGCAGGGTTGACGATTTTCTTTTCAGCTCACACGGATTGTGTTCGTGTGACCAAAAAAAACGACAAAATTTCGTCAATCCTCTCAGTTTCGCATCATGTTATCATTGGTCGCCAGCTCGCTCCGCACACGGCCGAAGCAGAAGCGAACTATAAAATTATTAACAATAGAAAAGTTCGCTCTGGACTGCACACACACGGTCGACTTAATTGAATTGAAGGCGAGTGGCGAACGGCAGACAGGCGGACGGGCAGGAACAGCACAAAACCTAAAGTTTAAATAAAAATTTATTCGCACGCTGATTAGTTAAAACTAAATCGGCATTTTGCTTTGCGGCGCGAATTTGCGATTTTACGCTGCGCTCCTCGCCGTCGTCGCCACAACGCTCCTCGTCATTCTGTCAATTATTGAATTTGCTTTTTCACTCAAATTACATACAAAACTTACCAGCCGTTGTTTTTATTAATTTTCTATTAGTTTGTTTTTGTGTCGCCTATACCCTCTGATAAAAATTAATTTTCCGATATTAAAAACCAATTGAAAACATGCAAAATAATTTTGGTGTGCTGTTAATTAAATTTTAGTTGCTCCAAATGCCCAAAGAAAATCATTAAAGTTTGTGTAATTAACAGTACCGTTTGACGCACGCGCTGCCTGCCGTCCAACCACACACAACGACACAAATTTTTAAACTAAACTCTTAAATTTGAAATTTATTATTTTCACTTAATACGTTTGCGCTATGCTTAAATATAAAGCAAAAAATTATATAGATTCCCGAATAAGCAATGGAAATATAAAAACACGAATGCGAATAAAAACAAAATGCACCAACACACACAGAGCGCACCCTTGTACGTACACGCGCTTCGGCGTGTCCGTGTGCAGCCGTGTGAGAGTGTGCGTGCACGCGCTCTCTCACCGTCTCTCGGGTAAACAAAACGAATGCAGCCAGCTGCTCCGTCTTAATCGCACTACCGTGGCCGCAGTTGGTCCTACTTGTAGTTGTTTTTGTTGTTGTCGGCTTCTTCCCCTCCTTCGACTGTGACCAGCCGGCTTCGAAGACTTCTTCGCACATGGCGACGCGGCGCAAAACACAACGAAAGCAAGGCAAGTACAGTGAGTTAGCAAAGACAAATAGTTGGATTGAAAAATAACGAGTGATTTTTTGGAACTTGGTAGGGGAACGCAGTCAGCTATGCTGGAAAGCTGCATATTAATCATTTTATTTAGACAGCAGCACTTTATGTATTAGAAGAAAGCAAGAAAGAATTTATTTACATAGAAGCATTAACCCTTAAGCCACTGAAATCGAAATACGAGGTATTTTGTTTTGAGAATTTTGGTTCTAAGATGAATTTAGGCTGAAAAACACGAATCCGAAGTCTGTTTGTCGAAAAAAATTTACCTGAAAGCGAGAGGTGAGAAATAAGGAAGACCGTCTGTAGACAGTCTTAGTGGCTTAGGTGAAAAAAAATCAAACAGGTACCGTACAATAAAGATTGTTTTTATTCAAAGTAAATGTTCAATAATTTGAACTAAACAGGTAGAAACAAATGGAAAATGAATCATTCGTTTACGTGATACGTTCTGAAACAGTTTTTTGCCTTGGAAAAGCACAAATGGATGTTACATTTGGTACAAAATGTGTGTGTATCGGATTTTTTACACAATTTGCACGACTTTTTTGATCCCCATTCAGGAAAATGACTTAGTTCGTCGAATCGTAAACTTGCCACTGGATGGGCTGCTTTTTTACCAATATTGCTAGTCGATGGCTCTATGGACATGTGACTCGGTGGACGGCCCTCGGGGCGTTTTTCAACAGAAGCACAAAGTTCTTTCGCAATGCTCAGGCGAAAGTCACACATCGTCATGTCCATTATCATTTCATCCGAATCATGTGGATTTAGATTTTTTCGGCGTTGCGTCTGCGAAACAGAATGGCACGTTTGATTCAAGTAAAAAGATGAACAAAAGACCGACAACATAACACAAAGGTATAATTAGGTAGGGGATTTTTTTTCAGCTAAGCCACTAAGACCGTCTACAGACGGTATTCACAAAACCTCGATTTGAAAAAAAAGAATGCTATTCCTAACCAATCTAGCAACGGATTATTGAAAAACATAAATAAAAGAACTTACAGAAAAATTCCCGAGTCGATTGAGCTATTAGAATGTATTTTTTTTTCAATTTCAATTTAAAAAAAAATCACAAATAATTTTCGGGTGTGTTTTTACTGAACTCTCGTACTCAAATGACTGTATCTGTCAAACCATTTATCAGAGTGCGCTCAAAATGGCACCGTTCGATAGCAAATTTCAAGCACGAAAAACGTCTTTGGCGGTTTTTAGTTTAATACAATTTGATTTTAGTGAAGACCGTCTGTAGACGGTCTTAAGTGCTTAAGGGTTAAGCAAATATTTTCAAATCGCAACATTCAAATTCGTTACAAGCTATACAAATACAGTGTCATCTGTGTACAGTGAACTAATTAATGCAAGGTCTGTTCATAGATTTCAGATTGTTCATTATATCCAGATTGGTTTTGTTCTTTAAATTTACTTTTATTTGTTTTATTGCATCAATAACAAGTTACATTTTAAAACATTATGTAAAAAGTTTGTTATTTTTTACGTTATCAATATCATTGTCAGATGAGACATTCGTTTCAACATCATCTTCATTAAAAAGTGTCTTATTGCCTTCATTGAACTCCATTTTCGAATTACTTTACGAAATTAAGAAACAAGATTCATTACACACACAAGATACTCAAAACTTAAAATTTTGCTAAACTCACATATGTGCTAAGAACTTACAACAGAGCCTGTATCTCATGAACAGATTCATATTTTTCTTGCAGCAAAGGAACACTGTGTCTTTTAAAGTGAAATTTTTTAAGAACTCTGAAATGACATATTTTCCCACAGCACGTAGAACAAAACCACGTAGATGAGGTCTACAACAAAAAGCGGAATTTTTTTTTAAACACATACGAGTATAAACCTGATTTTCAACCTCGGGATTTCCCTTTTTGTGATTAAATTTATTGTTTCAGTTTTCAATTCAATGTAATTTGTTTTACATTGTGTTCACTCCAAAGTACTCAGAATTGTTCACTCTGTAGAGTAGTCAATGTAAAAATGTTAATGTTCATTCTTTCGGGGTGTTCGTACCATCAAGGACTCACTCCACCCAGATTACGCTGTATTTTTACGAAAATAGAGTGATATGCAAAAACACTGCAAATTAATTCTAATTAACCACTTTCGAAATTTTATACAACAATTTCCATCCAATAATGCCAAAATTTTTTAAGTTTTTATAATGTTAAATTTATATCGAATGCAATTGCAATTCGCATCTACAGCACAAGTGGCCAGTTAATTCGAATATCGAATCGATTAAATTCTCATTTCGTCCCACTGTACTGATGCCTGCTGTTGTAGTGGCAACCACTCGCCCTGTTGGTGTTGGTAAAAATCCGCTGCCTGTGTATGCGAGAGTGTCTCTCTCAGTACTCTCTTATTTTTAATTTTCGTATTTCTTATTTAATTTGTTAGTTGTTTATTTTTTTTTTTATTTAAATACATACAAACATATAGAGAAAGAAGTAAATTAAAAAATGTAGACGCAAAATAATTATTTAATAACAAAAGAACAAGAAAAAGTTGTGCAAAGATAATTTCACACTGCTGCTGAAATAGTAATAGAAACGTGACGAATAATATTTTTTTCATTTTTCAACATTCAAATTGTTAAAGGAATGCAATTTAAGGTTAATTAATTTTTATATTTTTTAATATTTTTAATTTCATTTTTAATTTTATTTTTAATTTGCAAACTAACGCCAGCATTGCCATTTACTCATTGTTTTAGTTCGTATGCAAATTCCGCCCAACAAAAAACATTTGCCCCACAGTAGCCCACTGAGAACTGTTTACACATTTCCTCAACTATTGAAATTCAACGCTTGATTTTTCTGCTCGCATTTCAAAACCAACCAAAATTGGTTGTTGGCTTGAGCTGAGCAAACCTGAGAGACTGTTTGCATTTATATTTTTTTTGCCTTGTATTATCATATCAAATTGGAAAATGCCATCAGCGCCGCCTAAGTATATTTGTATGTATCTGTGCTCATTATCAGTTTGATGTTTAGATTGTTAGATAAGTTCTTGGCAAATACTGGCACATGCCGACTTACAAATCAGCATTTTGCGTACATAACATATATATGTATGTATGTTTGTATGCATGTGCAGCAGTGCGTTTGTATTTTGCTAGATACATGGAGCGCTTGTATTTAGCATTAGAAAATCAATAAAACGAATAGAATATTTGTGCCACTGCAAACCGCCCAACAACACAGCTACAACATATTAGAAATGCACATTTCACGTAATTTCATTCGTTAGCATCACAAACACCTTGGCAGGAGTGCAGCGAATTTCTTTGAAAGTGAGTATAAATTTGAGCGCCTAGATCGAAAGTATCTTCACTGTCATGTCGAAAATCGTCAACTGGAAAAATCGTTCACCCAAATATGTAGTTTTATCCGTTCATAAGTACGTATCACACTGAAAATTACAGTGGTAGTAGAATAAATAAATTTATCATAAATTTATTGCGTACTGTAAAAATGTGGGCACCTTCCATTCGGACCCATATACGGCTGTATTGCAAATACAGTACTTTTCGCTTAAGGGGGTCTTCTACCTTGTTGGTTCAAAAAAATCGATTTTATTTTTTTTGCAGTTTTGTGGCCTAGAAGGTACTAGAAATATAATATTCAAAGGGTATAACCGAAATCTTATTATTTCGGGGTTTTTAGAGTCATCGAATATAGCTCCGCATGCTGTTATCGCAGCGCATTAATATCTTTAAATGCAATTTCCCAAAAGTTGTGTTTTTGCAACTGGTTGGCAAGATATCTCGAGAACTAATTGATCAATTAACTAAAGTGATATATCAAAATTTGCGGAAAACATGTGGCTATCGTTTGACACGAGCTTTTTAGATTTTTTTCATTTTAACGATTTTTACAGCTATTCTTGACCTTGAAAACGTAGACATTTTTGTTTGTTTGTTGCCTGTTTCGTGAAATTTTGGAATTTTTCAAAAACCTCGTGTCAAACGATAGCCAAAGTCATAAAGAAACTAAATCATTTTGGTTTTTTTGTTTCAGACGACTTTCATGGGCTGAATCGTGACAACCGTTTTAGTATAAATTTTTCGTAAGAGACTAGAGACAGTAAAATTTCAGAAAAATTAATGTTGGAAGTATAGAAATAAACGAATTCAATGCAAAAAACCGAACCTTGATTGCATTATTGGTTCCCCTACAATCTATTGTCAAAAAACAGTATCAAAAACGAGGCCACAAGGTAGAAGACCCCCTTAAAGCGAACTTCGAGAGACCGGGCCAAATGGTTCGTTTTAACCGAAAGTTCGCGTTAAAAGGGGTCCGTAATAAGCGAAAACATAAAGCGCGTACATTTGAAATTGGTGCGTTTTAGGCGGAAAATCGTTTTAAACGCGTTCGGTATAAGCGAAAAGCACTGTAATACATGCTGTGTAAAAAGTATCAGGGAATTGTCTTTTGAACTGTACAGGTAGACCTCGCTTAACAGCCTCTTACAACAAGATCTCGTTTTAAAACGGTTCACATTTCCCGCCTCGTTATAAATGGTATTGAAATCAATAAACAGCAAAAAAAAAAAAAACAAATTGCGCGTTGTGTTTTCGTAACCTTTGTGTAAAGCGAGGTCTACCTGTATATAATGTTTCACAATTTACTGCCCTATTGCAGTGCACTGACGGTCGGACGTTAGGTCGGAGTGCCTTACTTTAGAGTGTTAATGCATCATCATACAAGTCGATCATGGTACCGGAACCTTTTACGAAAACATTTCGATTTGAATGAAAATTCGTGGAACTGAAGGCCACGAAATATTTAAGGAAGTTTGGCTGCAAATGTTTTTTACTTCAATATAAATGCATTAACAAATTTGTTGTATTTTATCTATCAGTTACAAATAATCTTGTCACAGAATGTAGACACATAGATACGAACATTCTGAACACGCAACCAATTTTTTCAGTTTTCTGTCAATGAAGAACTCACCTTTATAATTTCATCATGGGTGTTCACCATCATAGTGAAATCAATAAAGTGTACCAGGTAGATGACGTACACTTATTTCTCTGAGTAGCAATTGTCAATGTGTCAGTTTGTGTCAATTCGATTAACCTTTATTTTTTTTTGTCATTAAATTTAAAATTTGGTTTCAGTACTCCGGAAACATATATTTTCGTAATGTATTTTATGTTAGAAAAACATAGGAACTGCATTGCCATGCGTTTTTTATCAGAGACAGCACGTTTTTCCTGGCATGTTGATGCGTTTTTGGTGTCGGTTTTGGTGCAGAACGTATTTTCAAACAACAATTTATTTTGAATTTTTTTCATACAGCATAGACGGGTTATGAATTATGACATTTGTCAACAAAATGACATTAACTGTCAGAAAATAAGGGTACGATGAAGAGAGAGTTCCTGCTATCTGGCACACTTTATTAATTTCACTATGTTCACCATGATACAATTATAAAGGTAGTGTGTTCCGGGAGAAAGACAGAATGACAATGCCTTATACAGAGTGTTGCTTATAATGATGGCGAAATTTTCACAAAAAGGGGAAAAATTCGGACTTTAAAATGCCCTGTATGTGATAAGACAAGATAAGTTATGGACCTTTAAATGGACATATTGTGATTAAAAAAAAATAACACACACATATTACTACAGTAGCAACCCTCGATTTCCGCAACTCCTCGATTAACGCAACCACCGAATTTTATACATTATAGGCTCAATAAAAGCAACTGCTGCCGAAAAAACCTCAATAATCGCAACTTTTTCTTCGTCTTATTTTCTTTTTGTGGAGTAGAGTGTCAGTTGATGTCCCGTTTCTCTCTCTAGTTTCTTTAAATCAGTAAACTAAATTGTTATCAAACTGTTTTGTTAATTAAAGCCTTTTTAAGAAATGTTTGGAGTTCTTGTTTCTGTTTGATTTTTCTTAAACACAATGAATGTGATTAGTTTAAGTTCTTTTTTTTGTAATACAACAAAATATGAATAAAATAATAATGAATTCTAATGAAACCCTTATAAAACTTTGTGAAATTTGCAAATTTTCATACAAAAATTTAGACTCGATAATTGCAACAAACTCGGTAGTTGCAACTGCCCCTGTCATTAATCGGTTGCTTTTACCGAGTCGCTACTGTATTTGCCCACGATTTATGGCACAGCGTGCAGCTTGATTTCGGCATTTTTTGAATGATCTAATTGAAACAAATTCTTATTCATCAATACATGTGCACGTAAGCAAACGAAAAAAAGCAACATTATTGTTCATTTCAAATTCTATAAGGCATCGAGTTGACAGCTTTTGCGAGAGTGCCTATCGGGAATACACTACCTTTATAATTGTATCATGGGTGTACACTGTATAGGGTGTTCACTATACCCAGACAAGACTGTATTTATCGAGCTATGTGGAAAACTGTTCTGCTACAACTCACCTGTTAAAATAGTTTCCTCTCATCGAAAAGGTCTCCAAACCGTAACATATCATCTGTGTACCTGCAAGTCAACGAAACGCATTAGAATTCATTCGACTTTTGCAAGTTTTATTCGGCCAAAAATAAAATATAAATAAAAAAAATATTCATATAAAATTGTATTAAACAATAATCAGATTTTAATTTCCTACTTTTGTTCTCGAGCACATTTTTGCCAGACATGTTAATCATGTGCTTGTGATTACAAAGTTATGTGTACATACGACACACACGTAAACGTACAAATTTGAAACGAAAGCATAGCTTCATACTTGGAGTCACATTAAAAGTTTAAGCGCTTAATGTGTTTAATCAAGAGCTTTCCACAACTAAACACAATGAAAGCTCAAACACAATCTACAAACTTGTTATAATTAATGTGACCGAAAGTAAATCGAATACTTTTATTTAAATATACTTTGGTTTGGAATAAAACTGCAGAGCGCAAAAGGGAAAGAGAGAGACAGACACATATTTCCTTTTCCTATTAATTTATTTATTATCACTTATTATAAGTATTATATTGTTATTGTTGTAAAACTGGATGTAATAAATGTTCTAGTGAATGCTAGTGTTAATGAATTTGAGTGATTATTGTTGTTTGTGTAAACCGCACATAGGCCGGGACAAGTGCAATATTATTTTTATACTTGAATCAAACATTGACACTATCCCGTCCTGTGTGCAATTTCCCATAACTCACTCATGACATTGGCGCATCGCATACATGAATGCAAACATACATGTCTGCACATACACGACTATGTAGTTGTTTTTGCACGCCTTTCGCAAAATCCTTCATTTTAGTCTCATATTCCACACATTTTTCTGTTTTATTTCATTATTTTACTTTGATGGTTCGTTTTCGGGTCCCATATTGAATTTCCGCTCCTTTTTGCCGCTGCACTTCACGCATTGTCCAACCGAATCCTTTGTCCGGAGAAAACAAATTCTCCGCCACTTGCATTCCCCGCATCCGCACCCGCACTGGTTGCTGCGCCATCTACTGAATCCCACTTTGTGCGCTTCAGCAAGTGAACCATTAAATTTGTTTTCGTACGGATTCCTACCTGACGGATGATCTGGTCTTCGGCAGCCGGCACAGGATCGCCTACTTGGTCTTCAGCTGCCGCTGTGCGTCGGTCCGTCGCCGTCTTCATCTGCACGTCTCGGTAGGTAACACATGCTCGCCGTTACCTATGCGAGTACTCCTTTCTTCGGCAGCTTGCGGCTGGCCGATCTTTCGCATTCACCTTGTACGGCTGATTAGTTGTTGGTGCATGCTTTCTTCTCCGCCCGTCTTTGTGCCGACTCGATGTTGGCTCAGACGATTCGTTGCTTCTCAAGCAAATCATGCGGAAAATTCTTTTATTTTCAGTTGAAATATTTTTATTGTGGGGTATTATATGTCAATATGCATGCATATGTATGTTTGTGTGTATGCGTAGCAGTTACCCGAAAAATCCTCAGCCAAGAAGACACGTCTGCCGGCGTGCCACAACGCCTTAAATAGTTTTACTGGCCAGACATGTAGCTGTGCTTTTGTCGATTTAACGTTGTGATGAACTATGCACACACACGTACACACACTTAAATGAGAATGTGCTTATCTGCAGGTAGATCCTGCATCTGCTTAGGTAGATGTGCCCAAGCTCGGGTAAGGATAATTCGATGCTCCTAAATTGTTAGATCACTTTACACTTTGAGAAGTTAATGGAAGCTGAGCTTGTTCTGAAAAGCAACTGTGCTGTAAATGAACAACCTTGAAAATGAATACCGTTCTCGATGGTTGCTACTCAATAAAAACATAAATTTTTGAAAATAACAAGAAAATAAATCGAACACCTTAATATTTTCTTTTCAAATAATATTTTCTTTTAAACAAAAACTACATATTCCTATGAATAATACACAGCATGGAAGTAAACTTAAACACACGACCACAGTCAATCGCATAACAAACTCGCTTGCGCGCATCCATTAAGCAAAATTCGTGGAATAAACTTTATCCACTTCATCCATTCCATTCCATTTTAACGCTGAGTCGGCTGCGCTGAAACTATGCAGCAAATTAGCTGACAACACAAAAAAATAATAAGTCCAGATCTGCGTCCGTCAATAAATCTTGAACGAAAGGCGAGCGTCAATGCGGGTAAATAAACAATGCACGAAAACGCCCAGCGCTGCAACCACGAAAATATTTTCATAAAATTACTTTTTCACTTACTTCCTTTGTTCTGTTGTGGCACTAATATCCCAGAATAATAACAAACTACCACTTTCATTGTATTAGAGCTCGAACTTTTGAAGCAGAGACCATTGCAATTTTTTTCAAAAGTTCACCAAACACGTTGAGCTGCTCGTGGTGACAAGAAATTTTGAGTAGCGCTTAGTTTTTTAATGTTCAACAAGACATGTTCAACATACACACACACACATACGGAAACGGAGTTAGGCAGTGTCAACAAATTGAGTTCATAAAGAGTAGAAAATCACACGGTGGGCAATAAAAGTTTAACTCAAGAAACCCCACGGCCGTTCCCTACACAGTTTTTCAATATTAGCACCGAGCAAATAAATGAACAGCTCGTGTTCTGAAGTGCTTCGGTTCGATGCGAGCGCTTGAATTGGGACATATCGAAGGGAGACTAACCGCATATAGGGTGAAGGCCGGTCGCTAGCAGGGCCTGTCGTTAGATTAGAAAGTACCGCATAAAAGCCCACTGATGAATCGGCAGCAACAACGACAACAAGAATAACGACAAAGAGGCATTAAGAAGGCACACTTCAGTCACTACTCTTCTTGAGTCAATAAAGAAGACTACGCAGCTGACAGAGCAAAAAAATGGAAGAAACATCAATTACCAGAAAATGTACGAAATAGCAAAAAACACCAAGAAAAGAGCGCGTTCCATTGCGATAGGCGAGCGAACGCAACAGTGCAAATGCAGCAGCCCAAAACTTCAGAAAACTGTTGCAGGAGCATGCAACGATGATGCAACAATGGCCGCTGCAATGCCACCAAAACGAGACGAGGCAAGTCAACATTTGTAGAACTGGCCCAGTGAATGCCAAAACAACCAAAACAACAATTACCACATTTCATTACATGCAAGGGGCGAGTGCAGGCTGCACGGGCAGCCGTACAGAACTGGTCAAGCCCAGACCCGCACACACACGCGCGCAAACAATACACAGGCTCGCTGTGTTTTCTAGATCCCGATGCTTCAATTTACAGTTCCAGTTGCGCCACGATGGCATGCGGCAGCTGTAGCGGCGCACGCGTTGCAGGAGGGGCAATGGCAATGAAGTCGATGCAGTCGGTGCTGCTGTTGCAACTATAACTGTAACGGTGTGGCATCCTGTCTATGCCACTCTACGCCACTTTCTAGTCGAAGAACAAAAAAAAAAATCAAAATAAGAAACAATAACAACAAAAACTTGGCAAAAGCCACGGCCAGCTGAAGGTTTCTCGCGGCGCTGAGACTGCGACCGGGCTGCTGATGGTGTTGAAGGCGCTGCTCTTGCAGGCGGTGCAATCATATTCGTGCCGCAGAAACCAGTTTTGCACCTTTACCACAGCTTCAGAAGCATCTTTTCGCATGTTTTTTCTTACCTTTTGCTTCTTTCCCGTTGCTCTTGATTCGGCTAAGAAGGAAAAAGGCAATAAGGCATTTTCTAAGCATGGCCGTGTATGAGAGCCAAATTGTGGTCTGCGAAAACGGGCACAAACGGGCTGCTGGCCGCAGTCTGCTGCAATTTTCGGCATATACAATACACATTTTTTCTAATCTCTTCGAAGGCGGCTGCGGCCCAGCTAACAGTAAAAAACGCGCAAACGCCGCATCTCGGTTTTATGGCCGAGGCGGTCAGAATGTGGCAGTTTGTTTTCTTAACCGAAAACTTAAATCATTTCTTGACTAAACATACTGTCTGGGCGAGTATGGCAGCGGAGCGACAATAACAACGTTTTTGGTCAAGATGAAATCGATGCAATTTCGAAGTCTGTTTAGGTAAGAAGTTGTGCATAACTAGTGTTAACTGAATCGGAAATTTATGCATAATTTTCAAAAACTTCCAGACTGCCAAATATCTGAGGCTAGTTGTCATCCACATGTGGCTAAGGATTCCATTCAAAACAAAGGAGCACTTTGCTTTTCCCTTCACTAAGTTAGTTAGTTGTTCTTTATTGCCATAACTATGCACAAATTAGAACATATGGCTATGACAAATGTCGTCAGCCGGAATTCTTACTGCTAATTACATTCAATATTGCTTATTTCCCTTCACTTTATAATGGGATTTCGCTAATGAAATTGTACAAATTATAATTAGTCAACAGATAACACTACTTGACACGAAGCGAAGCGTTTTCGAGTAGTTTTATAGAGCAAACCGAATTTCCCTCTTTGTTCGATTTTCTGAATTATGTACTTTAATGTGTTCATTGACACGTTAGCTCGATATGCTGCGGTTCATCTCGTCTCCAGTGCTCCGGTCTTCAATAATGTCACCGGCAACACAACTCCATTCATCGACAACAGATCGTCCGTCCGTCCGTCCGCCCTAACCACTATTTTTAGGCCAATTAAGCAAATAATTTCTCAGGCTTTATGTCGGCGCAATGGACGCGAATGCGTATCTCGCCAGCAACATCCCACTTATGGTATTAAAAAACGAAAACCTTTGTGTGTTCCACATAGTTATGAAATAAATTCGCAGAAATTTTGCGCATGATTTTCTGCTGGGCTGTGGCTGCTAATTCTACCTGAAATTTGCTGAAATCGCACAAAACGGCTTTGATGCTGAGCGCGCAAGCCAACACTGGCTCAGGCGTAAGCGCAGACCGCGAGTTCGGCATGCAACCGATTGAAAAGAAATTAAAAACCAAAGCGATCTGAATAGGGCCGCCGAAAAACAAAACAAAAGAAGAGATAAACCCAAATTTGCTAAATACAAATAAAATATTAAAGGAAATTGGTTGTCTTGGTTTTTGTCGCAACGCGAGTATTCGTAGCCGTAAAGTAGTTAACAGGCTCATAAGGAAACCATAAAAAGAAAGGTTCATAAATTCGCAACGATGTGGCTGCTGATGTTTTTCGATAACAGATAAGCTAAATGTGATGGCGCTTTGGTTAAACGACCGCAACACAAAAGCAGCAGCTATCGACAGCTTGCAAGATCTATGTTGAGAATTTATTATACCGCTGCATCTTTTCTGTCCTTTTTTTCTTTTCTGACATATTTCAAGGCGATGAAATGTGCCACTAGAAATGTCTCAAGTAGCTAACAGAAAGACACGATCATATCGAGAAAGGCTTTGGAGCTTCGAACGTAGCAAAATGTAAACTACATGTGATAGACAGCTTTCTCTACGAAAATCAATGAGATCTTTTGAATGTATTTCAACATTTACAAGAAGGAAATATAAATAAACCCTCGTGTTAATTTTGCACGCTTCTGCGCTTAATTATCCTTTCGTCTATGCCGCAAGTCAATGCTGTGAAGTTCTTCTACATTTAACAATAACGAATTTCCGAAAATCCTGTATCGCAACCATCGCCAGACAGATATTTTACGCACGATCGGATCGCACCGAAAACGAAGTGAGAGTGTGAGCGGCTCTGTATGCCACAGACCACAGATATAACCAGATAATGTTGAGACAATAAAAAACGCGAATTTGGTGCCCTTTTGCTGTCCCTGTGAGTGTGTGCTTCTTCGTTAATTTCGTGCTCTGTTTTTGCTCGAAAGTTTGTTGCGTGCAGGAATGACGTAGCGTCAACACAAAAATATAGCGACCGTCTGCTGCTACCCAATTTTGTGGTCTGCAGTTTCCAATTTTAGCGTAGACGCTGCGATACGAACATTTGTTGCCTTCTCGGCTTGCTGCCTCGATCGTTTTAGCAAAGATCAATAAAATTTTACCGACTACCAACTGCGGCAACTTCCTTTCCTTTTTCTCCACCTTTTTGGTCCTTTTCCACTCCTCTTTGAGTGTGTTTGTATCCGTGTTTGCTGTGCCGTGGCGCACATTTTGCAGATACTCAAATTAGTTCGAAAAGCTGGCCGTTCTGTGGTTTGAGCATTTAGAGCAACTCATTTTCTGGCCTCCACACTGTTGTGAAAACGTTTGTTGGTTGCGGTCATGTAACGCCGATTCTCAAGTCGGATCTTCAGCGTGTTTTGGGCAAACTTGTGCCACTCTCATTTGCATGCGAGCAGCTGTCACGCAAGTACGCACGAGTGCAAGTTACTGTGTAACGTTGCTCAACATGCAAAGGATTTCGCTTAGGTGGCATTCATTGGGCGCGCTCATCGCTCATCTTCGACACACACCGATCGCATGCAGCAACCAAATCAGCCGCAAAACCGTTGGCTGATGCGATAATGCGAGACAGCATAATTATAATCAATTAAATACGCCAAAAAAAGCAACAACGCCGCACAAAACCATCAGCAACACTACAACAAAATGCGGGATGAAGCAGAAGAAAAGCGCCAGAATTCCAGGAAGCGCTTCGCTTTTGTGCAACACCGTCAGCGGCCCATTAACATCATTATTGTGCACATTATGGGTTGGCAGCAAAATTATAACCATCATCATCGCCACGTCGACAACGTGTCATTTCGGCGTTGGCGCAAATCGAAGACCAACGCCAGGATCACCAAAGCGAGTATGCGGTGCCGCCATGTTTGCGCCGCTTGAGATGCTGTGCAGACGCAAACACCAACACCGATCATCTAAATTTGTTTACTGGGAGACACTGTGTGCTGCAGCGGGACGCAATCATTTTGATGATGTGGCAAAATCGACAGAAATTCGCTCTGAAATAATATTGAGCAGAAGTGCTCGTAATGTAAAGCATTTGTTTAAAGTTCACAGACCTTAAAAGAGGCAAACAATCGACATTGCAGGTTGCCAATTGCTTACAAATTCAACTAACCCGACGACTTTACATATTTTATCCAATTGGAACCTTACTTTTAACAGCCAAAATACACTTCCGGGGGAAATAGACATGTGATGGGGGTTTTTTGTGGGTTGACTCAAATACTGACCGGGACTAGTCTTTCGATTCTTTTCATCTCGATTAAAAAAAAACACTAAAAAGATACATTTAAACCTAATTTTTCTCTATACTTATTGTCAGCTTTTACGGTGCTTAGCACGCATGTTGCGACCCACACAAATTTTGCAATTGAAAAACTTCCAACGGTTACGTTGGAGATGCGCATTTTGCACAAAGCCGAAGATGCGCGTAATAAAAGAGTTGTTATGGAGCTGCTCATGAGACACTTCCCTTCGCCGGCACTCAACGCCAGACCGCCACGCACGTGATTGCCAGCACCAGCATGGCGCGACGACAACGTACACCGCAAGGGCAGCACACTGCGCGCTGAATGACTCATTCGAATCCACGTTGCGGCCGTGCACGTCATCCAAGTTCCCCAAATGTCGTCAGACCGTTGTTGTGGCCGCAGTGTCGATGGGGCAGGCAGTCGTCCGTACGCCGCACATGGCAGCTGCTTAAGGGCGGGAAAACGGCGTGCACACTCATCGAACATTTGTCACATTTTTCAAGTGCTTAAATGGGGTTGGATTCGTGGTAGGTTGGGTTATGTTGCTGTAGGCCATCGCAGCGGGGCGTTGAAAATGTTACATCGCAATTTTACGGAGTCGGCATTCCTAGTGGGCGCACTTTCAAGGGCGCAAGCGGGAATGAACGGGTGACGTTGTGGCGTCATGGAAAAGCTGAAAGCAAACGTTACTGCGTAGATCGTCGTGCCGAAGTCGCAGCAAGCGAAGACGATCTTTTCGGCGAGTGCCGACTGCTCGAAGGGACAAGCAGGGAGGAGATTGCGGACAATTTGTGTAACATGAAGCAGATTTGTGTTTGTATTTTTTGTTTTGGGTTTTGATTGTACAAAAAGTTGAGCTTGAAACATAAACAATTCCCAAGCGTCGCACTCAATTGGACAGTAATGCAATGCCGTGCCGACAGTGGCGTTGCTGTGAAAAATATTGGATGGAATGGATTAAATTTTTTAACAGTTCAAAACTTTTCCCCCCAACATAAAACGATAATACAAATTAATAGTCAGAAGTCAGATCACAACTAAAAATTGGATAATAAAGAATTGCTCAATCACCATTGTAGGATAATATTTTTGGCATTTTTAATATTTGCATGCGAAGAAACATCTAAGCATCAGCTAATTATGTGTAACTATTAAGTAAATTGGCTCTTCGCGTCAACGCCAAAACTCCACTATCGACACGTAGGTTTGTAGACAGGCAAAGCCTCAGCCATCGCTCATCACGAACGGCATCGATCCTCATTAGCAGTGCACAGCATAAAAAGGCAGACGCCATAGAGGGAGCGTGGCTTGGTGGGGGCTCGGGGAGCGAACAATGGAAATGGAGAGTGTGCGGTAGTTTGGAATTTTAAAGAACAGAAAAGTGCAATCATAAAAGCTAACGGCACTTTATTACTTAAGCTAAAATTACCTTTGCGCGAAATTTGCTGGTTTCTTCCAATGCTCCGGCTCGGCACTGAGGCTGCATGGGCGCGAAAGGTGTTCGGCAGTCGTGGCCAAGTCAAATTGAGCCGAGTGCGCCTGGCCGTTGACTCATATGCAGTTGCGCTGAGCTGATGGGAGGCGATGAATAGCTGGGCGACGGTGTGCGCCACTAACGCCAGAACGAAGGCAGGCCCGAACTAGATTGCCGCAAGCGATCGATACGAAAGTGATCAGGGGGGCAGGCGGCGACCAGCACAACGTCATCATTGCCATCAGCCCCACCGTCTTCTGCACTGCAGAAGACTCACCTAGCAATGGCAATGGAAGTGCACCCACAAGTCCGCTGCGAATGGGACGCATGCGCAGTGTCTGTGTGTTGGCTCGTACTTGTGCTGCCCGCTCAGCTCGTTCACACTTGGCCGCCGTCGCATCCATTCTGCCACTTACGTCTCCCACTGCTCTGCGCTGGTTATCACTTCACATCAACGCTGGCGTGCTCCATGCGGTGCGGACAGGATTTTCAGTTAATTGCAATTACCCACAGTCACAAGACGGCAATTAGGTTCGGCTTCCGCCACAAGAGTTAACACTTGAATTGCATTTCGAATGGTCATCAGCTCGATTGATATTATGCACTCGGATAGTCAAATTAAAAAGTAAATACAAATGCAAGTCGCAGCTCGTCACCGGCTTGCCGGCGCACGACTATTCGCTTTGTAGTGCGGAATTTTGAATTTAAACTTTTAACGGTTCACAAGTCGGCGCAGTCACTGCCCAATAATAACGGCCACAGCGGCAGCAACGGTTGCTGAACGGTTGGCGCACTGTCCAGAGCAAGACCACTGACGAAGCCGGGAACACCACAACCGTTCGATTCGATGGCGCGCGCACAAGTGATTCCTCGACCTCACTGTCGCACAGCGCCTGCCTCCTGCTGATTTTTCAAAACGGTGGAGGCAACGGCAGCAGCAGCAGTGACTGCGACAGCAGCAGCAGCCGAAGAACATACAGCATATGCAGCAAAAACTCCATACTCCAAAATTTCACAGCGCACGCTACGAAAACGTTGAAGAAATGAAAACAACGCGCAGCCCGGCAACGCAGGCAGACGGATGGCTGGCTGGACTCGAAGCAATGGAAATAATGCTTCCTGCATGTGTTGGTAACGATGTGTGTGGTGTGTGTGTGTGCGAGCGAGTGTACTTAGAATTTAAACCAGCTTAAGCCCAGCGGACCAGCAGCTACGTCAACGATATCGTAAAACATCAAATGTAATTTTTAAAATTGCAAGAATTTCGTTCTGTTCTATTACAATAAATGGCATTCTTACATTACAATTTGCCGTTTCAACTAGCGATGCAAACAAACGAGTGCCAATTTCCTATACAAAAATTTAGGCCCATGTCAGTGTACGATGTGCGAATCATTTTGCATGCTAGAATTTGGTCGGCTGGGTTGCGGGCCGCAAACTCGAGCGCGCTCGCACACAACACGAGGAAGTTGAAAAGCAGCTGCACCGCTTCCAGTTGTCGCTGTTGCGTTATCCCCGCAGCTGGAATATTCGAAAATCGCATGTTGCTGCGCGGCCAGAGCCGGTTCGAAGCCGAACTTCGACGAAATTGAGTTTGAAAGCGAACTCAAACTTGTGTGCTTCTTAGCCGCGAAAATAGCGGCCATACCGAACACACATACAACCAATGTTGCCAAACTGGTGTCTTTCCCTCTAGATCTGCTATCTGTACTTAATCAAGTCTAGAAAACTACTCCTATTTTGAACTGTTTCACACGTTTGACATTAATATTTCAGTATGAAAACGGAAATATTTCGACTAAGTATTAAGTCTTAACTAGTTGAAGACATACTACAAGGATTCCCAGATAGCAAAGTGCCAAACTTTGCAATATTATATTTAGTATATTTATACATTTCATAGCTGCTTCTTTTTTTATAAAAAATTACGTCTTTGCTTGATCGGTGCATACTTGAAAAACACCTATGAAGAACCCAAACAATACTGCCATAAAATTGTTGCAGCCCCACAAGGTGAGCACATTTAGCGAATTCGTCACGGATGGTGCGTCTTTGTGATAGTCAAATCAAAACACAATGCAACGCACTACATAAATTTGTGCACATTATTGTGTTTAGAGGTTCGGTTTCCGAGGAAATGTAAAATTGTGCTCAGCAAATATATAATAAACAAATTTGTCCGCTGCCTTTCCGAGACCGTTGATGATTTATTGAAATTTCTCGACTTGGCAACAAGCATGCTGCTTGGTTTGCTTCACCCTACACCGCAGCTCTTTGTCTGGGTCCCTCATGCACTTCAGCGGTGGAAACTGGCCTATATTTTCCGCCGTCCTTCGCCCTTCAACAGGCAGACACTTTCACAAAATATTAATTCTGCAAACACCGTTCCTTGTGTTTTCTCAACTTTTCCAGCCCCCAACAGTCTGCTCGTCAATTTGTCGCATGTCGCTGTCCCTGTGTGCTGTGGCAGTAGCAGTGCCGATTGCAACTTTGCAGTTGGGGAACGCATGATGATTGCCTGCCAAACAGGCTGCTTGGCGAACACTTTTGCCCAGCAGGCATTGGCACTTTCCTATAGGGTAATTATCATCTGCTCAACTTGGCGTAAACAACAAACACAAATGTACTTTGCGCGATGTTTGGTCAAGTTGCTGCTGTCGGTGTTTTAAGTTGTTCTTCTTTTTACGGTTGTTGTTGTATTTGTTCGGTCCCGTAGGCACGGGTTAAACTCATTAAAGTAACTCGGACACATTCACACGCGCCATGTCCTGTCCGTCCGGCGATGTAGCCACCAAAATGCATCCTTGCTACAAATATGTACGTCGGAGTCGCCGCCGTTGCCGCTACTGCTGCCGGCCATGCCCCTACTCGCATGAACCGCTCTTTTTATTGGTGGCACCGTGCTTACTCATTCACCTGCTCGTCCGCAGCGGCCAACTGAAGTCGAGCTATCCCTCCGTTGGCTGTTTTATGATTGCCGCCTGCATGCGCCACGGTGTACTTCGCTAAATTAAGGCAAATAACCCACTGTCGCCGCCACCCCTCCACGCCCCCACCCCACGCCACGAACCGCCACCAACTCTGGCCTTCTTCGGCGCACGCCAGCGGCACTCGGTCGAACGCTCATAACGGCTGCGTGTCTACTCCGGCCTCCTCTCCTGCTGCTAGCTGCAAGTGCTCGCATCTGCATGCAGCAAGCTGCCAGCCTGATGTTTGCCACACTTGCGCTGCATATGTTGTACGCTTTTGCTTTTCTCATTTTGACTTCCATATTGCGGTAATGCTGCAACTTGCAAACGTTTAAGAGTTTAAAGCGTGGCTGCATCTGCGCCTGTGCCAGCGCCACCTTCATTCACTGCAACACAACGCACAACTGACAACGCACCTGTCAGGCGACCAGACCAGCGCGCTGGCAAATTGATAAATGCTGCGGGTTAATGCATTCACCGGACCCGCCGCTTCACAAAGGACTCCATACCCACAGCACATCTTTTGGAGTAATTAGCACAACATTTGGCCCCAACTTATTTGATAGGCACTGCGCTAACATTTTCCAAAAGACGAACAACTTCATGAGTAAAATCAACTTCACGTATATCCCTCAAATTTTCCATAACACATTTTCTTAGAGCCCCGGACCTTTAGGCTTCCGAGATTGCCTGAGATTCCTGTACAGCAAAATGATTGGCGATCTATTAATTTGTTTCTCCTTTCTTCTACTTTCCGTTCTTTACTTCTTGTACTTTCTTGGAGTTGAGTTCTTTAGTTTCGAATCCACGTGATGGGCGATTGCGATAAATTTATTCAAGAATATTTTCTATACTTTCAAGAGTTGACTATAGCCTTCTGAAGAAGATCGCACACCTTTCACCTGCTTTAAAAAAAAAACGATCATAAATTCATCACTCAGACAATCGCTCAAATCCAGAAGATTATAATAAAGCCCGAAACCAATCGCTCAACACCTGTTATTTTGACAATATAACCGACTGATGCAGCATATGTAAGCTGCCGCATCGTCCGAATGTCGAAACGTGCAATCCCAAGCAAGCAATCAAAAAAGGGTATTCGAATGTGTGGATGTCGAAAAGCAGCAAAATACACGTTAGCACAATAAAAAAAACGAAAAGGCAGCAAATAAATAGGAAAAAAGAAACAAATTGCGGCTGGATCCATTAATGCACCGCAATGTCCGACAACTGGGTAAATTCTATGCGCATGCGTGCCAAAAAAAAATATACTAATCAAATTTGTCTTGTTCAGCCGCTCCCTTACCGTAAGCTGTCGATGTGGACTATTTGGATTTGTTGTTGGACAGCATGTGCCTGCGCTAATGATCGATGCACATCCCCGCAAGACGTTGCTGACAACACAGCCAACTAACATTAATAATACTCTTGAGGGACGACGGGCTATAGAGCGGATTGTGGATAGACGGGTGTTCAGACTTCTGAAAGTGACATGTGCTGCGTGTGGCGCTATCCGAGTCATGTTTACGCGGCCCCTAACAATTGTGGAAAGCGGGGATTGTGGGGGCATAATTGATTTAGGAAAATACGACAGGTGTCAGCTACATACCTACAAGTGTGTCGGGTTTTTACACCTTTGAGAAAAGTTACCAACTAATTAATACAGGATCACTCCAACTCTCGTACTGCTCTTCTTAGCAACCAGCAAGTAAAGCTCCAAGTTCATGTTGTAAAAAACTCATCACTTGCTGATCACCTCGAACTGCATACATATGTGTGTACACCAGGTGCGTAGCCAAGAGAGGGGTTTTGGGTTGCAGAACCCCCCCAAGACTTATAATTATTTAAAATTTTCAATCACTATGCTTGGTATATACGTTCCCACATTAGCAAAAAAAATCGTTTCACCTCAAATTATTTCAAATTATCTCATATACATTGTACAGTGGGTGGTCAAGCAATTAGCACGCTTCAAGCAATCAAACGCTTTTTATGTTTAAAACAAACTCTTACAATTTTATTTTTTGAATTCAATCATATTTTTATTTCAGAACAAATAAGAAGATATTTTTAAAGTGGATTGTACAGTTTTTTGCATCATCCTTAAAAAACAGAAATTTGTTTAATACACCGTTCAAAACTACTTAAAACAATAATTACCCAGCCTTAATGCGAGTATTTTTCAATATATCGTTTTTCTTTGTAGTTTATTCCCAAAAATTCACGATTTTCTCATTATGATTTCACAATTCGAATGCACACTTCACTATTACAGATTTGCAACAAATGTTCAATTTAATACTGACAAAGTCCCGTTATCGTGCTCACCCTACGGCACATAACCTCACAAATACCATTAGAAATACTGTGGGACAAATAAGCTAAGCAAACAAGAAAACAAAAAACGTTTGGAGACTATTTTAGTACGTCTTACATACACTTAAACATGAAAATTTCGATTTTTCGTAAGCGTGCTAATTGCTTGACCACCCACTGTACTTGTACATATGTAAATAAATACATGCACATTTTTGCACGCAAGTTTTACCTTGACTCATCTTCCAATTTTGAAAATATATTCTTACATAACGATCATATTTTTCCAGTTAGCAAGAAAATATATCAGCCGAAGAATATTTTTTAAAATTATTATTTACAAGTTATTATAATTGAAATTGTTCTAAATTTAGCCCGAAAAATGCTTTGTTTTCATTTTATAATACAATTCTCCTGAAACATGTCAACTAGCAACGACTACCACTTCCCCCAGCAGCGAGGAATCGCAATTTCAATGTGTAAACGTGTAGCAACTTTCTCCGATACCGAAAATTGATGAACGAAACGCAGAACACAGCAGACTTGTAAGGATGCTGTGCTTAGACATACATTTATACATAAAAGGACGCGTACCTTTGAGTTTTGTGGCTTGTTGAATTTGCAAAAAAAAATTTGCGTACCGGCAATGATACACAACAATACGAATGCGAAGGATTTTACAAATAACAAGCAAGTCGGCGCAGAGCGGCGCAAATTCGGTTGCGAAGATGTGAAGCGTAACTTTGCAAGATCAGTTCAGATCAGCCCAGCTTGGCACTAAGGCAGAATTACGAGTAAAAACAACGCCGCTGAGCGCACAGTGAGCAGCAGATGTTTGCATATCGGGTTTTTAAGAACAGCATTATTGGCCGCCACTGCTGCTGTTGTTGTCGTTGTTGTTTTAGCTGCTGTTATTTGTGTCTTCATTGTTTGCAGGCACTCAGGTACCGAGCTGGCTGGCTGGCAGACAGGAAATTGGAGGTGATCTTGTCATGCCGGGCGCAGTTGTTCATATTTTGCATTTTCGCATTTGGCCTGCGCCGTCGCATTCGCGTGCAATTCGCATGCATTGTACAGGACAGTGTTGTTCTGCAAGGATAATGCATGGAGTATTTATGTATGTATGTACTTAGTTGTAGAAAGTTCGTGGAAAAATCGTGCGGCTAATCCTGCGCTTTGGGCCGACCTTCACTTTTGCAAAGTAAGTAGGCTAAAAGTACAGGACACATTTTCTCGGGAAAAACAAATCCATTAGCTTCGTAGGTGTTGTGCGAGTGTAAAATATTTGGTGCTGGCCACATCCCAAGTTTCGAACAGCAGCTCAGAGCAAAGCGATGCTGTCTCAGCAGCTGCCCTCCGCTTGGCAGTTTTGTCCGCCAATATATCAAGTTTCGATCTGTTGGCCTGGCACCGGAAGTCGTACAAAAACGAAGCACAAAAGTACAAGTTTTGCCAAAAAATGAACGGGGAAACGCAAAATTTTGGCACATTTCATTTCCATTTGCCTCAAAGAGGAGCGCACGCACGAAGTCGCTCCACATAAAAATAAGAATTGAACATACACAACCTCTAACCGGCACTCATAAAGTGCAGTAAAGCACACAAAATTGCTGCCGCGGCTTCAGTTAATGCTGTTTTATTGTTTTTATTTCTTATTTGCTGTCTCGGCAAAAATCTTGTTGGCTGTGGTGAACGTTGTTGATCTTAAGTGCTTTTTGCTCTCATTTCATTACAACACTGGCGATCCGCGCTGGCAATTTTGAATTTTGCAAGGCTTACAAAGCAAAAATACTCAGCTTGACGGTTCGGGGCGCCGATATTTGTAAAAAATGTTTATGGATTTAAAATATGAGGAGCGAAACTTGTGTCACGAGGCACACGAGGTGATCTTTCAGGGCTGTTCTGCTACGAGTCCTCGGACCTGACCCAACCAGTCCCAAATAGATAACAGTTTCTTAAGATAACTCCGTAAAAAGGAAACAGCCATAGTATAATAATTATACTATAGAAACAGCTAATTTTCCAAAAGGAAACAAAAAATTCTAGTTTGATTAGCTGTTTTCTCTGATCGTATAAACTGAGTGCCCCAGCCCGCTGTTAAAGCCCAAAGAAAGACTTGTGAGGTGTTTTTAAGTGTAGATGAAACATATTAAAATACCGTAAAACAAGCGCAACTGTTTCACTCTTTGAACGGAGTCGTATCCATGCGTTCAGTGCGAAGCGTCTTGTTTGAACAAAAATTACGCGTCATGACAGCCGGCAATACCTTTGTCTCCAGCACAGTTTAATTTGCAGTTATTTTCGAATATTTACGCAGTTAATACCAAAAGTAAACAAGTCGACCTACGTGCCAAGGACCCATTATACATCTCGCCCTTGAGACAAATATTGTGCGAGAATTTCAAGTCCCGAATGTCATGTAATTTTGAAATATTTACTTATATTACTGTATAATATCTTTGGGCATATGTTGGCCTTTCAGACATATCTGGCCGATTTCACCAAATAGATATTTTTTTTTATTAGATATTTATTTTTTTATGAAAACATCCAGTAGCTGGTTGTGAGAAGTTCCTACAGCTTTTCACAACGAAAATGTATTCCTTTCCAATTCTATCCACAGTCCATAGCCCCCAATTCGCAGCAATTGCCATTAAGTTCACACGCACATCACAGATTACAGTCAGTCAGATAAAAAGCCCCCATGAAAAAACAAAAAAAAACACAAGAACAAAATATAAGCAGCGACCGAAAATGCTTTTGTTGCGAGGGAATTTTGGCAATTGGCGATTTTTAAAAGCTACTTTAAAGTAAACTTTATGGTCGCATCCGATCGTTTGTTACGCAGCAGTCCTTCGCTGGACAATACAACGACAGACGGTCCGACAGACAGGCACAACATGTGGAACAGCTTGCCGGCTATCGGCGTTTGTTTGGCGCGGCCAAGGTTCAGACACATGTTGCAATTGGCAAATCGCAAATCGCAATTCGCAACTGGCAGATGCATTTCCATCGGTCATTCACAGGCGCAGTCCGCGTCGTCCTCAGCCCAGAAGTGCAGAAATGTGAGGCAATGAAGGCGGCGCAGGCGTAGCAGTTGGAAGTGATGCGGATGCGTCAGCCACAACGACCAAGACAGCAACAGCGAAAGCGACAACGACAACGCATCATGCAACTGTGCTCCTTTTCGTGCTTTTCCGCTGCGAAATAAATTGTGCGACAGGTGTTTTATTTAGCTCAGCCCGCAACTGATGGCGTTGTCAAAAACACAGAGAAACGAACAAACAGCCGAAGAAGAAAAATAATAAATGACTTGAAAGCTAAAATGTCGAATATGAAAAAATAATTACAGGAATCGAAACTCATGTTGCGAAAGCGCGCCACCACATCACCAGCGCAAAGGTATTTGCAGTGTATGAATGTTTTTATGTGCATAGCTAAGCTCACATAGGACACTTACATACATACATACATAACATAAACATTTTTGAATTTTCGTAACAAAAAATCACCTGACGGACTTCTTCAGTGAGGCGTATTCTGAGTTTGAAAATACCATTTGAATTTTAAAACTCTTTGAACACTACAACTTTTTGTAGTATACTATGGGTTTCTGGTCATTTCATCGTTATTAAACGCCCCCAAAGAAAAATGCTGAATATTAATTGAAATCTGTATTTTCAACACATATGTATGTACATAACTTTTCAAATTTACTTACTTACTTACTTAACTGGCCATAACAACCCGTTATCGGGTTACGGCCTGCCGAAAACTTCTCTCCAGGCGCCTCTGCTTTGCGCGCGCCTTCTCCAGTTAGTAACACCAAGAGATGACAGGGCCTCTTCAACTTGGTCCTTCCACCGGAGACACGGCCTCCCTCTTCGCCGTCGACCTCCAACCATCGCATCGAACACCTTTTTCGCCGGAGCTTCGTCGTCCATGCGGCAGACATGACCGAGCCAGCGTAGCCGCTGGATGTTTATTCGCTGCGCTACGTCCATGTCCTTATACAGCTCATACAGCTCGTTATTGGTTCGTATACGATAGTCGTCACCAACAAGAACAGAGCCGAAGATTTTGCGAAGTTCCTTCCTCTCGAACACTCCAAGGGCCGCTATGTCGTTTCGTGTCATTGTCCATGCTTCAGCGCCATAGAGGAGCACGGGCAAGATAAGCGTCCTATAGAGTGCAAGTTTTGTCGGTCGAGAGAGGTCTCTGCTTCTCAATTGCCTACCGAGACCGTAGTAGCACCTGTTGGCAAGAGTTATCCTTCGCTTTATCTCCAGGCTGACATCATTGCTGCTGTTGATGGCGGTGCCAAGGTAGACGAATTCCTTGACAACTTCAAAAGTATACCTGTCGGCCTCGACGTGAGACCCTAGCCGCTGCGAGTCCCTGCATGTAGACAGCATATACTTCGTCTTGCCCTCATTTACCACCAGACCCATTTTGGCAGATTCTCTTTCGACAGCCGCAAAGGCAGCGGTGACATCTCGCTTGTTACGTCCGATGACATCAATGTCATCAGCGTAGGCCAGGAGCTGGACACTTTTGTTGAAAATTGTGCCATTACGATGTACATCGGCCTTGCGCAGAACACTCTCCATGGTGAAGTTGAAGAGGTCGCAGGACAAAGGATCACCCTGTCTGAAACCTCGAACGGTATCAAAGGGGTCGGAGAGGCCACTTCCAACCTTGACGGAGCTGCGCGTATTGCTCAACGTCGCTCTGCAAAGTCTCACGAGCTTTGCAGGGATACCAAGTTCAGACAATGCGGCATATAAGCGATCCCTTATCGGGCTATCGAATGCTGCCTTGTAATCGATGAAGAGATGGTGTGTATCGATTTGATTCTCATGGGTCTTCTCCAGGATTTGGCGTAAAGTGAATATCTGGTCGATGGTGGACTTACCAGGTCTAAGGCCGCACTGATAAGGTCCAATCAGCGCCTTAGCGAGTGGCTTTAATCTTTCACATAGTACGCTCGTCAGGACCTTGTATGCAATGGGAAGTAGGCTTATACCCCTGTAGTTGGCGCATATTGTTGGGTCGCCTTTCTTCAGCACAGGACAAAGGGCACTGAGGTTCCAATCGTTGGGCATTCGTTCCTCCAGCCATATTTTGCAAATGAGCTGATGCATGCACCCAATCAGCTCACCGCCGCCGGCCTTGAACAATTCAGCTGGTAGCCCATCCGGCCCTGCAGCTTTGTTGTTCTTGAGTCGCTGGATAGCGACCCGGACCTCGTCATGGCTGGGCGGTGGCACATCCACACCGTCGTCGTCGATTGGTGCCATCTGGACATCTTCACCACTGGCGGTATTGTTCCCTTCGTCGCCTGCGAGCAGCTTGGTGAAGTGCTCCTTCCACAACCTCAGCACACCCTGCGCATCCGTAACCAGATCCCCGTTTTCGTCTCTGCAAGAAGATGCCCCGGGCTTAAATCCTTCCGTGAGACGCTTAACTTTTTGGAAGAATTTTCGGGCGTCAAATTTACCATTTTTAATATAATTTTAAACATGTTCAACAATTTCTAATTCTAGAAAGTAAAGTAAAAAAGAGCAGATAATGTTTAAAATGAGCTCAAATCATTTAGAAATTTTTCATTGTGAGACAAACTAAGTGTGTACACCAGGGGCGTAGCCAGAACTTGGTCATGGGACGGGTTTCAAAAAAATTGCTTGCCAATCAAAATTAAATTTTTAATGTAATTAATTAAAAAAAGCTAATATAAAGTTTAGCTTTAATGTTGGTAAAACTTTAACAAACACATTTCAATTGATGAACCAAGTTTATGGTGATGATCGTTCATCCCTTGGCAGCGTTCATGAAATATTGGATGAGTGCATAAGTTCGTGCCCGATTTTACTAGGTGGCGTTCAATCGTTCACGGTTGATACTTATGACTGAAATGTATACTTGTTGTAATTCTTTGTAAAGGTGACAAATCAAACTTTGAATTAAGCGTCAAATCATTTTGATTTCTTTGAGTTTGCTTGTTGGAAAAGCGCATTGAAAATGGTTAACGAACACGAACATTACCGTCATATTATGTTATACGAGTTTCGGAAGGGATAAACTGTTTGCGCCGCAACGAAAGCTATTCAAGCAGTTTACTTGGACCGTGCACCAGCGCTTCGCACAGTGAAGAAATGGTTTGCTAAATTTCGAGTTGGTGATTTTAACCTCAAAGACCAACCTCGCGCTGGACGGCCTTCCGACCTTGACGACAACGTTATTCGCACTCTTGTTGAGAACAATTCACGCATTTCAACGGAAGAGGTTGCCTAAGAACTGAACGTCAACAAATCAACTGCATTTCGTCATTTAAAAAAGGTTAGGTACACTTTGAAGCTCGATACTTGGGTGCCGCATCAGTTGAGTGAAAAAAATAAAGTGGACCGTGTAAGAACAGCCATTTCTTTGCTTCGACGTATCAAAAATTTGCCTTTTCTGGATCGGTTTGTGACAGGTGACGAGAAATGGATTATGTTCAACAATGTCCAATTTGGATTGCATCCGATGAAGGTGTTGCTGTGTGTTTGGTTGGATATCCGAGGAGTGATATATTTGTGATATATATATTTGAGCTCTTGCCCGTTGGCGAAACGATTACCGCGAATAAGTATTTTTAGCAATTGGCCCAATTAAAGAAAGAAATTGAAGAAAAAGATCACCAAGAGAACCACCTTGTCCTCTTTTTTAACGAAAAAACGCGTGATTTTTATAAATCCGGCATCCGTAAGTTGGTTGATCGTTGGGAGTGGATTGCCGAACATGATGGCGAATACATAATTGATTAATAAAGATTTTGTTTTGAAAAATTTCAATTTGAGTTTTGACTTCAAATCGGGCACGAACTTATGCACTTATCTAATATCATTCATATTTTTTGTTATTTTGTATACCAAACACCTACACGGGTGATCCCAGGCGATTCCACCACAATTTTGAATAAAACTCACCAAATTTTTTTTACGTACCTCAGTATGTGTTCAATAAACTCTTCTAATATTTTCCATGGTCGCAAAATAAATCTTTAAAGTTAGGATTTTTTCGAAAAACGGACTATCACGATTACAAAAATCTTTGGTAAGGCAAAAGTTAAGCATCTCAAAAACAAAACATTATCGCATTTTAACTGAACACTTGGCTATCGAAAGACGCCATCTTATCCATAGACAATTGTGACTGATTTTTTGAATAAAAGTCGAATTTTAACCATCAACCACTCCTCGTTTTCAGTTGATGCGGCATCGTGTGACTTTCACTTTATAAAAAAACGAAGGCGTTTTGAGGACGTAAAAGCCATCCAAAAGGCTTGTACCGAAATCCTGGAGGATATTCCAGATGACGATTTTAAACACTCATTAAACTGTGTATTGTGAGTGGGCCAAGTCACAGTGGTGTTACCAAGAGTTAAAACTTGCAAATTCTTACAAATTGCTGTTTGTTTACTTTTTTGGATAGTTTGATTTTAGGGAGCGTACGCTGGCTTACTCTCCTGATATTTTTTACTGGATAATTTTTACTGGAAATCTGGCCAAACAGACCTAATTTTTAAGTTTGACAAATTTGAAGGATTCAAGACGGCTTCTGCTCAACCAAAATTCCCCTCTGAGCCATTTTTTATTCTGTTATAATATGTTGTGTACAAAATGAACTGGATCGCTGCTGCTTTCGTAGTCAATTCCTACGCCAGCCAAATGCGCGTTCATTCTTTCTAATGTTGCGTTTTGTGGTTTTATTGTGTACTGTCTATATGGCCACTGGTAGTGAGTAACCGTTTGTGGGACGAGTTTTTCAAGTGTCGTTGGCTCCTTCATTTGTCCACGGCGCAGCGCAGACGCAGACACCGCGGCCTAGCTGGTTTAGCCGCCTTGCTGGCCTTTCTCCTAAGGAAATTTACAGTTGAAGCCGACCCTCGTTTCGGCTGTGTAAACGCTCTATTTTTTGTAAATAATTTTCGCAACTGCACAATTCGTTTGACAAGGTGGTTTGCCACTGCAAGCAGCGGAGACGAGGGCGGAGGCGGAGGCACATGAGCAGCCAGCGATCCATGCCAGCTGATCGCGTTCTAGTGTTGGTCGATGTGCTTCATATAAGCTTCTCTGATTACGACGACGACGATGCGAGCCAACGATGTTGTGGTTGATATTGAGAATTGGAAATCAATTAATGTTGGGAACTTGGCAATGATAGCAGTGCTGCCTGCAGGTTGTGTGTGTATGTGTGTTGTAATTGCAGCAATTTGTCTTACTAGGCGATAAATTGGCAGTTGGCTCCGTGCTTGCATAATGAAGGAGGAAAAGATTGTCAAATTGGGTTATCTAATTAATTTAAATGGAGTGGAATGCTGCAAAAAAAGGCAACGTGTTATTTCTAAAATCATGGCTTAGAGTGCAAAACTAACTAATTTCGAATGATATCGGCAGAAAATATGCTGTGCAACAGTTAGTGTAGGCCGTGGAATTTTTCGAAAAGGACAATTGCTGCTTATTTTCTCTCTCAAGAGCATCTGGAGTTTGTCTTGAGCACAAACTTCTCAACGAAACAGAGTTCGGCGCCTGCCACAGAGACGCTTTACAACTGTTTTTCTGGAGCTTATGCAGTTAAATCTTTCAATGAAAAGAAAACAATACCTTCAGATGGCAATTGCCCAGTTAGCGCTTGAAAAGCGGCTGGCGCTCAACGAACGCGAGGCACTGGAACGAGTCCCTGATAAACAATGGCCTGGCCAAATTCATAAATCATGCCGCGGAACACGTTTCAAATAAAGAAATTTCATTTTCAATAAAATCTGGTTTAACGCATTGTGCCCGCGCGGCAATAATGATAATAACAAGAACATGGAACATCTGGAGTTTAATGGCTTCGTATGCTTCTTAGCGTTTTGTCCTTCTCTGTCCGATTTTTTGTCAACGTTTTCTTGTTGTTGCATTTGGTTATAAGCCGCGGAGCATAGTAGGCATTGTTGGATTGACACGCAGGCTGTACAAAATAGCAAAGTACTTGG
The DNA here is from genome assembly GCA_963971225.1 of Melieria omissa. Classification (NCBI taxonomy): domain Eukaryota; kingdom Metazoa; phylum Arthropoda; class Insecta; order Diptera; family Ulidiidae; genus Melieria; species Melieria omissa. The sequence continues at coordinate 57,721,373 of OZ020267.1, read as the reverse complement.
AGCGCCTGCGTGTACTACCTCCGTCGAGATCCTTGCTGCGCTGCTGTTGCTTTTCCGTTTCGCCGTGTCGCGCTGGAGCCATTGCTAGTGGATTTGGCTCGCATTGCTGCTACTGGTTCATTGGCACTATTGTTGTTGCTCATGGAGGACGGCCAACCGTAAGGATAACGAAAGAACTGAATGCGGGGACCAGCGGCAGCAAGAAACAACAAAGAGATAAATACAAAAAACAACACAACGCCGCTGTGCCGCTGTACTGCAGAGCAACTTCAAGCCAACGAAAACCTGAAAGAGCCAACAAAAGACGATTGTTAGTTTGTGTTTTGAGCAGATGTTGCGATCATTTGCTGCGGCTCCTCCTTTCCGCTTTTGGGTCCTTGCTTCGAGGCTGTTGTATAAATTCGCATTTTAAATGAACTCTGCTGGTAGCACAAAAGCAACGGCCCAAAAAACTAACTGAAGCAAAATGAAGAGGCACAACGAGACTAACAATCACGAGAATGAAAAGCACATGCTACGACACATACACACACATACATACATGCACACGGCCAGTACATGCACGTTGTGCGGAAAAATATCCTGTTCGTTGAGCTCATTTCGTCGAACAACAGGACATCCTTCAAGACAAATGCTGGGGCAAACAACGCACCTTGAGCCTGAATTCAACTCAACTGCACCGAGCTGAGCTGAATTAAGCCGAGCAGAGAGTGACAGGGTAAATGTGATTCTAGTTCGAGGCACAAAGGGCCAACCGATAGCAGCAGGCAGTAGGCAACAGCATGATTTGTTGACTCATCGAATGGTGGTGGTAATGGCAATGAAGCTGACGCTGACGCTGATGGCACGTGTTCAAGTGTACATCTGCAGGACGCCGTGAGCAGAGCCTGGCCTGTTGCAGGACGCCGCGCAGGCATTTGTATGGGTACGCTTGTGCCTTGAAGAATTGCAAAACTATTTGCAGCTGTTTCGCAGTCACGCGAATTCTATGCTTATGCGAGACAGCTAATTACAATATGAAAGCGCTCAGCCACTCTCTGTAGAATTCGCGTTCTTTCGCTGTGTCCAGCTTAGTTTAATTCTTTCGAATACGATGAGGTCTTCATCGGATTAAAAGCAGCGCAGCGGGATCCACGCGCACACTTTGTGAAATTATTTTTAAACTCTTTGTTGCGTACAGGCGATCGTAGGCCTCAAGACCTTAATCGAATGTCAATAAATATGTAAGGTATTTCATATTTTATATTTAGCTTTTAATATATTCTTTAGCTACATATGTCAGCTTTACATGTTTCATATCTTCTACTAATATCAAAAATATTGTTGAAGTTCTTTGTTGTAAAAACGATTTTTTTTTAAATACAATTAAAGAAGCATTTGTACAAAGTCCATCTGTCTATCATGTAATGCTTTTCACGGGCGATAATATATAGAATTGTCGGTGCGTTCTGAATTGAAACCAATCCATATGTGACAATTTTGTTTATAAATAAGGCTACCAAGATAGAAGAAGTCTTAAGAACTGAATACAATTTTACCTTAACCCTTTTGCTACAGATTCTTTCTGGGAAAAGTTCAAATGTTTAATTTTACGTTTTAGGCTTCTACGTGGTTAGATTAGCATAAACATTTTTTAATTTTTATACTCGGACACTGTTTTTTAGATTGTTTTTCTATGAGAAAAACCACATCGTTGTGGCTGTAATAATTACTTAAGGGGGTTCTACCATGTAACACTTTCAAGAAATGCTTTTTTTTTTTGCTTTTTTTAAAGGTAATGTATCTAAAAATAAGATACAAAAAGGAATTTGCTGAATTCCGAAGGGAAAACCGGTTTTACGGCAAGTTCTATCACGCTTTCCACTGAGTTCTCGCAGCGCGCCAAACTTTAACCCTTTCGGGACTACTGGGATAATACGTCCCAGCAATTTTTTAATACCCCTCAAAACAATTATTAAAATATTATGATCCACGCAAAATATTTTTTCGATTTTGGTGTTTCCGCATAAACGGATGATTTAAGAATTTGCGAGCATCCAACATAGTTGTCTAACCCCAACATTCATGGCATGAGAATATTTCTACTGAGAGTATTTTGGATATCAAAATTAAACTCCGTCCCGAAAGGGTTAAACGCATTTTTCTCAGAACCACTTTTTTCGAACTGGTACCCCGCATTTCTAAGGAACCAGTGGACGGATTTTGATAATTTTTGAATGTGTGTAAATGTTGTCGCTATCGTTCGGTACAAGATGAGCTTCCAATTGTTATAAACGAATAATAAAAAAATTGTTTTTATCTGCTTAAAAAACCGGCTTTTTTTCATGATCCGCCACTTTAACAATTGTAAAGATAAATATATGAATTATTACCGTACGATAGCGGCAAGTCTGCAGATTGTAAAAAACCTTTCCTTTTGTGTTTCAGACGAACAGTTTTTGAAAAATCGTGTGTACCATCAACTAACATACTTTTGGAAGGCCTTATTTCGCAGGGGTGCTGTGGCTACAGCATAACACTTATTCCTTAAACTTCGATTTTTTTGTATACTAAAAGGACCAATAAAAATTAAAAAAACCGCATTGGAAAATATTGAATACTTTTCCTTCTGCAAGATCCCAAAAAACGCCTCGAAAAACGGCGTTTACATGGTAGGACCCCCTTAAACATATAACTTTTTACACATAACAAAAGTTTAAATGTTTCTTCATTAACTTCAGTCAAAATTTAAAACAAAAAGTATCTAAATTGTAAAAAAAACGTCAAATTAAAAAGTTATATAAAGTTTTCTGCTTCGTCTTCCTTTACTATGTCAAGATATACCATTAGAAAAGTGTATACTCTTCTTCTTTAAACTTAAATATTCAGTTTATTAATTTCGTATTTTTCCTAAAACTTCAAACTATTCCAAGGACCAACAAAAACTGTAGAGGGTTCAGACGTCCACAAAGTAGCATGTTGCCATATGGCAACCAAATAGCGAAAAGGTTAAGACAATGGTTTGACTTTCAACGGTTTACTCATCTATAATACTGGTGGTCCTGCAGCTTCAATTCCTACCATTGTGTTTTAGAAGTTCGCTCTATTAGCATTTACGACTAAACACCTTTAGGAAATTTCCACAAGTTCCAAGAATTGTTTTGGCTCAAGTTTTTGCAAAATGGAAAGACAAACAAATTAAGAATCGGTCATCTTTGGAAATGTGAAAGCATTTCATAAACAAATCTCATAAAAAACAATACCGCTCCATCAAATTGTTTGACCTCAGCGATCCAACCTCGACGAAATGGGACAATCGGATACGACAGCCCAACGCTCATCATCGGCCGCGCCGTGAAACAGTGATCAGCCCTTCGATCATTCTTACAATATTCTTTAGCAGTCGATTTCGCGCAACACTATTAAAAGGCAATAACAATTTTCGTATTTTGATTGTAATCATGCTTTCGTCTTTTGCGCACCAGTCAAACAATCGCCGACATTGTGTGCTATATGCAGTTCCAATCGAATCGAGATGAAATGCCAAAATAATTGCGTTGTACGAATGAACATTTCAGGGTGGTTAGAAGTAGAGATGGCTAAATGGGGGTTGTTTGATGCACTGTGAGAATCGAGTGATGCCGCTGTTACTGTAACTCAATACACAAAGTGTTTCGTAAGAATTTTTCGCTCAGTGTAGCTGAACACAAAAATCACGACGGAATGGCCAAGTAAAAACTTGTTTGTGATGTTATTTGCGAACAACGCAGTTTTCTTCACGTAATTTATGCAACCCTCCAGTTTGTACTCTATGGTACAAATAGTACATTCATGTTTTATTGTTTGAAACTCAAGGTTAGATCAACCAACCATCCGTAGCGTAGGGCACGTGTGGCGGCCATAAACGCAGCAACAAATGAAGAACAATTTGAAGATATACCTCACAAGGGGTGGAAACACACACATAAGGAATGCATGAGGGTAATAGGAAGGAAGTTGCGCCTTTTCTCAGCTTCGCCGTGGACATTCTTGTACAGCAACGGCAAATCAATGTAATGGGAAAGTTATTGTTACAAGCAACAATATCATTTCCACGGCGCTTATATGTGTGGATTTGTGGTATTTGCGCTCATATTTTGCATTATGTCTAAACAGGCAGTTAGCAGAACGGAATCCATTTCATTTTCCTTTGAATTGAAGTATTGAATTTCGCATAAAAAAGTAATCACACAAGTATTGTTTCCGCGCCCAGCGTGAGCAGTTTTTATTAAACGCTGCTTGATATGAATTTTTAGTACTCGTTTCATGATGCTTCTTCTTCGTCTTAAAGAACAGCTGTTGAATAGGACAAGTTGTCAACAATAATCGAAAGTGTGCAAACAGACCGGCTACTAGATAATTCATCAATCCCTTCAATAAAGCACCTTAGTGAGAACTAAAAATGAATTTGAATAATATTCAAATAAGCGAAAAACTGGTGCCAGCCAATTATCTGAAGCACGCTCAGGAAGCGCAGACCGTCAACGAAACCGCTGTCAAGGAGCTGCTGGAGAAGGTCTGTACTGACTACTGATTTAACTATCTCGCCTCGAAAAGTGGCTGACTATTTGCATTGATTTCAGCGTAAGCTCCCAGAGACCGGTTGGCCGGATGAGCGCATCGAAGCGCTGCTACGACAGCTGGCCACCCTCGATAGCAACAATTTCCCACACACGGCAGGCTTGGGAGAGCGGGAGGCGCGCATAGCATGTAGTAAGTGACACTGCGAGCATTTAGTAAGGCAAATTGATGACACATTTGCTTTTAAGCGCTCGTAGCAAGGCGCCACTACAATTTCGGCCACGGCATTGGGCGATCCGGCGATCTGCTGGAAGCGCAACCGAAAGCAGCCGGCTCCACTTTGTTATCCAACCTAACCAATGCACTGCTACTGGAGCTAATACACGAAATGGGCGTCCGCAGCTGTCGAGCCTGCTTTTTGGCACCGCTGGCCACTGGCATGTCGCTGACCCTATGCCTGTTGGCGCTACGCCGCCAACGACCCAAAGCGGAGTTTGTGCTATGGTCGCGCATTGATCAGAAATCTTGTTTTAAAAGCATAATCACCGCTGGCTTGACGCCGCTCATAGTGGATCCGGTGCTTGACACCGAGGGGCAACTTAGCACCGATATTGACGCATTCGAACGCCTATTGCAGGGAATGGAAACGGATACAATTCTTTGCTTATTCACCACCACCAGCTGTTTTGCGCCACGTAGCTGTGATGACTTACTGCGGGTGGCACAGTTGGCTGCACGCCACCAATTGCCGCACTTAGTCAACAATGCCTACGGTCTGCAGAGCACGTATCTGACACACCAGTTGGAGCAGGCGCAACGTTTAGGACGCGTGGACTTGTTTGTGCAGAGCACAGACAAAAATCTACTGGTGCCGGTTGGTGGTGCTATCATTGCTGGATGCGATGAGCAGCTGGTGTACAGCGTGGCCAAGTCATATCCCGGACGCGCCTCATCCTCGCAGACCCTAGACGTGTTTATGACACTGCTTTCATTGGGTAAAGTCGGTTACATGCAGCTGATCAGAGAACGAAAGCGGTGTTTCGAATATTTGCGGGAGAAGTTGGTGAATTTTGCGCAGGATCACGGTGAAGTAGTCATTTCACTGAAGCGGAATCCTATCTCGTTGGCCCTAACGCTAAAGCATCTACAACCGGCGAATAACAGCAACAGAGAGCAGCTTACAAAGTTTGGTTCCATGTTGTATACGCGTGGGGTTTCTGGCGTGCGCGTAGTCGCCACTGGAGAAAGCAAAACCATTGAAGGGCATACATTTTTGAGTAAGTAAAGATATGCTGGAAGGTATAGTTGAGCCCAAAAGTATGCGCCGGTGAAATACCGTTTTTAAAAGAGTAATTTCAATTAAGCTGAGCGTTATTTAAGTCGTATATATCTTTTTCATATGGCATACTTCAGGTTACTCAACTATTTCCTATTGCTTTATGTTTAAGCTTCACTTTATCGCAATCGTACAGATTGGGGAACGCATCATTCAGCGACGCCCACCTCGTATCTAACAGTGGCGGCAGCACTTGGAGTGACCACAGCGGAGATTGATGTATTTTTCAAGAAACTTGACGATTGCTGGAAGAAATTTGTAAACACCTGATGACAGTAAATCATTCTCAAAGACTAATAGCTTTAATACAGTATTTATTGCCTGGCTGCGGTAAATGCTCCCTATACACAACCACCGCGCCACAAGATACACAAATGGCAGTATTGCTCCAATAAATTTCAACGATTTAAAAACAAAATACAATCCGTACTATATAAGTGTAAGGCTAAGCTTAACATCATAAACAACATTAAATAAAGACTGTGGCACGTGCTTACAAGGCATTCCCATGCTCTAGATACGGTTAATTGTTCGCTCTGTTTTCCTTATCATGGCCCAACTCTTGACGCTTTTCGATGGCTGTCACAGCGTTTTTCATCTACAAAATTAAAATATTATTTTAAAATATATTACCAATAAAATGTAACCATTTTATATTTTGTGTGGAGTAGTTTGCGTTGACTATGGTATATGAGCTGTTTGAGCTTTTATCTACTCCTCCGTAATAGATTCAGAGGACGGACTATCGAACGGGAACGTTTGGATGAGTTCTAATAACTAGTTCCATATCCATTCCGAAATCAAAAATGCTCAAACCAAGGGCATTAGCCACAACTACCAATTGACAACAATCACAACATTAATAACAAATATTAAAACCACCTCGCGCGTCTTTTTCTCCAGCATCTCCTTCATTCGCAACTCGATATTTGCCACTGAGGCATCATATTCGGTTTTGAGACGGTCGTATTCGCTTAACATGTGTGCCTCCTTGTCCTCCGCATAGCGCTAAGCAAATCATATACAAAATTATCGCAGAGCTAGTACATCTCAGTTACACCTACACACCTTGTAATTGACCGCTGTGTGCTTAGCCGAATTGTATTTTTTCTGCCAAGTCGCCAACGCGTTCTCGTATGATTGCTGCAGCAGCTGCACCTTGTCCTTCCACTCGCTTTCAATGACATCAGCGTTCTTACGCTGCTGCTCCCACTGCGTCATCACAGCCTTCATAGATTGCCGCTCCGCTTCGATTTGCGCCTGGCGCTCTTCGAGCTCCTTACACAGCTGGCCGACACGCTGGTTTTTCGCCTTTAACTCATCGCGACACTTGAGCAGCATCGCGTGCTGCTTCTCCACCAGCTCCTTGCAAGTGGAATCCTTCTGCTTTAGTATTTCCTCCATGCGTTCGCGTTCGGCCAAAATAGCCTGCTTGAGTAGCTCAACCTCGATGTGACGCTGTTGCAGCTCGCCGCTGACGAGTTGATACTCGCGCTGCAGGCAATGATTTTTCTCCTCCGTCTGATGCAGTTTTATTTGGAATCGTTTCAACTCGCCAGCGAATAGTTTTGCCATTTCATCACGCATTCGTGATTCAATTTTTTTAATCTCGTATTTTGACAACTCGTTTTCGTTCTGCTTGGGCGACGTGGAGTGGCTCTTTTCAGAGGCACTGCTCTGGCTCTTAATGTACTCCTCGAAGCGACTGGCCTTCACCTTCAATTCTTTGATTAGCGCCTCCTGCTGGTCACTTAGTTGCAACTTATCGCGAAGTTCACCTATGAGAGTATTGGACTCTTTCAACTGTTGCGTGAGGTCATCAATTTCCTTTTTGCTGGTGGAATTCACGGTGGCCAACTTCAAGTTCTGTATTTCGAACTAAAAGCGAAATTTAATTAAATGCCAACTAATTACGAACTTGATCAGCCATCTAGCTATCTCTGCAGTCGCCAACTCACCTTTGTTATTTCGGCCATGTAATCGATGCACTTGGTGCAATTGTTCGAGCTGTCCTTCACCGCCTTCGCCAAGCTGTTAGACTTTTCCTTTTCGCACTTTTGCTTCAGTGCGTTCATTTCGCGCTCGTGGCACAACTTTTCTGTTTCCAGTATCTTTGCCAGTTCCGATGACTTTACCTCAGCTAAATGTAGTGCGCGCTGCAAGTTTGCCGTCTTCTCGCGCGCCTCCTGCAGCTCCTTCACACCATCGGAGTTGCGAAACTTGTCCACCTCATAGGAGAGCGCCTCCTTAGCGTTGGATATTTCAATGTACAGGTTCTTCAGTCGATCGCACTCCGCCTGCGCATCCTTTAGCAGAAACTTGTGTTTCTCCAATTCCAGTTTTACTGCGTCGGCGGTAGTGCGATTGCGCAACTGTTGATTCTCCTGCAATATTTGCTCGTAGTTGCACTTCATACTCTCGTGCTCCTGCTTCAACTCCTCCAGATCCACCTCTACATTGCGTAGTTGCGCGTCCAATTTGCGACGCTCAGTCTCTTCACTGTTGCGCGTGCGCTCCAATTCCAGATGTTTTTCCTGCATTTGACGTTTGTTCGCCTCCAGTTGTTGGATTTTCTCCTCTAGTGCGCGCAGCTGGCTACTATCCGCCTTCTGCTCCGCCTGCTTGAGCGTTTTCTGCTGCAACTCAGTGTATTCCTCCTCTAGCAACTTAAGACGCTGCTCCAGTCGAATATTGGTCTCCCGCAACGTTGTCAACTGCACCAGCGACTTATTCTCCTCCTCGCGCAGCGTGCGCAGCTCCCTGTTACGCTCTTCCAGCTGCTGCTGCAGCCGTCGTATCTCCTCACGCTTTCCTTTCACATTGGCCAACGCTCGGCACAGCTCATCCTTTAAGTTACCCACACGGTCGACCGTAGTCAGCGGCGTACTGCCAACGACTTTACCTTGCGTCTGACTGAGCCGGCGAGGCGTATCCTCCAGATTGTGTTGTTGCAACACGCTGTCCATCACATCCAACTCGGCAGTGGTAAATTCCAGTCGCTCATTCAATGTCTCCACGTTCTTTTCTAGCGACTGTATCTGTTGCTGCTGACTGGCCACCAGCTTCTGCAGCCGCACATTTTCCTGCAAATCACAAAAGAAAACGACACATTACTGCGTACAGAACCGGAAAATTGTCTCTCCCCTTCAAGTACCTGGAAGTAGTCTGGCCTGCTGAGCAGCTCTTCACACTTGCGTTGCGCCTCAGTTAATGCATTGCTCAAATCGTTGATGTGGCTCACCTTCTCCACCAACATGGTTTCGTGGCTTGCCTGCAGCCCGTGATAGCGCGCATTCATACTCTCTAGCTCACTGGTACGCCGATCCAGCTTATTGGCCAGCTGCTCCAGCTGTTGCTGCAACATCTCAATTTCAGCTCGATGTCGCTCCTCCTGTTTTTTGCGTCGCTGCTCAGCGCTACGGTCTTGCTGCTGGTTCCGATCGCGCTCTACCATATCGTACTTGCGCTGTATGTCGGCTAGTAGCGTTTGCGACGTCTCCAGCTTGCCCAGAACTGTATTATGTTCCGCCTCCAACGCTTTTTTCTCAGCGCGCACCTTCGCCACGGTGCATTCCAAGTTCGAGCACTTCTCTTTGCACTCCACCAGCAGCTCGTGCGTGTTCTTTTTCGCAGCCAAGGCGCGATCCAGCTCAGCCTCAGAAATGTACAGCCGCTTCTGCAGCTCCTCGCGCTTCTGCTGCTCCTCGGTGGTCATATTTTTGAAAGTCTCCATTTCGCGCGTTCGTGACTCCAGAAGCATTTTCAGCTGGTGCAGCTCCGCTTCAAAAACATCGGCTACTTTTCCGTTTTCGTGCCCATTGACAGCTTGCCTTGGCATTCGCAATGCATCAGCATCATTGAAGTTCTCCTGTTTGTTGCTCTCCAACAGATCCGATGGAAAGTGCGTCGTCGAGTCGACAGTGGTCTCGTCGTCTTCTAAGTCATCAAACGCATTCTGCAGCAAGTTGCCCAACTTTGAAAGCCAAAGGAAAAATAAGAATTAAAACCCTCCTCCAAATCGGGCGCTACTTACTTCCTCGTTGCGCCGCCGCTGATCCTCCAGCGCCTCCTCCTCGGCAGCACGCTCCACGCTGGTGTTCACATTGATGCTTTCAGCTCCCTGGAACAGGCTCATCACTACTCACAAAATTTCACCAAATCTTTTGTGCATTTAGCAATAGTTTTTAAATATTTTCAAATTGCTCTCACAAAGCAGCGTCGCCGCTGCTGTATTATGATGCAGCGTTGCCAATTGTATCGACGCTGTTTCGTGACTTGGCAGCACTCTCGTTTTCACAGAGGTCCCTTTCATTCATAAACACACAAAACTGAGTGCCGGAATTTAAACTTTGATCCTTCGAAGTGCCAATGCTTTCGAAAATTAATACAGTATAATCTTGATAATTCGGACACTCGCTAATACGGACAACGGGGTAATCCGGACGCTCATTTCTATTGTAGACTCTGTAATCCGGACACTCAATTTATATTGTAGACTCTGTAATCCGGACCGCAGTGTCCGGTTTTTAATTGTCCGGATTATCGAGATTATACTGTATATCAAAATGTATGCTGGATAAATGATCTGGCGTTTCATGTAACTCTAATGAATTTCAGAGTTTTCAGCCAGTTTCCCAAAATATCAAATGATTTCAACTGTGCCCCATTGTACGAATATTTCGCTTTCTTTTGTTTTTGTTCAATCCCAAGACAAAACAATTAAATAGCATCACACAGGTGTCTAAAATTTTTCAAATTTTTTTATTTTTCATGCTTTTATCCTTAATTTCAAAAAAAGATTTCTTTTTATATTTTTTTCGTGTTTTTGTATGTTTTATTAATATTATACAGACTGTCCATTTATGTTCATAAACGCACTTATATTGGGACATTTATCTAATTTGTCGGCATCGATTTGGAAATCCTTGGACAAACGTTTCCAACTTTGCGCATCGAAATAGTAGAATGTTCCTCGCTCTTTTGTACCATTTTTTTCATATTGATTAATGCCAGGAATTCGAGTAATCCAGATCTTCTCCTCTATGTGAAATCTCCAATCGCGACCATATCTAAATGCGTAGCAACACAAACAAGACGCCAGAAATTAGAAAATATTCCCAACAAATGTGCTCTTTTTGTTTTTAATAACTTTAAAAAATAGTTTAGGAAATAATTACAGTTCCGCTGCGGCCATCAGCTGCCATATGTCGCCAATGTTCGTATAGAACAGGAAAAAGAGTAAATCCTCTTGCAGCTTTTTCAGTATCGGCGAGGAGAGTTTATCTTTTATCGCAAAGTTGATCAAGTATTCGGGTGGCACGTTGCATTCAACGTCTTGTGCTCTGTAGTTGAGTGAGCAAGAAGACAGAAGGGGAATCGCACGCATTAGTTACAAGTTCGATTAAAGCGTACGACGTGATCTATTCACCTGCAGGGATGATCCGCAAATGGTCCAGCGAATGTAGGATGCAGACTGTCCTGCGAGTTCAGGTTCAGACCGAGGCCAGTTAAGTCTGTGCCCAACGCTAACGTCACCAGATTTGGATCGGATTCGGCCGCTCGGATGAATGTCAGCAGACCCACCATGCCAAATTGATTATTCACCATACTCGCTGGGATGTTTGTGACCTTGCCTGCAACGCCCAAAATAACATAAATTTGAGCACAACCCCAACAGTACGCAAGCGTTCAATGTGCTTGCGTGCAGTCATTTCACTTACCATCAGGTGAAGTTTGCACTCCGTTTTTCACAAGTTTGTCATTGCTGGAATTATCGTTTTGATGCTCTATGCCTCGACCACTGCTGCTGCCACCGCCGCCAGTGCTGCTGCTCACACCACTCCCAACGGCGCCCAACCCGCTACCTCCCACAATAGAATTCATCGCCTTCTCCGTGCCGTCCAGGTTGTTCTCTGTGATACCCGAGTTCGTTGTACCGTCGGAGATCTGAGTGCCCGGTAACGCAGGGAAATCTTCGTTGGACATCGTGAACTCCGACTGCTCCGACGTGGGCTGTTTCACCATGCCGACTGCAAAGCGCCAAAAGAGACAAGTACACAAATCATAAGCACAGGCACAAAGCAGAAAGCGCTTTTGGTGCTCTTCTTAAGTTTATTTACTATAATGCGAGATGCAAAACAAGGCCCCCGGCCTACGGCGCGGAGGCCGGCCAACACCACAAATGAAAACATAATATTTAATGGATTTTACGACTAAATGACAATGCAATGTGTAAATTGTGGTGAATACTGACAACAACAGAGGAACACTACGAAAACAGACAGCAGAAACATAAAAGTATGGGAGAAAAATTTTAACCAGGCATGCACGGAAAACAGAAATAGATGTGTTGAGGCGTTGACTTCATGCAACGTTTTAATCGAATTTAACCAAAAACCCGGGAACAAGATGGAAAGAGCTACGAGTACCGCAACCGTACCCACACGCACGCGTCTTTATAAAAGCAAAGCCAAAAAATATGTATGTATGTGTGTGTGTGCGGTAAATGCATTTGTGAATCTTAGCGTAAACAAATTTGTTTGGTAAGGATATCGTTGAAGAACTCACAAGAGGTAAAGAAATTACCATAAGGTTTGCTTCCCGGTGGCTGGAGGGGATTCGTCTGAGGCAGTGATTGATCATTCTGGCCACGTACAGTCGTCAATGACGGAAATTCCGTTGGATCGAGCAGGGCGGGCGTTGCCGTATCCCCACTGCCACCGAACACAGTGGGGAAGTTATTTAAAGGGCCGCTGGCGCCACCGCCCGTGCCGTAGCCACCTCGTCCCGACTGCATAAAATTGCCCATGTTCGACTGTGGATCGTGAGGACGATTGAAACGTATTAGAATATTGGTTTCAGGCTCGATTTTAGCTTAAGGCACTCACCATTGGGCCGCCGCCCAGGGCTTGCATTGTGCGTCGCTCCATGAACGTTCGCTGGCCGAAGATGTTCGCACGACCGCCGCTGGATAACGCAGGACCGCCGACCGACAGTTGAGCATTGCGATTCGGTGATAATTGAGGTTGTTGCGTTTGCCCATAATTCGCACCGACTGTACCGGGAAAAGAAAATACTGACAATTATTATTAAACAGATTCGATTTCGCTGAATGCAATTTTCATTTTATTTCTTAGGTGAGAACTTAGAAGCTCTTGGCCTGTGGTATTGCCACTAACTCAGGTGAGTTAAAAAGTTCAATCTTTTAATTTATAATAACTTTTGTTGACGCACTTACCGGTTGGAAACATGCCAGACGTGGGTGTTACATGACCGGATAACGAACTACCACCAAAACCGCCTGTAGTTCTGCCCGTTAGTGAGGCGTTTGCTATGCTTCTTGGAGGTTGTTGAAAATTTAAATTCGCCATAATCTGCAAGACACAAGAGATATTCTCGTTTATTATTTTTCCAGCCAACTCAGACTGTTGTATCGAGAGAAAGCAATGCCTTTTTCGAAATTGTGGAGTCAGCAATAGAAAATCAGTGGAAGGAACACGATGAAACAAAAGGTGCAGCCACATCAGGCCACATACAACAAGCAACAAGTGATATTAATAACAATGGGACAAATTTTCTTGGCCTCGTAGCACAAAGGAAGTTTTCTTATGAATTGTACGGTGCGCTCCTTCATGACAAAACTAGACCAGAAGAGAAGGTGATAATGCCAAATGTCCGAATTCCACAACTCAAATGTCTGAATGCATGTTGACCGAGCAGACTAAGAGAAGTGCGATTGAAATTGTTTGCAATTGGATTTGTTAGTGAAAGATATTTACCCGGACCACAGCCAGGAAACCCACAATAGCTACAAGGCACATGAGTGGACGTATGCAAAGCAAAATGAAAACAAAAGCCAGCGACAGATGAAAAGCAGACTTGAAACAATTGCATTGGAGGGGTGCGGAGTCTGGTTACGAAGAGGCACACACACGTATGGTGCGTTGTGTACCGGCGAGCGTGCAATAAGAATACATGCTAGTGGAGGGTTAGGAGGGAGTGGGCGCCACAAACCAGACACCAGTATCCTGTTCACCTGAACCGCTTGAGCGATTGCGACAAAGCTTCTGCGCGCACGCACACACAAAGCCAAAACCGAAACTGAAAGCAAAAACCATACCAAAGAACGATAACACAGTTGCAAAACATCAAAGCAGCAGCAACAATAATAACAGCAACAACAAAGCCTACTTGTGTGAGTGTGCAGGAGCAGCGAGGTATGAGGCGGAGGTGGATGCGATGAAGCAGTAGCGAAACAAAGCGAGGACTGACGACGATGCCTTCGTCCCTATCGGACGACGAAGTGTGGTGCGCCTCTCTCGTCGTTACTGCCACCGCTCAAGCCCACAGCAGCATCGTTGTCGTCGCTTTTGCCCTTGTATGCATAAGAATGCCTACTGTCGAGGTAGCCAGCGCGAAAGTTTGTTTTCTTTAAAAATTTTTGGATCATTTAAGGCAAAACCTTCGAAGCGTAAACGGTACCAGGTAACAGTGATGCCAGTTTTGAAACTGATTCCGACAACGATTGGATTCCACGACACCTCTGAATATAATTCCCACATTACTTGCTCATTCTAAATAAGAGAAATTCTAATTGGTAAGCTGACTTTCAACACGAGCAATTTATATCACCTGGGCACTCTGTTACTTACTGACTTTGTGCGCGTTATAGCTGTTGGTGTGTGCTCATTCAAAAAAGGATACACTAAGTCAGTGCTAATAACAGCAGCGAAAATATGAAAGTGAGCAGCAGCAGCCGTTGTGCAATTATGAATTGTACCTGTCGCTCGCTTTGCGAGCGCAGGCAACTGCACTGCCACCAAGTAGCTTTGGCCATGGACAAAAATACTCGGGAGACAGCTGTCGGTCGGTGCCACCGAGATGATCAGCAGTCAAGACCAATCAGGTTGACACACGAAACCATGCAATACGTTGTTGTTTTTGTTTAAATTTTGTTTTATAATTGCTCATCGTTACTGTTATTAATTTACATTTTTGCAGTTTGTTTTCTTTTTTAAAATTATATTTTTTGTATCATTATTGTTTTAGCTATATTAGCACTTTTTATTTATTTATTTCCTTGGTTGGTTTAATATTTTTTTGGATTTCGAGTGATTTGGCTTTTGATAGGCACAGATCAACCAACTGAATTGTAAACAACAACAACAAAAGCTGCTACATACTTGACTGGTTCTGTTGCTGTTTGCTCCCCATTAAGCGTTGGTGTCGTTTTGGTTCATGTTCTATTCTCAACAACAAGTAAGCAATTAAAACTCATCCGAATTTAGGAAGCCACGGTGCATCCCTCTTTTGCCCCATATGAATACTAGTCCTGTGCGTCTCTCTATTAATATTGTATTAGTTTTCACCGTTAACCGTGTCTCACAACAGGCGACTCGCTTTGCTGTGCCTCTCCACCCCCTACCAAACATCTGCTGCCTGCATGCGCCAGCGAAAACGTTCTTTTCTACAGTTTCTTCGTCGAGCGGCACTCGTGGGCCTACTCAGGCAACCGCTCACTCACCCAGGTTTCTCTGCTCCTCTACTGCTCGGTGCTTTCGGCTGCTCAATCCACTGCTGCTGCGACTGCGACTACGACTACGACTCAATGAAGCTGCAGCGTTCACCGCATCTAACATTCCAAGCGGTGGCGACGACAACGACCTCAATGCGCGCGCTGGAGCCTGCGGTACCACTGTGTACCTTCACCTTCACTGCCACTTTGATCGACGGCGGCTGGGATGCGCCTGTGTGCTTATTGTTTTCTGTTTATGCTGCTGGATCGATGTGTTCCAGAGCACCTCGTGGGCTGGTTAAGAACAAAACACGAAATGGCACGACGACTCAAGAGTTGCGCTGCAGCCGACCAACTAACCGACTGTCCGTCTGTCGATCAGGTGCAAACAAAAGCGCAACAAAATGCGACCGAACAGCGTTGCGGCGTTTAGCGTCACACGAGACCTGTTCTGGCCTGATGAATTGATGGATTATCAAGATGTGCAATAAGCAGTAGGACTCGTACATCCGTCTGTGCGCTGGATTCAGCCACAGCAACTCGTCGCAAGGTATCGCTTGATTTTGCCTCCAAACGCACTTCGTTTGGATCGGTCAATCGGGCACTGTTCGTTCGTCGCCCCTCCTGGCCGATTCCTATGTCCACTGAGTAGTTTCTTATATCGGCTGCTGCTTTTTTGGAGTGCCCTCCGACGAACGTTTCTTGCTTTTTGGAACGAAGCGAAAATTTTCCACTTCTCTACTACTGCTGTTGGCCGTGCTGGGCCAAACTTTTTGCTGGTCCTTGTGTTTGCCTTTCGTTATTCACGTTTGCGAAATGCGAAAATTCACTAGCTGCCTTGCACACAAAACGCGCTTGCAGTTCAATTTGCACTTACACTTTTAACACTTTTTTCTCACACAAAAAAAATTGATTTCAATGATGGACACAATTTTTCCAACACTCTGCGAAACGACAATGGCGACACGAACACATACGAACGATACGAATGTAGGCGCTGAATCAGCGCTGGATAAACACGACCGCTGAATGTTACAGCGTTGTAGCGTTTCGGTTCACAATTCGGCAATTGGGATCCGTTACGGTTGGAGTACACGGTTGTTTGGTAATTTCAAATAGGTTATGTACAGGTAGGCTGTTTTTATACTATTTAAGCCTACAAGCAGATTTGTATGATTAATTTTATAAGCTGAGCAGTTAAATGAAGATTATTAACAGAATTTGTAGGATATTTCTATTTGTATTCTTTTGGGAATTCTGCACGTTTAAATATTCACATAGGCTGCTATCAGAATTTGGTTCACTTTGGTGAAACTATAAAAACACATCAAAATTGAACTAGAACCAAAATTAATTTGTTCTCGGCCAATCAGAGTTTAATGTGAGTATAAAAGCGCGAACACTAACAGCCCGATTCTGTACACTTGATAAATTCACCATATTGACTATTTGTCAAGTTTTTATTATTTGTCAAGAATCGGTATTCTATCCCAAAAATAAAAGCTCTTTTCTTGATAAATTGTCAAAAGTTTGAATGGTATTGACAACAGCATACAAATTGAAATTTTGCCTTTTGAAAATGGAAGAATTGTGCATGTTTACACTTTTACATCAGAGAAAATAAAAAAAAAATGCCGTTATCTCCCACGAATTATTTTTTGTATGCGAAAAGCGCCTATTGTGATGAAACTATTGAAAAAAACGCACGAACTTATTTCCAGCCCAGCCAGGATTCGATCCCAGGGCGCTTGGTATGAGAAGCCAGCGCGTACCCGCTGGGCTATCAAGGCCGGTTTTTTTTTGCAAAACTTACTTTACTTAAACTGTTTGTCTTATTTTTTGACAATTTAACAACTGTCGCATATTCACCTTATGTTGAATTAAATGAGCTTTTTACTTTATCAATGTTGGATCAGAATACGAGCAAAGCTTTTGCTTGATAAAAATCTTGACAAAATTTCTTGATAAAAAATTTGTCAAGAATGCACAGAATCAGGCTGTAATTATTAAATTGTATAATAATTGCATCAAGATGAGTTTGGTATGTAAATTATATATTTACTTCTCCTGTCAAACATTATCTGGGATAGGTTTGGTTAGTTTGCTAGTCATGATAGATCGTTTTCAAGTAAGTTTTTGCCGATCAACGGAAAATGTGCCCTAACCCATATTTGTGTAAAGTTGTAGACGGTGAGACTGTTAATATACTGTACATCAAATCACTGTACTGAATTTGTTTATGTACTGTATATTTACAGCCTGATTCTGTGCATTCTTGACAAATTTTTTATCAAGAAATTTTGTCAAGATTTTTATCAAGCAAAAGCTTTGCTCGTATTCTGATCCAACATTGATAAAGTAAAAAGCTCATTTAATTCAACATAAGGTGAATATGCGACAGTTGTTAAATTGTCAAAAAATAAGACAAACAGTTTAAGTAAAGTAAGTTTTGCAAAAAAAAACCGGCCTTGATAGCCCAGCGGGTACGCGCTGGCTTCTCATACCGAGCGCCCTTGGATCGAATCCTGGCAGGGCTGGAAATAAGTTCGTGCGTTTTTTTCAATAGTTTCATCACAATAGGCGCTTTTTGCATACAAAAAATAATTCGTGGGAGGTAACGACATTTTTTTTTTATTTTCTCTGATGTAAAAGTGTAAACATGCACAATTCTTCCATTTTCAATAGGCAAAATTTCAATTTGTATGCTGTTGTCAATAGCATTCAAACTTTTGACAATTTATCAAGAAAAGAGCTTTTATTTTTGTGATAGAATACTGATTCTTGACAAATAATAAAAACTTGACAAATAGTCAATATGGTGAATTTATCAAGTGTACAGAATCGGGCTGTTATATTCATAGTGAAATAATAAAGTGAACCAGATACTGACAACTCTCTTGAATCGGCAGGCTTATTTTATGTCACTATGAAAAAACCTGTCAAGTGCTTAACTCTTTTTTATTAAAAAATTTTGTTTTCTTGGTGAAAAAAGCTGAAAGCAGCTGAACAAACAAAACGCAAGCAAAACAGGAAATATATATATATATATCAAGAAATATAACAGGTAGATTTTGAAATTGTATTTTTTATTTTGTAATATGTTGTAATTCGTATAGATACCTAAGTACACAGTGCAATTTTTCAGAAAATGCCGAATACATCTTGCGCACTGTGTCGGACTGCTCATGGGGGTTCGATACCCATGTACGCAGTGCCGTCCAGTACGCAACAAAAAAGGAAGTGGGAGGAAATTTGTAAGACCAATTTTGGCACGAAAGCAAGGCTTTGCGCAATGCATTTTAAGGAGAGTGACTTCAAAGATTCAATGGGCAAACGGCGACGACTCCAATTCAATGTGGTGCCGTCGAAGAACCTCCCAGAGTCCTCCCTACAGTAAGTTAACTAAAGACAAGATTCTTTTGCGAAAACAGCATCTGGTGTAATGTTTTCTTCAATGAATTTATAACACATATGTATGTAACTGTAACAGGTGTGAGCCACAAACTGGAAGTTGTATTGAAACGGCGTCTGGGCTGTCCAACTGTGGTATTATTGAAATGTCTGATGCGAAAATTTTTTACTTAAAATGCAATTTTTGCTCCGAAAAATTTCTTTTATGGGCTTGGGCAAAATTCATCACCCATATAAAAAATGAGCATAATGCAAGCACACACTTTACCAGCACCAAACAAACATACCAAGAAGCACATACTCAAACGGTGTAAGTTATCAACAGATTAGAAATAGACTAACTATTTACATAAATTTACATATAGAGACGAGGAAGTTCAAGTAATAGCAATACAAGAGCAACTTTCGTGTTTGCAAACTTTAAAATCAAACGTATCAAAGATATTCACGGAGGGCCAAGTGCGAAAAATGCAAGCTGGTAAAAATATACGCTGTGAGTGGCAAGACATCGCTTCAGCAATTACATTCCATGCAGCTGGCCCAAGGGCATATAGACACCTGCTGAAAAAAGGATTTCCGCTTCCAAGCCCATCCACCATAAATAACTGGGTCAGCTCTTTACCATTAGAGGAGGGGCTTTTGACAAATATTATAGATGTGATGCGGCACAGCGACTTGACAAAGGAGGAAATTATTAAAACAGAAACAGTTAAAGCAGAAATGGTTTGCAAATAAAAAGATGTTTAAAACTGTTACGTGAACATGTTGTTATTCATTGTATTGTTACTTCATTGTTATTCACATTGTTGTTTCTATATTCTATATTGTTAGAAATATGCAAAAATTATTAAATATATGTTCATTGCAATTTGTATATTGTTAAATTAAAATATATGAAAATATAAATAATCGATTTAATATTTTCTTAAAACAAATTGACCTCTAAAGAATTTGCATTTTTTAATATGGAAAATTGCAGTGATTTAAAAAATGTCAGCGAATTTTCACATTCAGCGTATATACATATTCGATTTGGTAACATTTCGGGAACAGCAAACTCAAACGGGATAATTCAAAACGAATTGACGTGAAACAAATTTTCAAAGCAATTGACATTTTTTAAGCATGCCGCTCCCTAGCTGGTTCACTTTATTTATTTCACTATGATTTATATTTATATTAAAGCAATCCTACTTTTAGTTTTTCCTGTATTTGACTTATCACTCAAAATTGTGAAAACGAATTGAACCATGATGAAATATGATGTTTATTTCATCATGGAATTGAACAAACGAAATCGTTCCGCTTTCTTATAATTATTATTTAAATAAAAACTTTGTGCGCACAATCAAACACAATAAAACCAAAAGAGACGAATTACGAAGACGAGACGAGACGAAGCAAACCATAGCACATCTTAAAAGAAAATGTTATTGGTGAGTGTTCATTGGCCATCCGCCATCATAGATGCAACAGCAACACTTATTTCCCCATTGTGCACGGCAACCCCTTTGTCGAATGACAGCAGATATTTTTTCGAAGTGAAATATCCCCAATCATATGATCGAAAAATTTTGGAGCCAGTCGAAGAGATTTACACGACGGACTGACTTGGAGCGGCGCATACGCACACATCTCTACATACTCCTACTCCTGCAAGTGATTTTTCATTTTAATTCGAGTTCAATTTACATAGCAGCAGCAAGAAAAACTGTCAAAAGCGCGCACAGTCGGGTGTGAACAAGATTCTAATTGCATTCAATTCGCATTTACAGGAACCGTGAGAACTCGAATCCACTCAGCGATATCTGATTTATATTTGGTCCGTGTGTGAAAAAGTAGAAACGAAAACTTGCAAAGATGGCACTGAGCGACGCAGATGTACAGAAACAGGTAAGTGCTGATCGGATGTTGGCGACGGTTGGCACTGCGACTGATGAGCAGCACAAGCCCAGCAAATTATGGTCCAATTGGGCTGTGGGCAATAGTTTTCTGCAGCACTGAATGCAATTTTCGCTGCTCAACGGCGGCCATCATGTCATGGGATTTGTGTCATGTGAACAGTTTGGCATAAGTTGTTGCAAATATGAGGAAGGGGCGGGGGGGGTGGTGAACATAGGTGGTGGTGGGCAGCAGCCGAAGCATTTTACATAATTTTGAACGGGGTTTCCGAAAACGCATCGACATTAGGGCAGCAAAAGAAGGAAACAATTTTCCCAGAAAAGTATTTAGAACAGCAAAAATCCAATCGACTGCAAGTCAGTCATGTGACCCCATAGTCAGTGCTGTGGGCGGGAGCAGGCAGGCAATCGAACGATAGCAGACGGCTGTCTCGTTCGGCTGTGTTATCGTCGTCGCTGAAGTCGGTTGAAGTCGCAATCTTCGCAGTCGTTTTCGCTTGTTGAAGCTGAAAGCTGAACGGCGATTTATGATGAGTAGATGTGCTAATTAAAAATTAGTTGGGTGGCGGGCGAGCGGAAGATCTATGCTTCTTCCGTTGCAGCAGTGATAAAGTGATACGAAACTTTCTTTTATCACTGATTACAGTCGTGTTGGAAGACTGGTGGTTATGAGACGAGACACACCGTCTAAAAAAAAACTAAAATGGTCTACGGTGAGGCAATGCAGGGTGAATAGATGTAATGTAAACAAGATGTAATTCTTATTACTTCACAATAACCTTGAGTTGAATTTATGTATAAAATTGATGAGACTTGATTCGGAAGTTTGCAGGCATGAACTGCTCTGCAGGTCGCGGCTGGATCAGAGTTAGATTCCACTTAAAACAATGTTTGGGCTCTGAAGGAACCGCAAATGGTCTTTGCTGGTGCAGACGATTGCATACTAATATAACCAACGGCTACTTAAAATGGTCATCGGTCATGCATGTGGTGGTTTTGCCCCGCCTCCGCCATTCGATGTCATTGGTCATGTGGTGTGCGAGCGACTGATAGCGCGGTCACAGCTGGGTCCGCGCTTTTATCTCTGCACGTGCTTGGCGCTTCCCCCCTTTCGTTAGTGCACACCATGTGTTCTCTTTGCTCCCCTTTGCATTATCACGTTTTGCTCATTGTACGTCCTCGATTTTCAGATCAAGCACATGATGGCCTTCATTGAGCAGGAAGCCAATGAAAAGGCCGAAGAAATCGATGCCAAGGCCGAGGAAGAGTTCAATATTGAGAAGGGCCGTCTCGTGCAACAGCAACGCCTGAAGATCATGGAGTACTATGAGAAAAAGGAAAAGCAGGTGGAGCTGCAAAAGAAGATTCAATCATCGAATATGCTGAATCAAGCGCGTTTGAAGGTATATCGTTGCATCATTAGCATCTTGTGGTCACTGATTTATTCATTGCTGTGGGCAGGTTCTGAAAGTGAGGGAAGATCATGTACGTAATGTGCTGGAGGAGGCTCGTCATCGCCTGGGTGAGGTCACCAAGAACCCAGCCGAATACAAAGAGGTCTTGCAGAAACTGATCGTGCAAGCACTGTACCAGGTGATGGAGCCGCATGTCAATCTGCGCTGTCGCCAGGTCGACGTGCCGCTGGTCAATGAAGCGCTGCCTGCAGCCATCGATCAGTACAAGGAAAACATGGGCAAGGACTTGAACGTGACTATTGACACTGAAAACTACCTGGCGGCGGACACGTGCGGCGGCATTGAGTTGATCGCACTCAACGGCCGCATCAAGGTAAGTTCCACCGGCGTACATAATGACTAAACTTACTACATACTACTCGGACACAGAATCGATCCGCCATACAAACTGAGAAATTAATTGAGCTAAAGGGTGCTCATTATTTAATTGCTTAACGTAAGAGGTGATAATCGGTTGGATTTGCTCATACAACTTGTGAAGAAAACCACAAATGTGTTTGCAGTTTGTTGACTATTTGCATACTGCGTCCGTTCTGTTTCACTTTTAATGTACATATGTACTTGTTTGGCTTGCAGGTGCCCAACACCCTGGAGTCCCGACTGGAGTTGATTTCGCAGCAGCTGGTACCAGAGATACGCAATGCTTTGTTTGGCCGCAACGTCAATCGCAAATTCACCGATTAAATTTGTTAAGTGTGCACACATCCTACACAATACAAACTAACACGACCTACAGACAGACGGACAGACAACAAATCCCAAACAGAAAATGCAAACAAATCCGCTATAAAGAAAGGTAGACGTTTGCGTAGACTAAATTTAAAGAAACTACATTAAAAATTAACTAACTGAATTGAAACTGCTAGCAAATGCGCGAAATTGGTCAAATTATAAATAGCTGAAAGTTGTGCGTGGGGGTAGAGAGGGAGAACGAGAAGGCTTGGCACTTAAGTGGGCGCGCGAAAATTCAGAGAAGTCACAATGTGCACGCGACCCGCTGCCTTTCAACCGTTCGACTGCAGCCTTGTGGAGCGGGCGACAGCCGCACTTAGCGGTTTGTTGTAGCAAGGAAAGCAAACTAAAATATGGAGACACATAAAATAGTGAAAAAATAGCCAAAAGCAGCCAGTGAAGTTCGGTTCGTTCTTTTGCTTGATTGTTCGTTCGTTTGTTAAAGTTTGTTCAGTTCATTTGTGAGGACGTTCAACGTGAAGCGCCAACACAACCAAATAGGAAACTAAAACAAAACCAAAAGCAAAACAAAAACAAAATCCAATTCAGTAAACTAAAAGTTCTTAGTCAAAAAACTAGGAGACAACCTACAACTTGCGTAAAGCATAAAGCGTTGCATGCGCGCGTACATAATACATATATACATACTTAATTATATATACAAATATATATATATATTAATCTTACATTATAAACATTCCTGTACAAATTTAAAGAGCTCGCTTCGGTTTTATGAGTTTGCTGATTTTGATGATGCGTCTTTGTTGATTTGATGCCGCCCGCGTGCGCGCCCGTTTTCGTTTTGTTTGCGCTTGAACTAAAAAAATGCTATTTGCTATTCGAATTTTTTGATTTTGCAGAATTTCACTTTTTATGAATGCTTCCTTCACGTTCGGTTTGCTTTGCTCTCCCGTTGACGCAGATTTTCACATGTGTCCGTTTGTAAATTGCAATTTCCTCGCTGTCTAATTACAAATAATCGATTGTTGCCTAATGTTAAGACGTTTTATTGTATTGTAGTTTGTTTATTAAAATGTTACACGCCACGAAATAATGACCCCGGCGAAAAATGCCTCACTCCGCGCGCGCGCACACACACACACATACACACAAACACACACATGCCAGGCACACAGGCATGCCCAGTAGAAAATCCAAAGCACCGCCGAAAGCTAAGTGAGACCAGTAACTGGTCATACTGACGGCACTAGCTGCCAACAATGCTCAACGAAGCATTTCTACCTTCACTGGATCAAGTCAAAAGCGAAAGTGTGCATCCGTATTTGCAATGCGAGGTAGAGTTGAGAAATAAACATATACTGCCCGTAGCCACACAAATTCGACGCGACTCCAGTTTAAACTACAACGTCTTAAACTTGCTCAGGCGTTCCTATTCGACATTTTCGTTCACATTTCAAATCGTAACGATTCAAGGAAGTGTTGACGTTTCGGCGCAGTTGTGCAGCGGAAATTGCATTCAAACGAATGTGCGCTCCGCGCAGCACCTGCCGCACTCAGCATTGCCGCGTTTTTAGCACTGAAACGCCCAGCTTTCGCTTGGGCCGTTTCACTGCGCGAAACGTAGCGCGGCCCAACGGTGCGCACGCGGACCGCACATTGCCAAACTCTTAAGGCGAGTTGTTGTTGTTTGTTTGTTAAATGATGGCTTGTTCCCTGCCCGTGGGGAGCCGCGTCGCCCTGTGTGGTTTCTCACTAATTAAAGATTCTTTCTTTACCACACAATTTCGTAAACAATCTAAATGTTAATTTTATCAAAAAGTATATTATAACAAAAACATTATTTAAAAAAATGTTGGAAATTTTGCTGCTGTACAATTGCCAAATGTCTGCTTTGTTGATTTTGTGCGTTCGCCTGACAGTTTTTGAAAACGATTTCGAATTCGTTGCCGCCAGCTTGCCGTCCGGACGGCTTGGCGTCGTGCTGCTGCCTGTGTGTCTGCCACTGGCGTTGTGGCTGTGGGCATCCCTTTTCGCATCCAATTGTTTAGTTGGCCGTGCCGCTGCACTATGCAACATATTGTTGTAAGAGCCTTTCTCGTTTTTGGCAATTTCCTTTTCATTCGTTTCTTATGCTGCACAGTTCAGATGCGTTCGTCATTCGGTCACTTCTGTTTGCTTTCGTCATTGGAACACAGAATACCAATTAGCGAAACTCCTTACTAGCCACACGTTTACCAGCGAAAACCTTTCAATGACATAAGTAACAGTAAAATGATGTAAGAACCGCAAGAATTAGAAAAATCATTATTCAGAATTATTATACACACAAGAACACACACGATTTACTTAATTAAAAAGTATGCATAAACATAAAATCGAAACAATCGAGACGATAATAGTGAAGCAACCAGTATACAACTTTATGATATTTAATAAAACAGTATTTGATTGAAAAAAGCGTGCGAAACGTAAAACAATGTTTGTCTTGTGTCTGCAGTAAGTGGCAGCGGCCCGCTAACGCTCCAGGAAGAGGCTGTCCAAATGTGTTCGCCCCTCCACCCCTAGACGTAGTTGCTATGCGCTTTGCATAGCTCGTTTTTATCGAATGTTGAATTTTGTTTGTCAACGATGTAGAAAGCTTAATTAGATGATTCCTGGACTAGTATCGACGAATTTCGTAAAGTCCTAACTAGATGTGAAGGTGAACATTGCGAGTTGGAACACACACAAACATATACGTTATATATGTATATGTGTTACATATATGTATGTAAAACGATTAACACAAAATAGTACAATTAAACGTGCATACACACATCTATGCGTATTTCCAGAGTAGCGCAACTAAAAACTCTAACTATAATGAAAATGTGTACGTTACAATTTGACCATTTCAGTAATAAAGAATTTCAAGTAAATTGGGCAAATTGATTTGAGTTGCTTGCGCAAGGTTTTTGTAGAACTGTCGAAGGTGTGACAGTGCCAGCTTGCATTCAGAGATATGCGGGAAGTAGTCGCGACGAATAAGTGAAAACCGTAATCGCTTTGCGGTTTTCATTCATCTGGTAACTTAACCCTCAAATGCATGAATTATTTTTACGTTCGCTTAATAAACATAGGTTTTTCTTTTTAACACAGAAAACCACTGAAAAGTGAATTCAATATTAATAAACTACTAAATATTAGCAAACAGATTTCGAATGTGGTTGTCGTTTCAAAATATTATATCGGGGTTTAATTTGAAGATATACACAAATATGTCAGTGTGCCTAAAGGCATCAATATGCACTTGAGGGTTAAGACGCTGCCACGTCACCGCCGTCATTTTCAAAGGTTTATTTATTTTTTTAATTTTTCTACTCTAACTGAATTTAATTATGTGTCGCAGGTGCTACGGCCGGAGCTTGTGTAGAATAGTTATGGAGCGGATATATGAGTATGTGGATTCTTTGCGAGAAAATTATCACTGGGAATACTACTTTGAATTTGTATTTGCTTCTTCATCTTTTAAATCCATTTTAATACAACAAACAAAAAGTTTAAGCAGGGTATAGACGATACAACATGTGCGCACACTTGGTGCGGTGCGAGTCAAGTTCGACCGTATATAGCTAGGTTTGCGCACCGAATTTCAGGTGTGCGCACAAGTGCGAAGAAAATTGAAAATTTTCAATTTTTTGTATGGTTTTAAAACATGTTTGCAAGTGTGGAGCCAAGTGTGCACACATTTTTTCATACTTGAAAAAATTTCATCAAGTGAGGACGCGTCGTTCAAATAATGACAATTAATAATTAAGATTTTAGGAAGGATTTCATAGACATTTTCAAGAATAAAAAAGGCGAAAAATCAGGGGCAGGTGCGTTTTTGCTTTTTTGTTTGTTCAGAACAAACAGATATAATTAATAAGAAAAGTTTATCGTTTTCCATTGCGATCTGCACTCTATGAAAATTCAGATTGAACTGATGTGTGCACACTTGTTGTGAAGTGTATAGCAAAACGAAGTTCAAGTTTGCGCACCAAGTGCACGCACATGTTGTATCGTCTCATAGTGAAATTAATTCACTATGGTATCGTCTATACCCTGCTTTAGGATTCAAAATTTTGACGTTATCAAAAATTAAGTATTTGATCGTGGACAACGTTTCTGTAAGCCCAGCATAACCTGAAAATTGATGCATTCAGACAAGCAGTTTGGCGACTGCGTGTGGTAATGTCTACTTTGCCGCCGCCGCAATGGCCACCATTTTGCGCACCTCGTCGACATCAGTCGTGGTGTAGGGCTCTACGTCCTGTTTGCCCATTGCCACGTCACATTCCTTGCGCGTTACACCGTTGCTCTCGGCGGCTGTAGGCGCAGGTACCGCGCCTGCTCTCGCTTGCGCCGATGCGTGAAATTCCACGCACTTTGTCACCGTCAGCAATTCGTCCAGATTGCTGATACTGATGCCTGCACCCGGCATTATGACAATATCGCGGTGTTGCGCTATTAGTGGCGCCAGGAACTCGGCGCCCTCCATCGCTGTGGCGCGAAAGCCGCTGCTGAGTATGCGCTTGAAGCCCAGCTCCCGGATGGTATCCACCGTGTCGTGCATCAGCGTCGGATTGGTCAGGTCGAAAGCACGATGAAAGGTAACCGGCGTGCTGGCCGCCGTCTCCAACACACGCCGACACTTGTCTACGTCGACAGTGCGCTTCTCAGTGAGGGCACCAAAGACGAAACCATCCGCGCCAAGTGTGCGCAGCAGTTCCAGATCGACCAGCACTGCCGCCATTTCGGACGGCGAGTATATGAAGTCACTGCCGCGTCGTGGGCGCAGCATGCAGAAAATGGGAATGCTGATAAGCTCCTTGAGCGTTTTCAATGTGCCAAGTGTGGGCGTGAGGCCGCCTTCACTGAGTGCAGAACACAGTTCGATACGCGCTGCGCCGCCCTCGGCCGCGGCCAGCGCCGAGGCAATAGAGTCCACGCACACTTCCAATTTGATTTCGGTCGCGGACATGGCCAAACGCGATGCCGGTAGCTGTTCTTTGAAATTTATTTGAACTTTTTTTTTTTTTTACTAACCCCAATTCCATCGTGCAAAATGAGCAGTTGCAACAGTGCTGCCAGATGTTTGGAATTATATATGCATGCGACTTGACTAGAGTGTCTCGGCTAAAAGTGTTTCAGGATTACCAAAAACAAAATGCTATTGAAATTCACGGCTGCCAAGCTTGGTCCATTTGCATCAAAAGTTGCCCTTTTTATTTGACTTGGATCTTTGGACCTCTTTTGTATAATTTTTGCCTTTTTATACAAAAATAAAAGTGTGTAAGTGAAAAAATACTAATTTTTTGAGGTGAACCGGTACAAATTTCGATATGAAAGTTTTTTTGTTTCTGTGTTCGTCTAAAACAAAATTTAGTTCTTTTGTCCCCATTATGGACATTTTTTACGAAAATGTTGGCACAGAAAATTTTAGTTGATTGGCAACTGTCCACAAATGCTGCTACGTGGTATTGAGATTCATTGACCTAGGCACACTGTCCGTCGCTCGGCTCCATAAAATTGTTTAGTTTAAGCGGATATGCGGCTCTGATCGTTGCGGCCTGGAATCGAATATTGCATGACATCTGTTTTTAGGCTAAACTTCGACGTAAGGCAAATTCATGAGTGGGGTTTAAAATATTCTCTGAATGCCAAAACAAAATTTTATTTCAAATGCTGTTATGCTGACAGAACTGTCAGCTATTTGCTTCACCTTGTTTAATTCATCATGAGACAAATCTATTTATTTCCGTTACAGTATTGCTATAATGTTATCCCTAAGTTTGGCTTTACTGGAAAGAATTTTATTCTACAGCCGCAACTGTTCGTTGCCAAGACTGCGTTGTAGAACACATATGTACCAGCTTAGTCTGCGTTGAATACGGGCGATTTCAAATACTTTAAGGCGACTTTGCTGATTTTTAGGGCGTTTTAAATTAATCATTCTTACGTGTTGAGTACCTATTCCTATAAAATTCAGCTTGACTTTTACGTATTTTACTAGGTTTAACTGGGCAAGTTGATTGATAAAGTTTTTGTTTGGACCAGCACATTTCAATCTTGAATTGGCTTCCCACATTACACCTCCTTCCAGGCCACGTTCAAGCACTTTCGCCTTTGAACATTTTCAATAATTCGCTCCCCTCCCCCCAAATAATTCAACATCACGTTTTATCTTGTTTTCATCATGTTGTCTGTTGTTAAGTGTTTTCATTATTATGTGATTAACATACTTTCTTCTTTAAGAATACATTAATTGCTATTTTCATATTCTTGGTTTCCTTTTCTTTTCTTCATATTTCACATATGTATGTATGTAGTTATTCTGTTTTGTTTTTCTTTGAATCCTTTTAAAAATCTTGATCGGTTAAAGTTTTACATAAATAATTTTTGTGTTTTTTTACATTACAATTTTTACTTCATGAATTGATGCGTTATTTCTGAATAATTGCATGCACATCTTCAAACGCATATTCGTTTTCTATTATTCCGTTGTTGCTCGCGCTTCTCTATAATTTAAAATGCTTTCGGCTTCCAGTCGCTACTTGTTATTTGGCAATTAAAATTATTTTTGCGTTGGTATAAAACAGAAAGTCAAACGCGCATGCGTGCGCACGGACACACACACATAAAACGTCTAATAAATGTGAGTTTCAGCAATCGCACGTTGCACATAGTCGTCGGTTTGGTTTGTTCAGAAATTCAACTAGTGCAACACGAATGGGGTATTTGCTTTGTTCTAGTTGTTGTGTGCTGGTGTCATGTCATTTACGTTCATATTTTTATTTTGCTTGTATTTTATATGTAGAAATGTATAACATGGTATGGTGTGGTATATTAATTGCTTTCATTTGCTGTATGCTCAAACATATATATGTGGGTATATGTATATTGTATGTAAACATTTTGCTATGATGGTGATGAAGTGGTTGGATGGTTGGTTGTTTGATGGCTTGCAATCCGTGCTGGCCTGATGGATGATAAGAGGTTTGCCCGCGCTGATTCTTGTCGTCGTAATCGTCCTCATCGGTATTAACGTCATTATGGGAGAGAAAGTGGCTGTCCCGTCTTCGTCTTCGAGTGCTCAACACTTACGACGCAAACCATAATTGTTCATGTTATTCGCCATTACTCTGCGCTTTCTGCTCATCCTCCGACTCGGATTCTGCGGAAAGAAAAAGCACTTAGTACTTTTCAAATTCACAAAACACACTATCTGATGGAAATTAAAGCTTGTTGAATCGATTATTGGCCAATTGAGTCTATGTGAGAGAGGCTTGGACACCCAATCAACACAAAACAATATTTCTCTAGCACATTTTTTTGGTAACACTGACGCCTTGAGTGCGCCAATGTCAAAAATAAAAACATGGTGCATTGTTTGGGCATTACTTCACCACTGTTTAAAATGTATTTTTGTTTTTTTTTAGTTTTCAGGTGCGGGCACCTCGATCCTTCGATTGATTGATGCACTGACCGCGAGGATGACATGTTGCTCAAAAACCCGAAAATTTTGACATCAGCTGCCGAAATAATTGCCTACAAAAAGTTCTCTGCACTATATCGGTCTTTTCTACACACACCTAAGCCCCGTAGTTCTTGTGCAAAATTGTGGGTTGTAACCCTCACCAAAGTTATCATCAAACAATCGTATCGACGCCCGGGCTCACCGAAAATACTTGTTTTTTTACTCTAGAAACTATCGACCCGCTTAAACGTTGCTGTTACAGTCTTCATTGGCCTAATGAATCTATATGGAATGTTCGAGATAAATAGGCAAGCAAAAACTGTCATTTCACTCTAGCATTTCGTGTATACCAAATTTGCCAGTATATTTGAGCAAATCCGGTTTTTTAAAAATGCTGCTACACACTTATAATCTCATAATTACGTACCTTCTTCGGCCGACTGCAACCATTCTACAAACTTGCGCATTTGTTCGAGGAAATGCATTTTACCCTTGCTGGAGTGGGCGTCCTTGTACCATCGCAATATGATCTCCTCGGACAAGACCTCAGCTACAAAGAGCAAATAGTTATAGGAATTGTTGAACAAACTGACAAGTGCTAGCGACTCACTTTTGTAGAAGAGCAGAATGATTTTTTGGAAAGCCTTCATGAAGTTCATGTTCTCGTAGCAGAACTCTTGCACCTTCAATATCAAAGCGAGCTCCGAGCGATCGGTGGAAGCGAAAGCCTGCAGCAGTGGGCAGTAGGGTCTCAGGTGTCGCACTGCTTGCTCGGTGACAAGCTCTTCCTTCTTATTCCATTCGCCGAGCGACATAATGGTGGACCAAATCTGCAAAACAAGTAAGAGTAGTCGTTCAAAAAAGTTTCGCTCACTTTCCTGCCGCTCGATTACTTACAATTATTATAATCTCATGATCGGGAATGTTTGTTCGCAGCGCAAACTCTTTTATGTCTGCGGTGATCTCAGAGTGCGGTTTCTCGTCGTTAATATCATCGATGAGCGTTTGCTGGAGTTCGCGTTTGGCCTCCTGGCTGGCCTGTGCCTTGTGTAATTTGATGATTTCGGTAAGGTCCTTCTCAAGAAAAACTTGTTTCAGATATTCCTCAGTACGTTTGTTTGGTGGGAAAAAGTCCATTAGTCTGCAAAGCAATGCACAATACTTATTAAATCCTGTGCGTTAAGCCTGAGCTGCTAAATTCAGTAACACAAAACTATGGTACGTTTTAAAAGCTGTTTGAAACTGAACTGACACCCAAAACACGTCAGTGGTGTATTTGCGTAAGCAATTCAATCCCCAAGTACGCGAGTACATTACTATAGGAGAGTTAATTAAAGAAATTAACATGCTAATACATCAATCCCATCCTGAAACTCTCCGTGCTGTGTCACATATGGCAAAGGATTATATGATTTTATGACTGTCAAAGCGATTATTGGCCAAAGGAATCTATGGGTAGATGCTTGGACACCCAATCACTCTAGTTTTGCTCTGGCGCACAACAACACTGGCCTTGATAAGGGCATTTCATGCAAAACCGTTCTCAAAGTGCGCCACTGATTATTACAACAAAGGAATTTAAATCAACCAAAAACTATTTTCACAAAAAAGTCTATGTTAAAAATTAAAATACACACAAATATCACATCAACTTACTTGCTTTCGAGTCCACCCTTTTTGAGAGCTTGTACCAGATATGCAATGCCCTTCTCCTGCTTGAAGGTGACAAATACCTCTACGAGAAAGTCGAGTGCAATGCCATCCTTAATTAAATGCTCATTGTTCAAGACCAACAAAACATTCGGGGGCACAGAGCCATTAACTAGAAAAGCATCAGAGGCAGAGAAAAGTAAAATGTTAGGGTTTTTTTTTTAAAGTGTACATGATTATTGTATTAAACTGATTAAATGTTTTTGGGTTTGTGTCTCTTGCATCTGGGGCATAATTCAAAAGTCAGTACACCAAAAAATTGTCAATTGATTTTCCAACTATATAATAGTTCACGCAGGAGGTAAATGAGCAACTGTGCAAACCAAATTTGGATAGTTGGAAGGAAAACATGTTGAAGTGAGGAACACCAGATGACTCCCGTATTTTGCTTCACCTGTCAACTTCACTGATGCCCACAATAACTGTGCTCTAAAAATGTAACCACTCACCTAGCCAAAGGGCTGTCATGCGCGCCAGTTTGGTGCGTTCGCTTGGAGTAAAGCCTTTTATGAAGACTAACACCTTCTTCATTTCCTCCTCGAACATCTTCTCCAAGTACTTATATCGACGCATGAGCTTGACGAATACCTGCGGAAGGAAAAAAAAACCAAAATAAAACCACGACGAAAAAGGTAAAGATACAACTCGTGCTTTACTCCATTGTAGAAACATTAGAAATCTTCGAATTGCAAGTTTACTTTTAGCACAAAACAAAGACAAGTAAAATGTTGCGTTTCATCTCGCACACATTCGACACCGATTACTGCAATGATATTATGGAACCAAGTTCGGCCCACCAACTAATAACCGGCTCTAATTGTGTGCACATAAATTATAAAAAGGGTGAGAGAGTGTGGGACACTGACCTGCTCATGGTTGCGCATCGCTTCCATGTCTTCGGGTGCTTCGAATATACAGTAATTTGTGCGTGGTTTCTCGCCATCCTGAGAAATCGATCCTCCGGGAACTGTAATTCGAGTGAATGTTAAATTAATTAAAAGTGAATAAATAAACCACCAGCGCGACCAGCACTTACCAAGGAGACCACCAGCAATTAATATGTCAAAGAGTACTTCGCCGTAACGACGATAATCAAGTTTGTTACCAGCGCTGTCTAGATATTTAAAGATTTGCTCCAAGTCGCCTTCAGTTTTTTCGAGACCAGCAATGACCGCATCACGGAATCCCGTTGGGTCATATTTCTCTCTTTCATCTGAAACGGCAAAAAATCGAAATCTTGAAAAGTGCACAATATATTTGTAATTTGACGTTTGTCAAAGTGATTATTGGCCAATGAATTCTATGGGCAGAAGCTTGGACACCCAATCACTTTAAATTTGCTCTGGCAGACAACAACACTGGCATTGATAAGAAAAACTCTACACAAAACCGTTTGAATCGCCGCTTGCCACTCGAGTATTATTACTTAAAAAAGGATAACCAGATATTTGTGGAACTTACCTCTTTTTCTGGTCTTGATGCGCTGACCTGATAGTACTGGTCTTTCAATTTTTTGACTCATACAATAAATTGCTGCAAAAAAACGAGAAATTCTTCAATCAAATATTACGTTAACCAACTGTTCTGAAAATATATTTTACGGCACAACTTAAAATAATTATTGAATTTCTGCAAAATCACAACTGCTGACATTTGATATGGGCCGGACGCAGGCGGCAAAACACATGTGTGCGGATAGAAATTCCGAGATTGACATTTTTTTTGTTCCTTTCAGCTACGCTACATTTGGCATTGATACTCAATTCCAGCAGCAACAACAATTTAAAGTGAAAGTACAATAACAAAATCCCGAACTTAAAGAAATATGAAACCGACACGTTTTACTGTGTGTGTGTGTGTGCTAATAACAATGCTTTTATGCGTTTTTAGCATTTTCAAGCTACAGTTCGCCCATGTCAAACATAACCTTACAATGGCACTTTATCACTAGGCGTTCGAAGTCGAAGGTAACCAGCTAAACAAATCTACGAACTTAATGTGACGAGGGAACGCAGTACGTGCCACTGCTCATTTCCCTGTCTTCGAATTTCGAAACAAGTGAGAAATCCCATTTACACTCCAAATGAAAGCACAAAAGTGTAACTGGCGATAGCGGGGGGAAAAAAATTCAGAAAACGAGGTCAACGCACAACAACCACACCAAGAGCCCGTTTAAATCACTTCGACTTTCCGTCGACCGCTTACATACTCTCTAAATATAGAAATTTCTACTATAATTAATCACGTGTGGCTGCCGGATGTTTGTTCACTTTTAAGAGTCTGCCTACTCACCTCTTATTATTGTCAGCAAAATGACTACTTACAAGCGTAAACTACGGGGAAAACAAGCGATTTTCAAGTGCACCCAATACACTTCCGACTGCCACGACCTCGCTGCTAGTCAAAAACAAATGATTGAGATAAGTTCGTCAGAAATAATTACAAACGCTCGCACAGTCGTGGCTACCACACAAATGTCTTCTTTTGCTTCCTTTCAGTCGTTCGTTTCTTACTTTTCTTCTGCTAGTCGAATTCTCTTTTACGTCCGCTTCTCCGCACTTCACACCAAAAAATTTACAAGCTGACACGCACGCACACTCACACAACTGTTGATTGGACTTTCTTCGGACGGCGAAACGCAATTTCTTGTTGTTAATACTGCATAAACTCTTTTCGTTTATCACAAGTTTTTGCTTTCTTCGCTACTTTAAAAACTAAAATCTTTATAAAGTATACGACTGACAAATGCGATACAACTTTTTTTCGAATCTGTTAAAAAAAACAACGTCCACCAACAGCTCACTCTGCCACACCAACCTAAATTGCCGAAGCGAACAACCGAAGTGAAACCACGAAAGCGACATTTTGAGCGAAGTCGCTGATAAACCTTCGAAAATCCCACGAATTCCGCCAATTCGCTCGGTTCGGTTCCGTTGTGTTTGCTACACGAGACGACGCCATCTTGGTTGCGAAATAACCAGCCAGCGAAGTCGCATGAAAATTTTCGATAGGTAGGCGAAAACAACTGTGCCCAAGTGTAGGCAGCACTGCCCACAAGCTAAATGACAAAGCGTAAACCGCCTGCACTACCAATGCGATGTGACCCCTTTGACTTCCGCTTTGCTTACGCATTACATTAACTAATTCAATTAGACTTTCTCTTCCTGTTTGAGGTCCTATTGTTTATACAACTGAACAAAGCAACGTAATCGCCACCAGCAACAAAGTTTCGGGTGACGCAAAACCCGAAAAGCCAAGTGGATGACATTTGCCATCCATGATTCAGCCTTGTAAACGCACCACGCTGCTGCTCAATTTGGTTGCTTAGCATTTTTTTGGGAAAAACAGTCACAAAATAAAAAACGTATGCATTGCAAATTTCGCAGCAGGTCGAGTGCAAATTGCAGCACATTTTGTACTTACGGTTAAAACAAAAAAAAATTTAGCTCGGCCGAGAAAGTACGATTTAACTTTGCTTGGATATGAACACACACCACTTTGGTTTGAAAGCAGAACGGGAAGTGAAAATTCACGAAAAAATTTTTAACGAGCGTCAAGTCAGCAACGTTGATACAAATCAGCTGAATCGGCTGACACGGGCACAATGAATGGCAACGGCACAGCGTGACGCAGAGGACGCAAAAATGAGCGGAAAATATATGTATTTATGGGGAATTTTTTTTATATACTATGAAAATATACAAAAAACTATTTAATCAAAAGTTGACAATTAATGAAAATGAAATATTACAGGGTTTTTATATTTTTATTTTATTTTATAAAAGCTTATATAAAAATAACAATTATTATATAAACTAACAAAAATTGAGCAGCGCTAGCAACGGAGGCTTTCGGCTGGCTGGTGAATGAAGGCTGGTTTAGATGCGGCGAAGGAGGTCGGTGTCCTTAAGGAACTTGTAAAGTATGGAAATGTTGTTGGCTGTGGGATCCATTAGCAGTGTAAGAGGATCGATGTTCCTGAAATTTTGAGATCTGATGTTTTCTAATTCTCGGCAAAATACTAGTAGATGGGTAATGCTGAGCGTCGAGTTGCAAAATGGGCGCTGGGTTGGTCGGCTACCATTTAATAGATGAGCGTTGGTAATGATGGTGTGTACAATGCGAAGGCGAGTGTAAGGAGTGATGTAGTTAGTCGGAATAGATGTCGGGTAGCAGGGTTTAGTGCGATTAGTGACAGCACAAGTGCTGTCATTCAGCTGCATTCCTTCAGGAAACAGAATTCTAAGCCAAAGCTTTGAGTTCACAGCGAAATGCGACCGCATCGATAATTGTGAATGAATGCCAGTTTGGTGCGGCGGCATTGTGAATGCTACGACCAGATGATAATTTCGAACGCTGCCCCATTCAAGTGGCCTGCAAAAAGTAAATATATTAAGTTTGAATAAATTTAAAAAGGACTATGAGCACGTTGCTGCAAATCGCACGTAGAGCGGTCCCATTGCAACTGTGGTGCGGGGCGCGTCAGGTGAGCACCACTGCGCCAGTGTCAATGAAGGAAAGTGAGTATGGCGCTCCACTGGGCTCTTGGGTTGTTTCATAACCTGTTTGTTGCCGCTATTCGATTTTTAATAATTTTCCAATTTCACACACGTAGTACACGAAAAAGTAGAGCAGAATGCGCTAGTGCTGCAGGCTGTTCAAGTGCCGTCGCCGCGGGCTAATAAAATGCTAAAAGCTGCCTGCAAGGAGGGCTTCTGTCCGGAGTGCACGATGGGCCTGGACATCAAGCATACCGATGTACTAATACTGTCGCAGTATGTGCGTTCGGATGGATGCATGCTGCCCAAACGTATCACAGGCTTGTGTCACCGGCAACAGAAACGCATTGGCACACTGGTCACCATGGCACAGAAGGCGGGCCTAATGCCCAATTTGGCGCCCGCATGGAGTAAAAAAGATCCAAAAAAGCGATATGGCTGGAAAAAGTTCAACAAGTACTTCTTAGAGGAGACAATAAAATATTAAATTGAATAGAAAATAAATATTTGTTTTGATAGTCGGTTGGTGACGGAAACGTAACAGTTTAGCAATTAAAATTATATATAATTGGAAATGAAAATGAAAGAAAAATAAAAAAAAAATATGAATCTGGGCAAACGGTAGTGGAAACAACAAATGAACGGAAAAGGTAGAGAGGTAGGTGGTGTATAATCAGAAGCAACTTGTTAGATTGAATGTTGTTTTAGCATATCTTTAGCGCTGTGCTCTAAAAAAGTGGCATACAGTAAACAAATATAATAATAAAACATAACTATTGAACTCGGTTTTGTGACAATCGTTACTTCAACAAAACACTTGAGTGTTTGCCAGGAGTAAAATAAGAATACATATTCCTTTAACGTGTAATTTCGGCCATTTCTTATCTCCGCCCACCGAGGCCGGGGACCAAGCAGTGGGAGACAGATTGTTGCATGCTTGCAAAACTGTTTTTCGAAAAACAATTGAAGCAAGTGCCAGCCAGCAAATTGATGACATTTCCGATTTGCGAGCGGTGCGCTTTCAAGTTTGTTTACCCGCCACGGTTCGCAACTACACAGGACCAACAACAGAAACACCAAAAAGTCGTTTTCGATGACGATTGGGTGGCGGCGGTTGGCAATGTTTCCGGGACAATTGAGTGGTAAACACTTTGCGGTAATGGCGCTGCAGCAATCGTAGGTGGTTGCTGTTCTTGTGCGAAACAAATTTGAGGAATTTTACGTAGATTGTTGTTACCAATTTTGATCCGTCACAGAATGCAAAATGTAGTTTAGGCAAAATATAGTTTAATCTCATAGAAGGTTATGCGAATAGTTTTGACTTCTAAGCCATTTAATTTAAACACGGTTTTCCAAATCTACAACATTGAGATTAGGAAATATAGAAGTTAGGAACACAGTGCGCTAATTAAAAGAAATTGTGTTGTACGTTGTACTTAATGGTATGTAAAAGTTGTAAGCGATGAGTAGCGTTTCGGCTCATTTGTTCACAGTGAAGCCTGGCACACGGGCGTACTCCAGACCTCTATTTCGTCATCAGGTCATGATCGCACTGGTGTCGTTCTAGTGCCGCCAACATGGCGTCCAAAAAGTCACTCAGGCAAATTTTTTCATCGATTCCAAGCTGCGAATTGGCCATGTACACAGCGTGTGCCAGGAACGGCAGCTTGCGCAGAGTTCGGCCACTTAGTCCAATACTACGCTCCGCCAGTGCACTTAAGAGCCCCTCATGCCCATCGTCCGCAGTCAGCGACTCTGAGCTCAGTATGCCTACGCGCATCATTTCCACCAACATGGACTCGTAAATGCGCCTAATGGCCGCTACGCTGGGCAGTCCAATGTACTGCTTGATGTCGGCACGGTCCAGGAATGCAAGATCGATGCTGTCGGCCAGATTGGAGGTGGCCAGTATGAGCACGTTCGAATGCTCTTTGATACTGTCCAGCTGCGTGAGCAGTGCATTCACCACGCGCATGGCGTCCTTCGGCTCCTGGCCGGACATGCAGTTGCGGGCATAGGCCAGCGATTCCACCTCATCAATCAGTACGCATACGAGATTGTGTGGGTCGACTACGATCTCGCGTATGCGCGCAAAGAGCCGCATCACCAGCTTGCCGCTCTCCGAGAACCATTTGGAGAACAAGCTGTGGCTGTTGATCTCGATAAGATGGGTGTGGCGGTAGGCACGACATGTGCGAATGGCCAGTTTTTGCGCTAGTCCTTTGCAGAGGCTCGTTTTGCCAGTGCCAGGCGGGCCATGCAGCAGTATGAGCCGATTGCAAGAAATGATGTTCTGATTGACACAGTGCTGCGAGAAGGTGAGCGCAGACAGGGCGAATTTCAGCAGCTGGAAAGGTATTTGCAGGAATTGAAGCTCATACTGCAAACAAGTATCGCATACTGACCTTCTCTTTTAGTCCATTCTCATAGATGAGATTCTCCCAGAGGCCTACGAATGAACTCGATGGCAACAGCCAGTGATTGGAAGCCGGTACGGCGTCGCCATCGGCGCCGTCTGCCTCGAACGTTTCCAGTTCCATCTCGCGTCGGTGAGCATAGTAGAAATAAAAGGTCAAATGCTTCAAGTCTTGCTCATGCAATGGCTACAATGGCAAACAAGGAATACAATTAAAATAAATGTTAAAAATATAATTAAAAAATTAAAATAAAATTGAAGAGCAATAAGTAGAGACACTTGAACGCACCTCGCCCACTCCCTTTGCATCGCACTCGAGCAGCAGTGTCTGCACCTGTGCCAAATCTCGAAAAGTCTCATTGCCATCCACAACGTCTAAATCGATACTGGTGAGCGTATTCACCGGTGGCTGTTTCTCTGATAGATATTCCTTAATAGTCGGCTTGAGCTGAGACTCCAGCACCTCCAACCGCCTGGAAGTGGAGAATTAGGCACGAATGGTATTGAATAAATCTTCACTCACTTTTCGCTTTGTTTGAGGCAAACCTCAACGTGCACGACGTGCTGGGCGCTAAACAAACTCATTTTTGAACTACACAAAAATTTTCCGTCAAGCTCAGCTTATTTACGCGTGCTGCTTCTTTCACACCGCTAGCACTGTTCACAATAGAGCGAGTATCGAGGATTGAGATAAATGACCCGTCGGTATTTTTCTGCCACCTAGCTACAAAAATAATTATCTTAAAATAACGATCAGTTAAACAACAAACAATGAGTAGGTTAAAAGCAAATGCATATATACAAAGTGTGTGTAGAGTAAGAATTTTTGTATATGTAAAACATATACATAACCTATGCGAATACTTAAATTACGAGAAAGGAATTGCTCAAAATACATTTCTCAATGCCTAAGCTCTATACCTACATATAACTGTTTATGTTATACATGTGTTGAAAATGTTTCTGCATTTATTGCATTTAATTCTCTCCTGGATTTTCCAATTTCGACCGGTCGAAACTTCAACCATTTAGACTTGAATTGCTAATGAAGTGTGCCGTCAATATGTGCCAGACGACATAAACATAGTCCTCGTTCGCGTTCGTTGGGCGCTCCGGCATGGGGAGTTGGAGTGGGCGTGGGAGCGTTGGCCAATTTCGCTTCAAAATTGCAGCGCGTAAATATGTATAAGGAAAAAAAAGAAATGGGTGAGGGAAGAAATTGTAAATTGAAAAATTTGCGCCATTTATGCAGCGAACGTGACTGGAAATGTGATGCGGCTTTGATGTGGTGTTTACGCAGTAACCAGTCAGTACAACTGGAGGCGCGTGGACAACGAAGCAGCGTGTACAAAGGGGTGGACGCAAACATGTATGAGTGTGTGTGCATGCAATGTGGGCATGTACTGGCAGGGCATAGGAAGCAGCATGCATCCCGGAAGCTTTGCAGACACATTTGATTGTAGAATCCATGACATTCGTCGCTAAAGTCAAAAACACGGCAACAAGAACTGAGATGCAGAAACTATCACCAAGAAAGTGTGTAATTTCTTGATATATCAACTATCAGCTAAACTCGAAAAAAGTGAAATTTCAAGTATGAAAAGTAAATATACAGTCGTGTCTGGATATAGTGAATTAATTATTGCAAGACCTGTTCACAGTATTGAGGTTGTTGACTATATCAAGGTTAACATTTTTGTTCAAAAACTCGTTTTATTTGCTCAATATACACTTTTTGTTTTTTGCTTGAAATTGCTTTCAAATTGTTTTTCAATATTTAGAGGCTCCTGTCAAAATTTGGGTGTTCACTATATCCAGGTGTTCACTATACCCAGACACGACTGTATGTACGTACATTATACATACATATGTACAATACCAAGTTTATTTATTTATAAATTACAAAAGTCAAAACTGTCAGGATGAAAAGGTTTATTTGATCATACACAACCCGCAAAAAATCTGTATGAAAATTCTTATTTTTTAACGGAAGAGAAGTAATACAAATATTTACCCTGCCCTTGCCACATTCTTCGTGGGAGTCCTGCGGATCGAGTCTTGTGTAGTGGTACCACATAGTCGTCAAGACCGACACTATTAAATGGGCCACACAACTTGCAATATGCACGCCGTTATGCGCTAGTGTCAGGTTGCCACTCGCGACACTTGCAGGCACCGATGCCGTTTGACCAGCAATAGCGTAATACGCTTAATGTAAACAAAGCACTTATGCTGACTCGCCGACTGGGTTCAATGATCGATACCGCGGCGCGAGCAGTGCAAGCGAGATGGATCCCACCAACCGCAGCGTTCTAACGGAAATGTGCGAGATCAGCATATTGCCCTTCTTCTCGGATTGGTCAATAGAATTAGTACACTGGAATAATGGGCGGAGTGTTGGAATGCTCAAACTGGTATAACAGTTATGATTTACTTTATAAACCCCCGTTTTTCCAAAATAAAGTCGACTTCTGTTTTACAATCAAAACGCACTTGTTGCCTTTTTATTTACCCAGAAGTTCAGGTCGGCTTTTTAGCCAAACCAAGTTGGCGTGGCTCGCCCTTAAGCCAACCCGAACAAAACAGACGACACAATTAAAGATATTCACATTACACTTGAATCAATTTTTTGGCCTCACGCCCACACCATGTCTACAATAACAACACCAACCACATTGAAAACAGTTACGTGACACTTGCACAAATATGTCAAATTCAATAACAGACACAGCGACGCGCATGGATCCTTTGCTCTTTAAAAACTTCTTTGGCTGACATGAGGGTTACAGCAGACAGGAGTGTGTGGCTGCAGGGGGTTGGGGCGTTAACAGTATAAGCGTATTGGCGCTTGACTGCAATGGATGCCACAGCGTGCACTTCCGGCTATTTTTCTCTCAGAAAAAGGAAGGCAACAGTACACAAATATAGAAACACTCACATACTCAAAAGTTTGCACGTTCTGTATAAAAATTTGCAGCTTTTTTTCTGCCGTTGTTGTTTTTTTTCGACGGCCGTCGAAAATGTCGAGCCATTTCTCAAACGAAACTGTCTCGGTCTGGGAGCGCATTCGAGGATAATAGCAATGACAGGAATAAAAGGATATTGACATTCTTAAAATTTTCTCCAAAATGGAGAAACGAAAAAACGCTACAACAACAAATACGTAGCCATATTTCATTGTGTTGCAACAGAGTTCAATGCTGGGCAGAGCGGGTGGAACGGTGGTACGGCTAAACAAAAATCTTTACAACGCCCGAGAAAACCGCTCACCCACATACGAGCAGCGGCGGGCTACGCTTAAGCTGCACGATTGTTGTCGCGACGCAAACCTTCTGGCATTGCATTATTGGCTTTTAGCAAATGCATTTTGCGCTGCTTGCAGCGACTTTTTTCGGACTATCCGAAGCCTTTCGGCGTTGCGGGCTGAAAGCAGCTCATCAAAGCAGCGTTTTGGGTTGCGGATTGGGAGCGTGGGTCAGTTTTGACATCTTTGCGAATGTTTTTATTGTCTTGGCTTTGTAAAGAGTATTGGGTTGTTGACACTTTGCTCGGGGCCAACAATGTCGGCTTCGATCAGTTGCGTTGGACATACCGTCTCACCTGATGACTAATTTAATCTACGATTTTCTAAAGTTGTAGCACTGTTACGTTGGCCGTTGTCACAAAGCATGAATATTGCCAGTCATTGTCTTTAGTTTAGATAATTAAAAAAAAAAAAAATGTGGAAAACATATTCTACATTACTTTATGTTTGTATGTGTATATGTACTAAAGTTTCATAATTTATATTTCTATTTATTTGGCAGTTAATTTGCGTAACGCATTTTCGCGCTATAAATCAGCTGGCAGCATGCGGCGTCCAACATAAATCAATATCTGCAAAAAACCATAAACGACAAAAACAACAGCAACAACATCAAACAACATAAAGCCTCACCACGAAACGAAAAACAACCAAAGCGTCGAGGGTTATTTATGTTTGCACACAAATGTTTTAAAAATGTTGAATATTTCATTCGCTGGACAATAATAAAGGCAAAATTTCATGTTAGGATAAGTGTTGCACACACACAACAAAAATAAAAGCAAAAAATAATAACGGCATTTGGCAGAAGCTCACAACTTGCAACAACGCGCGAACAGCTGAAATAAAATGTTTAATAGACTCGGCCGCAAGTGGGACGAGTAGTTCGTGTTTGTGTGTGTGTGTCTGGTGACAGTAGGCGTCAATGTCAACAAGGCGCGTCGCACAATAGAAATCAAATTGATTTCGTTTGCCGCATCCGATACCTCATAAGTAGCAAACACAATTCTTCAGCTACAGCTACAGCAAATGTTAGTAGCAGCCATAAAATGTGTGTCGTTGTCAATTCGAAGCTAGCTGCGATCGTTCTTCAAAGTCCTCCACCTGACTAGACACCGAATATATTCGGTAAATATATATTTACCGCATCAGATTTGTAGCAGCATTGCTGATTAGAACGCATCACTAGTCGAAAGCTCGAAAAGAAGAGAAACTTAAATTTCCATTCAAAAATGTTTCGTCAATAAGCCGACACCGTTGTCGGTGCAGTCCTGGTGAAGGCAAGCAACTAGTTAAACGTCAACGAAGAAATTGCAGCATTTCCATGCAATCAATTCTTCACAGCAGCTGCAGACACGAACAACACGAACCATAGCAACAATACCAATAATAACAATAACGTTTTCTATCATAGTCTGCCATTTGTTTACACTTCTGCTGCGTATAAATATTTCTGCTGTAATTTTTCGTTTTTGCTTGCAGTTTGTCTGTTTTCTAGTTCACCAACTAAGCCATGCTGCGCCCGCCACTTTCATTGTCATTGTGCTGTGCGCCCGGTTTCTCCTTTCGCAACTCTCTAACTGCGGCTCTGCTCCAAACGCCAGTCGGGTGCTCCATGTGCTGCTCGGTGCATGTGTATCGTCGGCCCTGGATGCGGCCAAAGCTTCGTGCCGCACGCGTGCGTTGGCTTTGTATCGGTGCGACGACATGGCCGCCGGTGTTTGGCTATCGGCGCTGCTGGCGCAATTACTTTTATCTACATATGTACATATTTTATTCCCTTCGTTTGAATATTCAAACGGCGGCGCTGCTTTCGTCGCCGTGGCTGCCCTGCCGTGTATTTGTGGGAAAACTTAAGCAAACAATTGACATTGTGTTAACGCTGAAATGATT
This sequence comes from Melieria omissa, assembly GCA_963971225.1. Classification (NCBI taxonomy): domain Eukaryota; kingdom Metazoa; phylum Arthropoda; class Insecta; order Diptera; family Ulidiidae; genus Melieria; species Melieria omissa. Next base: position 57,677,184 of record OZ020267.1, on the reverse strand, counting down.
TCAATTTCAATTGCAATTTCGAACTCGATGTCGCCTTCGATTTGGATTTTAAATTTCAGCGCCGCTAACGTGCCACCTCCCTCCCTTGCCTTGTCTCACTATTTGTTCGGCGAAAATAGTTTATACTCACAAAGCAACAACAATATGTGGTCATTGTTAATTGGGTGCGCACCCGCTCACTATTTCCGTTTGCTGCGCGAAAACTTTCAGAGTGCTTCACTCGCCAAACGCTGGCAGCTCCCGCAGATCTTTTACATATATCTACACATACATACATATCTGTGAAAGTGTGTGTGTGTGTGTGTGAGTGCGTGCTTTAGTTTCACTGCAGCCAATGGCAGAAGGAAATTCGGTGTTTGGCTCGCGCACTGCGCTTATATTTCAATAATATTGTACATATTGGCAGTCGCCATCACCCGGCAGCATCGTCCGCTCCGGCACTTCCGAAATCGAATGCGCTTTGGCAATCGCATTGTACTCCATTAGGTTGTCGAGCATGAAGTTGAAAATTGAAAGCAAACATTATCCATTTCCAGAGATTATATGCCAAATGGATGCAATTCTTTTAGTTTTTCTTCGATTTGTGTTTTATGCTGCTTCCATTTCTTCTAGCATTTCTCAACGTTGTCGCTACGTTCTTCAAAGTGGACGATTTTTTGTTGGTGCAATTGTTGCCAGAGTGCCAGAGCCGGTGTCCTTCGCTTCCTGTATTCGGCAACCGAGTCATTGCGCTGCGTACAGTTTGGCACTCTATGCGCCTATGTGTATGTGTGTGTGTGTTTTTATTGCCGAATGTTGTTCGAAAGGAAGTGCAGACAATAATCGAAATCAGCTTGCAAGCAGAAAAATCGTTGTCGCTGTTTGTGTCCTTTGTGTTGCCTGCGCTCGCTGCTCGCATTTTCTTATTTGCTTTAACGTAGCGTTTGCTTTTTATTTACGTTTACAACCTCATGGATCGCGCTGCTGGTTGAATGACACTGCAAGTGGCACAAGTCGTTGACTAGCTGTGCTCACTTGACAAGTGAATTTCAAAATTGCAAAAATTTCGATTACATAGATTCTGGGTTGGTATGGTTTCCTATAGTAGAAAGCAAGCGGGGAAGGATTTTTGCAATATCTGCAATGTCTGACTTTACCAACCAACAACTGAAGAGAATTGTAATTAATGTGCCTGGTCGATTTCTTAGAATCATCAATTGGGCCACGTGTTAGCTAAAAAAGTTAAAAATTAAGAGCAAAAATTGAAAAAACTGCTGCATTTCTGAATTATCGTATTAGCAGTTCCCCTTGCATATTTTCCACTCCGTACACCGGACACACTCCTTTTTTCCACAGTCCTGTGCAGCAGTGGCGGGTTGGGATCTGCACCGCAGCACCACCATTGCTTTCGCAATATCGTCTCGTTGCCTTTTTTCCGTCTTTGACTTGACACTGACGTTTTATTGACAAGCGCCCAGCCGCAATTTGTGTAATTAATGGTTTGCCCTCGACCATAATTTCAATAACTCAACAATTTCGCTTTAAGCCAAGTACGTATTTTTTCCTTGGAACAAAGAGGCAACGAAAGAAAGAATATGCAGAGAAGAGAACCGAAACGAAAAACCCACAAAGAATTTCAATTAAATCAACGCAAGCGTTGAGAGGCGTTGCAGAGTGCGGGTGGACAGCTAGTGGACCCAAAACAGGCAAACGAGTTTGGGTGGGAGGGGTATGGCGAAGCGTGGGAACAGTAGCTGGACAGCAGCGGATGAAAATCGCAAGCATGGAAACAAATTCAAAATGGAAATTGTTTGGTTTTGGATGGAAATCTGCGGTTGCAATTTAGCGCCAAAATAAGTCCGAGTAAATTGCCGCTGCCGAAGGGCCCCGTCGCTGCGCAAAGTGGAATTTGAAAAAACATTGCAAAAGTGTTCAGTACGACTTATGTAAGGCTATGTTATATAGAAGAGAAGATGTTTAACCCTTTCATTACGATTTTGGCTGGTGAAGATATTTCTGTATAATTGAACTAAATGTGCTGTAAATAAGTAAAAGAACATGTTTACATAATTTCAGATTTTTTTTATGCACAAAGAGCACGCTTACACTTCTGAACGTATACCAAGTATGAATTAGTTAGGTTATGCTAAAAAAAACACGTGTTGTGAAGTACTGACTACAGACTGCTGTTTAGTCCCATCCCAGCACTTTAAAAGCGAATACTTTTCGCACCAGTAATTTTTTAACGGCGTCAGCGTTCATCCATTCGTTCATCAGTGCACACTTACTCTGGTTTTCGGACTTGTCACCTCAGCCAATAAAACCTTTTTTATTCAATGTTGTTTGAGTCAAGACTTATATCAATCAGCGCGCTGTTTGATGCTCCACATTATGCACTGATGATCGCTGATCGCCCTTTTATCTTGCTCACCCCTGTCCTTACCTCACGGTTTGTTGGTCCTAAAACGTTTGTACATTATTACTCGCAATTCATTTCCCTATCATTTTATTGTTGGCTGGGTCTTGTTGCTGCTGCAATTGTTGTTGTTGTCGCTGCTTTTGTCTATGCAATTACTTTGATTAATAGGCCTCGCACTGACCATTAGCCGACGCAGCAACTCTGCATCCGTTTCTCTTTAATCTTTCATGCAATTTGTTGAGGTCCACTCCCATTTCCAGTCAGCGGCTCAATTCCTTCTACTTAACCCCTTTGTCCGGTTGGTTCGGCGAATTCAGCGCACTGCATGCGGCCGCCTGCTGCAGCCGCAAGTGTGGCCACCGCCCGGACGACACTTGCAGCCATTTGTCGCCTGAAGGACAGCCCGATGTGGTGATGTGTAGTTGTTGTAATTAAAATTAACTATTTGCCGTTTCCGGTAGGCTGTTTTGCACAGTTTTTCATCTATTGTTGAATTTGTGTTCTTATGTTTTCATGCGGCGAAGTGCCGAGCAGAGGCACGCCGAGGCCACTTTCCTAATTAGATTATGGATTAAGAATGTGTGTGTGTGTGTGTGTGTGTGTGAATATGCAATTGAATGCGGGACGCAGGCGAGGCAAAGTTGTTGGCATGACCGTTATGTCAAGTAGTCCACTTCGGAAGGCTGGTGCAGGCGGGAGCTGAAAGAATGGCTCTCATCGCATGCCACTTGCCGTTGCCGCTGAATGCCAGTTCGCCTGTCACTTTGATTGTCAGATTAATTTTAATTGAAAAATGTTGCCGCTGCTTCTTGCGTGTTGGGGCGCGTGGCGGGCGCTGATAGCGAGCGCTGCAGCAAGTCAGCACAAATTTTTTCGTTGTCTGTGTTTTCTTTCGCTGTCCAAGTGACTTCCAATGCTTCTACACTACATAAATCAAATTTACTTCAAGTTATTGAGGAAAAACGCTGTGGAAAAAGTAATTAGTAAAATTTTACATTTTATGCGCACTCACCTCAGGCGAGAGCCGCTCGACTTTGCCCTGGAGTGAAGCGAGGCATTTCCAATAAAGCGCAGTGGTGTTAGTGGAGGCGTTTTAATGAAGGGGAGGGGAGCAAAGGCGCCGCAGCTGTCGTGATGGCGTATCATTTATATTCCTTTTTAATGAATTCCAAATCAATCATGGCGCCCGGCTCGGCTGAGCAGGTGGGGGAACGGAAGAACGCATAACACTTGAGTGCAACGTTTTGTGGGCGTTGGACTGTTGGAATTCGATGAACCAGCGGATCCTCGCGCTGTCAGTGTCAGCGCAACGGGCGCTTCTTCAGCCGAGTTTGTGGGCATGCAAAGTTATTATTACTTTTGGTCAAAAATTTAATTGAAAACGTTGCTGGCGTTGAAAGAGTTGCAGGAAATGTTACTTTGCGCTTGTGCACCGAATTGCATAACCATTCAACGATAAGAAACGAATTCATCACTTCCAGCTGCTGGTGGTTGTTGTGATGCGAAATTAATCAGCAGAACGGTCCAACGGTCAGATTGCCAGGCTGCGCTCAATTAACTTCAAGTGTATTAAATGTATGTTGACGTTGAGCTGAAATTCTGTCGTGTCTGCGTTCCCTGTTGCCTTCGTCTCGCCTACGGACTTTACTTTCTATCCCTCTCTGTCCTTCTCTCTCTCTCAATACATCCCACCCGCTACTGCGTCATTGTCGTCCATTTGTGGTCGTGTTCGCTGTTCATTTGATTGCCATTTCATTTGACTGTGTGTCCTTTGCCGAGGACTTTTGTTTTGCTTTCTTTTTCCTCAATTTGTCTCGTTTGCCATTGGTTTTATTGTTATTGTTGGGCTTGAGGGAAATTAATTTGAAATTAAATGCACATTAGTAGTTGTTGTCGCCTCGCCTAATTAGGCGCTAGTTAAATAGTTAGTTGATCGCAAATCGGCTTTAATTGTTTTAAATAGTTTACTCGAAAAATTAGGTTTGCGAACGAGCGATTTCGTTTTCCGTCACGTTGACTTTAATGTGCACTTTAAATCGTTTTACACATTCTGGCACGTAAAATGGAAAACGAATATTAACCAACCAACAACGACGATGCGATAAGTGACATTGTTGTGAGCACGCGCCCGCATCAATGCGTAAAATGCGATTGCCACCGAACACGTCGCACACTTTGTCGGTGTGTGCGTGCGAGTGCGTGTGCGTGTGGCAGCCAGGATAACAAAAACAACAATACTACCGTTGACAGTCGCAAAAGGAAAAAAAAACAAAAATCCGCATGAAATTGACAACTTGTACATTAAATAATAAATATGTACATTGCTACAAGAACAACAACAATAAAAGCTCAGAGAAAAAGTAAAGTGAGTTTTGTTGCTGCTGCCGCTTCGTCGGCAACACTTGACATATCAAAGGGCACCAGCAAGGGTTTTGTAGAAAGCCGCACGCCGGAAAGCTCAGGGCATGTAATAGGGAAACAATTCAAACCAGCGATCAAGTGATTGTGACGCGGATGTTGTTGCTGGTTTGTGCACCAATGCTGCATGATTGATTTGCACTAATCACTTCGATGGTAGAATGGTGGGTGGGTGCTTGTCATGTTTGCGGTTATGACTGTTGCTTGACAAATTGTGGACGACAACAATGTGACAATATAATTTCCGAATTTGTTGCCGACAAGGCCGAAGATTTTGCGGCGAAGATCTTTTCGAAGATGGGTCTGCCATGTGGACAGAATGCCGAACTGTTGTTTGTGAGTCAATTAAATTAGTTGAGTTAGTGCGATAGAAACTTGGCCGATCCCATATTCAATTCCCTCGCCCCGAAATTGTTAAACGCGCCGAATGCAAAAGACATCTCTCAAGTTGCGCCGCCATTTTGCAATTGTTTATGCCACCCGTTCGAATTGCTGGCAGTGTGACAAACATTGAAAACAGCCGCAGAGTCGGCCTTGGGCCGTTTGAGTGTGTGTGTGCGTGCGACATGTTCAGGAATTTCATGAAAATAATGTTGCAAGTGAAGTTGCATTCTTGTCGTTGAAATTCGGAAATTATCTATCTATAAATTTACACTTATTTTGTTGTTTGACTGAAATGCCACAAATTCCAGATCTTTCCAAATCACAATAAAAATATAAAAACTGCCATTTGTGGGAGTTGAGTAATTTAATTAAATTTAGTTTTCGCATGAAATGCCAAACAATCAAGAAAGAACAGGAAGAGATAAACATATATGCACTGGTATTGCTAAGTAATCGCAGCGCTTTGTAAAGGGTTACCCAATTCGAGTTACCTAAGTTGACGGCTCTGTAAATACGAATGATTTGGTAATCATTCATAACTGGTATGATAGCGAAACTAAGACCTGGATTTTCGTAACGATGTGTGTTGTGCGCATGATTTTATAGACCGAGGGAACGGATCTTCAGAAGTTGTTTTTTGTTTATTAATTAGTTGGCTATGACTGCAAACCGAACCGGTGATCGACTCGTGGCTCAATGCGCCGATCAGCCGAATGCTTATTTTTTGATGAGTTTGGGCCACCCTCTACTTTTGCACTGATGCAATAGAATTCGATGGTATCGGCATAAATTCCGATAAGATAAGCTTCTGATGGTCTGCATGCAGCACTAATCTTATCGCACAAATGGGTGTGTGGCCCATGACTGCGAAACATCAGTCGCACAGTTGTCAGATTCAAGTTTTAATACCTACCGACCATCGAAAGCAGAATGTTACCAAAATTGGTGGTTTCCACTCTCTTCATTGTGCTTGTTGGCAGCAGCCTTTGCAATGCAGTGAGTATAAACTCCAAGAGTTACAAATCGAAGACTGCGCCGACTTGTCGTCTTTATATATTTACAGTTACTGGACTGTGCTATGAATACGTGGGGGGATGGAGAGTATGATCTTGACGCTTTTGATAGGCACAGTGTCGGAATCAGGGTCCTCTGTGACCAGAAGACTGACGGCGGCGGTTGGACGGTGGTGCTGAATCGTTTCGACGGCAGCGTCAGCTTTCATAATCGCACCTGGGACGAATACAAAAGAGGCTTCGGCGTGTTCGGCAGAGAATTCCTTCTGGGCCTGGACAAGCTGCACGCGCTCACCAGCTTTCGCCGCACTGAGTTGCTCTTCGTTATGACCGACTTGGAGGATCGCACTAGCATCGCCCACTATTCAACGGTTCATATTCATGACAGTGGCTCTCGCTATCACGTCAACTTAGGCAATTACTTTGGTGACGCTGGTGATGATTTCATGCCATATACCCAATTCTGTTCGACTGATCGATATAACGCGAGCTGCGTACCGGGTTGGAATTATAATATATACAATGGAAGCCCGTACGTATATCCAGGCGCGGATTCAGAAAAATATTTCGGAGGGAGCGGGGGTGGTTTCAAAAAGTAATTCTTTAATATTTATAAAATCAATTTTAATTTGCATGTAGTTTTAAAGTCTATCCAAATATTTTGGGCAGTTTCAACCCCCACAACCTCCCCTGAATCCGCCACTGCGTATATCCCATGCCGCTCTAGTCTGTTTTTGTTTTCATTGTGGTTGCCGTTGCAGGAGTTACATATTCGCCGAACATCCGAATACTGCACCCGCAGGGAACAACTCAACGGCTGTGATGTGCTGGAAACGCAAGTACAACAGTCCGTGCGTGCCCCAGAAGAAGCTTAAAATGTTGGTACGTCCGGTAAACATTTACTTGGCCACGGCGCCAAAGTCGTAAGCGGTTGCCACGTCGGATTTCGGGCTCGATAGCGCAGACAAAATGTTGTATTGTAGTTACCGTTTTGCGCCGATAAGAGATTTACAGTGAAAAAATATATGTCAGCAATTTATTTTGAATGATGTGGACTAAGCCTTGATAAGATTTGGCAGAGACATTAATTACTAGGAATTTGTAAGGAGGCTTCAAAACATTTCCTTAACTGTGGGAAATGTATCAGTTGAATGGCGAGTGGACTCTTTGATGGCCTCGATTGCGATTTGCCACTTAACACGAATTTATTCGAATTTATTTTCTGTGTGTTTTGTCAATGGTTGTGGGAAACCGGTCCCCAGTCCGTGTGAACTTGCAGGCCAGACCACCGGTCAGTCTGGTACCAATTGAGCAATTGTGCGTTGAAACATGAAATTTGTTTAGAAGCTTTCGCACTCGAAAATTGATTTTGTTGCTGCTGGCAGTGTTCTGAACTGTTTTGTGGCAACACATGCGGCGATGCAAATTTTTCGGCGACAAATGCAGCAACACCCATATCCGGCGAGCAGTGAGGCTGGCCTTTGCAACATGTGTAAGTGCAGCATGGAAAACATGCAACAGGCGCAACAGCGAGTGTCCTTGTAGTGCGAACACTGCAGATTCGAGTATTTTGAATTTTGCATAACTGTGCCACATGTTGAAACATTGTCCGACTATAACAGCGAGCCAACACGCCAGTCGGGTTGTGTTGCACAAGTGTCGCTGGTGCAAAGTGTGCTTTCATAACGTGTTGGCCACACTCATGCCAGCAACAAACAGCAAAAACCAGGAATGACCAATGAGAATTCGTTTTTACACAATTCAAATGAGGTCTGCGCAACACTTAGCTGGCTGCTTGCACCCGGATGCTCGGTTTAAAACAGTTTCATAAGGTTTGGTTCAGAAACGATGTAGGAAAAGAATGTAATACACAGCAGACATGTTGCAAGGTGCTAAGGACCATGGTACGCGTTCTCAGGCGGACTATGAACTTTAGGAATCATGAAGTCGAATGTGCCACCTACTCTGCCGTGCAGTGTCCCAAATAAATGTCGGTTAGTGATACGGAGGGAATACTCATCGAGTCTTTTTTCCTTCTGGTTGAATTACTGTTGAACTAAAATAACAAAATTCCGCAAAACTCCGTTCACAAAGCATTCTGGATTTCGGTGCTATGGGATGTTGTTTGTCCTCACCCACAGCCACACGCAAACTCATCGCGAATTTGCGAATTCTCAGCGTGGCGCTCGCTACCTTCGCGTTGCGGATGTCTATGAAACGAACGCGGCCGTCATCGTCGATCATTTGATGCCAGTCGTTTTTCGGCTTCTCACACTTCAACACACAGTTGATCGACCAAACGCACAGGGCATGGAACTGCAGTGGGCGCTGTTTGCATCGCTGGCGCTGCTGATTTCCAGCAGCAGCTGCTCGAACCGAGAGGTGAGCAAAGTGTTCGACAGTCCTGTTAGCCACCGCAACATCAGTGACCGACCATTTTTTTCGTCGTCAGTTCTCCAATTGCGCCTACACCACACGCCACGGCGTACTCTGGTTGAGTCCGCTGGACGAGATGAGCGAGAGCTTTACCGTGGTCTGCGATCAGCAAACTGAGGGCGGCGACTGGACGCTTCTTCTGAATCGCTTCGACGGCAGCGTGCGCTTTCACAATCGCAGCTGGGATGAATTCAGGAGCGGCTTCGGCGACTTTAATGGCGAATTTTTCCTGGGCCTGGACAAGCTGCACGCGCTCACCACCAGTCGCCGCCATGAGCTACGCTTCGTCATGGTCGACTTTGAGAATGTCACGCGCACCGCCAGCTACGCGCACTTTCAGATCCTCGATGGCGGCGACTTGTACTTTATTGCCGAACTGAAGAACTACGTGGGCGATGCCGGCGACTACTTTGCCAAGGACTACTTCTGCACCAACGACCGCTACTGCACGAACCAGTGGGGCAAGGTGCCCGGCTGGAACCGCTACCGGCGGCTAAGGTGAGATCGGTGACGACTTTTTGTGCTCTTATGCTGTTTTGCGCATTTTGCAGCAACTACATGTTCGCCGAACACGCCTACAACGTGAACAGGCGGGACGGCACCACGCCGGTGATGTGCTGGTGGCGCACCGGCGGCGGCGAGTGCGTGCGTCTGCGGGCGCTCAAAATGCTCATACGACCGCTGAATCCGTACCTAGCGACGCCGACCAGGAGCAGGATCAGAGGGTGAGGCGCGCACAGTGAGCACTGACCAAATGGGCGCAATGGAAATATTTCAGTTGTGCTTAATGTGGTATTTGCTGTATTCGAATGTGTGAAAGTTCAGTGTCCTCCGCTCGACCTTCTGCGCTTTCGGCAATAAATTAACAAACGAATATATTTAAATTTAGATGTAAACACAAAAATGCGGATTTTTATAAAAAAAAACAATACACAATTAATTAAACAAAAGCATACTGCAGGCATCAAATTCGAAAAATTTTGGATAATATTTAGGCGCGAGTGGGTGTATGCGGCTGTAAACATTGAAGTGTGTTTACAATCAGTGGAAGCAAATGTTTACATTACTTAAAATTGCAAATGAAATGTGAAGAAATGTATGTATGGAAAAATATAGAATAGAAGAGAGCCATAGGAAAAAGTTTAGAATATAAAATCAAAGTCCACTCACAAGACCACAATTTAGAGAAGAGGCGAATTGAGGTAATCGAATCGAGGAAATGGCAACTCGAAGTCTTTTGATCGCTGTACAAGTTCGCCTAGGCCTTAGTCGCTTTAGAGGGGATCTAGTAGATACCCTCTAAAGCTTCTACTATCTACTGCTTCAGGGTCTCTGTGACCTCTAGCAGCAACTGGGCTTAGTTCTGTCAAGAAACTTGAGAGGTTCTTAAATAACGTTTTGAAAGAATTTGCCATGCAAATGCCGCCTTTGACAGTATCGCTTGATAACTCTTTGCAATGGGAATTGTTTGTTGTTGCATATTGTTTATTTGTAAATCGGCCAATTGAATGGATTCTTTGTACATATGAATATTTGTCATTGTTGCTGTTGTATGCTTTTTTGTCATCGGCAACCATTATCGACAAATCCCTTGTAATTTCTATGATCTTCACAAAAAATTCACAGCGCTGTATTTCAACGCTGTTGACGGTTATTTTTGTAGTTGTATTTGTTGTTGTTATTATTTTTGTAATCGTGGCTTTTATGCTGCTCGTGGCACTTCTGTTTGCTGATTAATTGAAATTTATAAGCGAATGGAGTGACGGAGGGGCGACGTGCAGCTGCACGAAGCGTATTGCGGATAAGCGTGGCGTTGTGTGCGTCGTGGAGCGAGGGGAAGCTGCCGAACGAAGGCAAGGATGCGTCATGAAAAATGCGCTCACATGCGCTCGTAAATCGCGTGAAATTCATGCGACATCATTACCAGGTTTATGTAGCAACAACCGCAAGCACTTGATGTCTCACTTGTGTCGCGGTGCGCGTGGAAGGCGCTGGTGCTGGGGGTGGGCGAAGGGCGGAATGATGTGAAAAGCAGTGGAGAAACTGAGTAAAGAAAGTAAACGCAAGCGTAGAGCGGGGTAATATGTGATGATGGTGAAGAAGGAGGACGAGTTGAAGTAGTAGGTAGTAGTTAACGATGGCGGGGAAAGTCGCCGAAAGAGGAAGGCAGACGTCTGCACCGAAAGACAATGATGGGCGATGGGAAGGAGCCGCAGCAGAGCTCCTGCTGGCTCGGAATTGGCGGCACAACAGCCAATGGCCGTAAAATGCCAACAACAAAAACGTAAACAACCAGAAGAACAACAATAAAAATCACTAATAACAAGGATGCTAAGAACGCGCGACGACAAGCGCGGCTCATCAGGAGCGCACATAGCGACTGCCGCAACCACACCAGTCGCGGCTAGAATGACAGCAGCGGGGCGAAGGCAGCGTCTTAATTTGCAACAATTCAATTTGTCAGAGCGTCAGAGCCATCAATCAATACCAGCAGCAACGTGAATGAGCGGCACCGGGCGCAGTGGTTGCGTAAAAACGCCTCATTCATATTTCTGGCTGATATTCGATTTCACCCACATTCGGACGGACAGACAGACACATTCGCACGCACTCGAGACGCTTAAAGGAGAAGAGAAAATCTCGTAAATAATTTATGTTGCGTCGATTGCGTTTAAGTTTGTGAATTTTATTTTATGCTCGTTACGATAATAACAATAAGCGACTTAATGACGCGTCCCCCTGCCCGCTTTTGGGGATATGTTGCTCTGGCGGCGTGCGTGAATGTGTGTGCTGTTGTTGTTTTCGAATTGTGAAACAAGAATGCGTGCATTTCGTGGAATTGCCACGTTTCTTTGTTGTTGGTTTTTCAATAATGGAATGAATACACCAACACTGGCGTGAAAATCAGGGCGATGCTTTTCGAAAAAATGAAGAGTGAAATGAAGAATGAATGAATACTTAAGCAAATTATCAACCACATGTGATAGGTTCAGATTAAATTTTTTCATACAAATTGATCGATATTCAAAATTATAATGAGCATGTGGGAATATTTATACATATGAGTCCAATTTAAAGACAATATTTTTCTAAATTGTGTCGCCCATGTCAAATGTTTTTTCTTCACGTCGCACAGTGACGCGATTCCATATAAGCCGTGGCCAAAAATACTTAGCGCTGTTCTATTTCGATGAAACTTGGTGAAATTGTTTTCGTGGTAGAAGTTAAGAAATTTACAAAAAATCATTAAAATTGGACCACTGCCACGCCCACCTCCCATACAAACGGAACTGTAATATTGAAATAACTTTCTTAATATTAGTGATAGAATTATACAATTTTGTATTTGAGCTTAAAATAATGACATAAAAGCTCACAAATGGGCGGTCTGCCACGCCCACTTTCAAAAATATTCGTATTTTACTACAACTAAAACTGTATTATTAGAAAGCTGTTTACGTAACTAGTTCCACGATGTACTTTTAATTGGTAAGCTTTCTAAAACCTTAAAGTGGGCATGGCAGCTGGATCAAATATATAAAGTGGCCAAACTTTTCCTTTATGAATTCATGTTGAATTTTTTCTGCTTGTGATACCATATTTTGGTATAAATGTTTATATTTTTAAAGTGAGTGTGGCATTCTGCCTACTTTTGATGATACGAACAATGTGCCAACCTTGTCCTTTATATAGCTCATCATTTCAGCAGCTGCTTTGCCGCTACTTTCATTGAACGTCGGAAGCCATTTTTCGAAAAAATCACCATTTTTGACTGTAGGTGCCACTGCAAGAAGTAAATGTTTAGGTGTGGACGCAAACTTTGCTTTTGTTTATGATAAACATCAACGCCCGTCTTATCTTTAAGTAAATTTATAAGAAAATTAAGTTTTATTGACCGCTTTCTGGATTCAGCTTTACGCCACAATTCGAAGAAATCACATATTTTTAGTGGAGGCGTCACTAGAAAAATGCGAATAACAACTAAATAAGCACCTAAAAGCAAAAAATTACTCCGGATTATGTTTTTACATACTTTTTTGAGTAATTTAGGGTTGGAACTAAAAAAGTGTTTTTTTGACGTTTTTTAAACTTTTTTCCACCAAACTTTTGGTTCTTTGTTAGAAGCAAACGGAAAAACGTGATTTTTCAATGCAACGGGATTTCACAGTTATTTCAAAGCACAAACCAAATAATAGTACTACCATACAGGAAAAATTCCAAATTTTTATTTAATATATAACATGACGAATATTAGTACATAAATTATATATTAATTTGATATTTCATTCAGCATAAAGAATTACCCACAAACTTGGAACGAATGCGTATTTTTTTAACATCAACTTTGAAGCTACATAAAAATGGAACGGATTAGGATATTGAAGATCGGAAAAAGGATTTGTCTTAGTTGAAATTTTATCTGTCGATTGTCATATTCATTTTAGTCATTTGTAACATTGATTTTTGCCATTTTTGGCCACACTCGCGACACTGTGCGTCGCCCTCTCACTATGCCGCCCTAGGCATTTGCCTCATAAGCCTCGTGCTTTGACCGCCACCGAGTCCACCCATCCGGTTAGCCAGTCACTGCGAACGCTTGTCTGTTAGCCAGACAGACGAATGTCAATAGGGAAGAGAAGTAGGGAGCGGTGCGGTGCTGTTTGAGTTTAAGCACGTCATGTACCCAAATCACTTAATCAACGGCTGCGAGTGCACTTGAAAATCCCTTTTGGCGTCAAATCAGTCCATTCGTGGACACGCGCACCACTGTGGCAACATGACGAAGAAATTCAACAACAAATTCGCAAACCAAGCGGTAGCAGTGAACGACAACCATCCAAAACACAATCATGACGCGGGTCGCATTCGACCTCACACTTCTGCACACTTTCACTCTTCTTGGGCACCGTCTCGCGCTTTTCAATTACACCACTGTTCCAGTTCGTATGTGTGTGTGAGAGTGCGTGTATTTGTGGAAGAAATTAAATTGGACAATTTACAATTTGGACGAAATTAAATGTTGGAGTTCCGTTTTTGATACAAAGCGACGGAAATGGTTGGGTGCCGGTGTAGGTGCGGAAAAGCAAATCGGAGCGGAGCGAACCAAGCTTGCATCAACTGAAAATTAAAAATAGCAATTGTAACAAAAACAGATAACTGTGCTAACAGTCGTCAAACCGCAGTGGCCGTGGGACGGTGCAGCGACTGAGGAAGTGGAAAATAAAGAAGGCGGAAGATTTGCTTAATGCGACCAAGATTGGCATGGCGCACTGCAGCGGCTGGAGTGGGCCATGTGAATAGAAGCGACTCGGATGACATAGACTAGGACGGTGCGGAGGGGTGCCAGTAGGTTGGCGTGACTTCTAATCAGTTGTGTCATTCGGGGGTGCAAGCGAAATGCTAAATTTGCGGCTGTTGTTTTTGCAATTGTCGCAGTTTTGCTGGTGCTGGCTACTAGACTGTTGCAGCAGCCGCTGCCTTGCTTCGGTGTTGAAATTGGAAATCTTGGCCTTCGAATCGTGGGCGCGCAATCAGCGTTAATTGATATTCACGTGTAATTAAGGATTGCGATGTACAACAAAGTATCTTGTAGTCGCGTAGCTCTGAAATAAGGATTTGAATCGGTGCCACCGTTGTTGCCCGAACAGGGAACACTGGAAACAGCTCAGCTCAGTTCAATCACACTCCGACTTCACACAATCGGTGTCAACTTTGTTGCATTGCACCGGTGTTCAAGCCATTGTTGTTGCGTATGATTATAGCCAGATTGAGGTTAGGTTGCTGCATAAGTAAGCACACCCGGCAACTGACCGGGCGACGTGGTCAATTTGTGTGCAGTTTGCTGCAGCAAAAGCAGAATTTGGCAAAAGTTTCAAACCGACAATCAGCCGACGACACTCGACGGACAACAATGCGACACACATCAAAGTGCGACAGAATTTTAGTCACTGCAGTCGTTACAATTGTTTGGGTACTTCTTGATATAAATAACTGTTGGTCATTGCAGTCGCTGTTGGTATTTTGGCAACACAAATTGTTGCTTTTGTTGTTGCAATGAGTATTGTCACCTGAATTTGGCCGGCCACATTCGAGCTGCACCGATTATCCACAACCGACATGAGGTCAGTTGCTGTGGCACGAGCTTGATTTTGCGTGCATGTGTGTGTGTGTGTTGTGCGCGTGTTGAACGATGCTAAATGGCAGATTGACGGCAAAGCAATAGATGGCAACTCGATATGTCTTGGCGCTGCGCTAGTTTGAGCACTCAAGGGTTGAGGGATAAAGGGGATTCAGGGGCGTTAGCAGTAAAGTCGGCGGAGGTTAGTGGTGAATGACTTAGTTTCGAATGCAATAAAGTTGGATGGAACAAGGTGGCAATAAAAATGAGTTGATGATTTCATTGAGAGGATCAAGTAAACTTAACTAAATTTCAAAGTAAAAATAAATAATATACAAAATAAATATTAATAAAAAATTAATTAAATTAATTAAAAATTAAACTGAATACCATTAACCACTAGAAACAAGATTACTTAACATTACATTTTATGGAAATTCTGAACTTTATTAGAAAGTATTGTTTGGATCAACAAGTAAGGCTTCGAAGCAAAAAATATTCTTGAAGAAGGTAGAAATAAATATAAATAAATTAGTGTTGCAGTCAAAAGTATAAAATAGAAATAGCAGGCAGCAGCAATATTGACACATGTAATAGCAAATATATTTAGATTTGGATATTTTAGTTTTGTATACAGGTTCATGAGCCACGCATTGCGCTGTGCAACACTGGCAGCAACTGAAATCGATCTTAGCGCAAACTATGCGTCAACTATTTGAGTAAACAGCCCCAGTGAGTGCTGCGTGGTGTAGAAATACTTTTTCCAGCCAGTCCGCTTATGCCTCCGCCTCTGCGTCCCTGAGTCTGCTAACGCACTGGCGGCCGCCCTAAAACTATAAACCCCAACATGACTTCGCTCTTTGCACCATGCGACGCCATATGAACAATTTGCAAAAGTTTTGGCACACACACACACAACCTCACAGATATCTAAAACACAAATGAATAAACCTATGACTAAACACCCACATGGCCTGCGTCGCACATGAGGCCGACGCTGGACCCAGTGGACAGAAGGTGACGCAGGTCCTGCATACACCCTGTATAGCGCTGTCGCCGATTGTGGGGCAAAGTGACACGCAGCACGCGTTATCCGAAATACTGCACAAAAGTTTGGCGTGGAGCATTTGGGCGGAGTGTGGGTGCGGGTGTGATGAAAGCGGACTTTTTAAACAGTTTTGCTAAATAAGCGGAAATTGTTGACAGGAAGTCGAGGCGGATGTGCCTTTAATTTGAATTCAACACTTTGCGGATATGAAATTTGTACCAATGAGGGCATCCGGTGAGAGGGTGGAAGGACGGGCAGCTGGCCTTTGGAGAGTGTTGAGCCACATTTTTGAGTTGGCTGAAGTAAAGTGCGGGAGGACAGCTTCGACTGTTGATGTTAGTTGAGTGGCAGCATGTTTATTTCTGTTATTGTTGTTGTTTTTTGCAGTTTCAATTTTGTGTTCATATTTGATTGTAAAATAATCGTCCGTGCTGGATTTTCTTGAATTTGTTTTTGTTTGATTTTAAGTGCATTTTTTGCTAAGATTTTTCGCAAGAATTTGTTGTGTTAATGCTGTTTACGACCGATTGAATTGTTGTTGATATGTGTGTGACACGTGTCACAGCAATGTTACCGATTTTGCTATACAATTTTAATACGGTTTTCTGAGATAACAATAACTTATGTATATTGCACAGTCACAGTATTTGATGTTGTTGTTGACATTGTTTGAAACACCACCATTTCCTGCTGGGTTCACTTAAGGGTTAAGGCAGCCATTTTTTCGTTAAACCAAAATCGTTCGATTAAAATTGGAGCAAAACTCACTAACTTTGTTTTGGTTTCGATTTTGTTATTGTAATTCGGATGGAATTTTCAAATGTTGCACGTTTTTTGCCGCCGTAAAAGTTTAATAAACATAAAATTTCATATCGAGCAGCAAGTGCTGGCATAGGCAATTAACGTGGCCATTATGCTTCAATGGCCAAAAAAGGCTCAACGGGTGCTTGCCCTCGCCGACGATAAGCACGCGCGCATAAGGGTGTTGGGCGTGTGCGCTTGAAGGGGGCGTTTCAAGCGGCCTAATTCTTAAGTGCTATTAGCTTTGAGCATTTTGTTCTATCCTCTCAAAACCACACCCACACACGCACAAACATAGACACCAGAAATAAAGTAATCATGACTACTCGCTGACACTTCTCACACACGCCTCGCATTTTTTCTTGCCTCGAAAATTTCTTCAGCGCACTATTGTTGTTATGTTGTTGTAGGCGTGAAACTGACTGGCAATTACAGCCACCCGAAGTCACGTAGTGTTAGCATATCTGGCGAACGAGTTCATAAGCGACGCAGCGCCACTTCACATGAACGCACTGTGGGTGCGCACTGACGGCTGCCTGGTTGACGGCCCGAACGGTGCGCTGCTGCCGCTAAGTGCTGCCGCTAATGCTTCATTGTATGAGGCGAAGCGGGGAGGTGCCATCTTAATGCGCAACGCACACGTGGCATCAAGTAGCTTTCGCCGCTGTCTGCTCTGACGAACACGAGTGCCTCAACAATAGTCGCCAAATTAGCTGGTTTTGGTTCGGTTAGTTGGTTTTGTAGTTGTTGTTTTTTGTTTTGCGACAGCAAGTGCGGTTTATGCGGCGCGACCAGCATGTAAAAGTATGCCACTCCAAAAGGCCGACAATTTTCAGCTATTTGCCAAAGAAACTCCTCGACGCGGAATGAAAGGATGCGGCAAACGGTTTTACAAGCATTCAGTTTCAAAACTAGTTCTTGTCGTTGCTGTTGTTGCTGTGAGGCTTTTCATTAGCCGACGTGCGTAATCGTTTAAAATTAATTTTAATATCCTGTCATTTGGCGCCGGTGAATATCCTGGCAACGCTTGCAAGTGCGAAAGTTTGCAGTTCGGGCATTTTGTAGGCGCAAATTGAACTCGCTGCGAGTTAATTAAATATTCTAGGTTTTTGTTTGCCAAAGAAGACAAGAAACCCATTGGAAATCGTAGCAGCCGTGTTGGTGGTGAGGCGCTGTTGAGCTGTGAGTTTTGGTGAGACAGAAGGTGAAGCAGGTGAGGATAATTGGTTTTATTTTTGGATCGAAACGCGTACGGAAATGAGTTTTTTCGCTTCTTTCACTTCCAGTATTGATGCGATTTTTTGGCGAAATCCCAGTTGGTTCAACTGAAGATTCTGACGACTCGTTTTGTGTGATGATTTCACGCCACTCAATCATTTCGTTGCAATATTTGCACAATTGTCGGTGTAGCTCATTCTAACTTAACTCACAGATTCTTCTTAATCTTGGCTCGGTTCGCTCACTTGATGGCTTTGCGCGTAGTTGAAGAATTTGTTCAACGCCGCACCCACTTTTATACCCAGTTCTACGCTTAACTGTCCGATCTTATATCGTATTATTAGCTTCGTGCATTCGTTTCGCTGTTTGTTCGCTTATTCGTGCTCATTGTTAAGTCTCTTTGTCCATCTGACGATTCATCAGCATAAAGAGAGCAGCTTCTCGTGGCGTCAGTAATGGAGTTGTTTACGCCACCGGATCGTTCGACGGTTTGTGCTAGTGTGCAGATGCGGGGGGGAAGCGGCTAACGACTTCAACGACACCACAGACAACAATTGTGCGCAACAACAATCAGCCCATGTGTGAAGTGCAACTCAATTAAGGTGAGCGCAAAGGAGGGAGAGAGCGAGAGCGACAGGAACGCTGTCGTTTCGTGGGTAATTTTGTGCGCATAAATTTTATCCCGAATAGAGTCGGTGTTAGGACAGGGCGCAGAAACAGCTGATATGCCGAAACGAAGGCGAAAGAGAGGGCAATACTGCGCAACGGAAGAGGCAGATTAACAGTTCGGATGTCAACTGCTGGTGCGCTGCAACACAAACAGCACAGCAGACTCGCAACGTTGGTCATGAATTCTGGTCGTGACGCGGCGGTAAGCACAGACACAGCAATAACTAAGAAAACGAAGGGGCCGGTGAACCGGACGGCGGCCATCTGTGTCACACGGTACTAATGACGGGTTGTTGCTTTAGCTGGTCTGCCAACAAAATGGAGCGACGACTGCAGCCGCTTGAATTAAAATAAACTTTGACTTGTGTGCTCAAACGTGTTGCTGGAATCCGCTTTACCACTTCTATTTTGCTTTCGCTTTTATGATTGCGCACTGTGCAGCAAAAAGCAGCAACTGCACTGACATCACCAGCAACATCGGCATCTGCGACAGCTGCTGATTTCTTTGTCATTGTTGTTGGCTTTCTAGCTGGTTATCGAGTGGGTTTTGCAATGGTCGAATGCTTGTTGCTTGTTTGGTGAGCTGTGCGGCAACGCGAGTGGCGGTTGTGAGCCGCTTTGTGCGCGGGTCGAGTTTTTCTGCTTGATTCGATGCGATAGTGGGTTTTCATTGCACATCAGCAACAGCCATCGATGGAGGTGAAATGAGCGCAGTAGTGGCACGCATCGGTTTTTGCGTTGCTGTCTGCTAGGCAGCTGACTGTGACGATGCGGCAGCGTGTGCAAAGTCCGTTGGATAAAGTTTTTAAAAGGTGAATAGTGGTAGAGTGATGATGGCTCGAAATACCTGAACTCGATCGAAAAATCGCTTTGGAAATTCTGTGCGTTGAATATGGGTCGAAGAGAACAGAAGCGTTGTACAAGTTAGATTACGATTACAATTAAGCGTTTAATTAAGCATATCTAATTTTTTTTGAATATTTAATTCTCCACGAATTTCAAATTTCAACAATTTTTCTTTGTATGCCAAACAAAGTTTCGCTACGCACAATTGACAACACCTAACTGCATTCAGTTCGTAAGGAAAACGGCTTCAAACATATTTGCAGTCTTGAAAAACGGGAATCCATTCGATAGAGACTATGCACTCATTCGGCTGAATTTCATGCAACATATGCGAGTAATGCTGGCAACATAACGTGGCAACTGTTAGCACTAATTTTTGGCTACAACAAATTTTGCGCTAATACAATTTTCGGATTTCCTTTATGGTTAATTTTCGTAATGCACACAATTCGCACCAGTAATGTAATGGTTTTTGTTGTTGATATATTTTCTTATGTTGTTGTTATTATGGCTTTTTACCAACTAACAGAATTGGTTTCGCAGGTGCTACGAGGCGCATGAGCAACCTAAACAAATGCAACGAGTTGGCAAATAATATCACTCATACGCCCAGCTGGCCTAAGCTGTGCTGCATTGCGCAGCTATGTGGGCCAAACGGAGCGTATGAGTTCATAGCATTGCAGTTAGTTGCAGTAGTCACTCATACGCCCACATGGCCGCAATTTCTTGAAGCCGTCTTTTCGATTCTGGCACTTTGTTGTTGTGTATTTTTTGCCTTTAGAAGAATAGTGTAGTTTGTGTCGCTGGTGTGGTGAAATTCTGCTCAATAACTGGTAAAAACCATTTTGTGGGCTGCAGTCGCTGATGGCAGGTGGTGCAACATGTGCCGCAAACGCCGCACATGCTTATTAAATTGACGAAAATTGCGAGCAGGAAGAGAATGAAATGCGAACGAAGAAAACAAATAACGCCGAAATGAATGGTGATCGAATATGGAAAAGTGAGAGGCGAGCGAAAATCCGTAAAGGAAAACTGAAGTGCTGTGTGATGAAGCGATGCTACAAATTTGTGCTCCAGCTCTAATTGCTTCACTCTCGTAGCCGTCTGCCGCGTTTCGGTTGCCTTGCCCGATATTTGATTTTCATTCGTTAGCTTTACTCGCCACCCTCCGCTCGTATTTGTGCCCATTTTCGTTTCTATTTTGCATAATGAAGACATTTGTGGGCTGCATGTGGCCGTGTCCTCGATCTGCCTCACGCTTTCGCCTCTCCCTTCTTTCAAGACCGCAAGGCGCTGCCAGTGTTGTTTGCTCGGCACAAAGGTGCAATGCGCGGCGTCCTTTGAACAGCGCGCGGTGTTTCCTGCCTCGCTGCTACTGCCGCTTTGTATTACTGTTTATAAAGCTGCTGTTCCCTACATTTGTATGTGACGTGTGTGTGTGTGTGTGTGTGTGTCCTTATCCACTCTTGCTGGCTTTGGCATTGTGCCAAAAATAAAATTTAGTTATTCTTGCATTTTCAGCTGCCTGTTGGTTGCATTCGCCGACGCGGCGCTCCTGCTGCTTCTTTCGCTGTAACACGAAATTATCTTAAGCGGCTTTCAGCGCAACGGCATCCTGGCGCCTTTGCCCTCCGCCGCACCGGCTCCACAGTGCACTGCACAGCTGCTCCGTCATGTTCATCACCAGCAGCATCGCTGACAGCAGCACATCGCCATGCGTGGCAATGTGTGTCGCTGTGCACGTCGGCGAGCATGTGGCTGCGCGGATTAAAATTTCATCTCATTCACAAATTATAGATTAATTCTCATTGAAGCATTTAATCTGCCGCAAAATCAGCGACAGCCACTACGCTCGTGCAACATGCCAAAAATGTTCGCCTTTCACTGGGCTTCTTATTTTCTTCCAATCCATTTTACGTTGCGTTTTTTGTTCTCCTGAAGATGCTCGCTCGTTCATTGTGCCGCACACGCCGCCAATTGAATTAGTTACTTTGTGTGTGTGTGTGTGGCGCCAATGCAGACCACCTCAGCCCGTCAGCTGT
Organism: Melieria omissa; assembly: GCA_963971225.1. Lineage (NCBI taxonomy): Eukaryota > Metazoa > Arthropoda > Insecta > Diptera > Ulidiidae > Melieria > Melieria omissa. The sequence continues at coordinate 57,655,793 of OZ020267.1, read as the reverse complement.
TCGAGCAGTTCAGTCCGCTGTCGCGCCGTCCGTTTGCTTTGTCGTTGCTACGTTTGTTGATTTTTCTAATAGCCTATTTTCGCCTTTTCGTTGTATCACATTGCCGCTGCGCTGAGCATTTGTTGCTGTCGCCAGTAGCGGAGATAATGCCTGGCTACGGGCTACAATTGGCCGAATCCGACCCCGACTAGTGGTAATTTTTGTAATTCTCGCTCGAACTTAATCCCTGTCCTGTCGACCACACTGCCTACTACCAGGAATTGTCCTTTCCTCTACGATTTCTCTCAACCAGCGCGTGTGTTTGTACTTCATGTTATACGCTCGACTGGTCGCAAATGCTGCACCCGTAATTGCGACTGGAGCGCGCCAATGTTCTACCTGTTTGTCTATGCCGCACAGCTGCTAACGTTGCCGCGTCGGCCGCTGCGCCCTGTTCGTTCCTTCGCTTTGCGGTTGTGCGCTGCGCCCGCCTTGTACTGCAAATGAATTCTTTCCGCCTCTGCTCAATTTTATCTCTACCCCACTTTGAGTTTTGCTTCTTTTTGGCGCTTACTTTTTAATACTGCTCTGAGGCATCGCAGCATTACAGTTACAGCGCTTTCCCGATATCCTCGATAGCTGCGCTTTGATAAACGGCTCATCATCGTTCTAGCGTTGTTGCTTGGCGCTTGTTCTCAATTCGCGTTGCCACATGCCAACGCCGGCAATGAGCCGCAGTCGCCGGCGGCACCATCCGCATCCCCTCCTCAGCTGGTTAACCTCAAATAGCAGAATTTGTTTTCAACTTTTGTACTTGGCGGAATAAAGTGGGCGAGATTAGTTGGTTGGTTGGTTGGTGCTTGCAGCTGTTCTTTTTCTGCTTGTTCCAAATCGGATGGCTTTTTTTTAAGTATTTTTATAACAACAGCTTTTATTGCACTTGGTGCACCTTCTTACTTTTTTTTAATTAAGTTTCTATATATTCTATTCCTTTTCATAATGCGTTTTGTGTCGTTTCCTTTTTCACTTAGTTTCCTTCTTTTAATTTCATATTAAAAGGGGAACAAACATTCTTTTAATTTCTTTTTTTGCTTTAAGTTCGTTCTTTCTTTTGTTTTCCGATTGTTCTTTTATTGCTTTTTTCTTTTATTTTCTAGTATTTTTTATATTCCTAGTATTTAATTTTATTTTATTTTATTTGATTTTATTTTATTGTATTTTATTTTATTTTATTTTATTTTATTTTATTTTATTTTATTTTATTTTATTTTATTTTATTTTATTTTATTTTATTTTATTTTATTTTATTTTATTTTATTTTATTTTATTTTATTTTATTTTATTTTATTTTATTTTATTGTATTTTATTTTATTTTTTTAATTTTATTTTATGTTATTTTATTTTATGTTATTTTATTTTGTTTTATTTTATTTTATTTTATTTTATTTTATTTTATTTTATTTTATTTTATTTTATTTTATTTTATTTTATTTTATTTTATTTTATTTTATTTTATTTTATTTTTTTATTTTATTTTATTTTATTTTATTTTATTTTATTTTATTTTATTTTATTTTATTTTATTTTATTTTATTTTATTTTATTTTCTTGCATCTCTTTTCGTTTCTTTTATTTTATTTTCTTTTCTTTTCTTATTTATTATTAATATTTCCTTTTCCTACATCGTTTATTTTCACTCCATTTTGTATATTATTTCCTCTTTTTTATCGCATACGTACTTGCAGATACACATCGACATTGCTCTGATTGCCCTCATTTCAAACTTTAAACAATATTAAAAAGTTTCAGTGGCTTTGCTGCCGGCAAAGACGAAAGATTTCTTTTCTTTTAACGCTTTCTGTTGGTTGTTGTTTTTGTTTCTTTTTCCGATTGGCGCTGCTGTTTGAGCTTATACACACGTGTGCTGTAGAGTTCTTGCGTGTGTGTGTGTGTGTGTTCATTTCTGCGCCTGCGGGCCTCTGCTGCACAATGTGCACCCTTCGCTCTGCCGCTTTGCTCGCCTTTATTTACCACATAAATCAGTCTTTTATTTCGTCAAATATCTCATCTTTGTGCTCGGCAATTCAGCTGCAGTTCATGCTCATTGCCGAACTCCTCGTTTTGCCCTTCTTGCCTACTGCCTACTGCCTGTTGCTGTTGTTGTTGAGTCTACTGCAGCGAGTGAATGGGTGTGCGTGTGTGTGTGTGCTCGGCAGCACGTAGATAGTTCACAATTGTTCATCGCACTTGCTTGGTATCGAGTCTTTGGTTGTTTTTACTGTTGTTCTGATCTTACTTTTACAGTTTTCATTTTTCCATCTCTATGTGCAGTGCTTTTGGCTTCGTATTGCAATGTTTTCGATTTTGGCTATTTTGGAGCGGCACGTCTCTCGTCGTTTTTGGTCTGGTTTTGGTTGTCGTTGCTGCTTTGCTGCTTTTGCCAAGTGTTGTAATTGATGATTTACAACTTATTTACGCTTCGATTGTAAAATAATTGAAAGTCGTTCAGCTTGCGATTTGGGCTCAAGTGGCCGCGCACTCGCGTCGTTTCATCGCTGCACACTTGGGCAATTTGCGAAAAGTTGCACCACACTGGATGCATTGCTGAGCAATGACCGCAGGCAATGGTGCAATTAGTGCATTTTTGAATCATAGTGTGTGGGTGGGTTAATTTGCTATATTTGTGCGTTGCTTTGCCAAACACAGATTATTTTGATGTTTTAACTTTTAGGGAATTTGCTAGTCACGTACATAGCTGCTGAAAGCCCTAAGGACGTGTTAAGGGGGCCGATACATGTAAAATGAAGTATTTTTGGAAATTTTGTTTTTCTCGGGAATATGTTCTACAAAGCCTTTTCAATGTATGGCTAAGAGCGTTTTCCAAAATTCTAATCCCTTCCCAGACAAAACACAGGTAGAAGCGGCGGCGTCAGGTATAAGCCTGTCGCTTACTCAATCTTTGAGCCCGTTTATCTCGGAACCATGTTTTTCGATATGGGCTGCGCGATTGCATGAGAACCGCTCAACCGATCGCGATGAAATTTTAACCACACCTTCGGAAGACTCATCCCTTCGATGTGAACCTACTTGTTTTTACAAATCTGCAAAAATCTCATGTTGGTGCTTGCAAATTCATCAAAACAGCTGCCTCAAAAATTCAATTTTCTGCTGTTTCCAAAAAAATCACAATTTCTTTACTAAACCAGGTTCACATCGAAGCCACAACTGTTTTTTAATTGATTTCCTTTCATTTTTCATTTCAGCCCCATACGAGCAGCGCAATCGCGCAGCGCATCAGATTGGAGGGGGTTTTTTGATCCCACGCGCCGCCGCCATCTTGGATTCTCGGGTCAAAAAAAAATGGAAAAAGAACCTTTAATTAGTTAATAACAGATTAAAAACAAAAAAAATCAATTGCCAAATTCCTTATCCCCCAAAAAAATTCTCAAAAAATACACTATTTACATGTATCGGCCCCCTTAAGGTAAAGAAGATATTCTCATTTAAATAATTTCTCAATTTTCGTAATTTAAAAGATAATTACAAGAATGATTATAAAATTAAACTTATTAGTGTACTTGAAATTCGAATTATTTTATTTTATGCAAATGTCAATTTGAATTGATTTTTCCGATTTTTTAAAATAATTTTTGTGGTGAAAATCGTCGTCGAGTAGTGCTGTGCAGATCAGACAGATATTTTTTATATTTATTTATACATATATATATATTTTTTTCGATATTTTACATTATTTATTCGATGTTTATTCTTCGATGTTTCGCACCAAAGTCGTGAAACTTTTGCGTTGTTGCATTTAAAATGATTTGTTTTTCTTTTTGTTGGTCGCACAAAAAGGGCGACAGTGCGAACACGCAAAGCAGCGCATCGGTGGCAACCAGTCGTGTACGCGCTGACGCCTCTCGCAGTGCACACAGCAGCCGTTGCACAGCGCTTCGATGCGTTCCGATTCACGACATTTCCATTGCCCACACTGAACTTGTACCAGTAACCCACTTTTGGCAGCAGCTGACAACGGCAACGACAACGACAACGATGGCAATAAAAACGATGACAATGACGAGGTTGACCAAAGCACGAAACGAAACAAAGCGGCCCAAGGGCAGCCGGGTGGTGCCCAGAGGGGCTCGAAACGTGAGAATGCGGGCCAAATGCGACAGAGCCAAAGCATCGAGAGGACACTGAACGTGGAAAATGCAACGGCGAAACGTGCCGAGCTGTGCATGGGGGTTGGCGTTCGTGTGGCGGCTCGTAGTGGGACAACAGTAAACAGCGTGCGCACGATGGCCACATTGAGAGTGAGATAACAGTGAAAATGGAACACGTGCCAGCGTTGCTAGTGTTGAGTGCGCGCTTGTGGGGTGTCGAGGCGAAGGACATGCGCCCTGCTTGCGACAGCTACGAGACGCACATGTTGGCGGCAGGTTGCAAGTTGGCGCCATTCGCTACATTTGAGTGCTGCGTCCGGTCGCTGAGTGCGACTCGAGTGCGGATGAGAGATGTTGCCGAGCCGTGTGGCTTATAAACATTTCGTGCACTCTTTGAGTGTTGCTGGCAATGTTGCCGCAAATTATTCACTGTCTATTTTATGCTCAAAATTTAAAAATAAATTATGAAATTAAGAGGCTGATGACATGAGGTGTTCAGCAAACCCGACACGCGAGCGACGCTGTCGGAGCTGTGTGCGCATAACTAAGTAGTGAGCGTTGGACTAACTACCGGGTTTGTGCTAGAAGTTGTTCTCAGTACAATCGAAATCCCCTCTGACTTTGTTGTACTCCAGCTCACAATCGTCTGTCATGTCTCATAGTTGTTTTGCTGACCTAGTGCTGACCTTGAGACATACCAGGTGAGTCGCTTCCAAAACCAGACGAACTGGTTGATGCGCTGGTTGCATGGATGTGGATGGCGGGACTTCAAAAATATTCGAAATGTAATGGAATCGAAATCCCCTCTGACTTTGTTGTACTCCAGCTTTTACGCACCCAAACACGTCAATGTTGCACTACAATCGTCTGTCATGTCTCATAGTTGTTTGGCTGACCTAGTGCTGACCTTGAGACATACCCGGTGAGTCGCTTCCAAAACCAGACGAACTGGTTGATGCGCTGGTTGCATGGCTGTCGATGGCGCAACGCCGAAAATATTCGAAATGTAATGGAATCGTTGTAAAGAGATTAGAATATTCCATCAGATGCATTAATGGCTGTCATTGACAGCTGTTGTTGTTGTTACTTTATTCCTACTTCTGATAGCTTTACGCCGAAATGGTTATCGCATGTTTCGACAGTGAAAGTGTAGTTGCACAAGTGAAACGCACAGCCGTCGATGGACACGAATTAAAGAGGGATACGCTTCGCTAACTCCACAGATTCAGTTTGAAATAGTGTTAAGCAAATTAGAAGGAAAGTAGAGTATTTCATGACATAAGTCATAGCCAGAAAACGCTTGATAGATTACATAAAGTTTGACACCATTCGCAACGTTTTTTTGCCGCTTGCTCTATTTTCTACCTGGGCCACATTCTGTGTGACACCTCCAATCGAATCCATCGCTTCTCCATATTTCGTCTACTAATTGTCTATATTTTTCTGCATCTACGCTGTCAGCCTCATTCTACGCCCCCGGTCACTGCACATTGTGGGCGAAAAGTTGAGCGACAACATTTTCCGTTGGCCCACGGCGCGTATGAGTAATGTTGTGTGCAATTAATTATTGTCGGTTGGTTGTTGTTGTTATTATTTTTAACTCTGCTATCAGCAACACTTCGCAACGAGCATTTACTTGGGCTGATAATGACTGGCAGACGGCTGAGGTCAATGACTGGCAGACGCTACGCACTGCTGTGCGTGGTTTTCGTTTGGTGGCTTTAACCCATATCGGCCCAATGTTCGATTAATCGAACAGTAAATTTTAGCATTTTCCATAAATTTTTGTTGGGCTCTTTTTTAAACTTTAAACGCGAAAGTTTTGCATAATATGATGGTTTGATTTGTAATAAATAATAAAAAAAAATAACATGGGATATTTTGTATAATATGGGATGAATATATTCATTTCTCGCACCTCTTCCCAGTTGTATGAATTCCCCAAACAAAGGGTAATTTTTGACATAAAAAAGCATTGAAAAACATTAAAAAACAATAATATTAAAAAAGTAACTATGCAGTCTTGTTGAAAATTGATCAAACTCTCGAAAATATATTTACACTTTTCCCATAAAACCAATCTTGTAGCCACAATATATATTTATAGTTAGGTGTTCGATTTATTAAACACCAAATATCTCGAAAACCAAAAATCGGAAAATTTTTTTGACCCCAAATTTGAATTGTCCGACCCCATTACACCTTAAAAAACTATTTCATTCGAATATTCCCAAAAACAAACCGCTGGGCTTATATGGGTTAATTATATGAAGTTAACGCTGGTTAATGAAAACTTAACTAAACACAATTCTAAAGTTGCATATACAAAATAACAAGAAATAATGAATGCGACTGCAAGTTTTGTACATGAAGCCATTGGAGCAGGTGATCTATTCTTTTCTGGCTTTCACGTTGGTGCAGCTGCTGGATATCAGCAATCGACGAGCAGCTGAAGCTAGTGGCGTTGTCAGTTCTGCCCGAGGGCGGAACGAAGATGGCGCAGCGCCGATCGAAATGACGTTGAGCGCCGTTGCGTTTTCTAGAGATATGCGTTAAATAAAAACTTAAGTGAAATGATATAAAACTAAATGTAAGCACTACCGAAATTTTGGTAAAATAAAGCACAATTTAATATTTAAAATTTGCATTACCGCCGCAGCAGAGCCGCTGAGGTATTCGCACTCGTTGCAGCTGTGGCGTGCGCGCTGCAGCTTTGAGTGCTTTGCATAATAAAATTAAATTTAAAATTATACACGAAAGCAAACGACACGAGCAGATAACGCAGGAAGCTAAAGACCGAAAACACAAACAGCGAATGGCCGCGCATTGGTAATGCACGCTGCCCATTTGCATTTCGGGCTGCGTGCACCGCTCGCAGACAATGCTTCTGCCGCTGCTCGTATTTCGACGAGTAATGGCGCTGAATATTTTTGAAATTTTGCTGGCAGCCATATTGGCCCAACTGGCCGGATATCTTATCTTTGTTTATGTTTCAATCTTGACTTGATTTCAATTTCGTGTGCTCTATATTTTTCTGCTGGCTTTGCTGGTGCTCGACAAATAAAAATATGCAAATGCATAGCGCCGCGTGTTGAGATGAGTGTCTGCTGCAGGCGCCTGAACTAATGCAACTAGCCAACTAGCCAACGCGTCGGCGCGTTGTCGAAGCTGCAATGTTTCAAATTGAATCCGTAAGTGATGCAAGATGCAGTCGAATGAATGGTTGGGCGTTCGACTTGTCAATTTCGTTTGCGAATTAACTGTGCATAGTTAGTTTAGTTGGTCAATTTGAGGCCAGAATTCTATGTTGCGGCTTCTCGATTCGGCGTTGCTGTTCCATGAAACGGAAATGTGGAGTAAAGCCACAACGAAACTTACGAGTGCAATGTCACGTTGACTGTAGGACGGGAGCGGGCAGTGTTCCAGTGGGGAAAGTTTTTGCTTCGATTGAGCGATCTTAGAAGCTTTTCTAAAGAAAGTGTATTCTTTAAATAATATTACATCAGTTGTCCCTAAATTACCGGAAAACACTGTTTTATTTTTTTCAATTTCGATTCTGCTGTTTTGTACAAACAAGTTGTCACATCAGTTTGTGCCCTTGTGCATCTCGAATCCATGATTCATAAGCAGATTTAATTTGTGCTTTGTAATTGTTTACGTGTTAGCAGATGTCAGTCTTAATACGGCAATTGAGAAGCGCGAAACAGAGATAGTGCGAAAGGGGGGGAGAGAGAGAGAGACTATTAAGAAGGTTGTTTAGCAACCCAATGCTCCGATTGTATGATGCACAATATTATTGCGTCATTCATTCTGCACAACGGAATTTACATCTCCAGTGGGGTGGGGTGGCTCGGCTTATGTTGCTCCACAAGTGCATTCCTCCTACAACTTTGACGGTTTCTCCTAGAACTAGCGATTTGCATAATTTTCTTGTTTACAATTTTTGCTGAAAAAAGCATAAAAACGCGAATGAAAGACGACAACTTCAAAGCAATGCTGAGCGAAAAGTAACTAAAGCGATTGACTCAAATGAAGTTACAAGCTGCTAACACAACAACAACAATGGCAACTGCGTATATAATAACAATGGCGACAACAACAATTGCCAGCAACGAACAGCCGAGGAAGTGGCTGTGAGGAAAAGCCAGAAATTTATAATGTTCCATTTATATGCATTTTAAGCTGACAGCAAACAACAAAAACAACAACAATAACTAATAAGAAAAAGACGCTCTAGTGGGAATAATAATGGTTGCCGTACGGCTGCATGCGACTTAAGCTAACCATGCGCTCCGACTTTGCTGAGACACTACCCACGATCCTTAAGTTTCTGCTGTCCTGGCGTATAAAAGAGAGAACTGACTATCAGTAGGACTGTCTTAAGTTGTTAATAGTGGGTATTGGTCAGTCGCAGGTGCCGTTACTGAAATAGTTTTCCAAGATTTCTCTGTTCCAATTGTTTGGCATTTGTTTCACTTTTCTGTTTGTTTGGTCGTTTCTGAAAAACTGGTCACTTTAAATGTGGCGCGCTATGTGCAATTTTTAATATTTTGTTGCTGCGCAGCAGCATTGCGCCGGAAAATCTGGAGTGATTAATGAGATTTGTCACTGCTTTATGGAAAATCGAGCGGAAAATTGCAACCAGCAATGGAGAGAGAGAGAAAGATAGAGAGAGAAGGAAATGATGCAATCAGACTGGCTACAAGCTGAAGGCAAACTGCGGCAAAGCAGTGTAAAAGCAGAATACAAGATTGCGTTTCGTTAAAAAAGCAATTACAAAAATGCATGTTTTTTAATTTAAGGGGGTAGTCAGGTAGAATCGACCATATTTTTAAATAATGTTTTTTTTCATATATGTTATTGTACATAGTTTTGAGTACTGAAAAACATTTTTTTTTTAATTTTCGTTTATATCCGGGGGAGATATGGGCGACCGGAAGACCCCCTTAATGCTAGTTTATGTTTATTTTCAATTATATAAGAAAATAATATCGTTTATTGGTGGGTTTTTAATGTTTTAAAAAACCTTGTAAATTGTTTGAATACAATTTTAAATGACCATATTTTGGTTTTAATCCATACAACAAAATTGCCATCAAATGTTTGCCTTTTTCTATTTTACAAAAAATGAAAATGTAAATTAACCGTCAGTGATTTGCCATTTCCCGAAAGCTAAACAAATACCAACAAATATTAGGGAAAATATGAGCAAGCGACGGCCGATGCGCGCTTTCGGCAGTTGTTGTTACTGTTGTCGCTGCGGCGTGTCAGGCAAATTTATTGCAGCCCATAACTCACTTTGGCTATTGAGATTGCTGGTGTTGTTGTAGCTGAAATGCGCGCCAAGGCTAGAGATTTTAAACTGACACTCCCCACGTCGTCACCGCATGCAACAACAGTTGTCGCCGTGACGGAAGTGCGTGGCGGCAGGCAGCCAGCAGCAAGGATTCACTTCACTTCACTTCCGGCTTTTATTATCTAATTTGCCTGGACGCATCGAATGCGAAATGAGTGCGGCGATGCAATGTGTCGCAGAGGGGCCGCGCGGAAACGGCGGCTGAGTGAAGCGCTTTTGCTGTTGTTGTTCTTTGCTTTTATGCCAACATAAACTGCACGGCTTAAGTGTTGATATATGAGTATTTGTAAAAAATGAAAATAAGAAACCACACACACACACACACACAGGCAAATGAACAGCAACAACAACAACGGCGTACAATGAAAAGCAACGCAAAACAGCAAATGAAAAGTTTGAGATGCGTGTTGGCCGCTGGCGGTTATAAATATGGTTTCATTTTTAAGCCAACCGAAATTGCCAAGGATAAGCATGCAATGACAACAATGTACGCAGCCACCATGGCCACGCGCCACCAGCTACCCCCCAGCAAGCCGAGATAAAATATCTGCGCCTGCCGCCATTAAAAAATAAAATAAAATGCAAATTGAGGAGCACAGCTGAGGCGCCGACAAATAATGGCAGCGAAATAGCACAAAAGTGTGGGTGAGGAAAGCCGAAGCGACTAATGCGCGCACAATTGAATTTGTGGCATTTTAAGCTTTAAACTGTGGCGGCCTATTAACTTGCGACAGCACGTTGACGATTCGCCGTTGATGAAGTGAAGAAGCGGCGCAATTTGTGGAAAACATGCAGCGCACATTTAGCAGTTGCAGTTATTAATTCAGATGGGCGTCCGAGAAGCACACGCAAAGGCAATAAAACAATTATCATTATATGATTTTTCAACTTACATTTCACTTGTTTTCCTGAATAGTGTCATAACTCAAAAAACACAGAAGAGAAGAAAAACGCTTTTGAAGTTTGCAATTATAAGAAAAAAAATAATTATGATTTTTCGATACAAGATAAAGCATCAAAAGCTAATTATATATGTAGAATTAATTAACAAAATTTTGTTAGTTATGACTCTATTCAGGTAAACGAGCAATTTGTTTTTTTTTTCATATTTATTAACAACACTTTAATACCAAAAAGGAAATTACACCTAAATTTATTACAAGTAAAAGGTTTTGTGTGATTTGTAGAAATCTAAATTCTTTGCGGTCGGTATAAAAAACAACGAAATCATTACTTCATATTTTAAATCTGCATGATTACTGTCGACTGTACATCCTAATGCCAAGGATTAGTTAAATTCTTATGTGAAATATTACATACACCACGCCATATTGCACCGAGTCGACGTCAATTATCAATAATCTAGTTTAAAACAACTTTTCACTTTAACACATAATTTTTTTTAACATTTTAAACTATAATATCGTTGTGTGCTTTAGACGCTGTTGCTGTAGATGAACCTGCTAGGTGGTTGCATGCGCACAATTCCTTCAAATTCTTCACATTATTACTCATCGTGTCTGCTGTACAATTTTCAAATAGTCTCTCTAATCTCTTTCTGTTTACATCGCTTCCTGATCAGCAATTCATTGCCAGCTGGCTAGTGAGAATTTGGGCAGTGGCGATTTATCTACAATGTTCAGACGCTGAAACACCTCCTTTGAGTTCTGGCTGGCGTGCCGGCCATAAACATCGAAGTGCTCTAATTGGAATTTGCTGAGTCTGTGTGGAGACAAAACAAAGAAAAATAACAAAGGGTACAAAAATGAGACATTTATGTGAAGGTACGCACCTATCGCCGGATATGGCTTGTAGAAACTTAAAGTAACTTGGACGCAAAGTTTTTGGCTCTAAAATGCCCGCATGGAAAAGTGTAGCCGTACAGAAGGCGTAAAGGTAGAGCGTAAAGCCGGGCACACTCGGTAACACACCCTTCTCAATGCCCAAATTGTAAACGATCTGAGGTAAATTAAAGAAAGTTTCAAATTACTTTAATATTTTCAATCTATTTTAACGAACCTGTAGCGTTTTCCACATCACATAAAGAGCAACGGTAACATCGGGATACTGTGTAAATGCAATGCTGCTAATGAGGCCAGCAGGTATGGCGAAACGCGGGTCATCGCGCTCGAAACTGTGTCGCAGAGTGCAAGAGACGGACTAAAAAAACGAAAACAAATTAGCTTTCGGTTAGGAAAGTGCATGTCAAACAACAATATAGAATAATGAAGTGAATGATTAAGTAATTGGGTAACAAACGAATATGAAAAAATTGAGTTTTTGAAGTAATCCGCACCTTGTACAGAAATGAGAAGCTGCCCAGGAATATGCCGAGCTTCAGGGTGCTTTGGTTCGCAAACGTTTTGCGCCAGTTCATGCGCATTTGTGCGATTTTCTTCATGTTTGTGAGCAGCTTCAGTGCTACTTGCAGGCCCACGCCGCACAAGAAGGGCTTCAGTCCGCCCAGCACCGCATAGCTGACGCAGTTGCTGCGGTGCGGGCAGGAGGCATGCTTGCGCTTCAGTGCATCCACAAATCGCCCATAGACCTGCACCAGCACATTGAGACTGCGCCAATCCAGCGGCGGTCGAGAAGGCGTACTTTCTGGCGCCTCGGTTCGCGGTTTCAGGGGCCCCTCCTCACGCTTGTCGATGAAAAAGCGCAAAACATTAAAGATGGAGTCCTTGCAGCAGCTCTTGTGTAGTCCCAGCCGGTACAGATAGAGCAGTGTGGCAACGCTGACGCCGAACAGCAGCGCCTGCCCCTGCGGTAGGGAGCGCACATAGCCGCGCGCCTCCGCCATGCGCCACAACGTCTCCGTGGCCACATTGGCCACGTACAGCGTGAGCAGCGGACGGCGTGCTGGCCGCTCCACCACAATGGCGGTCAGGCTGGCCAAAAAGCACGGCACAAAGGCCACCGTGGCGCAGTAGTAGCGGCCGATGAGGTTGCGCAGCGTGCAGTTGTACAAGATGAATGTAAAAGCGTTGGTGACCAGGAAGGCGGTCGACTGCAGAATGCCCTGTGCGGTGTTCTTCAGGTCGACGAGGCTCGGAATGCGTTGGCGCATTACCAGCGACAGCTGCCGAACGACTTTTATTAATTCCGTTGCATTGGCTTATTTCGGTGACATTGCGCCAACTTACCGCATACACTATGGTGTAGATGCGCAGGCAATAGGGTATGGAGGCCAGTAGTAGACCAGCGGAGGCGTTAGCACACTTGTCCGTCCATGGATGCTGGAATTCTTTGCAGGTGCAGAGCACCGGCGTCAGAAATTTGCTTTGCACGTTGGTCATTGCTCGGGAATCAGTTGGCGTGTGGGCGGTATTGTGCTGAGCGGTCGGACTGTAATGGAAGCAAGCGAGATGCTTTAGTCAGTGATAAGCGTGTATGAATGCCAAATGAAGCGATCGGCAGCTGGCGAATGCGAGCCAAAGTTCAGCTCGGAAACGTGACTTGCAAATGGCCGATAATTGATATGAATTAACTGAATCTGAATATGCATTTTGTGTTTATTTTCGGTTTTCGCTGCCACTGTTCAGCATTGCATTCGCATGAATGACGCGTAACACAGAAAGTGCGAGTAATTGTGTTTTGCTATAAGCTTTCTTGTTCTTTTCAAATTGGACGCGCAAGGCCAACAAAATTACACTGTGAGAATTGGTTTCATAAAAACGAGTGTGAACTGGCTGAGTTGGGATTAGAAACCACTGTTGTCTGATCTGTCGCACTAATGAGTAGTCACTTTTATTTTATATTTTAAATTCACCTTTTAATCAATTACGTTTGGCTTAGAAAGAAAAACGTTTTAATAGGCACGCAGTGTCATCTAAAACGCGAGAGAAACTGTGGGGCCGAGTTGCTACGGCAGTTTCCTTTACCTGCTATGCGCACTGGCGATAAGCCAAATCAATAGCAGAGCTAATCAAACGGCTGCTAATAGTGGAAGCGAGATTAGCCGCAATTTGATAATTCTAGTTAATGGAAATAGGGATAAGCAAAACTACGATCAGGCTTCTTATATAGTAATCAGCTTATTTTAAAGTAGTAAAATAAAATAACAAAAAACAGAAATATTTCAAATGAAAGATATGAAATCAGTAGTAAGAAATTTTAACAAAACTACATGAGTAATGTTGTAATTTTGCCATCGTTGTTTGTGTTTTTCCCAGTGAAGTCTGACTGTGCTGCGCAGTGCGTTGGTGTGGTTCGCAGCTGCCCAACATGTTTGCGGTTGGGTTTATGACGCCTTGTGTATTTTCCACTTCTAGGAGCTGTTATGAAATACGGCTGATTGTATTGGGAATTATTAAGACGAATTATGGCCACGTTGAACTTTGCACAAATCTGGTAAATGACAAAACGCGCACCGAGCAAACGAATGATCGAATGAATGATTATTATGCAGATGCTGGCGTTAATATATGCGCCAATTTGACAGATTTAAGTCGAACACACATTAAGCGATGCAATTTGCAGTGAGACGAGGTGATCGTCGAGTATGTCGCTACTTGTCTGACCTTTGTATGCTGCGTATTTGCGTTGGTCGCGTTGGTTGGTTGCGTTACGTTGGTCAAACAGTTCTACAGACTTTAATTACTTTAATTTGTGTTCGCTACTCGGTAGCTTTCCAGAGCTCAATCTCAGAATCTGAACAAATTGCAATTGATTTTCATTGCAAAGAATTGCAAAACTATTCTCTTACTAATTGCAGCTAAAGCTCCTTGTAGTTAGTATTCTGCTCTGGTATTTTCTAAAACCCTAAAATTTCTAACAATTTCATAATATTTGGAGATGTTTTCAGAGCAGCTGACATGACTTTTGAACTCTGGGTTGGCTATAGAAATTCAAAAGCGCACCGAGAAGTGATAAGCACTTCAGCAAAGCGTTGATTCTTGTTTTGTGTTCCGACATTTTAATGGCGCAGTGCGATATTTTTTATTTATTAATTCTTTCCTAAAAGCGACAATTAGCTACACTATGGCTTATTTAATAAATGACTTTTCTGCGCCAAGTTTTTTGTCTCGAATACTTGTTTCCAATTGCTTATCATTTTTCCGAGCTACAAATGTGCTTGAACTTGACAAATTGCAACCTTTGACTTCCCACATATTTGCCTGGAAACGAGACATTTAGAAATGGATTCAAGTGCTTTATTTAAAAGTAAATACTTTATCTAATTGATTCAACACCGGCCGCCTCATTTTCTAAGCACACTTTTCTTCACCTACTATTCCGTGTTGTGACCACACGACTGTGCACTTGAATTTGGTTGTCCCTGGCGTTGCATGCAAATGAACCGGCTTCCGCTGGCAATCAATTCGCACGCAATGAGCGAAAGCCACGCAGCTCAATTTGCACAGCGGCACAGTGGTCGCCGGCAACGCAACAGTATTCCTTGCGGCACCACAGTGTCGTAGTTACTTGGCCACACGCATTTGTCCCAAAGAATTAACAAATAAATTGCTTACAATTTTAAGGCGAAGTTCACGATTTGCTGGCTCCTCGTTGCATTTGTTGTGACTACACACCTTTCAAATGTTTGCTTGTTCGATTTTCCTTTTCTACGCCGTCGCTCCAATTGCTGCTGGTGGGGCGCTCACTCTACCGACCGGCGCTGCTACGGAATATACTAAATTCGCGATTATAAAGCGGCTGTCGTCGATAGTTTGTTGTTGCCAAAGTTCATTTTAGTTGGTAATTTTTTATCACTTCTGCGTACAAAACAAGCAATAAAGAATATAATAAACTGCGCGCAACCCCAACTAACCACAACTGGGCAAAGCACAGCTGTTCGACGAGCCGAAGCATTGCCAGCTTGAAGAGAAAGCATATTGACTGCAATTTTTCATTTGTTAAATGAAAATACTGCAATTTAAATTGAAATCTGGAAAAACATAAAATTGAAATATTTCTGGGAGTATATCTGGTGGGAAACATTGAAGCTGCACGGCTACAGAAGCCGCTGGGATGCAACTTAAAACGAATTAACGCTTGAGCGCGTGAGCTGGCAACACTCACAGCAGCTGTGGCCTCATTTGGCGCTTTACGCTGAAGAGGAATTGCCCAGCTGGCGACTAAATACATTTTTGCATTCTCTTCTTTACACGTTCGCACACTAGATGGCAGGAATGCGCGCAAAAAATTTTGGCGGCTGCGGATGTTGGCTGATTTTGGCGGTTACGTCAACCTTCGAATTCTTTTTGAAATTTAGATTTAGATTTACCAATTATCACCAATTATTCTTGGTACGTCCACATCGGTACGCAGCAGAAAAATTCGCACACGAGTTGCGAGCTGCATAATAGCTACTTCGTGTGATTTGACACGAAAATACAGCAAATTGCATTGTCTCACGACCGCACACAATCGCTCTGCCTCGGCGCTAGACCAGGACACGGTTTGCCACCTGTCTAAAATCAACATCTGACCAGCGTTACGACTGAGCTCGGCACGACACATGAATCTGCTATCGTTGCAACCGCAAAAATGCTGAATATTCAACGTCAGCGGTGGCAAATCGAAAACCAACGAAATTAGCCAAGAAAATACTCGTCGGTTGTTGGCACTTGTCGCATTCTGCATGCCAGGTGCAGATTTCAATTTTCCAGTGTGACAACATGACACGTAGACAGCCACAGCCACAGTCGCACTGCACCACAACCCAGCCAAACCGCAACAATGCCACCACCCACGCTGTCGAACGCTGCTGCCTGCTCTGCAACACCTGCTGGCTTGGATTTTTGGTGCTCTGTAGCAATGTGAACGCTGCTGCTTTGCTCCTGTCGTTCGACTGCAATAATAACTCAGCAAGCGGCCTGGGTTTTTTGGTTTCTCAATCAACGTTGCTATTGTGTTGCGATTCATTGAGCAGCAGCGGGCGCAGGATGGGTGCATAGTTTTAAGGTGTCGCTCACAACCGGCTGGAAAATGCACAGCACTTGTAAGCTTAACAGTTCAATGTAGCTTCCCTCACTCTGTACCATGAAACATCGCAAACTGTTAAAGCTTTTAAGTAAACAAAGCAATGAATAATATCAAAGTAAAGTCAGCAGTGCTCCGACATGGACGATTACAAATCGTCGATATCTTTTACACAGATTCAATGACCTTCATGCAACAAGCACAACGCACAATAGAGCAGAGCCGGAGTCGGAGAACTTTGGCGCCACTGCCACTACTGAAGGTAAATGCCAACAGTGCCTGCGCCGTTGGTGTATTGTGGATTGAGCCCTGCTGGGCGTAGCATGACCCAGAACGTTCCACATGTCGCATGCACCTGCGATATCCTCTCACTGCCGTTGCAACTTTTGTTTGGCGTTCATTGCTGCCGTTGCCGTTGTAGTCGCTGTCTGCATTGTTTGCCGACGGGCGAGAGCGGCGCGGAGGGCAGATGGCGTAGAAAATCTTTGTAAATAAAGTATAAAATTAAAAGCAAAGAGATAAAGTTGTAAATTGCCACGTTAAGTGCGAAGGCTGTGCGGACTATTGAGTGTTGTACAGTTGTGTCGGCAAAAAAAAAATCAAAATTTCAACAGAGGAAAATTTAAATTGCAAAGATTGAAAAGGCGGAATTGAGTCAATGGAAATTTGCAAAACCTGGAATGAACGATGTACGTAAATATTATCCTGTCCCACTGACTGCAGAAGCTGCCGTGGTGGAAAATTTAGCAAGTCCCATCAATAGCCAAACACAAACGGAATTAGCCCTGAAAGCACAACTACTGACCCAGGACTTCAAATCGCATTACGAAAATCGTTTGCAATTAAGTCAAGTTTGGCCAAAGTTCACTGTTCTCGGTTCGCCGCTCCATCCGACCGCCTGTGTTGAGGCGTGCAAGCGGACAGTTCGAAAACATTCGCAAATTCGGACTCATTACAACAGCAACAACATGCTTACTCACTGGGATTGCTTTTGTGTGTGTGTGTGTGTGTGTGTGCTTGCGCCCGAAAACATGCTTCGAGTGTGATAATAAAATAATAATTGCGTTGATGTGTAGCAAACCGAAAAGTGCACTCGAGGCCAGAGTTCAACGTGATGCAGCTGCAACAACAAGAATAAAAACAACAACAATATGACTTAACAAAGCGTCGTTTAACATACATACACTGCGAGTAGGTGGTTTGGCTGACATAGGACAAGTTAAGTGACCGAAGGCCTTTTCTGCTGCGTGCGACAACACTTTGTGAAACCAGCAATAGCAGCGACACTTTGTTGCACATCTGTACACGAAGCGCTTATTTGTATGTTTGTATATTGAACGTCAACTATGTATATACCACCTTCACTATAATCACCTGCCAACAATATCAGTTCGAGATTGTTTAGTTTACTTCACAATTGACTATTCTAAGTCTCAGTTTTCCTTGTTTTATTGATGTTTAGCAAAATGAACGCGCACTAATTTATTTCCTATTGAAATATATTCTTCTCATACATGAATGTACATACATACATTTCGTTCCGCTTTCAGCTTTAATTAGGGGGTTTTTACATTTAATTTCCAGTTGAAAATAGTGTCGACGCAGCTCGTACGCTGACGGACGCTATTCTTGTGCGATGTTCGCAGCGATCCACTCTGGCGCTGCCCAGAGATTATGTCACTAAACTCTAATCTCTCGTCTGCCGCGTCCTCGCTCATTCGCGGCGGCTCGGGGCGCACTCGTGTTTGTCGTCCTTAGCTCATTTAGTAGCGACACGTCGCATCATCGATCATTGATTTGTTTGCTTCAATGGCGGCTGCAATGCAGTCGAGCACATCAACACACCCACACATACACACAAGTAGCGGCCCACTGGCAGCTACCAACGGCCGCACGCACGCACGCCGACGGCAGCTGTGCGAGCTGCTATCTGCGTCGATAATTCGTGCAATTGTTTCCGCACTGCTGCAACATGTCCGCTTACATCGACTTGCAGTTTGTTACAATGGGATTTCACAGTATCCGGCCATCTATCCTCCGCCTTGAACACCGCTGCCAACGACCGAACCACTGACCAACGCGCCCTTACTGCCGCTCAACTGACCGACTGGTTGTTTCCGGTTGCTGCTATGCAAGTTGATGTTGCTGTTGCTGTCATTGCTGTTGCTATTGCTTATGCAAGCAGCGACAGTTGGCTTAATATTGTTACTTGACATTATTTATACCCATGTGTGAATGTCTGTGTTGAAGCTAGTGTGTGTGTGTGTGTGTCGCCAACTGATATGTGTATTTGTGTGATGTATGCTTAAGTTGAATTGTTCTTGTCGTAGTCTGGACAAAACACTGTTGTTGTTGTGGTTGTCTTAGTTGCTTGTTGTTGCAAACATACGTTCAATTAAGCGGATAGAAATTTACTCATTTACTCAATGGCCGAGTGTACATTGCGAAAGACAAGACAAAAACTCGCACTCGTAGAACGACCTCTTCCGTTGATCCTTGCAGAGCCAAAGCCGGTTTGATCGTTGAGTTGATAGAAAACAACAATGTTATCTATGTGCAAGGTCTGTTTGATTTAATTTTTTTTGAATTAAAAAGTTGATTATTTGCTTACAAATCGTTGATTGCTCGAGACTTTTTGGCCAAAAACAACACAGTAATCATGCCTCAGCCAGCTTATTGACCAGACTTGGCCTTCTGTAACCTTTTTCTGTTCCTAAAACTAAAAGGAACACGAAAGGACATGGAATAGTTTTCAATGAGAGCAACCAGCTCGCTGTGGCTGTAATAATTACTTAACCCATATCGGCTCAATGTTCGATTAACCCATTAGTGCCCAATTTTTTGTTTCGACTTTCGAGCTAATTTTATAAAAGAAATGGCCTGAATTTTCTTTAAAAAACAAGTTCGAATATAAACATGTAAAAAAAATATTTTTTATTTTCATTTTAATATTGCTCCAAATGGGATAATTGGGCACACCGGAACGTTGTGAAATTCAACGTAGCAATGAACATGCATCCCACTATGTTCGATTCGCATTCGAAATTTTATCGAAAGCTCGATATATTGTTGCCTTTGAATAATGTGCTCGTTTAAGTAAGTGTTCCCAAATGGGAACATTGGGCGCTTATGGGTTAATCGAACAGTAAATTTTAGCATTTTCCATAAATTTTTTTGGGCTCTTTTTTTAACTTTAAACGCGAAAGCTTTGCATAATATGATGGTCTGATTTGTAATAAGGAATACAAAAAGTTAACATGGGATATTTTGTATAATATGGGATAAATAAATGAATAGAAATAGAATATTTCTAGATATTCAAGAAATGAATATCTCGCACCTCTTCCCAGTTGTATGAATTCCCCAAACAAAAGGTAATTTTTGACATAATTTCGAAAGCATCGAAAAACATACATTAAAAAACAATAATATTTAAAAAAGTAACTATGCAGTCTTGTTTAAAATTGATCAAACTCTCGAAAATATCTTTACACTTTTCCCATAAAACCAATATTATAGTCACAATATATATTTAAAGTTAAACACGATTTATTAAACACCAAATATCTCGAAAACCAAAAATCGGAAAATTTTTTGACCCTAAATTTGAATTATCCGATCCCATTTCACTTAAAAAAAAAACTATTTCATTCGAATATTGACAAAAAAAAAAATCGCTGGGCTTATATGGGTTAAACATAAAACTTTTTACGCATAACAAAAATTTGAATATTTCTTCATTTACATCAGTCAAAATAAAAAAAAAGAATCAAAATGAAAGAAAACGTCAAATTAAAAACGTATCTAAAGTTTTCTGCTTCTTCTTTTACTATGTCAAGATATACCATTAATAAAACGTTTATACTTCTCTTCTTTAAACTTGAATATTCAGTTTATTAATTTCGTATTTTTCCTAAAACTTCAAACTTTTCTCAGGACCAAAAAAAAATCTATTCTTGAATACACAGAGTGTTCAGACGTCCACAAAGTAGCATGTAGCCATATGGCAACAAAATAGCGTATAGGATTAAAGGGTTTTTGTCCAAGAACCGCATGTCGATTCGATAAATTTCCACAGTGGTACATAGTCGATACAAACGTTAGTATGACTCCGAGAACACACACATGAGCATTTAATTGTGTTTAACATATTTATCACGAAAATAAACGAGTTCGCCACAAATCACCGGGACGCACAATGCAAGACGGCCAGCACGTCTCAGCGCCTAGACGAGCAGCGCCAGAGAATTCTCAGTTGTGGCGTCGGCAGCAGAGTGGATATTGTCATCGCGTGTGCACTGATGGATGTCTCGGAATTAACTGCGCCGGCATTATGTGCAATTAGTTCTCTTGGGCATTATTAATTGTCTGGTTCGCTGTGTCTGCGCAGTCGATGTGAACATGGGCCGTGTTGCGAATTGTTGTTGTTGTTGTTGCTGCTGCTGCAGCAAGAAATACATTTGTTGTGTTTGAAAATGCGATAGTGCCAGTGTTCGAGTCTAAGATTTTGTGTTTGTGTGCGCCGCAGTTCCTGGAAACAAGTGCCCTGGGCTCCGCTTGTGTAGGGTGTCGAGATGTTCGAGCAAGTGGCTGATGTCACACCTAAGTACGTATGAATGTCAGCAGGAAGTGGGACATGTACCGCGACGTGTTGTTGCGCTACCTTGTCAGCTTCTAGAATATTTTTTTTAGTAGGCGAATTTGTCGAATTTTATCTTATCACCGAAATCGATGTGCTGGCCCTGAGGCCGTCCACCTATAAAACACTCGCAGCGCTTCGGTCTGCCAGTAGTCAACTTTGAATACACGTTCTCTTCGGTCTCAATCTCGCCCAGAAACATTGATAATGTGGCCAAAAGTGGTCTTCACACTGTGCTGCTTGCTAGTTGCCAGCTGTTACGGCGTAAGTTGACGAGCTGGCAAACTGCATTGTCCTGTTGCAGACAGACAGACATTTGTCAATAGACATTCGTGCAGAAATTTTGCAACTATCTCAACCTAACCTCAATCTCTCAAATTGTGCATTTTGTGTTCTTCAGTTCGACGAGAACTGCGTCTCCACCTCGACCAATGGCAAAATTACGCTGCATCCGTTCGATGACATTGGCATCGGCTTTGACGTGCTCTGCGATCAGCTGACCGACGGCGGCGGCTGGACCGTAGTGCTGAACCGCGACGACGGCGGCGTCCAATTCAACAATCGCACCTGGGCCGAATACAAACACGGCTTCGGTACCCTCGACGACGAGTTCTTCCTCGGCCTGGACAAGCTGAACGCGATGACTGCCAGCAGCCGCCACGAGCTGGAGTTTGTCATGGTCGACTTTGCGAATCGCACCCACGTAGCCAACTATAGGCACGTGACGTTCCTGGACAGCAGCGCGCTGTATGTGGTCGTCGCTCTGGGCAACTACACCGGCAATGCTGGTGACGATTTCGCTGCGGACGAGTTCTGCTCGGTGGACAAATACTGCGAGGATCGAGTGCCCGGCTGGAACAAGAATAAGAGCAGCGGCAATGAGAGGTGACAGAGTGCGTTTGTGTTGTTGTTGATATTTTAGCTAATGTGTTGTACTATGTTTTGGAATTACCGCAGTTTTATATTTGCCGAACATCCCTACAACGCCAACTTGGTGAACAACAATAAGAGAAAGGACAAAAAGACCAAGGACGAAAAGTCAAAGAAGGATAAATTGAAGGATAAATCCAAGAAGAAGGGCTCGAAGGATGAGGCGTCGAAGGAAGACACGCCCAAGGACAGCGCGTCCGAGGAGGAAGACGACGAGTCAATGATGGCGCGCAGTGTCGCCGCAAAGGGCGCACCGAAGCCAGTGATGTGCTGGCGCCAGAAGAGCGGCGGCGAATGCGAACCGCTCAGAAAGCTGAAGATGCTGGTGCGTCCAGTCAACCCCTACCTGTACATAGTGCCTCTGTAATTTCTGCTACTTTTTTGTGTGAAATAAAGTTCGAGATTTCCTGATAATTTATTTAATTGCGTTACAATTCAATTGATTGCTCAAAGAAATCAATCAGCTAATTGCGCCGTGTAGATTGCTGCGATATACCTGAACAAGAAAAACCATTAGTCGTAGATCGCAACAAGTTGTTGTTGTTTTAATCAAAAATTGCTGCTGAAACACATTTTTGACGCTGCGATAAGAGTTTCGTGAAAGCAGCGACAACAATGCGTTGGTCCGTGTAGATTGTTAAGAAATTCATGCAATAACACTGAACCTTGGCGCAATTATGAAATGAAAACATCTGCGCTCATGTCAAATTAATTTAAATAATCTTTGTTGTGGTTCGATGGAAGTGGATTTGAGTCCTCATCAGACTCACTGCGATACAGCTGAAGAAGATCAGTGAGATTGTCAAGAAAGGGAAGTCCAAAGATTTTGTGACTAGAAGATCAGCAGAGATGCGAGGAGATGCGAAATCAAGACACAGCCTAATGATTTTCAAAGAATTGATTTTTGACTGCATTTCGATTAAAATGTCAGTCAGATTCGCTGTTCAGTTCTTAGTTTCTATTTCTGCCTCAATTAAATTTCTTGTCTGCCAGCAGATACATCCGCATTTCTTGAAGGTTGCAGTCAACAAAATCCTTTGTGACTGTGTCTCTGCTATTAATTCTAATTGAATTTAAGCTCCAGCTTTATTTGATCAACATGTATTAATGTATGTACGGATGCATAATTCGCATTAATTAGTGTCTGTCATAATTGATTTAATTGCCCAAAATTTCCTTTATTCATGTCATTTAAAATTTAAATGCCATCTTAACATTTCGCTTGCAGCAAATGAGTCAGCACAACGCTTTGGCTTTGTGGCAAATAAATTTAGAGTTAGGAAGAAGACGGACACGTAAGGATTTAAGTCCAACGCACGCACACACAAACATATTGAAAACGCTTAAGTGGCCGCTGAGAAATTTGGGAATTAAATTCGGAAGCAAATTAAATTAAGAACTATTGCGACTGAGAATAATTTTTGGCCGATGTCATTCTATATAGTAGCGTCGTAAGGTTCGTTTGAATTTGCAAGTAAAATATTTTCGATTGTGATAATCTATTTTTTCAACCTACATTAAAGCAATGAAAAAACAAATTATTGAAGTGAAGTGAAGTGAAGTGAAGTGAGGAAGCAATTATTTGTTTCAAAATGAGATAAAATAAGATATTAATCTAAATTTTAGGCCCTTCAAGTTGTGAGAAAATTATAAAAGTTTCAATTGTTTTTTGAACTGTTTCGACATCTGCACAGACTTTTCCTACAGGGTCGTTGTGCGTACAAATGCACGTCTTGTGTTTGATGTGTTGAGCTACATTTGTCGACCGGAAATTGTTACAAAATGTAAAATTAACAATTGATGCGGTGGTTGGACACAGGACACAGTACACTGAACATAGACAGACAGAGATGAAGAGACAACAACAAGTGACATTGGTTGGAGCGAGCGAGAGCGCCAATCGGTCAAGGCGATGGAGTTGATGAAGAAAATTTAGTGTTTTTTCTTGGGCCACTAATTGCATTATAAATTAAATTAAACTGTTGCCGATTGTATGCGACACTATTGTGCGCCGCCGTGTGATGCAATAATATTTGTGCATGTACACATAAACAAATCCCATCATAAGTACACACATACAAGTTGACGGACGGCACCAATATTTCCGGATGTTGACATTAACACTACAGTTAATGTCAACAACCATACAATGTTGCTGAGGAGCGCGGTTTTTCGGCTGTTGACACTAACTCTTCGGTTAATGTCAACAACCATACAATGTTGCTGAGGAGCGCGTTTTTTCGGCTGTTGACACTAACTCTTCGGTTAATGTCAACAACCATACAATGTTGCTGAGGAACGCACTTTTTCCGGCTGTTGGCATTGGCACTTCGGTTAATGTCAACAGCCTTATAATTCTTTTCGGACAGAAACGCTGACAGGGCTGCAAGCATCGATTTCGCAATATCGATTACGCAGCGCTGTTCAGCGACGGGCTTGGGCTAGTTTGTAAGAAGTTTTTAGCTGGTAGAGTTAGTTTAAGTTGAGCTTTCACGAATAAAGTACGCGTTCCGATCAAGTCGGAACTAACTGGCGCCCGAGCGAATTTGAACGTGTGTCCGGCTACTATAAGTCCTTAAGTAGTACAAGTAGCCAGGACAGTCGTGTCGTGCGTAACCAAAAATACTCAAGTAGTGTCGGTGACTCGCGCGATCTGAAAGTGTGGAGAAGGAGGCTCCTTAGTAGCCGTAAGCGAAAAGGGTGCGTCGAACGCAAGCCGCTCCACCGCGGAAATTAACAGATAAACTGAGAAAGTGCAGTGTACGAAGCAATAAAACCAAAAGAGTAATCTAAAATAAAACGAAAGCAGCAGCGAAGCAGTAGTGACAGCAAAAAGACAGCGGCGGTAGCAGCAGCGAAGCAGTAGTGGCAGCAAAAAGGCAGCAGCAGCAGCAACAGCAACAGCGAAGCAGTAGGCAGCAGCGAAGCAGTAGTGATAGCAAAAAGACAGCGGCGGTAGCAGCAGCGAAGCAGTAGTGGCAGCAAAAAGGCAGCAGCAGCAGCAACAGCAACAGCGAAGCAGTAGTGACAGCAAAAAGACAGCGGCGGTAGCAGCAGTGAAGCAGTAGTGGCAGCAAAAGCAGCAGCAGCAACAGCAGCAGCGAAGAAGCAGCAGCAGCGAAGCAGTAGTGGCAACAAGAAGACAGCAGCGGTAGCAGCAGTGAAGCAGTAGTGGCAGCAAAAAGACAGCAGCAGCAGCAAAAAAGCAGCAACAGCGAAGCAGTAATAGCAGTCAAAGGCAGCATGAAGCTGGACGCCGTTATTTTGTAAGTTTGAATCTAAAGAAAAGAAATTAATTGAAGAATTCCAATCCATAAGAAGTGCTTGGAGCAAATTATTCAAACAGGGAAAAGATCAAAATAAAATAAAGTAAAAATCAAAACGAAAAAATAAAATACAAGAATTAAGAGTTAAGTTAAGGAAATTGGATAAAATTCGGTCGCGAACTTTATTTACGAAAAACCAATAATAATGGCAAACCCCAACAATCTGATCCGTCCTCCAATCCTTCATCCACCTATAAATCCTAATGCCAATCCTGGTGGCCCACCACCACAACAAATGAACGAAATAGAGCTTAGAGCGCTCATTTCGCGAATAGCTCTTGAAACTTTTAATAGTCAGGGACCGCCAATCATTCAGGCTACGCTTAATCCGAATGCAAGCTTCTCGAATGCAACAGACCAAGCAATAGACGAAAGACACCTCGCTGACTTGTCTGATTTAGATAAGGTACCGGATGTAGTCAAATGCCTCAGGGAATTCTCGGGGAAACAGGGAGAATTTAACTCATGGAGGAAGAGTGTCGACAGAATCCTTAGGATCTATGAGCCATTTAAAGGGACACCGAAATATTTCGGAATCCTAAACATTATTAGAAATAAGATCGTGGGTCATGCGGACACAGCTTTGGAGTCTTATAACACTCCACTTGACTGGCAGGCAATTTCTAGATGCCTCACACTTCACTACGCCGATAAGCGTGATGTGTCAACTCTCGAATACCAGATGACTTGCCTCGTTCAGGGTAGATCCACAATCCAGGAATTTTACCAGGCGGTGTATTCCCATCTTTCACTTATATTGAACAAGCTTGGAAGCTTAGATGTCGGTATGGAAGCCCTGAGTCTCCTTACACAAACTTATAGGGAGAAAGCCTTGGACACTTTTGTCCGAGGGTTGAACGGCGACCTGTCTAGGTTGTTGGGTATGAGAGAGCCGGCGGATTTACCACAGGCTCTTCATTTGTGCCTGAAACTCGAAAATCAGAGGTTCCGCACCAACCACGCGCAGGGTCAAAACAACCATCAACGGCAGTACCGAATGCCGCCGCCAATACCACAAATGATTAATAGCCCGCAGAGGGATAGACAATTATACCCATTTTATCCACAACTAGCGCACATACCAAACCCGCAGAATCGCGTGTTTGCAAGGCAACCTTATCAACACCCAAGGCAGCCACCTCCGCGTCCTACTACTTCCAAACCCCCACCACCCCCTGAACCGATGGAAGTTGACGAGAGCATTCGCTCTAGGCAAATCAACTACGCAAACAGACCGCAGGGTAATCGGTATTTAGGAAAGCGGCCACCTCTCCCATTATCACAACAAAATGTTCGACCAGGCAAGGAGCAACGCACTTTCCATATAGACACGGAGTCAGAGGAGCCTTACGACTGCAACGCATTAACGGCAGAAGAGGGCCAGGCTTACGACCAGACATTAAACGAATACTTGTCTTCTATCGAAACTTGTGCCGAAGATTACGAAGAAACTATCGAATTTAGTGACATCCATTTTTTAGGATGAGCGACTCTTCGCTCCCTTACTTTGAATGTAAAACCGAGAGCGGAGAGACACTAAAATTCCTGGTAGATACTGGGTCAAGCAAGAACTACATCCAGCCAAATCTTGCGAGGAAAACCTATCACAACGCCATTCCCTTTTTCGCCAAATCTGTAGCAGGCGACATTAAAATACAGGAACATACCTTCATCAACTTATTCAACCTAGAAAATAAACTTAAATTTTTTGTTATGCCATCCCTCAGGTCATTTCACGGCATCCTAGGAAATGACAGTCTCAAAGAATTAGGCGCAGTAATCCACGCAGGCAAAAACTACATGATTTTAAAGAATGGTTCTAGAATAAAAATCAAACAGTTATCCACCCAGTCCGTGAATCTACTGAAGGACGACAAACTTACGAATGAGCAAACAGACGTAATGGGGACACTGATAAACAAGTTCCCAACACTTTTCTCTGAGCCCGATGAAAAGCTCACCTATACCACAAAGGTGGTCGGGGAGATTAGGACTACTACGGATTCCCCAGTTTACAGTAAATTCTACCCATACCCCACAGCACTAAAGCAAGAAGTCGAAAGGCAAGTTCAGCAACTGCTTAATGATGGTATAATCAGACCTTCTAGGTCCCCCTACAACTCTCCGGTCTGGATTGTCGACAAGAAGCCAGACTCGCAGGGCAACAAGCAATATAGAATGGTAATTGACTACCGTAAGCTGAATTCTCTCACAATTCCGGATAGGTATCCTATTCCAGAAATATCTGAAGTAGTATCGCAATTAGGGGACTGTAAATATTTTTCGGTCCTCGACCTCAAGAGTGGGTTCCATCAAATACCACTGAAACCCTCTGATATCGAAAAGACGGCCTTTTCGATAAATAATGGTAAATACGAGTTTACTCGATTGCCATTTGGGTTGAAAAATGCCCCTTCGATTTTCCAACGGGCCCTGGACGATATCCTCCACGACTACATTGGCAAATCATGTTACGTGTATATTGATGACATTGTCATCTTCAGCAAATCAGAGGAAGAGCATAAATGCCACATCGAAAACATTTTTAGAACACTCCAGGAAGCTAATATGAAGGTCCAATTGGACAAGTGCCATTTTTTTAAAGAGGAGGTCGAGTTCTTAGGTTTTGTCATTTCAAAGGCAGGAATCAAAACCAATCCGAAAAAAGTGGATACTATCATCAATTTTCCGTTGCCCAAAACAATCAAAGAATTACGTTCATTTCTCGGCTTGTCAGGATACTATCGTCGTTTTATAAAAGACTATGCGAAGCTGGCCAAGCCTTTAACAACACTCCTAAGAGGGGAAGAAGGTCGTATGTCAAAAAGAATGTCATCAAAAATTTTCATAGACTTGAATACGGAGGCTGCAAATGCCTTTAATAAGATAAAAAATTCGCTAGTCTCAGAAGACGTCTTACTCTCGTATCCGAACTACAACGATCATTTCGAGTTGACGACGGACGCATCGGAATTTGCTTTAGGTGCGGTCCTTTCACAAAATAATAAGCCTATCACGTTTATCTCGAGAACTCTTAGCAGGACTGAGGAACACTATGCTGTAAACGAGAAAGAGATGCTCGCGATCATCTGGGCCCTGAACTCTTTGCGCAATTACCTTTACGGTTCTGCTAAGGTCAAAATTTTTACCGACCATCAGCCTCTTACATACGCCTTAAGTAACAAAAACAATAACAGCAAAATGAAGCGCTGGAAGGCGGTGTTAGAGGAATACAACTATGAACTCTTTTACAAGCCAGGTACTAGCAATGTAGTAGCAGACGCTCTTTCCAGAATACCACCCCACTCCCCAATAAACACAATGTCGGGAATGACTCACAGCGACGAAAGCTCAGGCCAGAAGCTCATTGACATTGTCAAAGCACCTATAAACGCATTCAAGAATCAAATCATTTTATGCACCGATTCGGAATCAACTTATAAATTCGAGATCGTTTTTCCCACATTACACCGCCACACTATTACAGAGCCCGAGTACACTACGGGAAAGCTTGTCTCGCTTCTACAGAAATTTTTAAACCCTTCCGTTATAAATGGTATTAAAGCTCCGGAATCCCTGATGGGAAAAATTCAAGAAATTTTCCCAGATAACTTTGCTAAATACAAAATTAGATTTGCACGCCTCCAGGTAAAAGACATCAAGGATGAACGACAACAGGAGCAGATAATTATAGAAACGCACAAAAGAGCACATCGAAACGGAAAGGAAAATAAAACCCAGATATTGGAGGAATACTACTTCCCTGGTATGAACAGTAAAATCAATAGAATTGTCAAGCAGTGTGCGGTTTGCAAACTTAATAAGTACGATCGGCACCCAATGAAACCGGAGTTAAAGGAGACCCCCATTCCCACGTATCCTGGTCAAATCCTTCACATAGATATCTATAGAACTGAGAACAAACTCGTTCTTACGGCAATAGACAAATTTTCGAAATACGCTCAGGCTAGAATCATCAAATCAAAAGCCGTTGAAGACATAAGAGAACCCCTTCGAGAAATTCTTTTCTTATTCGGAGTCCCGAAGATGGTCGTATTCGACAACGAAAAATCGTTTAACTCTGCTACAATTACGTTTCTTTTAAAGGATCAATTAGGAATCGAAATTTACACATCCCCACCATATACGAGTACAGTGAATGGACAAGTAGAGCGGTTCCATTCCACGCTTACGGAGATCATGCGTTGCATTAAAGCGGAAGATATCAACAGAACATTCCAGGAACTATTAGAGAGATCGGTGTACGAGTATAACTTTTCAATCCATAGCACAATAGGGAAAAAACCACTAGACGTATTCTTTGGACGAACAGCTAACATAGATCCCGAAACGTACGAGAAAACGAGACAAGACAACATTCAGCGATTAAAGAATAAACAACAAACTGACTTAGAGAACCATAACAAAAATCGTCAACCGATTAAGGAATACAAACCAGGGGAGACTATCTACGTTAGAATAAACAAACGATTAGGAACCAAGCTCTCGCCAAAATTTAGGAAGGAAATTGTTAAGGAAGATAAGTCCACCACTGTTCTTACTGAGTCAGGAAAGGTTGTTCATAAGAGCAACATCAAGAGCTAATCTTACCCCTATCTTACAGAATCATATCACCCCTTCTCATCATCTTGGCGAGCGAGGTGAAGATTTTCAACTACACCCTTTCCCACCTTATTACGCTAAACAATGGAGTTGGAAAAGTGCAGGACGGTATCTTCAAGATCGTTCATGTCATTAAGTTGAACCAGTACGAATCCTTCATCGATAAGGTGCGGAACTACACCCAGCAGAGCATCCCCAAGAACAACATCCTATTCCCACTCCTCATCCAGGAAATCGACCAAACATCCCAGATCTTTACCGCCATACAACCGAATGAGCCATCGAGAAAGAAACGAGCCTTGAATATTCTGGGGACAGCCTGGAAATATATCGCGGGGTCACCGGACCACGACGATTTCCAGCTAGTTTTAGATGTACTAAATGAAACAATAAGTAATACTAATAGGCAGGTTATTATAAACGAAGCTCTAATGGCAAGAATTAATAAATTGACTACGATGACTAATGATATAAGTAACGCCATACGCAAAGATAGCAACATTATGAGCGAGGCGACATTAGATATCCAAACTAGGTTAAGATTGGTAAAAGAAGAATTGGTAAACATTAAATACGCCATACAATGGGCGAAGAATAACATACTCAATTCAATGTTACTAAACAAAAGAGAAATGGAATTAGCATTAAGAAAGTTAAAAGAGGAAAACATGTTATTCACTTCCGATGAGGAAGCCCTCGAATATGCTGATATCAAAATCTTGTACGGAGATAAGACCCTATTGTACGTCATCCAAATCCCGCTCACAAGCAAAGAAAATTATATTAGTATTACTGTCAAACCGGTAATAAGAAATAACAGAATTGTAAACGTAAAGTATAAGCAGTTATTAAGAAATAATGGAACAACTTTAGGTGTATTAAGTAATTGTGTAACCATTAATAGTATAAGAATATGTAAGAAAGCCCAAGTAGTCGACATATCTAGTGACCCATGCGTACCAAGACTGTTGGACGGACTTAATTCGTCGTGTCTGCTAACTCACGGATACCACTTACCAAGGTTAGAGGAAATTTCTTCCGGTGTAATCCTGTTGAACGACTTCCATGGTACAGTCAATAACCAAACAATGGGGGGAACATTGCTAATTAAATTTTATAATTCCACTCTTAAAATTGATAACACGACTTACCGAAACCTAGAGGCACCCCTCATGGAAGCCAACCCTCCAATGGTGCAAATGACTCCCCAAGAGGAAGGCTTCCTTAACTTACTTTCTCTGGAGCAGCTGAACCAGCTCCACCTCAATAACACTAAAAAAATCAGCTCCCTAAGGTCGGCATCGACAATAAACACGTATCTCACTATTTCATCCTCAATGTTGTTCATCGTCTGTCTGATCATAATTAAAATCTGCTCTAGAAGTAGCACAAAAGTGGTTCTCCAACCACTAAACCCGAATCCCATGCCGGTCGCGCACGTGCAAACGTCGGTAACAGCTAGACCATTGCATCAAAAAATCAGCGACCTACCCTACTTTTAACGATTGGGGACAATCGTTTTTAAGGGGGGAGGAGTTGACGGACGGCACCAATATTTCCGGATGTTGACATTAACACTACAGTTAATGTCAACAACCATACAATGTTG
This sequence comes from Melieria omissa, assembly GCA_963971225.1. Lineage (NCBI taxonomy): Eukaryota > Metazoa > Arthropoda > Insecta > Diptera > Ulidiidae > Melieria > Melieria omissa. The sequence continues at coordinate 57,624,237 of OZ020267.1, read as the reverse complement.
CTGAGGAGCGCGGTTTTTCGGCTGTTGACACTAACTCTTCGGTTAATGTCAACAACCATACAATGTTGCTGAGGAGCGCGTTTTTTCGGCTGTTGACACTAACTCTTCGGTTAATGTCAACAACCATACAATGTTGCTGAGGAACGCACTTTTTCCGGCTGTTGGCATTGGCACTTCGGTTAATGTCAACAGCCTTATAATTCTTTTCGGACAGAAACGCTGACAGGGCTGCAAGCATCGATTTCGCAATATCGATTACGCAGCGCTGTTCAGCGACGGGCTTGGGCTAGTTTGTAAGAAGTTTTTAGCTGGTAGAGTTAGTTTAAGTTGAGCTTTCACGAATAAAGTACGCGTTCCGATCAAGTCGGAACTAACTTACATACATACATACGTACATGCGATAAGATGAGAGCTTGTGTGCAGCAATCGCTGACTTTGGGCGCCATTCTCGACGGTTGCCGCGGCGGGTGAAGCGTGCGGAGGACGCATGTCCTTACACAATGGCCTCGAACGGTGGCAGACGTCGGTCAAGCATCGGACCGAAAGTGGAGCAACAGCCGAGGGCGTTGTTGCAAGGAAATAACGCAAAATTGCATAACGCTGGCAATGCGCAGCGCCGAAATTCCAGCAACCGAGTGAAATCAACACGCATTGATTTGGCGTTGCGGTCGTTTGTAGTTTTTGGCGGCTTGCCGAAGGCGCTGCAGGGCAGCTGGCAAATCTCGGCGATGCAGTTTGCGCAACGTTTGCTTTTATTGCCATGGCGAATGCCCCTAAACACACACACACAGAAATACAAATTCTGTCGTACAAGTTGCGCCGCGTGCGTGTTTTCTACGCTTTTAATGGATTGCTGCTTGTTACCGCACGCCGTATGCACACACACACACACACTCACGTTTACGAACACCCAACCAAATATGCTTTTGTTGATTTTTCACTGAGCGTTCTTTTCGCTGTTCAGATTTTTCGCTTTTTGCGATTCTGTAGAGCGCTGCGCCAAGTACTACAACAACGACAACACTGGTTGCAATATGAGCCTCGGCAGTGCGGGCCAACACAAATTTTGACATTCTTTTTGAAAATGAAAAGTTTCAGAACTTTGTTGTTGTGCTGCTTCTGTTTTTGAGTGAATAAATGAAAACTAAAAATGCCTTAGGCGAAAAGAAATTAGGACTCGCAGCTAAAGTAGCAGATATCCATAACGATTTCGGAACCGCTGCTCGACAGCAGAATTTTTTCCGCTGCTGCCAGCTTTGTTGTTTGGTTTTTTGTTTTGGGTTGTAAGCGGCCATCGTGGCCGTTATTGTTGCAACACACACACCGCCTCGCTGGCTGCCGTTCTGTTGTTGTTGTTGCTGTTGTTATGGCTCTTTGCTATGCTGGCCATGCAACTTTGGTTGGCTGGCTTTGGGCGCCGGTTCCTTGCGCGCTGATGTTGTCTCGCTGATGGTGCTGCCGCTGCTGCTGTTTTCGTCGCCGTTATCGTTGTGTGTGTTGTCTGTGTATGTGTGTGAGTGCGGCTTGGCGGTTGGCGTTCAATTCAATTCGTGATAAATGGCAAATTGCTTGTTTGCACACCGACTTCATGGTCTTCGATCTCTGGTGTAATTTTCGAAAATTCCACTGTTTGCGAAAGGGCAGCAACGACGGCGCACAGTGGTCGCAAACAGTGAACGAAATATTATTGGTTTTTATTGAAAGTTGACCTTTGCAAATACCGCCTTGTAAATTATTTTATGAAGCAATTTTGCCGAATATTTCACAGTGTTTTTCGTTAGTCTGTTGCCCCGTGCTTATGTCAATTCTGACCACTGTGCAGCGTTGTGGGACAGTAAAGCGCGTTGCGCTTATTTCAACGTATGCATGGATACTGTTTTGTATGCGGATATGCAAGCGCTTATACGCGCAACAACAACAACAATAAAACAACATCAGGAAGCGAACAGAATCGCAGAACGACGAACAGTGTGGTCGATATGAATGGTTGAGCAGCTGCCGTGCAGACATATTCCCACTTGTGTATGCGCAGGTTTGTGTATGTTTGGTCTGTGGCATGTTTGCGGTTGCAATGCTCATACATACATACACACTTGCAAACATACATACAAACGTACATGCATGTGATTGTACATTGTATTTATTCTAAGCGTTGTTATTAGACGTGTCTTGAAATGGCTTTAAGACACTGTTGTCAAAGATTGCGGAAAATATCAAAATTCATAAATAAAATGAAATAATATATTCATATACAAAAACGTTTATTTATTTAAAAAAATGTTTTATTTTTGAGAAATAGATATTATTATAAGTTCGACAGAATGCTTAATATAGGGTCCAATCTCCTTTTTGGCGACAACTGGCAGCCAAAATTTCAGAATATTCCACGGAAAGAAACCTCTACGTTCTTTTGAGAAATCGTAAAAAAACATTTTGATGATTTTATATTCTTTTTTGATATCTTAGCTTTCATTATAGCCCAAACATTCTCTATGGGATTTGCATCTGCTGACTGTGAGGGCCAATCCAAAGATGCAATATCGGGATCCTCTTCCCACTTAGTGCATAGTTTACTTTTGTGTTTCGGGTCGTTATCTTCTTGTAGTATCCAACCGGTGTTATTTTTCCAATAAAATTATTTCCGAAGACTTCAATGATCAATACTTGCACAATTACAGCATTCTTACTGCATTTAAATTTCCGGGAAACACTTTAGAACGCCAAATCCTTGGGCAGAGAAGCAACCATACACATGACGTTTTATGCCTGATTCCTGAAGCCTGTCGCGGATCGTATTTAAGGATATATCTAGGCCATTCGCCGATAGTATTTTTTTGGCTTTTTCAGACTGACCGTTGGGTTTCTTTCAAAAAGCCCAACGATAACTTTATCCTGCCGCTTGGAAGTGGTGGGTTTTCGGCCTCTTCCTGGCTCGTTGTCAACGTTTCCTGTTTCTGCATAACGTTCAGACCACCTCTTAACAAAAGTGGAAGTGGTTTTAAGATATTTTTCAGATTTTTCAACTGACCATTTAGGCCCCTTAGTATACTTAGTCAAAAAGCTCGCTTCGAAACATTTTTAAAATAGCACAAACATTTTGGTTACACGTGCCGCAGCGGAAAGTACAAAGAGAATTGATTAAAATTTATGCGTCGACAACCGCAACAATGTGCACTTATGTAAAAACAGAACCGGTAAATGTTTACTTAAAAGTTAACCGAATATGCGAAGAACGTTTATTGTTGAACACACTGTATAAGTCCCAATCAAATCCAATCCAATCAAATCAAATGAAAAACAATTAATACTAGAATGCCCGAGGGAGTCATTTTGACTCCATTGAGGTCTTTTATTGCAAATAACATTTGTTGCATCGCTTTCTAAAAAAATATCTTACGTGACTTTTGTTAGTTTTTAAAGCTAAATGGAATAAATACCAAAAATATTGAAAAATAATTGTTTACCCCAATTTTGCAAAATTTACCTTAAATGCCCAAAGGTAGTCATTTTGACTACCTATATAGACTTTTCAGCAAATCTTACTGATAAAAAGACAAATATGCATCTTCAATTGCGAAATATGAAAATTTCAAATAATTGCAAATATTAAAAAAAAAATATCATAGTAAGCTTAGAAAATCCCCAAGTTTTTCAATCAAAACTTCACTCACAAAATTCATTCACAAATTCCAAATTCCAAGTTTCATTCCATTTTATCCCATTGATGTGTAAAGTACGCCATAATATTTTAGTGAATTTTCTTTGGAAACCATAAAAAATAAAATGAAGTACTTATTTTAATTTAATCTAATGTGCATTTATTCATATTTACTACTTGAAAACCAATAAAATTAAAAAAAAAGTCAGTAAACAATATGGTAGTCAAAATGACTACCCATGGTCATTTTAGGTATGTCAGATTTTCGGGCATTCTAGTGTTAATGAAATTAAATACTACGTTCATATTGTAACGATGAGGCGCTCTCTGTCGCTGTGGGATGCGTGAAGGCTTTTACGGGCATACTTTTAGGCGTGCACTTTAGAGTTCGGCAGACCTGCTACAATTTCGATATGGCAAGGATGGCTCGCGATGGTAATGGGATGTGCGAGAACGATCGAGAGATAATTCAACTGCAATATGCGAGAACAATCGGCGCGATAATCAGACAAGTATAAAAGGCAGCCGCATACAGAGCAGAGGCAGAGTCTGATTTGACCAAGCAAAGGGGAAACATGCAATAGTCCAATAAGTAAAGACAAACAAGTGTAAATTTGTAAATAAAGTGATTGCTGGTTTTTGACTGCGTTTGCGCTGAATAACACTACTCGACAAAAAATGGGTTCATCGTGTGCTCCTAAAAACAAAAGTATTTTTTAGACTAATCTTCGGCTGCTGAATACGAAACTGAAAATCAAAAATTTTTTTAAGAAGCGTTTTCGAAAAATCTTCGAAAAACACGTTTTTTTCTCTCTTATTTCAGTTATAAGCCCATATCTCGTAAACCAACCATCCATTCAGAAGGTAATTAACTAGCCGTTCCATATATGAATTGTCCAAATTCAATGAAATTTGGGGAACCCACTGACCTTCTGAACTTTCTGAACTTTGAAATAGAAAAAAATTTAGATGTATGAATCTACAGACTGAGATCCAAAACATTTATGTTTTGCATAGCTGACATATTTTGGTCCTGAAAGGTCAAAATAGAAAATTTAGTAAAAAAGGAGAAAATTTTCCTCTTTGATTCGATACCCATATCTTCATCATTGCACAACCGCATATATTAAAAAAATATTTTAAATGTGTATATCCTTAAAATTGTAAAGTCCTTTAAGAAGGTTTTTGGGTCAGAAACTGAAAAACTGACTATGACCGGATATTATAAATGACCTCTAGTTTCACGTCTATATCAACATTTGGATGGGTCTCGGAAAAATAAAAAAATGTGTTCGCACGGTGTAATAAATGAAAAGTTGGTGTTTTCACTCCGTACATTACAACTTTGTCATTTTTCTTTCAATTCTATTGATGTAGGGGCTTAATATTTGCTCAAATAATATATCTTTCATCTTAGATCTTAAAACCAGAGGAGCTCATTTATTTTATCTATAAAAACACCTTTCGAAAATGTATAATTTGTTAAAATGGTTAAAAAAATCACTTTTTTACAATTTTCATCGTCAGTTACTTCCCCAAATCTCATTGGATTTGAACAATCTATATATTGTTGGAAAGGTTAGTTAATTACCTTCTGACGACGCCACATGTGTTAGTCGGATGGTTGGTTTACGAGATATATGCTTATAACTGAAATAAGAGGGGGAAAACGTGTTTTTCGAAGATTTTTCGAAAACGCTTCTTAAGAAAATTTTTTGATTTTCAGTTTCGTGTTCAGCACCCGAAAATTAGTCTAAGAAATAATATTATTTTTAGGAGCATTTTTCGTGTCGAGTAATTCAAGTGGTTTTATTTTCAAGCACAATCCAGAGAGAGACACACAAGCCTATAGAGAACTCATTTTCGTAACAATATATACATAAGGCTTGTCCACGAAATAACTTTTACAAAAAAGTATAGTAAGTACCGAAATTTCTAAAAAAAAAATTCGCTTTTCAGAATCTGTCAAATTTCAGCTATTAGTGGTCAATTGTATTTTGAAATTTAAAGTGATTCAATCAAAATGGCATCTAAAGAAGAGAAAATTCGACAAAAAATAATTGCCCACTTTTTCGAAAATCCAACGGCTTTGTACGCATTGTTGGGAAGACTAGCCAAAGTTTCCAGCGCAACAGCTAGAAATGTGGTAATTAAATACAAGAAGGACCTGTCCACATCCCGTATCGTCGGAGCCGGACGAAAAAAAGGTTTCGTCTATAAAGATATAGCTCGTAAGGTGAAAGTTTCTCTGGAAAAAAATCCAAACCAATCTTTACGAGATTTGGCACGAAAATTCGAAGTTTCGAAATCATACATTGCGAAAATTAAAAGACACTACGAGCTCAAATCTTTCGTTGTTCAAAAAGTGCCAAATCGTAACTCCGAAGTGGAAAAGCGTGCCAGAAATCGAGCCCGAAAACTTTTATCGAATGATCTGTGTCGTTTTAAAGGCTGCGTGTTAATGGATGACGAAACGTATGTCAAAGAAGATTTCAAACAGGTTCCAGGTCGAGGATATTACACAGCATACCTGAAGGGTGGCGTTATGAAAAGGTTCAAGTATAAACGGATGGACAAATATGGTAAAAAGTATATGGTTTGGCAGGCCATATGTAGCTGTGGCAAATACACTCGTCCTTTTGTTACAACTGGCACTCTTAACAGTAAAATTTACTTGAAGGAATGTCTCAACAAACGACTTTTGCCATTGTACAGAGAGCACGCTGTTCCACCTTTATTTTGGCCAGACTTAGCAACAGTCCACTATGCAAAAATTGTCAAAGAGTGGTACCAAAGGAATAAGATCCGTGTTGTTGAGAAAAATCACAATCCCCCAAATTGCCCACAGCTTCGGCCAGTCGAACGATTTTGGGCAATAATGAAACGAAACTTACTGAAATATAAAAAACGTGCTAAGGGAAAGATTGATTTTATAAAAAAGTGGAACAGTATGGCCAAAAAAATTGGAAAATCTGGTGTGCAACATTTGATGAGGGGATTGAAAGCAAAAATACGTAGATTTGTAAGAAATCCAATTGAACTTTAAAATATTTGTACATTATCACAAACTTTGAGTTATAAGAGATAATAAATACTCACACAAACATTAGTTCAATATTTTATTTAGTAGCTATTAATAATAGAAAATGTAAAAGTTATTTCGTGGACAAGCCTTAAGTCCGAATCAAATTCATGGCTCGCAAGAAAAACGAAGTTACATATATGTTACATGTAAAACTAAAACAATAAAAATAACAAGTCAAATTTAAAAAATTTAAAAAATAAACTTACACAACCAAAACCAAGTTTAAAAATTAAAATACAACACAAAGTAGAAGACTAAACAATTTAAAAAACAATAGTTTAAAATACAAAATTGATTATTGATTAAAGCTGAAATCCGAAATGTTTGTTCTCATTAAAGCCACACTGAGTCGTGTGGAGTGCATTCTCGAACAATCACCAAACACTACAAATGCACTTACTCGGGCACAATTGCATTTAAAACTTACATTGCTGCCGCCACGCTCGCACTGCGCCCTGGGCACCTTATCAGCAGAGCGCGCGGCGGCGGCAGCGTCGATTACGACAAAATGCACACACACGGCGGATATTCGATAAAGATTTCAGCACAAAATCACAAGCAGCAAACACAAATAAAATAATGTGTTGCCAACAAGCGTCAATCTGATTTTAAATCCAATGCACACACGTGCACTCACACTCACACTCACACTCACACTCACACTCACACACAGATGCAGCCGGCAGCGCATGGCACCACATGGCTCGATTGCATTTAATGGCCGAAAATACGCCGGCGAGTGCGCAAACAGTGCAGCGCCGATAATCTTTTCTGTTTGCCGCTTTTTATTTGCAGCCGAATTTGGGGCAAGTGCGGATAGCAAATAAAACGCCAAGTGGCAACTGCGCGCGGCACCGGCGGGGCCGATCACATTGTTTGCTTCATTTTTGATAAAATGTGAAATTGAGCTGCACTTTCGGTGCGTCGCTGGCCACTGGCCACCGGCGACTTGCCACATTGTTGCCGATTATTGGCGGTGAGTGCGTGCGCAATGGTGGGGCGCCACGGGCGGAAGTTAGCGAAATCGAATTTAAGCTGCATGTGTGTGTGTGTTGCGTGGGCCAAATAAAGAAATGAATCTACCGCTCACACGGCAGACACGGCCACTTGGTCTCCGCGTGCCTCTGTGTTTGTTTCTTACGTGTGTGTGTGTGTGTCGGTGTGTTTGGGTGTGGGTGTGGGTCCTGTTGTGTTACCGCATTCGGTCGTTATTGGCACCGAAAGTGACTTATAATTGGGTTAACGTGTTTTATGTGCGTAATTTATTTTGATTTTCGTTGGAGCCCCTAAAAGGCTTTAAATTTACGGGTTGGCGTTTGTGGTCCGACTTAACGTCGACTCTCGTTTGTCTGATGTGGATGGGCTGTTCTCCACCGGTTGGGTGCGTAATGTGGGGATTTTTGTTGTGCCACATCGATCAAGTGCAAATTTTGGTTCATTGGTTGTATTTGCGGCATGATTGCTGTTTGCCACTCGTGGTGGACCAGAGGGGCGAGTATATATTTTTTTTAATTTATTTTAAATTGACCTTGTAAACGTTTCAACTTTCGACGCTCAACGCAATGACTGCCTCCCACTACTCACCAGAGACCTTATGACCTTTCATGCTTTCGTGCATGAACGCCAACAGACCGACGACTTTGTTTTTCATATAAAACGGTACAAACAGATAAAATAATCCATATAAAATTATCAATTTGTTGTGTGCGCCTCCTCAACGTCCTTCTTGCTCTGAATTTCAACCTAATGTCATATCATTAAATTTTATTTAATTTCATGTTTATTCAACCTTGTTGTGGACATTTGGGCACAACAGTCAATATTTATGTGCTGAGCGCAATTGGCACGCATGACGCAAGCTGCCGTTGTTGTTGTTGTTGTCCGAGCAGAGTTTTTACGGCAGCGCTCGTATATATAACGCGGTGCGTGCTGCTCGCTGTTTAAACTTGAGAATCCTTTGTATACTTTCAGGTGCCAAGCAAAAGTGTCCACATTCGAATGGCAAAGTTGCGCAAGGAACCCACATTCGAGAACTTTGTGCAGCTGGCCGGCTTCTTCTATCGCAGCATTGGCGTTCAGCCCTACGGCCAGGGCACCCAATCGCTGCTGTTCGACATCATCTTCTATGTGGGCGTCATCAATATGAACTTTGTCCTACTCACCGAGGTGCTTTATGTGATGTTCGCATTAATGAACAGCAACAACTTCCTGGAGGCCACCATGACGCTGTCCTACATTGGCTTTGTGTCCGTAGGCACCTTCAAGCTGCTGTCCGTGTGGCGAAAGCGCAGCCAGCTGTCGCAGTTCATGCAACAGCTGCAGGCGCTGTTTCCGCGCGGCGAGCCGCAGCAGGAGTCAATGCAGCTGGGCCGCTACCTGCGCCAGAGCACGCTGGTCACGAACGGCTTCGCGCTGTTGTACATGGTTCTCATCTGGACGTACAATCTGTACGCCATTGTCGAGTACCTGATCTACGAGCGCTGGCTGGGCGTGCGCGTCGTGGGCCAGCGGCTGCCCTACACTTGCTACATTCCGTGGAACTGGGACGGCAACTGGACCTACTACCCGCTGTACTTCAGCCAGGCGCTGGCGGGTTACACGTCGGCCACGGGCCAAATTTCCAGCGACCTGCTGCTGTGCGCGGTGGCCACGCAGGTGGTGATGCACTACGACCATGTGGCGCGCACCATACGCACGTACAGGGTGCGCGCTTCAGGCGGCCAAGCTGAGAATGCGCTGCAGCACCAGTCGCAGCGGGACGATCTGCACTTTCTCAACGACATGGTGGCCTATCACGACCGGGTGCTGAGGTGAGCAGTCGAGCAGTCGGGCAGTGCGAGCATTAATTGATGCAATTTTTGTGTTTTCCTACAGCTTGTCGGAGGACATGAACGATGTGTTTGGTGCGCCGCTGCTGGTCAACTTTATGACGTCGTCCTTCATCATCTGCTTTGTGGGCTTTCAGATGACAATGGGCGCAGCGCCCGCTGTTGTCTTCAAGCTGACGCTCTTTCTGGTCTCGTCCATGGCGCAGGTGTATCTGATCTGTCACTACGGGCAGCTGCTCATCGAGGCAGTAAGTGTTGTCGCTTTTGGGCGAATTGCAATCGTTTGTTTATTTGTTTTGTTGGGGCAGAGCACAAGCATTGCCAGCGCTGTCTACGAGCATGACTGGTCCAACGCCGAGGTGCGCTACCAAAAAATGCTGGTGCTGATGGCCGAACGCGCGCAGAAGCCGGCGCAGCTGAAGGCCACTAACTTTGTGCACATTTCACGCGGCACCATGACCGAGGTAAATCCGATTGACTAATTTTTGTGGCAATGTGACGAGCGCGTTTTGCTTGGCAGATAATGCAGGTGTCCTATAAATTCTTTGCGCTGCTGCGCACCATTTACTCGAAGTGAGTGCAACTCATCGACATGGACGCGCTGGTATGCAACATAGATGACGTTTTAAATACAACTAAAGCAAAGTGCTACAGCAAACATGTCCGCTACAACATCAATTTCAATAAATGCGGCAAACAAAAAAATTGAGAATTTGCGTAAAATATTTGTTAAGGATTTACAAATCGGAAATTGCTTCATTGACAGAGCAAATATCGGGCAGAAAAAACATTGTCAAGTATCGATGTGTGTTGGTTAATTGAAGTGACAGTCAGCCATGTACAAATGTTCGCGTTGCGGCAGCATCGAAAACCCTAAAAAAGTCATTTCCTCTTCGCGGTGAATGCAATTCGCCAGTTGGTTGTTGAAACGTTGACGGGACGAGGGCATGTAAATTTTATTTTTCACCGCTGCCAACGCTGTGCTGCGCTTATTGCAACATAACCTAATTCTCTCGTGGATTTAGTTTCAATTTTTAATTTCACTTTACATTGCAATGGCCCGGCGAACCAAAAATAACAATACGCAAGTACGACAACATAAAACAAAAAATTAACCGAAAATTGCTGCTGCGAAAATCCACTTATCAAAACGCTCAAATATTGGCGCAGCAACGGCAGCCAGGTGCGCGTTGCCATGGACTACAATGGTCTCTATGTATGTATCGGCGTGTGTTTGTTTATGCGCCCCAGTGGCGACCAGTGGGGGATCGAACAGCTCACATCAGTGTGCGGCCAGAATGAGAATTGAAAATACAGAAAGAGCAATTTCGCGTGCACCACCGCAATCGGTTTGTGCCAGAAAGAGATACAAGTGGAAAGGTGAGCGCGAATTCGATGCAATACAAATACAACATACAACACATCCATATACAAAAGCATTGCGAACAATATTTTTCCACATCTGTTATTATTTATTTATTTTCAATAAAAATTGTAATTGATGGTGAGGCGCAGCGTGCTTCAGGGACGGTGGGAGGGTGTTATGCAAATGAGTGGTTTATTATTATTATTTTATGTTGCATAGTTTTAGGCCTGCTGAGCATATTTTTTTAAGCCACTGTCCATGACGACGATGTACCGTCAGCTCGGACAGTAAAGAAAAAGAAAATAGACTGCGCGGTCTTTTTCAATTAGCCACAATTGAATTGAATGCAAATATTGTAACGAAACTCGGAAAACACACCCACACACATGCACATCTGCATGAACGTAAACACACAACGACAAACACGAACGCATCAACGCAACCAGTGATGCGCTGCGCTGATGAAAAGCGAAACGACAAGGCCATTCAACTGCATTGTCCGCAGGGGATACAGCGACACTGGGCCGAATGGATGCGCCTGTCGACTGACATTGTGTCACATTCAACTATAATACATATATTTTTGATTTATTGACTTTTCGGCAGCAAAATGGATTTTTATTTTATTGTAGGAAGAAAGAAGTGTTGCCGGCGCCAAAGTTAGGAAAGCAATGCAATCGATGCTTGTAACAGCGTTCTTAATGGGGGAGGGGGAAGGGGGAAGGGGGTTTGGATGCCGAAAGTGCCATTGTCCAATGTCCACATGAAAGTGAGGGAGAAACAAAAAAGAAGGGATCCTTTAACCATTGTCTGGAAGCTTTTAATGTGTAAAGTAGATATCTGTCGCTGCAGTTCTGACTGCGCGAGGGCAAGAAAAAAGCAAAAGAAATGACATAAACAGGCTAAATTTATTATGATAACTATTTAAATTTTCCTCGTCGCCACTGTTTTTGTAATGTAAAAAGCCATACAAATATTGCCAAAACAGCACCGGCAATGTTAGTTGTTTGTTTTTGGCAAATTTCACAAAATTTAGGTTAACTCAACGCCCGCGAGCAATGCGTTCAACTAACACATTGAAAGAGGTAAAAGTCGCAGCAAAAAATTAAACAACTAAGCTGACCGAGCACAGAGCAATCATCCATTGAGCTACACATCGTTTTAGAGAGAGTTGGAAAAAAATTCTTGTTAGCTTTTTCAATTTCGCATTTATTGTTTTTATTGCAGTTTTTTTTTTTACATTTTATCAAAAATAGTTAATGCGTTGTTATTTGTTTCATTTTTTAAGTGCTTAGTTTTCATTCACAACTGTTTACAGATGTATTTTTATTTTGGTGAAGTTTTGTTTTTCGTTGTTGTAATTTCATAAATAATTTCTGCACCATTTTTTCGGTTTGTCCATTGAGCGCACAAATTCTGTGCAGTGCATTGCTTCGCCTTTTTGTTGCTCGTTTTATTTTTTTTGAAAGATCGCCATTCGTTTGCATGCTTCGCTTGTTGTTCTACATTTTGTTTCCAATTTTCTGTTTTTTTACTATTTTGACCATTGATGGTTTGCAATCATTTGTCTGCGCGGTTGTTGCACATTTTCGCTTCCACACCCCTGCAAACGGCATTTTACGTTAGTTTTGTTTTGACTATTTTGACTTGTTGTTGTTGTTTTTTTAATCAAGCATTTTTTTTCGCCGTCTCGTTAATTTTTACATTTTTGAATGGTTTTTTGTTGTTTTTTTTTTGTTGCGCACATTTTTGGCTCACATATACACACATTCGATTGTGTTGGTGCACGCTGGCCCCCGTTCGCCCTAACGCCGGCGGGTTGCTGGCGGCTTGTGGGGAATTTTTGCTAACGTTGCATGTTGCACAAAGTGCAGCAACAAAGATGATCAGAGGGAATATTTAAAATAAAGTTTTAGAATTCATGTTTTTTTTCAGTTTTGTTTTTTTTTCAGCTTAGAAACCTGCAGCGCAAAGCTGAAAAATAAGCTTGAACAAAATTTGGCAAAGAGTTCGTGTTGTTTGTTACAGCAGCCATCATCGACATCCATAATTTACACGTTCACTGACTTCAATGGCATCCAGTGGCAGTTTGGGTTTTAGCACCACTGACGCTTGTTTTCAAAATTATTCGACTTGAGTTTCGTTACACAACATCCAAAGATTTATTGACTAAAGTTCGGGGCAACTTAAAGCGTTTCGCAGCGCACATCCTAAAAGCCTTCGAAGCCTCAAAAGCGAATTCACATGAAAGCGAACGCGCTCGCCATCCATCACGGCCGGCAGCCACGCCCCCGTTTTATGTGTCCGCTTGGCGCCTAATTGAATGTTGCGTTGTAATGCGTCGTCGTATAATGAGCATAGCGCACATTGATTTTATGGCCCAGTTAAAATATGTGAACACAGATAAATTCTCTGCTGTTCGTAACGGCGCGCCACGTTACGCCCAGACTGCACAGTGTCGCGAGTAGGGACAAAAATCAAAAAAATTAATGTCGTAAATGTACAAAAATAAGTTTGTAGTATTGAAGTAAATACCTCAAATTACTTAAATGTGAAAACGGATTTTAAAAATATCTATTGATATACCGATGGCAGGTCACCAAACATGCACTTTGTGAAGGTTGGTGACTTGGGTAGAAATTATTGCAATTTGTTGAATGTAAGTTCGAGGACTTTTGTCGAAAAATTTCCCATGGAACCTTATGTTAAGTAAATATATTCTATAAACATACAATTTTTGGAACTCTTTGGAAGCTTTCCCTCTTTTGTTTTGCTTTCCATATTCCTTGTACCGTTACTTGAAAAAAACGTCACTTTATAGGAATAAAAGTGCAGTGTCATTAAACTTTGGATAAACTTATAAAAAAAACTACATCTTACGACTTCGAGATTTTGCAGTGTGATATAGCTGAAAGTATGTGTTAATAGAAACCATGGACTTCAGCTGCACAAACTTGGACGTTTTTAAGAAATTCAACATTTTCAGTGACGTATACAATCAAAAATAGAGTCCTTTTTGCAGCATGGTTGGCAGGAAAACATAGCGACCACTGCTGCTTTTTGCTTGAGCTATAAATTTTTGTTTGTAAAAATATGCAAACACCACTTGATTGACAAAAATTACATAAAAAGGTAGATTCGATGGAAGGCTTCGGTAATACTGGGTGGCTTGCTATCGAATTAAGGCAACTTTCGAAAAGAAGTAATACTTGTTAATGCCTGCAGAACCAATTATATCAGCTAATACAAAAATTAAAAGTAAACATGAAAACCGAAACTCTGATATACTGCAATATAAAAAAAAATTAATTTAAAATATTGTCAAAAATAGATGCAAAGGGTTTAATTTTCAATAATCCCGTTAGCGTACAAGCGTAATTGTAGGTCGATCGATACAATTTTTGGTATATACCTTTATATTCATAATTTGAGTTCCTGTACCAAATTTCATCAATATATCTTGTGTAGTTTCCGAGATACTGGCAACTTAGTATTTGGTTTGTATGGGAGGTGGCCGTGTCCGTGGGGCGATTGAAGTAATTTTTGGCATAATAACTTCTCTTTATAACAAAATCATATGTACAAAATTTTATTGTCGTACGACTATTTCTTCTATTTTTGTCCCTCGCTACTATGGACTCGCGACACTGTGAACCGCCCCGCCCTGCCCGGGCCCCATTGCGCAAATCACAATGTATATGCGGCAATTTGGCAGCGTGCTGAGCTGCATGTGGCGATAGCACACACACGCACACACACACACACACAACAGTCAGTCGTAAAGGGGCCGGCAAAGTGCCCGTTTGCCACGCTCGAGGCCCCAGGGGAGACGCTGTACGCGTGGCGGTGTTGTTTTTTGTGCTAATAAAGCCCGCCGGCTGAGGCATATTTGGCGGCACACACTTGTGGCATGAGCCGAGCAATGCCAATCAAGTGGGAGTGCGAGCAATAAAACCTGACAAGTCCATAATTTGTTCGGCCGCTTTTTATTGAATGCCGCACATTGATTTCGACGGCCAGTGTTGTCGCAAGCAGCTTTAATGAGCCACTAAGTGCATATTTAGCCAATCAATTAAATTCGGGCTCCTGCTCCGGTTTGGTGCTGTGAGTCAGCGCCTTAATGTCATTCTTGGCCGAAAACTGTTCGCTGACATGTCTTGTGCGCATTTAACGTGTTTAACGCGTAATTGCACATAAGTGTGGCCCACGCACGCAACGACAGAAACGCCGCGACTGCCATTAAAGGATCAGGCAAAGCGCATTGTTTGGCATTCGTGCTGAGTGGGTTGGGCACACAGAGCAGCACACATGTCTGTCGCATGGTTGCATAGTGCGGTGCTGGTGCACAGTTGCGCTGCGAAGGCGACGAGTGGTTGCCCAAAGTGGCTGCACGAATGGAAAACATTTGATTTGCATAACGAAAATGGCGCATAATGTTTGCACAACATGCAACATGCGGCACGCTTCAATGCCACCAAAGCGCTGAGGAAACGAACTGTGAAAGCGAGCCAACACTTGGCAAGCATTTTGAGGCGAACAAAAATTTTCATAAAAATAATAAAATTCAGTCCTTGCAAAAGGACTCGGCAAAGATTTTTCAACTGACTTTGTTTGGAGGCGATCCAACGCGAATGCTGATCTTCTTCTTTATCTTTCGACCAACCGCGACTTTAACTTCTTTGGGGGTTTCTCTTGCGCGGTGGTCTTTTTGCGTGAGTCAAATTCTTCTGAGAAGAGCAGCGCAGTTATTACTCACAGCAGTGCAGACAGCAACTACAACAACAACTTTGACTATGTCGATTAACATATGGAATTGTGCTGGTCGGAGCTCAGTGTTGGTATTGTTCCCATTTCAAGTGGCTCGAGGCGCGCTGCAGAAGAAAACAAGAAGAAGAGAGTGGACAAGGTAGTGGCAGTGAATTAAATGCTGCACTTATACACACACACTCACACACACAAAGCACTGTCGCATGGCCACTGAACCTCCGCAAGGCTTTGCACTCCGAACAGCAGCAGTTAGCAGTTGTGTTGCACTTATGAGTTTTCGTATATTTCGTTTTCATTTCTATTTCTATTTCTTTTTCTACGGAGCAAAGGGAAGGAGAACAGGGCACAAGCGAAACCCACTGCTAAATTCTCAACTGTTGACACAAAGTACACACTTGCAACATGCAAGCAACGTGCAAGACCAGCAGCAGCAGCAGCACTGCAGAAAGCAGCGCCGGAAATCCGCTGCTGCTTACTCGGCTGCTTATGTTGCTTTTATGCATACATATGCGCATCTCTCCGTCCCCCCCTCGCACGCTTTGCCCTTGCGACAGTGTGCGTCTGTGCAGCTGTGTCGCTTGCATGCGAGTGTATGTGTTTGTGCATAATGTGCAAATTGCGCTGAGTATATTAAAAAATTTTTGCAATCTTTTGAAGCTGTCCTTTCCCTTCCCCTTCCCATCCGCCTTGTCAGCGGCCTCTTGTGCTTTTGACATTTTCGCCGCTCAGCTCTTCCGTTCCTACTGCGGCGTCCAGCGTACTGGCTCCAAAAATTCAGCACCATAAATACTACACTTGCGAGCCGCAATTGCGCGTCGCGTGTTTGCATTTGTGTGAGTGTGTGTGTGTGTGCGCGGCGAGCAATAAGGAAATAGTTGTGTTTTTGCCGCCACTCATTCCCGAGTCCACCGTGCGACCATATTAAATTTTACACTGCTTCCCATTTCGCTGCATTCTTCCTCATTTTCTTCTCGCTTATGTATTTCTTTTTCTTCTATTTTGTTCGCTGTGTTTGGTTTATTTTCGGGTTATTACTTTATACATTTTTTCTGCTTGCTTGCCTTGCACTGTTGTTGCTGTTGCTGGCATTGCTGGCTGGTTGCTGCTGCTGTTCGTTGGTTCGTGCGTTGTTTGGCTGCAGTCGCTTTCACATTTGGAGCGTCTCGTGGGCGCTTTTGAGGCGTCCCTGGTACGCGTGTGTCGCAACTGGCAATAGTTGCTTGCATTTTATGAAAGAATATAAAGTGCACACACACACACACACACACAGCTGCAAAGAGCGTAAATTCATATTAAGCGTAAACTCGAATTCCGGTCACGTTTTCCAATGACGATGCGCATAATCGTTTATATATGTTTTCATTTTTTAGATGACAGTCCCGCTGTTCCCGACATCGTCTTTTACTGCTCTCTTTTCTCTCCCTTTCGGTGTGTTCAAAGTTGTCCCTCACTTTTGTCTTGAAAATAAGGTTAATCTAAAACTATATTCATTTTGCTTTCGGTGTCGCGTGCAACTTTTGAGCCGAAATCCCCCTGTTGGCGCCACTGCTCACCACTAAGATCACAGATCAAAGAACTCATTCCATTCGATCGGTTGATCTCGAAAGATTTTATTTTAACGTATGCAACATTCAATGTTTTATGTGTTTTTTATCTCATACTATAATTTTGAAGGAGCTTTGGAGCACTTAAATTGCTTTTAGCAACAAAACTATTCTGTGCTTTACTTTACTTATTTCATTCAAGTGTTTATTTTTCTCACACCGCAATAAATGACTCTGACAGCAAATATTGGCAACGTGTCAGTGCGTCAAATTGATTTCACTGCATTTCGCTGCCGTTAATGAAGAGCTTTCCGCACTTCTTCAGCACCCGCCAGGGCACAGCTGTCACTCAATGCATTTTTCATATCGCCGCGTGCAGCACACAAATCCAATAAAACTGAGACAAAGACGCTTGCAAGATGGCAAATAGAGACAATGCCACGGAGCAGTTTCGAATTGTAAAGAAAATGCAATAAGTGAAAATGCATCAAGGGGAGCATCACACATACGCACACTGCGCCAACACACACACCCACACACACACACAGCAACATTAGGAACATGAAACATAAAAGGACTCGCGGTTATCTGGTGCGAACGCACGCGTATAAAACGACAAGATTTGTTTGTTTGGCTGAAGGAATATTTCTGCCACAACACACTTCCCTCCCCTGCATTGGCGCGTCGTCCCCCCCCCCCCACCACTCGTTTGTCCTTTTGTTGCCACTTGCTGCTGTCAATTTATGGTGGCCATCAGCAGTGGCAGAGACGACAACAACAACGACCAAATGCGCCAGCGTCAAGACAGTAAAAGAGGAGCGCAGTGGGAGGGGAGGAGACACATTTCATAAAAATAGAAAAATAAATGCCATAAAGGCGTCTTATCGGACAAGCGGAGCGCACAGCATAATTGCCAGCATTTATTGCAAGCGTGCTCGTGTGTATGTGTGTTGACATTTTGTTTGTGCTTTTGACAGAACGAATTTGAAAGGCGACCGACAGCAGCGAACGCACAGCTATGGCATTTTAAATGGCGGCATTAGGCGCAGATAAGGCAGCAAGATGTCAATTTAAGTGCGCGGAGTGTGGGTCAACAGCATTATTGAAGAGCGTCCGGTACAAGGAAAACGTAGACAAAACTATCCAATTTAGTGCACTGAGGCTTTAGTCATACGTTCGGACGGACGAACGACGGACGACTGTCTATTTGTTTGTCTGGCATTACTGGTTCATACAGCGGCTCGTTGGACAAGCAGTGCGCTGATGAATGCTGAATGCGGTGTTAATTGCCAACAATGTTCGTGAGCCAACGGAGAGCCAAGTCAGGGGTGGATTAGAAGGAAAACGAGTAAAACTATGAAAGAAAATGTTTATGAAGTGCAACGTTTTTCATTTTAGCTACGAACAGCAGACTAGAAGGCAGCATTTATTTAGTTGGATTGCAGCGACCGCACTGACAACAGTGACACTGTGATGACTGAAATTATTTCTTCACGACTAACAGCTTTTCTGCAATCTTTAAAATCTTTTTGCTATCAAACCTTCTTCGATTTTATATAAACTTTTATATCTTTTCTTCTTTTCATTTAGTTTCTTTTATTACGGGTTTTCTAATTCTTACTAATAATTTTTACCAATCACTACTTGTTTAATGTCATCAGGAATATTATCTATTATATATATTCTGTTCTAAAAAGGGACATTAACGCTTTCGACCCCAAAGTTGCCTGAGAACAACTTCAGCTTCAACTTTTTTGTCATTTTATAACAAAAGCTACGATTGATTTATGGGTTTAATTCTGGTAAGCACCAAAAATTTAGTATTTTTAGAAGTGAATTCCAAGCAAATTACAAAAATTTTACTGTTATCCCCAAAATAATTTCCAACAATTTGCAGCGATATCAAGAAAAGTTTGTGTTCTAATTGAAGTCTACGATTTGGGCGCATTTGATACAAACTCTGTTTTTTTAATCATGGTTAAAAAAACCAAAAAGTGTTAATTTTGTATTTGTCCTAAAATACTAAATAATTTTTCTGTAATTAAAAAATATTGATACAAAATTTATTTAATCCGTTTCAAGCTAAAATTGTTCAAAAGTAAACTAGCTCTAGAAATCTAACAAAGAGACGTGGCGACTTAAATGATTTAAATTATGATTTAAATATCAAAAAGTAATATCAAGACACAGGGTTAAATTCGGGCACGAAAGGGTTAAACTTTTCGCTTTTCTTTTTATATTTTCTTCCTTCAAGTCATACTTCTTTGGTACTCTAGTAATTCCCTCCTCTTCCCTTCCTTTCAAAGCGTCATCGTTCTTCCACTTCAACGCCATTCTTCCTTGCTACTCTCTCTCCTCGTGCAGTACAATTGTACAGTCCCACTGAAAGTATCTCACTCTCTTTTCCATATTTATAATTATTTAATACCCCTTCACCCTGTTGTCGTAACTCACTCGCGCCGCTTTAACTCAATCGACTTCGACTTGCTGCGACAGTTGTCGGCGTCAACTTACACGTGTACACCGTGCCACGTCACGCGCCGACAGGTAACTTTGCTACCGTTTCCGTTTCCTGCCGCAAGCAACGGATCGACGACAGTCGGCCGCAGTGACAGCGACAACGCAGCAACAGCGCACCGGAAGGATATGCAGGCAGCCAGCAGCCAAGTAGCAGGAAGTCTGAAGCGGTTTCCTGTGCGCCTCGCTTCTGCTGCCTCTTTCCCCACTGCTGCTTCTTAAGTTTAGTTTCGTTGCTGGCTATGTGTCTGTGCCTGTGTCTGTGTGCGTGTGTGTGTGCTAAAAGCACCGCTAAGTATGCTTAAGTATCGTTTCGTTTTCCGGCATTTGGAGCGTAATCTCTGCCGCTCATAAGAGCTAAATGAATTATTGCGTACGTCCTTGCAGATATATTCATGCCACACACACACATGCACGCGTCTGTTTGCTTCGTACATATGTATGTACAACATGCGAACGAGTAGAGTCTCGGCAAACTACTTTTAATCGCCTCGCATTCTTTCGTCTTTGCGTTAATATGCTTGTGCGCGTGTTTTTAATGCTTCCCACTTGCGGCAGCTGACACTTTTTCCCGCTTCTGTCGCCGCTTCGCTTTTCATATTCCTCCATATTTGTTGTATTTGTTTATTTCCTTTTTTGCAGCTGCTGTGTTCGTTGTGGTCTTTTGTCTTGCGCAGCCTCGATGCATTTTTCATTTAGCTGGACATTTGTGGGACTTCAACAAGGACACATCAGATTAAGTTTGGTGGTCATTGTTCTGAAGTAATGCCGCACGAATGTGAGAGTGTGGAAAATGGTTTTGTTCGATAAAAATTACACTTTTTCCCGTTCAAATTCTTTGCTACAGCTGAGCTTCTATCTTGGACCATTGTGGCTTTGGTCTTTCACAAGATTTGAGGTTCATTACGGATGAGCTCAGCTCAGGAATTTTCCTTGCACTCAGGCTGACAGTTTTTATCTTTGGACAAGAAAGGGCTTTTAGTCCTCTAATATTCCTTTGACTCGTTTGTCTATCAGCGTTGATGTTATATAATGACGATCTATCATCCCGTACAGCTTCTCCCAACTTGTGCGCTGCACTCACGTCAAAACGACCGGCCATCAAACACTCTGAGCCGAAATAGTGGATGTTCTCTTCGAATTGTCCGTCAGCTTATGGCAAATTCATACGAATTTATGACACCAGAACTTTGGTCTCGTTGCACTCTAAACGCAAGGAATCAACGCAGCACACGCACACACACACACACAGGCGCAGCAGCAGCGATAAGATCGACAAGAGTGCTTCCGGCACAGAACAGAAATTACGCAAATTTAAATTCAAACCGCGCATCAGTCTCGTCCTTCGCTGGAAGAACAAGGAAGGACAAGTCGCCGCTGCCGCGCTGAAGTATGAGGAAATGATTGTTGGCGACCAGGCCGACGAAAGGACGAACGCACTTGCGGCCAGATAACACATATAGCGATAGAATTGGGGGGAGGGGGCTGCTGCAGAACGTCAAGAACTTGACTGTTGGCGTCGTCGTTCAACGTCGCGCAGTGACATGAAAATTTATGCAAAAACGCTTTGTGCAACGCACACGCGCAACTCACACGATTTGGCTGCTGCGGCCGCGGCGACAGTGGCAGCGCCGCGTTGACATGTAAGCAATAAAATATGCCACAAGGCATGCAGCTGCGGCTGAGCGACAAATGGAGACTATGTGACACACACGAGTACGACAACATGCATGTTGCATGCATGCGCGACGGCAGGCGAGCATGTGGCAAGAATGAGCATAAATAAGCGGCGTGTGCAGCAGCAGTGCTCAGAAAACAATTACAAATTTTTGTTGCATATTTTTGGCTGTCGAATTTATGCGAACACAAACACGCACACACACGCACTGGCAACATTCTCGGCGTCATGTCATGGCGTTGTAATAATTTAGCAAAACTTTTGCCGCTCTTCCCCCGTTACAGTGCAAAATATGCGACAAGCACGCAAATGGGCAACATGTTGCAAGTTGGCGCATTGCTGTCGCTGCTCGTGCCGTTGGCGTCTGTGTTGGTGTTGGTGTTGGTGCGCATGTGGCATGTGGCATGTGCAACCGAAATTAGCGAAATATTTTGTTGTTAATTAAAAATGCGCTTGCCACGAGCGCCGCCATCAGCGACACCATTACCAGCTGCCCGTACACCAGCTCTTTGATTGTTTTTGTTGTTGTTGTTGTTATTGCTGTTGGCAACAGCAAGAAATGTAATATTTTTCGTTGATTTTGGGCACCGTGGCGCGTTGGCAGGCGCCATAATTTATGCTCAAGGAGTAAATGTGCCGGCGCTGACACTCGATGCTCCGAAGGCGGCAATGGGACGAAGGTGCGATGAAGGCAGCGCTGCTTGCAGGCACATTAATTAGGCTATCAATTTATTAAGCGCCAATTCACACGCACTGGCGCACGCACGCCGCCAGACAGCCACAACAACAGTTGCAATAACAACAACAACAAGAACTGCGAGCACAGAACGAGCAGCAGCGTTGCCATTAGCTACGCTTTCACCGCACTCGCCTTCGTCGCTTCGCCTGGCCCACGGGGCTGCCCACTGACAGTTGTCGCATCCTAAAATAAAATTCCCTATAATTTATGACTCAATAAACCGTCCTAATGCCGAGCCACACGGCGCACGCGTCCGTCCGGCCGCCGGCCTGCCGCTTCAGGCGTCAGGTGCGCATGTGATTTGTTATGTATTAGTGGCCCATTGCAGTTTCGTATATCGCAGCATAGACATACATGAGGTGACCATACCTTTGAAGGGAAAGAGAGTCCGCAATTTACTAGCAACGTTTGCTCTCTGCGGCCACTCAATGAGTTGACTTATGGCACTGACATTCGAAATACTCCAACAGAGGTATGGCCACCGCATCTGCATGTCCATACCAGTTTATCGGACGCAGCCTGCTGGGCACGCAAGCCTTCGGTTGCCACAATACTTATGGCCTCGCTGCCCGCTTCCCGTTGCCCTTCTTTCTATCACGTGCACCTTCATTCAACACTTAATAAGGTTTGCTTCGTTGCCGTTTCCCTAGCCAGCACAATAACAACAACAATTGAATCTCTGACCCTTTTGCCTTTGCTTTGTTGGTTTCGGCTTCGCAGGTCAATTTTGCCTTTGCTCGAGTCTGCTGTCACTGTACGAGATGGCTGTTTCTGCAATGCTTTGTTGTTGTTTTTTATTTTGCTGTTCTAATGTTTGGAAAATTGGTTCAAAACAAGCTTAGAGGGGGCCCACACTGCACACCTCTCAACAACACATCAGCTCAACAGCTCAGCGTGTTTGAGTATCCTTTTGCCTCGCATCCATCTTTGCGTGTGCGTCTGAAAATATAAATTGGCTAAAAAGTTCATCGGCTTTGGGCCGAGCGAAAAAAATAACGTAGACAAAAGCCAAACAACAAGTTTCG
Organism: Melieria omissa; assembly: GCA_963971225.1. NCBI lineage: Eukaryota > Metazoa > Arthropoda > Insecta > Diptera > Ulidiidae > Melieria > Melieria omissa. Next base: position 57,601,030 of record OZ020267.1, on the reverse strand, counting down.
GAAAGAAAATTTAATCTATGGTTGAGTGGTTGAATATTTTCTCGTTGAACATTTTTGTAATTTGCAAACTTTAAATACTCAATCATTAGTCAGAGTTTGTTGTTTTAAATATATTTGATTTTATTGCCAAACAAACTCGGTGACTAATCAATAATTTAGTCTTTGGTGAGTTTCTGCTTAAATTTGTTTAACTGCCATGAAAGTGAATTTTGCTGTCTAATCGGTGAAAATTAATAACGCAGAAAGTTGGAAACATTTTAAACCAAATACACAGTTGGCTGCTTAAGCGACACTAGAAGCGAGGAACCAGTCAATCTGCTTGTAAAAGAAAACAAAAATTGCGTATGAATAGTTAAGTTCGGCTTCGTCATCACTCATACAAAAGTTTGCTTTTGCGATTTGAGTATCAAAAATAGCTAAACATTTTCTTAAGTTAGATATTTTATGTGTATTTTATTTTATTTTATTTTATTTTATTTTATTTTATTTTATTTTATTTTATTTTATTTTATTTTATTTTATTTTATTTTATTTTATTTTATTTTATTTTATTTTATTTTATTTTATTTTATTTTATTTTATTTTATTTTATTTTATTTTATTTTATATTTTATTTTATTTTAATTTTATTTTATTTTATTTTATTTTATTTTATTTTATTTTATTTTATTTTATTTTATTTTATTTTATTTTATTTTATTTTATTTTATTTTATTTTATTTTATTTTATTTTATTTTATTTTATTTTATTTTATTTATTTATTTTATTTTATTTTATTTTATTTTATTTTATTTTATATTATTTTATTTTATTTTATTTGTCAATTTTCACAATTTTCTTTTAAGTCTCTTGCAAACACAAACAGACAGTGGCCAAGTGTTCTGCATTTTTGATATTTTCTTTGGTTGAACGCATGAAAGTGTGGACCGTGTTCGCAGTGTCAGCCAATATTCCGGTAAATGAACTGGTCCCCATATACCTTTTCGGGCTCGTCGTATATTTTCTTTCTGCATTCGATTTGCTATACTGTCACACAAAATTCATTATTTAAACTCGCCGAATAACTCAAAAGCATTTGACAAGAAAACAAAAACGGCAACAACTGTTTCACTCGGTTTGGCTGACATCACTGGTTTGAATGTTTTCAATGTGCAGTTAGAATTTTTTGCGCGCACTGAAATTGCCTTTTAGTAAATTACAAATCATTAAAATAACATTTACTCAAACAAAAACGCCGACGAACGCAATGTTGCTCATACGCCCCGACGGCCGCCCGGCTGAAAGCCGCATGCCACTTCATTATGGCGAATTTCCGTGCGCCATTAATAATCCACACAAAAACACTGCAATAAAATATGCATAACTCGAAATGTGTGCATTAAATTTAAATATTTAATTATTGGCCAATGCTGACCGCTTTAGAAAAACACGCGCCAATACATTCACACTGCAGCCAATGGCGCTGCTAATGCGACAAACTCATAAAATATCAATTCACAATTTGTGCATTGGCGCAGCGAGCGCGGGAGAGCGATTCGACTGCGCGCGAATTTGTTTGTTTGTTTATTTATTTATTAATTTATTTACTTTGTGCGCTGGAGCAACTAACAGCAGAAAACAATGGTGAAAAGCAACAAAATAAAAGTGCAGAGCGAGCGCTTTATTCAACTAAAAACTAATTTCCAATCAATTGCACAGCTGCGCCCTGAAACGTGCGCATGTGTGGGTGAGTGCTGTCGACATGCTGCCAGAAGATGGGGAAGAGGCGTCGGCGGCACTCGCCTAACGATTTAATCAACAGCGATTATGGCCCAGCAAATGCCACTAAAGCCACTGTATTTACATGAACGCGCGCGTGTGAGTGTGTGTGCGAGTGTGTGTGAGTGTGCTTATGGGATTTTCGACATTTGCAGTACTTTAATTTAGATATTTTCGCTCACTTTTTTACTTTTCGCCGTGCAGTATTAATAACTAAATCGCACTGAGCTCGCGTAAATGTTTGCACAAACCCATACATTCACACAACAACTACAATAAATGCGCACAATGCGGGTGTCAGCAGTGGCGACACAATTAAGTAAAGTAAAATCGCGGCAGGGAGCGTCGCCATCGCCCCCGTTCCCCCCCCAAACCGCACATAATTAATTTGAGCAAAATCCAAATAAGCGGTCAAATTATAATTAAACATAAAATTGTTGAAAGTGTGGCAACGACAATAACAGGAAAATGGCACAAAAGTGATTTGAACTGAAAAATTGATTCAATTTGTTACAATTTTTTCTACAATTCAACCACAAATCACCGCCAATTAACGTATCGGGGGCCATCTACAAAATTGTGTAACATAAAAACATATATTTTTGCTGCCCTAAATATTTTTGTTCAAAAACAGTTAAAGTTGTTGTAAGTTGGAAAAAAGTTAAAAAAAAAAGTCAAACTGCCTCCAACAGAACTCCTGACAACAGCTGCTGAAGGACCCTGTAGGAAAATCGGTTGCAGGCATCAATGAACATTGTAGATCGAGATCCGGTTATAGGTTGTTCTGGCCAAGTAAGTCAGTATGAAATATTGCATGCAATAAACCAGAAATATCGCATGAGAGTTTTGCATTTAGTACCTGCAACGCCCATGATTGGTTTTGCATCAACGACATAGCAAGTGTTGCAAGTGCAATACCCATAAAAACTGAGATCCGGTTATAGGTTGTTCTGGCCAAGTAAGTCAGTATGAAATATTGCATGCAATAAACTAGAAATATCGCATGCGAGTTTTGTATTTAGTACCTGCAACGCCCATGAGTGGTTTTTGCATCAACGACATAGCAAGTGTTGCAAGTGCAATACCCATAAAAACTGAGATCCGGTTATAGGTTGTTCTGGCCAAGTAAGTCAGTATGAAATATTGCATGCAATAAACTAGAAATATCGCATGCGAGTTTTGTATTTAGTACCTGCAACGCCCATGAGTGGTTTTTGCATCAACGACATAGCAAGTGTTGCAAGTGCAATACCCATAAAAACTGAGATCCGGTTATAGGTTGTTCTGGCCAAGTAAGTCAGTATGAAATATTGCATGCAATAAACCAGAAATATCGCATGAGAGTTTTGCATTTAGTACCTGCAACGCCCATTAGTGGTTTTTGCATCAACGACATAGCAAGTGTTGCAAGTGCAATACCCATAAAAACTGCTCAAACACTAGTCATGAATTTTTGAAAAATGCCTATGGTGCGCCTATTTTTCAACGGCAATGTCTTCAAATTTGCAGCACAAGCGCTTCTGCCATGCAACCGTCACGTGAGCAATCATGCGTTGCTAGCGGTTGTTGCCGCGTATGTGGCAGCATAAATTTCCTTATGCAACGTCAACATAAATGTTGCATGCGGAGCTCAAAACTGTTGTTGATGGTGTTGTTGCCGTTGTTGATACACGCCAGCGCTCATGTAAAGCATAAACAAACAGCGTGGCGTGGATTTCACAAAATGCATAGCATGTTTTTAGGTGCTAAAGCGCATAGCTTAGCAAACGATACAAGTTGCAGCTGTGCGGCGCTTAATGAAGACTTAAAAATGCGGCAATGAGACGGCAAACGGGCTTGGAAAAGGCACTGCATTGTTATGGTAATGGTTCAAAAAATGGCTTTTAGAAGCACTTTCAAGCTTTTAGAAAAATCAAAAAATGCGTGGTGCATTTAAATTATTTTTGTGGACGGAACAAGAGGCAAAGTAGAGTTGAAACATTTTTAATATGAATGTGAAAAACTTGTGGTTGTGAAGATATTTTTCAGCAGCATGTGGTGCTGATTCGTCATTTTCATTTCAATACCTATTTTTTAAAGTTGTTCATTCAATGTTTAATTCAGTTCAATGTTTGGTCAGCTAAGTCAATTCAATGTTTATTTTTTATTGGATTATAGTTGGGATTTTTTTTGAATGAGTAGTCATTGTCCATAGTCTTTTTTGTCTTTTTTTGAGTATGCTTTCAGTAGTAATTTGCACTTAATTTTTGTTTAAAATTAGTTTTTTTTGCAATTTTAAGACCCAATAATAAGGAAAAACCTTTAAGAGGAAAAAGGTGTTCTTCGAATTTAGTTTAAAATTTTCTACTGTAATGAACCGTTATAACAAAATGCACATGCATTTGACAGTAAAATGTTCTCTGCAGCTAACTGGACAAATACTGCAACTTTCTGCGTTTAGATTTTTTCGTCTTCGTCTTCTTCGTCTTCTTACTCGCTGTGCCTCGTTGCGTTCGACTACTTTCACTCGAGCATCATTGCATGGCCTTTTGTTCGTGTTTTTTTTTGTTCAGCGAATTGCTGTCGCCGTTGTTGCCACTGCACATTGTGTCAAGCACATTTCCAGCAAAACGTTATGCCATGTTGCCATTTGCCACATGCCACACGCACGCACACAATTGAATAATCTCAAATCGTTTAATCGCAACTCGATGTTGAGCAGCAGAATTGTTGCTGATGTCGTCAATGGCCATTTCTCTCGTCTTATCCGACTTTTTGTGGCATGCAACATTTGCTAAATTGGGCGCCTGAGCTGCTTTTAGCTGCCATTGAGTGAGTGAAGAATGTCAATTTACTGCTTGCGATGGCATTAGTGCCGCTATCACTGCCACTGGCCACTCGTGGCAGAGTTCATTGTTGTTGTTGTTGTTGTTGTTGTTTTGGACAAGTTAAGGACGCACATTTTGATGGCGCAAACAAATTATGCTGAATACTTGAGCGCACTTGAGCCTGACGCGAGCTTGTTTAATTGAGTGCAACTCGGCGCTGCTGGTGGCAGCAACATTTGTGACACTCGCAGCCATTAGCATCGCGTGCGACAGACAATGCACACAGCTCTGCGACCCTGTGGCGTTTTAGTGGCACATTATTGCACGGGTGCGGCTTCGGGCGGCATGTGGCAACACTGTTGGCCAACACCTCAACGCATTGATGAGCATTGCGACAGCGGGGCGTTGCGAAACTTTGCGCTTTGCACCTAACGACGACACAATGATTGCGGCGGAGTTGCGGCGGTGAGTGGGGTTCGCTGAAAAGGCGCCGGAAATTACGAAAGTTTTTGCAAATTTTTCTTTGGAGATTTTGTGTTGTTGTCATTACTGCACACTTGTTGTGGTTGTCATTTGTGTATTGTGTATTGTTGTATTTTTGCGGGCGCGTTATTGTTATTGCAGCGAAATGTTATCAACAGGCATTGTGCTTGCGGCACTACACACGCGAACGCGTTCTTAACCCTTGAGTGACTTTGGCGTTCGTTAGTGCGGAAAACGCGACTGCACACTGGAATTGGAAAGATCAACCAAAACTCCTAAAAATCCGTAGTGTTACAATGGTTTAACTAGAAGAAGAAGAAGAAGAAAAAAGAACAACATTCGGTGCAAACGAAGAATTTCAGTGGTAGAGAGTTTCGTGCATCAGACACCTTACAGTGGCTGTGGCTGGCGACAAGCAACGCAACCGCTCTGCCACTGCGACCACAGGCGTCGGAGCAGCAGGAAGCTTGACTATAGTTGTGAGCGTTGTGTGGCGCAGCCTGAAGATTGCGCCACACCTGTTCCGTTCGCTTTTAGAGCGTTTTTATTGCCGTTTGCTGCTATCAGCTGTCGGCGTGCGGCACACGCGGCCCAGAGCGCTGCGTCGCATAAAGCGCCGAATTGTCGGGAAATTAAGAGCATGAAAAATGAAAGCGCGAGTGGGGCAGCGGCAGACGGGGCAAAGGTCGCGCCAAGCAGCAGTGCGCAGTGTGCAGCAAACATTAAAATGTCATCACAATAAATAAGCAGCCAGCAGCAGTGCATCATATGTTGCAGCCACAACAACAACAACAACGACAAAGATAACAACGTGTCGAACGTTGTGTCAGCGATGAGTGGCGCAGGTTGTGGCATGTTGCGTTGCAGGCTGCTTTGGCGAATGCGCTCACTGACACTCGGCGCTGGCGGTCGCGCAGGTGGCAAAGGGGCAGTGGCGCTGAAATGTAATATGGGCGGAAAATTTATGTTGCCACTCGATGCAAATGCATAATTTACTCATGCAACAACAACAATGGCAACTACAATAACACCAACAAACGGCAACCACATCGACAGTGCAAATAACAACAGAAACAACAGACAAAAGCAAATAAAAACTACAACTTGCCACAATGGCAGCGCAGCGTGCAGCAGCTACGAGCGGCCCCGGCGCGTGCGAGCATGGAAGGAAATGAAGTTTTGAAAACAGAATTTTCGCATTATTCACACTTTCTATAGGTGCGTTGTGCAGTGCAGCAAGCGGGCGTGGCCATGTTGGCGCAGGTCTGTGGCAGCGAGCAGACAAAGCGGCAACACAGACGGCAAGAAAGTTAAATTAGACAGCCGAACAAACCGAACGAAAAGTCAACAGGCAAAAATATGCAAACAACAACAGTAAATAACAAAGCTAACAACAACAACAATGGGCGCGAGTGCCGCCTGACCGCGCTGCGTGGCGGCAACTTGCAGTCAGCCGCAGCAGCAGCGACGGAAATGAAAAATGCGCCGACAAGGCAAAATGCGTCGACAGCAGCCGGAAGTGGCGAACGCATCAAAGCGCGGAGCGAGGAGTGTTCACTGCTGCGTGCATTCTGTGGCGCGTAACAATAAATTGGCACAACAACAACAAAATGCCAACTCGACACAGACAAGTCGCCGAAAGAGCGGAGGCCAAAGAAAACTGAAGAATCGGCGTAAGAATTGCGCGATGTTTGCTGCTCGCAATCAAAGTTGCACATTTCGCTCCGAACTGACGCGCCGACTCTGGACCCTCGCGGGTTGTTAATATTCGTGTTGCACTTGCGGCAGCTGCCTTTGCGGTCTCATAGCAGCTGCATGTTTGACTTTTCATTATGCCGCCGCAGCTTGTCGCAGCCGAAATTCGCCGAAAATATCGCCAAATCGTTCCGCATCGTTTGGCATTTTAATTTAAGTTTTGTTTCGAGTCGCTGCATTGTGTTCGCCATATTTGCGGCTCAGCGGCGGCAGCCACTGCAACTTGCAGCTTGCAACATTAATATTTTGGTGGTGTTTCTTGACACCGACGCGTTGCCATGTGGATTGTTTTGCTTCCGTCATGAGCTTCACATCCCTTTTGTTTTTGCGCGCTGTTAAAGTTCTGCTTCTTCTTCTTCCTGTAACATTTAGGACGCTTGCTGAGATATTGGTTGAGGCGGCTTTGCTGAAATTGCGAAATATTCAAAGCAACTGAATGCTTGATTACTGCGTTTGCGGTGCATAATATGAATTTGGGACATGTTGTCACACTTTCTAGTCATGTGACATACTGAATATACGAAGACATTTCATTTCACTTTTAAACTGTCGAATCTTTTCGAACCGTAAACTACACTATTCAAAAGCAAATTTGTTTAAAATTCAAATCAAACTCATTTGACAATGGAGAAAAAAATTAGCAAGAGCTTTTACAACAATAACAAAAGCACATGTGGCATAATCCAATAACGTGACAGCAATTAAAACGAAATGAAAATCAGCAAATCTCCAATCGACAAAAACATCACACACACACACAAACACCGAACACTCGAACGAGGCCAAATGCAAATGTGCTAAATGCGTTCATGTCACATACTCAAATATTGTGCAACACTAAAAAAAAAATAAAACAACAACAAATTAGCACGAAAACGAATCAATATGGCGAATGTGCAGCAGCAAATCACACGCGGAACTCGATTTTTTGCCGATTGAGCGCAATTTGAATGCAACACTGAACGCTGGACCAGCTCGTAAATTTGGCAAACTCATTCGTAAAATGCATACAGAATACACACATTTACTCACTCACACTCGACGCTTCTCAAATTGGCAAATGTTGTTGCAAAGCGAGGCGCTGAAAAGGCGCCAAATCAATGGAACACTTCGCACCTGGTTTTTTGTGGCTTCTGTTTGCTGACCGACGCATCAGCGTTGGTGTGTGTTTAGGTGTGTGTGTGTGCTGCAACTAAAAGGTGTAAAATTAACTGTAATTTGCAAGCACACACATGGCACATGTGACAAATCGCTGGCCATGCGAAATTCTGAAGTGTAATAAGGTGACCATTTTTCAAACTGTGAACTGTGTTTTGCTGCATTTGAATTTTTTTCTTTTCTTTTTCTTATTTCTTTTTTCTTTTTCTTTTCTTTAATTCTTTTTCTTTACTTCACTTTGCTTTCGTTGATTGTGCATTCCGTTGATTCAATTGCTGTGTTTTTGCTTTGCTTTACTTTTTCGTTACTTTTGCTTTGCCTCTGCCTCGTCCTTTTTCACGGTCTTCGTCCTTGTTCCCGTTTCGGTATGTGAGTTTGTTTGTTTTGCTTCGCCTTTGCCTTGGTTTATGCTTTTGAATTAACCGTTTTGTTTTATGTTTCCGCGTGTCTTGTTGCCCCCGTTGCATACAACAAACATTCGCTTTGGGAATTTTAAGCGTGAAATTAAAATGTTTTCGTACTTTTTGTGTGCATTTCACGCCTGATTTACACAACAGTCCAATTGTGCGTAATTTGCCAAAGCAACGGTGCTCGGCGACGCGGCGAAGTGTGGCGTGAGGGGGGAGGGGAATTTAATTAAAAAGGCATTTAATTGCGCGCTTTGCAAAATTGTGTGAGAATTTACGTAATGGCAACAGAAAAAACAACAAAAACTATGTGGAGTGGACTTGTAATCGTTGTTGGTGTTGGTGTTGTTGCAACATTAGCTACCACGGTCCGTTGAACTGCGGCAAATGCGCCGCCTTCGTCCCGCTACACCTTGGCCACTTTCACTTCTAATTGCTAACATTATTTCCATGCCACATGCCACACCGCACACTTGCCACACTGGCCGCAGTTGCCACTGCATTGATTTCCAAATCATACAAAAGCGAGCGCTAAGGACAACAACAGCAACAGCACTGCAGCAAGTGTGAATTTTTGCACAAATTAAATTTGAGAATTTTTGCCACTTGCAATGCAGCCACGTTGCAGGGGGCGAGCGGGGCGAGCGGGGCGAGGGGCGTAGGCGTTTATTGCACTTTGCTGCTGTTGTTGTGCATTCAATGTGCTACAAATGCAATTTTGTAATTTGATTGGATTTGCCACTGTAGCCGCGGGCGCTGCCACAAAATCTGCGCCACAGCCAACGCGCCACCGCACTTCGTTGCTGTAATGCAAAGTGTTGCAATTTGCGTTGGTTTTTATGAATTATTCGCCGAAATTTATTGCCTTTCGATGCGCACTGGCACAGCGTGTGAATCTGTCTGTGTGAGTGTATGTGTGTGTGTGGGGTTGCGGCAATGGGGGGAAATATATGTAAAACGTTTAATTTTAAACGAAAGCTGCTTAATCGTTTACGATGGTTGGTAATGAGGCAACAAAGGGAAATTCAGTATTTTTTCTTAAGAAAATAAAAAAAAGACAAAAGAAAAATAGAGAAAAAAAGCAAAAGGATGCAGTGAAGTGAAAAAGACATTTTAACTAAGCAGCGAAAGAAAATGCAAGAAAATTTCATTACATCAAATTAAATTTGAAAAAAAATCCCTTTTGAAGCATAGAGAGAGAGTGCAGAGAATGCGAGGAGAACCAGAGAGAGCACAGACCAAGAGTCGTTGTCTACCTATAGAAGAAGTCAAGAACAACGAATGAAATGTAAACAAGCAGTGTGGCTCAGAGTCAGTCTTCCAGAATGCTGCAAAGTTGAATATCACTCATACGCCCCGAACAATGCAGACCCGGTGTGCACAGCACATCAATGCCGCAAAGAATTTCCTCAAACTCTTCGGCCAAGTCTCAGTCAACGATGTCGTCACCGTGAACCGCAGAAATGAGCGAATAGCATTTGCAAATAATGCAATGAAAATTACATGAAAAAATCGCAAAGAATTAGCAAAGCCGGCGCTGCGACAGCAATGTGGCGCTCCAGCAGCTGCTGCAATAAATTTCGAATTGCAGCCAAGCGAAGTGCAAACTTTGTCAGCGCTGAATGCAGGCTGAATGTTGGCGGAGTGGCTGGTCGGGCGACGGCAATTGTGCTTAGAAAAGTTTTTGGCATGGCAATGAATAATTAACAACGGAAACGGAAACAGCCGCCCCGAAATGTCGAAAAGCCAGCAAAGTGCCAAAGCAAGTCAAGCAAAAAGCCAAAGCCGAAGATGCACAGCCCAGAAGTTTTCGGCCGCGCCCCTTTCAGGCATTGTTATTTTAATTTGCTTTGTTGCTGGCTGTAGGCAGCTGCAGTCAGTCGTTGCTTCGGTGCTTCAGCGTTGTTGTTGTTGTTGCAGTAATTGTGGTTGAGCTCAAAGTTTAAGTTGAAGTTGAAGGGTAAGATTCGAGCTTAAAAGGCCAACTCGAGTCGAGCGCATGAAATTAACGCCAAAGTTCTTTTCGCCATGTGCTAATGCCGTTTGCTTGCTGGCTTGCAATGCCATCAACAACAATGGCGGCAACAATAAATTGTAATGAGCGGCATTCAATGCAAAGCACAACGGCAGCAACAATGAGCGGCGGCCGCTCAAGTCTAATAAAATTTATGCTCATTAGGCGAAAAGGGTAGAAGGAGAGAAGGAGAGCAGCCGAAAGAATAAAATATAAGCTTGAAGAATTTAAATGGGCTTTGCTGTGAATTTCTAGCGCTGGCAAAGGTTTTCGCTGTTTCATTGTTTTTATAGTCGTCGTTTATAGTCGGATTCTCGTATTTAACGGGATATATCTATGTGATGGATGTTCGAAGCAATGTTGTCGGAGCGGCTGGAGGAGGCTTCGAAGTGCATGTCGTCACCGCCCGCTTTACGCCGGTCGGCCAACCCTTGGGTCCACTTGAAAGCGCTCCTCGCTTCGTCCAAATCCCTCAAATCCCTCTTTCACTAATCATCTTAATTGCACTTTAATGCAGCCGCACATGTGGCAGAACGCAGCTGGGCGTACGCGAGCCACACATTTGCCTCAGCTGCCAGCTGAGCAATCAACCGAAGATGCACACTGGCACAAACATTTAATGCGCCACATTATAACATTGTTGTAAGCTGGCAACAGCAGCTGCAATAACAACAACAACAAACGGCTGAACGATTCTTACCAGCTGCAGAGATGGTTGCAGCGCTAAAAAGCGCTTGTGGCATGTGGTATGTGGCAAGTGGCAGCACTTGTTGCAAAATCGTGCTGCGTGCCTAATCCGCTTGATTAACGCATTGTGGTTTGTTTTTTTGGAATATGGCATTTTCGAGAGCATAATTTGTGCAACGTGCCGCTAAATTCGTTGGCGCAACAGTTGACGGCGTCCGCAGCCGCATTTCGCAGCTATGACGATTTAATTGAGGTCGTCGGTGGGTGTGAGAGGAAGCGGAGCTGGGCGGCGGCTGGAGGCCTGCATGCGCATAAATGCTGCGCAAATATGAAACGTGCCGCTAACCGACTGCCGCGGATTCTAAAGCACTCTGGCTGAAACTGTACGCGTAGGCGCGCTGGACACTAGGGGCGCACTGTGTGTGTGTAAAGTCATAACGGTTTTTTAATTAATAGTTTGACAAAGATGGGGCCGATTCGTAGAAGGCGACCAACATTGAAACGTTAACGTTGACTAATGTTTGTTGTTGCTTACTTTGTGTATATTAGTCCAAAGTTGTTTGGTTAGTTTAGCTGGAAAGTGAAAGAGACCATTCGTTGATTGCATTGGGCCAAAATTCCGTTTAGGATTGGTTAAAGTAGTTTTGAGGTTAAGGTCGTTGGTTGCTAACATCAAAGTCTTCCAGTTAATTGGAACTAACAAGTAGATTATTCAAGATATCAAGCAACATTAAAAAATAACTTTGAAAAAAAACTAAAAAACTATCATTTAAACGGCTTCCTCACGCAGTCTCCTTGTTCGCTGTCGTCCTTACGATATTTTATTTATGGCTAAATTACTAAATGCGCAACCGAAAGCGTTTACCATTTACGCTGCCGGCAGTCCGCTTGCCGCCCCTGCGCCCCATGCACAGTTAAGCGTCACTTTAATGACTTCTGAAATTAACTCGACTTCAGTTAATTCAATTCGATTCGATAAAACGCGCATAGATAAGCGCGAGGGAGACAAGAGCAACGACAGGGACAGAGAGCCAAAGCGACTGAGGAGCGGGGTGCGTGGCCCAATCAAGGAAATTGCGCCAACTTTTGCGTAATAAAATCACGCGCTGCAGCGAACTGACTGTTGAACAGTAAATACAGTTGTAAGGAAACGGCGCTGCGGAGCAGGCGGCAGCGGACAGCGCAACAAGTAGCAAAACTTCCGTTTCCGCTTTTGCTTTGCGCTTAAAACTCAATTATGCAAAGGCAATTTTGTGCTCATTTTAATTACTACAACTGACTGACTGACTGCGAGCACAGTTGGCGGACCGACTGGCTGGTTGGGTGACGGACGTGCGCAGACTACGGAGCGGAGCGGTGCGCTACAGGGCGCCGACATTGCGGAAACTTTGAAATTAATTTTTTGTATAAATAATGCGCTGGCGCTCGATTTCAGCCAACGGAAAAACAAGCGTTTGGGGCAATGCGACTGCCTGCACGCACCACGGCCAAACGCTTTATGGCAAACGCGACACACGCACAGCGACCCAAACACGCCGAAGCCGAAGCGTTCGCTGTCTCTATCGCTGCCATCTACACACCGGCACCGCCGACAAACTGTAGTCTTAAATCACAGCATGTTATTTCCGTTTCATCCTGCTGAGCATTTAACGTTTCCGCTTCCGCTGCCGTTTACGTTGACATTCAGTCGACGCTGGCTCGCGTCCGTTGCGACGCACCACGAAGGAACAAACAGCAACGCTGCAAGAAGTGTGACAGCACTCAGCAAAAACAACAACAACAACAACATTGAATAAGGAAGCGCAGAAGTAAGAAAAATGAGACAGCCGAAGCGCGGAGCGTATCGCCGCAGATAATGATCGCCCAAGCAATTGCGACGGTTTCTTATGGGTTTTATTGTGCGCCGCTCGTGCCACTCGTTTGTCGCAGTCGTGTTTGTTTTGCTTGGCGTTGTAGTTTTGTTATCGCTTAAACGGTTAGTGGCGTGTCCTGCTGGACAATGAACGTCAGGCGCGGAGCGGGGCCACACGACAGCAAACGGAAACGTTGGTTGACGTATCCGGTGCGAGCGCCACGCTGGAGGACACATAAAAACAACAAAGCCACAATTAAAAACACACATTTAGCAACATTTTCCAGGTCAGGGAAAAGATATTGAAAGGATTTGTCTTTTATTTACCTTTTTATTATTTTTTCTCAGTTTTGCTCTCTTTGCAGCCAACTAAAGTATAAACACAATGATGCTGAAAATTCGATTGATTGTCTTGTTGTTGTTGTTGTTCGCCCTATTTTCTTCGCATCCGATTACAGTGAAAGGAAAGTGACAAACAACGTGTCTCTCGTGCTCGTCATTGCAGCAGCAAAGTTTTTCTGCTGCGCGCACACCTCGTCACCCCGCTGCGCTTTGGCCCTTATTTAATTAGGCCCACTGTAGGAATGCGTGCTCCCTGCTGCTGCTGCTTTCATATTTTCGTGCGTGCCACCACACCGAGTCGAGTGCAATCAGTGTTGCTTGTTATGCAAATGTGACGGGTGGCATGTTTGCAACGTGTGGCAACACCAAGTCAGCTGCCATTGCATTGTGTACTCGGCAGCACAACAAAATGCCATCTGTGTGAGTGTGATGTGCGTGCAATGTTGAGCACACACGTCGAAGGCCATGAGACACAATCAACAATAACAACAATCAACAAAAACACTAAGCTAACACCTACACCCACCCACACAAACACCTACACACACAACAGAGAGAGCAAATTTTCATTTACATGTGCAAATTAATTTTGAGTGTTGAACGCTGGCGTTGGCTAAACAAGATGTTGCAAGCCACAAAGCGGCTATAAATGCAGAAATAAGCGCCAACGCTGGACGCACAAAAGGGACACAACAGAAAAGCCAGAAATAAACAACAACAACATCATCTTAAGGGCTTATTTTAATAATCTGCGCAGCATTGCTGTTTTCGTTCTCATTGTCTCCCTTTGTTTTTGTAAAATATTATGAAATTGCAACATGCGCGGCAATTAAGCGCATGCGGCAAGCAGCTTAGCGCACATGCAGCCAACTTGCGGCACGGCGCATGGCTAATTAGAAAAGTTGCAGCAACTTGCAGCACAATTAACATGTTGCAGTTGCAAGCAGCAGCCGCAAGGTAACTGTGGGCTGCGTCGAGACTTTTCCACATCGTTGTTGTAGTTGAGAGATTTACGCGCTTGCCATGTGGTTGTTTCCTTTCCATTGGCTTTAAATAATCCCCTGGGCTTGGAACGAATGGCGAGCAGAAGAAGCCAAGGCGGCGAAAGCGCAAAAGTCGCTGGAAACGCCAAAGGAAATTGCAAAAATGCGGCAATCCGGAAACCAAGTCCCACAAGATGACTTTCAATCTTCAGTTGCTTTCGATTTGCACTTATCGCTTTGGCATCTGCAGCGCTGCAATAGTTTGTACAACCCCCCAAACCCCTCCCAACTTCATGGCTTTGTCCCAAGATTTTTTCTTAAAGATTCTTGCGAAAAAATATCAAATCAATTTCCAAACGCCAAGCAGCAGATAGCCATCGTTATTGTTGCTGCTGTCGTTGTTATTGCACCCATGGACGCCCAACTGGCCCCGAGCGTTTGAGGCGAAATTGTCCATATTTATAAGTGGAGATAAGAATAATATTTACTACTCCCCAGAGCAAGCACACACCGTCATATTTATAGTGTATGCTGATGTAACTGCGCCAATGTGTGTGTGTGTGTGTGAGTGTGTCCCCATGGCTGCTGTGTGTTTGCCTGGTCAGCCGGGCACAGGGATTGGGTACATATAGTTCGATTCAAAGTAGTGGGAGGGACAATGCCACATGCGCTGTTAAAGACATTTTGAAGCAAGCACACTTGAGAATATTTTTGTCTGCCAAACAAAATACACTTTTATGGCATTTTTTCTGGTTGTATCCTTTTTTAGTAACATGTGTAATAAAAAAAAATCATAAATTTTAATCTCCCTTCAAGTTTATAAAATACTATTAAATAGATATGAGATGCGTGCCTGCTTCTCAATAATCCTTTGGCGCATTTTCTCAGTGTAGTCCGTTCAGGCGCGCCGCATTTCCCCCGGGCGCGGCATCACTGACCGATAAACACCCCACATATTACGCATTTGCACGCCCACTTTCACTGCGAAACGAGTACACTCATATGTTCCTCTCCGTTCCCCCCTCTCCCACACATTGCCACATCGAACTCGCTCATATGGAGCGCCGCTGCGATCAAATATGGCGATTAGGATTTGTGTGCCACAGCAGCCGCGCACCGCTCAACATGGATTTAGCAGCATAGTTTGGCGTAATATTGTCATAAAATATGCGTCAACGCCCAAGGATTGGGCAGCAATTGCAAATGTGCGCCGAGGACCGCCGGGAGTGTGCGGCAGCGGAAAGCAGGAAGAACGTGGCAAAGTTGGACATATTGGATTTTAATATTTTCTTCTTCAATGTTCTCGTTGTTGCTAAATGCGCCCAAAAGCGAACAGAAATGCGGCTGAGATATGGGGCTATGGGTTGGCAAAGGAGCGGACAGCACAAAAGGTCAAGTTGAGTCTGGCGTAAGTTTAGTGAAAACAGCACATTACGCGCCATGCAACACTGTGTGTGAGCCAGTGAAAAGCGGCAAATTAAATTTGTTCTGCCGGGTGAAAGCTTCACGTTCCATATTGAGCGAAGAAAATAAAACGATACCAGCTTTTTAGCAAAGAATAAATTGAAATGCTGAGAGGTAAAGTTTGCTTTACAGCGACATCGAAGTGCTGGCGGTATGGGGTGAAAGGCGGTGAAAGGGGAACGTAATGAAGTGGGTTGATGATATTGATGGAAGCAGCAGATGTGGGGAAGGAAGCATACACTTCCGCTTTAAGTTGCGTTGCGTTGTTGGTTGCTTTATGGAAATTCCATTTGAGTTGACTGTCTCGAAGAGGAAATGAGGAAAACCCAACTAAGCGAAGACTGAATGGGGGAAATATGTCGCACACGCACAACAAAAGTGACACAACTCAAAATTTTTGATTTTTCAGGGAACTCAAAAAAGTGTTTTTGAGCTAAATAAATATTTTTTTTAAATAACGAATAGATCGTTTAGTAGAAAATCCTTACAAATTATGCTTTATGATAAGTTACAAGATTTTTGCTAGAAAATCCAAAATTTTGAGTTGTTGAGTTGAGTTTTGATGATATTTTAATTCAATAATTACGGAACTATTTCGAGTTATGCCACTTTTTCTGAATTTAATAATTATAAATGACAGTTAAAGAGTTGAAAGAAAAATTTTGAAAATTCATAATTAATTTTAATAATTAAAAATATATACAAAAATAGTCAGAATTTTGCTTAAAATTAACTTCAACAAAAATGTATTTCGTCAAAAGTGACACAATTTGAGTTAGGACTCTTTTGCATTGAGCTGCAGCGATCAAATAGCATCAAACTTCTGACATGAAGAGAGACCTAATTGTATTTTTGCAACAGTTAACAACAACAAAATATACTGAGCTTTTGCTTATTGGTAGTTTTATGCATTGTGCACAGTTTTAACACATAAACAACAAAATCAAAATTTTTTTTAAATAACACTTTTAAATAAAAACTTAAACACATTTTTAGTTTTGGCTTAATTCTGGCGTTGAAATTGATTTCTGAGCTTTGATGTATTCAGAGACCTATAGTAGAATTTTATGGCAAATATTTTCGTGGTACATTTTTTCCTTAAAAAGTCTTGTTTTACAGGACATTTTTGGTATTTTAATAGAAAAGGGTCCAATTGACCCATAAAAATAGTAGCTACAGGGTTAAAATGTTCCACAAAAATATTCTTCGTAGTATTTTACATCAAATTGTTGAACCCATCATATACCTAACATGTAAGGTTACATGGTTTTCGTATGCCGATTCACCCTAAGGATACGCGAAAAGGGGAAAACTTTGACCCCCCTAAAAAAAAATTCAGACGCAAACCTTTAAAAACGCCGATATACGTATATTTTTTTTTGGTTCCCTCTACCAGAATCCGTTGTTAGAACCTTGTTATTTTTTTTTGTGTTGTGCAGTGTAATTACAAATTTTGAGTCACTTTTGTAGAGCGTGTGCAATGTGTGTGCGGCAATATTGACAACTTTTGTCTGCTTGGTGAACTCTGTACGTAACTTTCAATCAGAAGTGTGTCAAATTTAAGGAAGAGAACCAAACACACAAAAGACAGCGCAGACAGTGTTAGTCAAGTCTTAGACAACTTAATAGCCGAAGAAACTAACTTCAGATCGGAGCATAAAATCCAGACACGCATCACAAAATCGCTTAAACCAATTAAGCAAAGAAGCTCGCAACACTTTTCAACAACCGCAACACTTACTTTTTTGCTCTCAAAACCTTGTTCCATCAGCATTTTAGTCGCCGGCTTAACTTGACTTTGAATCGAGCAAAACAAGTCGTCGAATCTAAAAAAAGGATTTATCAAAGCTCCACACGTGTGGCTGCGACGGCCGCCGCAATCCGTCCACGACCGCCTCGACCGCAACAAAGCCTCGAAGCAACGCCGCAAGCTGTGGAGTTCATAAAAGTGTCAGCAATGCGGTGGTCTTAAAAGTGAGCGGCCGCAAAAACGCGACGAACGGCAACGGCAAAAAGCCGGATAACAACGGCCGGTTAGCGGTAACCGCACCAACACGCCGAGGCGCGCACGTACGCAAAAGCGTCGCACACTGCACTGACACAACGTGTGAAAAGTCAACTGCATCCATTATCTGCACTCATATCCGGACGACCTCTTCACGCTGCGGCTGTTGTGCTTTGTCGGCGCACCCGCGCACCCTGCATCCTTTATTTATTCGCTTTCATGCATTTTTCTCATTCGCTGGCCGACGCCATTGTTGTCACCTCAAACTGCCCTTTTTTCCGAGCCGGCTTCGGTGGTGTGTTGCTGATGCTGATGATGCTGTTCTTGTTGTTGCTATCAACGTGTTTATCCTTTTCCTGATTTATGCAATTTTATGCATGTGTGACATTTGCCAGCCAACCGGCCCCGCCTGACAGACTGTGCTGCCAGGCGGCGCTGGCCGGCAGTCGGAGTGGCTGTTTGACTGGTCGGTTGAGTGGCGTGTTGCTTTTGTCGTTGTTATTGTTATTGTTGCCATTGCTGTGGTATTCAAAACCACAGCCAGCGGCGTCAGGCCTGGCGCTGAGGTCAGTACGACGCATTGTGTTGACAAGTTGTTATTTTTTGCAGCCGTCGTTGCCATTTTTTATTGCCGTAATTCATTCCACTTTTCTATTTGTTTAGCCTTTTTTGCTTTTAGATTGTGCGGTCTTTGTTGTTGTTGACAAACTGACACAAAATTGTTATTGCTGTCGGCTAGTGCAGTGGTGGCGTTAGTTGTATGTAGAGTGTGTAGAGTTAGGACTCATTAAATTGTGCTGTCGCAGCGCTTAGTGCAGTGGGATCTCCGCGAGTCCTGCAAGAATTCCACTCCCGCAAGATAGTATTCCGATTCTCGGCTTCATGCCAGTGTTTCATCCATTCTAAGTATTTTCACTCTCTCTGCTCTTCACTTCGTTCATCTGCGCTGCCCAACACACATCGCGCCACTCACTCAACAGGATACGCAGCAACCTGGTTATCGCTGTCGTCCTTACGACAATTTCATAAGCTCAAAATTTCACACTCACCCGCTGCGGCATTGCCACTAAAATGCGCTGGTCTTGTTACTGCTGTTGTTGTTGTTGTGGCACATGCCACAAAGGCTCGCATTCAACATTGCCACTGCCACAGCGCCATCCGCCTCACCGGCCCCCACCGGCAACTCTGCCACCGGCACTCAAGCTGGCGTTGCACGCGGCAACCGCAAGTGGAGTGGTGGTAGTGGCGGTGGTGGTGGCATATTTGCGGCCGACACCAACTGCAGCGACACGTGTGTGCGTGTGCGTGTGTGCGTCCTTAACTGCCGCTCCATTGTCCTTGGCGTCATTATGGTTTCATTTGGCGTTTAGAACTTTGAGTTGAATGGAGCGTTGCCGGCAGCAACAACTGCGGTAATGACGTGCGCTTGCACCTTTACTCACTGCCATACTTGCCACATGCAGCCACGGCTGGCAAAACGCTGCAAGTGTGCCGACGGCCGTGACAGTGGGGCGGTGGCAGTGGCACAGTTCAAGGCGCCTCTTCCTGGGCGTCTTGCTGCGTGGCAAGTTAAACGTTGCTTTTGAGTTACGGCGTCTGGTAAGTTAGCCGCACGCCTCGCGCCGCTTTCACGGCTCGCACTGATAACGCGCGGCTGTAATTAAAATTTTCTCCTGCGCCGCATAATTGCGGCTTTTAATTAAATGCACAACAACAACAACAGCAGCAACAGCAGCAGCAATCACAGCAGCCACAACAACAAAGCGCAAGGAACGAACAAAACACTGTAGAAAAAATATGAAATAATTAAAGCAAGCGCGCCAAATGGCAAATTGCGAATGGCCACACGCGACAATATCCCATTTCCATAGTTGTTGCAAATTTGTGCAATTTTCGCAATTGACGCCAGTGGCCGGGATGAATTCATTGGGCCGAGTGCCGAGTGAGAAGCGGCTTTTATTAATTGTTATAATGGCAACGCGTAATTGTAAAATGTCTAAGTGGCTTGGAGAGCATTCAGATGTTTGCTGGCACGTTGTGCATTCATTTGGGTTCTACAATAACAACTGAGCTGATTGCTTTATCCCTTATGAGTCTATCCAGCGATATTTCATTCACATTTAATTCAGAATGAGATCTTTTGCGTGATGGGTTATGGGTCGAATAAGGAAATATTTTTGAATGCAACTTGACTTGACTTATTTTTTGGAATGAAACAACTGGCGATCTTACCACAACAATTCAGTTTTATATTATTTAATTTTTTCATATTTTATTTTATTTTATTTTATTTTATTTTATTTTATTTTATTTTTTTTTATTTTATTTTATTTTATTTTATTTTATTTTATTTTATTTTATTTTATTTTATTTTATTTTATTTTATTGGTTTACTGGTACATGAAGCAGGAGATATGTATGTATATACCTACTAGGGATCGCAATTTGTTGCCATTTTGCGATCCCGGGATTTTCGGGATTGAAAAGTCAAATCCCGGGATCCCGGGATTTAATCCCGGGATTCATATAACAAATTTTTTAATAAAACAATTTTCCCGAATTGCATAAATACTTGTTTATAGTATATTTATCATAAAAATGGACACATTTTAATCACATTTGGGTAGTTTCAAGATTTTTTGTCTTGACTTTAATCACATTTTGTTTAACCCTTCAATTCCCATGTCCAAAATAGTGAAAAAGAAAATTTTCTTTTTAAATAAAAGAGCTTAGATACGTTTGGATAAGACAAAAAAGTACATAAAAAATGTTTAAACTACCCTCATTTTTATATTGAAAGAAACCACACAAACTCGCACTGCTTTAATTACGCGTGAAACAAATGAATAAATTTTACAAATGACGTATCGCTAGTGTTGGTAGGAAAATTAAATAAACAAGTACTACTAATTGACTTTGCTATACAAGTGTTAGAATTTTAAAATAAAAACCTATGTGGTAGGAAAACAAATATTAAGCATCTGTCACCTACAGGTGACACTGGGAATTGAAGAGTTAACTTAAAAGTTTTTCATTTGACATTTAACTTCAGTTTCATAGCATTTTGTTTTATCCAAAAATGACACTTAAACATAACTTATTACTTTGCAACCGATGTATCATAAAGTGCATATATATGCATATTTGATAAAAAAAATAAAATAGTTAATTTGTTTGTGCTTTTAGTTTTACTTCGATTATTTCGATAAAAAAGTTAAGCGTTTTGATTAACTAAAAACTGAGATCTTAAAAATACAAAGGCATTAAGTGTTTTGTTCTCTTATCTAGAGCGAAATTTATTTCAAATGAACCCTGCTGAAGAGAAACATCCTTCAGATTCAACACTTGTTGGTTGAATGCTTAGTAAATAATCATAAGCCTTTTGCAAAAGACGCACTCTATCCCCTCCCTTCTCCCTCAAATAAGGAATTGGGTTTTTGTGCCTTAAAATTTATTTCATTTGAACTTTGAAGCATCTTTTGCAATCCCGAAAATCCCGGGATAAAAGAATTTGAATCCCGGGATTTTCGGGACTGGAAAAAGTCCGGGATCCCGGGATCCCGGGATCCCGGGATTGCGATGCCTAATACCTACCTACCTACAAGTTTCAATAGCATCGTAAGTTGTGTCGGGGGTTCGGGGCTAGAGAAAGCGTTAAATCTTCTAGAAGGCAGCAGAATAGACAACAATGTCGCAGTTCAAGTATTTATCAATATTTAGGGATGGACTGAAATTCTTGTTTATAGAAGTCATTACCTTCAAAGCCCTGTTTCTGTTCAGTTATGTATGTATGTCTCTCCACTGTCTCCACAGCGTAGACTAAAGGCTTGATTACACGTAACGAGTCGAGTGACGAGACATCAAAATGGTACTAGG
This sequence comes from Melieria omissa, assembly GCA_963971225.1. Classification (NCBI taxonomy): domain Eukaryota; kingdom Metazoa; phylum Arthropoda; class Insecta; order Diptera; family Ulidiidae; genus Melieria; species Melieria omissa. The sequence continues at coordinate 57,579,438 of OZ020267.1, read as the reverse complement.
CCGAAAGAATTGGGATAGCGAGCAAAAGCGACGAGTTGTTCAAACGTATTTCGACACGCGGCGAGTCAGTTCGGTTTTACAATGCACAAAATGAACTAAGCAACTCGCGCAATTAAACTCAACCGAGCGAAAAGTGGTGTGTGACGCATACCGCATGTCACGAGCGAGGCCGCATGTCACGAGCGATGCCGCATGTGACGAGCGATTGCACGAATCGCTGCGAAAAGAGAAAAATATAACGGTAAAGTAGTGGTCGCTCGGCCTAGCAAACAAAATGTGATTCTAGTGGCTCTCTCGCCACTTTCATCGATCACTGACTCAATCAAGAACTCGCCTTACCGTTTAGACGAAACGAGTACTCGTTCGAGTTGCTGTCTTCTCACTCTACTCGTTACGTGTAATCAAGCCTTAAGTCTTCAAAAAATCTCTCAATCGTGTCAAAAGTGGTCTCCTAACTTTAAACCTTTCGCTATGTGGGTTCCATATGGATACATGATGTTTGTGCACGTCTGCATCCTCTATTGTTGCAAAAATACATTTTTTTGTTGGTCCTTAGAATAGTTTGAAGTTTTAAGAAAAATACGAAATTAATAAACTGATAAACTTTAAGTTTAAAGAAAAGAAGTAAACACGTTTTTTAATGGTATATTTTGACATAATGAAGGAAGAAGAAGCATAAAAACTTAGATAACTTTTTTAATTTCACGTTTTTTTTCAATTTAGATACTTTTTTTTCCAAATTTTAGCTGAAGAAAATAAAGAAATATATAAATAAATTCAATGAAAATTTCTCCATCGAACAAAGTCCATCTTGATTAGAATTTCTTGTATTTTGCCCACTTGGTTTTTTCGAGCACATTGCGCCATTCCATTTTATCTTTGCTTTTTGTTGTTGTTACCGCATGCGCATTTGTCGTGCGCGACTCTGATCGCTTAAGAAATGCGCATAATTTTTATGTTTTTAATTAAAAGAATTTTCCACAATCAGTTTTTCCTTCTTGGCTCGCCTTCTTGCGCTGCATTTTCTCAATTGCCACCCGTTGTCGCTTTCCGTTCGCCGTTCTCTGTTCGTCTCTTCATTGTGCACTTGAGCGGAATTCTCGGGCGCACTCACCCACAACGACCGCCCAGCTATTCAGACCGCACTCGCTGCGCTTTAACGACGCTTCGTGCCTTCGTTTTTTCTTCGTCTTCGTCTTCGACCGCTGACCGAACTCCTTAACAAGTTTGCCTTCAAGGCGCCCAGCATTCTGCATTGTGGCTGCGCCGCTCCTATTGCTTGTTTTCCTCTTGATTCGCTGTTGTTGTTTTATTTGTTTTTGAGTTTATGTTTTTAACATTTTCATGTCTTTCATTGCATTTTGCGTTTTGTTGCAAGCGAAAATTGCTCTGCTGGCGTTGGGCCGCGCGGCAAATGGACAACGCTGACAAAAGTTTGCTGCTCATCTCTTTTGAATAATCAGCCATAAGCAGCAAATGCAAAATATGAAAACCATGAATAGCTGGAAAAAAGAAGCAAACCAAAGCCGAAGAAGCAGAAAAACAATTTGCAACACAGCGTAACAGCGAACTGAAACAATTGAAATAAGGTAAAAGGTGGGGGCGAGCAAAATGCAGGCGGAGTGCGGAGGATGCCGTTGTATGCGAAATAAAAATGGCTTCCGCTGGTAAGTGTGCCGCCCCTGCCGCCCCCGACTGCCCTTCCCAGCTTCAGTGCCGCTCGAAATTATAATTGCAACATCATTTGTCGCTGATTGCATTGCTGCGCGGGGAAAGGATTCGGCGTGGTGCGGCGGAGGAGTCAGCGGCGACAGTCAGCGAGAACAAGTGGTTGGCGTAGCGGTGGGAGCGATTGCCCTACATTCGCGACACCTGTAAACAAATATTCGAGCAGCAGCAGCTGTTGCGCGAAGGCGGCCGGACAAATGGAGGCCACAGTGGACAGCTGAATGGTTCAGTTAGTGGCGGCGGAGGGAGGGACGGAAAACACATAAATGTTGACACAAATAGACAGAAAGTGGATGAAATAATCGACTAAAAGAATGCGTTGTCGAATGGACGAAGAGCGGCGACAAAGCGGAGGATTGAGCTATAGAACGGTTTGTAGGTTGATGAACAAAGGATGAACGATTCTAGGATTAAATAAAGAATATATTGCGATTGCAGGTGTGCTGCGTTTTTATAAAAACAAACAGACTGAAGAGTATTCAACAGATGTACATAAATAGAAAAAAGTTATAGGTTAGGTTAAGTTAAGTTAGGTTAGGTTAGGTTTTTTTTCCTTAGTCTCTCCACGCTACCCGCGCTTTGAGTGATATATTATTTCAATTTCATTGATTACATAGCAGTAGTTGATTACAGTGAGTGATTCAGGTTAGGTTAAGTTAGGTTAGGTTAGGTTAGGTTAGGTTGGGTTAGGTTAGGTTAGGTTAGGCTAGGTTAGGATGGAGTGGCAGCTTCCTCCGTGAAAAGCTCACTTAGACGCATCTTATGGCTCATCGTGATACCACAGTGAATGCCGCGACTCCTCCTTACATCGCTGAGAACCATGAAGATTCCGTTATGAAGCAAAAAGTTAGAAGTGAAAGTACAATGCAGCAGAGAGAGAGATAAAAAAAGCGTATACTAAAGTGACATGAATGAAAAACCCTTAATTGCAATCAACATTTGCCACGAGATGATCAATTCAATTATTTATAAATAACCTTGAAAGTGATTAAAAAAAGACAATGGCCGAAAATCTGTGGAAACGACATTTCCTTTGTACATTTTTTTGCGCTTTCACAGAAAACAACCCTCAATGAGTGTCGACAACAGCGTCCAGCAGATTGAAACGACAAAAAGTCGGACAGTAGAACAGACAGTTGACTGCACACTGACACTGACTGGTGACTTGCATTCACAACACAGAATTTGTGTCGAATTAATCCGAAAAATAATTTCGAAATAATGACAAGTGACAATCAGCAGTCAGCCCCTGACATTTCAGTTTAATAACAAACAAAAAAAAATCAAAAATTGCCACATTAACACGTTGCCCTATGCATTCGACCCACACTCACCAACAACAACAACCATATACCAACGTACACTCCGAAACAAGCGTGTGGGGTCAAGTGTCCGTCCGTCGACTGATGTGGTTGCGTCAATGTTGGTGTTGCTGGTTGGCTGGTTGAGTGAGCACCCGACAATGGCTGTCATAATTACACATCAACAACAACAAATACAACACCAACCACAGTCGGCACAGCCACATCGGCAAACTCATTGCATGACAATTCGCGTACGTGTGTGTGTGTGTGTGTGTGTGTGTACGCACATGACAGCTGCTGGCGTCGAGTTTGCGTCACAAGCACGCAACCTAAAGTACAAAAACGGCGCTTACACTCACACATCTACACATCCACACGCGAGAATGAAAACACTTGTCTGTGTGCCGCGGAAACATGACGTGAAGTGTCAAGAAATACGCCAACGTTATCAGTCAAAATGCGTATGACGGCAGAAATGACATGTGGAGCACACACACATAACGCATACACTCACACTTATGTATGTACAGAGTGCCCGAGTGTGTTGATTCGTGGTGTTGTGTGCTAATTTATGTGCCACGATTTTCGAGTTGGTGACAGTTTAAGAATTCTATGCGGCCATAGCAGCAGTTTAGGTGCTCAAATGAGGAAGTCCTTACAAGGACATGGATCAACAAGAATTTATTTCGTGTTTTTCTACAATTTTGGTTAACAATGTGCCACCAGTGTTGCCATCAGTCGGCAATGAAAATTATTTGAACTAAGATTATCTATTTTTAAGGCAAGCAAAAAAAAAATACGTATTAAAAAACTAATAAAAACCTAGATGAGGACTTGAAAAATTCCAGGAATACTATGCCCAAGCTGTTTTAATATATCTTAAATAAATTAAATAAATATTAAATATCTTAGAAAATTAAGTGCTTTAAAACGATTGTTAAAAATTTCGCACACGCACTACAAAAGTGACACAACTCAAAATTTTTGATTTTTCAGGAAACGCAAAAAACTGATTTTTGATCTAAATAAACATTTTTTTTTTTAATAACAAATAGACCGTTCAGTAGAAAATCCTTACAGATTATGGTTTATGATAAGTTGCAAGAATTTTTTTTTTAAATTTTACACTAGAAAATCCAAAATTTTGAGTTGTGACTGTTTTGATGATATTTTAATTCAATAATGACCGAATTATTTCAAGTAATGCCACTTTTTCTGAATTTAATAATTATAATTGACAGTTAAAAACTTGAAAGAAAAATTTTGAAAATTCATAATTAATTTTAATAATTAAAAATATATACAAAAATTGTCAGAATTTTGCTTAAAATTAACTTTAACAAAAATTTATTTCGTCAAAAGTGACACAATTTGAGTTAGGACTCTTTTGCATTGAGCTACAGCGATCAAATAGCATCAAACTTCTGACATAAAGAGAGACCTAACTGTATTTTTGCAACAGTTAACAACAACAAATTATACTGAGCTTTTGTTGATTGGTAGATTGATGCATTGTGCACAGTATTAACACATAAACCCGAAAATGAAAAATTTTGAGTTGTGTCACTTTTGTAGTGCGTGTGCGATTTGCAATTAATGGGTTTTGTATATCATAAAATAGTTGTTTTTTGTTTTAAATCAAAGTTTTGATATTTAAATTCTTTCTTTTGTGTATTTAAAACGAAATTACTGACCTGTCATTATGTTGAAAAAAGGTAAAAATACAAATATTTGCGAGTTTCGTAAAAAAACTATAATTTAAAACTAAATTAATTATTAATTATTCAGAGAGAGTTATGTATGTAATGAATTAATAAATAATTTGTGTAAGTGTTTTTATGTTTAAAGAATTTGGTTGAATATGTGAAAAGCAAAATGAAAATTTTCTAAATTTCTTGACAGCACTGTGCTGATTATTCCTATCCTGAAACCTGAACATTGTTGTTGCTATGCCGGCTGGTCCGCGACACATCCTCGGCAGTGTCGTGTTGGCACGTTCTCGTGATGTGCCGATGTTCAATCATGTTAAATATTTTCTATTTACTCGTAGATTTTCGCCTTCTTGCTGGCCCCGTTCGCCACTTTCCCACGGCTGTTTATGTTTGTGTCCAATATTATTTATGGCGCTTGTGTTTTTGCACCAAAGAATTTCAATCATTTTTCATTGTTTCTGTTTTGAATTTGCTGAATTTTTCAACTTTTTTTTATATTAATAAATGGCGACATTGTTGCCACATATAAGCAAACACATCCGCACATACACAAATAAATAAATTCACAATCAGTATAATAAATAAAAAATGTGCTTAAATAAAAAGCAATTTTCTGCTCTACGCATGAACTGCAACAATATTAAAAACAACAAAGAAATGAAAAAAAATCAAACATGAACAAAGCAACAGCAACAAGTTCAACGAGTGAGCAGCAAAATAATAGTAAACAAAGCCAAGTCAAAAAAATAAATACAACAAATCAGCAAACAAACCGAGAACAACAGGAGGGGAGGCAAAAAATGTATGATAACCCAAGGCCAGGCAGCAACAATGCGCCTAACGAACGCGTTTATTCACACACACACACGCACACATCGATAACGGCAAAGTTTGCTCTCGTTTCGGCGCTACCGCAGCCTATTTGCATGCCAACCCCCACCGGCTGTGCAGCCCGCAAACGCAACCCTCGCGCTCCGTCGAGGTGTGCGGCGCTCGCTTTTTGCTGTGTTTGTGCAAGTGACATTTCTGCGCTGGGCCAACATCAAAATAAGCAGCACGCCGCATACTCGCATTCATTTGTACATCGTGGCACGCACACACGCACACATGCCAACACCAAACCACACTTCCACTTGGCTGACTGCCAGCGCCGCTCCTCGACACCCCGCCAGCGCTCGCTGCAACTCACAACATGACAGCAATGACAGCAAACATGGCGCTTATGTACTAATTCCGCTTGGGTTTTGTTTATTTGCCGTCGTCGTTGCCGCTGTCGCTTCCCCTCGACAACTTGCTGCTGCCGCTCCTGCGGCCTCTGTGCAAGTGTGTTGCGTTATTAATAATTTCTTTCGCAGCCGCATTTTTGTTTGGACGTGTGTGTGTGTGTCATAATGGAATTCCTGTTTTAATTACCGCTGCAGCTACGATGACGACGACAGCAATGGCAGCAACGCGCAAATGACAGCAGTAATTAAAATTGTCATCATTTAAGGCTTCCCGCTCCTTCCCCGCTCCGCTGACTCATGTGCCACAGCCAGTTTCGCCTATGCTCCTGTTTGTCCTTCGCTGGCCGGCAGCAAGAAGATCTCCCAAGGATTATGTGGCAGCTACTATTATCGGTTTTATTGCGCCACTTGCCGGCCAACGCCGAGTGCTGGCCACACGAAGCAGCAGCAGCAGCAGTGTAGTAGGCTTCGATGTGGCGCCACAGATAGAAGATGGCAGCAGAAAATTCCCTTGAACACGTCGCGATGCGTATCCGGTGGCCTGAAAAAATAAACATGTAACAATGACAGCGGCGATTATGATCAGCTTTGACAGGCAAAAGGCGGCCATATTTAATTACCGGCACTGTGCAGTGACACAGTTACTGGCGAGGCTCCTATTGAGCGGCGACGGCTGAGCACACAACTTGAACGTTTCAAACACAAAAGTGGCAAGTTTGCTCTGAAACGATGGTGCTTAGAGTCTTTGAGCGCTTATAAACACAAGTAGCAATTTTTAAAATGGTTTTCAGTACAAAAGAAGACAATTTTTTACTAAATTATTTTAGTAATCTTAACTCATACAGAAGCTCAATCTCTACAACCTCCTCTCGTGGATTTGGGAAGATATAAAAAGACCTCGATATAAGTTCTGGTCCAATGGTCAGCAATACTTGTGGGTCTTTTCTTTTAGACTCTCGAGATCAGTGCTTTTTAAACGGAGGCGGCTCTATTCAGCAGGCGCGAGATACTTCCAGCAGGAGGTGGCAGGACTTGAGATACTTTTTATGTTTAGCATATCTCATCATATCATATCTCTTCGCAACTGTCTAACTTGTGATACTGTATGCGAACTCAAACTGGTTCTGCTCATTCAGAATCCAAACTTCCAAGAAACGAGTACTCACAACTTTAGAGAGTCAGGACAACTTTTGAAGGATTTGCAATGTGGTAAAATTTTGTGAATGAAGGACTTTTTCGGATCGCTTCAAAGGAAAAGAAACAAGTACTCACAACTTTAGGTGTCCTCTACAAGAACCATTTCCCAGTTGATTCTTAGAAGTGAGCTCCAAAATTTCGCTTAGAGAGTCAAGGCGACTTTTGAAGGATTTGCAATGTGGAACACTTTTGTAAATGAAGGACTATTTCGGAAGATACTTTGTAATGTGAAATAATGACCAACTTTTTGTTCTTCGAAACACTATTTATAATTTATCAAACTTTCAACTCGAGTCGTTGATAATGAAATGTAGATTGAGCTCAGCTGTTCAAATGGCGTCCAAGTGAGACGACCATAAATATTTATGTCAATAAATCACCGATTAATGCCACGAACGATGGCTGCAATTTTGCAAATGGCACAAACATACATACATACATATGTGTATGTAGCAGGGGAGGGGTCAATTGGTTAAAGTGAAAATTGCACCGACCACAGTTGCAGTGGATGAATGATGGATTTTTCACACGAATTTTCGTTGCTGCCGGTATTAGTGAAATTAAACGTTAATGAATGCCGGAAGTTGTAAAAACAGCAAACATTACATCTGAACAGCCATCAACCTCTGGCCGATCGCTGGAAGTGGCGGGAAGAAGGGGCAGCGTCGCGGCTCCACTTTAATGAATGCGGTTGACCAAAGGCCACAACAAAAGCGCCAAAAGCGCGTCAGTATGTGTGTACTGCAACAGAAACAACAATCAACACAAGGAAGGCGTGAAACATGCTATGCGGGGGAGGGGCGGGTTTTGTTTGGTTAGCTGCAGACGTCCAGTAGGATCGGGGAACCGCTGAGCTCTGTTCGGCGACCGCGTGAGTGCGTGTGAACAGACCATAACAAGGCGGCGCTGGGTGTTTGTGTGTGTGTGTGACTTTGTGAAATCCTTTTAATTATTAAAACGAACTCAAATTAAAAAGTAATTAGTTGAAATTTTATGAAATAATCAAAAAATTTACCCTATTCGAGGCTGTTTGCTTTCGCAGCGATTATGAACGATTGACGCACAAACGTTTAATCGGCTCACGTGCCACCTTTGCGAATAACTTTTATTGTTGTTAAACATTGTTTAGTTAAATGTAGTTCTTCTGTACTGAAAACTCTTGGATATTTGAAGTTGTTGTTGTTGTTGCACGCACAATCCTAGCTGTCCAAGTGCGTTGCAATTTATGCGCTGCGCCGTTGCGGACTTTTGCCGCTGTTGCCGCAGTTGTCTGAGTGGCTCTGCAGGCATTTGCGGACAGTTAATCTTTGGCTGTATTTACCACAAAAACAACAACAACAACAACAACAATAATAATAATAAAACCTAAAAATAACAGGAGTACAAGTTGAAATATTCGCCGACGCAATGCTCGCAACTAACTGCGGTGAAATATGATGCCACGTATTCTACCCCTTCTCCGCGCCGCCTCTGCGCTTCTGCATTATTTGTGGTGCGGGTTAACAAGAGGGATTAAAACTAAAACAGCGCAAATGTTCCAGCTTACGATTTATGGCAGCTACGCGCTTGTCGGCGAGCGTTGGCGAAAGAGAACGAAAGCAAGTGGGCGTGTCGGCATGTCGACGGCAGCAAGAGGGGAAAACAAAGCTGCAAAGATATTTAGAAGTTGAAGAAGAACGTAGCGAAGCAGCTTAAAAACTTGGTTCATTCTTTATTTTGTGTTTGCTTTACTGCTGCCGATGTTGTTCTTGTTGTTATTGTTTCTTTTGCATGCACCAAAAGTGTGCTGAGGTAAAGAAAGTACTTATGCCTGGCTTGGCAAAAGCGTAATATATATTAGAAATATATTTGTTGTAGTTGTAGTTGTGCTGAAAATTTGCAGCAACAAACAGCTTTAGAGCTAAAAGTGCGGTTTTCATGTAAAATATGAAAATAATGAGTGTTTATTGTTGATGGAAGCGCATTAAAAGCGGCACAAGTGCCACTAAGAATTCGACTACCAAATACTTACTGACATACTTAACTGGCCATAACAACCCGTTATCGGGTTACGGCCTGCCGCACTACCAAATACTACTCGTACAAATACTACTAAATTTATACGGTAGAATATATTCTTTCTCGATATGTTTTTTAGTGTTTCAACGCGCTGAAATAGTGCTACATTTTAGAAATATATTGTACAGATTTTGTACAAATTAGTACAAAATTATAAGCAATTTTGCAATGAAACGGACGCGACAAAAAATAGAAGGTTTTTTGAAGCTCTTATAAAAATATGCAAAATTTAGCAATTTTTGGGAACTTTCTTTTTATATATATATAGGGTGTTTTTTGTAGAGGTTTGTTTTTCGAATAGAGATAAAACTGGCATTTTTTGGTCAAATCTGGCAACTCTAATGTCATTTATGTTCAGTTTGGTTTGCCATTTCATCATGAACAGGTTGACAAAAGAACAACGCTTGCAAATCGTGCAAATTTATTTCGAAAATAATGGTTCAGTTCGCGAAGTTTACCGCAAGCTCCGTCCATTTTATGGTCGACATCGTCCATCAGAGCAATTAATTCGGTTAACCATGGGTCGTTTTCGCACTACGTTTACTCTATGTGATAATACGGATCCGCAGAGACGTCGAACAGTGCGCACCGAAGAAACAATTGCCGCTGTAGAGCAAAATGTTGAAGAGGACCCGAATGAATCGATTCGCCACCGTGCACAGCAATTGGAGCTTTGTCCATCAACTTTATGGAAGATTTTGCGCAAAGATCTTGGCTTGCGACCTTACAAGATCCAGCTTGTGCAAGAATGAAAGCCGCGAGACCATGCAATGCGTCGTGATTTTGGCGTATGGGCCGAAAATGAGATTGATCTCGATGCTGATTTTCATCGCAAAATTTTGTTCAGTGATGAGGCTCATTTTTGGTTGAATGGCTACGTCAACAAGCAAAATTGCCGCATTTGGAGTGAAGAGAATCCACATGAGACCCTTGAGACGCCATTACATCCACAAAAACTGACTGTTTGGTGTGCTCTATGGGCTGGTGGAGTCATTGGGCCATACTTCTTCCGAAATAATGCTGGAGAGTCAGATACCGTTAATGGAGACCGGTATAGAGCCATGATAACCGACTATTTTGTTCCCGAATTGGATGGCATGAATGTGGATGAGTTGTGGTTCCAACAAGACGGCGCTACATGCCACACAGCGCACGTCACAATCGATTTATTGAAGGAAACATTCGATGAGCGCATAATTTCGCGGAATGGACCTGTCAATTGGCCACCAAGATCGTGTGATTTGACACCATTGGATTACTTTCTTTGGAGATATGTGAAGTCGCTCGTCTACGCCGCGGCGGCCACATGCCCGAAATCATATTTAAACATTAATGGTATAAAATTATCCTTCCAATAAAGCCAAATTGATGGACATTAAAACGATTTTCTTGTGTTTTATTTCAATTCGAAGTTCTATACCTCTAAAAAAAACACCCTATACGTGCAAATGAAGGTCAAAGGATAACTTTTCTTCGTAGACTTATGAAATATGAGAATTTTCTCTTAGCTTTTTTTAATTAGGTACAACAAGAATACGGACGCGACATCACGGACGCGACAAATTCTTCCAAGGGTATTCCCCTTCTTAAATACAGTAATGGTTTTCATTATAACACTTCAACTTTTAATAAAAATAACACAACAAGTTAAATTCAAATTATTTTTTTTAGATTTAATGAGAGCTGGTTTCTATTGCACCACAGGTTTACGCTGTCCAAATCAGACTGTCAGATCGTCAGCATCGTGGTGACTGCGGACAGCAGTGTAGATTTTTAGATCATCCGCATACAGCAGGAACTTACATTTGGAAAATCAGCTACTAATATAATTGATAAAGAGTGAAAGCCATCAACAACAACAATGCATTGCCTATTACTAAGATAAGATTGGATCCATTCGAGGAAGACGGAGTGGAACCCAAGCTGGGCTAGTTTAAGAACCAAAATGCAATGAGAAACCCTGTCAAATGCCTTTGAAAAATGCGTGTAAATGGTATCAACTTGAAATCCCGCGTTAAAGGCCGAGATACAGTCATGCGCAAAAGTCGCGAGATTAGAAACGGTCGATTGAGACAAATCAGACCTTTAACTGCGAAATATAATTTCTCCTTAACAATGCATTCAAACAGTTTAGATATACTTGACAATTTGGAGATAGGCCTGTAGTTATTAACATCATTTTTATTCCCAGATTTAAAAAATGAGAAAATAATGCGTGATAAATGCAACCTTCCATGCGTTAATACAAACACCCGTAGAAAGGGATTTATTAATTCTTGCATTTCAATGCAAGCAACGAGGAACACTTTTTTAACAGAAGGGCAGAGAGGCCATCCACATCTGTTTGAGAAGAAGCCTTTAGTGACGAAATACCACGCAGCACATCCTCTGTACTTAAGGTCAAAGCATCAAAGTCAAGAAAAGTATCTTGAGCATGAATCGGTGCTCCGGATGGGAATGGATCAACAGGGAGGAAGTTAGATTTAAAAAACTGAGCAAAAAGATTAACTGCTTCAAGAGAAGAATTGGCAATAAAGCCGTTGTAGGACGGAGCAGAGGGATTTACTTTTTGGATTTAATAAATCGCCAAAAAGCTTTAGGGTTAGACTTGATGCTCGCCTCGAAAGATGAGATATAATTCCTGTAAAGACGGCTATTAAGAGTATTAAATTCACTCTTATAAAATACAAATTTTTGATTATGAGAGTATGACCCCGTGGTTTTAAACTCCTTGTGAAACTTGTTTCGCAAATTTTTTAATATTTTTAAACGAAGAGTGAACCAAGGGAGTTTATGCACTTTCTTAGGGAGCAAGAGAATGTTTATGCGACAAATAGCCGCAATTCGTAATTTAAATTTATTAAAACAATTGGAGACATCAGCGGAAGAAAACTAGGGATCCCAATTGATTTCCGAAAAGAGCCAAGACCATTCTGTTTCAAACTTTCCTTAGTCCTTAGTCCATGTAAAAGTTTCACTTCCGACGCCTGACGCGTCTCGTGCTAAATCCTAGTCTGCTTTTTACTTCTAATCTTTATTCATACTTTGAATATCATTGATTAGAGTCGCTCTAACACTGGCTTGGAATCTTTCAACTACAACGACTCCAGGCAAAATTCTAGTCTAAATTTTTCAATAAAGCAAAAGCTTCGTTTCAAGTCTAGTCTCAGCTTGACGAAAAGCAGAGTCAATCCAGTGGTATAGAAACTGTTGCCTACTTTGACGCAACATTTAACCACCATTTGGCATCAACTCGCACCGAACAAAATACTTTGCAAAGTTGTGTTTCTCATAGTTTGAGATTTCTCTTACTTGTGTTCTCTGCTGGTGTGCAAGATTTTGATAGCCAAACAGAAGCAGTAAAATAAGTGGAACTTCGCATTTGGCAACCGAAAGTTCGCACTTATCAACTTGTAGTGAAATTTCGCACGCATTCTCAAAGTGAAGTGGCGTTCAAGTGCTCGTTTTGCAATGACTTAGTGGATGTTGGTTGAATTGTACAGGCAGTATTTACTCAAACGAATGCAAATAATAAAAGCAAAAGTGCAAAAAGACAACGAAAAAAAAAATATTCTTGCTAAAACTTTTCACTTTTGGTGCTGGAAGCTGTAAACTTTAGTTTACATTTCTAGTTTTAATTTATTTCATGCAGTTTTCATTTAGAAACGGTGATTTGTGCTTAAATAAAGTGGAATGAACGAAAACAGGCATGAAATAATTAAAAAGAGAGCCATGGCTCAATGGAAGTGTTGGATCAAAGCAAAATTTCGAATTGCAACTCAACCAAGTAAAAAGTTTTGTTTAGGTGTTTCAGCTTCAACATTGAACTCGCACAACTGAGACTAGTTTTGAAACTTGCTTTGGTCTCGGGCAAAAGCCAATCTTTGAAAAAAATATCAGAGAAATTAGACCCACACCCGACGTGTTGGTTTGTGGTGACTTTGCCAGTCGCTTTGTGAATTCTTAAGAATTGTGAGCAATTGCAGCGGCAGAGAAGTGGCACAAGTGGCAAACTTTTGTGCTGTTGATCTTTCGCTTTTTTGTATCTTGTGTGGTTGCGTGGCTTGTGCGCTTACGACGGAATGTTGCCACTTGCGCAAGTGTCGGCGTAAAGTGGCAGTTGCATAAATTAAAACTTAAAACTTGAAATTCAAATAGTTCACCGAAAGCGAGCAAGAGGACATGAAAAGCAAAAGTTGACAACTGTAAAGTGCTGTGGAAGAGTAGTTAATAAAAATAGGCGGCCAGTCGAAACAGGACAGCGGTGAGCAGGAAAGAGTGAAATGAAACCATGAGAGAATATTGTACACTTGTCACCCTTTACCAGTTTTCATTTTGCACTCACTTCACTCCACTCCACTGCACTCTTCATTGCACAATTTCGCACACTTGGCTCTTCTCGTCCCTCTCGGGTTTTTTCCATTTGAATAAAAGCAAAATCGTTGCAGTTGGCCAAAATTGCAGTTTTCGCCCCCGTTTCGTCGCCTGCAGTGCTGCGGCCGCCTTTAATTTTATTAAAATTGTCGAACACGCAACGGCGCCGCCGTACCGCCGGAAGTGCATGTCAGCGGCGTGACGGAAGTGCATCATTATGTCGAGCCATTAAAATGTCGTTAAAGCAGGAAATCAAAAGTAAAATTTTCGTCGCGAAATTTATTTGTGTTGCTTGCGGTGCGGCTGGCAGTGGTTGCGCGTTGCGCGTTGCCGACAGTCGGTGGCTGCTGCTGTCGTCGGTGATGGATGGCAACCGTGGCGCGTCAAGGAGCAGCGACGCCGTTTGCATGTTTCCGCCGTTTTTGATGGTTTTTCTCGCTCACGCCGGTTGCAGGCTTTTCGATGTCGGTCGGCGGCTCGGTGGGTGCTGTCCAGGGGGCGTGGTGTGCATGTGCTACGTCTTCTTGTTTCTTAAGTGCAATTTTCATTTGAGCCTTTTTCGCTCACTGCTCCTTCGCGCTGACATTGTTTGCAATTTAAAGGCTTTCGCTGCGTTTGCTTTGTTCTGATTTCTTGGCTTCGCCTTGTAAACGTCAGTTGCTGGCACATTTTGCATGTTGCGGCAATTGCTGCCATTCTTATTTGGTATGTGTGTGCTGTGCACTGCACTGTCTTTTGATTTTTGTGCTGCTTGTTGTAGAAATTAAAATCCCTTTCAACCCTGTTTGTTGTTGTTGGTGTGCAGACAATACCGAAATTACCCGTTTGTCAGCTGCAGCCATCATTTGATGTTCTTCATTGATGATATTTTTATGTTCAAGCTAAATTTTCGTTTCCCTTTCTTTCCCCACAAGCCATCGATGTCTACTTGACACCCGATGCCGGTAAGCAATGTTTGGCTTTTACGTGGCACTGATGTGATGCTTTAGTCAATTTATGGGCCCAGAAGACACAGGATGGCATTATCGGCTATGTGACATAATGTCTCAGGACATTCGGTTGAGCTCTTCAATGACATTGTCTCCGAGTAATCAATCACAATGCAACAGCCCGTTACACGAACTGCAATTTCAGTTAATGGAGATTACATCAATGAATTTAGCAACACATCGTTGTATATTTGCTCTTATGTATGACTTTTATCATTCAGGGTGCTAAAATTTCCCCAAAAACAATCTTTAACGGCCACACAACACGGCACTCATTGAAGTGCACTGTTTGCGCTGTTTCCATTGGGCCTAACCTACAGTTTGACATCGCATTTAAATGCCCAAATTCCCAATTAAATTGTTGTTGTGAAAAACTGAGTTAACTCACTTTCCAAACTGAGTTAACTCAGTTTTGCCGTTTACAGACGTCTACCAGGAAATGTTATGTTAAAATAGGGGGGCAATACTCACAAATGTACAAATTTTGATGGCATGCTTTCAGGCGCTGTAAGAGCCGTACGAACATAAATGAAAGAAGGGATTTGAATTGCGTTCGGTGTGGTCGATTTTTTGCCAAGACAATTACTTTTTACTGCATTTTTCGCAAATATACATATCGTCTGTCATAATCAAAGTCAAAACTTGTATTATTTGCCAATAATAAATGCTGAAAAAGAAAATAAAAAACGTGTAACTTCTCATGAACCCTCTTGACATTAAAAATTCAGACAGCTCTGATATCAATTAGCTGACAACTGTCTGAAATGAAATAAACATTGACAAATGAAATACATTTTCACAGATATGGAAACACAGAAATTCCTAGACTGTTGAGAAGGAAAGCGAAGTGGTTTTCTTGCAGTAGAGGGGCTACAAGAAACCAAATATACTGTTACGAAAATGACCTTTTTAAGTTCGTTTGGATTGTGCTTGAAAATAAAACGACTTCAATTACTCAGCGCAAACGCAGTCAAAAACCAACAATCGCTTTATTTACAAATTTACACTTGTTCTACTTTACACTACTACTATTGCATGTTTCCCCTTTGCTTGCTCAACACAGACTCGTCTCCCTGCGCTACACATTGCTGCTTTTATATTGGTTTTCTTGTCGCGCCGAAGTTTCTTGCACATTCCAGTTGTACTCTCTATCTCGATCGTTCTAGCACAACCTATTACCGCCGCGAACCATCCCTGCCATATCGACATTATAGCATGCCGGCCGTACTTCAAAGTGCATGCCTAAAAGTATGCTCGTAAAAGCATTCATGCATAGCACAGAACAGAGTGACTCGTCGTTACATTACGTTTACAAGGAGATGGCGGCGATAGGTAATCTGTGCTGCCCAGAAATAAATGCAAAATTTAATTTGTCCAAATGAAATGAAATGAAAATGTAAACAAAAAACAGCTGTTGCATTTAACTCGATTCCGGTGGAAACGCTTGACAGTTCTCACATTTAACAGAGCCCTTAACTGCAGTTAAGCACTCAGTGGAAATAGGCGATTAGCATTGAAATTACTCTTTGTTTCCAAAAGTATGTCAGGACTTTACTAACATTACTAAGATATGTACTTAAAGACAAACAGTCATCCATCTCAAAGTTTTCCACAACAACGGTTGACTTTTTTTGTGATGTGTTAGCTTTCGCATGACTTAGTACACCAAATATGTTGCATACTTTTAGACAGAATTTAATTGACATTTATTTATTTTTCCTCAAAAACAGGATGCAATATTTTGAAATACAAAATTTGCTCCGAAAAATATGGAAATATGGAAATGGAAACCGTAGTTTCCATCAATCAATACATCAATTATGTAACTATTTCTGCAACACATATTTTTTGAAATTGTAGGACCTATTCAAACTACCCCAAAAGTATACCACTAAAAACCAGTCTTACAGCCCATTGAAAAACCATACTTCCAGGCACTCAATGCACCATTTATGTTGCATACTTTGGACAGTTCTTTCATTACTAACCTCGTAATATTTGCCTCTGTCGTTTTCTGTGATTTTTGCATCAAATTTTATGTTTCGGCATACAATTTTCATTATTTCTCCCTTGAAAGTTCACTCCGAAATGGCAACAATTAAAGTTTTGTCATACTTACACAAAATTGAACATCAGCAACTGCCAAACATTCTTATCTGCTCCGCGCAAAGGCCGCAGAACGCAGTGTCGCACTTGTGGCCATCTTTGTTCTGCCGAAGAAGAAAACACTGGCTTCCGCTATTCGAAACTCATTAAGGGATTAATTTGGTTTCACTCGACATTCGCAATTTGCATTTCGGACGGCTGGCGAGTTTCGATTTCATGGCGAGTCGCTGCTGGATCGCTGCCTGGCTAAGCCTCATTTTCCGCTCGACGGCCAGCGGCCGCTTAAGCGTGCTGCCGTTCTCCGCTACGCATAGAGGTATCTTCATTGTTTTTTTGCATCGTTTTGACGTTGTTTTTGTGCAGCAAAAACGTTTGGGACTGCGTGCAAAAAGCGAATGTAATTGGATTAGAAAGGATTTCATACGGAGGCAGAAACAAAAAGGGTTAAGACGGTTAAATAAGACACTGCGGTATAGTTTAGGTGATTTTATAAACCGAGCTCTAAGAACTGGTCTTTTCTCCTTTGGTTGTAAAGTAAAACTTGTCTTTTTGTCTTTCATATTAAGAAATAAATAAAACATTTCTTTCGATTTGCTGCTTCTACTTCCACACATTCGGGCGTTTGTTCAGTCTGTTCTCCTGCATTTACTTTTCTTGCCTTTTGTCTCCTCCTCACTTACTTCCAGAATTCATTCAGTTTGCAACATTGTGACGGTCGCAGCTAAATGCTTAAGCGGATTTCGAGCGCCTATCGTCGGAGCGAAATCATCTCATCTTCTTATCGTCGGCATCATCGACATGGTCGGCGCCGTTTCATTGGCTCCTCATCAACGCACAAACAACCGACCGAAGGCCAGGAAGAAGCATCACGAAATTTAAGCGCTTTTACTTTCACGCCGCTCTGCGCGCATTTTTCTGCGCCTCGCTGTCGACTGCCACTTAAATGCCCCGTCAGGCGGCAAAAGTTCTCAGCTGCCCACCAACTGCAGTTTCCTCGATGCTGAGCGGTGCCGTTTGGAATTTTCAATTTCGCGGTCATTTAAAATGCTTCGGTTTAGCGGCGCAATGAATGCCAACACAAACGGATGAATAGTTGAAAGTTGATCCACTTGGCCACAAGTTCGGCTGCTCGGCGTTTCTTTCCGGCGGCGGTTTTTTGAAATAATGTTTTTTTATTTCATAATCTTTCTTCATCGACTGGAGTCCACTTGACTTGTTCGCTTTTGATGTTTTGCAAATATTTTCGCCTTGAAGTTGGCCATTTTGCATAAACTGCGGTTTTGGCGGTCGGCTGGTGCGAACGAGAGAGCGCGGGCGACGGCAAGTGAAGTGGGTGGGGGCACAAAAACTTTCACCGCCAACAACTTATCTGTGCGCCGCAACGCACATTGGTTCGTCTGTGTGCGTCGCCGTCTGTCTGTCTGTCTGAAGCGCTTAGAGCGGACTTTTGGTTTTATGTGTTTGCCTTGACCGATGTCGATGTCGATGGCTGGCGGGCTGGCAGCATCGATGCTGTAATTAGAGTTTATGCGCCGCAACGTTCGTTGGGCCCGTTGCATAGTTTTAGGCGTTTCGCTGGTATGTGTTGCGCAGCAATTAATTTCGGCTGCAAATCGAGGAATGTTGCCACTCGAAATGGCGCTGCGTCAGCAATTAAAGTAAACTCCGAAAGTCGACTATTAGATTTTATAGTTTTAATCGACCGTTTTCGACGCTTATGCGCATTTCGTGTCTGGAGGCTAGAGACGCTATTGCAATGTGAAAATTCAATTTGCTAATGTTGGCAAATGTTAATTGTTTTAGTGGGACATTTTATTTCGCATTGAAGTGTAATTATTTTTCGAGCTGTGCTCAATACACAACAATTGTGCGACAAGTAGACAACGGCAGCAACTGAGCAAATTGTAATACAAAAAGGCGATTGAAGATGCCCGAACAGTGGCGGCATATCTTTTCGTCAGTGAAAATTTTGTGTGTAAACGCCTCTCCGATGCGAGTTGAACGCCGACACTAATTAAATGTGACTTTATCGCAGCTGGCAAATAGCGCGTCTCACTCTGCCGAGCTGCCATTCATCAGCCAGCTGACGCCGTGACAGCCCATCAACGCGCCGCCATGAGCCGCTCACACCGACACCTGCCGCTGACAGGTAGTTGAACTTGTCAGTCGTCGATGGGCGACATTGCAGGCGCGCAGTTGGAGATACACATCAGGTGGGCAGTCGCATTTCATATCCTACCCCATCAATTTTTGGCGTCAGTGTTAAAAAGCAATAACAATAAAGCAAAAAACTGTAAAAGATACTGTGCGCCCAAATTAAATGTCAAAACAATGGCCGCAATAGCAACAACCACAAATCACTCGAACATATTTTTAAGTCTTCGTCCTGCACTCCATTCGTTCGGCGTTCTTTTTCGCATTGTTTTCTGTCCTTTGCTTTTTCTGGTTATTTGTTTACTTGCCGCTATTGTTATTGTTGTAGTTGTTCCTTTTAAATTGCAATCAATTCATGCAAAAATTTTGCATTTAAATTAAAAACGCACGCATGAATATTTATGAATGTTGCTGCCTCGCTCTCCTCCTTCGTTGCTATTGCGTTCCGGTGCTGGTTGCATTTTTATTTGCGGCTGGACGCTGCGCTCTTGTTGCATGCACCAACACATGCAAATGCACACAGAAGGGGCCTAGGACACATGTTGGCGGTGGAAGGACAGGGTGAAGGGAGCCGCAGACAACGCAGCAGGTGTGGAGTTTTATTTATGCGCATATTTTCTAACCCAAAAATCGCTTTTACAAGGGTGCCGGGGAATGGGCGGGGGGACGAGCGTTGTCTGGCGGCCGTTGTAGCTGGCAAATGGATCTTGTTTGTGTACACGCCAGCGTGCATAGTGAATTTTCGATTAGTGCTGGACATGTCCATTAGTTTGTCCTTCGTTCAGTTTTGCACAGTTTGGGCTTTGGACGGTGGACTTCGGCTGCTGTTAGTTTTCAATTGTTTTGCCCATTTCGGACACAACAAGTGGAAGTAGCGGATGCTGGGACTGTGATGCGTGTGACTGTGTGTGTGTGACTAGGACGCTCCGTGACTTAGTTTCGGAATCTCGAATGAAGTTCTTTCAGTTTTCAAGCTTTTCGGGTGAAACCATTGCAGCAAAGTTTTTATTCTGTTAAAACAAATAAAATAAAAAAAATAAAAAAAGTAAAATTAAATTAATAAATGTAAACATAATAAATAAAATAAAATAAAATAAAATAAAATAAAATAAAATAAAATAAAATAAAATAAAATAAAATAAAAGAAACTAAACTAAAATAAAATAAAACAAAAAAAATAAAATAAAATAAAATAAAATAAAATAAAGTAAAATAAAATAAAATAAAATAAAAAAAATAAAATAAAATAAAATAAAATAAAATAAAATAAAATAAAATAAAATAAAATAAAATAAAATAAAATAAAACAAAAAAAATAAAATACAATAAAATAAAATAAAATAAAATAAAGTAAAATAAAATAAAATAAAATAAAAAAAATAAAATAAAATAAAATAAAATAAAATAAAATAAAATAAAATAAAATAAAATAAAATAAAATGAAAATAAAACAAAATAAAATAAAATAAAATAAAATAAAATAAAATAAAATAAAATAAAATAAAATAAAATAAAATAAAATAAAATAAAATAAAATAAAATAAAATAAAATAAAATTAAATTAAAAAATAAAAATAAAATAAATAAATAAAATAAAATAAAATAAAATAAAAATATAAAAAATAAAATAAATAGATAAATAAAAAATAAAAAAAATATTTTTTACACCAGTTCATCATAAATCATAGTTTCAGTTCTCATCCAAATTAAAAACTATGGTCCAATCTAAATTGCACAAAAATGTTGGCCAAAACGCTAAGGCCACAAGGCCAACAGCGTAAATCATTCGGCAGGTTGTAAATTCTGGTGTCGCATTCATAAAAGAAAAACCGAAAAATCTCGAATTTAAACGAAACATATTTTTTGCCATTTTCCATTATTTCGGTTGAGGTTTTGGGCAAAAGTGACCGAACGCAATTTCTGTTTGTTCTAAATTGCATAAATTCATGCGGCAACACATGTGGAATGATATGCATGCCGCCCGTTCTGCTGGTGGCGGTGTGCATCACGTTTGTCCGTGTGTGTGTGTGTGTGTGCTGAAATGTGCACCGACACAGACACAGCGACGGCGACGGCAACATGGTGGACGGACTGGAGCGGGTGGTGGCGGCGCTCCGGTGACACCTGTATGCCACAAAAATAGACACAAATATATAGTGCGGCCAGCAATCACACAGCTGACGCGCTCGACAGCCATGTACACGTGTATGTGTGCGTGTTTCGGTGTGAGTGCATTTTATTGAAATTTCGGACTGCAACGGCATTCGGGGCACAATTTTTGCCAATGCCACACACAAACTGACATACATACGAGCACTCAGTGTTTGCGTTGGTTTTTGCATGCATTACGTACGTGTGTGTGTGTGTGTGTGTTTATGTGCAGTGAAGCGTGTAAGCAAATGATATTCAATTTGTTGGCATATAATTTTTTTTCGGCGGAATTTTTCAATATTATTTGGCATGCGACAAGTTTTTTTCGACAGCGCCGCTTTTATTCCCACTTTTAACTCGAACTTTAGTATTTTGTGTTTTTGTTTTTGTTTTTTGCTGTTGTTATTTGTTGGATTTGCAGTTATTTGAGTGAAAGCTGGCGACTAAAAAATTTAAATTTTTGAAAAAAATATGTGATGCCTCCGGGCAGATATTAAAACATTTGAGGTTGCGCGGCTGACCGCCTGTCGCTGCCAACAAAAATGTGGAAGGGTGGAAAAAAATTGTACGAAATGTTTGGTGTCATTTTTAATAAAGTTTCGTTGGCATTAACTTTTTTTGGGCCAATGTTTTTGCAAGCTTAAAGTGGCTTTTCAAATTATAATCATTCAATACAAACTCTCTGCTGAGCCATTAAACTTAATGTTGCAAGTTTATTTAGTTTTGCTTATTGCATTTCACTGCATTAAAGACCACAAAATGGCTGCCTGCGTACATTACAGTTAACCCAGTGCACAGTGATTCGACTCCATACAACCGTGGGACAAAATTAGAAGGAGTGATCCGTTCTTCATAAAATTTGGTCTACTAGGTGAACATAGTCTGCTGAATTGAAATCTCGAATCTCTCTCGAATTTTGTTGTTCTCACACTGTTGTTGTTTGGCAATGCCTAAGATTTAATTTTGCGAATTTCGTCACTTTTGGAGAGCTATAGCACCAAGTGTGTTGGCTAGATTTTTCAGATTTTACATTTAATCGATAACGTCAACACTGATTATTCCAAAGAGTAACAGAAATTGTCTTAAAAACCCTCTGGTTTTGCAATAAAAACGATAATTATAGATGTATGTTTTGCCTTTTTGCAGATTTTATCATTTTTCGTGCTGATTGCATACTTTTAGGCATAAATTAAATAAATTTTGTCGAAAAATATGTGTTTAAACCACTTTTAAAATTGAATTATTTTCTGAGATCGGAAGATATCGGAGGATGTATCTACATTATCCGACAAAGAAAGAATGATTCTTAGAATAAAAAAAATCCAGGAACATACTTTTACATACTTTTTAAATATTTTCCTCTAAGTTTTGCCAATTTTCAGATTTTTAATTTAGAAAAATATTTTGAATTAAAAGTGAAGTAAAAGCCTCAGCTTGGTAAATTTTGAGAAAACATTAAAAGCGAAAATGGCCACATCATTTCTTATTCTATATTGAAAGTTTTAGCAACTTCTTTGTAACCATATATTTTTGAAATTTTTTTACTCAATAGACTAAAAAACAGAAAATATGAGTTTTAATTTTTTGGAGAAAAAAGTTTCAACTTTGGGTCGCTTCTGCACAGACACTAATTAATTTTAGGGAAAGATTTTTTGGGGGTTTCTTAGTTAAAGTTTTTTCAAATGACATCAAAATCTCTAAATTCTGAGACCATAAATTTTTTGAATTTTGTCTATGGAACGAATCACTGTGCAGTGTGGCATTTTGCTTTTCCCTTTCGATTTCCTCTAATATTAAATTATGCGGGACACTGCAGGGCCACGCAAGGATCGCCTGTGTTGCCTGTTAGTGAAAATGTTTGCTTGTATGTGTTGGAATGAGTGTGAGTGGGCTCCGCTCGGCCGCAGAGGCGCAACAGCACCTCCGACATTAACGCTAATCCAACCGCGAATTCGCAGAGCAAACAATGCCAACCACGGCCACATGCACGTCAACAACAACAACAAAAAATTGCAGTAATACCAGCAGCAACACACACAGAGACACGGCGTAGTAACACGTATGGGCATGTAACATGGAACGGAATTTGTCGCGCTGTGTTGTTGTGCTTGTTGCGGTTGTTTGCAATTGTAATTGTATACCTGCAGTTGGTCGACTCTGTGTGTGTGTGTGTGTGGGGGTTTGTTGGTTTGCTGTTTTGCGTGTTGTGCGTGTTTAATAAGTGTAGCTGTGCCGGAAATACAAGCAAGCGGAAACGTTCGCTAAATACCTCCTCGAACACGGTGACTCTTCCGGTGGAGTTCGTGCAGTATGTCACTGTGTCACTGTGTGTTTATGCGGCGGACAGTGTGTGAAAATGCTCCTAAAGCCATTGGCACCTCAAAGCAGGTGACACACATAGTTAGTCGCCAAGTGGCAATGCGGCCAGTTTTGAATAGTGAAAATGTTTGGCGTGAGGATCAGAACACAGACAGATATTCTTAAGAAAGAAACCAATGAACAAAACACATATTTCTTACTCTTTTAGTCGAAGGTCTTAATGTCCTTTTCAATGACGATTCATTTGTGCGCTGAGTTTTAACAGAACTAAAGTCAGTTTTTGCTGTTTGTACACTTTGACGTTTGCCGGATTTGAGAATTGACAGCAAAATGGAAAATATTTCGCTACAGTGTGCAGTCGAGATGAAAAATGAAACCGAAACCAAACGCCAAAAAGTCACAAACCGAAGTCGGGCGGCAGAGACAAGGCGAGCCCGTCAACGCGCGTACAATTACACAACCTAATTTAACTTTTGCCTGCGCCGAATAGAGATTCCAAGTGGCATTCGGAGATAAACAGCGAATGAGGTCAGAGTGCGCCATGCGCCGCCGGCTGAGACGATGAGCGGACAGAAAACATGAGCGCAACATTATTTGAATAATAAATTAGTTTCGACGCAGTCGGCCGAAAACCAGCAGCAAGAAGCTAATAGCAAAAAAGTGGCCGAAGAGGACGAAGCAAACAAAAAAGCCCGAAATGGAAATCAGACAACCGAAGCCGAAGCGGGCGCATTTTTGAATGTATTTCAGATTTGTTGTTGTTGTTGCTGTAGTGGCTGTTGTTTTTTTGGTTTTTGTGTGTTTGACTGAATGGCAGCGACGTGCAGCCACAACGCTGGCATCCAAATGAGCCGCGTGATGCGCAACCTTCGGCGAAACACGCAACAACGGGGCGTATACGCAACAAACAACCTAATGAGCGGGCAGCAGGTGCGGTGAATACGAAACCGTGGCGAGGCAGCAAACCAGTGGCGTTGGCCGCTGCAACCGGCCAGATTCGGCGCGCGTACGAACATAATTGTGTGAACTCCTCACCAACTCCACATCTGCGCATCTCGGCGCTGTAACTTTGCGCAAACACGGGTCGCTGGCTTTGTGAATTTCGCGTAATTTGCCTCGCCGTCGTATCGCTTACAAAAATATTCATCAAAGTTCGACGCTGCCGCCGCTGCACCTCCTTCAGCGCGGACAGCGAACAAACAAGCCAACTTGCCAAGTCGTCGCTGTCGCCTTCCAGCCAGATGAACTGTTTAATTAATTTTCGCCAAAACAAAAATAGCATCAAGCGAGAATGAAGTAAATTCGCATAAGCGGCATACAGAATGAACTAAGCTAACAACGACAACAACTACATTAACACCAAAAGAAACAACAACAAAAGTACAGAGGACTGTGGCTTAAGTCGGTGAGCGATGGTTGTGTGCGCGCGCTCACGTTTCCACGTCTGTCCGGCGGGGCCGATAAGGCAATGCGCCAGTTAGCCGGCCGCTTTTGCTGGATTATTGTTTGCATTTGCATTTGTTGTTTAGTATGCGCGCCGGCAGCCGACTGAGGGGGCACTGCGGCATAATTAGCACCAAAGTGCGCTAAAGGCGTTGACAAAAATTTCATTTGTCCATTTGCATGAATTAATTAACTCAACTCTTGGCGCTGGCTGGACAAAGATACGCAATGGCGCAGTAAATGCAATGGCGAAGACGAAGAGCGACACAAGTAAAAGTCGAGTAAAAATTGTCTGCTTTTGCTTTGAACAGCAAAAAGCTATAAGCAGCACTAACGAAGTTGAAGTTGGTTTAATCGAAAGCTGAATTGTGTGTGGGATGCGGATCGAAACTTTGACTTGGTGATTGTTAAATGGTTGATAGACAACGCTCAGGATGCGCTAATCCTTAGGGGACTGCCAGAAGATCCAAAATTTTGATCGGCTGTGGCAAAGGAATCAAATTACGCAGAAATGTTTTGTTGATTCCAAAATTTCTTCACATATCTCAACACTTATGTCCACATCTCATTTAATAATTCTTCCTGGAAACCCATATCACCGCATCGCCCTGAACTATGCCACAAAAAACAGTCTCAAGTGTTTTATAGGCCACATTGACTGACCACATCTCAGCAGCTCCAGTTAAGTAAAATTTATTTGCAAAAACCCTATAACAACAACAACATACTCATACCAAACCAACGTCTTGTTTTGTACACAATGTCAAAGTCAGTTAAACGATGATTTTTCTGATGATTTGTCCGCAGCTTAGAGCTCTTTTTGCTTCCGCTTCCGCTCGCCTCGCCTTGCCTCGTCTCGCCTGCATCCAGTGTCGGCCCGCGTAATCTCATTACCTATGTTATGTTAATAACATGTCAAGTGGCTCATTTTATTACAAGACTCGATTTTTTCCGACCCTCAGCTGCCGTTTCGTGGCTTCCGCGCGCATTGCTGCTTTTTGCGACTTTGTCGCGCACCGGAAATGTTCAGAGCGGTGCGCTGTTGCTGTCAGTCCATTAAATCCTCATTTCCTACACAATTAAAATGTTAATCAAGTTTGTTTGTGTACATAGCCATGAATTATGTAGGCCGGCCATGTTGCTGGGGCGCTAGCGCTGGCGCTGCCGCTGGCGTGTCGACCTGTCACTTTTGGACACATTAACCATGTGCGCTCGTGGTCAACGCGGCCAGACGGGCAATGAGCTCAGGCTGTCAAACGAGATGGGCAGATAGAGAGCAGCAAGAGAGTGAGAGAGAGAGGGGAGGGGGAGAAAGGGGATAGCGACAAAGAACTGAAAACGACCCACACAAGTCCCACTTGCGATGAAGTGTTGACTTCTTCGAGGCACAAGTGCAACAACAACAACAACACGAAGAACATTAAAATGACATAAAAGAGAGGAATGTAAGAGTAAAGTGTATGTGGAAAGAAATAAAGCAAATACTGAGGAATCACATTAGTAATGCGGATTTTGAAAGTTGAAATTCAAGCAGTGGAAATCATAGAAAAAGTAGTTCAATGCAGAAGACAAAGGGGACTTTGATATTTTAACTCCATAACTATGTAATTTCTCTACAGAATTGTTGAAGAAGGTAGAATTGCTGCGACAATTGTTGCACCTGTCTGAATTAGTGAAATTTTTTTGAGCCCAATAACACTGCACAACAAAATCAAATTTTTTTTAAATAACAAGGTCCTGACAACGGATTCTGGTAGAGGGGACCAAAAAATATGAATGTATGTAAAAAAATATATGTAGGAGATTTTAGTACCAATTTTGATTAAATACGAAATGAACACTTAAACACATTTTCAGTTTTGGCTTAATTCTGGCGTTCAAGTTAATTTCTGAGCTTTGATGTTCTCAGAGACCTATAGTAGAATTTTATGGCAAATATTTTTGTGGTACATTTTGTCCTTAAAAAGTCCTGTTTTACAGGACATTTTTAGCATTTTAGAAAAAAAGGGTCCAATTGACCCATAAAAATAGGAGCTACAGGGTTAAAATGCTCCACAAAAATGTTCCTCGTAGTGTTTTACACCGAATTGCTGAACACATCATATACCTAAAATGTGATGTTACATGGTTTTCGTATGCCGATTCACCCTAAGGATACGCGAAAAGGGGAAAACTTTGACCTCCCCTAAGAAAAAATTCAGACGTAAACTTTCAAAACGCACTTTTTGTGTTGTGCAGTGTAATTTATTATCTGGTTCAGAAAATATTTAAACTGGCAGAAAATCTCCTACTACCCAACACTGGGCCTACAAAATCAAAGTAAAATTCTTTGGGTCCTACGATAAATGCAACATGGATGACACTGAAGACGCTGATTGCTTCGTTAGAGAAGCAAATGTGCTCGTTGTTTTTAAAATACATAAACTCAAACCTGAAAACGAAAGCCTCCCATTCGTCCTTATGTCTCTTGGCAGCTGGCGCATGCCACAAATAATAAACACATAAATAATTATCATTTCAAATTGGCAGCAATCAGGTCGCTGCCGCTGGTGTTTGACACATTGTAATCTGTGCGAAATTTGTCCTCGGAAACAGCAAGAAAAGAAAAGCGGCAAGCGACGCTGACTCTTCGGCGAGGGTCGTGACATGAATCGAGGCGCCAGAAACGTTGCAGCGGCGAGCGCAGCCAGCTGGATAGACAGCCGGCAAATAGGCAGCAGCTGCTGCTGCTGCTGGTGGCAACTGGCAGACACATTTGCGGTGTTGCAACGCAGCGACAAGAACGACGAAGGGCGAACGCGTGTGCGCCATTTTTTTGATAACATTTTAATGAAAACTGTCAGTTGCCATGTTGTTTGGCGCCTTACGTTATTGCCACATTGCCGCTGCTGCTGCTGCTGCTAGTGCTGGTGCGGTGCATGCAACACTTGCCACACGCAAAGTAAAAATAACAAAAAATAAATGAGAGCAAACTGAAAGGCAAAATAGTTGCTTGCAGAGTGGCGCGTCGCAAGACAGGCGAGCCAAATGCATAAACAAACAGCAACAACAACAACAAAAACAACAACAAAGTTGCCAAGATGCGCAAAACACTCACAGCTGAGCACGCAGCACGCTTCAAGTGCGATTGTGGTTGTTATTGTTGTTGTCGTTGTAGTTTGATATTTGTCCTTGTTGTTGTTTTTGTTGTTGTTACATTTCTTTGTTTTGAAACCGCTGCGCACTTTTGACTTTTTGCCATTTCTCACCACTCGTTTCCGGTTTCTTCGGCATTCACCCTCCGCTCCCCCGCATTTCATTTCCACTTTCATTTGTATTTACATTTGCATATTTGTTGTTGTCTGCATTACATTTCGTGCATTTGCTGTTTGCTGCTGTGGAATTTGTTATTTGAATGTGTTCACACTTTGGCGAAATTAAAATTTTTGGCGTGCGGCGTCGAGGAGGGCGCACCGCTTGTGACCCGCAACAAAGTGGCAGCCGGGGCCTACTTATGGACGAGCACAGCTGATGCGGAGGTGTGGAGTGGTGCGCAATGCGAGGCTCAAATATGCGACAAGGCTGAAAAGAAGCGGGCTGAATAAGTTTGGACGCTCCGCTCTCTGCCACACAATTTAAATGACCATTTCGATTTTGTATTTTTCGTATTTTGTACAAAAGTATTTACAATTAATTTGCATATTTACGATTACACGAAATTTGTGTTTGCCTCACCAAGTCTGCAGTTGGTTTAATCGAAGCTCAGACGCAGCAAGCACTATTTGTCGGTTGTATGTATATGTTTCTTGATCTATATTCCAGTGTTTCTTTCAATTTCTCTCGTATATTTACTGTTGTCTTAATAGTCTCTTCTTCTTTGTTTTAAATGATCCTTAACCCATATAAGCCCAGCGATTTTTTTTGTCAATATTCGAATAAAACAGTTTTTTTAAGGTGAAATGGGGTCGGACAATTCAAATTTGGTGTACAAAAAATTTTCCGATTTTTTTGTTTTCGAGATATTTGGTGTTTAATAAATCGAACATCTAACTATAAATATATATTGTGACTATAATTTTGGTTTTATGGGAAAAGTGTAAATATATTTTCGAGAGTTTGATCAATTTTTAACAAGACTGCATAGTTACTTTTTGTAAATATTATTGTTTTTTAATGTTTTTCGGTGCTTTTAAAATTATGTCAAAAATTACCTTTTGTTTGGGGAATTCATACAACTGGGAAGAGGTGCGAGAAATGAATATATTTATCCCATATTATACAAAATATCCCATGTTAACTTTTCTTATTATTTATTACAAATCAAACCATCATATTATGCAAAACTTTCGCGTTTAAAGTTTAAAAAACAGCGCACAAAAATTTATTGAAAATGCTAAAATTTACTTTTCGATTAATCGAAAATTGGGCCGATATGGGTTAAATATCTTTTTCGCGGCAGTGTTGTTACAACGTTCCCACGTCGTAGTTTCCTTTTGTCCACTTATTCTGATCTCGCTTCTTTGACGCAGCTTGTCCCATTTACTTCTGTTCTCTTTTTTTTCATTTTGCTTTAACTTTGCTTTGCAAAATATTTCACTTCGACTCAGGCCACATGTGTGCGACGTAACAACAACGAAAATATGTCTAATCACCCCCTCCCCCCACCCCTCCCCCCACCCCTCCCACCTGCTGTAGTATGACGAGCGCGCTTGCTACTTGAACTACTACAAGTAACAACAACAACAATGACAATAATTCGACCGAAGCGCGCGCAGCATAAACAAATCAGAGCTGTTGCCAATGTTGCAAGGCGCACCGAGACGCGCCTGTTGTGACAACTTTTCATGCGCAGTCAACGCACCCATTGTTCAAACTTTCGAGTGTTGCAATAGCGGCAGCGACAACATTTACTCAACCACTCACAAACTGTGAAATGCCTGCGTGCTGCCAAAAGTTGCATGTTGAAATAATGAGAATTTACAACTTGCCACACGCCGCCAAACACTACTCTGCAACAATTCGCGCCTCCGTATTGTCTTATTGAATGCAAATCAAAGTTGTTGTTGTCTCTTTGATACTTCAAGTCTGATTGAACAAAATGGCGGCGCGGAACTGTAGTTGCTTCCTTCGCAGTCGAATTTCTATTTAACTTTGTCAAGGTTGTTTGACATTCAGTTGACATTGAACCCCATTGACATGGTTCATATTAATTAATTCGCTATTAATTTATTCCAAAAATTTTTAGCAATTAACTTTTCACATATTCCCGAAGTTCATTGTATTTTCTCACTTCTCTCTTCTTCACAGATGCACTTTCTCCCCGATCAGTGTGTTGCACCTGTCAGTTTCTAACATCTGTTCGTTAGTTTTCATCACACAAACTGTGCTGCAACAAGAACAACAACCTTGTATGGCATCTTGCATGCAACAATCAAGAAGCGAAATTCAAATTCACGCCAATGTGTTTGTGCTCTTTTCGCTCCACACACTGAGTCTCCCAGTGCCGTTGCAGCGTTGACTTATTTACCGTTGTAACGTTTGCTGTCTGCCTGCATGTGGCATGCAACATCCCCGCTGCTATTTGTTTCAGCCAAAAGTTTGCCACGACTGGAGCAAAGTGACTTCTTGCGCTGCAACTTGTTCCGCTCCACATTGACACAGGTGCTTAAACATGCGTCTTCCGGCACCTCGCCGGCGAGGAGAGGAGTGGAGAGGGTGGTGCAGTGTTGCCAAAACTTTTCCAGTCAGCCAACAAGAAAATATGAAACGTTATTAAAACTTTGCTGCCGCCACTCAAGTGCGCACAACGCAAGTAAATATTCGCGCTTCGCTCGTCGTCCCAATTCGCCGCTGCCATCCACTTTGTCGGGCATATGGCGAGAGGCAGCAGTTTGTCGCCGCGGCGGCGCCGCGCACTAAGCGCCGACAGTAAACAAAAATCTTGCACAATTTTATGCCTTTCCACCAACTTTGCCACTGCTGCTGCACTTTACAGGATACTCAAGTAGAACACGTTACGCGTCGCTTGTCGTTGCTGCGCTGCCACCTGCCGGTGCCGGCTTCGAGAAGCTGCGCGCACTCGATTGCTGTTAATTTTGCATAAATCAATCAAAAGGCAAACTTCGCATCACTCCTCATCGATATTGCAACATCATCATCAAGTGTTGTTGTTAAATCTCGTGTTGCTGTTGTTGTTGTTGTTGGCGCACGCTGCACTTCCTTCTCGCTGACTGCTGCTGCCGCTCGCCCTTCCCGTCAAACATTCTCTGCGCAGGCACTCATTATTGCTGCATTAGACGCACTTGCAGCCGCTTCGGCGGCGCTGTTGCAACTTTGCGCTGCTGCTCTTCTTGCATTTAAGACATTTTCATTGATTTTGGCAACAGTTTTCCTGTTTGTAACACGCGTACTTATTCTTGTTGTTGTCATTGTGTATTTTTCTTCGCCGTTTTTCGGTTGGCACTTTTGGTGTCTGGTTGCTGTTGTATATAGCGGAAAATTAAAACGAATAACTCCAGCGTCAAGTTGGGCGTTGGTGCATGTTAGCTGCTGTCTGCTGTTGTGGGTGTGTGGACGCGATCGTGAACTTTTCGATCGTTGCGTTGCTGTAAATGTTGTCGTTTATCAAAGATTCGTTATTCAAGAAGTTGTTGGTGCTGTACGAGGGCAGTCCGATAAGTACTTAGCCCCACCGCCCGATGGTGGCACTATCGTAAGAAAAATTTACTATCGTGTAGTACATCCTCGTAGACGGCTACTGTCAAAATTTCAGCCTTATTGGATTTGTAGTTTTGTTTCGACCGCGTGTGGAAACGAACGTGTCCGTGGATTTTAGAAAAATGGAAAAAGAGCAATATCGGTCGGTGATTCGATTCTTGTTTTTGGAAGGGAAATCGCGCAGCGAAATCAAAGAGCGCTTGGATGCTGTGTACGGTGGCTCTTCTCCTTCAATGGGGACCGTCAAAAATTGGTTTAACGAGTTTCAACGTGGTCGCACGTGAGTTTTTAATGAGCCACGCCTAGGTGCCCCAAAAACGGCTACCACGGAGGATAACGTGACAAATGTCCACGATCTCGTATTGGCAGACCGCCTATTGAAGGTGCGCGAGATAGCTGAGACAGTCGGCATCTCAAAAGACCGCGTGGGTCATATCCTGCAAGAAATATTTGGTATGAAAAAGCTGTCGGCTCGATGAGTGCCGCGTTTGCTCACTTCGGACAACAAGCGCATCCGTCAGACCACTTCAGAGCAGTGTTTGACACTGTTTAAGCGCAATCCGAAGGAGTTTCTGCGTCGTTTCGTGACCGTCGACGAAACATGGATTCACTGGTACACACCAGAGACCAAGGAACAGTCGAAACAGTGGACTTTGCCCGGCGAATTTGCTCCGAAGAAGGCAAAGACTGTCCCATCGGCCGGAAAGGTTATGCCCACCGTTTTCTGGGATTTACCAGGTGTGATCTACATCGACTACCTGGAGAAGGGCAAAACGGTCACAAGGCTCTACTATGCCGAACTATTGGGCCGATTCGATGCCAAATTGCAGAAAAAACGGCCCCAATTGGCGAAGAAAAAAGTGCTCTTTCACCATGACAACGCACCAGCTCACACCTCCGCCGTCGTCACGGCCAAATTGGTCGCATTAGGCTACGAACAGCTGCCCCATCCACCGTATTCTCCAGATTTGGCCCCGTGTGACTTCTTTTTGTTTCCAAACTTGAAAAAGTCGTCGCCGGGCAGAAATTTGAGTCGAATGAGGAGGTTATCGCCGCCACGGAGGCCTCCAGAAAACATATTTTTCAGACGGGTTAAAGAAGTTGGAGCATCGCTAGATCAAGTGTATCGAGTTGAAAGGAGACTATGTTGAGAAATAAATCGCCACTTTTCCAAAATTTTCGTTTTTCTTTTGTAGGCTAAGTACTTATCGGACCACCCTCGTATGTGGCTTGTAATGAAGTCTTACGGCTCATCTTCAAAAGTCAAGTCTGGTTTGGATTTTGTTAGGTTAGGTTAAGTGAACAGAAGTGAAGAAAGTAAGAAGAAGAAGATGCTTCTTTCTCTTCCTGTTGGTCCTCTCACCTAAGCCGCCTGCGCAGTCTTTTACTCTACATGCAGATGTACTCAGTTGTTAAGTCAATAAGTATTTGAATACATTTCATTAAAATTCATTGGCCGCAGGCTACAACAAACCCCGCGGTCCTTGGTATCCTTTTGCCCAGCTGGATAAGCTGTCAAAGCGGCTGCCACGCAACGTTCATTAGTAGCAAAAAGGCAGAATTAGTAACAAGGTCAGCTGGTTATTTTCCGTTATTTACCGTCATGACAACATCAATAACACCAACACTAACAACAACAAACACGCAAACGTAAATATTGCAAATCTGTAAAGCCTTTCAAAGGCAGTGGCCACAGTGGGCGCGACGGGTCATTTCATGTATTTGCTGAGCAATATTCAAATTGCAATATTTTGCAGGTAAACGGCCGTTGGCTAAGACGTCATCAGGAAAACAATTTGCCGCGGGCGGGCGGACGGATTGCGTTCAGTTGACCTTTGCATATTCGCATTTGAGCAATGCGAACCGAAATGGAAATGGAACTGGCAAATATTTAAATTCATTAAAATGCAAAGCCCATAACATAATTTGTACACGACATATTAAAACACACACACAAACACTCAGTTGAAGAGCGGCCGCATTGGAACCAATTGGCATTTTTCGCCTTGATTGCCGCGCAGCACGCTTCGATTAAGCTAATCGAATTACGCTGCAAAAGCAGCAGCAACAACGCATGCGACCCGAACGAACAGTTATCCAAAGGCGGCAGCAATAACAAATGAGCGGCAGCGGCGGCCAGCACAGGCGCAAAAACAATATTTATCCAATTTTTACAAGTCATTAACAACGGCAACAACAACAACGCAGCGACACATACGGGGCAGCGCATGCTGCAGGCGAAGGCCCACGCGCGGCTGCTGCGTCGCTGCAATTCGCCAAAATGG
The DNA here is from genome assembly GCA_963971225.1 of Melieria omissa. Taxonomy (NCBI): domain Eukaryota; kingdom Metazoa; phylum Arthropoda; class Insecta; order Diptera; family Ulidiidae; genus Melieria; species Melieria omissa. The sequence goes on along the minus strand of OZ020267.1, from coordinate 57,545,696 downwards.
CACAAAAGGCGCCAAGCGCGGTGCCAAAGCGTGTTTGTTGCCGCCAGCAGTTTTGTTGTTGCTGATGTTAATGCGTTGTTGTTGCTGTTGCTGTTGGCATGTTCTGTGCCGGCAGCCAAGCCAACTGACACAGTCGTACACACACACAGACACTTGTCCACAACAGCTATTACGGCGGCAATAAAAGCAACAAAATGGCCGAACGGAAACGGAAACGTATGGTGGAAACGCGAACGCAAAACACAAAAAATCCTCAACAACAGCAACAAGAAAGCTGACAAAAAATTTAGAAACAAAGGATGGAAAAAATGGTGCAGCATGTTTTGCAAACAAAAAAGGGTAAACAGAAGCAGTGGAAGGGGGCTGGGGGTAGGGGGGAAGGGGGACCCATGACGTAGGGGCGTGGCTGTGCAAACGCAATGAGCGCACAGTTTGCCAAGTCGAAATGATAAATTCCGTCGGAGTGACATGACAAATCGCCGTTCATTTGTATTAAACAACAGCTACAGCAACAATAACAACAATATACAGCAACAGTAACAACTGCTCGTAACACAACAAGGGGGCACAAGGAGAAGTGTGGCCGTAGCGGTGATGGAAAGGCACTGCGAAACGATGAGGAGGGGACGGGGGGACGGTGTTTGCGTGCAGGAAAAGCAGAAAAATGGCAAAAATGTGAAATAACGTAGCAATGTTTGACGCAACACCCGGCACCCCTTCGCAGGCTGAGATAGAGGAGGGGGGTGCGACTGCTTGAGGGCGCCGCGCAGTTCTCATTTTCACTAATTTGCCTCCATCAGTCGCTGTGATCATTTGCATTTGTCAATTGGTGTGCGGCACGCGGCACGCTGCATGCAACATGCTAGCATTGCAAGGGGAGCGGCAGCTCGTTGTGTTGCACAAGTCAAACTGAAGGCAACTGCAGCAAGTGCGATAATTACGCGAGCCGTAGAAATGTTTGCTGCTTTGTTGTTGTTTTTGTTATGTTTTAGCAATAATTTCGTTTGATGTTTTTAAATTTGGTAGCTTGTTGTGTTTTTTACATCACTTTCAATTTCGCCATTCGCCAATTTGTGGCCGCGGGAGGGGGCGGGGGGTGAAGAGGGCAATAAGTGGAATTTACTTATTTGCAGAGAATTGCATATTCATTCACGACTACTAACTGGTTAATGTTTTGGTGTTGTTGGGCACATTGTCTGCTGCTGCTGTTGTCGTTGCTATTGTCCTTGTCGTTGTTGTTGTTATTATTAGTACTGTCCATTTGATTCGGAAATTCGTGTTATTTGCATGTTCAGTGCCATGCGAGTTGTTTCTGTTTCTGTTGTTGTTGTTGTTGTTGTTGTAATAGTTGTCATGGTTGCTTTTTCTGTTATTGTCATCAACATATTTGTCGTTGTTGCTGTAAATTTATACAGTTTGGTACTCAGTTAACGATTGTCCATGCAACAGCATTTGTGGTACTTGCAACATATTCGCCGAATTGGGTATTGAACAATTAATGCAGCAATTGTAATTGCAATTCGTGCATTTTTGCCAACGTTGCAAGAGGGTGACAGCAAAAATTTGCAAATTTTCAAATTGTCCGACATTGGGCAACGAACGAGAGCAACAACAGTGGGCGCGGGGATGTGCAAAAAATAGCTGAAAGTAATTAAAAAATTCTAAAAAAAGAGAAAGAAAAAAAAGCTTAGAGTAGAATATAAAAAAGCACTACACCGATTCCACTTAATTCTGTGGTTTTAAAGCATTCGCAATAAATTGCCGAATGCGAGAAAAAACTTAAAACAACAACAACAAATTAAGCATCCAAAAAACACTGAATAATTTTATTATCAAAAAAAGCGACAGCAAGGCTGTTTTTGTTCTCTACGCGACGTGTAAATTTAGCGTTTTTGCCACACTTGACTAAGCGTCACTCTGTCGCTGTTGCAATAATATTCGTTATTGTAGTCTTTGTTTTTGTTGTTCTGCTTTTATTTTCAGAGCCCATTGCGCACTGCAAATATTTAAAAATGCTCCACAAAAAAAGGGGTCACATTGTATGCCAACATATGTGATTTTGTTGCCAACAGACGTGCAACATGATGTAGCAAGCTCAGCAAATTTCAACTCAGCGCATTGTAATTTTTTCTGCAATTTCTCTGCACTGACACGGCATTAATTCGCAATTATTTGGCTGCCGCTGCCCCAAATTACAGAACCAGAATTTTTGTTGTATGTGCAAAAACAAATGAAAAAAAAATTGGTGTGTACCCGCAACGTTTGCGCTTCATTGGCACAAACAAACCGTTAATGGCATTTTTGTCAACTTGCAACATTAAGTTGAAGCCAAAACAAAGCAACGACTTCGACATGCCACCGAAAGACAAAGCACACAATAATCGCACACAGACGCAGGCGAAATCGAAAGCATAACGGATCTGTCAGGATATTCGAGGACGTGAAAGGACATCGAAAAGCACCCAATGTGCGGCGGGCAACTTTAATGAAGAAATAAATGAATTCACTTCCGCGCGATTGCACTCAATCATATTCGTGCCAAGCACGCACAAAACAACAACAACAACAAACATAATAAAAATAATATGGAGAACAACAAACCAACAACGAACGAAGCAAATAGTTAAAGCTGCTGTTGAGCTCGTCACATTCGTCCTTAAGGATAATGATGAATGCGACGAGGGCGACAAAGCAACGGCTGCGGGAGGGGCGAGCGGCAGAGGAGGGGCCAGCGAAGCGGTACTGCGCTAATATTTTCCATTATGACGTTGTCACACGAAATAATAAAACTTCTAATGGACTTTTGCGGCGAGCGAGTCAAACAAAAACAAATAACAAACAGAAACCAAAACGACGTAGAAGAAAATGAAATGAAACGAAATGAAATGAAATGAGAAGAAAAGAAAAGAAAGGAACGGACAAGAAATAGTGCGAGCAACCGGGAAATGTCAGAAGGTGGCAGTTGAATTTATTTTGGCATTCAACACAAAATCGCAACAACGCGCAACAATCAACCAAAACTGCTCAGCGCAATGCCAAAACTTAAGGCGCCTTCACCCTCTGCTTCATGAATTTGTGTGTGTGTGTGTGTGTGTATGATTGAGCAATGGTGTGGGTGCGCGCACACAATTCGTTTCAATTTTGTCACTGAACCATAAGTAAACAATGAATTCCGAAAGTTGTTGACAGCGCACGTTCGCGCGCTGCTCGTCCCCGCACCGCGCCTCCGCCCACGCCGTGTCTGCATTGACTTGCCGACTTGACGACGAGTGGTCGATGGCACTGGTCGCTGTACGCTGCGTGAACGTGGTTGTTATTATTATTGTTGTTGTTGTTGTTGTTGTTGTTGTGGGTTGGGCGTTGACAACTGCTCGAAAAAATCAGCAGCGCTAAGACAAATTAATCACAAATATTACGCTGCTGCATGTTTTCCCCCGCCCGCCCGCAACACAGCAAGTAACAAGTAGACAGAGAAAGTGGAACGCGGGGCAGTGGGGCCTGGCGGGGGGCAGGTTCAGTGGTGTAGGTGGGGAATGTGCTTATTTCATTTGGACTGCTCGTTGTGTCTGCTCGACTGTCTGTTTGTTTGATGCTTTGTTTGCTATTCTAAGCAGTAAATTCAGTAACATTTTAGTTACTACTATTGTTGTTGTTGTTGGTGTAGGTGTAGGTGTTGGTGTTGCTGTTCTGATGGCTGTTTTGATGTTCGGTGTCATTCGACTGGAAATTGACGACAGAGTGGTGGGAAATGTTGGCCACTGTCATTAAATTTGAATGGTTGTTGTTATCGTTGTGGTTATTGTATTTGTGATTGCTTTGTAGTTGACGCATTGTTGTAGTTGTTGCTGTGTTATTTGTTATATTTGTTGTTGGTGGTATTGTCGTTTTATTGAAAGGTTTTCTTGTTGCTTCAACTTCCGTTGCAGCATTTCAGGCGCAAATTTTTCCCCCCTTTTCCCCTCTTAAACGTAATAAACTGTTGTTCTCTTACTTCACGCAATTGTTGATAATGCAAGTTTAATTTTGGCTCGTTGTGACATTAGACTCATTCGCCGAAACGCTCCGCTGCTTCGGCTGAGCTGCAATTCAGTTCACACAAAATATATTAGAATTTTTCCCCGCTTCTTCGGCTGGCCACCATTCCAGCCCAACAGTCTTCTTCTTGCGCGTCTGACTTTTGTTGTTCCCAAAAATAAATCGACACGATTTTTGGCATTTTCCCCAAATTGACACACGTTGACAGCGGAATGATAACGAAGCGACAGAATGAGTGTCGCGAAGCGTTGCACAGTGTGACTTTTATCATTTTTAGGATGCCAAAAGTCATAGCAGTCAAACCAATGTAGGTATGACGATAAAATTTTGCCATGTAGAGGTCAATATCGTATTAGGAACACAAAAAGGGCGTGATCCGCCCACTTTTTCTTCGACTCCCCATATAAAGTGTAATTTCAGATGACCATTATTTCTAATTTAATAGGGTTTATCTGGACAAACGTAAATAAAAATAGTCAAAATAGTTTTTTTAATACTTTTGAATTCGATTTATTCCAAACCATTTAACATTTAAAAAAATTTTTGATAAAAAAATCCAATATCCTGTGATATTAAGGAAGCAGCTATTTATTCGGCTCGAATGTGCCCATCTTGAGTAAAAATTAAAGCAGAGTTTCTTGCACAGGATTTTAATTTGAAGTTGACAACATCTTCTTCAATTAAGCTCAAAATATATTTAAATCCCGCAGGATTATTATTTTTTTTGCTTGGATTTTAGCCAAAGTTCGCTTCGCAAAACTGCCATGTTTCATTAGCTGTGAACTAAATTGGTGCAAAAAGGAGCAACAATTTATTACAGAATCTGAAACTAGGCACATTTTTCATTAATGCGGCTATAAACATTACATGCAACTCTACGGAACTCAATAAGTTTTATCCTATTAAAAAAATAAACAACCATTGGGAACCATTCAATTTTTAGTGACTAGCTATTTTAATCGATAAACAATTAAAAAAAATAATTAAAGCTTCAAAAACTTACCGTAGTTTGCACAAAATATTCAAGTAACTAAAATCCAAAAGTTTTGTGCAAAAATATTTCTGACAAAAAAATCATGGCTCTGTGAACTTCACAAAAAATCTCACATTAGGAAAAGTGTTGCTGCACTTGTCGCAGTGAGACAAATTCGAAAACGGTTATCATAATAACAGTTATTTTTCGTTTCGCTTTGAACACATATTCGTAACACTTGTATATTTCTCTATTGCATACCACAAAATTTTTGCGATCGGAGAACAATTTTTGTTTACTTTTGGCATCCTAAAAATGATAAAAGTTACACTGTGCGCCGACTTGATGACGGCAGCAAAGACAACAACAACTTCAACGAGAAACAATCAGCTGCAACATTAGCAGCGCCAGCAACAACCATAGGGCACGTGCTGAATTTCAATGGCAGCAATAAATACAACAACAATAAAATTTTATTAATAACAAAAATACTAATGACAGCAGCAACAACAACAACAAACAAATAACAACGACAATGACAATGACGATGTGAAAGAAGTGTTGAAACAATGACGGCAACAACAATCATAATGGAAAAGTTGTATGTCGAAAGTGTGCGTTCGTTGGGTGGGGGAGGTGGGGAGGTAGATCATCCCAAAGTTATCCCAATCAAACGCTGCCAACGACGAGGGTCACGCACCGTGAAATGAACGAAGCTGCAAAGAATGGCTTCGGGCATTGATAGGTAAAGGATTAATGAGTTCGAGCGCTGCTGACAGTGACACGCCGAGCTGACATTAGAATTCAGGTCTTTGAATTGAACAATTGGAAAATTATTATTGAAAAATCCAAATAGACACAAACAGTAGTAACAGTCTCGCGAGCTCTGTCTCTGTCTCACACTCTCTTTCTTCTTTTTTGTAAAAATTTAGTTGAAGCGTTCAAACTGTCAAGCAATAAAATTTGGGTACGAGTAGTCGCCGCTGCAACAACAACAACAACAAAAACATTATTTTCTACTGTCTGTCGAGTAGCTGCAATTTATTTTCGCTCTAAGCGCGGCGCCGGTGTTGACTCAGTTTAAATCTGACTTTATTCTGACACTGCATTTTAAGTGTAAAAATATTTACTTGCCACTGCATCGCCGCTCCTCGACTGCAGCTCCACCGTTCACTCATAACTTCCTCTCTCCTGGCAACTGAGTTGCAGCCTCATGCGTTGCGCCAACATTGGAAACAACAATTAAACCTCTGCGCCGCGCCCCAGAAAGTGTAAACAAAGCCAACCCACAACCGCTCTTCACCTCGTCCCCCTCGACAGCTCAGTATCAGCGCGTTCTTCGCTCTAATAAACAAACGCACCAAGTTCGCGAATAATTTTTTCGCCATGGTCAGCAAAAACATTTTCGCCGCAGATAATTTCCGCTGCTTGTTCTTCTTCTTTTTCAACTCTAACCCCCAGTGCCTTCAGATTTCGTGCGCTTTTCGTAAGCTTCTGCTTCTGAAAGCGGCGTCTTTTGCGCGCAACGCATAAATCAATGTGGCGCGCGAGTTTTTTTTCTCATTTTTTACAAACACTTTTTTAATGCCGACTTGCCACAATTCATTAAGCTTTGGCCGCAAGTTGGACATTTATCATTTTGACAATGCGGAGACCATCGCCTCAGCCTCCGTGGTTGCCGCTGCACAATGTTGACTTTTAGTACGGTTTTGGCTGAGTTCCTACGCGCTTTTGCTGTCGCTTGCCTCGCCGCCTTCGGTTTTGGCGGCAGTTGCTGCTTTTGAGCTGGCGAGCATTTTTGGTCGACCACCAATAACAATAATAATAATCGCCAATATTATTAGGAGCCAGAATGACGTGGGGGCGGCGCGTTCTTTCGTTTCGCTCCAATATTTGCGCTGTTTATTTCTCTCCCTAAATTCAATTTTGCGTCGACTGTGCCAAAAGCCACAGCATAATTTCTGCTCCTCCCACACCGCTAATTGTATGCTTGTCCACCCAGCAGTTCGCCTTGGCCACTGCGCCACTGTGGGCGGTCAACTTGCACCCGACAAGTGTGTAGAACATTTGGCAGTGCACCAACATTGTTCCGAGTCTGAGATCACTGACTGCTTTTGAGACATGGAGTCGTCAATAGGAACTTCGATCGATAAGTACTCACAGCGATTGCGGTGACATAAGACTTCACACCTCTCCGTGCAATCAGCTATGGAAATCTGTGACCAGACCTGCAGGCAACCACTGGAAAGCGTTACGTCCTGAACGCATCTTCATTGCCAGGATCAGTCAGGCAATCATCGCAATGGATATCAGCAACTCGCTTCAGTCGGCGCGATTCCATTGTGATCCCTCAACAATTCTCAGTAGTCACTTCACTCATGCATTTTCGAACCCAACGACGACTCATTGCTCATTGCAATTTTGCCGCACCACTTCCTTCAACTTCGCATTTTTATTGCCCAAAGTTTTACAGTCGAGAACGAGCAATGAAAGCGGCCGGCTTGGAATATTTTAATGTTTCGGACGTTCTTTGCATCAATGTGCGCAAATCCTTTACAATCTTTATGTCCTTTCTGCACTGTTCGCTCTCAGCCGCACCACACCGTCCTTCACTTGCAGTACATTTAACATTCGGACGCGTCGCGCCCACTGTGCGTCGAATGGATTTTCGGCGATTGTCCGCGCCGGCGGCCAATTGCGAATGCGAAGCGTGCACACTGCAGCGCTGGATTTGCGCCAACTTTGGTAATGAAATGAAAATATTCACTCGGCGATTTAAGTTTGTGCCGTTCGTTGCCATTCAGTGGCGTTTTTTTTGGCATTCGCCAAACATGAAGTGGCGAATTTGTGTTTCTGTTCAGTGGGCGTGCGGGAGGGGGAGGGGAGAGATAGTGGCAGTCAGTGCACAGATTGAATTTTGCGCGATTATTGGATTGAAAATTAGCCAACGACGAGGCCAAAACGTGGCTGGCCAAGTGCTGAACGAGGGGGCGTGCAGCGGTGCAATGAGTGCTTCGGAATTTTTGTAATCAACTGACGGCAGTCATTGATGGATTTTTGTACTTTATTGTTGTTGCTGCGGTTGTTTCCGTGCTCGCTGTACGGCACGAAGGTGTGTGGCCACGCATTGGCAACACTGGCAGCAAAAATTTCCTCAAAACTATGAAAGCAGTTGGGGGCCAAGAATGTGCAAAGTTTTGCATGCCACGAATTTAAATTTCCCTAAAAAATTGAGAAAAGCAAAGTGTAGAAAAAAGTGGGCAAAAGAGAAAAAGCTGAAGTTCAGGCAGAAGGTGTCAAGGCGGAAAATGCGAATGAATTCGTTGTCATTTTTTAATTAAAACGCCTGCAATATTTACATAATTTGTTTTTATTGTTGTTGTTGTTTTATTTTTGCATATAATTTTAAAATTTATGTTTCATTTTTATTTGTGCGCAAAAAATGGTTAAACCTTCGAGGTGCAGAGCGCGCATTATTTATGTGAAAACAACAACAACAACAATAAAAACAATAAAAACGTTGGAAACATTTACCCCCAGCGACCACTTGTGACGGCAATGTGGCAGCGGCCAAAAGCCAGAACGAGGCGCACAGTTGCCGCCACTTCATTTGCCACTGCAGTCTCAACACCTGCTACTGCAACAATAACAACAACAACAACAACACAGAAACGCTTGCGCCACTCATGCTGCCACATGTGGACACTTGAAGCCTTAGCGTTGCATGCTGGGGTCGTTGCAATTTGGCGCCTCGTCGTTGTTGTTGTTGTTGTTGAGTTTGTTTTGCATTATGTTGTTGTTGTTATTGTTGGTGTCCGGTGGCAACGACACATTGCATAATTGCGCAATGAAAGCCAACAGTTCACATGGAGAAATTATGTTTATGTGCGACTGCTGCGACGTGAGGCTGCGTCCGCCCATTTCACTCGCGCATTCACACTCACGCACACTCACACACACACACACGCAACCCAGAGTTCCCAGTGTCTGCTTGTTTTTGTTGCTTGGGCGTACAAATTCACGTGCAACATGCTTGTACCGCACCGAAAAATGATATAAAAATCACAACAACACAGAAGGCAACCAAATGAAAGTAAGTGGAGAGAGAAGAGCAGAGCCGAATTGAATGCGACGAACGAACGAGAAGAAAATCGTGAAAAATGACACAGGATGTGGCTGGTTATAAGTCCTGCTGCTGCTTCTGTGGCTAAAACAACAACATTAAAAACATACATCAGCAACAAAGCAGAAACAACAACATCAAGGTTTGTGTTTTTCTTGGTATTAAAGTGATTCATTTGAAGCCCACGAAAAGGAGTGAGGCAGAGAGCGGGAGAGGGAGTGAGTGAGTGAGTGAGAATGTTTGTGGATACTCAAAGTGGAATTTTTTTTTTTAAAGTAGCAAATGGTGAGACGAAGATGGCTTACCTGATGCAATTGTAGCCCAAAATGTGTTTGATGTTAAATTTGCTGGGGAAACTTGGCCGTTTTAAAAAAACTGTTGAAAATTTCAATTGAAAGAGAAGAGAGTGAAAGAGCGAGTGCGAGCTGAAGGCAGACATATCTGCTGAAGCCTGGCGCTGTTTACAAGCTGCCAACGATCCTTAAGCTGCAAAATGTTTAGGAATTTTGAGTGTCGTAGTAAACTTTGGAAGACTAAGCACACTTTTGAGTTGCTGAAAGAGTGTACGAGAAAATGTTGTTTTATTAATAAACTTGGTTGAATAAAGTGTTTCTGATTTCATCTCTTTTTTAAAAACTAGTGGAATCAGTATCGCTCGAGCAAAACCAGGTCTTACGTTTCCTTCCACAAAGGACAATAGGGACAGTTCTTTCCCTTGCACGCTCTCATCACATTTGCATAAGAAATTTATAGTAGCTCATTTAACTAAAGAGCTGCTTGAGCCAACTTAACCTCAAATCCTGCACAAAAAGTGCGTAAAGGCGATTGGCTAATGCCGCTGCCGGGTGTCTGGCTTTTACTGTAATGAAACAGATTTCAGTGCCATTAAATTGCTGTTTGTTTGTAATTTTCAAATAGCTGCCACACACGAGAACGGCTTTGCCCGATTACAGTGCGCCAACTGGTCACCTTATCCAGCGGCGGCCGGCTGCGCATAAAAGTGCAAACAAATAAAAGTAAGTGAAATGACAGACGAGAAGCATAAAATGCGAGTGTAAAACAAAAAGGAGCAAAATTCTGCAGCCTCCCACGATGGAGCAGTGGTTGCGGTGGAGGGTGGGGGTGGGGATGGGTAGTGAGGCAGTCGCCACCGCGTGGCAGTGGTGCAACTTAATTGCACTTAGTTAAATGAAAACGAACAAATGAGCAAAATGTTTCCGTTTCCGGTGCTGTTGCCGATGACGTATGAGGCAACAGCAACAACAACAATAAAGAGAGGGAGACGGGACATATGGCAGTGTTGTGCCCAGTGGCTGCGTTGCAGTTGGCGCGGCAGTTGAATTGCCGGATAATGCGAGCTGAAGCTTTGATGGAGTGTTGCCGCAAATGGTGCACAGCGATGGGGCATGGGTGATGGGGTGGCAGGAGGAGGATGAAGAAGAAGCTGCACCGGAACGGGCCATAAAAAAGGCAGAAGAACAAACAGAGACATGACACAGCGACAAATAACAACAACGCAGTAAGGTGCGGCACTCGTAGGTCAGTTGCCATGTTGAATGTTGCAATTTACAACTGCAAATGGACTGGCAGCAGCAGCAGCAGAGCGTCACTGAGACAGACGGGCAGACAAATAGACAGATGGTCTGGCGAGTGAAGTTAAATGGAATGGAGTTTTGGCGCAGGAGAGCGAGCAATGTTGTTGCAGCTGCTGTTACAGCTGTCGCTGTTGTTGTTGTTGTTGCTCCAACTGCTGATGATGATGATGATGATAAAAGATGATTGTGGTGCATCATAAAGTGAAATGTCACTTGGCGTTGGCGTCGACGATGTTGTGCAATGGTGCACCGGCGACTGCAGTAAAAGTCAATGGGGTCGCCTCGCAGTGGCAACGCTGGCTGCGCTATGAAATTAATGCGCGCATGCACTTGCACGCTTTATTAAACAGATAAACAAACAGTCAAACAAACAGACAGACACAACCGTGCGCAGCGACAAAAAGGATAATAGCAAAGGACAACAAGAGCAACAAACTGCAGTAACACTGGCACAACTCGTCATAAACGTCAAAGCTGCAGGAAAAAAAATGAATTAATGAAAAGCGTCGCCAGCAGCTGGAAAGTGCAGCCGAGCTGGAGCTGGCAAAGGGCCCATGGCTGCGGGGGGGTGGGATGGGGAAGTGCACATTGAATGTGGAATAAGAATCGCTGGCGCACAAATCTTAATGAGTGGAAAACGAATGCACAAATTTAATTGCAGCAATTGTAGCAAATGCAGCGTTGCAATGTTTTCATCGTTGTTGTTGTTGTTGTTGCTGTTATTCTGCTTGTTATGCTTGCTATTAGTGACAGTTGTTGTTGGGAGTTGGAACTAACTGAGGCTTTGATGTTCTGGGATGAAAACGAAGGCAAGTCGGGGCAGCCAGCTGTGAACAGTGTTGCCAGATCAGGAGATTTCCTCCTAGATTTAGGAGATTCTTGACTATTTAGGAAAATTTTTAGGAGGAAAAATTGTTTAGGATAAAGTTTGGGAGATTTATATTTTATATTAGGGGATTTTTCGGATCCTTAGTGGATTTTTGGGAGATTTTTGGATAACGAAGTATGATGTATTGGGAACACTGGCAACAGAACGTATTTTGGCAACTATTTTAATAGTGAAAGTATCCTATTGTGTTAAACATGTTTAAGCTTACAAAATGTTGGCTCGTTCTATCTAGTTCTCACTTGTTGCAGTCACAATTAAATCCCGTAAAAAATGACATTTTTTTTTTTTGGTTATTTATTTTATTTGTTATATGTTTTGTTTTTGTTAAGTTTTTGTTGTTAAGCTGAAGTTGAATAAAAAAAGGTTGCAATAAAAAAATTGTATTTCAATATTTTTATTTTTTACGAGAAGATTTATTCCTTTAAAAAATATGGCAAACATTTTAGGAGGTTTTTTTAACTTTTGGGACAAAATTTCAATATTTTTTTTTAATTTAGGAGAAAGTCATTTCAGGCATCTGGCAACACAGCCTGTGAGCAGTCGGCAGCTGTGTTGTAGAAAGGATGTGCGTCAGGTTGCGGCAGAATGTCGCCAATTTGTTTGCTGCTGAGCTATTAGCAAAGTGTCGGCAGTGCTTAAGCGCACAAATGTCTAATGGAAAACTTGTTCGCAGTTGTTGTAAAAGTTGAGTTGACTCAAATGATTCAAAGCTGCACCAATTTCAAAAGTCACAATGAATTTTCTGCCATTTATTTATGTGATTTCAAGTAATCTTCCGAAGGTTTTATCTGCTCTCCTCTCTCACACTTTCTTTCTTTCAAGTCAGTTTTAAAGTTTCTTCTTCTTTCTGTATTTTTTGGCATCTCTGAAACAAGAAGAAAATCTCTGCGACTACTCGAATTGGTTTTTAATCATGTTTCCAGTTTTTTAACGTTGTCCCAGCAGCTTCAAAGTTTATTGACAAAGCCAACACAACTGACGATGAAATGTAAGAGTTTTTGCACACCTTGACTGAGAATTTGTCACTGCGCTGCATACTTGCGACGTAGCGGTGATGCCATCTGGTTTGGTGCAGTAGTGTTGCATGCAACATTTTACAGATTCATAGCCATTAATATTAATTAGGCAGCAATTGGCCGCACTGCTTTAAAATGAAAGTCATTTCAGCTGACCTAAAGTTGCTCTGAGTTAGGCGAATGCTGCTCAAGGCCAGGTCACGCCCGAAGCGCGCAAACACCTTCATGATTTTTTTGGACTTGGCGCAGTTGTCGCCGACTTTGGTCGTAAAAAACCGTTTTGCAAGTGTTTGTGCCAAACAAATTTTGCGAGCGGCAAGTTTTAACTACTGACAGCTGCATGATAAATGGGCGCAGATACATGCAACACATCCAAAAGTGCGGAGTTGCTTGTAGAACGACAGGAAAAGACGAAAGGTTGGAGGATGAGATGGACGACGGAAAAATGGTTGGTAGGGAGTGCAGCAACGACTTTGGCAACAGCGCGCAGCGATTGTCGCAGGAGCCGCTTTCGTTGTAACTGCAAAAAGACGTTTGCGTTTGTTGCTGCTGTTACGTGCAGTGCGAACAGAAAACATGTCTGAAGCGGGGTGAAAGTTGAAGTAAGAAGAATTAAGAGGAAGAACAAGACTTAAAGAAAGGACGCAGCGAAGGTGTGGTAAGGGGAGCGCAGTGATGCAGGCAGGGAGACGGATGCCAAAGTGGCAGCAGCAGTTTCTTAATTCTATTTGCCAACCTTCAGCCGGCCAGCGCTCTGAGCACTTTACGCGCTCCACTACGCTGCCGGAAAGCGGCGGCCACACAAGCGAGTGCACGAGCAGTGGGCTGCGAAATTTTCACTGTCACGCTCGTTAAGCCAGTCAGCCAGCTTAGTGTGCGCCGCTGCAATGCGACTACCCACTCGCAGCAGAATGTGGGCGGGCGACAGAGTGGCGGGAAGGAACAGTGTGCTTGCACTTAAGGTACAAGGTTGATTTTGTGCATGGCGGCGTGTCGGTCGGTCGGGCAACGAAAATTTGCCATAATGCACATTGGTTGCCAGCATTTGGCACTTTCTCTCGGCAGCCACGACCCCTTCGCTGCTTTGCATAATAATATTAAGTACGTTGGAAAGTTGTCGCTCTCGCACGCTGTCGGCTGGTGGAACGCTTGTAAGATCATTAGGAGTCCATTAGTCATTAAAAAGTTGTGCTGCTCGGTTTGGCTGGGTTGATGTGGCTGCTGCCACCCGCCGTCCTCCAGCGCACCTTCTGATGCGTACCTGACGCTGCAGCTCGTATTCCGTCAGCCACACCATCACAGCTCCGCAGAATACACTCGGAAAATGTCCGAGGCGCTGATTTAAGGGCAAACTATCAGGTGTACAACTTTGCTTCCGCCGTTTTCCGATAGGTGGCTGTACCGGCTGAGGCTGGTTGAAATACATAGATGGTAATGCCTTTAAAGTGAGTGTGGACAGTGCCTAACGAATTGTCATCGTGACAGTTGTTCTTGTTTTCGTATTATTCACGCTCGAAAATGTCCGTTTATGTGCCCAATTCTCGCCATTTGCGGGAAGTTTTACTTTTCTGTTACAATTCGAAAAAAAATGCAGCTGAAGCGCATCGAATGCTCTCAGAAACTTACGGTGATGCTGCTCTGAGTGAAAGAACGTGTCGGGAGTGGTTTCAACGTTTTAGAAATGGAAGAGCGACATGACAAAGTCATCCTCCAACACGACAATGCTCGGTCTCACGTCGCAAAAGTGGTCAAAAAGTACCTGGAAACGCTGAAATGGGAAGTCTTGCCCCACCCGCCGTATTCCCCAGATGTCGCCCCTTCTGACTTCCACCTATTCCGTTCGATGGCACACGGCCTGGCAGATCAACATTTTCAATCCTTCGAAGAATTGGAAAAATGGATTGCTTCATCCTTCATTCCTTTTTTCGAGCCGGGATCCAAAAATTGCCGGAAAGATGGGAGAAAGTTGTCGCTAGCGACGGACTATACTTTGAATAATACATCTGTAAGCACTTTTTCGCAATAAAGCTTTTAATTTTGGAAAAAAACGGCGGAAGCAAAGTTGTACACCTGATATTATAAATTATTATAATAAAATATTAAAATTTTGAATTCCATATAAATTTAACACAAATTTGAGACTGACATATTTTTTAATTAATCTAAGAAAAATTTGATTAAAAAATACTAATAAGTAATAAATACTCTCAGGTTTCAAAAACATCTTCGCAAATGCTTGAAAATTTTTTAATTAATCTAATATTTTTTAATTAATCTAATACAAATTTTGTTATAAAATACTAATAAGTAATAAATACTCTCAGGTTTCAAAAACATCTACGCAAATGTTTGAACATTTTTTAATAAATCTAATACAAATTTTGTTATAAAATACTAATAAGTAATAAATACTCTCAGGTTTCAAAAACATCCTCGCAAATTCGTGAAAATTTCGCGTGGGCTTGTGGCAAACTTCTCTCATTCAGAGAAAAGCGCCAGAAAGTTTCTCGCTTAATTAGTGCCACAGCTCGGAGCAGCGTTTATGCGATTTTCAATGTATGCGCTACATGATTTGTTGTTATGGCTGATGTTGTTGTTGTTGTTGTTGCTAAGCCATTGTCGTCATCAGATTTCTTAAACTTCGGCTTCTTCTGCGCCAAAGTTCTTGTTTCTTGTGCTCGAGGTTCCAGCGCTCTTTTTGGCTGCTGGTGAACTTCCGTTGCTGTTTATGAACTTTGACCCAACTTTTGTTGTCTGCACTTCAGCGCAAAACCGTCCATGTTGCACTTCTGCGCGGCACAGTTTGCCGACCCACGACAGCCTCCCGCCGCTGCCACACCTCTGCGCGACTTTCGCCAATTTTTCGCATACAGTAAACTTTTGTTGGCGCAAATTTCAAAGTGGTCAGCAAATTCCACGCAGCTCGTTCGTACTACATGCAACAACACACTACCAACGGACAAGCGCGCTTTATCTGCTGTTCTTCGCTGCTTCGCCCTTTGAGGAACACACACAATTTTCTGCAATTTTAGGCGAAACATAAATTTTCAACTTTCAACTATGCGTTTCAGTTGTAGTTCTAATTGCAATTTTCATTTGAAATAACAAAAACAAAGACATACAGCATAACCCGCGCGTTCCCAGTGCCAACACGCACACGCACACTTATGTCAGCCATATGCGGTGCGTCGCCCCTATTCTGTCAGCGTCGACAGTCAGTCAAGCAGACAGCAGTTGGCCATTTCCGGTTGGCTGCGTTTGCGTGTCGCACTCGCTTCGTCGTCTTTGCTTTGCTGCGTTCGGTGAGTTATTCCAATTGTTGTTGTGCTCTTGTTTATTTTGCAGTTACGTTGCGCATTGGTTGAGTGCACACACCCGCAAAATTTCAGAAAAAAAATCACCATTGTCAGCCAAAGCGACTCGAAGCGCTTCCAATCAAACGTCTTCCTGTGCTCTCAGCACATTCGCTGCTCCACGCACTAATCAGCAGCAGCGCTGCCACTGACACCAGCTACGACCGATTTAGTTCGTGTGCTTCTTCTTCTTTTTCCACATTTTCATCCTGCGATTCTGTCCCCTGGTTCCCCGCACAGCAAATGCTTTCAGCAAATCTCAACTCGATTGACTACGCATTAATTTGTGTGGGTGCATGTTGCATGCTGCATGTGTGCGATTGTTCTGTATATGTGTGCAGTGTGTGTGTATGTGTGGTTGTTTGCCTTTGTCTCCCAATTTGCACTGAAGCCAGCAATTTGTCTAAGTAAGCGAAAGAGAAATCTCGTTGACAATTGTTTTCGCATTTTCCATTTTGCCAGCGCTCCATCATTACTAACCAATAAAAAGTGGAAAACACTCGAGCAAAATTGGCAGCAAACCAGTCTAGTTGGACTGTCGAAATGCTGTGAGAAGTCTGCAAGCACTCGGATGCTTCTCAACACTGCTTGATGGTTGATGGATTTGTCGAGTTCTTAATGTTTGCCAATGTTTTTCAGTCGGTGTACGATTAACAGCTCCACTAGTGGCAACCCAAGGTTTTCTACCATCGCCGACAGTCTTCACTCGGTGCGGGTTGCCAAGACAATTTCCACAGAGAATGTTGAGTTCGTGAAAAAGTGGCGGAAAAGTTGTCATTCTTTAAAGTGGTGTTAGTGACATAAGAGTTGACAGCGAAAGGGGTCAAATGCTGACCCTCGCATTCTCAGCGGTTCCAATAAAAAGGGAGACAGTTTTGCTAAATTCTGGAAAATCGTTTGGGCTCGTTTCAAAGCTCGACAACAGAGATCAAAAAGATATCAAAATCAAAATTTTAAATTAATACAGTCGTGTCTGGATATAGTGAACTTACTATTGCAAGGTCTGTTCACAGTATTGAGGTCGTTCACTATATGAAAGTTAACATTTTTGTTCAAAAACTCGTTTTATTTGCTCAAAAAACACTTTTTGTTTTTTGATTAAAATTTTTTGCAATATTTAGAGGCTCCATATCAAAATTTGGGTGTTCAAATACCCAGACACGACTGTACCTCTATTTAGTTTTGTTAGGAATCTAATACTACGTTTACACAGCGAGATTAACTCATCGAAATTACGATGATCTCGTTGCCCGTTCACATAGAGATTAACTTGAATACAAGATTAATTTTGATGTTTCACATTTTCTCTTTGTTTTTGGTTTTGCAAACGAGACTGTTTCGTAAAATTTGAATAAAAATGAGTGAAATTTTTAATAAAAATGTAGAAACGGATATCGAAGAAGATTTTCTAAATGTTTAAATGATTTTCACTTCTTCTATGAATGCAAGAAAGTCTTTACATCCAAGTCGTTTTACATCCAAATTATACAAATTTTCTTAAAATATTAAAATATTTTCTTGTCGAATTGCGACACCCTCCAGTCGCAATTTAGTTGAGGTTCGAGGCACAGCTCAACCAAACAAAATAAAAATAATGAAGGCTCCTTCAATTCTTCATCGGACTGTTGATTCAGTTCGTCGCCGTAGAAAGCAAATGTCGTATGTTCCATTGAACTTAGTGGCACATACGACAATCGGTTTCTCAGGAAACGAGTTGTATATCTGCAACGCATTGACAAGAAGCGATCTAAAATCTATAAACAGTACCAAAGAAAGACTTCCGCGTGGAAACGGGTCCTCCTGCCCCACCGCTGGCAATTCAATGTGTTTGCCTTGTCGGCTCGACCCAACGATTGTCTAATCGCTTGACTAATTTCCCTGCGTCTGTCTGTCTGTCCGTCCGTCGCACTCCATTCAGTCCGTTTCTGTCCGTCCGCGGGCGTGCCTGGTTTATTAAGCGTAAAATAATACACTCATGTCGCGCTGCCATTACTTTTCTCGTTCCTTCCTTCCTTTTCGCATCGCACTCGAACGCAGAAATGGGTTACACAGCCCGCAACTCGACGTTGTCAGCCACTTAACAATTTCATTTGATTTCATTTTTTGCTTGAACGCTGAGCGTTTGCTTGTAGAAATCTAAAAGAAAATCGTTGAAGCGTTACAAAAGCAGCAATTTGACAATTTGTTTTTTTTTTTTTGGTCATTGTGTAAGTTAGATTTGGTGTGTTTTTTTTTTCAATTTATGTTCGAGGTTATGTCTTGCACGCCACTCGATTGACGAAAAGACATTTAATTATACAATATAATTGGTTTCTTGAAGAGATTGTCAACTGTTTGGCCAAGCAGTGTAATTTTTTGGTAACTTGTGAAAAGAGACCAGTTACACGCATCCATTCTTCATGGACGAAGGCCAAGGTTCTGTTTCCCATCAAGGGTTGTGTTGTGTGAAAGGCTGGAAAGTCTTGTTTGGACATGTGGGAGGAGTTGGGTTTAGAACGAATCGTGGTTTAATTCTACCCAATAATTAAATTTAAACATCTCGAGGTGCGCCAGTAAATATTTGCTTATAAGTTCTCATGGCGTTCGCATTCACAGCAGGCGATCCAATAAATGAATACTCAATGTTTTGTTGTTTCATCAAATGTTTCATTTGTTTCCCTTCCCTTAAATTCATGTCCCGTCTTCCATTTCTACAGGGTTTTCTAACAAGAGGTGTTATTTTGGTATTCAAAGAAAAATGCAATTTCCAGAGATAACACGGTCCGGAAACTTTTCCCGTAAAAGAGCAATGGTTTCGTTGCTTGTGTGGCAACTAGCGCCGTCTTTTTGAAAGTAAACGTTGTCCAGATCAATACCATCCAACTCCGATCATAAAAAATCATTAATCATCCCTCGATAGCGCAATCCATTCACTGTAACTGCTGATCCAACCTTATTTTCGAAAAAGTAAGGTCCAATGACCCCGCCGGACCATAAACCGCACCGAAAAGTTACACGTTGTGGATGGAGAGGCCCCAGATGTGACAATTTTGCTTGTTGACGTAGCCACCGAGGTGGAAATGGGCCTCATCAGTCAAGATGGTTTTTCGATGGAATTCCGGATCATTTTCATGCATTTCAAGGACCCAATCAGCAAAGACACGACGTTGTTGATGATCGCTCGGCTTGAGTTCTTGTGTTAACTGAACTTATAAGCCAAGTCTTTATGCAAAATACGGTGTAATGACGTTTTTTGAATGCACAATTCCAAAGAACGACGAGGAATCGACAAACCTGGGTTTTCTTCAACACTTTGGGCTACAGCAGCAATATTCTCAGTTGTTCTTGAGCGACGTGCACGGGTTTTATTCTTCACATCACTAACTTGTCCCAACAGCTCGAATTTTTCCACCAATTTCTGTATTGCGGTCCGACAAGGTGCTTCACGACGACCCAAAAATGCTTTAGTTTTGCGAACTGTGACTGCAAGATTTTCACCATTTTTTGTAGTGAATTTTAATAATTTCAATGCGTTGTTGAAGCGTGTATCGTTCCATTTTTAGTAATGGCGTAGTTTCTACTTGTCAAATGTCAAAGAATAAAAGTTTCAAAAGTGACAGCTACCGAAATACCGGGTGATTCAAAATAACACCTCTTGTTGGAAAACTCTATACTTTACCTTCCGTCCAATATTTTGGAGCCACCGAGGCTTTCGCTTGTCAACATGTTTACAATGCGCCGCACTCACTCAACTTGCTTGGCTACTGCTCCCACGAAATGAGCGGAAACCGGCTTAAATTTGACTCATCGCTGGCTCGAAGCATGTGCGATTCAACGTAAACACAACATGTTCGTTGCAGCAACAGCTGACGCTTACAACCAAACGTTTGATGCTTTTTTGGTCGGAGTCCGATTGCCAGAAGTGGCTCTCGCTCTCTGCGATGGTGTTTACATAGCAGCACACGCGGCCGAGTGGCAGCGGAAATATGTTTGGTGTTGAGTGAGGCAGCAACATGTTGCAAGCGCAATTGCAGCACTGCTGACATTAAGGTTACCAGGCTTGAAGTGGAAATGTTAAACACATTACATACTGTAAATTTATAGGAGCATTCCCTGTTATGTGATGTATGTAAAAGTTTGAAGAAGTACAACAGATTCTATAGTTAAGTTCATCCTCAATGTGAATGTTGGTATCAGGGGCGGATTCAGAAAAATATTTCAGGGGGGCCTTTCAAAAAGTAATTTTTAATATTTATAGAATGCCTTTTAATTTTTATGTAGCTTTAAATTCGATCCTAATATTTCGGGGGGTTTCAACCCCCAACCCCCCTGAATCCGCCACTGCTTGCTTTTCATGCCCCAACCCGAAATTAGTGACTTTTGAATATGTAGAAATATTTGGAAATTTTTCATATTCCAATATCAAATTTGATGCGATTAACTCATCAACTAAGAAAAATAAAGATGAAAACTTCTCTTCATCGAAAGTATAAATTCTGTGTTCTCGGCTGTGAAATTGCGCCCAGGCTCCCACACCGAAAGAATTTCATATTTCCCTGACCTAACCAACAATGTGCCACATGTTGCCAACGTCAATGGCAACAATGTTGCTAGCAGGTCGTAACAGCTCTCACCGTGTCTGTCTGCTACCGTTCGGCTGCCGCCGTCTGTAAACGCGCCGCTCGTGCCGACTGTTGGCCAATCGTTGGCGCGCGTGTACGTAGTGGAATTAAGTGCGGTTTCAGTTTCAGTTTATTCCGGGTTTTCATGCAGGTTGGTGGTTTATGGGAAGTTGAGCGCACGCTGCCAGCATCGACATTTAGGCCACTTCAAGAGAAGCCCAGCACAAAAAAGTTTAATATTGAAGTAATTGAAAAAAAAAAATAAAGTGCTGGAAAAGAAATGAATTGAAATATTGAAATTAAAATTTCAACTTGAAATAAAAAAATTGTCGGTTATAGTGAAAACTCGAATTTCGCGGAAAGTACGCCGCGACAATTGCCGTGAGGGACGTGTTACGCGAAGCTGTGATCGAGCAGCGCATTTAGTTTGATTAAAGCGCAGCGCAGTGGGTCGGCCAGGTGTGGTGCGCCGCCCCCCCCGAGTTATTGTTCAGTTGCTTTAATTATGTGTGTGTGTGTGTGTGTGAAATTTGAAAACGCACTGCTGTCCTGACCTGCTGCAACTTGCCACCGACGCTGCGTGAAGTGTTTTTTGCCGCGTCTGATACAATTTCGACTGAAAGTGAGAGTTGATTTCTTCCTTTTTGTGCCGGTTCGCCGTTTTGTGTGGCCGTTCAAGGAATTCCGCCACTGTCGAGTTTTTCATAAAGCTGAACAGCAGCAGAAAGAGACCAGCAGCTACAACAACAACGGAGACTACACTTTTCACGGTTGGTTGCATTGTTTTTGTTTGTAGAAAATTTTTATTTGAATATTCGCATTGCTCATCCAATTCGCTGAATCACTTTAATTGCCAATAGTGGGGAGCATTTCTGCGAAAAGTATGGCAACTCCTTGCTTGCCAGAACTGTTCCACTGTTGCATTGCACTGTGAGACGGTTTTGTAAATAATGCGTAGTCCTCGTCGACTGAACGTCTCGTCTGCAGACCGACCACAAGCGGTTTCGCCCCACCAAGTCGCTAATTAAGCTGAGTTATTGTTTATTGCGTGGGTGCGCTGTCACTTCACAGCTAAATAAATAAATAATTCAATTAAAATTAAAGTCAATCAATTAGACGAGCGGCCGCCTTCGCTGAAAAGCCCCAAATTGAGCGTCATTGCAGTCCTTTTGTGTCGCATTTCCGCTCAAGTGGGCTGAAATTTCGACGAAGGGCGACTGCGTCGTGGATATTTTGGTGGAATTTAGATGTTAGTTGTTGTTTTATTTTGCGAAATTTAATTTGTTAGAATTAACATTGAATTTAATGTGTTGTCCCGCATTGAATTTGAGAAGTGTGTAATGTTTAATAATTTGAATTTGTTTGAAATTGTTTTTGTTTTTAACATTAAATTGTAATGAAAACTTAATTGTAACTGGTATTTCATTCTCTTGCTATGTACGAGCTCCTGAGGTTCATTAACCCTAGAAGGATAACCTTCGTCGATTCGACGAACACCAAATACCTTTCTTCAAATTTCCCCTTATTCTTCGATCTGATTGACTTCTCTTTTCGTGTGATCCCCGTTGACGATGTGCTTCATTGTGCGAATTATTTACAAAAAAATGTCTAAATAAAATTATATAATGAAGTTAAAGTTTAAACGATTTCTAGTTCTTCCAAAAATCGGAGTTGAATACGACTTCGTCGATTCGACGAAGATTACCAACAACGTATGTAAGATATGATTACCCTTCTAGGTTTAAAGAATCTAAGAAATTCGTGTAGCAAAACGAGTAGTTACCTTCGCCTCCTACCACTTTCTAAGAGGTAAGGTACCACTTTCTAAGAGGTAAGGTAAGGTAAGAGGTATAGACCTCTTACCTCCCTTTCCTCTATCTTTTTTTTCGTTGAGCCTTAAGTACAATGGGCTAGAAAGGCTATGATTGCTTGAAGAATTGGACCTCCTAAGGTTAACTTTCTCGGCCCCCTCACACCGATTCATCCAACTGTTGGTTCAACAATTTTTAAGAAGGTAGATTGTTGAGAGTTGTTTTAAGTGTTGGGCCAACTGCCTCTCGGCAGCGGCGGTGTTTTGGGGGTTGAAACCCCCCGAAATATTTGGATCGACTATAAAACTACATAAAAATTCAGAGGCATTTTATACATATTAAAGAATTACTTTTTAAACCGCCCCCCCGAAATATTTTTCTGAATCCGCGCCTGCTCCCGAGCAATTTCGATTGTTATAGGTATATTTTTTAAAATATTAATTATGTTATAAGTAAAAATTTTTCTGAACTTTAGTTCTTAATTGTTAATCTCCCATCTGCCAAACCTTAGTAAATAAAAACAAAAAATTACTTTTAAACTAACTGTCCGATTTGTATGGGATTGTCACATGTAAAAGATATCACTTAGACGAAAGAATACGCAGAGAATCGATGGAACTCAAAATTCTTTTGGTTTTTCATGGAGTTCGAATTTTTTTATAATCCCTAATTTCCATAATTTTTTTAGGTGTAATGTGAGTAAATTAAAAGTTAAGAATTAAAACATTTTTACGAAGAACAAAAATATAAATTTTTTTAAGTTATATTCTTTTTGACTTTCACCGATTTTTTTTGTAATGCATCCAGGCGATAGTTAGCTTAGTTGGGATATCTGCAATGGATTTTTTTTTGCGTAGTCGAAATCGAAGAATCTTTTGGCATTGATTGGTTTGAGTTAACATTTTCACCAGAAGTTAGTCGCAACAGATGAACAGGGAACGTGCAAATCTGCAGCTGTTCTTTAAGGCCTGATTGGTGAAACCAGAATTGCCTCAACCAATTCAGCCACACAGAAATTACTTTTGAGAGCCAAACAGTTTTTTTTCTTTAGCCACGTTTCTCTTTCACTATAACCACATTTTCGATTGCCCAGACCCGAGGATTCAATACTAGAAAATTAAATCGAATGTCTCTCGATCATCACCTTTTATAACAAAACTAACCCTTAACTACTCAAACAAAAAAAATTAGTCATGTTGAAGCGAAAAGCATTAATTCAAAAAATTCGCATATGTAAGTTCTTCTCTACTACTGTCAAAATTTCAGCCATATTGGATTTGTAATTTTGTTTTGACCGCGTGTGGAAACGAACTTGTCCGCGGATTTTAGAAAAATGGAAAAGAGCAATATCGGTCGGTGATTCGCCAAATTGGTTGCATTAGGTTACGAACAGCTGCCCCATCCACCGTATTCGCCAGATTTGGCTCCGTGTGACTTCTTTTTGTTTCCAAACTTGAAAAACTTGAAATTTGAGTCGAATGAGGAGGTTATCGCCGCCACGGAGACCTCCAGAAAACGTATTTTTCAGACGGGTTAAAAAAGTTGGAGCATCGCTGGGTCAAGTGTATCGAGTTGAAAGTCTGTTCACAGTATTGAGGTCGTTCACTATATCAAGGTTAACATTTTTGTTCAGAAACTCGTTTTATTTGCTCAAAATACACTTTTTGTTTGTTTGCTTGAATTTGCTTCCAAAATGTTGTTCAGTATTAGAGACTCCATATCAAAATTGGGGTGTTTACTATATCGAGGTGTTCACTATACCCAGACACGACTGTATACCGAAAGGTGCTTTTAAACAGTTTATTCTTATAAGCGGGTTGCATATAACTGGGGAATACTGTACACGAGATCATTGGCTTCTCCGCTACAAAGGAACATTAACGATAGTCAGCGTAGGTCCGAGAAATATGATTGTTTACAAATATTTTTTATATTAATGTTTATTATTAAAAATATGTAAAATATTTGTTAGGTAAAGTGTGAAAATTTCTTTAGAATACCAAAATGATTTCGAATAAAAAATATATGCATACATATTTTTTGCGAAACTCTAAGAAATTTTTGTCATACCTGGAGCCCAGAGCATCGTCTAAATTCCCTGTGTCTCCAGGTGAATTGTTCGATCTGGCAACCCTGGCTGCCCTACTCCTCCGTACACAACATCAGCGCAAGTTTTAGCCAATTGCAATATTCGGGTTTTCTGCATTAATTTCCTGATTGCATTTCAAATTTTCACCGACATCACCTCGGGCACTTTTCGTCGATGCCTCTTCTGCCTTTAAGTGTTTCACACCCACTGCGAAAGTGGATCGTCAGACGACACTCGTCCGGTGAGGAGGAACATTTCATACGCAAAACGCAGATATTTCGCTCAAAATTGTTCGGTTCGATTTGTTTGCATTAATCAGCTTACGGTGATTTAATGCCACAAAGCGAGAAGCGGCCCAGCAATGAGTGTCGTCGGCCAGTAAGTGCGGCAATTTCAGCAAATTCGAGTACGCAGAAGAGGTGCAAGCGATAGCTTTGTACTTTGTGAGGGACGTGCGTGCGACAGCGGGCGGTAGGCGGATAATTGCGCAGTTCCAGAGAAACGTCGTCGTAGTTTCTGCTAAATGCAAAATCGATAAATTTCAGGAATTTTACACAATTTAAATTCGATTTGTTGTTGTCGGGCAGAGACAAGTTGCAGCAGTTCGCCACTGCACTTGAGTGGCAGACTGCAGTTGCAAGGTGTGGCCTACGATGGACTGCGGACAGGAGTAAGTGGGGGCAAATTGTACTCAGGCAACGGCGGAAACACTTTTAGAAAATAAGAAATTGTTTTCATAAATGTGTTTCTTGGAACGTTTTGCTGAGCTGTGCTGAACTAAATCAAATGTGTCCATGTTGTTCTGCACCACAGGTTATAAGTTCGGCCTGGCCTTTGCTTTCATTGAACCAAAAACACTTCTAATTGCTTGGGGAATTGGGAATTTAATCGCAATCCCATTCATCAAACTTTGAAACCATTGCAATGAAAACGTGCCACAAGCGTCGATCCGGGGGTTTATGTGTACGTGAGGTCTTCGAGGTGGCTGGAATAGGGTTTCACGAGCTCGGCATTATTATGTGCACGTAAAATGTATTTAGCACTGCAAATTGGCTGAAGAGATTTCAGATGTATGGAAAATAAATACAAATATCAAACATTTCGCTGCAAAAGCAAATCATTTACTTCGCTTAGATTGAGCGTTGAAAGGGATTGAAGTCTGTTGGTGTGCGTGGCTTCTTTGAACTGTCAGTTCCCGGAATCTGGCATTAGCAACTCTAATAGGTGCCTAACATATTAAAAACGCCTTTGATACTTCAGTAGTCCGGTAAAGCTTTTGCTTCACTTATTTTTCCACCCTTTTTCCATCCATACTCGGCTAATTGCGATTTGTTGCTATTGGTGCACTCGTTGCCACTTGTTTCGGCGAATAGTTTGTAATGCCCATTAACTCTCGTTGACCTCTCCCACATCGCATCACTTTCATCTGGAAATTTCTTAAGCGTTCGTAATGAAATTTCAAAACCAGAACGCGTTAAATTTTCAAGCGCGCACCTAACATTCTCTCACGCCGCCAGCGCAGCGAATACCAGCCCGGAGCGAAGAACTAATTTCGTTTGTGTGGCAGCGGGCAGAAGACAAATTCTGAAACTCAAATTAACTCAAGTGGCCATTAAAATGCAAAAATCCTTGTCATTTCCACGAACACAGTCGCAGATACACACACACACATAGTGGCTTTTGTGTGAGTGTACAACTCTGTCTTTGCACATTGCTTTGTTTGCTCATTTGTTTGTTGTTAAAGTCAGAGTTTGGTAGCTTCCTAGAGTGTGGTGTGGGAGGGGCGCGGGGGACAAAATTATGAAAATGCCTACTGGCATGTTTGCGTGTGTGCGTGCGTGCAGAGGCGCCAGCAAATAATGTGCCCCGCCCTCCACGCCACTACTCATAACAAATTATCATAGAATCCCCACAAGTAGCCGCAGCCGAGTTACAAGCAACGCGCACACACACACACACAACAAACACAAACAGCAGCGAACGCCAAAGCAGAAAAGCATAACGAACGCGCATTTCCGTTTCCGCTACGCGTAGTGTTTGTTGCGCTTGTTGCATGCTTCACTTGCTTCATTTGCTTTTTATTCAAATTTGCGCTGTAAATAGTCGAGTAGGCGATATGATTCTTTGTGTTGTTTGTTGCTCTCTCACTTTTATGAAAACTTTCCTTTGTTGTGCATTGACTTATGAGCACTTTTGCTCATTTCGTGACCCCTGCGGTGGTTGCTGCATTCGCTATGTGGTTGTTGTAGATGGTTGACTGTTCGACGGGGCGCGTTGCGGCATAAAATATGGAGTGACGCCGCGTGTGACAACGTTTAAGCCTTTCCCCGCTACGCCGGTGCACCTGACCGCAAGTGGGCGCGCGGGCCGCTCGCTTCTCCACTGAGCGTTTGGACATTGATTTTCGGTCGACTGCTGACCACCCGTCGCCCTGTGGTTGGCTCCGTTGCTTCTCGGCTGCGCCTTTATTTATTTATGAATCAATCGACCACTGCAGTTTTTATTCATTCAGCGAGTCGAAATGATTATTCGATGCAATGTTTAAGCGAGCCGCATTTTTCCTAATAAAGCTTAGAAATGTTTCCTTTTTTTTCGGGGAATGGTGCACCGCTGTGTTTGTGTGATTTCTGCTTAAAAGTTCAAGGTGTTTTTAAAATTAATATTTACGGGTTTTGCTAATAAAAGTAAATATTTCTGAACTTGTATTAATTTAAATTTTTGCGGTCAACATTTCCGTTGAAAACTTGCATATTACAAATGATTTTTGGCTCAGTTGGTTTTTGTTTTTTACATTTAATATTTAATAATTGGATTATTTTTATTCTTTGTTTATGTTTTTATTTGATTAAAATAAGACAATTTAGTTCTTTAATTTTGTATTTTTTGTTACTTTTGCAAATCTGTCATTGCATTTCTATTCAATTTTTCGTTTAGTGCTGAAAATGCAGCAAAATTCAAATTGCGGTCAAGTGCACCGTTCCGAGTATCCTTTAAAGTGTTTGTGTCAAATGTTGTTCATTTTGTGGCAGAGAAACAGAATTCAGCCTCCGGCTGACCGCCGGCCACTTGGCTGCACTTTGCCAGGCCCATGTTGTTGTTTGTTATTGTTGTGATATTTTCTGTTGTTCCGAATTTTGGTTACTTGAAGCTTCTCGACTTTTAAGCTCAAGTGTCATTGTTGTAGTGGGGTCCAGGTGCGAAGGCGGCGCCTTGGACAGCAGGTTGACTCGTTAGCTACAATATTGAGTAAACATTGTGGGCGAAAGTGCAAAGTTAGGCACAGAAAACTCAAAAGACATTTCCTTTGACATCTGACACGTCGGGTTGTGTTTTAGTAGTAAGAACAAAACTTGTTCAACATGTTCGATGAATAAATTTTGTGAACTGCAAGTGCAGAAATTGAATTTAATTTTGCCGATTCAGCGCAGCGATTTCTATTCTGAGCCAAATTGAAATTTAGAAAGTTTTCCATGCGATATGCGAAAAACCCCTCAAGCGCCAATTTAATGAACAAACTGGCAGCCACAATTAAATCGAAACCATTTCAAAACTAGCCGTTTAAGTGTCGTTTAAAGTCGAATTGCCAAGTGTGGGAAATTGGGCCACAAAGCCGAGGTGGCAAATTCGAAGCGTGACCCACGCAATTTGCGCCTCGCTGCCGCCCAATGTGCGACACCATTAAATATTTAAGGCACTTACGGCGACCAGGGGCGGGGCGTAGCGGCGAATGTGTGCAAAAGTTTTGGCGGCGGTGCTTTGCAAGACAAGTGGCAAGTTGCTTTTAACTAATTGATTTACTCGAATTTCAATTATTGACGCACCGCACAGTGCAGGCGCCAGCTGCTTCACGGCAACGCGCCACATTTTCGGGCAATTAAATTAAGATCGAAAATTAAAGCGGACAAATTTTGTGCAACCTAACCTAAAAAGCATGATAAACTGTCAAAAGTGGCAGCGGTGTGCGTGCGACAGGCAGTTGAAGTGGCGCTGAAAAAACTGAAACGCCGTGAAACTTTTCAAATAAATTTTTAAATAGAATTTGTGTAATTGAAGTTTTTGTGGGTGGAAGACTGAGGTTTAGGTTGTGGAAGAAATGTGCTACAGAAGGGGAACTGGGGCGTCTGTGGGGATTAATTAGTCGAGAACTTTGAGTATATAAAAATTGTTTGGGATCATTTAGGCCGCAAATGAATTCTGAGCGGTGTGTGAGGTTGGTGAGAAGTGGGGACAGCGGGGGGAAGGAGTGAATGCGCCGGCTATGAGCGAAATTCATTGTGAAGTATGGCATGAATAATGTCAGGTGGCAGACAGCCAACCTTAATTGGGGTATTGTGCGAAGGAGAGAAAGAAGTATGGGAGTAGAAGCCGAAAGCGTACTCTCTCTCTCTTCTTTGGCGGGAAATTTGAAGGACAGCCAATAGTCTTTTAATTATTCATGTAAAGTAATATTGGACAAAGTTTCGTTTGGAAGCAAAAAGCCGGGCACTCCGAATATTGGAACGAGAAGCGGTAGCACTTATTTTGTTTTATTTAATATTTTTAAATTTAATTGAAAAGCCTCGCATGGCGAAAATTCGTTGTATGAGCAAAGGAGGCAGGAGGAGGACTACATTGCAAAACAGTATATTTTTCTAACGGTTTCTTGGTACAAATTCGATTAGAAATCACATTTATGTCTTAAATATTGCAAAATTTCGCCAACAAATTGGGCACTCCGAAAATTCGGAGTGCGTTTTAGTTACGCTTTGCACGCTATTGCACACATGGCGAAAATTTGTTCTATGAGCAAAGGAGGAAGGAGGAGGACTACATTGTAAAATAGTCCGTTTTCTAACAGTTTCTTGCTATGAATTCAATTAGAAATCACATTTATGTCTTAAATATTCCCAAATTTTGCCAACAAATTGGACACTCCGAAAATTCGGAGTGAGTTTTATCTACGCTTTGCACGCTATTGCACACAACTATGCTAAGTAAGTAATTACAACAAATGTAGCAACACTCTACTGTAGAACAACAAATGGCAAATTCATTTGAGCTGTCGAAATTGCCTTCAAAATGCAAACGAAGAAGAAGAAGAAACAGAAAGGCAGAAAATGAAAATCGCTACGAAACTGCGCCCCTATTGCGCTGTTTGAAACAAGACAAATCGTACAGTGGGCTTTATCGGCATGCGTGTTGTTGCTGGTGTGTGCAAAAGTTCGTTAAACTTTTTTATTGCTGTAATGGCTGTTGCTGTTGTTGCAGTTGTAGTTTGTTTGTTTGGTTGGTTGTAGTGCTGGCATCTGATTGTTGCTCGATGCGTAGCCAGGCATGACGCCGCATATAAAATTGGCTACAACAAAAATAACACAATTAACAGCAAACCAACTAAAGGTAGAAAAAAAAGAACAACAGCAACGAAAAGGCTTAGCAACAATTTCACGCAAATAGCTGGAACCATATGAGCAGTTCCAGCTGCCGCGGTGCGCTGCGTTGTGTTAATGTTGCACAGATTGTGCAACAGATTCGTTCTGGTGTGGCGAGCGCAGTGTACGTGCCAACGGTTTTGTTCTTCCTCTTATCGTCTTTGGTATTGTAGCGAAAATTTCACTTTTCTGATTTTTGTAGTGGAACTCGCACAGCCAAATGCAAATTACTGCCCCCTCCTGTCCCTCAAATACGAGAGCGCGAAACTCTAAAAAAAAATTGTCAAAACTAGTAGGAAATTCTGTCGTTTTTATATGAGTTGATATTGGGGAATTAGATGAGCGCTGGGGCCATGGCGACACAGCGTTGCGAGTTTAACCGTTGCATGAAATGCAAAATGAATTTTCAACTAAGGCGCCAAACGTTGTAGAACGCCAGAAAAGTTGAGTGCAAAGAGAGACGGTACGGATTTGAAGTGGAAATGGGAGAGGCAGTGAGAGCAAGCAGCGAAAAGTTTTCCCTATTTGCGAAATCAAGTTGTCAGCCGCTGAAAGTGTGCTGCGGTCCGGCGCTGCTGACGTCGCTTTGAGTTGGGATATTTTGAGTGCAAATACCTTTGTGGCAGCTTCGAAATGTTTTCCTTTCTAGAAATGGCTGAAACTTAATGCAAAGTGGCCAAATAACTGAGATTTCGCAAAAATGCAACTGAGGGTTTAATGGAACTTAGTGAAAAGTGAACGAAATTAAGATTTGTTTAGGAACAATTTGTTAATTTTTTTTATATGTTAGTGGATAATAGTATTTATTTTAGGGTCTTTCGTAATATTTATGTTTTGTAAAAAAGAAAACCTAATGTTGTTTGTACTCAAAAACAAAAAAAATATGTTTTTTTGTACACAAAAAACATATTTTTTGGTATACAAAAACAAAAAACAAATTTATTTTTTGCATATGAAACCAAATTATTAATTTTTTTTTTGTACACAAAAACAAAAACCCTATTTTTTTGTCCACTTGTGTATTTTGTTTGATAAATTAGTTATTGGTGTGGTTTTGCCAGAGGTTTTGGGTTCAAACCCCCAAACATCTGTTACCAAAATTTTAGATGGCATATCGATATTGGTCCTCAAAGTTGTGTACAAAGCTTCCGCAAAATGAAATCATGGTTGCACCAGTGGGTGTTGTGGATAATGCTTCGCAGTTACATGAACACGGCTGATTTTTTTTGCAACAAGAAATAATGTTAATCATGTTGAAGGTGAAATAAACCTTTTCGACCCCAAAGTTGCCTAAGAGTAACTTCACCTATTTGTCATCTTATAGCAAAAGCTACGATTGATTTATCGGTTTAATTTAAGTAAGCACCAACAAATTAATATTTTGAGAAGTGAATTCAAAGCAAATTACAAACATTTTATTGTTATTCCCAAAATAATTTCCAATAATTTGCAGCGATATCAGAGAAAGTTTGTGTTCTAATCGAAGTCTACGAATTTGGTGCGTTTGATTAAACCCCTGTTTCTTGAATAATGGTTAAATGAAATCAAAAAGTGATAATTTTGTATTTTTCCATAAATATTAAATTATTATTCTGTAACTAAAAAAAAAATGATACAAAATTTATTTAAATTTAAATTTGTTCAAAAGTAAACTCTAGGTAATCTCTAGAAATGTAACAAAGAGGCATGGCGACTTCAAATGTCGTGTGCACACTTCTTTGTGTTTCATGATTTCAATACCAAAAAGTAATAACACACACGGTGAAATTCAGGGCCGAAAGGGTTAAAATCCCAAGGCGAGCTTTATGCTTGACAGGATTCAAGTCGCACATCGCATCGCATCGTCAGAAATGAGTTGTCTGATTTTAAAGCGCAGATCTCAAAATGCCTCCTGAGTGCGTTGCCCACTGTTGAACGAAGGGTTAAACACCGTTGGGACGTCGTTAGGATGCCTGAACCTAAGTGCATTAAAACATTTACGGAACCCCGAAAATGCGTTCAACTTCAACTTGGCTTATGTGTTCTGCATTGTGGACTGTTTGTGTGCATTGGTGCGTTATCGCAAATTTTTTAATTAATCCATAAAAGTGAAGCAGCAGACAATTTCAATAACGGCTCCCCAAACAACAAACTCAACAAAACAGAATAATTCCATTAAAAAATCCCAGTGCACATAGCGCAGACGAACGAACCGACAGACAGACAGACAGTCAGACAGGGGAATTGGTTGGGTAACATATGTGGCGCGGGCGGATGAGGGACGGACTTTGCGCTTTTCCAGCCCGTGTTGCCTAGCGAGTGAAGACTGCTGGCGGCGCAAGAGTGAGTGGGTATCCTCACACACACACACACACATGTAGCAGCGCACAGTCACTCAAGTGGCAGCGGATGAGCCGAACTCGAGTGTACATTAATGCGCTGGCAGCAATCCACTTGAGCCGGCGAGCCGATGTGGCAATAATGCGTCGAGCAGCGCCCTCCGCCTTGTTTCCACGGTGCGCGCGCGGCGCATCAAGTGTGGAAATGGATATTCGAAATATCATAATCACAGGCCGCGGCGTACGTACGTACCGCTGCCAGCGTTCATAGACCGAAAGCAGCTGCGGCGCTGTGGTGCCTGGAATTGTTGTTTAGCTTATCTGCACTTACAGCTCAATTTTCCTCAGTGCGTTTTTAAAATGGCTTTTCGTGGTATAAGTGGTTTTATTCCTTTTTATCGAAAGCACGCCGTGGCGTTTGTGGTTTACGGCAGCCCACTTCAACGGTAGCAGCTACAAAATTTATAAGCAGCATGCACAAAAACAACAACGGCAATTAGCAGATGTTACACTTAATGGTAAAAACAAAGGCGCACTCGATTGCATTGGCAGCCGACTGAACGGAGGATAAACGCGAAAGCAGACAGCCGGATGGATGACGAAAATGGTTCCGATTGCTTTCGAGCTCAATTGACAACTTGTCTGTTTGTCTGTCTGTCTAGGCTGGCTGGCTCTGATTGCAGTTGCGCTGCCTGTGGCGGATTTAGATAAGTCAGGTTTTGGGTGTGGGTGCGTAGCTGGAATGCGGGTGGCATTAATGATTTCGACATTTTACTGAAGTTGCTTTCATATTTTTCAATTTGAAAGATTTTTTCGGGTTTACACATTTCATTTTCATTTTTTTCATTTAATTTTTTCTCATTTAATTTTTTCATTGTTTTTTAATTTTCTGTTTTTTCTTTTTAATTTTTTTTCATTTTAATTTTTTTTTCACTTTCATTTTTTTCATTAAATTTTTTCCATTTGAAATTTTTTTTATTTTAAATTTTTTCATTTTAATTTTGTTTACTTTTTATTTTTCTTTCATTTGAATTTTTTTTCATTTATTTTTGTTTTTATTTTAATTTTTTTAATTTTAATTTTTTTGCATTTTAACTTTGTTTCATTTAAAATTTTTTTTATTTTTATTTTTTTTAATTCAAATTTTATTTTTCATTTTAATTTTTAATTTTCATCTTTTTCATTTTAATTTGTTTTTATTTTTTTTTTCATTTAATTTTTTTTTTATTTTCATTTTAATTTTTTTATTTTAATTTTTTTTAATTTTAATATTTTTTCCTATTAATATTTTTCAATTTTGAATTTTTTTCGGGTTTATACATTTCATTTTAATTTTTTTAATTTAATTTTTTTAATTTCTATTTTTTTTCATTTAATTTTTTCTTATTGAATTTTTTTCCATTTTAATTTTTTTCATTTTAATATTTTTCGGGTTTTTTACATTTTATTTAATTTTTTTCATTTCAATTTTTTTTTAGTTTCTTTTTTATTTTAATTTTTTTCATTTAAATTTTTTTTATTTTTATATTTGTTCATTTAATTTTTTCTCATTTAATTTTTTTTCATTTTAATTTTTTATTTAAATTTTTTTCGGATTTTTTACATTTTATTTTCATTTCTTCATTTAATTTGTAGTTATTTAATTTCTTTAATTTTAATTTTTTTTATTTTCTTTCTTATTTTAATTTTTTCATTTTAATTTTTTTTCATTTATTTTTTTTATTTTTACGTTTTTTCATTTAATTTTTTCTCATTGAATTTTTTTCCATTTAAATTGATTTTCATTTAAGTTTTTTAATTTTAGTTTTTAAAATTTCAGTTTTTTCATTTTAATTGTTTTCTATTTTAATTTTTTAATTTTTAATTTTTTAATTTACATTTTTTTTAGTTTTCATTTTTTTGCATTTTAATTTTATTTTCATTTTCATGTTTTTTTATTTCATTTTTTTATCTACATTTGTTTTATTTTAAATTTTTCTCATTTCAATTTTTTTTCCATTTTAAATTTTTTTCATTTCAAATTTTTTTAATTTTAATTTTATTCATCAGTCCTCAGTCTGGTTGGCTGAAGAATTATTATTTTCCATTTTAACACCGCTTTAAATTAGTTTGTAATCAAATTACTTGTCCATTCTGTATATAATTTAATTTTTTTATTTATTGCTTTAATGAATGTGAAATATTTTCTAAATTTTTTTCTTTTAATTTCCCGCCTTCAAATTTCATAGCTTACTCCAACAACTGCTCGTAATTTTGTTTTGTTGTTTTACAACTCCACTGGTGGCTGTGAAGCATTCTTTGACCGTTTCATCTCCCCGCGCCGCTGTGTTTCCACTCGTCACTTAATCACCGATTCATTGCCAGGCAGCGGCGATGGAACACTCAACCCGTCACACAGTCAATCAATGCGCTGTGACAAAACTGTAAATCGCTCAGCTGTGACAAATGCAACGCCGAGTCGCTCAACGACTGACTGACGCGCTGATGGAGAGCCCGCAATCGTGCCGCTGCCACATTGGCTGCCAATGACAGCGTTGCGAAGGCGAAATCCCATCAAACGATTCCCCGAAATCTGCAAACTGTTGTTTTAGCTGCAATGAAAACAACAACAACCACACAAAAAATGGAACGAATCGAAGCACAAGAAGAGGAAGAACCACTAAGTTTTGCAGCATTTTGGCTGAAATGAAATACGAACGAGTCGACGCGGTGGCAGCAGCAGCCACACATGCGGCGATAAGCCAAGTTAATGGCGCGCAGTTGAGGCTAACAAAGCAACAACAATGCCATAGATGCATTAAGTGCGAATCGAGTGAAACACAAAAACAGGGACGGCGGCAGCGCGCTGAAACTGCCAAACTGTGTCAATGTCTGTGAACTGGAACTGTGGCCGTCTTTCGTCTCGTCTCGTCTTGTTTTGCCTCGCGCGCAGTGCCGAGCTGCATTTAGTTTTCGTTTAATTAAAAGGGGTTTAACACGCTTTTCTTTTATTTCTGCCCATTGTTTTTTCTTCATTTGTCTGCTATTTTTCAATTTTTGCGTTCAGTTTGTTGTTGTTGTCGTTGTTGTTGCTTCGCTTGAGATGAGGGCTCACTGGTTGGCGTGTTGGCCCTAATGCATTGTTTTAAGTGCCAGTGGCTTTTGTTGTTGATGTTGTTGTAGCAGTGCGGGCGGCGTGAAAAAAAGTGAAAGAAACGCGGCGAGTCAAAGTAGAAAAAGAAGAAGAGACGTCGAAGCGGCGTTGAAAAAGTTAGTCGAAAAATAGTTGGCTACATGTGAGGTTAATACGAATACAATTAAGGCTGCCGGTACTGGAGAGCAAAGGGGGGCGTGGGTAGGGGGGAACACGAAAAATGTGCGCGAAAATTAACAGAGTAAAACAACAGCAGTACCACTAACAACAACAACAACAACAACAACAACAACAACAACAACAACAACAACAACAACAACAAATGACGACAAAGTGAAAATCATAAAAAGCCGCATTGAATTTACGCTATGCAGCTGAACCCAGTGAAACAATTCGGCGGCGAGTGAGATTGCGGCGAAGATGGATGCGTGGATTCAGGGATCATTGAAGGGGAACCTGGACAATTAATGATTTGAGAAGAGTATTAAAAATGGCAATTGAAAAGATGCATATGTCGATTGGAGCTGTAAAAATTATGAGGGAATTTTGGGGAATTTTCTTCATGTTAACTTAAGTTAAGTCAACTTAAGTCATTTTCGTAGTTTCCGGTTGTGATTTTATTAAAGAAATATAAAGTAATTAAATGAGAAAATTTAGTTATAAGTCCTGAACATGCAGTCAAATTTTTTTCATTTCTCAATCGACGTACTGTTTTGATTGCTGGGCTAGACGACTCATGACTGACGAAGATGTGAAAGCGACAGCCAGTCGGCAATGATGCGCCGTGCCGGTGAATTATTAAAAACAATTTAAGCCGTGTCAGTCTCGGCTTCGGCGCTGATCGTTTGCGCATTTAAGACAACAAAGTGCACACATGAGCAGAAAAACAACAATAACAACAACAATGCGCTATTGACCTGTACGAATGTGTGTGTGTGTGTTTGTGTGTTTCTTGTATGCAATGAAATTGCAATTTACTTGACTAACTGAGGCGAAAAAAACAACAGATGACACGACAAATGAAAGAGCAAAAGAAATGACTAATAAGACGGGCAAGCAACAACAAAATCAGCCACAGCCGCTGGCAGCGTTTAGCGCAACCACCAACAACAGCGCTGACAATGAGCAGCTGGCTAATGGATTTGCTGCTGTTGTTGTAATTGTTATTGTGGTTAATGTCTTTGCCAGCGCATGCAATTGCGGCTTGAAGCTTAACAGTCAATTTCTCTACAACAACATAACTGTCAACGCATGTCAAGTAATGTGCACACACACACATTCATTGTACTCAATGTTAAATGTTGCGCGTCTGCAGCGTTGTTGCTTAGTTCGCCTTGTGGTCATGCGCCGACAGTTTGGTTGACCCTGTCAAAAGTCGAGAATCAATTAAAGGTACATTTAGTGGCGAAGCCCAAAATGTCGAAGAGATTATTGTACCAGAAATGGGAAATAGGGAGCAGACAATGCGCGTGCGCACACTTTCGGCTAAGCGATTTTAAACGCATTTCAAATTGAGACGCGCACCGAACAAAACTTGTCAGGGCGAAATCGGCTCAAGATGCAAAGCACAAAGTAAATGATTCAATGGAGGCCAGAAAATTCCAACTAATTTCACAACAACGACAGAGGTTTCATTGTGGGTGATTGACAGCGTTTTAGCGGCGCAACAAAAGTCGCACCAGAGGTTTGACAGCGGACTTTGCATTTTCGGAAATCTCGAATTACTTTCGGTGTAGAGCAGCTCAACGTTTTTGAGATTTGGAAACAATTAAAAAATTTTTTTTTTATACGCATTGATCTGGTTGGATTGAAGGGGAGACATTAAACTTGATTCGGATTTCTCAACTAACATGACATGAACAAATTAATAATAGATAAATAATAAATTTTGCG
Organism: Melieria omissa; assembly: GCA_963971225.1. Classification (NCBI taxonomy): domain Eukaryota; kingdom Metazoa; phylum Arthropoda; class Insecta; order Diptera; family Ulidiidae; genus Melieria; species Melieria omissa. The sequence goes on along the minus strand of OZ020267.1, from coordinate 57,508,459 downwards.
TAAATAAAGGAAAACGGTTTCAGTTCGATTACGATTAGTTTCAGTTCGGATTGGAGGAAATAGGTTTATAAAGTTTAGATTGATTTTTTGAATAATCGCTAACTAACTACAAAATTTTCCCAGTGATATCAGAAAAGTTTGTGTTCTAATTGAAGTCTACGAATTGGTCAAATACGAATTGGTCGAATTTGATCAAAACTTTGTTTCTTTAATAACACTGATTAACAGAAAAATGGCTTTTCTGGGTTTGACATCAGTTCTAGGGTAATAAAAGAGCGCTGATTTCGAATCCGCAAACCGTTTTTAAAACTTAGTTTCCATTTTGCAAAAAATGGGCGTGTCACTTTTTCGAATTTTCCCTGACTTTTTATACGTTTGGGATTGTAATTTCTAAACCAATAAACCGGTTGACATGATTTTCTCTTTGTGGCATTTACAACACCTCACGGCTTCTTTTCCAATGTAATTTATTTGTGTAAGTTTTAAAAATCCGCGGCAATTGGGCCTCAAAGACGAAAAATATGGAATTTAATGGCGTTTTTTTAATGTTGAAAAAACATTCACTTTTTTCGTAAATCAATTGTCTAGTTATGTATACAAGTAATACAACACAGCCAAAGTATTTGGTGTGGTTCCCATTCTCATCGAAATAATAGCAAAAATGTACCATCGTCATTTTCATCATTTTTTCATACTTTTTCCTTAAAAAATTAAGGGCCCTTTTATATGTTCCATTTACAGTCTGGAATGTTTGAATTGCTCAAAACAAAACAAAATTAAAAACTTTGCATATTTTGAGGCACCTAATTTTTTAAGGAGAAAGTATAAAAAGTGGTGAAAATGAGGATGGTACATTTTTGCCATTAATTCGATGAGAATGGGAACCACACCAAATAATTTGGCTGTGTTGTATTACTTGATGTTTCCGCTTTCATTTAACATCTAACGAGTTACTTGATTTACGAAAAAGGTGCATGGTTTTCAACATCAAAGAAAACGCTTTGAAATTCCACATTTTCCGAATTTGAGGTCTAACTACCGCGGAATTGTAAAACTTATACAAATAAATTGCATTGGAAAAGAAGCTGTGAGGTGTTGTAAATGGAAGAAAGTGAAAATCAGGTCCAGCACTTTATTGGTTTAGAAATTACAATCGAAAACGTGAAAAAAGTCAGGGAAAATCCGAAAAAGTGACACGCCCATTTTTTGCGAAAACGGAAACTAAGTTTTGAAAACGGTTTGCGGATTCGAAATCAGCGGTCCCTAATTACCTTAGAACCGATGTCAAACCCAGAAAAGCCAACCAAAAAGTTGAAATTTGTTGCCCTGTGTAATGGTTAAAAAAATCAAAAAGTGATAATTTTGTATTTTTCCATAAATATTAAATAATTTTAAAAAATATTGATACAAAATTTACTTAACCCGTTTTAAGCTAAAATTGTTCAAAATTAAACTAGAACTAGAACTCTAACAAAGATTCGTGGCGACTTCAAATGTCGTGTGCACACTTCTTAGGAAATGGATGGCTGTCTCGTAATCGGGCTGTCGTGCCAGTCAAGAAGAAGAAGAGGAAGAAGAAGAAGAAGAAGAAGAAGATTTAAATACAAAAAAGTAATATCGAGACACCGCGTAAAATTCGGGGTCGAAACGGTTAAGCATGACAACTTCACAGTTGGTGTTAAAGAAGTGATTCATGCGTTAAACGGAACGACTCCTGTCTGCTTTCTTTCTCAGTTTGACACAACACCATTTGAGCAAAACGACTTTGTGCTTGAAAGTTCGACTTCCTTGCTGATTTCTTTCAGGCTTTAAACAGGACATTTGTGTTCTCAACGTTTGAGATTTTTGCTGAATTTTACTTACAGTTTGCAGTTCGTGTTCGTATCAACTTCATAACAGTAAAAGGTCGAAATGATTTCAAATTCCTTTTTCAATCAGGGTGAAACTCTCAAAGTGTTGTGGCGTCTAATGTGAACTCCTTCCACGGCAAATTTACCGATTTTATGTGTTTTTCTAACTCGAAAGTAAATCAAGTAAACAAGTTTGCCCATTGAGATTATGAGGTCCTTGCATAGAAATTGCTCACTTGTCTGCCTGTTAAATATGCCACAAATATCCATGTGTATCTATCTGTATGGATCCTTCTGCGATGCTCCTTTTCGTCCTGTTGGTTGTTGGCAAATAGGTTAAGGCTTGTTTATGTTGATGATTACCTTTTCATAATTCGATAAAAACAAGCAGAGCAATTTGTAAAAATTACCAATGAAATTAATGCATGAAAAGCAATTTATCGGTTTGTCGAAGCGAGCTGCTTCCAATTCAACGAGCCAATTTCTCACAGCCAAATCGCATGAAATAATCCAACCTAATTATGGCCGAAACGAAATAAAAATAAAGTGAAAATAAAAAATAGGAAATCGCAGAAGGCAGACAGAAGCAGTGGCAGCGGCCAGAACATTTCATAAAAGTTCGCCAGTGTTTCGGAGGATGACGAAGAGGCAGCAGCAGCGGCAGCAAAAGTGCCAATCGGAGCAATAGAACCAAAACAAAACAACAAATTAAAAAACATTAGGGTGCATATTTTAAGGAATGCGAGACGAAACCGAAAACCAACGATAGCAGCCAAATGGATGGGCGGATAGCGACAAGTACCTCCACACACACACACACACACACACATACAGGGACACATGTGGCCATGCAGCAGCAGCGGCAGACAAAAAGGTTCTAGATAACGATGATAGCAACAAAAACAACAACATCACAATAGCACAAGCGAATGACAGCCGCGACAGTGACAACGCTGACGTTAGCAGCAGCCAGCTCGAACTCGAGAAGATGCCGTCGCCGTCGCCTGAGAAGAGCAGCGGCTGTGATAGCGCGCGTAGAAAAACAATAAAAATATTTTTGTGTTTTTTTTTACAAGTGTATATTTTGTGTAGTTTGTGTTTTTGTGTGTTGGACGCTTCAATGGCCAAACGGAATATTGGCCGCAATGAATTCAAATGGACACTAAACGGAATAAAAACAATAATAACAACAACAACAACAATAACACTCATAGTCATAACAACCAACGGCAGTGTTGAACAAAAACACAACAAACAATGCGCTAAATGGTTAGGGCAGAGTCATAACAACAACAACAATAATAACAACTAGAATGGTAAACAACACCGAAAAAACCAAAGTCAGCATTGAGAAAAATAAGAAGACAGCGTCATGAAAAAGTGAGAAAGGAAGGAGAAGCGAGCAACGAACAGTCACAGCGACTGTGCGCGCAGAAAAATGTATCCATCCCACAGCATCGCGTTGCCCCAAAGCATTGGGGAACGGGTTGCTGCGATGGGGAGAGGGAACAGCATGGTGTGGTGTGAGATCCAATGGCGATCCCAGCGGCGCGTGCAATCTGATGCTGCGACGGTCCAGCAAACGCCCATGAATAGAATCGTTTCACCGCGGCCGGTAGGGAAAAGGTCGGATGGCGCAAGAGTGGAGTTGAAGGCGGCGACAGAACGTGTACGCAGTCTCCAATTCAATTTTCTGCTATTTTGTAAGAAATTTAAAGCACAGCTGGATAGCTAAAAGGCAGATCGTCGGTTGCTGTTGCGGCATTTATGAGTTATGCGCGCCGATCTAAATGAAATCGAGATACCAAAAAGGCAACCAAAAGCGACTTGAACAAAAAACTGCAGCAGTCGAAGCAGTGGACAAGGAAATTTCGAAAAAAATTGCATGTCATTGCAACTTTAAGCACGAAACAAACAAACAGCAGCAGCAATGTCGTTTGTTGTTGTTGTTGTTGTCGCTGTTGTATAAACAATAATGGCTCATGTTTGTTTGATTGTTGATCTGCCAAGTTGCTGTCTGCACTTTGTAGCAAATCGGCTTAATTTACTCAATGCGCAGCGGCAACGACGGTCACTGCCGGATTGCCCTCATTGCTGCTGCTGCTGCTGCTGCTGCTTCCTCTTCTTCTTCTTCAGCCGCTTATGGGTAAGTTGCGCGCCGTTTTTCTCAGCGCTATTAGCGCACTTAAAACGCTCCTGCTGTGCGCCGCCGACTGGTGCCGTCTTATTGGCTTTATTTGTCAGCGTTGTTGTTGTTGTTGTTGGTTGGTGTTTTTAAATTAAATGGCAATGCGTGCTGTTCGGCTGAATTATGGTCGGTCAGTTTGGTTGCTGCTGCTCTTTGTTGATTTATTGTTGATTGCTTTGTGTTGGCACAATGTGTCGGCTTTTCGGTCTTCTTCGCGGTGGGCGCGCAGTCTCGGCTGGCTGTGGCTTTTGTATTGTGCGGGACTTTTAATTTAACGGCAAATGAAGTGCGAAATTACAAAAACATGAATTTGTTGGAGTTTCGCAGAATTTCGTTTACTGAGGAGTCATAACATGTGACGCGCCAACAACCAAAGTCAGCCGAGTCAAAGGGGCAAAACTAAAGCAGGAACATAGCCGAACTGATTGGAGAAACTGGATGAAGTGAAATGAAACTCATGGAACGATGATGAAAAAAGTTTTCTTCAACTTGTCTACTTGCTTTTAATTACCAACTACTTTCCGCTAGTGTATGCGGTTTCTCTTTGGGCTTTTTGCCGTATCAGCGAGTAAGCAAAAACTTTCCATGGTAACCGAAACAGGGGGCGTAACATGCCACACACGCCCATCCAACCCCACACGCATGTTTGTTTGTGTGTGTCCGTGTGTGTGAGTAAGCAATTCACATTCCACTGAGCGCTTGTTGACACGCAATCTGTTCCCGGCCATAAAGAGCGTTGGGACAGGGAGCTGAGTCGGCACAACGCCGCAGCCACTTGAACACCAAAAGTTGGCAACAATTTGCACACATTGTGCTGCTTTCATTGCTGCCGCTCAGTGTTGTTGATTCTGCGTCAACTGCTGCCAGTCTGTAAGGTAATCTTCAACGCGTTATTGCCATTTTGTCAATTTCGGCTAATGACTCAGTCGACACTTGACGCAAGCAGCCTCGTGCACTCAAACAGCAGCAATGAAGTGTTTGTTGTCGCTAATATTGCTGTCCATCATGCATCCAACCAGAGCGGCAGGCATCATTTTTCACAGTCCATCGCCGCGTTGCAGCGTTGCCACCCGCACTCAAAACCCTTTTCGCACTGAGCTAATTTCCAGCACAACTTAAGTGACCACTGTTGCTGTTGTAGCAAAGTAATTGACACACTGTGGGCCACTTGTAGTCGCATCACCGTTACCAACAACAATCGCGAGCGCCGCGCATGTGATCGAGATCTGAACGTGCAACACACCGCCAAGTTGACAAATTGTTTTGGGTAAATATTTGCGTGCGGTTTAACAAGTGATTCAAGCGCCAATTACGGCCGCTCTAGTGTGGGCGGGGGGGGGGGGTGGCGGCCGAGTCAGTGTCAGAGTAGTGTGCGGCATGTGCGTGCGTATGGCTGCACGCACACGTCGAGCTACGCACAAGTACACTTCAGACGCACCGCTCGCGCTGCCAACAGCCACTCGATGCGGTAAGGCGACAAGTGTTGCCACCCGACACGTCAAGTGCCCGTTAAATCGATTTGAGGTTAGGCTAATCAGCGTTTAAGATTTGACGGAGCGGATTAAGGTGTTTGCTGATTAGTGGTGCGACTAGAGTTGCCACAGTTGCGTAGTTCGCGTAGGACTGTCAGCAGTTTTTATTGTAAAGTTTTCAATTTCATTTCGAAATCACCCTCAACGCTTTCTCGAATGCATTTCGTTACACTGTTGTGACAAACTGCCATCACAAAGTGGCGAAATTTTGCGTGGAATTCGCCAAATTGAAAGTTACATGTTGTTGTTATTGCTGTTGCTGGTGACCATGGTAATGACTTTGCCGCATGAAATCGGATAACGCCGAGCAAAAAACTTTCTCAACGGCAATTCATGCGAGCCAAAACTTTGTGCTTGATGCTACACGCACACCGACACACAGGCAGTGAGTGGATGCCACCACATCATGCAGCAGCAACAAACTGCAAAACAAACTAAACACAAATTAAATTGAAAATGCAGAGTAAGAAACAACAATAACGACAACCGCACACACACAACACAAACACTCTGCAGTGTCCGTTTGCAGCGGAAAAAATATGAAGCAGGTGGTTTATGGCCAGGCAACACCCAACAACAACACATTGTGACACAATCAAAAAAGTGCGGCGGGCGGAAAGTGGCAGCAGCAATAACAACAACAACGACGACACAATATGCTCGCACAAAACACAGACAACAACAGAATCAGCCACCATGACGAACAATCGACGGTAAAGTACAAAAACAAACTATTCAAAATAGAATCTGCAGAGCGTGGACTAAGCCGTTGTTGGCGGGGAAAGTTGATAGAGCGCAAAGCGAAAAAAGGAAATACAAATGAAAGAGATGATAGAAATAAGAATGAAAAGTTTTTTCAAACTATTCAGAAAACTGAAAAGTGTGCGGAAAACGAAGCGTTGCAAACGAGTTGGACACTGGGGTCTTGGGAGAGAAAGTGGCATAAAAGAAACGGAGGGAGTGAAAAGAATGTGACCAATGGTTGGGACAAAGTCAAAAGTTTAACTTGGTAAAAAAGCGGGAAAAGTTTACAACTGTGGTAAATGGACTTGGATGCAGCATGAAATTCATATTCAGCGCACCTTGATGAAAGTTTCAGCGAATTTAAATGACAATTCCGAGTGGACGGACAGCTGAGTGGGTCTTTCAGACCACCGGGAATTGCATTACATAAAATGTTTACAGTTAAACGATAATTTGGAATTGTAGGGTCGAAAGTAATTCTTGTGAACCAGATTGAAAAACATTCATAGGGATTCGGAAGAACTTATCACTTGTGTAAATTGTGACTTTTGTATGTATTCAGCGCTTGTATCCCTTATTCAGCGAACTGTAAGCAGTACCTGGAGCAATTTAACTCTTTCCGGTCAATTTCCAATTTCTTGAGCTAAAAATTTTTTCTTCAAAACTCTTTACTCTTATTAAACATTTTAGCAATAAAATATAAAAAAAACTTCAAAAAACTTATTTTGATCGAGAATTACAACTTCATCAATGTTGTACGATATATCGTACAATGGTCCACAAAGGCGTAAAAATTCATAAAATTTTGATTTCGGTTTTTTAAGTTTTATGAACATTTCATTGATTTTTTTGATAGAAAACATAAATTATAACAACAAAAAATCAAAACGTTCTTTCATTTTGATCGAAAGTTATATTCATTATATATATTAACAATTGATTCACATTTATTCGACCTTATATAACTGTTGTTGTTATTGCAAAGCCATTTTCCTCTCAATAAAACACAAAGTCAATGGAAATTCGTACATTTTTACAGAAAGATTCTGAATCTGGCCGATTCCTTTGTCGTAGTGGGAGTGGCAAGTATGCATGTCTAACCTTAACCCGTGTCCACCCAGTAAAACACAAAATCGTCTAGTAATTCTTATTTTTAATCAAAAATTGTCGGAAAGTCGAATTTAATCAGATGTGCGTGGCAGACATACAAAAAAAATAAAAAATAAAAATTTCCGGAAAGGGTTAAATCACATCTCTGAATATTCACTCGAAACCTTTGCGGCCAAGTAATTTACATGAGTTTTGTACTTTGTATATAGCCATCTCTGAACTATATTCAGCGCAAATATAAATCGATAATGCAATAATAACACAAAACTCCAACGCTCATACTTAATCTGAGCTTCCAGCCGAGTTGTGAATGCAGTTCAAATATTGTCAAAGTTGGCACATAAGCTGTCACGTTTTACTCCTGAATCCTTCCAATCGTCCTGTCAATAAATCGATACCCCCCGCACTGCTCTAATTGATCCTCCATCAATACCTGACGGCGCTCGTTTCGTCATCACCCACCGAAAAAAAACTGTGCTGCCCCTCGAAAATTGCCAACATACGGAAATGGTGTCAATGTTGTACCTGCTGATATACACACACACACCCGAACCCCACTGCATCCCTTCTGACCCCACGCGTTGGCAACTGCGTGCCGCAATGTTGCAAGCTGGTTGAATGCGGCAACACTGCTTGTTTTTGCAATTGTCACTGTGTTGTCGTGGCCCTTGTTGTGAATTGTTTTTGTTGTGATTATCAAGATTGTAGTTTTTATAGTCATTGGCGTCATCGACGTTGTAGGCATTGTTGCAGTTGGCGCTTCGGCATTTTTAAATGTTTTATTTCCCTTCGCTGTTGCAATGGCGCACACGGTCGACGCCCCCCTGCCCTTCCTGCACATTTGTGGCGTCCAAATTGGCAGCAACATTGCAGCCAACCGCTCTCGCACATTTGCAGGCCTCGGTTCAGTTGGAATGTGTGCTAATTGGCAAGTGTCCTCGGTGTTGCATCGTTCTGCCCCCTTCCATGTTCGCCCTTCCTCGACTGCAGTGCTAATTTTAATTATTACAGCGACTGGCTGCCATTGCTGGGAAATTGACTGGGCGCGCACAAATGCGGCTTGCTGAGTGTTGCGCAACACTAGTTGCCGTCTCCTGCAATGTAATTAAATATCCTTATCAGAGTCGCAAAGTAAATTTCCAAACAAAATTTCCACGAAACCAAAATTCGAGCTGCTCTCGTGTGGGACTAATTCATTCAACTCTGCTGCCACACAGTTGTGCGGCCAGTGTTGCTGCTGCACTTTCGCTTTTTGTTTGCGCTGGCCGCGAAGTCATTAGTGTGTCACCAGTGCGCGCGCATTGTCCTCGGCCGCAAGGACGCACACCACTGTCTGTTTGTGTGCGTACGTGCCACATTTGTACCACTGTGTCAGTGGCGCAGCACATCGGCTAATTGTTTTCACGTGACTATGGTTGTTGTTGCGTTCCCTGCTACCTGTCCCGAGCGTGTGCCGCACGGCTTACTGTCAGAGACTACCTGCCGCACGAGCGTCCGTGGCAACCCTCACTGGCTCTGCTTTCTGTTGCATGTCGACGCTGAGCTGATTTTCCATTAAATTTCCATTAATGCGGCGAAATGCTGAGCGAGCATTTGTAGCGTCCGTCATCCGTTCTATGCATTTGTGTCGCCTTATCTGTCGCTGCATTGTTGTGTGGCACGTTTGCGTGCGTCACCCGCCGACTGCCATTGTGTCACAACACGTTCGACTGCCGGCTGCAGCGGCCGTGCGGTTTTGTTTTTTTGGGCATTTCCGCTTCATGCGCCACGGCACTGAACCAGAAACCATAACACTCCATGAAATAAACTCATGAATTCGTTTGCATTAGTGACGTTGGCTTGGAAATCATCATCAGTGTATTTTTTGTGGTGGTGGATGGCTGGCAGGGGGAGTGGCGCAGTTGGTTCGCGCTGATGCTGCGGCTTTGATAACGCACGTTATGCACTTTGGAGTGGTTGCAGTTGAAATGTTTGTTGCATTTTAGTGTCGAGCTCCATCCAATTATGCAAATATTAGGTGCATATTTATATGACATTTTTTTGTTGGACGGAAATTGAATATTACAAAAATCTTGAATTGCAGCAGTAAGGTTGGAAATTTGTCTCACCCATATTGTGAACTAAGTACAAAACAGATAATGTGGAGTTGTAAGCCTAGAAGCCCTTCTTCGCTCGATTCCTGCGAATTATGTAATGGCCAAACTCCATGAAACGCGTTTCAGGCGTTCGGGGTTTGTCGTGTCATGGCGTTTCTCGCGTTATTCGCGTTAGAAATGGTCAAACTCCATGAAGCGCGTTTCACGCGTCAGCTTCTTCTTCTTACGTCAGCTGATGCTAATTTTTAATTGGCAAACTGCTGATTGATTTCGTTGTGAATTGTGAAAAACAACGAAATGAAATTGCTATACGATGTTATAGACTTTATAGAATTTACTGATTTTATTTTAAACACAATAAATGCATATCGGGCATTGCAAAAAAAATAAAAAAGATTCAGTTGAATTCAACTTGTAGCAATTTATTTCACAGGGATGAGCCAAATTCGATCGACAACGAATAAGCTATCGAATTTCCAATACAGCAAAGACTAAGTTTCGTCTGTCGATGAATTATGCCAATTTCTAGGAATTTCTTCACCTTTTATGTTAAAATGTAGGATTTGAAAGGTTTCTTAAATGTATTTAATAGCTTTCGTGTAAAATAAATGCATTCGACTTTTGCGATAACACAAGTTTGTTATCGGCGTTACCATTTAACCACATAATTTATGGCATCTTTAGGAGCTCTGTCAGCTGTTTGACGTCGTTAAGCGCGAAACGCAAGAGAAAGTTGAAAATAGTTCAACCTTTGCCGCGTTTCGGGCGTATCGACGTCAAGTTATGGAGTTTGCTTCATACAAATACACTGATTCGAAAAACGACGATACGCTTGAAACGCGCTTTATGGAGTTTGACCATAAGTGCGGTTTTCATAATACTTCGAACGTGGCAATGAACGTCATTGATGCCCGAGTGGCCGCTGCTCTATTTTAGTCTAACTTGGGTCATGCCGAGAGATGTGATACCCAAACATGTCAACTATAGTTGACTCCTCTGAGTTGTCACCTTACTTAACGATCACTTTCGTTGACTTTCCCTAAGTTTTTGCAGCATGTCACCCTAGCAATTGTTGCCACGTACGGTTCGAAACAAGATTTTCCTCATCTTTCAAACTAATTTTCAAGCTGAAGAACCTCAAACATTTGGTTTGACGGTCTTGGTTTATTCTGAGATTCCCCGATGTTGGTCGACAATTTCAATTTCACACTCGGAATTCCGCTAAAAAAAAACCAACGTTCGACACAACCCCTAATTAACGCCAACAACTGAAATCAATTAGAGCAGCTAATTTTGTTGTTATTGGAATTTACCCCCGGAAAATATTAAAATTGCCTTTTTTTAATTGAACACCGAAATCGATAGCCCGAAGCGGTGCGAACGACAACTCTGGTCGCGCGGCAAGTGGCCGCAGGCGCTTGTTGCGACTTGCGCGTTATTTGATAATCTTAATTGTGCTGCATTATTAATACACAATTACGCTGCAACAACAACAACAATAACATCGCACAAGTGTACTGACTGAACTGGATTGGACTGGACTGAGCAGTGCAAATGTCTAAATGGTTGTGCTGTCGAATGTTTAATTGGCGTAAGTGCAACAGCTGGTCGACGGGCGGCGGCCCAAAATCTGCCGTGTGTGCGGAGGTGAGGCGTGAACACTGCTCGAGGAAATACACAGAATGTCACTTCATGCCACAAACGAAAGCCGAGAATTAACGACGCAAAAGCGAGCTGGCCCGGTGGGCAAATAGAAAAACTCCATTTCGATTAATGAAATCAAATATTCATTTGTGATTGTTGTTGCTGTTGCTGCCACTATTTATGTAAGGTGCGTCATATTGTTGGCGCTGATTATTGTTGTTGTTGTTGTAATTATTCAATTACATATGTGAGTTTGCGCTTTATTCCTTCTGTCAGCGGCACACACAGCGTGAAATTGGAAAAATTCCAAACTCGAAGCAAACGCGAAGGAGCTGCAGCTCTCGAAACTTTTTGCAAGAATTCTGTTTCTAATGGAATTGCTTAAGGGTCAAGCAGCCAAATGTTTATAGTCACAACATATGTTGTGAGAATTGGAATTGGATTAATCGGTAAATTACATTAATTGAAAAAATAAATGTTTACGTAAGCGTTAAACATCGCTGGGAAGCGGCAGAATTGTAATCTTATGTGAGGTGGGACTTTCGAGAACTTTTGTTTTAGATAAGTTTTCACGCGCATCTTTTTTTGAATGGCGATGGAATCGTTTTGAAACCTGCTTATTGTATCGTTTTCAAAGTCTACTCAGCATACACTTCCATTGATTTCGATTAAGCAGACACCACCAATTATTGGATAGTGTACTGGATTTTTCAATTTCGATGCTCCGCAACCGTCGAATAAATTTAGCACTATTCATGTCGATGTGCAGGACTACATGACTCAAGCTCACGCTTCCTCATAGGCCCCACAGAGATAACTATAGTATGAGAAAGTAGATGGTTTAACAAAGACAGCACCTTGACTTTTTACAGGAACCCCAGTTAGAGCGATGTGCCTCCTCCTGGCTGTCATAGAGGGTATTCACAATAGGCAATGATGCGCACGCCCTCTGAACCTAATAAAACCTAATCTAAAGTTACAATTATATTCAAACTAGGGAGGTTAATGGGGTTTCGACAATAAATTTTTGCTTTGTAGAAACCCAAAAGTTGACAACGTCACAAATCCGATCGCATGGGGGACGCCCTCTGGTGGTGAATTTCTGAACCTAAAATAATTTTGTATTTTTTGTACTCAAAAATGTTAGTGATCACTGAATAAATCACTTAAATCGGTTTAGTAGTTTCCGAGATACGATGTTTTCCAGCTTACTTAACTACTACATTTGCAAGTGGGGAAAATGACCAGTTTTGTATGGCAGCCCCCTTAAGACTTAGATATAGCGGGTAGGTATGTTTGAAAGAAACATTCGGAAGGGAAAATAAATGGGTGTGGGTCATACAGCTGATACATCTGGGGGCAACCTGGGAGCAATGGGAGCTTATTTTATAAAAACCACCATTTTGTATGGGAGCTTCATCAAGGGTTGGAGATAAGGTATAAATATGTTGGAAAGAAATATTCAGTAGAGAAAACTAGTGGGGGTCGGTCATATATTTTAACCCTCTCAGAGGAACTTCTGACCAGCTGTAGAACAATTTGTCGAATTTCTCAAATTTTTTGTGAACTTTGACCTCGATGTGACGCCATTTAGCCCCACCCTAGCCCACAATATGTTGGCTCATGCACTTTATCACCAAACCGCATAAAATGAGAGTTGCGGAGTATCGAAAACCCATTATTAAGAATCTCCATACAACACTAAATCATGTCTAATACATATGTCACAATGTGGGTCCTGAAAGTGTGACAAGTTGCACTGTCAATATCCAACTGATTACTAAGCATTGGGTATCGGGGACGTTAGGTTTGGTGTGCTTGGAAAACTCAGATAAAGTTGCAATGATCCAATAACTTTCACATTTGTGTCGTACGGTCGTTGGTGTACGTTAACCGTTAGAAACTATAAATTCCACTTGAAAATCTTTAGATCATCGTGTTCTTAAAGCGTAATCAGGCTTAAATTCCTCTTTAACCCTTTTGAGCCCAAAGTTGCCTGCGAGCAACTTCTCCTATTTGTCATCTTAAAGCAAAAGCTACGATTGATTAAGGGTTTCATTTCAGTAGGCACCAGCAAATTAATATTTTTAGAAGTGAACTCGAAGTAAATTACAAAAATTTTACTGTTATCCCCAAAATAATTTCCAATAATTTGCAGCGATATCAGAAAAAGTCTGTGTTCTAATTGAAGTCTACGAATTGAGAGCGTTTGATCCAAACCCTGTTTCTTTAATAATGCTTAAATAAATTCAAAAAGTGATAATTTTGTATTTTTCCATAAATACTAAATAATTTTTCTGTAATTAAAAAATATTGATAAAAAAATTATTAAAATCGTTTTAAGCTAAAATTGTTCAAAAGTAAACTAGCTCTAGAACTCTAACAAAGAGGCGAGGTGACTTCAAATGTCGAGTGCACAATTTTCATGATTTAAATACCAAAAAGTAATATCGAGACAGGGTGAAATTCGGAATAGAAAGGGTTGATCTAAAATCATCTCTGCATAATAACCAGTGTAGACACTAAATCAAAACTACCTCACAAATTGTGCAAAGGTGACTGAAGCACTGAATCTGAATGCAAATTTGTAAACGCTCAAGTTGAAGTTGCATGTGTTACATGTTGCGCCACCTTTTCGTGTCTATGTGTTGGTGTTGCTTTGCTGCCGTTATCGCTTTCAGCTGTAGCTTAGAATTGCCCTCCCCTTCACACGCTGAGCAACAGCGAGTTCTGTTTTTTTCCAAGTGCAACATTGTGTTGCAATTAGCAGCACAAAAATGAAAAGAAGACATTGACGACAAGCGGCGGTGAGTGAGTGCGTGAGTGTCGGCTTTGTGCGTAGCAGCCGCTCAACCTCGAGTGTCGTTGTTGCTTGTTGTTGTTGCGTTTTTTGTTCGCATTAAAATGTTTCCAGTTCAAGAGGCACTTGCCACAGCGTGACTGCAATTTGCGTGCGTGGTTGCTTCTATGGGCCACATGTGCCACTTGAATTTGCAACATGTGCGCGCAAATTTTATGTTTTCGTGTACTTTGTATAACATTATTTAAAACACTCGTTTGGCATTTTATTTGTTTCTGAAAACATTTCTTACACTTTAAGTACTTAATTTGCATGCGTTTGAATTTTTTTTTATTTTAATACATTTTATTTTATTATATTTTTGTTTGTATTGTGTATCAATTCTTTCGCGTTTTGAATATTGGTTTTTTGTTTATTTATGCTCATATATATTTATTTTTACATACCTACAGACATATATGTACTTCTTATATTTTTGAGTTAAGTATGTTTCGTGCGTCTTGGAAACTTGTCAGAGTTGCCACTTGTGCGCGCGTGTTGTTGAGATATGCCGCGCCCCGGCAGTCGCTCCGCATAAATATTTATGTACCACATATTTTGTTGTTGTTGTCATGCTGTGACATATCTGTCTGAATAGATTTCGTCGCCTGCCAAAACAGATGTCGCTTCTGCTGCCAAACTCAGTGGAACGTACGAACTTCGCTTGGTGAGGCGGAGGAGGTTTTAAAAATTTCTTCATTTTCGGCGCATTTTGCGCGCTGACGTGTGCTCCGCGGGGACCGCAGGGACGTTGCCGCCCTCGTTGTCGTTAACAAGCACCTTTGCGCTGTGGGCTCCATTGTTGCTGGCGTCGCTGTGTAAATCTCTGCACGCTCATCGAAGCAAACTAATCCGTTATGAATTTGTTGCATAAACGTGTTTGTGCGGAAGAGCGGCTTAAGTGGTCCACGACGAGCGTGAGCGTGAGCGCGAGCGCGGTGGCAGATCGGCTACAGGGGTGGGGGGGGGGGAAGAGCGGAAGAGACTCATCGACTGGTGTTGTAATAAAATTAAGATTTTTAAAAAGCATTAAACACTAAATGAACCTGAAAATTACGCAAATCAAAATCCCCAATGCGTGCAATCCCCACCCCCCTCCGCCCCTCTTGCAGCACTCAGTTCGAACAGTTGCTGCGGCTGTGGTTGTGGTTGTGCAGCGCACACCTGGCTGCTTGCCACAGCGGGGATTTTGGCTCGAATGCGAATAAAACGTTGCCGCTTTTCCACTTGAGTGTCTTTTTACTGTCGAAACGGGCCAACGCTGCTCGGCCTCTTCTCCAAGTGGCGCTTTACGAGTGTGCACGCACTTTTGGCGCGGCTGTGCCGTAAATATCGCATTTAGCGAAACAAAGCAGAACAAAACAAAAAAAACAGCAGTGTGAATGCAAAGCCCCAAAATAATAAAATTGGAATGTGCAGCGCTGCGGCAGAGCGACTGAATTAAGGCGCAAATGTTCCACATGACTGACGCTCAACGACGCCTCACCACCGCCAACTGCCAAACGAGGGAGGCGGTCGGTGGGTGGGTGTGGGCGGCGGGCGGGTTCGGGCACTTCGATGATGCGCCTTTGATGCGCGCACAAATTGATACTAAATGCAAATGCGATGAGGCAAACGTTACAAGAACAACAACAACCACAGCAAGCACCTTCGCATACATATTTCACCTTGAATGTCAGCGCTTTTGCGGACGCTTTGATCTCTGCGACAGCGCAAAAGTGCCACGCACACATTTAGGCGCCGTGAAATATGCGCGCCCCGACATTGGCCGCGGCCGTGCGTGGGATGCGTGCCATGTGGAAATGTGACACATGCCGTCTGTCAGGGCCGTCTGACAGCTCCGGCGGGGGTTGTGTGTTTTGCGGCTGTCGCCATTCGAGGCGTTGAGGCATTTCAAGTGTGAATGATCGATAAAAAATGAGCGAAAATATGCGAGCCAAGTCGCAAGACCACTTACGGGCGCACACACCTGTGAGCGAGACAGCTGGAGTGTTGGAGGCGTTTTGCAAGTCGGCAAACGACTTTCGGGCAGCTGCGTCCAAGCACTTTGGAGACCTGCAAGCGAGCTTGCTTATCCCTTTTTGTGCTTCGGGTGGGGGCGTATTTCTAACGCACTGTCCGGTGTTCATGTGTGGTTACGCAATCATTTCACTGTAGTCGAAATGTGGCACGTTCGATGTTGCGTAACGATTCAATTTGATTTTTTTGTAAAAATTTGTGAATGCGTTTATTTGTCTGACTTGCTAACACCTTTGAAATTCTTTTGTGTTCTCATTTCAGGTACGTGCGCATCGTTTCTGGCAGCCGTGTGTGATTTGTGCACGGCGACAGCTGTGAGTAGCATTGCCACTGAGACAAATTAGGTTTTCAGTTTTAATTTGTTTAGCATTTCGCACAATGAAGCTGGCAAGAAATTCGCGCAGTCGAATATCTGCGCTGCTGCCAACTCGCTGGCGCTCCTCGCAACAAAGTATCGTCAAGTTAATTTGATGCAAATCCTATTAAAGCGAAATCCTATAAGTGATGCCCTTTATTTTTCCACATCCGCTGCATTCTAGGTATTTTCGTATTTTTTACGCTTACTTGTCGAAGAGGGCGAAAGAATAATCAGGTCCTTGCCGAAAAAATAGCAACGCTAAAGAAATAGGAGGAGTCGCCGAAGCGAGGAGTAAGAAGAAGTGGAAGGTTGGAGATGGAAGCGAGGGAATGTGGTCGAATGCTTTGAACCATCGCACATCAGGAAGTATAGAACGCATGTGAGCAGCGCAATCCGCTTGTGGGCTTTGGGCGCGTTGTGTGCAATGCAAAACCCTGCGTGGGGACTTAAGTTGACCTAAAATGGGCGCACAACGCAACAATGTTTAATGCAAAAAAGTGTTTAATTTTGCTTAAATTCGAGCAAAAAACCAGCTGGCAACGCCAACGCTCAACAGCTGCTCTGCACGTTGGATGTCACAGTGCTGATTTTTGCTAATGCTACTCTTGTTAGTGTTGTTGGCGTTGGCAGCATTGCTTGACAGCCAGCAATGTGCAGCGTAACGTGAAGCGTTGCTCTTCAAGCAGAGTGGAAAATTCTAAAATTGCTGTGCCACTTTTTGGCTGCTGCTACTGTTTTCAGTTACCATATCATTGTTGTTGTTGTTGTTTTTGTTACCGGTGTACTTAGTGCGGGCAGCTGGAAAGCGAATTATTCGCCAAGTTGCACGCTGGCAATGAGCGCAAAAAATTAATAGAATATCTGTGCCTGAAGTCTGGAAATTTTGACGCACGAGTTTTTGTTTTTGTTGCTTGCATTATTTTTGTTATATCAATTATTGTTGGCAGTGAAAATGACTTGAGACCAAAAATAAGGCCGTGCGCGACGACTTTTTGCATGCTAAATTAATTTTTACGAAAACTGTTGTGCTTTGAATTACAACAAATGTAAACAAAAAAAATAAATACATTTTGACTGAAGACTCACTTAGCTACTGTGGATGTCGAGCGCCTGGCGTAGCGACCAGTGATTGAGCTGAAAGATGTGTTCGAGTGGCACTCGTGCGTGCAATGGCGCTGTTGCCGCCATGCCTCTTTCCAACGGTTTCGGCTTCCGCTTCCGCTACGCCGCGTTCCGCAACGATTTCCAAATTTAGCAGCCATCGGGTTTAAGTTTTCGCCCAGAAGTTTCGCATAAATTTCGACAAACTTGTGCTTAACTCTTAAAGTTGCGTTTGCGCCTAAAAATAGGCCATGAACTTTTAATGCTTAATAAATGTTAGTCGCTAAGCCAAGGGCTCACATGTGCCAAGAACATTAATAAAGCATGGGGGAAGGGGGCGGAGCGGGGCGGGGTGGGTGGGGCGAGGGAGCAAGTGGCGAACAGCGATCGAGTGGAGCAGCATTTTCACTCGAATGCTTTCAACAATTAAAACCGGCACAACTAACAAGAACAACTACAACTACAGCTACAACAGCCGGTAACAGAAACAGCGACAACTACAACAACAACAAACACTACTCTCGGTATTGCGCCACGGCGAGATTTTGTCCTCGTTCATTGAAGGTTGAAAATGTTGCGCCAAAACGAAGTGGCAAAATGGGGAAGACGAGCGTGTCGCTGCGCGGCAGTTGAAGCGGAAAGCGGGCGCCAGTAGGGGGAGGTGGCAGCAAAATCGATTGGTGGCAGATTAAAAAATAATAAAAGCCAAAAACAACAAACAAACAAACAAGCAACAGTATCGACGACGATAGGGACAGCCATAACAACAACAACAACAACAACAACACTGTCATTCAGGCAGGAAAGCGCTTAAACGACTGCAGCGGCGATACAGCGCGCTGGATAAAGTAATTAATTTAAAAGTTGCAAAAGGCACGGCACAACAACAACACAGCAGCGCTATCAGCGGCAACAACAGCGACGCGCCGCCGATAAATTACTTAAGTTTACTTTGCGGTGGGCCTTGGCTTAGCTGCTGGCGGCGCCACTGCCGTGACGAACTTGGGCGATAAGAACGCGACCGGCGTGGCGAGTGTTGCACGTGCAACAGCAACAGCAACAGCGGCGGCGGCAGTAGCAGTCGTGACAGTCGGAACAGGTAGCGAAATTAATGAGCAGCGCGGCTGCCTTTGCGCTCAACTGCTCATATTTTCTATTTTCGCCCGCGTTCGCCCCGCTGCGACGTTGATGTCGACCGGTGATGCGAAGTGTGCAGCGCGCACAGCATTGCTGGAAGTGGCAGCAGAAAATGCGCGCAATTAATGCTGCATACTTTTGAGCGCACACTTTGGATATTTCGGTCAAGGATGACTTGACGATTGCGCGCCGAAAGGGGGATTTTAGTGCCGAGAAATGTTGATTCGGTTCGATGAAAGCGGATGTGGCACGTTGGCAAAGGGGTAGAAGGAAAATAAATGAGCGATGGCGTACGAAACAGCGAAACGATTTTCAATTAATTTTATTCTACAATTCTAGTTTACTTGAATATTTCAAACGTTTCAGCACAATGTTCATTTTTTAATTTCTTTAAATATTGTTTTACGAAAATGGTTTACATGTTTGTTTAGTAGAAGCCACTATTATTTTTTTTAATTATTTCCTAATTTAATCTTCAATTTTGCAATACATTCATTTCGGCATTTTCCTGCTCGCTCCACACATTCACTTGTCAGCTGTTTGCGTTGCCAATTAATTTGCAATTAAAATACTGTTGCCACTCTGGTTCGTGTTGTTGCTTTGTTGTTGATGTTGCCACTGGTAAACAAACGGCAGCTGGCTGCGCTGCGGCAGTTTACACCAAAAACTCTAATTTATAAATTATGAAGTGAAAATTAACATTTTCCTTGTAATGCTGTTTGCACTTCCCCCGTTGCGCCCCGCAAGCCGCTCGATTGCCGCGCATTCGTTCAGCAGGTTGTGTGTTTGTTTTTAAGTTGAAATTAATTTCAACCCAAATGCCGACCCGCTTTCCCCCAGTTTCGGTAATTTAATGGCACATAGCCGTAGCATACATTTCGGCGTTGGCGCTGGCAGTTGTTGCGCATGCTTGCGGCGTGCGGCGGCCCAGCTCACCTGCCGTTTTCTTTGGCTGCTCCGCTTTTGTGCTTAAAGCATTCGCAACACTTTTATTCCCACTTCTGGGCCATTTCTGTGAAGTGTGCTTTTGGGGATTAAATGAATTATTGTAATGAAAGGTGCTCGTTGCCGTCTCCGGCTCCTCTACGTTGCTACAGCCAGTCGCTCACCCCCTGTTGTTGCGATGGTTGCCGCGCGCGCGTGTGTGTGTGTGTTGTGCGCCCGAAGGAGGCTGCGGATTAGGCGGCTAGAAGTTAAGTTAAAAATTTGCGCACAAATTAAAGACAGCGAATTAGCATTGAAGACATTTTTATGCCTCAACGTTTCATTTCTAATTGCAGCAAAAAATCTCATTCACTCGCCCATCCCTCCGTCTCTGACATGGGCTGTCGTCTGTGTTGCTTTCATTTTTAAACAACGATGACAAGCTTTCCCACGCCCACTCATTACGTTGGTATCAACTAAAGGCTTGCAGCCTGAATTTGCCTAAACATTCGACGCAATAAAGTGTGCTGTCTGCTTTTGGGCGCACGCGAAGGCATTTGCGCGAGATTTCGTTTCGTTGCGTCTTGAGTCAGTTGCCAAAATTCAATTTATTACTAAGCTTTATTAAATTTGACGAGAAAAACAAAGGACGCCAGCGCTGACAAAGGCAAATGAGGCAAGTTGCATATTGTCCTGCGTACTGTTGCCGCTGGCCTCGACGCTCTGTGTTGCTTCAGCCGTTTTGTTGGCAACGAATGGACGCGGCGCGTGTCATCTTCATTTCATTTCACTGCTACTTTGCCGATTTAACAAGTAATGAAAAATGAAGCAACCAAACAACCAGATAAACAGTTGGCGAATGATAAAAAAAGAGTCGTTCGAGCCGGCGAGCGGCGGCAGCCGGATGAAGCAGTTCTGCGTCGAACAATTTCAAATGCAAATGAAGAAGAAACTTTGTGTGCGCGGCGCGCAGTTTATGAGGCAAAAATCTCTTTGATAAATTAGCCAAAAATACTCGTAAAATGTTGCAGAGTGAATGCAACATTCGCAACAGGGAGATGGGAGCCAGGACGCGCAGACGAAGCCAGCCAGATGCTGGAAAACGAAAATGCCACGCACACAGACACAGTCGAAGTCGTACGCGACTCAAAGCCAAAGTCGAAGACAAACGAGGATTTTAATTGAAAGTTTGCAATTTTCATTTTTATATACAACATTGTATAGTACATATATATGTACATATATGTATATACATACGAGTACATGTTGCTTAGAGCGGAAAAGTGAGCTAAACGGAGAAAAGACCAAAGTAAAATTACTGAACGTCGCATTCTTTTTGATATTTATGGAGAAATTCTAAATATTGCACACATTGTTTTATTTTTAAAACTTAAAAAGACCCCAACAATAAAAATCATGGCCACTTTAAGCTGTTTTCGGCAATAAATAAACTAAAGGCCCTTTACGACTTTAGGAATCGCTTTGAGGCCTTGAAGAGGAACTCTACTATTTTGCAAAAAAAGTCCGCGAACTTATCTCCTCTCCTTTGAAACCCAACTATTTGACGTTCTCCACAATTGTCCTTCGTGAAGGCAGACACGCAAAGGACGCAACGAAAAAGCTAAAAGGCATCCAAGACATGCGCCGCGATGGAGAAACGTCGTGGAAAGAGGGCAGAGATGAAAAATAATAAATATTACGATACAATAAGACTTCAATTGATATTTAAGCCGCCTAAAAGCGGGCAGACAGGCAGCACAAATGTCTAAGAATTTCGCAATTTGGGGATTTTTATTTTTCGGTCGCGCACCAACAACTGCTGAACTGATAATTCGCTAATAGCTGGCGGCGGTTTCTGCTGCCGGACAAGGCGGCTTAGAACAAAAGATTTTGTGGCAAACACATTTGGAGGCAGAAACAGCGACGAAGCGAATCGAGTGCTTGGCATTTGCCACTAAATACAATAAAAATGTGGCGGGGAGGGGCTGCAAGTTGTTGTTTGACAGTTTAAGATGCTCGCAAATATTTCATCATTATTTTGTGCATACTTTCAGGCGCATCAGCGCGATTTGTGATTATTTTCGCTATGCAATGCAAACAATGAACACGCGCAGCATTTTTGCTTCGCTTGGCGTTTTTTGTCTCAAATTTTTTTTTGTTTGGCAAGTGAACTGACAAAATAAAATCAACAACAACTGAAAAAAATCGAAGCTGGCAAGCTTTATGAATGCTTTTATTTTCTTGTAAAATGTTCGACCACATAATGGACGGCGTTGTTATTGTTGTTGTTATTTGGTTTCGCTTATTTGTTCATAAATTTGCGAGGCATTCAAGCTTATTCGGTGGAAATTCTGTTTCACTGCAACAACGCAAAAGCAAAACGCTGTGCGCTGAACTTTGGAATTTTGTTTAATTTAATTTATGAATGTGTTGTGTCTGAATATATTTGCCATTGAAAAATTCAGAGCGCCAACAATGCACAAAGTTATTTAAATTCCTGATTTAGCTGAAATAGCAACGTTTTAGGCGCACAGTCACTGAGATACAAACAAACATTTGAGCACGTGGCAGGTAGCTGTAGGCTGAAAGTATTTTTAGTGCAGCAACAACAACGAAGCATTAACTGTTGTTAACTGTTTGCGTGTCTATTTGGGCTCGGCGACCTTTGGACTAATTTCGAATAAAATGATTTTTGTTCATTTTGTTTATGATTGCAACAAATGCTTCGAAATGAGCTTTAAATTGAAATTGAAATTGAATGAATATTTGTAAGTTTACTTGTACCGAAGACAAAACTTACATTTTAAGCTTTTAATTTATTTTTGTTAATTTTTTTATTTATTATTTCATTCAAATTATATGTTTATGAATATTTTTAAGTAAGAAATGTTGTACTTGTGCTTGTTTTCAATTTAAACCGCAGAAAAAACTTGCATTTTGTTCTTTTCATTTTTTATTTTGCTCCAATTTTTTTTGTTTTAATGTTCAAGTAATTATTGTATTTTTGTCCTATTTTTTATTTATTTATTATTTTATTCAAATTATATATTTATGAATATTTTTAAGTTAGAATTGTTGTACTTGTGCTTGTTTTCAATTCAAACCGAAGACAAAACTTACTTTTTATTATTTTCAGTTTTAATTTTGTTTTTTGTTTAAATGTTCAAGTAATTATTGTATTTTTGTCCTATTTTTTTATTTATTTATTTATTATTTCATTCAAATTATATATTTATGAATATTTTGAAGTTAAAAATGTTGTACTTTTGCTTGTTTTCAATTCAAACTGAAGACAAAACTTACATTTTATTATTTTCATTTTTTAATTTGCTCTAATTGGTTTGTTGTTGTTGTTTTAATGTACTCATACATTATTTTATTTTTGTCCTATTTTTTTTTATTGCCTACACTACTCAAAACAACAGCAAACAACTACAGTTTGCACTCGGCATTTGCCAGCTATGTGCAGCCACAGAAACTTTCAGTGGCTGCCGCTTTTTACAGACGCAGTCGCCTGAAACTATGCTATAAATTGTGTAACAACTTTGTCGCGTTTTTTATGTGTTGTGCGCGCACTTAAATGAGCTCGTGGCTCTCGCCATTTGCTGGCTGAAAGCGCCGCAACGCGCGTGGGCGCTCATCAAGTGTCCTGCTGGCTGTGGCTCACTTGTGCGGCCGGCGCACTTTCTGTACTGATTAAACTTGCCATACAGGCCGCATGCGCCATAAAGTTTGTCCTAATGAGCATAACAGCAACATTAGCGCGCGAATTTTAACTCGTGCGCCATGTGGCGTGCGTTGCGGCCGCTGCCAGTGTGGCCGACGTTTTTCAGCTTTCGCCGCTGCCCATAGTTGGCTGGCAGCAGCAGACAATGAAGAAGCGCCCTTATTCCCTGTTTTATCTTGTGGCTGCTGGCGCGTTTGTGTGTGTCTGTGTGTGTGTGTGAGTGCGTCGAAACTTTTCCAATCTACGTTAAATAAAAATCAGCTTGTCTATCAGTGTCAGTGGGTATTTTATTATTATTTTTATTGCTGTTGCCCGTTCGCTGCGCTGCGCCTGCAGGTCCCAGCAAAGTTTTTTATCTGTATTTGTGCGTGGCTCTGATTTGCTTCTCGTGTTGCCGCAAGATTTTCATTTTGTCTTCTCTGACAGTGGCGGTGTAATTTAGTGCTTACAGATGTCGACTGCGCAGGCCGTGGAGCGGCGATAGTGTGCGGATAGTGCGAGCGCCCAAAGATGTGCCACACCGAATTGCAGCCGTCTGGTGCGCTCGACTTGCCAGCCCAACTTGTGGCAAACTTTGCGACAGTATGGCAGCCACTTCGCAATATGAGACATTCAATATTCGCCGTTTCTCGCCGTCGCGCGTGCAGCTGAGTGTGTGAAAGTTGTTGGTGCACGCCCATGCTTTGCGCTTTTGCTACTAATTTGTCAATGTCAACTGTGATTTGCTCCGCAGTCAGACTTGTGGTATTTGGCGCGATGCTTCCAGCGTCAAAAGAAGCCGAAGCTTTGGGCCGATTGCGGTTCGCTGCCTCAGTTTGGGCCGCCGAGCGTATCGTTAGCCTGATAGCAATTGAGACCGTACGGGCGACAAGCGTCACATTTGCATTCTTCTGCGAAGTTTCGCATTCGCATTTCCATTTTGAATTAGCCGAAATTGCTCCCAAAAGTATGCTGTGGCGGGCAGCTTTAACTATGCATTCGCTTGCTTAAAGCGACCGAGAATTTGCTATATTTCGCGCAGCCACTTGAAACTTCTTCAATCGACTTTGGGCTGAATTGAAAACGAGCACAAGGCCGAAAAAGCCCAAAGATAGATTCCATAAAATTCCAAATTGCACCTAAAAGCGCACTTTAATTTGGTTGTCAACGGCTGACATTGGATAAGACGACGCGCCGTGCTCAAAACTTTCTGCGCTTATCTGCAATTGTTTCCTTATCAAACCAGCAACAAAAAATGTCACTCCACATCAAAGAAGTGGCAGCAGCGAAGCAGAAGGCGAACAACACTTGGCAAATGTTTAAAAATTAAACTTTTTGTTTAACGGTGACCGCCCGCCTCTTCGTTCGCCAATAAGAAAATGTTTGCGCTTGAAAAAAAAACGACAAAATCGGGTGTCGGTGTCAGTGAGCAACAACAGAAATGTCAGTTTTCGCTGCCGACGTTGCGCGTCAAAAGCGCAAAAATAAAACGAGACAATAGAGCGTTGCCTGCTTTTTGGCGTGCGGGCCCGAAACAATGGCCGCTTGGCCGCTGGCGCAATGTGCCCTCGGCGTGGTCGTTGACTTGGCAGAGACGGAGACGTAGGTAAAGCAGCCGACACGCGAATGAAGTCGTCTGCGTTTTAGAGGCCGCGAGAATGTCAACTTTTGTTGCGAGGCACTCGATTTTTTTTCCCCCTAACAAAGCCAGGTGCCCTGCTCCATGCAGTCGCATTGTTTATGTCTGTGAGTGTGTGTGTTTAATTTTAAGTTTTTAGCTTAAGTAGAAAATGTTGTAAGCGGCAAGACACGCTTGTCTGCCAGCGGGACGGACGTTGAGAACGTAGGCAGCCACATCAAGATTCCATGTGATGTGACGCACAGCAGATGTGACACAATGAGATGCGATGTTGCTGCCGTCGATCTGGTCGCTGGCGTATTCTGTATGCTGATGTTAGTACAATGTGACAGCAACATCAAAAGACTGACGAAGAGGAACAAGGAGCCGCAGGTGCAAACAGCAAAAGAGACAAATTGCGCAGTTGTAGAAAGCGAGACACGGTAAAGAAGCAGATGAATGGAAAATATGTTTTTGGAGGGAAGAAAGAAGGGACTTGAGTGAGAGAAAATAATAAAGACATGAGCAGTAATCGTAAAGTGTCAGTAAGTGCAAAGATAGGAGACAATTGGAGAAAGAGAGTTAGGCAGTTGTGAGTTGATTTGTCTAATACATTTTGTACTTTTCGAAAACAAATGCGGAAAAAGTGGCTTTTTCAATTCGAAACATACTGTTTGTGTATGGAAACTATTCTTGTTTACTTATGTAAATGTGTAAGGCAACTTGTACTTTTTTTAGGTATATATTGTTACGAAAATGAGTTCTTTAATCTCTGGATTGTGCTTGAAAAATAAAACACACTTCAATTGCTCAGCGCAAAACGCATTCAGAAACCAACAATCACTTTATTTACAGATTTACACTTTGCTTGTATCTACACTTGTTACTAGTTTGCTTGTTCAAATAAGACTGCACCCAGCTGCCTATTATACTTGTCTGGTTAAAGCCGATTGTTCTTGCCCATTCCAGTTGGACTATCTCTCGATCGTTCTCGCACATTCAACTGGCCTATCTCTCGATCGTTCTCGCACAGCCCATTCTCATCGCGAGTCATCCTTGCCATATCGAAATTATAGCAAGCTGGCCGTACTCTAAAGTGCGTGCCTAAAAGTATGCTTGTAAAAGTATTCATGCATAGCACAGCGACAGAGTGCCGCATCGTTACAATATTGAAACGATAAGGCACTCTGTGCTGAATGCTTTTCTATGCACGAATGCTTTTCCAAGCATACTTTTAGGCATGAACTTTGAAGTACGGCATATTTGGTATAATTCGCTTGGTATAGTCCGATATGGCAAGGATGGTTCGCGAAAGGTAATGAACTTTGCTAGAACAATCGAGATAGAAAGTACAACTGGAATGTGCCAGAAACTACGGCGCGATAAGAAAACTAGTATAAAAGCGGCAGTGGCAGCGCAAGGGGTCGAGTCTGTGTTGAGCACGCAAAGGGGAAACATATAATAGTAGAAGTGTAAAGTAGAACAAGTGTAAATTTGTAAATAAAGTGATTGTTAGTTTTTGACTTCGTTTTGCGCTGAATAATTGAAGTTGTTTTATTTTCAAACACAATCCAAACGAACCTAGGAAAACTCAGATTTTCGTAACAATATAAACTGTTGCGATCAATGTGCAAGGATCTCTAAGTGATGTCATAGGCTCTCGTTGTGGAAGCGCAATTAAGAACTTTCTAAGGACAGTTCGGAGAGCGAAGTTCGGTTTCAAATAGAAGTCAAACTTGAAACTATACCATAGATAGTACAGTTCGAGTGACCTCTGGGTTCATAACTCAGTGATCTGTGCCATTCAGTCATGTAATGATGGTACCAAGTTTTGGTGCTTGCAAGAGTGCAGTTGAAAATTATCAGAGCATGCCTTGGGGCCTCAGAATTATCAGCACAAAGTAGGATTGCAAATAAAGAGGAGAAGAGTAAAAAACTTGACAAAGAGAACAAAAACATTTGAAGCTGCGCCGAAAAACGACTTTCCCCGGCAGAGTTCATGAGTCAATCGTGTGCTGAAATTTTATTCTGAATGAAATTGAACTGCGCAGTGAAAACTGACAAGAAAACACCGAAAGTAATGTGTTCAAGTGAATGTTTTAAATTAACTCAGTCACCCATCCACACACACACACAGTCAGCGCTCATTCAAGTTGAATGCTGGGAAGTTGGCAGTGGCGCCATTTTCCGCAAAGTTATACACGCTTCATTAGCCACGGCAAGGCGGTTCGTGCTCCTTTTTTCATTTGAAAAATTGCCAATAAATAACGTGTCGAAAGTGGCTGCGAACGTGGCAGAGTGAGCGGACACACGCAACCAGGTCTGCTGCTGCGTTTTAAAAATATTTTTCTCGCACACATTGTGGCCATTTAATTTAATAAATTTTACTGCTTATGGAGTGCAGAAATGTTCTTAGCACACACACACACACACATGCGAACAGCATTCATAAATTCATTTTTACACATACGCCCACATGCAGAGCCCCACATCCACACTCACACACACATCCACACAACACCGAAGCACAATGAACGCTCGCCGCTAATCTACTTTCCGTTTCTATTTTGTCTCGCAATAAAAAGCGTCACAGCGTGTCACACAAACGCTGCCGCCAGACCGCCTCGTAGACGCCGCCGGAGTGCGAGTGCGAAAATGTGCGAAAGCCCGGATGCGCGTTGTACGCAGGAAGTGCGGTTGCCGCATTTTGCGGGATTGTTGTTGTTGTTGTTGCCGCTGCGAAGGTGTAAGTTGGAATTTTATGAAAGGCAGCCGCACGAATGTCAGACGACGCAGAAAGCCAAGGAAGACATCGACGGCGCAGCGGATGTGGCTTTGGCGGCGACAATGTAAGCGCGACGGGCATGTTGTGGCGTAGACAACAACAAAAACAACTCCTAGATGGCTGAGAGCTACAACAAAAAAATAGCATAAAAATTAAATGCCAACAAAAATTCAAAGCATAACTTAAGGATTTTAAAGTGACAACATGTACGAAATGTAAACGAATATTGTGTTTGTGTGAGTGCTCGGGTGTGTGTGTGTGTGTGCGTGCTCGCTCGCGCTCAAGTTGGTGTGTCGCTGACAGCAAATTTGAAAATATGGAATTTGATAACTTAACCTCATTTGGCTCAAGACTTGAGTAGCAGCAACAACCAAAACAACAACAACAACATCGTTCTTAATAAAAGCCCCTCTTGGCGTGGCTGCTGCTGTTGCTCGTCGCCAATGGTTATGAAGTCAAATAGGAAACGTTATCTCAGTGTCAGCCAGATAAAGTGGGATATTCTGTTTTCTCTTCTTCTTCCCTCTGTCGTTCGTTCTTTCTCTAAATTTTGCTTTTAGCAATTTTTGGCTTAACTTTTGGGGTTTTTTTATTTTTGCTGGTGCGTTGGTATTGAGGACAAGTAGCATGCAACAGTGCCTGTGCCAATAGGCAAAAACAACAACAACAACGTTTTACAAAATGAACATTGAGAAAAAGTGAAAAAAGTTTAGAAGAGCTTTGCATGGCCACAATTGTGATGAATAGGTTTTTACAATGAAATATTTCGATGTTGACTTTTAGTACATAAATACAAACAAAAAAAAATTTAAAATGTTTTAATAATATTTTTCTTTAAATAAAATTAAATTTCTCATAATTATTTAAAACAATTTCAATTCAGATAAAATGAATGTAGGCGCAAAAACAACACGAACGACTGTTGCAAAAATATTCATAAAAAGACATTAAATTGCAGCGATCGCGCCTGAGGCAGAGCAATCGAGGCCGCGGTGCACCCCCCCCCCCCGCACAGTCGACCAGTGCATTTCTGCGCGCCGCGCCACGCCTGCACTTTTTTAATGTGCGTGCGAGTGTGTGTGTGTCAGTGTGTGTGTTTACATTTATGGCACATGCCATGCTGTGCCAGTGTTGTTGTTGCCATCCCCATTGTGAATAGTTGACGCTGTTGCTGGGCGCCCCGTTGTGATGGCAGTTGACACAAATACAATAACAACAACAATGCACAAAAAGTCCTTGGCATGTGCTTTTGTCTCTTGACGCTGTCATTGTTATTGTTGTTGCTGCTACTGTCATTGTTACAACGATAATAGCAATTGTTGTTGCCATTAATGTTGCAAGTTGCCGTTTTCTTCTACTTCTGTCCTCACTTACTACAAAATTGCGTAAAACGAAAAAAGAAATTTTGTGCTGCTTAAATTTTTTCGTTGTCGGCGTTTATTATGATTTCTTGTTTTATTTTTTTATGTTGTTGCCATTCAATAAATTCCTTCACGAGTTATGTTTGTGTGTCTGTAGTACATACACGTTTGTCGGATTACGCCTTCTCGAGCATATTTACGCATCGAAGATATAAGCCGAGTGGCTCTTAATGAATCGCTGAAGTGTGTCACTGTGCCATTGTTTCCAATTTCCACTCATCTCACTGCGCGTGTGTGTGTGTGTGTGTGTGGGTGCAATATTTAATATGCAAAATGAAGTTGTGTGTGAGTGGCGCATCTCCTTGCGGATTTGTTTGCTTTGATTACAAGAATTTTTCGTTCAATAATGTTCAACGATCTTGTGATAAGTCTTGCAATTGTTGCTACTGCAAGTGTATGCAGCATAATTTTCAGTGCTGAAGACAATTCGAACCTGGAAGGTTTTATAAAATCGTCGAAATAATGCTGATAGCATTTTTGCTACTGAATAGTTGAAAGTCTAAAACGCTTTTTGCTTTTTGTTGAAGAGACTTTTGCCCACAAAGTTGTTGACATTTTTGCGCCGTTGTACAATGTGTCAGCAACACTCCGCCCCGTCTAAGTGGATAAACATGTACGCAGCCATTTCAAGTTGCCGACAAACATTTGCTGCAACAACAACTGCAACAGCAGCACAACATTAAAAACTCATCACAATGAAATGTGGCAAAATTTGCAAAGCGATCAATTGTCGAATGTTGGTAGTGTTGCTATATTTCTATGTTAGATGTTGCTATTGCACCTGAATGTTGTTACGTGCAACAGCACTTTTGCTGCCAGCAACGGTGGCAATGAGAATGCTGTGCTTTCTCCAACCGTAAAAATGCCGCCAATGTTTAATTTCATTAATTAGAAACGCGGCAACAAGCAGTCAGCCGCGTGTGTGAATGTGTGTGTGCGCGCTTGACTGCATCGCACGTGTAATGACAGCCTAGGTGTGCGCCCGGGCGCCGTTGGCAGACGCTCTGGCGGCAGCGAGTTCGTTGTCGTGTTTTAATTAAGTTGCGCGCTATGCAAATGCAAACACCGCCACGGGTGCCAACAAAACCAATGCGAATGCGCTTAGCTAACACCGACAACAACAAAAAAGCCAACTAGCAACAACGGCCGTGCGCAGCGTGTTGCGTTGCTGTTGCTGTTGCACAGTAAAATGTTTCACTTTGCGCGCGACGCCACAAAAGTGCAACGCAAATATCGATGGCACGAAAATGTTGGCTGCCGGCAGCAGCGGGCTAAGGCATTTCCGGATGGCGCAAATATTTAGCGCGGCAAATAGCTGTCGAGTGCGGCAGCTGCGTGAATCGTCGTTTAGCGGCAGCGGAGAAAGGAGAGCGCCGAAATTAAATTGAATCGCATTGGAAATGTAATTACAGCGAAGACGGACACATTAAGCGGATAATCGGAGCGAAATAGGAGAAGGCGGGCACCAAGTGGCGCTGGGGCGGTCAGGGTGGGCGTGGAGTGCATTTTGCTGTCATCGTTCGAGTGTCGATTAGATGCAATCACAGTAAAGCAAAATTAAACCGAGATCACAAACTACTCCAAAGAGCCTCCAATTTAAATCCTAAATTTTGGATTTGTTAGTTGAGCCACTTTTCGACAAATCAAATTAGCATTGAATCACTTTACCGTGCGACAAAAATGAAAACATTTTTCACACTGGCAAAAATCCATATTAGCGTGAAACTAGAGACGCTCACTCAGTTTTCCATTTCTACATCCTTTGTCCTTTTAAAAGGACTTCAAAATTTTGAAGGGGATAAAAAATAAAAAAAATATAAAAAATACTTATCCTCGTTAGAATATGGCGATATGTATATCAAATGAAAGAGGAAAGGCTCAAGAATTTAAAGAAAATTAATTTTTTATCTATTTGTAAAAAGAGGATATGAAAATGGTCCTTTGAAAATTTTAGTCCTTTATATCCTTGAAAATTTATGTAGAATTTTCTTGAAAAGTAAGTATGTTAAAGCCCAAAATCTCCTTGATCACGTGTCAAAATTTCATTATTCTCGCTTAATTGATTTTGTATCTTTTTATGTTATTATTGAAAATACTGATACGCAAGTAAATTAGATTCCGCCTTTTTTTTAATAACTTTCGAACCAATAAAGTTAGAGTAATGAAATTTTGAAAAGTGATCAAGAAGATTTTGGGATTTAACATACTTACTTTTCAAGAAAATTCGTTATAAATTTTCAAGGATATAAAGGATTGAAATTTTCAAAGGACCGTTTTCATATCCTGTTTTTACAAATAGATAAAACATAAATTTTATTTAAATTCGTGAGCCTTTCCTCTTTTATTTGATATACATATCGCCGTATTCTAACAAGGTTAAGTATTTTTTATATTTTTTTTATTTTTTATCTCCATAAAAATTTTGAACTCCTTTTAAAAGAACAAAGGATATAGAAATGAAAAACTGAGTACGATTACTATGTTTGGTCTCTAGTTTCACGCCCATATGGATTTTTTCCAGTGTGAAAAATGCTGTCGCACGGTGCTTTCAAACAGATACATTGGAAAGCAAGCATTGAGTCGCAGGCAATTGAACAAATTCCTCGAATACTCTTCCGCCACATTAGACAAATTCTTGGCCCACTAAGGAGCCGAAAAAATATGTGTGCTTGACAACTCGACACTTTCACGAACAAGCTTCGAGCTCGAGTTTGCTCCGACCCATTCTGTTCATTAAATACCGAAATTTGCTGCTCGGCGACCGGAAATTTTATTCAATTTGAAAGCCTCAAACCGACAAACCGCGTAGCCGCTTCCAATTCATTTGCTTTGAGTGCGGCGCGCCGGGCTCGCGCACAATTTCAGTTATTTATTCGCCAAACAATTCGGCTCAAATATTCGACCGTTCACTCGTGCATTATGCGATAATTAAAAATTCCATTTGAAATTTTATGCCGATTGGCGCGCGGCGCGGGGCGGGACGGCGAGTGCAGTGGCTAGCTGCGTGAAATGGCGCAAATTTCGGTGCGTGGTGGGTGACGCAGGTGTCACTTGGGGCTCGATATGCAAATCATTTTCAAATAAGCACCTTTCATTACACAGTGTAATTTGCCTGTTCGTGTGTGCGAGTGTGAGTGCGAGTGTGCGTGTGAGTGAGGTAAACAATGTCTGCGCCGCAACACGGCCCAACACTGCGCAACGCACTCACGCGCGCCGACGAGGGGCAGCGCGCTCGCTCGCTTAATTAAACAAACGAAATTATTCATAATTCAATTTGCGAACGTTGACGTTGACGATGGCTCGCAGTGCAGCCGTGCCAGTGGGCGTGCCGGGTGCAGCAGCGAGACAGTGCACTGCCCGTCGCTGTGTGCGTGTTGGCGCTCCGTTCGGCCGTGAGTTTGTGCGTCGTCAACATTGGCTTTTGTACGGTTTACCTAATTGCAGCATAATTTAGTTGCAAGTTCGCCGCAGTTGTGTGCAGGTGCAGGTGCGCCGTATGCATTGTTGTTGTTGTTGTTTTAGTTGTTGCATTGCAGTGTGCAATTTTATTGACAAATAGAAAATGCTCGCTGCAAATAGCTGATTTTAATTGCATTTGCGGTAAATATTTGTGCGCTCACAAAAATTGCGCCAAAGTCCTTTTTTGTCGTCTCGCTTATTGTTGTTTCTTCTGCTTCGAGTCCCTTAATTACTTTGGAAAAAATTTCAATTGCCAGCGCAACTTTGCCATTGGCTAATTGGTCCATGTGCCGAACGCAATCAGCATCGACAGCTAAGCCAAAACTGCGCGGCATCCGAAAGCCAACAGTGCTAAATGGCAAATGGGCTGCAATAAGTTCGTTTGCCGCCAGTTACACAAAAAGCGAAGCTACACGAAAAACGTGAGTTTGCTTAGGAAATTCCGAGCCCTTCTCACACAATGCTGCTTTTTTTTTGTCAAATGGTTATCCCATTTGTGCCATGTTACTTTTTTTTCGGAATTCGCTAAGAACGGTCACACGTTTTGGGCTGCTTTGTTTTACATCCTTTTCCTCTCACCCTCATCTTTAATATGGGTCAGTTTTAGCAGTTTTTTTTGTTTTTTTTTGGAGATAAATTAGATCGAAACGCACGCAGCATTTCGGGATTTCGGAGCGCAACCAACATTCACGTGGTCCGCCCTTCCTGTCAAGCTGCCACGTCTTTGTTGCAACGCGAAAGGCAAAGCGAAAAGAAATGCCATAACAGCTACAATCCCTGCACACACCGGACATAAAGGACACAACGAACGCAAAGGATGCATGCAATTGAAAGTTTGCGCTGCTCGCACGGGCGCCTTTCTGCGTGTGAGTGCATGTTCGTGTGTTTGTTGTTGCGTGTTGTCGTGATGTAACAACGCAACGGTCGAACCGGGCGGAGGATGCCAAAAAAGTAGCCAGCGGAAACGGAAGCAAGCGTGTGTGCAGGACATGTGCAGCCGCAGCGGAAGCAAACGAAACCCGTCAGATCGCTGGTCAAATTGGGTCAGCGGGCTGGCGAATTGCGCCGTGTAACAGTTGAAATGGCGGCGAATTCCGTTGCAACGCGCACTAATTGCAAGTCGACAAAGAAGACGCACATGCGAAGAAGAAGAAGACGCACCGCGCAGACGAGGGACGAAACAAAGCTTCGAGTTGCAGCAGCACAAAATTGTAATTAAGCGCATTGCAGAGCGCGGTTGCGTTTGCTTTGAGTTGAGTTGAGTTGAGTTGAGTTGAGTTGGTCGAGCAGGCGCCAAGGCAGAAGAGAACAGCTACGAGAAAGAATTGCAAGAAAGGCGTCAATGGTAAAAAAAATGGATCTGAACGACAAAAAGGAAGTGTAAAATGAAGCTAAGAGCAGGGCGACACATCGCACACGCACAACAAAAGTGACACAACTCAAAATTTTTGATTTTTCAGGAAACGCAAAAAACTGTTTTTGAGATAAATAAACATTTTTTTAAATAACGTATAGACCGTTCAGTAGAAAATCATCACAGATTATGCTTTCTGATAACCCAGCAAACCAAGCGATATCGAAACGATATCGTTAAAGCGATAATTTTTCTCGTTTTCGAGTATTGCTAAAGTGTCGAAAATGATAAAAAAATATTCAAAATCTTCAAGGCAAAAAATTCAAGCATTATCGCTGTCGCTAAAAATTTATATCGAGAAATTGTTTGCAAGGAAGTGTCAAGAACTTTCTTTTATTTTACACTAGAAAATCCAAAATTTTGAGTTGTGACTGTTTTGATGATATTTTAATTCAATAATTACGGAACTATTTCAAGTTATGCCACTTTTTCTGAATTTAATAATTATAAATGATAGAGTAAAAGTTGAAAGAAAAATTTTGAAAATTCATAATTAATTTTAATAATTAAAAATACATACAAAAATTGTCAGAATTTTGCTTAAAATTAACTTTAACAAAAATGTATTTCGTCAAAAGTGACACAATTGGAGTTAGGACTCTTTTGCATTGAGCTGCAGCAATAAAATAGCATCAAACTCAGTGTTGCCACTTGTAAACATTTTTTCGACCAAACTTCCGACCAAATCCGAACTCAACTGACCAAATTAAAAATTTGCGTTATCTTTAAAGTCATTTTTAAATTAAAATTTTGTTTTTTTAAATAAATTTTATATACTAAGGATGTGATTTACACATCACAAAACGGACCAAAATTCGTTTAATCAGACCAGCAGACCAAAGTAAAAAAAACTGACCAATTTTGTTCCGAAAAGACCAAAAGCGGCAACTCTGATCAAACTCCTAACATGAAGAGAGACCTAACTGTATTTTTGCAACAGTTAACAACAACAAAATATACTGAGCTTTTGCTGATTGGTAGATTTATGCATTGTGCAAAGTATTAACACATAAACCCGAAAATGAAAAATTTTGAGTTGTGTCACTTTTGTAGTGCGTGTGCGATATGTTGCTTTATCAGTAAAGTTGAAGAGAAATAAGAGGATAAAAAGTGAGAGCAGATGAAAGGTGGGAACCTGAGATATAGGCAGAACGGCAGAATAGCAGAATAGCATCGAACAGAATTTAAGAGCAAAATGGATCACAGTGGCGAGTTGAAGATGAACATTACAAAAACAAAACATTTAGGCAGGCAATGAGATGAACGCATGAAAAAAATGGACACTGAAATATGCGAAAGTCAAAGTTGTTGACAATGAACAAACAAAAACCAAAAAAGTATCCATGCTTTCAAATTTTTCCTTTAAAAATTTAGCACAGCAGAGAAACAAAGTTTCGGGGCCGAGTTATTTGATTTAAAGCTTTAAGACGCTTTCGCATTGCACTGCGTTTGGCCGCGCCAAAGCAAACAGCACCAAATGCTCACAACCAGTCAACAATAACAACAACAATGGTTCTATGGGACCATAACAAGAAAAACGCCAACTTCACTAGAAAACAACAATAACATAAAACATGAGAGTAAACAGCGACAATGAAATTACCAACGAAACAGGAGACAACTGAAGAGCAAACAAAAAAATGGGAAGTATAAGAAATTCTTTGGCAGTGAAGTGAAGAAGCAAAACCGAATGCCGGGCGTTTTTTTTTTTGCTGCGTTTCGCTTGAGAATGCACGGCGGGCCGAAGGGTGCAGTGCAGGAAGCTCGGTGGATGTGGGGCGCAACGAAAAAATATGGCAGAAATTACCGGTGGGTGTGGCAAGTGGCTGCGGCGCTGCGGAGCGGTCTCGCTGTTGTTGTCGCAGTGACAATTGTTGTTGCCGTGAATATTTTAGTAGCAGCATAAAACAAATTGCAATGGGACTTACGTGACACTTCAAAGTACAAAAGCTCGCGAGCGGCAGCCGAAGTACGCACGCACGCGAGATGAAAAGCCAAAGCGAGCATGAAAGTAAAAGACAGCAAGGAGTTGCGTCGAGACGCAGCGAAGACGTGTTATCCGAGACGAGCCGGATTCGCTGCGAGCGCCGGCAGCGTGCAGTTTTACGACTTCTTATTGTTGTACAAGCTTTTTGCCGGAGTGGTGTTGGTGTTGTTGTTGTTGTTGTAGTAGTTGTTAGAGCTGACAGCGACATGCATGTTTTATACATTTTACTGCCGGCGGCAATGCGCGGCGACAGACGACAAACGACAAGTGACATTTAAGTAGAAAATTTGCATTCGTTGGAGCTGCACGTACGCAGTGTGCGTGCTTGTGTGAGTGTGAGTGTGTGTGAGAGAAGAGTTCTGCGGCCGCGCCAAAGTGTATTAAAAATTAAATGAAATAAATTTAAAGCAGCGCAACAACAACTTTTCTTCAATTGCTGCGCATTTATTGCAATTCATTTGCGCCGGCTGCCACTTTGTTTAATTGCCACCTGCGGCGGCGAGTCCTCAACGCACGCACACACACACACACGGAAGCACATAAGCGCTGCTCAAGTTTGAAGTTGTGTGCGGAGTTGTGTGATGTTATCCCTTCGCGTGCTGACAGTTAGTCGGGTGCGTAATCCTTTCCCCAGTAATAAACACGACGGCAGTAAAGCGACCCGTAACGATGGAAGCGGTTTCCATGACAACGACCCTGATTGCACATAACTCGAAGCGTTCTGAGCATTTTATTCATATGGCCGCTTCATTGTCTGCTCGCAATGTGATTGTTTTGGGCCCAAATGCGACTCCATTTACCGTTGCCACATTTCCGCTCGGCGTTCAATTTGAGCGATGAGCACTTTCTGGCGGCCGCCCGGGTTTTCGTCGTCACTTACAACAGATAATCGCCAGTGGCCGCAACAGCTTCCTGTTGCCCCACAACAACAACAACAACAACTATGTATACAACAATGTTGTAGCGAAATTCCATTTGCGCCCATTTCAATTGCTGTAAATAAAAAGTGTAATAATCCCACTGCCGGCGAATGTCCTGGCGAGTGCGCAACCCGGCAGCGCACTTCAATCAGCGCGCAAATTGCTCAAAATCAAATTCACTTGAAAATCAAGTTGATGGCCGATGGACCCTTGGCCGCTTTACGTGCGCCACGTCGCTGTCGTTGTCATTGTCAATGCTGATCTGGTTGTTGCTGGCGCTTTACGCACTTCTCTCAAGTATTTCTCGCCTCATTATGTAATGTGCAGCAATCAGTGCGCCCCTTGCGCTGCGCCGCGTGCGTCCTCGTGCAAAAGGACACTCGCTGTTGGACACAATGAGCCACACACGGCTGAGCCGATGCAAAAATCGAAGCCGAGGCAGGAAAACAACAAAAGTGCCAATAAGTGCGGGGCGACAGAGAAGGCAAAGACGGAGGTAGGAAGAGCATTAAAGCGAGCGCGCCCATGACACTTGTAATAGCGGCGAGTTTATCATCGAAGTGAGACCGAAGCACTGGATTTATCTTTTCAGGGATAATATCCAGCGATTCATTAGAGTCAGAAGCGGCCGCAGGCGTAAACCCAACACACACAAACACAAATATGACAGCGTTTGACGGCTGCAAATCGACCAAACAAGTGGGGAGTGGGCGCAGAACGAAATTGAAATTGAGTAAGGACATTTGCTTTGCTTAACGCTTCATGGGTTGAGTGGTGGCGCGGCGCCAGCACTGCTGCCGACCGCAGCTTGCAACTTCCATTGACGCCGCCAATGTCTGAGCAGCTTTCTGTCCTATCTTTATTTCCCGTTTTTCCGCAATCAATTGTTTGCATTTCAATAGCTGACAAGCGATTTATGGAGCAGAGCTCCCCTCTCTTCTCTGTCGTTTTTGCTCTTCTGTCTAGTTGCTGCAGTTCGCTGGCTTCGAGTTTTGATTCTCTCTCGGTTGGCCAGTGCGCTTTGTTCTTTTAGTTTTTATACGCCTTTTGCCCCCCCCCCCCCGCTCTCCGCCACGCCTTCAGGGCTGCTTCGGTGTTTTTGTGTTTGTTGTTTCTCGGCTGCTCGCCTCGCTTAGTTTCTGTGCCTTGGCGCTTTGTTTATTGTATCCTTTTACCAATCAAGTGGAATGACCCGAATTTTATTTTTCACTCTGCGGGGAGCACCCGCTCCTTTGGTACGGGAACGTTGTGTTTTTAAGCAAATTTCTTTGACAGCGCTATTGTTTTTAATTTCTTCACTTTAATCTTCGGCACCAAGTTTCTTCTTGCTTTGGTCAGACCAACAGAAACCGGAAACGTTAAGGAAATTAAGCCAGAACACAACAAACAAAAAACACTTAACACTAATTTCAATGGACACGTTGGTGGCAGCTGAGGACTCGCACAATAAAAAAAGGATACAGAAAAGAGTAGAGGAAATATGCCTTCGAGCTTTGCGAATAGCGAATTGCAAAAGGCGCTGGTGACAGGGGGGTAGTGACAATCCTCCGTCCCCCCGCAATTGTTAACCCAATTGTTGGCAGCCTTGCGGTGAATTTTAATGAGCACAACTGGAACAATGTGCGAACTACTCGAAAACGCTCTGCACTGCCAGGCTGCCTGCCGGGCAGCTGATTTAAGAATCGAGCTCAAATTTAAATTACACGCCAGCTGACTCTCGTCAGAGCACACATCGCACACGCACTACAAAAGTGATACAACTCAAAATTTTTCGTTTTCGGGTTTATGTGTTAATTCTGTGCACAATGCATCAATCTACCAATAAGCAAAAGCTCAGTATATTTTGTTGTTGTTAACTATTGCAAAAATACAGTTAGGTCTCTCTTCATGTCAGCAGTTTGATCAGAGTTGCCGCTTTTGGTCTTTTCGGACAAAAATTGGTCAGTTTTTTTTTACTTTGGTCCGCTGGTCTGCTTAAACGAATTTTGGTCCATTTTGTGATGTGAATATCTTCTCCTTAGTATATAAAATTTATTAAAAAAAACAAAATTGTAATTTAAAAATGACTAAAGATAACGCAAATTTTTAATTTGGTCGGTTGAGTTCGGATTTGGTCGGAAGTTTGGTCGGAAAAAATTTTTTCATGTGGCAACACTGAGTTTGATGCTATTTGATCGCTGCAGCTCAATGCAAAAGAATTCTAACTCAAATTGTGTCACTTTTGACGAAATACAGTTTTGTTAAAGTTAATTTTAAGCAAAATTCTGACAATTTTTGTATATATTTTTAATTTTTAAAATTAATTATGAATTTTCGAAATTTTTCTTTCACCTTTTTAACTGTCAATTATAATTATTAAATTCAGAAAAAAGTGGCATAACTTGAAATAATTCGGTAATTATTGAATTAAAATATCATCAAAACAGTCACAACTCAAAATTTTGGATTTTCTAGTGTAAAATTAAAAAAAAAAATTCTTGCAACTTATCATAAACCATAATCTGTAAGGATTTTCTACTGAACGGTCTATTCGTTATTTAAAACAAATGTCTATTTAACTCAAAAACATTTTTTTTGCGTTTCCTGAAAAATCAAAAATTTTGAGTTGTGTCACTTTTGTTGTGCGTGTGCGACATGTTCGTTTATGAGTGCGTGTGTGTGTGTTTGCGCTGTTAACACCGCAAAAAGCAAATGTGCATGAGCACAGAAAAAAAATGCCAATGTGACTTATGTAAATTCTGCCCTCAAGCCACATCCATAATTGGTATAGCAGTGTTCGCTTTCAAATGCCGTCACTGCGCCCTCTCACTGCCACTCGCTGCTCGTGCAACTTTTGCTCGCTGCTGCCTGTGCAAACACTGCGTGCAGGCATTGTTTGCCTGCTGCCAACATGTGCACACTTCATATGCTCCACTCCCCTTTGGCCCCTCGGCCTCGCTTGGCTCATTTTAGTGCATTCGTTGTGCCATTTTTCTACGCCAAGTTGCAATTCCGCTGCCTGCAGTGGTTTTTTTGTTTTGTTTGTTGCTGTACTTTTGCTCATTTTCTGCGCTTTTGTTTTTCATTTCTTCATTTTCGCTATTTTTGCGGTTAGTAGGACATTTTGTGTTTTAGTCGTACGCCAACTACTGAGCGGTGGGGCGTGGTAGAGCCGGAGACGTGCCAGCACGTCTGCCAATGTTGCTCATACGCGCCGAGGGCCGGGGCCCACTGACAGCTGCCTGCATTCAGATACGTTTTGGGCTGCGTTGGGGACGCGGTTATTGCCAGGAGATAAGCGCCAGTCAGTCAGTCAGCGCAGTGATTGTATGGTACGTGCCGCTGTCGCGCATTTTGAGGTTAGGCTTAGGTTTGCCATTGCTCCAAATGAGGTTAACTTAAATTTCCAGTTGGGAAAGTAGTGAGCGCTTTTGAATGGGGCCTGGCTTACGCATGTCGTAGGTGAAGAAGGCAATTGTTATGGCTTTATTTCGACTTGTTTTCCTATGTGTGTGTGAGCATTGTGATTGAGCTTGGCTGCGGTCCTTCGTTTGAATAGTTGCGGCCACCTTAGTGGGAGAGTGTAAGAGGACGCCTACTATTTTACGAGTGCAAAAGGTAAAGCCAGCGTTTATGTGAGTACGTGAGAATTTTTTAGATTGAACAAAAAGGTCCAAGCACTAATAAAATCTTA
Source organism: Melieria omissa (assembly GCA_963971225.1). Lineage (NCBI taxonomy): Eukaryota > Metazoa > Arthropoda > Insecta > Diptera > Ulidiidae > Melieria > Melieria omissa. The sequence continues at coordinate 57,467,934 of OZ020267.1, read as the reverse complement.
AGGATGAAGCCCACAACTGCCGAGAAGTACAACAATTGAGAGCGGAAAACATGCTTTCAATTTCATTACTAACAGTCAGCCTAAATGTAGGCCATCTATTTTATGTTAAATGCCGAGCATGAGTCCTTTACATTAACAAGTCCTGTGAGGCGAATTCGACATTTTCAAAATTCCTCTGTAAATTGAAAATTTTTTTAAGGCTGCTATGCCACATTAAAGAACGTAAACGCTGCGTCACTTGCCACAACTATTTATCTATTAACTTTATTTCATTTTAATTGCCCCAAAGCGAATAATTTCAACTAAAACTTGAGCAAATTCCACGCTGAAGAGTTGGTTTTTGTCAGTTTTAGTCATTATTGCATTTGTTGTTGCTACTATGTTAGTTGCTTGCAGTTGTCATTGGCAACAAATTTATGGCCCTTCAAGTGACCCCAGCAATTTCAATTAGACAACTGAAAGTTCATTAAAATTGTTGCATAATTGTTGTAATAAGGAATGCTTTTCCGCCCCCTCTCCCCGCACCCCTATTGTAGTCTATGGTCTGCTGTCAGCGACAGTCATTGAAACGCCACGAACAGAGTGCAGAGCGAATACTTTAGTGGCAGAACAGCAACAACAACAACAAATATGGTGACACGTTTAGTAGTTTGTGTCGAGTTGAGGGGCGAATGCAGCGTCATGGCGGCGCTGAAGAGGGGAACAAGCGCGACCCAAAGACGCCACCGAACGGTAAATGGTGGCAAGTGTTGGGGTGGCCAGCTATCAGCTGCAACACACACACTCGACTCGGCTGCAGCTTAACAACAAATATGACAACATGACAATAACCACAACAACAACAAAAACAACAACAACGAACAAGAAGAGCTACATACAAATTTACAAGGCAACTTGTGAAATGTTTTGACAAAAGTTTTGTGGAAATCCTCTTTGCGATACTATCACGACACAAGTTAAGCTCCTTTCGGGAGCACACACACACACACACACACACACTCGCACTTTGTACACTTTCCGATGTGTCGAACACATTATGCAGAAATTAAAGTTGCTGGGCGCGCGCGCACGAGGGGTGATCGCATACGCGAATGAGCGCAACCGTAAACAACAACAAATCAAATATGTCCTCAAGCATTTTTTGCAGTCGAGACGACAACATAAACAACAACAACAAGAACAGAAACAGCAAATATTTAAAGCAACCAACAAGTCTGGTGTGTTGCCAACAGCGAATCACAGCCGGTCTGCAATGCCGCTTAGTGCCTTTGCTTTGTTGTTGTGACTGCTGCTGTCGTCTGGCGCGTTAATTCAACCGCCGAAATTTAGTGTTGACACGCTAGGCAATTTGGAAAATGTAAACATTTTGTTAACTGCCACCGCACCACAACGCCAACGCCACCAAAGCGACAACAACAACAACAATGCTGCGACACACACGCAGCCACACTTGGGCGGCACACATGCTGCATGGCGGGCTGCTAAGTTTTGACAACGGCAGCGACAAGAATAAAGTTAAACGCAAGTGCGCCAGTTTTCGCTTCGCTTCATTCACCGCCAGCAACACCGACACACACGCACACACCGCCGCCCACACACGAGCGCAGCTTTCGGCAGCGTGTGAATTTGTGTGGAAATTCCGTTTTATGTTTTCATTTTGCTGGCATTTAAAGTGCCAAGTTGCCCGAGGGTGAGCCGAAACACGGCGCGGGGCGGCGGTGTGTCCCCAGCCAGCAGTTTTTCTTGCGCTGCCTCGACACATTTTTGAAAGTCCTGGCGTACTTTTTGAATCGCATGCAGCGACGACACATTCATTTTTGCCAGTAAATTCGGCAAGCTTAGTGTGGCGGCAACGGCTGCGTCGGCTGCTAAATCACTGCGCGCCCGTGCGAGCGGCGGTGTGGCATGCAAACGAGCGGGCGGAGCGAGCGCCCCGTGTGGCAGTGCGAAGCAGTGCCGAGAAATGTCAAAGTAGAAATTGAAAAAATTACTTTCATGCTGAGGTCAACAAAACGTGCTTGGGTGTTGTGTGTGTGTGTGTGTGTGTGTGTGTGTGTGTGTGTGTGCGACATGTTGTAAAAGTGTGAGTGCTGGTGTCGGTTGGAGTTGATGATGAAGTGTCGCTGTTGGCTTTTGACAGTTGCCAATGCCGCTGCAGGAAAATGAGTTGCAGTTTTGAGTTTTTACGAGGTCGTTCGACGCTGCGTAGGGACAGGCAAGAAAATTGTTCGTTGTTGGTTTTAATTTTATGTATTTTAAGTTGTTTCGGTAAGCCTGAAAAAAAAATATTCTTTGCTACAGTTGGAAGTGGGAGTGGGGCAACTTAAAGAAAATGTTGAAATGTTTTTGACGTTGAATGCGAATTAGCGAAAGACAGTCGACTTCAGATGGCAGTGAAGTGCTGCATGCGTTCACTCGAGTGGGAAATCGGAAAAGTGCAGCAAGTGTTGATGTTATTTTACTTTGAGCCAGTGCTCGAATTCAGCATTCAAGGTGACGTCATCCCAACATATCCAGTTCTCAAGATGGCACAGAAAATTCCTTTTAGCTACTCGAGTCGAATGCAGCGAATCTCTGCTCTCGTGTGGCAACGTTAATAATTCATAGCGGCAACGGCAGCGGCTCATAATGTTTGTGTGCTGTGTGAATCTGGAATTTTGCTGCGCGGTCCCGACCTGTGCTGGCTTTCTGCGCGAGCGACAAAGTGCATGAATTCGTGCGCCACCTATGAATTTTTATTAGCTGCAGTTCGCCTTCTCTCTGCACACTCTTCCAGTGGCGATTGTTCTTCCTCATCTTTCATTCTCACATGGCTCTTGGCTTCACTTGTTCCCTCCGTCCCGCCCCCTAGCCTTCTTCTGCCACTCTATTCGTAGGCCTTGAACTGCCGTTGCTGATTCGCCGCAGCTTTTCAAGTGCCAACGGCCGCTGCCAATGTCGCCCCGGACACCACTTCGCTACCTTTTTTGTGCCGAGCGGCATTTGTCATATGCGTTGTTGTAAAAGTGCCAAAAGGCAAGCAACGAAAACGAAAGACGAAACAAAACGTGTGGAGTGGAGTGAAGAGCAATGCAGCTGAAAAAACAAAAACCAAGCGAGCAATGAAGCGGGAAGCAAGAAGGACATGGAATGTGTAATGCAATTTATTATGACAACGACGCGTTGATGCACATACACACCAACACACACACACACACATACACACACACACATACACAATCACATTCAGCAAGACAGACCGCTGCGCCTGCATAGAGGAAGGAGCACAAAAACTGAAGCATACTTGGCGGCGAACGTGCACTTGCAGCCCTCAAGCAGCCCCCAGGGATGTCTTCGGCGGGTTGACTGCCCACCCGCCCACTGTAGCTCTTCTGTCTTCCGCTGTGGCAGTCGACATTAAAATGCATGAGCAATGGCAGCTTGCAGCAGCAGCAGCAACAATGTCAACAACAACGACTCTTGCGAATGCATGTTGCCGCTGGCGTCGTTCGGGATGCGTCGCCTGCTGCCCTCTGCCGCGCTGTTCCGTCCCGTTTTCCCGTTTGTCTTTGCAATTTTAATGCTTTGCTACTTTATTTGCTTCGCTTCACTTTTTTGTTGCTTTGTTGTTGGTTTTCATTTACTTTCGCTCCTCTGTCTTTTCTCCTTTTCTTGCCCGTGGTATACGCTCATTCATGGCAAAATTATGAGCGCCAAGTGACGCGCACACTCTTCACTTTGTTCGTGTTGTTGCTATTGTTATGTCTTTCATAAATGTTTTTCGCTTAAAACTCGTTTTTTATTATCGCCAACAGGAGCAGCGACAGAATTTCGTTGCTTTCATATTTCGCCGATGAGTTTCTGGTCATTTCGTGTCGGCGCTTCAAATAAAAAAACGAGCGACCGTTTGTCGCTCTTAGTGTGGCAAACTTTTGCAACAGTTATTTGCTGCCTATTTTTAGGCGCACCGAATGCCATTTTCATACAAACCTATTTGCATAAAGGCGTGCGTCGTCTCCTCGCCCCGCCAGCGGCCCAAACTTAACAAACTGGGCCGCGCTGTGTACGTGCAAACAATTTGCGCCCCGCTGCGAACTGATGAAGTGCGCCCGACAGCACTGTTTGTGTCTCGTTTGTGTCTCTGTGTGTGTGTGTCGGTAACGTTTCAGCGCCACGTGATGCCAATTTGAGAAATTTAATTGGTTATTGTCAACATTAGCTTTTATTATTGACACAGCCAAAACAAATAAACGTAAACAATTATGAGCACCTACGTGGCATCGCGAGGGGAACAGGCGGGCGGGCGGGGGTGGGGAAGGCCATTTCAGATAATGAAAAACAAAGAAACAACACGCACACAAACACATAAACTACTAAGTTGGTGTGTTGAGTGTTGCAGTGTACGGCGAAGTCGACAGAAGCGAGTGGCGCGAAGTTTCGCTCGAAATCCAGGCCCAACGAAAATGCTGATTCGGCTTTGCAACGCACGAAAACAAGTATGACGCTTGAAAAACTTTGACTGTTTTGGCTTGAGACTACGAACTGAAATGTTGTACATTAGCCTTAAAGTATGCTTTGATAAATTGCTAAACTATTTCCACTCCCAATGTGCTTGGCACAACCCTTAGTCCTTCTCCGAACTGTGTGTTTGGTTTAAAGCATTTTTTTTGTATTGAAGTGTCTTGGATTTTGTTTTCTTCGGTCTAAAAACTGGAAAAATGTATGTTGGCAAACACATTTCCATCAAAATAACTGGTCGATTACACTACTCGACACAAAAAATGCTCCTAAACATAAAATTATTTTTTAGTCTAATTTTCGGCTGCTGAACATGAAACTGAAAATCAAAAAATTTTCTTAAGAAGGGATTTCGAAAAATCTTCGAAAAACATGTTTTCCCCTCTTATTTCAGTTATGAGCAAATATCTCGTAAACCAACCATCCGACTAACACATCGTCGTTCAGAAGGTAATTACCTAACCTTTATAACAATATATAGATTGTTTAAATCCAATGAGATTTGGGGAAGTTACTGACGATTAAAGTTGTAAAAAAGTTAATTTTTTGACCATTTTCAAAAATTATACATTTTCGAATGGTTTTTTTATAGATAAAATAAATGAGCTCCCCTGGTTTTAAGATCCAAAATGAAAGATATATATTTTGAGCAAACACTAAGCCTAACATCAATAGACTTGAAAGAAAAATTACAAAGTTATAATGCACGGAGTGAAAACACCAACTTTTCATTTATTACACTGTGCGAAAAATTTTTTTTATTTTTCCGAGACCCATCCAAATGTTGATATAGACGTGAAAGTAAAGGTCATTTATAATATCAGGGCATAGTCAGTTTTTCATTTTCTGACCCAAAAACCTTCTTAAAGGACTTTGAAATTTGAAGGATATACACATTTAAAATATTTTTTTTAATATATGCGGTAGTGCAATGATGAAGATATGGGTATCAAATGAAAGAGGAAACTTGACTTCTTTTAAATAAATTTTCTATTTTGAACTGGAAGGTATGAAAAATATAAAAATCTTGTAAATCAGTTGGAGATTAATTGAGTTTTTTTCATAAAAACTTTGAACTTTGACGCCGAGCCACGCCTTTTATGCGCGTTTCCCCAGGCAAAATTTTTATTTTGTTAGATGCAGCAGCCAACCCTCTATATAAAAGCATACTCATTTATTTTTTTCACGAGGGTTCGCTATACTGTTTTTATGCCTCGACGAAAAAGTGGGGTTTTTGGGACATTTTTGCGAAAACACAGTTTGAATGTATTTTTTTTTTGGATTGGTGACTTAAGCAAATTTGTTGGTTGTTAAAATATCTACAAACTTGCCGAAGAGAGTTAGGCGATATTCGGCACGATTTAGGACCAATTAGCATTTCAACGTTCCAAGACTTAAGCGACGAACTCGAAGGAAATGAGCGAAATTCAAAGTCGGATTTCTCTTAACCCTTTCCGACATGAAAATAAACCCGTCCTGTATGAATTGTATGGACTGTAGTCCAATATATTGGACATTGTGACTGAAAGGGTTAAACTAGAGCCAATCCAGCCAAACGGCTGGTGGATCTCAACTCAGTATACCTATAGAAAGTCACTCAGTAGATTCTCCCCATGTCTGAGTTTTCGACTCGCACAGTGTAATTATTCAGTGAGCGAAAAATAAAAATCGAAAAATAAGTTTTATATGTTAATTTTTATATTTAGCTTATGATTTTTACAGTCCCTTTTTTTGTAATTTTTTCTACCGCTATAAACTTTTATTTAAAAACTTATTTCTTAATTTAATTGAAATTTCTATTCTTCAATTCTAAATTTAATTGAAATATTTATTGAATTTGCGGAAGCTGCGTCATTTTTTCTACGAACGCTTTCAGTTTGACCGACGCAGTTACAAGTCTGAATTGAAATACTCGCAGTTTTGTGCATTGTAAATAGTTTTGAAGCGATTGCCGAATGCCAGCAAATGTTTCGATTTTCGATTTACAACGCATATATTTCATTTAAAACGTTTGCTATTTTTCCCTGTCGCACAATCTCGCCTGTCACATTGTATGTCGCTTTTCGCTTTTGTTGGCGCCACAAAAAGCACGCAACATTTGCTGCCAAGCTGCAGCTCGCCAACACAAAATGCGGCTATCATTCCGGCAGCGATAACGCTCCTCCACTCCGCCCCGCTGCCGCGCTGACAATATTTACTGCCCACTGTGGCGCATAGTTCAATACTTTTGTCACACAGCCAGCCGCATGTGACATTGCGCCAGCCCTGTTGTATGTGTGGGTGTGTGTGCTGGGGAGCGGACAGTGGGAGGGTAAGAAGTGGAAAAAGTTGTAAGAAACATTTTTATTTATAGTTTGCCAAGTTGTAGAAAAATGCATTACGCTGACTGGTGTGTTGGGCTGGTGTGCGGTGTGCGCGTGTGTGCGACATGTTGCATGCAGGAATTTCAATGGAAATCTGTGCGCCATTCATTTAAGTTGGCATGCTTGCTTGATTATGAAGGATGTGCTGCTGCTGGCTTGTGTGAGTATGGCAAGAAAATATAACTTCAGGGTTAGAAGTGGGCAGGAAGACAGCAATGCGTGCATCGTAAGTGCTGGAAGAGGGAGTTGAGAATGTAATCTAACGACGTGCAGCTGACAATCTCGGCGCACAAATTCCATAACGGCTCACCACCGCAAAACGAACATTCTAGCCGCATTGGGCAGCTGTGCAGGAATTTCTGTGAGCGTCGGCAGCAGCGCACAGCAAAATTGATATATGGCTTGATTTGGCGCTGCTGCACGAACAGTGTTGTGCGCATTCAGTCATCAAGTCTGGTTGCCGAAACGAAACTTTGTCCTTTGTTAGGGACACTAACTTGTTGCTGTCCGCGTGTGCGCTGATATGAAGACGTCTTGGCAGCTTCCGCTTCGCCGTTCGTTTCCGTGCGAATGCAATGGTTGACAATTTAATAATAAGTTGGACACTACTCAACTCAATTTTTGCTTTATATTTCTGCACAGTCTCGAGCTGAGTGAGCGTTGAGTGACAATAAGGAAACTGTTAGCGCGAGAAGATAATTCACTCCGAGCGAAATAAATCAATTTTTCCGAAAAATTTTTAAAAGTCGTCTAATGTGTAAATACCTAATACCGAAATCTCTTAGCCCGCCAGGTTTTCGCGTTTGCGTGGCGTTCATGTGGCCAGAGTGGATCTGAATTGGAAGTTAAATTGTTGGTTTTAACTTGGCGATCGAAGTGACTTTCAATTCTCTAAATTAACATAGTTTCTATAGTTTCCATTTCCTCTAAGTTTTGCCAATTTTCAGATTTTTAGTTTAGAAAAATATTTTGAATTAAAAGTGAAGTAAAAGCCTCAGTTGGCAAATTTTGAGAAAACATTAAAAGCGAAAGCACATCATTTCTTATTCTATATTCAAAGTTTAAACAACTTCTTGGTAATCATTTATTTTTAAAATTTTTTTTACTCAGTAGACTAAAAAACCGAAAATATGAGTTTACATTTTTTTGAGAAAAAAGTTTCAACTTTGAGCCGCTTTTGCACAGACACTAATTGATTTTTTGCACAGATTTTTTGGTGTTTTCTTAGTTGGAGTTTTTTCTTTCAAAAGACATCAAAATCGTGAAATTCTGAGACCATAAATTTTTTGAATTTTGTCTATGGAACGAATCATTGTGTGTTGTGCGGACTCATTCTCATTCTCATTCTGATCTTACTAAAAGTTCTCATCTTGCTAGCGATTATTTTCAACTTTCCACGCATTTCCCCCCCCCCCCGCCTCCCATGCACCGCCTTTTCATCGCATTAGTGTCGCCTTAAAATATGCAACACACTCTTCTAGCACTAAAAAGATGTTCACATCACTCGCAACTAATTTATGGCAATAAAAGATTTTGACCTTTCCCGCCCGTTTTGGTCTTCTCAGCGCCACGTGTTGCCTACTCGCACAACTTTGCGCGCAACTTTTCTCCCGTCTTGAGAGTCGTTTGTCAACTTCCGGCCCGACATGCCTTCACTCGCTGGCGCTGTTTCCGCTTCCGCTGAGCCTGTCAACGCCCGGGCGTAAATGTTAAGAACGGACATGCAGCAGTTGTAGGCGACATTTTAACGCACCCCACCCCCCTCCCTCCGGCGGCGCGAAAAACGGCAATGCGAAAGCGAATGCAAAAACCAGAGCCAACGGCCCGAAAGGGCAGAAAAATCGACAACAGCCAAACGACTGTAAGCAGTCGAAAGGATTTTCTTCCCAGGGCGCGCAAAATTATGCAAAAATTATGCCGTGAGGCGTGCCAGCGCACGGGTGGGCAGCAACGGCCCTTCTGGCACAAGTGCCGGCATAGAAAATGAAGTAGCAAGCGACGGCCGGCTGGGCTGTGTGCAAATGCCAGACGCCAGGAGGGCTGCAACCGCCCAAAAGAAGGCAATAGCCGCTGGCAAAAAGGCGGTGAGACAGCAAATGCTGACGCGGCGCCGGGGGCGGCCAGCATAAAAGTGTGCGAAATGACATGTAAATCGTGCTCGAGGATATGTGCGGCGGCCGCTGGTGCCGGCACAGCAAAAAAATAAACAAAAATGCTTAAAATATGCGCATTGAAGCGGCGGGCGGGAGGCGCAAACGGTCTTGCAAGGTTGAGCGACAGTGTGCCTTAATTTTTTTTCAAGGCGTTGTGTGTTCAAGGCATGTCGCTGTCGGCATGATTTTGTTTTTGCATTTTTGTGGCATTTTTCAACCGCAGACGGCCGTCATGTCTGCGGCGCGCTTTAGCGAAATTTTACATTTTGTGTAAATGTTTTTGATCTCAATTCAAACTTAATTCGCGTCGTTTCACTTCACTTTGCTTGTTTACGTTCGGTGCCCGCGGGCGGTGGCCGCCTCTCGCGCCTTACTGCAGTCACTTCGGTGTTAAAATATGCGTGTTAAAATATGTTTATGCGTGTGTGTTGTTGTTGTATGTTAACCGCGCTTCAAGCTTGTACACACAAATTTTTATGTCGCGGCTGCAGTCCTCGCGGCCAACTTTGACTCCTGCCAAGCGTCGAGGCTGCTGTTGTGGCCATAGCTCGCCGCTCTTCACTCTTTCCTACAGGCATTGCTCCCCCTCCCCTCTTTTTCCAACCCACAATGCCCTCATCAGCCACCATGATCCATCTTTCCATACCCGCAGCTCTTGTTTTGGCGCCCCGATGGTTCCGCTTCCCTCTTTTCACTGCTTTATTATCCCGTTTTCACTTTTTTTCTTTTTCAATGCCTTTGTCCGCTTCCTCTTCGCACTTCATATCCTTTTTGGCAGCGGCGAGCGTCGGTCCTTGTGCAATTTTCCTCGTTGTTATCGTTGTTTCTTGTTGTTGTTATTGTTTGCCGTTCCGCAAATTTGCATGTTAACATGTGTTCCGTGCTTATTTCTGCCGATTCGCCGCCGCCGTTGTTGTGCGCCTTCAAAGTTTTTTTTTCGTTTCAACTTTCTTGAAATTCTTCCAACTTTGCTGTTTGAGTTTCCCGCTTCGGCCGATGTGTGCCGCGCTTAGCGGTACATGTGTGTGTGTGTGTGTGTGCGCTCGTAATTATGTGTTTGTGTGCTTTGTTGCGTGCGCGTTTGTGTGTGTGTGTGTGTTTGTTTTTGTTTTGTTGCAAAAATTAATGCTGCCAAATGATTTTGTTGAACATGAATTGTTATTAAGTGCGGAAAGCTTCATGCAACAACAGGCGGCGGCCTGAGTGGCAAGTCAAATATTTTTCCTTCTCATTCTGGCGTTGGCTGCATGCACTTTGAGGCGTTCGGTGTTAAATGTCTGCGAGCAAATGTTACACTTTGGCGAATCGAGAGGAACGAGGAAATGTTCCGCATTTGAAATGCACAAAACTTCCGGGGATTTCATGCACGAACCGGCAATGCAGAAGTTGAAATCCTGGCCGGGAACACTTGCTGGATGAAGTGTTGAGTGCAAGCGAATTTAATTGAAATCCTGGTTGCTGCAGGTTGTTTACTTTTGGGGAATTTGCAGGTTATTTTCGTGATCCCTTCGGGTTGTTGTATTATCCATTGTTGCATGAATCTTTTTTGACTTACTTTTTTAGTTTGGATTTGTTTATCTTTATGTGTTCACTCCAATTTGTTTTTGCAGCTTATAGTTTAATATTTCCTGTCTTTGCTTCATCTCAAAATTTTTTGTCGTCTTACTTTCGTTCAAGTAAGCTCACAGTTTTTTTCTATTCTTCCTTTCTTCTCGTACTTCTTACGTTTTCTTTTTATAACTCGGCCCGGGGCCAAGTACTCGTGTCTTATAAACCCAGTCAAACTAGTTAAACTCACTCTCGACTTGTTTCTATTTTTGTATTTCTGTCCTATTTGGTTTCATTCTTCTCGAGAATTCATACATTTTTCGGCACGCGAAAATGTCTTTTCCTTCTCTTTCTCTACACCTTTTTTTCTTATTGAATTTCTTTTCTTTGTGCCAACATGTTCCTACTTTATCTTTAATGTTTTCTCGTTATTTTAAACTTCTTAAATTACTTCCTTGAAATCTGGTCCTTTCACAACTTTCTTTGGCCGTGTATGATTTCGCATTCTAAAAACTTTTTCCTTTGTATTTCCGGGCAATAAAGAAGTACATAAATTTGTAGAAAAATACCAAATTCAATAAACAACGTCAACCCCTTCCAGCCTCGACCCCCTCCCATCTCATGTCACTTGAAACTTATGGCATGTGGAATATTTGCTGCGGCAAATCAAAAAAGTCCTGTAATTGAGACATGTAAACATATCCTTCGTGCACACGTGTGCCCATGTTAACAGCGACAGGCAACATGATAGGAGGGGGGGGAAAGGGGTATATCGCTTCGCCTCTACTCCACCAGGTTAGCAAAAGACGTGAGCGTTAATTTTTGTGAAAATGAAAAGTCGCACATCAAAGAAGTGGAAAATTGCTCGAGACGCGTTGGGGCGTGTTGACGCAGGACAACAAAAGGCGTGAATGGAGCGTTGCGAGTGGGAGTGCAACTTGAAAGCAATTAACACGACAAATGCTTTTTTAAACTTCGCCAACAAATTTCTTCAGCCCCTTTATTCGCCCTTTATTTGCCCCCTCATCCCCCTCCGCCGCTCATAAGGCGGTAATTGCAGTGGCAACAATGGCAACAACAAAAGCGCACGCAGAAATAAAAGAATCCTTAGCGCAGTAATAATTTTGGCGTGGCCGTGGGGCGGCGAGCACTCGAGGTGGCCTGGCAGGAATTTAAAGTGGCACGTTGCCGTTGCCCCGCCTGATGCGAAGCGTGCGAAGAGCGTGTGGCATGTTAAATAGCGCCACGACGCCCGTCGTCGCAATCAGTCGCTTTGGCGCGTAGCATGAAAATAAATTCCAATTCATACGCGCGGCGCCGATACGCGACATGCAAAGGACAGCGCTCGCACTGCAGGTCGACACCCTGTTTCTGCTGCTCTGAATATTGCTTCGCTGTTGTTGTTGTGGGTAATTGTTGTAGCAACTTTTAATGCTCGGTTTTAGTTGTTTTTTGCTGTCGCTCACACCTGAAAGCGCAAAAAGCGCCTAGGCGCCAAAAGAGTGAATTCAAAAAAGAAGAAGAACAACAACAGCAGGGCAACGAAAGAAAGGAGCGACAGGAGGAAGAACAAATGGCTGAAATAGAAAGCGGCGCGGCGGAAAGGCTTTTCATAAAAACGGCAAACGCCGCAGTGAAGCGTACTGGAAGTGGCACTTGCTCGGCCGCTCGAGAAGGGGTCAGAGGGGAGTCGAAGAGTTGCGACAGGCTGGAGGCGGCTTGGGCGCAAGCACGAACCTTTGTACGTGCAATGCGGGCCGTTAGAGTTGAGTTGAATGAGTGAGTGGCGGAGCGAGGGAGGCGAGACTGCTGTGAAATAGGGTGAAGGGGTTGAAGGCGCTGTTGGGTATCGTTGGGTATGGGAAGCAAATCTAAGAAAGATTTACTCTCAGAATAAGAATTCGTGTTCAAGTCGATGATATTAAATGAAGAACAAAATTAAAAACTTAATGCAAAATCATAAACCATGCAAAATTTCCCTAAATTCTACGTCCTTGCTCGACAAAGTTCATCCAACAACGTTGGGCAATGCAAAGATTTAAAATGACGCTCCCGGTGTTCTCGTTGCTCACTTTTGGCAGCAAAAATTAAATACGAATAGGGAGCGAGTGGCAGAGCAGAAGCGAAGAAAAACAATGAAAACCTGCAAAACGGCGGAAGGCAGAAAAAATGAATGAAGGCAAAGCATTTGCGTGACTCTTTTGCAAGGAACATAAAAACTCTGGGGACACGTTGAGTGCATGTTACGAGGTGCACTGCGGCTCCTTGCAAAAATGTGTTCGTGTATGTGTGTGTGTGCAAGTTGTAAGTAGTCCTAAATGATGATGAGGCTAAATAGGGGGGAATGAAAGCGGAATATTACGCTGCCAGCAACTTTCCACTTAGGTTTGAGCGCATTCACACTGCTCGCTTATTAACATGCAGCATGTGGCATGCAGCATACATCACCACTTCCATCTGTAAGGCAGCACTGTGACTGCCCCCTGTCCTTTCCGACTTCGTGCTCACTTGCCGCCTCGCTGTGCTTAAGTGCAAGTTTAATGCGGAAAATTGGAAAATCGCTGCGACAGTGGGCCCTCCGCGCTGGCCGCTTGGCGCTCGAGCGGCGACCGCTGCTGCAGGCGCGACCCAGCAATTTTCCATTTTAATATGAAAGAAATTAAGATGAATACGTCTCAGAGTGGAGTAAAGTGCCCGCTCGATGGGCAAAGAAATGTTAAGTGCTGCCGGCAGAGGGGCGTTGTGCATTAAGTGGAGATGAGTGGCGCACGTGCCTGTGCCAGCAGCAGCAGCAGCACTTAAAGCGCCACTTCTCAGCTCGGACACATTTATGACTAATGCCAGCCAGAGTTGGCGAGTCCTTCGGAGGAGCAAAGTTCGCGCAATGCTTGGGGATCGCATTTGAAGTTGGGTCCTAAAAATAATCGCAATATTTGCAGACGTGTACTTTGCACTCGCCAAAGAAAAGACAGCGCTTGCCACATAAAAATCAGAACCTTGACAGTAATTTTCCGCTAAATATAATTGTGCTGCTTTTTCTGCATTGCATTTCTTCCTCCTGCACCCACATAGTAATTTATCATGGTTTTTTCTTTGCACGTTTCATTGCAGCATTTTCCGATAGATTGCATTTTAATAATGAGAAAAAATGCCAGCAGTGCAGGTCCTGCCGCCCGCACACACCAGTTCCCGGCGCGCTGAAGCGAGGCCGCCGCCAGCGCCGCAGCAGACGACTGCCACGTCACGATGAGCCAGCGGAGTGCAGCCTGTAAAAACAACTAAAAATTATTGAAAAGAAGGGAGAAGAGAGCAAAAATTCGCTTCAGCTGCACGCTGGGCGAAAGCAATAAGCAAGCAGCATTGGAAAAGGCGAAAAATATAAAAGAGAATTTGCGCTGTCATGCGATTTTCCATTTATTTATACAACAGCGAGCAATGCTTCGACATTTATTAATTTTTCTTTAATTACTAATTGCAAACAACAGCAAAGCAAACCAACCCAAACGCACAACGACGAGCGAAAAAGAAAATGTAATTTAAAAAATTGTTGTAGCATGCGAGGAAAAAGTGCTGCAAACGAAGTGTGCAAAAAAACGTTTGAATATTTGTTCAATTGACATGCGCGAAAAAGGCCGCAGAGAAGAGGCAAACAAATTTGAATGCGACAAAAAAAATTTCATAATAGGAATGAAGTGTCCACAGAAAAGAAAAGAAAAAATAGGTAAGTTCGGAGAAAGCATTAACAGAAATTTGTGAAGTAGCGGAAACGAAATGAAATCGACATTTATTCAAAACAAACTTCAGTTTTTAAAAAATGCACTTTCAAGAAGGAAATTTTGGTTTAAATAACTCGAAATATTTTGTCTATTGAAAACTTTTAGAATCATTTGCATTCATTAAAACTATAAATACTTGCACATTATTGCAAGCAATAAATTAAATTGCATGCGAGGAATTTTTGTTTAAATAACTCGAACTATTTTATTCATTGAACATTTTAAGAATCATTTGAAAAATCAAGATCATCCGAAATCAAAATATTTTCAAAAATATTGCATGCAATAATTTAAATTGCATGCGAGAAAATAGTGTACACAAAACACTGAACTCGGGCCGAATTTCACTTCATGTTTGATTTCATTTCAAAAACTTCACAATAAATCGTGTTATTGCTGGCATAGCGACAAGTAATCAGTTTATTTTTTTATTTTGTTTACAGCAACGGCAAAATTGTGAAAAGTGCGGTTAAAATACAAATTGTGAGTTTTTTTCTGAGTTGACAAACGAAAACAAAAACCGAAAACAAATCGAAATCAAATTCAATCAAAAATTGTGAAAGTTTTGCGGAAACGAAGCACGAACAAAAACAAACAACCAACAAGACAGCAGCTGAACTTTAAAACACGCCACAAAACAATCGCAACACACGCGAAATCGTAGGAAGCGACAATCAAACGCGGCAGCGCAGACACTGAATCAAAATTTTGCCCAATCACACCAAAACCACCACCACAACAAGAACAACCGATACCACCAGCAGCAGCGTTCGCATCAGCACAATGAAGACATCAACAGCCAGCAACAAAGCGTCCGACACAGGCAGCAGCCGTCGCCGGTGTAGCGCCTACACGACCACGTCGTCAGGCGCGAGGGCGCTTACACTGTATCTGGTCGCCGTCATTTGCGTGCAAGGTAAGTAAAACGTTGTCAACTTTGGCGTTCGTTTCCCGTCATTGCGCGTGTTGTCTTGTCGCCCTATTGGGTCCAATAGGCGCCGCATGTGTCAGGCGCGCGCGCGTGCCCAGGTGTGCCGCGGGGCGGGGAGTGCCCGAAACGTTATCGTTTATCGCCAGATAAATGTCTGCCATCGCTCTTCGCCTTCTTGACTAATTCGGCAGCGCGGACTTGGCGACGAGCGCTTGGCCGACTTTGATTAAGTCGCATGCGAGTTGCGTCATATTTATATATTTTTGTGCATTACCGGCGTCAGGCGAAATTACCAGCGAACATTTGTCATGCTTATCGCTGCGCATAAATACAAATGAATAGAACTTTCATTAGCGCCGCGGGACTGGGGATCGGGGACCGGGGACCGTTGTCATCGTGCGACATTTAAAGTTTAATTTCGCTGATGTGGCGCCGTCGACGTTGTGGCAAAAGGTGCTAAATCCCACAAACAGTCCGAATTGGCACTGAAATCGAAAACAAACACAAGCTTCCAATTTGCTGAACAACAGTCGGTAAATACTGTCGACGGCGGCTGCGGCGAGGGCAGCAACACGCTTGACATGGTTTCCCATTATGGCCAAACTTTCGACGACTATTCCGTCAACAATGTCGTTGTTGAAGTGTAATGGTGAGGGTGCGAAGAGGGGTGAAGGGGTGTGACAGGAGGCAGCTAGCGAGCCAATTTTTCTGATGTCGAAAGTGTGCAAAGAAAAGCGCCAAAACATATTTTAAAGAAATGAAAGTCGACAACGAATCCACACGCGACGCAACGACTGCGCGACTATGAGTTGGTCGAGGGAAAGCACAGCCGCGTTGAGGGAGTTCAGATGAAAGCGCAAATAACAGTCGGCATGCAAAAGCAGAAATTGCATAGTTGGAGTGGCCAACGTTTTTCAAAGTTGAAAGCGTATATTGCAGTTTGCTTTGCTGTTTGAAAAGTGTAGTAGAGCTGGTCGAGGAGTTAGTAGACTTTCTTCAACATTGCTCTTCAGTTTTGATCTAAAAATCTTCTACATGATCAGCGCTATTCGAGATCACTGGCACTTCGCATTGAAAGATTTTCAAAAGGCTTCTATTCTCGAATCTCTCTCAAGAACTCAAAAATGGTCACTCTGCTCGTATGCTGCACTGCAGCGAGTTAGGGAAACTTAACTCTTGGCGGTGGCCGAAAGACGAGCGAAGAGCGGAGGCGTGAAAGCTCGCTTTTTGTGACACTTTAATTGGCAGATTTTAATAGGGAAAACACCAAAGCAGAGAATGGAATACGAAAAGTGAAAAGTGCACAGCGCAAACACTGCAAGCAGCAACGCCGAGGGTTGGCCGCGACGCGAGAACGGCTGCCAGCCAGCGAAAGGTCAGCGCCAAGCATTGCCAACTGCTTGCAAATGGGGTCGACTGTGTGAGGGAGGGGTGGGGGTGGGGGGTGCGGGTGTTGGGCCATGCCAAATGTTGTTTTTCTTGCTGTTGATGCTGTTCTTGTTGTTGTGGTGCAGTGGCGAAATTGGGTCGGCAATGCTTTCAATTAAATTCATTTAGCGAATTGAGTGAGGAAACATAATTTGGTAACAAGTTGGCCAACTGGTGAGTGGGTCAGTCGGTTGAGGATTGGGGGTAGTTGCGGCAGTTTATGGAACTTGAGCGATTTAATGGCATTTAAAGAGTTGGCTCTGCTTTTAGTTCAGTTGGGTTTAGTTTAATGAAATTTCAGCCAATGTCAATTCGAGCTCGGAAAACCCGACATATAGTAAAAACTATATATAAAAAACTGAACATTTGTGAACCATGAAGAGCGCAAATAAATGGAAATAATGCAATTGCAACATGTCAGAAATTGACAAACAATAATTCCGTCGCGGCTTTTATTGCCGTTGTGCTGTGACTGCGGCTGCTGTGCCGCAGCCGGTCGCGCTGGGCATTGTTGCTGCCGCTGTTGTTATTAATGCTGTCATTGTTGTGGCGGACTAACGCGCATCCTCCGCTTCGTTATTATGTCATTTTTATTATCGGAAAACGACTGACAAATGCGAACTTCATTTTAATTTACTATCAGCTTTTTTTGTTTGTCTTTTTGCGCCGCTGTGTGGTTCTTGCATAATTGACAGCAAAAATTCAATTTACATAATTTAAAAACATTCCGCTGCATTTTCACGCATTGCTGCGTCGCGCAATTCGATTTATTTTGCCTCGTTGTTGTGTAATTTCTGCCTTATTTGCGCAGCATTGTGCAGCACTGGCGGCTGGGAGTGGCGGCGGGACTTGTGATTTTATCGGCGGCCATTAATTTCATATTCGATTTTATTAAAATGTTGTTGCGCGATTAGTCAACCAAATTGTGGCTATTATCAAAATCACAAAAAATTGGCGATTACAGTGTTGGACATTGGATTGAGCGATGATGTGCGATAGATGAAAGATGGAAAAAAGAGAAAATGAAAACTTGAATAAGATGGAAATGTGAAAAGGTGAAGAGAATTGTAGAGAAAAATTAAGAAGGTGTGCAGATCAGGTTAGAAAGGAAATGAAAAACGAAGAAAAGCAAAAACAAATACTTGCAAAAAGCAGAAGAAAGTATGAGAAGTGTTTGATAGGAGCAGGAAAATTGTTGCAAGAAGCCAATGGTTCACAGTCACAGGAATAGAAAAAACCAGCACAAGCTGGAAGTCAAAACAGTAGAATGAATTTAAAGGACTAATTGAATGAGATAGTAAAAGACTCATTCGTGGAAAAACTGTAGCGGCAATTGTTAAGAAAATTGAAGCGAAAAGCGTGAGAAGATATTATTTTGATTACTTCGAATTAAAATTTATAATTAAAAAAATTTCCAAATGTTTCATATAATCGCACATTTGCCATGATTTCTCGCCTTGCGACAGCATTTCGTTCACTTCATCATTCTTCCCTTTGCTTTGTCATTTTCGGCATTTCCGTTCGGCATTGCGCTACGCCCCCGTTGACGCGCTTCATTTACTTCTCGCATTGGCGATTGATTTGCTCCCCGCGCCCACCAACTCCGCTGCTGCCACTAAGCAATTAGATTACTTGAAATTAATACGTTTGCTCACAGAGTGTGACGAACGAGACACAAAAAAAAACCAAAAAAAAATTACCATTCTGGCAACACTCGTTGTGTTGTTGTTGTTGTTGTTGTTGTTGCCCTTGAGGCTAGTTCGCACTGTAATTCCGCACATTTGTCGCCAATGCGCTCGCAATGTTGCTTTTGTCAAAAGTAAAAAAATCGAACAAAGCCGCTTATTGACGACTTCGAGGGTGGGAATTGTAATTTGTCGATTTGTGTTTAATTTGATTTTTATGGCCAACGTTTCTCTGTCTCGGGTTTCGTGATTCATTGGGCTTTTTATTGCCATTTTTTATTGTTGGATTAGTTTTTTAAGCGGCAGTTTTTCCGTTCCACTATTTGAAGCGCTGCCGAATTGTCTAGTTTCATTCGCTGATGTCTTGAGTGTTGTTTGTGTTTTGTTGTTCGCAATTTGCCACAACGCAAATAATAAAAATTCGACTGCGGAAGTGGTGAGATCACTGCGTCGAGCTCAGGTCTGCATAGTTTTTGAGTGAGTCGAAACTGCCGAAAGTTTGCAAGAATTTTGTAGAAAGCATAACATTAAAAGTGCGCTTCTCTCCGTTTGAAAGGACTTTTGTTGTCTGCGTGCAGCAAAGAATTCACCAAAAATAATTGTTGTTCCACTCGAAATTACTCAGCTGCAATTTCTCACTTCCGCCCAACTTTTGTTCATGTTTATTTCACAGAATACGAGTAGTGTTTTCCTGCGGCCACCATCGACAACTCTGCCACTTCAGTCACCTCGACACAATGCTCCACGCACGCACACACGCACGCAAGCACACAGTGTGACATAAATAAAAAACTTTGTCCTCGGCGATAAAATACATTTTTAAATATATTTAGAAGTCACGTAAACTAATTTCAGAACAGGTATGTTCTGGAGTGTTGTGTGTGTGTGTGTGTGTATGTGAATTGTGTTTGGGTGGGCGAGCCGCAGCGAAGACGAGTTTAGGCCAACTTTTTCGTGCAACATACGCAATGTTGCAGGCGTAAACTTTTTTAATAAATTTTATCATATTTGAAAATGTTGTGATTGAACGGGAACACAAACGCAAAATAGCTAAAATAAGAAGGGAACAACACGAAATAATGTGCGGAAAATGCAAATAGAACGAGGAATGAAATTTAAATAAACAAATTGTTGCGAAATTTAAATCAGTTTGATAAGTAAATGAAATTGGCAATAAAAAGCGACCAAAGTAACAACGAGTAACTGAATAAATATAGAATCAGAAAGTTAGCAGCGTACGGGTACAACATAGGAAACGATTGAAAGCAGCGAAAACATGGCATACGGTGGGAAATGGAAGAAGGAGAGCAAAGGACATACATCGATATGAAGAAATTAAGACGGTGATTGTTCTTTAAGGGAGAAATGGAACGAAGCAGACAAAGAGCGATTAAAAGAAGAGAAAAAGTCAAAAGATAATAGAAAGATAGGGGTAGATAGATAGATAGATAGATAGATAGATAGATAGATAGATAGATAGATAGATAGATAGATAGATAGATAGATAGATAGATAGATAGATAGATAGATAGATAGATAGATAGATAGATAGATAGATAGATAGATAGATAGATAGATAGATAGATAGATAGATAGATAGATAGATAGATAGATAGATAGATAGATAGATAGATAGATAGATAGATAGATAGATAGATAGATAGATAGATAGATAGATAGATAGATAGATAGATAGATAGATAGATAGATAGATAGATAGATAGATAGATAGATAGATAGATAGATAGATAGATAGATAGATAGATAGATAGATAGATAGATAGATAGATAGATAGATAGATAGATAGATAGATAGATAGATAGATAGATAGATAGATAGATAGATAGATAGATAGATAGATAGATAGATAGATAGATAGATAGATAGATAGATAGATAGATAGATAGATAGATAGATAGATAGATAGATAGATAGATAGATAGATAGATAGATAGATAGATAGATAGATAGATAGATAGATAGATAGATAGATAGATAGATAGATAGATAGATAGATAGATAGATAGATAGATAGATAGATAGATAGATAGATAGATAGATAGATAGATAGATAGATAGATAGATAGATAGATAGATAGATAAAGATAGATAGATAGATAGAGATAGAGATAGAGATAGATACAAAAGATAGAAAAGATAGAAAAGATAGAAAAGATAGAAAAGATAGAAAAGATAGAACAGATAGAAAAGATAGAAAAGATAGAAAAGATAGAAAAGATAGAAAAGATAGAAAAGAAAGAAAAGATAGAAAAGATAGAAAAGATAGAAAAGATAGAAAAGATAGAAAAGATAGAAAAGATAGAAAAAATAAAAAAAATAGAAAAGATAGAAAAGATAGAAAATATAGAAAAGATAGAAAAGATAGAAAAAATAGAAAAGATAGAAAAGATAGAAAAGATAAAAAAGATAAAAAAGATAAAAAAGATAAAAAAGATAAAAAAGATAAAAAGATAAAAAAGATAAAAAAGATAAAAGAGATAAAAAAGATAAAAAGATAAAAAAGATAAAAAAGATAAAAAAGATAGAAAAGATAAAAAGATAAACGACAGAAGCTAAAAAGGAGAGTGATAAGGATAGCATAGACAAAATGTTGAACAGTTCGATGTCAAGACAACTGAATTAAAGAAACAACACAGTAAACTACGCGAAAAAACAACACGAAGTAGAACACCAAAATGATTCATTGTACATGTTGATGATTGCTTTGTAGACTGAAGAGCCAAATTCAAGTACTCGGTGGGAAAAAACACAAAGTGCGTGAAAAAATTGAATGGGCGGAGGAGGAAGTTGTTGTGGGGAACCATACGAATGGAGTAGAACTTGTGTGTCTTTGTGAAGTTGCAAATGTTTTTCAATAAATAAACTTTTCTGTTGACTCTGCATTATGTGTTTCGATATTTATAAATATTTTGACAGCAGCAGAGTTTTAACCATATGGAAAGAGCAACAACACTTTACTGCATAACAGAGTTCAAATTTGAAACTTTCACAAAATTGTGCCCGGAAGTAGAAATATGATGGCAGGGTTACCACTTTTGCAAAAGCAAATGAAAATAGTTTTTGTCATTTGTATTTTTGATTGTAAATGTTAAGTTTTAAATGAAAGAAATATTAAATTAAAATACAAAATTGTAGAAAACTGAGCATTGTTTCCCAAAAGTTTATCTTTGTGTATTTAATACTACGAAAAGTTTGCCACAGTAGAAATTAGCAAAGCACATTTGGCAGAGAGCAGATTATGAATAGTCAGAATGTGGAAGTAAGCCGATATATAAAGGATTCTTCCACTTTGACAATGAGCAGCTTGCACAAATTTTACAAATACCACAACTACAAATAATCCCAAGCAACTGCAATCTGTGGCAACACTGCGCTTTGTTGATATGACTGCGTGCTTTGTTTTGTGTCGTAAAAAAATAAATGTTGCTCCATTTTAACTTTTAACTTTATGATTTTATTATCGCACGCCTGAGCAAGTGGCCACAGTGCAAGAAAGTCAGCGGTGACTGCCAAGTGTGACGGCGGCGACAAAAACAGTTAGGAAACACAAATCGCCCTGACATTTCTGGTTGTTGTACGTTATGCAACAACAAATATTTGCCGTAACATCAAGAGCGGAATTGTTGCGTTCAGTTTTGCCGCATTGGCTGTTTTTTTATCGCTTCGTCGAAATTTTCAATCGCTGCCAGCAGCTCTTCCTCGTTCTGGCGTCTCCTGTTTTGCTGTCCCCTCGGCAGACGCTTCAGTTTTGTAGACAAATAAATTTTATTTTCATTTTTTGTGCCGCAAAGTTTCTTATCGCCAAAGTGTAGCAGGGAACAGCGCCCAGTTCAACGCATTCGAATTGTTTACAATAAAAATTTACGTTTCATAAAATTTATAACATTTTTACAATTTGCAAAGTGGCAGAACAACAACACCGATACGACCGTTTTTTCCCAACAGACAATGTTGAACCCTCGCGGGAAACGTTGGCAATGATGAGTCAACTTTAAGATAACAAAAATATTTTTAAATAACTTTTTGGCTGTTGAAGATTTTAAATTTGCTGATAATCGAAGAAGGTGACACAGGGCGTTGCATTTGGAAGCAACTTTTTTTAGCTCAGTGCAAATGTATTTTTTCCTGCTGGGTCTCAGTGGGCGCTACCACTGGTCGATGTGTGTAAGCATCATGGATCGCTTCCAATCAGGGAGAATATGTGCGCCGGCACACTCATTCACACACACACAGCCACAAATACACACATAAACAGAAAATCAGGAAGTCATGGGAAAAGTTTACGACGATTGCCTCGTTGATTATGATGAGGATTTGATGTGATTTTGGAATTCGCTCGCTCGCTTTGCATGTGTGTGAATATAAAACACGCACACACGCTCACAAGCGCATTCCGATTTATGAGTTTTTGGTCATAAAGATATCGACAAACTTTTCCACTTGTGTGTTTGGGCGTTGGGCGCTGCCGCTGCGCTCACGTTTCTGCGGGTGCTGCCGTCGCTCAGTTTAAGCCTTTCTTGACCGCCGTTAGAGCTTCCTTCCTCCGCGCTGCTCCTTACAATTTTGTGCCCCACCTCCGCATTCTGCTCCAGACTGACCCTGCCTGAGCTGCTTCTGCATGAATATTGCCGATTTGCAATAATTCCTCGCATAGTTAAGATAGCCAAGGCCATTCCTAAGTTGGCTGCTCCGGAGCCGCTCCGTCCGGCAACGGAAAAAGTCGAACGCAAATATTTACCCAAATATCTGCCGTCGCAAGCGAGCAGCAAGAAAAGTTTTTGTTATTTTCTGCTTTTTGTCTGCTCTCGATTTATTGGCCAAGTTAACTTTCAGCGCACTCGCCACGTCGCACACTGCCGTCGTCCGTGCGGTCAGCTGTCTGCCAGCATATGTGCGCACATATGTTCACAAACAATGTGTGTGTGTGGGCTTGTCGCGTGGCAGGCAGCATAACGGTGGCCACTTGCCATGATTGCCCACCGCCGCTGCCCCACCACATGGCCGACGAGCTTTTCTGAAGCGGCTTATAAACTTCCGTTTCCACAAGTTTTTGTATTAAATAAATATGTGCGCTTGCTTCAGTGTGTCTGTGTGTGTGCATGTGTTGCGCTGCTTGTTGCACGAAGCTGACGAAGCTGCTGCACTTGCTGCCATTATATTTAATTTTTCGAACATTGTAAAACTGCTGCCTCTTCCCCGGTTCGCTTCGCTTCAGCATCGATGAGCACTCGGAGCAGTTTGGCAAATATTAGATACATGCTGCAGCTCTCCTCTGCCGTTCAGTACCTCAACCTGCTCACTGCTGTGGTCCGTGGCACCGGCAGTACCGCATCACTTGACCCCTAAACACACCTCTCCTGTCAGTGGCAGCGAGTGAAGGGTTAATCACAAAATGTTGCCAATTTATCATTGGTTATTTTTGTAAGCGGCGGCATGTGTGTTTGTTTGTGGTTGTGATCGTCCCGTATTAAATTACTCAATAACATTTCGTTGGCCGCTCCTGCACGGCGCCCGTTCAGGTGTGGTGCGGAGTGCAAAAGTTGGCGCCTGCAGTGCATTTTGGAGTTTCGTATTTCATGTTTATATTTGTGGCAATAATCGGCAACTTTTCATGGTTGCGCAACTACAACAAAGTACTGAACTCAATTTCCAAAATTGCCATGGACGAGCGCGCCGCAAGAGGCCGCTCTGGTCAGCGCCTGTTTGCCGTTTGCTGGTCGATTGTGCAAACTTTGATTCGCAAGCCAAATTTACGCAAAGCATTAGGCAGCTTCCATGCAGCGTGGCCGAGTCAATGTTGACGCTGCCATTTATGCGCAGCCTATAAATATGCTAACAAAAGTGTTCATAATACTCGTACCGAAGCAGACAAATAATATTTGAAAAATTGCAGAAACTTGAATGAATTTTTAATTCAGCGATTTAATTGGATTTACAAACTAAACATCGACACAATTTGTTTTTGCTGTTGTTGTGTTTTCCAACTCTCATCCTGCTCTTCTCCGAATTTGTATTTTAATTACGTATACGCCCCATGCACCGGCGGCATAAGGGCGGCCACTGCGTTGGTCTTTGGCGCGTGTCATAAAAGACAAGTGCGTAGCTACAACGCACTCACACACACACATACATACACACCAACGTTTAAGTGAAACTTTTAATTACCCATTGTCAAATTTTGTAAAATAATTCAATCGATATGCGCTCAATTTAATGCGACTAGCAGTCAGCACGACGCTGTGGCGCCGAGACCCAAATAATTACACTGCAGAGAAAACACCACAACGAAATGTGAAATATGAAACTTTTCGAAAAAATATCGAAAAATGGAAAAGTTTGGACAAGCAGCAAAAAACTGTGTAGTGCTCGGAGCCAGCAAAGTGCGCATACGAATCGGAAAAGGTGAGCGTAACTAGCAAAGCGACAAAAGTTTAGTGGCGCCGTAAAGTCGGCAAAGCGCACCGGTCGTCGACAGCTGACACAGTCGGCGTGGCGCGCCAGACCAAGTTTGTGGCGGTTGGGATGAAAGCAAAAGGTGAAAATGCTGAACATTTAGCTTCACGTTTAATTAAATTTTAAAAGTGCTCCACGTTCCACTCGCCTTCCCTGTGCGCGCTTCGTGCTGCCGTCAAAGCTATTCAGCGGATGTTAACTTCATGCATTCTCGCTTGATGCTCAATGCCACAGCGTCCCGCGGGTGATGCTCGCGCCGACGGTGGAGTGGCGGCAAGGGAGCGCGCGTGTAAGCGAATGGAAAAAATCTGACACCAACTTTTGCAGTGGCACAGACCGCACACACACATACACACTGGTAGTCGAACACGTTTTTGAACAGTTGGCGTTGCTGTGAGAGGGTGACGGCGTGTGAGAGAATGCACTGAATAAATTTTGTGCGCACACCTTACGCCTTCCAGCTTTATGCGCGCGCTCGCTTTGGCAGTGGGGAGCGTTGCGAAGTGCAGCACACAGCGCTTGCAAAGTGGCAAAGCGAAAACGAAAGCGGCGAAATGAATGGAAAAGTTTATTTGTCGACTGATAAGGCACACACACACACACGCGCGCGCGCGTACTTGCGTAAAAGTGCAAGTAAACGCTTTTTGTGCTTTGTTATCTAATATAAAGCAACAACAACAACAGTAAGGACACCGACAATGGAATGCAACATACGAGAGCGAAAAGCCAATGTTGGCGCTGAAAAATGATGCGATGCAAAATGTTGGAGCGAGCCGGCAAAAAGGGAGGCGGGGGCCGAGAAGAGGAGACTAACTAAATGGAAATTTTTGATGGCAATGGCATAATGACTGCAAATAATATTCTCTTTGAGCGCTTAAGCATTCATTACATAATGTGTGTGTCTGTGTGTGTGTGTGTGTGTGTGGTTGCAATGGCCACGAGCGTTGCATTGATTTTGAAGCTGAAATTTCATTAGCGCTGAGTATGTGGACCCTCAAAGGCAGTGCTTCATAAATGAATTGAAAGTAGCTGCTAGTAGCAGAATTCAAAGCGAGGCGGAAAAATTGAAACCTATAGAAGAAAACAGTGTGAGACGAGTGAAAATGAAAAAAAAATATTATTAATTAAAATCTTAATTTTCAAATTATTTAAAATGTTTACACATTAGAATGGGAACGTCTTACGTGGCGTATGAGTAATATTAACTTAAAAGGTGCATCTGAGACAACTTCACTCGAGCAAGACAGCATATGTTCACGTTGCTATGGCAACAATGAGGCCCATAGTAGGGTGTAGTCGATGTAGAAGCCGACCGTTCCAGCTATTTATGCTAAAATTTTGTATAAATTACATTGGAATTTCAGTTAAGTAGTGAATAATGTTATCTGCCCAAACTATCATAATATGAAAATATTCATATGAACTAAGACTCAGCTCCAGCAAATGTGTGTTGCATGTTTCTTTATTCCATTTCAAATTTATCGAACCATTTTTCTCATTGTTGCAATATGTTTTCGTATGTCTTCGTACCGCCTCTTGCGTTGCATTGTAGCATGTTGGCTAACAAGTGGGCGTGGCTATATGCTGTCCTGCATGCAAATAAGTCCATTAAGCGCGAATGAAGCACACACACACTTGTTGAAACGACCAATATTTGAATACTTCAGAAGGGCCACGGGGCGTATGAGCAACATTGAAGAGCTGAGTGGTCATGCATTGCACGCGCGTCGGAGCAGCAGCAGAGTTGCATGTTGCCTGCTCATAATGTGCTTACGTCCACCGCCCGCTCCGCAGTTCCCGCCACTTTCAGCGCATTTGCCGGCAGCGTAAGATTTTATTTATTATGCAAATTAGAATTTCTAATGAAATTGATATTTAATATGGATTTATGTTTGTTGAGTTGTTTTTGTTTGCACTCGTGTAGGTGTGTGTGAGTGCGTTGTGTACGAGTCAGTAGAAAATTAACCAAATGAAATGCTTTCTCGCTTCGCACATTTCTATGAATTATTTCATTGAATTGTGCAGTTGGCCACATGTCTATGTGTGTGTGTCTGCGAGAGGGTCGACGGAATGCATTTAATTATTTAAGCACACACAATGTGTGCGTGCGTGCGTGGTTGTTTTGATTTATACATTTGCACTAATGAGATTTGTTGGCAGCAGCAAGGACGCAGCTCCTTTCTGTGTGTTGTGTGTGAGTGTTGTGTTTGTGTGCTGATGGCATTCAATGCTGCATTATGCCATTTAAATTTCGAAAGGCCAGAGGCGCCGTTGTGTGAATGAGAGAGAGAGCGCGCACAAGATGCAGTTCGCTTCTTACCAACAATGCGGACCCGATGAAAGGCGAAAATATTCTTAAGAGTGTTGTTTCCTGCAGAGCAAACACAGCTTTGTGCACTTGAAATAATTTATGCCATGCAAAAGTTAACAAAAGTTTGCACTTTACCGAACAAGGCAAACTAATTTGCAGTTCTGATTGAAGATGACCGCAATCAACATTGCATTGTATCGCAAGCGGAAGTGTCTGATGCACTCGAAGCCTCAGTTATGCATAGCTGCGGACTAGAAGCATTTCATCCCCTTGCGGTTGCCAAGCGTGGTAACCCCTGCGGCAGGTTAGTACTGGTTTTGTGCTGCCTCGACCACTTCCAGCTGCTTTCGCTGACACTGGAGAAATAGTTCAAGTCGAACATTGCCAACTGTCATTAATTTTAATCAACCAGCAAATGTTTCGACTATTTTCTTGCGCTTGTCTGAGTCGATAGCTTGTTTTCGGAATTATTGTTTCCATTCCACATAAATCTCCGCAACAAAGGCGAGTCCTTCCCGAACTGTGCCGCTTGTCTGGTCCGCTAAAGCTAATATCTCGCCTTGAAGGCTAATGCGGCTTGCTTTATTATTTAAGAGGCATTTCGTTTGCTTTTCATTTTTCTCCATTCGAATGGGAGCGCGCCTGCCCCATTGCCCGCGCAGGCATTTTGACCTTTTAAGCTGCCAGTCAACAATTGCTGCCACTTTCATCTTTCAATAATGCCACAAATGCCGTGCCGCATGCTTTAAGCCGCAGCGCAGTCGGCGTGTCAGGGCGCTTTGCGGCACAAGGACCCAGTCGGCCGGCCGGCCACTGCTTAAAATGTCAACTGCCGCCCCGTGTCCGCTTGTGCCGTCTCTGCCGGCTGCGTGTGTGCTGCATTATTGTATATTTTTTATAAATTATAATCATGGTTGTTGGCTAAGCACAATGACAGCGGCAGCGGCCGCTCTCAGCGCTTTGTGCTCACGTCGGCTCACATGGCCGGATTATGTTGCAAAGTTTTTGACCCAAAAGGATTTAATGCGCTTTGTGTGGCGCCGGTTGTTCGTCCCTATTTTTTTTTTTAGCAATATTTTCCCAATCCCTGACTGGCCTATTACTTGTGAATGTGTGTGTGTGTGTGTTTGTGTTCATGTGTGCACATTGGATTGAATGTCGTCGGAAGCGAGCAAAGGTTCTAGTTGTGTATCCCAACATGTCTGCTTTTTGTTGAGCTTATAAAAAAATTGTTAAGGCATATTTTTAGGCGGCCACTGCTGGCAGAATTTTGCTTGTTTCTTGTATTATTATTTTTTGCCAGGAATTGTGTTAGTGCCTTTGTCGTTAGTTGGCTGGTTGCTTTGTTTTGTTTTTGTAAACAGAAAAAAAACACAAAATGAAGGGTCAGAGGCAGCGAGGAGAAATGTGAAGCAATGACAGCGAGGGTACGGGGAAATGTAAAGCAAGCGACTTAGGCGAAAGCGGGCATCGACAAGTGGCAGCGGCAACGTGCGTGAGGCCGTGACCCCGGAAGCTACAGGTTTATTTGACAACAATGGCCCTCATAATCGATGTGAGTGAACGGTGGCGGATGGGCGGCTCATGCTGTCAGAGCGCTGTGCGTTGCATTAGTTATGGAGCTCTTAAAGTTATTACACGGCGTCATTTTTTCAGCTCGAGTGGTTCTAATGGTTTCGATTTACTTTAGCCTACTTTCAGGCGATTGCCATCAATTCAATTTAGTCACCGGCATTAAATTTGTCCTAATGTTTGGGTCAAATTAGATTTTAAACAACCAAATAAATATTTGTTGAAATTTGAAAAAAAAAACACAAACAACCGAAATGGTATTGCAAACCTCTCGAGCGCTTTTAATTATCTGCACTTCACATTTCAAGCGATTCAACTCTAACGTTGGCTGCAATTTGCAACGCTGCCCACTTCCGCTCTGCCCAAAATGTGGCCGTTGCCAGCTTAGCCGCAAATTTTTGCGGGCCGCATTTTAGTGCTTATCCTGCACTCGTCCTGCCGTACGAACATTTGTGCTTTTTAATTTCTACAGAAATTCCAAACACTCGATTTTTGGCATTTTCTTGCCACTTTCGCACCAACTCGACTGGTTCCAGTGCTGCGGTTCGCTTGCAGGTCAAGGCGAGTCCAGGCAGCCGTACGCCACACTTTGCCCTCCAATTTGTGTCTGTCGGCACTATTCCCACTGCCGCGCTGCCCTTTGCTTGCACTTCTTCGTGCCGCTTGTCTGCCGTCTGTCTGTGTGCTTGACTTTATTTGCTTGTTGGCAAATTGTGGCCGACAAATGCCTTTACCTTCGCACCCCCCACGCCAGCCGTCCGTCCGTTCAGTTCAATTCCCTGCTCGGCGGTAAGCCAACGTATCCCTTTTGGTATTCCGAGTGCGCATTTTCCTATTTTCTCATTCCGTGTTTGTGTTGGCTTTTTTGTGGGTTTGCTGTAGTCTGCCACTACTTTTTGTTGTTGCATGCATTTGTCTCGTGGGTTTGTGTTTGTGAGTGTGAGTGTGCGTGGATGTTTGTCGATTTCATATAAATCGTGCGATAAGTTTACTCCATTTCAATAGCCCGGCTCGTCAGTCTGTCCGTCCATTTGGCTAAGAGCAATTTTGTGATTTATTCATTTGTTGACGTGCTGAGGTTATTGATTTGGCCTGTGTGTGTGTGTGCGTGTGAGTGCCATTGTAATTACGTGTTTTTATCTTATTATCTCGTTTGGCCACTCCGCTGCCACCGCAATAGCTGCGACTGCAGCGAGTTGAGTGTTGCTGGCGGTCAAACAGCAATTCCACAGTGTGGCCTCAGGCGCTGTGTGTGTGTGTTTTCTGTTAGTGTTGGCATGCAAGTTGGCTGGTTTAAGAAAGTTTATTTTATTTTTTCAAATTATTTACCATGTCTTTAAATTTCGTTTCCATTCCATTCATCCGCTGCCAGGCCATCAACACAACTTGGAAATACTTGTCAACTTACACGCACTTTCTGTGCTCCCCTTCGCTCTCTCTGACGTTTCACCTGCCTCGCGTCTTTATGCAAATTTCGCTCAGATTGCGCTTGTAAAGCAGCAAGCGAAATCAGTGTTGCGGCCCACAAAAGCAGTTCAAAAGGTTAATCGACAACACCGCAAATATGCCTCCTCCCTCGCCCCCCCGCCCCCTTCGACCAGCACCTTTACCCTGTCAACCTGGCGGCGGCAGCTTCATTCGTGTGGTCTGCGAGTTTGCCGCCGGCTGACGCTGCCAGCCACAACAAAAAGGACACTTTCTTCTGTTCGTTGTCTGTGCGCCGTTTTGTCGTCGCCCACAGCCCGAGACGCGCAAACAAAGCGCCCCGTTGCCACCGCAACGCTCTTTGACTCTACGCCTCCTTACTCCCGATGAACGCTCTTTACTTTGACTTTTCCTTGTTGTGTTGTTGTTGTTGTTTTTTCGCTTGTGTCTTTTCTGTTCCTCCCAACGGTAAATATAAATTAATTTCAACTTTTTAGCCCAGCAACAACATTATCAACTTTTGTGCCCACCGATCCCATCCCTCCTGCCGCCACTGCGGCCACTTGCGCTCATGGCCCCGTGCCCCGTTACCCGTTACGACAAGGTGCAAGTTGAGGGCAGCCAGCCAAATTGTCCCGCAGGATATGCGCTGCGCGCTCGCACTCGGCTCATATCCTGCAGTTGTTTTGCTACTTCATTACATTATTCTGCCTGGGGGGCCATTTGAGTTTCCCCCGTTATCGCAGCGACCAGTGTTGTTGTTGTTGTTGCTATAGGTACGAGTATTTGCACGCGCGTCCTTTTTGCATGCAAATTTCCTACGCAATGCTCTTCGGTACTGCGGAGCTGTTGTCTTTGCTGTTCTCATTGTTGTTGTTGTTGTTTGTGCATAATTTTCCCACAACTCAAGGCGCTCCCAGCGGCCCGAGACGACTGAGTGGGAAAGGATGCGGCAAAACTTTCAGCTGGCTGGCGGCCGGCGGCTGGAGAAGTGCCAGCGCCAAGCGGTGGCCAGAGGCGACTGCCATGTCTCAAGGTTAGTGCGTGCAAGTGTGTGAGTGTGTGCGATCTCCTCGCAAACGCAAACACAACTTTCAGCTAGACAATTCTGTTTTTATGCTCTTCAACCTGCAACTTCACTGTCCATGTGTTGCAATGGTGGCAACAACTGTGCGGTGTCCATTTCGAGCTCACTCAGGCGTTTTACATACAGACCAGTGCCCCTTCCGGCACGTTCGCGTCTCACTTGTGTCCTTTGCGCTCGCTTTCTTGCTGCTTCTCGCGTCGGTGCTTTGTGCCATTTATTAAACTTGCAACATTTAAGTAAGTAAATTTTTCATGCTGCAGCAATTTGCGTGTTGATGTTCTGCTTCTGCTTCGGCTTTATTAAGTTTTCATTGTTGTTTTTGCTTCGATGCAAAGTAAAACAGAAGCTTCTTTTCCCTTGGTGCAACATTGTATTGCATGTCCAGTGGAGTTCATTGCATTCAAGTTATTTCATTTGTTAAGTTTTCTTTTAAGTTCTGGTTTGTTTGCTTTTGTTCCCTGGATTCATTCGTTTTTTTCTTTAAATTTTGGTGCCTCATATCCTTTTTGGCTGAGAGGTTTACAGTCATTTAGTTTTTTTTCAATAATTTGCTTGCGTGATTCTTCTTCAACGAATAAATGTTGAACGTATAAATGTTTAAGTTAAATATATCTTGATTCTTCTCATACTTACTCTTCACATACTTTTTACATATTTTCCTCTATGTTTTGCGAATTTTCAGGTTTTTAATTTGGAAAAATATTTTTTATTAAAAGTGAAGTAAAAGCCTCAGCTTGGCAAATTTTGAGAAAACATTAAAAGCGAAAATGGCCACATCATTTCTTATTCTATATTGAAAGTTTAAGCAAATTCTTGGTAACCATTTATTTTTAAAATTTTTTTACTCAATAGACTAAAAAACAGAAAATATGAGTTTCAATTTTTTGGAGAAAAAAGTTTCAACTTTGAGCAGCTTTTGCACAGACACTAATTGATTTTTGGGAAAGATTTTTTGGGATTTTCTTAGTTGGAGTTTTTTCTTTCAAATTACATCAAAATCGTTAAATTCTGAGACCATACATTTTTTGAATTTTGTCTATGGGACGAATCACTGTGTAGTTTTATTTTCCTTACTTTACATTTCGTCTTTTCTCAGCATTTGCTGCTCCACACTACTTCTGGTTCACAATTTATTTTACCTTGAAAACCTTTATTGGTTCTTGCACATCCTTCAACTCGGTTCCTGTTTTTGTTATTGCACCATTTCATATTCCCCAATTATTTCTCAAGGGGACTAATTGTTGAACTTGTTGAAATTTTGCTGTGCCGCAGCCAACAATAAAATGCGCCAATTTGGCGTTTTTCTTCCACTACGAATCGAAAATTAAATATGTTTAAAGCGGTTTTTACGTCGAGTGCACGCGCCACCGAGTCCGCAACCAGTTTCCGCAGCAGCTGTTAGACCGCGGCAGGGGGAGGCAGCTGCTTGGCAACGTTCAGCTATCGCGAAAAGGCATTCGGCGAAGCGCATTCCATGGCTGCTGAAGCTGTACGTCAGCGCGGCGGCGGCGGGGGGATCGAGTGGCGCAATTTATGAACGCTTGTATTGATTTTCGCGTTAAACTAACAAAAGGAACGTTTTTCATGCGCTGAAACGCGCGATTGGAATTTATTATTGCGGCCAAATGAGCCGTGGAAGGGAGAACAGCAGTACATCTCAGTTCAAATTTTGTTTAAAGCTGTGGAGTGCGCTCCAGCTGCCGCTGGTGCTTCAAAGCACAATTCACAAGTGCATAAATGCCGAACGCACTCACACACACACGCACACACACAAAGCCATCAGAACGCGGAGAAGCGGAAGCGGGCAATGCGCTTCGAAAAGAATGGCATCATTTATGGCTGCACGAATGCTGGCCGAATTGTGAAAACATCAGCCATGCCACTCAGTCGCTCGTATCAGCTGCATACCCTCAGTCGCCGCTGCGCACACTTTTTGTTTCAACTCTTCAATCGCGCCTGGCCGCTACATAAACGAGCGCAGCGCAAAAGTCAATGCTTTCCGCCCTCCGCCCAACATCCGCTGCGCATTTTTAAAGCGCAAAAATCGTAATGGCGCCCAGCTGGTGCGGCAGCTGAAGCGCCGTAAAAATTGGCGGAATGCTGCTGCAACGCGCAACGACATGAAATAACGGGTGAATTTGCCAAGTTGCAAGCGGCAAAAATGCGCTCGTTATCAGGCGGCATTGGCGGAGGGCGGGGGGAGCGGAAGGCTGCGCGAATAACGCTGGCGATTTACTTTTATGTGCGCTTCCGCGTTCGAATCACTTCCCGCCGGCCTTGAAGCGCGAACCGTTTTTCTGTTGGTCTGTTGTGCTGGTTGGCGCGTTGCTGCGTGAAACGGCCAAATGCAGCCACACACAACGGCTCAGAGTGGCTGGTGGCGGTGGCGGCGGGGGTTGGGGTGGGTGATATTGAGAGATTGACTAAAGCGCACTGTGTGCTTTGTGCTCGCGCGTTTGCATAACGTCGTTTGCTGCGCGAGTTGGGAGCCAAACGCATATTGCAACTTGCAACGTGGTGGCTGCACGGTCACGTTGGTTGTCGCCAGCGGCATTTTCAGTTTGTTTTTGGTTGCCACAGCCCTGTTGCGGTTATATTTTGATTTGTGAACCACAAATGGCAACAACTGTGACAGCAGCAAAAACCAGGCCAATAGAAAGCAAAACAACACAAGTGGCAACAACAGCAATGTCGGAGGCCTAAACCTATGCAATGCATTCGCGACGAATTGCTCAAGGAACGAAATTTTTCTGGTTGATTTTTCAGAGTATCGAAATTTTACGTAGTTATACCAATGGAAGGTGAATTTGATCCTTTGCGCAGTGTACTCGTTCACCTGCCTGAAAGTATGCTTTGAAGTTGAAGTTTCAACCACAATCGTTCTCTACTTTAATCTTTGACGCCATTGAATACTCAAACAAAAACAAAAACAGGAAAGTAGAGATGCTTGTGCGCTCATACAAAAAATATTAAAATGTTTCTTCTACACTTTCGATGGGATGAAGAACACGAGTCCATGTCCTTTGAGTGCCATGAATTTTTTAGTCACTTCAAGTATGCAGATGTCCCAGTGCCACTCGCCGCTCGTGTTTGGGGAATTTTCAAAGTGAGCATAAAATTTTATGTTGCTGCTTGCGGCAGTCCTTGCGCAAAGTTTCAAATTCGATTTTTCCGCTTTTATCGATACGCAATTTACAGCAACACTAACAGAAACTCACTAAAGCCGTTGGGCGCAATTCGAACGTCGCTCAAGTGGCAATTTTGCCTCTCAGCCTTCGAATCGAACGCTTCGGTTCGTCAGGGCGACTTTTGGCGAAATGTCGGTTGGGGGCCACATTAATGACACTTTTGCAGCAAACAACAATCAGCATTTAATCAGCTCCATGAAAAGCTCATTTATTACCCCACTTGCCTCGACTTGAAACCCTTTTTCAGTCGCTGTCGATGGCGGCTGGGGCGCAGGTCGACCGTTTTTGGCGAAACCGAAAAAAATAATACGCAGCCAACGCTTATCACAAATGTCACAAAGTTTTCAAACAACAAGTGTGTCCATGTGCGTGTGCGTGTGTGTGTGTGCGTGTGCCGTATGTGTCGCTATAAATGTTAAGCGCATGTTTTTGCCGCCCGTTTGAATGTCATTTAGTGCCATGACACATTTTGTCACATTACAGGCGTCACGGCCACAACAACTACAATGAATTTTATGGCAAAAGCAACAATAATAACGACAACGGCAACAAAAATAACACCAACAACAAAGGCCAGCTCGACCGGAAGGAAAAATTGTGTTACGTGTTACACGACGTTTTCCTATCGCTACACGTCCGCCCACACACACACACACACGCACGCACACAAACACACTTTGGGGGCGCGGGGTATGCGTCGAGCGTTTTAGTTGAGTGCACCCAGCCACTTTTTGCACATTGTTGTTGGTTAAGTTTTTGTTTGTTACGTTTCGTCCGGCGTCCACGTGCCAAATATGAACAACAACAACAACATTAAGTAGCAAAAATAACAATAGCGAGAATCCCAACAACAACAAAAACTATGTCACTAAAAACTTCCGGTGCCGGCGTCGACATTAGCGGCAGCGGCAGCGGCAGCGGCAGCTTACCGGGTAATGCGAAAACCAAACACAACAACAGCAGCGAACGCCGACGTACTAACACACTGACACACATGCACGCACACACATACATATGAACGTGTATTGTTAAAGAGAAACAGCCAGAAAGCAATAAGCAAATAAACAAACAAGCCGCTTGGCATAGCGCGTCGCGACCGCTTCAACTTCGTGGGCTGGCGCCACGCGCGGAGCAGAGTGCAAGGACACGCACGCGGCCGCCGACACAGTTTCGCGGCGCTCTGGGTTGGGCAAAGTGCGATGCAGGTGAGAGAAGAGTGAAATCGTTGGAGGCAGTCGCCAGCGAATGTTGTTATTGTCGGTTTGCTATTTTTGCCGCCCTTCCATGTTGCATGGTAATTAAAGGTGTTGGCCATAATGAATCACCAATGAATTTACTGTTGGCGGCGCGCACACAAACATACAACACATTCACTGGACATAAGTGTGCATGTGTGTGTGTTTGTTGTTTGGTGTTTGCTTTCTTGTTTGGTTGTGCTTGCTGGAATTGATAAGCGTAATTGAGAGTTCGGCCTAAGCAGCTGACGTGCGCTGGCCCACTGCCTGCGCATTCATGGCCGCGACGGCGGCGGCGTGTGTTGTATGTAAATGTTGTGCACGTAGTGGCGGCCGCGGGCGTTTGTTGCGCTGTGTGCGGTGCGTGCGTGCGGCCGGCGAAAAGAGATCGCAGCCGCAGCAGCAAATGGAAAGCAATAAATAGCAGAATGCGAATTGTGCTGCCGCGGGGAGAAGGCCGCGGCATGGGCATGGCAATAAATTTCGATTTAATTTATTGAAAGTGCGCTAAATCGGCTGTGGTGTATATCATTCGGGCGATTATGGTCGACTGCTGGCAAAGCATTAAAGTATCCATTGGGGGCAATGCACAGTGATTCGTTGCATAGACGAGAAATTAAAAACAAATTTATAGTCTCAGAATTTAACGACTTTGATGTGATTTGAAAGGTAAAACTCAAACTAAAAAACCTTCAAAAATGTGTGCAAAAAATTCATTAGTGTGTATGAGACTCCAGACTCAAAATCTCCTTGATCACGTACCTAAAATTCATTACTCTAACTTTGCTGGTTCGAAAGTTATTTAAAAAAAGGCGGAATCTGCAAGTCTAATAAAGTAAAAAAATTCTAATTTATTTGCGTATCAGTGTTTTAAATAATAAATAGATACAAAATCAATTAAGCAAGAATAATGAAATTTTGACACGTGATCAACGAGATTTCGAGTTTTAACATACTTACTTTTCAAGAAAATACTACACAAATTTTCAAGGATATAAAGGATTAAAATTTTCAATGGACCTTTTTCATATCCTTTTTTTACAAATAGATAAAAAATCAATTTTATTTAAATTCTTGAGTTTTTCCTCTTTCAGTTGATATACATAACGAGGTTAAGTATTTTTTATATTTTTGTTATTTTTTATCCCCTTCAAAATTTTGAAGTCCTTTTAAAAGGACAAAAGATGTAGAAATGAAAAACTGAGGACGCGTACCAAAAATTCATTACTCTAACTTTGCTGGTTCGAAAGTTATTTAAAAAAAGGCGGAATCTGCAAGTCTAATAAAGTAAAAAAATTCTAATTTATTTGCGTATCAGTGTTTTAAATAATAAATAGATACAAAATCAATTAAGCAAGAATAATGAAATTTTGACACGTGATCAACGAGATTTCGAGTTTTAACATACTTACTTTTCAAGAAAATACTACACAAATTTTCAAGGATATAAAGGATTAAAATTTTCAATGGACCTTTTTCATATCCTTTTTTTACAAATAGATAAAAAATCAATTTTATTTAAATTCTTGAGTTTTTCCTCTTTCATTTGATATACATAACGAGGTTAAGTATTTTTTATATTTTTGTTATTTTTTATCCCCTTCAAAATTTTGAAGTCCTTTTAAAAGGACAAAAGATGTAGAAATGAAAAACTGAGGACGCGTACCAAAAATTCATTACTCTAACTTTGCTGGTTCGAAAGTTATTTAAAAAAAGGCGGAATCTGCAAGTCTAATAAAGTAAAAAAATTCTAATTTATTTGCGTATCAGTGTTTTAAATAATAAATAGATACAAAATCAATTAAGCAAGAATAATGAAATTTTGACACGTGATCAACGAGATTTCGAGTTTTAACATACTTACTTTTCAAGAAAATACTACACAAATTTTCAAGGATATAAAGGATTAAAATTTTCAATGGACCTTTTTCATATCCTTTTTTTACAAATAGATAAAAAATCAATTTTATTTAAATTCTTGAGTTTTTCCTCTTTCATTTGATATACATAACGAGGTTAAGTATTTTTTATATTTTTGTTATTTTTTATCCCCTTCAAAATTTTGAAGTCCTTTTAAAAGGACAAAAGATGTAGAAATGAAAAACTGAGGACGCAGTATTACTATGTTTGGTCTCTGGTTTCACGCCCATATGGATTTTTTCCAGTGTGAAAAAATGTTTCCATTTTTGTCGCACGGTGTAATATTGAGTACAAAAAATCTGAAAATACATGGTTACCAAGAAGTTATTAAACCTTTCTATATAAATTAAGAAATGTTGTGGCCATTTTCGCTTTTAATGTTTTGTCAAAATTTGCAAGGCTAAAATTTTTAAATTAAAAATCTGAAAATTGCCAAAACTTAGAGGAAAAAGTATGTGAAAGTATGTTCCTGGATTTTTTTATTTTGAGAAGCATTCTTTCTTTGTCAAATAAAGTAATTAGATCCCCGATATCTTCCGATCTTTTTCGATAAAATTTTATTTTATTCATCCCTAAAAGTATGCAATCTGCATAAAAAACGAAAAACCGGCACAAATGCAAACAAAAGTGATACAACTGAACATTTTTAATTTTTCAGGGAACGACTGTTTTTTTTTAACCGTTTTTTTAAATAACGTTCAGACCGTTTAGTAGAAAATCCCTTCAGATTATGCTTTAACCCATTGCTGCCTAATGGGTAAAATTTTACCCATGAAAACTGACGTTTTAAAAAAAATCACAAAAAAGTTCGTGGTAGAGATATCTCAAAATGATTGATAGGGATGGTTGGAGTAAAGATGGAACTATCTCAGTCTAGTGGAGGTCACCCTAAAATTCCGCCATCTAGCTAGAGTTACCAGACTCCAAAAATTGTGAATTTTCCGGAGGTGGAAAATGTGGCGAAACGTAGAGGCCTTAGAACTTCACAGATATCTGCCTCCTAACTCACCTGTAAACAATACTTGTTTTGTTCTCGTGTTTAGCTGATCACTTTAAAAAGTATGGAAAAAAGCCACCATTGCTGCCTAATGAGTGCAAAATACCCAATGAATATCTCAGCAATGTGCAGAGAGAGAAAGCTGAAATTTTGTTTCTGATTATTTTGGGTCAATTCCAGGTTGTGTATGAAATTTTATCAAAATCGTATGGGCAGAACTGGTACCCGGCAGCAATGGGTTAAGATAAGTTAGGAAGATTTTTTTTTATGTTACACTAGAAAATCCACAATTTTGAGTTGTGGCTTTTTTGATGATATTTTAATTCAAAGATAACCAAATTATTTTAAGCTATGCCACTTTTTCTGAATTTAATAATTATAAATGACAGTTAAAAAGTTGAAAGAAAAATTCTTAAAATTTAAAATTAATTTTTTTATTGGAAATTAATACTTAAATTGTTACAACTTTACTTAAAATTAACTTCAATAAAAATTTCTTTCGTCAAAAGTGTCACAACTTGAATTAGGACTCTTTTGCATTGAGCGATCAAATAGCATAAAACTTCTCGACATTAAGAGAGACCTAACTGTATTTTTGCAACAGTTAACAACAACAAAATATACTGAACTTTTTCTTATTGGTAGACAGATGCATTGTGCACAGTATTAACACATAAACCCGAAAATGAACAATTTTGAATTGTATCACTTTTGAAGTGGGTGTGCAATATTTACTTTTATTATTATAATTTTTTTTTTTTTGCAAAACTGCAATTTCTGTAACTCTTTGCAATTGTAAACGTTGGCGTTTCCGATTAAATGTAAAATCTGAAAAATCTAGCAAACACGCTACAGCTCCTTCTAATTTTGTTCCGCAGTTGTATGGAGTCGAATCACTGTGCAATGCGAGAAACAGCTGTTTTAGATTAAGTTGCTTGAATTCAACTACGCCATGACTAATTTTTCTCATATTATCTTAAGTCTTTTCTCAATTTGTTCACGATGCTTTCTAGCATTGCTAACCTCTAAAGTTTCGAGACATCTTCTCCACGTTCTCCCATCTCTTTTATGTGCCTTCCGAACTTTTTCTCTTTGCCTAACTCGCCTTCATTCTTCTCTCGATTCTCTCTGGTTCTGTTCTTTTGCATTCTATTCAACTCCAGCTGCCGAATATGGTTATTGTTTTTAATTAAAGCGAAAATGTGTAATGCGTTCAAGGACACAAAAAAATAAGACTACTAAAAAATCTCCGCTTAAGTCGCC
Source organism: Melieria omissa (assembly GCA_963971225.1). Taxonomy (NCBI): domain Eukaryota; kingdom Metazoa; phylum Arthropoda; class Insecta; order Diptera; family Ulidiidae; genus Melieria; species Melieria omissa. The sequence continues at coordinate 57,428,080 of OZ020267.1, read as the reverse complement.
ATTTAATCCTCGCCGAAAGTACTTCAGCGCTCGCAGTTCGCTTGTTCCGCTTTCATTGCCGCTGCAACGTCGAGCGTTGTGGCATTTAATTTTTTAATAAGGTGGCACTCGCTTCCCACTCTCCAACATCGCCACTCGTGTTCGCTTCGAACTCGCCCACTCAGTTGTCGCCAGCGCCGGCGTGTCGGACGCGCCGCCAGCCCGCATCATCATTCGGTTTAATGTGTTTTTATGGCCTCATTAAATTACACTTTATTGCTATAAAAATAAAATATTATGTGATAAAATGCCACGGCATGCCGCAGCGGCGCTGCTGGCGGGCCGAGCTAATAAAACCGACGAGCGGCGGCGACGCAACGCTAAATGGCAGCGGCATCGCCAGTTGCGCGAGAATCATTGCAAACGGCGGCTTATGCAAAGGTGAATATTTTCGGGCGGCCTGCGTCGAGGCGATGCGCACTTAAATGCCGAAATGAGTTTTCTATGAATATGCGCATTTGTTGTTGTGCAGTACTTTGTTCGGCCGCTGCTTGCAACATTGTCAAGTTGCAAGCAGCCAAGTAAGAAGCAACGGCGAATTTTTATGTGCGCGAAAATTGAGCGGGCAGGGGACCAAGTTTTTTACGAAGGGCTTTTGTTCGGCAGATTAAATGTGCATGTAAGCGTGTGTGCGTGCCACACGGACGGCGTCACACAGCGCCCAGAGCTAACGGATTCGCAAAAGAAGCATCAAATTACAGGGAGAGCGAAAGGACAAACAGCAAACTGGGCCAAAAAGGGCACTGCGCGAAGTAGAAGAAAACCCCAGTAACATTCAGAAACATCACAAATTACGCACACACACACACACACATACGATCATGTAGGTGTGAGTGTGTGTGCGTGGGTGAGCGTTTGCACTTTTTCAAATTAAATTTGAATATATTAGACTCACTCGCACCGGGCATCGCTGCTTCTGTGCACGTTAGCCGGTTGCGATTTGATTTGTTTGCTGCCACCGGCGCACACACACACACACACTCGCACATCCGCATAGCATACAAAAAGTGCTTTAGTAGAGAACTCCACTCTGCCATTCTGACATAAAAATTCGTGTCACATCGGCGACCGAAGTGCATTTGGCTTGTGTGCTAAATTTTTAAGTAATTAAAAAAAATCGTTGCTCTGTACACACACACACACACACACAATCAAACGCCAACGCTAAAAGTGAAATAAAAATACCACACTTTGGTTTGTTTTTCATTCTTTGCTATGGCAAACATTATTTGTGCTCCACATTTTACATGTTGATTTCAATATTTTGCACTATTTGCAGCAACGGAAATGGAAAAGTGGAACGCGAAATGCTTTTGTGTGCTGGCAATTTCGAGGATGCAAATTAAAAAATTAATATTTCAAATGTCCGATGAAGTGATGGAAATTCCACAAATGTTTTAACACAACTTTGATTTGGCTTTGGATTTTTTAAATTCGCAAACTAGCAAAAAATGAATAATTGAGTCGAAAGCCACATAAAGCGCTAAGCTGGTTTTATTGTTTGAATCTGAATTAACAATGAAAATATTATGAAAAGTTGCAAATGCAAATGTGACTGACTGATTCGTAAATGCCTGATGGGTTCATCCACATTGTTTTTCTTTCAATTTTCGGCTGCAATTGCAGCGCAAACATTGTAGCAGTGCCGCGGCTGCAATCTTTCGGCTCGAAATTGTGTTTTCTGGACTTTGGCCGCCTTTTGTAATTGGCAGCCTTCGCACTTCGCCAAGCGGCCTTTGCAAGTGAAATGTTTGTTTGCAGCAAACCTCGCAGTTGTTGCATTTCTGCAGCACAAAGCGTTCGTCTGCTGGCAGCTGTCCGGCGCTTTTGCCAGCCGCTCGTTTGCTTTTGATGTGCGTATGCGATTATTTGCCTTTCCCTGCACTCCTCGTTCTCCTCTGTGTGGAGAATGTGAATGCTTTGCATTGCCATTCTTCGTCTGTTTGTGCTGGCAACAATCGAAAATGGCTTCAAACGTCGGCCGTCGACAGGAATTTTCTGCCGATTATTCAATCGTTCAAGTGAAATTTTTGCTATTGGAAGAAATGCTTTAACCCTTTCGGCTTTGTACTTTTTATCAAGTCACATTCTCAAAGCAATTTCAAACCAAACGTGAATTTAACAAATCTTAGAACAAAGTGTGATTGACTTAGGGAATGAACGTAGCCTACATCCAGGCGAGATTGAGCACTTGTTGTGTTGCAGCCATTTTACTTTTTGAGCAAACATGTCGGATGCCCATTGCCCACTGCCTTTGTTGTGCCGCTTTCCGTGCACTCTTCGCCAATGTTGCCCATACTTGAGCCACTTAAATGCTGCACGCTTTGAAAATGATGGGCTTTATGACATATTTAAATCAATTTTGTACGCTTACATTTTTACGGCGCATTTGCTCGCTCGTCAAATGGGTGCGCACACTTTCAGCGCATTAAAATTTATATTTGCAAATATTTGCCTTCAGTAACCTTGGCACTTTTAAACGCGTTCGGCGCCATTGTCAGCGTAGGTATCCTGTCTTGCCCTCCTGGCTTCTGCTCCTTGCAACTTATTCAATTTCGTTGCTTGCTGGTTGTTTATTTTTATTTCTGCTTAATGCAATTGCAACGGCCGTTTTATCTGTGTGAGTGTGTTTCTTTGCATGTTGGCCTGAACCCAAAAGGGATTTGCATATGTAATGTCTTGTGCCAACTCTTTCTGGACCGTCTGCGATTCTCTTTTTTTCATATTTTACTCGATTTCAAAAAGTTTGTAATTTATATGTTCAAAGCTTCGAGCAATTGACTAAACTTCAATGCGCGCCACCTCGAAAAGCTGTGCGCAGCATGCAACATAATTAACATAAATAATCGTTGTTATTACAAAAACAGCAAAAATTAATTGTAATAAACAAAAACTACAGCAAAAGCAGCAAAGATCTGATAGCCGAGCCGATGTGTTGTGTGCTACTCGACACTCGCCGGTGCTGTGAAACTCTCGCCCCAACAATATAAATAATTAAATTGCATGCAATATGTGTGTGTGTGCGTGTGTGTTGCTGGAGTTATTTGACAGCTTTGTTATGCAACAACCGTGCGCGCAATTACCATCCCCTGTGCCCTTTGCTGCTCCCGCTGCGGCCGATAAGGGGATTTGGTTGCAGCATTGGACGCTCTTTCACAACAACCGTTATTTCGGTGTTTCGGCTTATTGATAATAATGCACAGTGGGCGCAATGACCGCGGGACACAGTGGCACACTGGTGCGATGCTTGTGAACAGTTTCGGTGTTTTCCACGTGATTAGTGAAATTATTAACATGTTTATTGCACATTATTTCGGCCCATTGAGAGCGGGAATAATAAATGCACCGCCACAACAACAATGGCAACAACAATAAAAATGATTGCACAAACATTGGTCGGGATCAATGCGAGCGACAAAGCTGCAGCTTACAAGTTAATAAAAACATTAGCAAACATGGCCACACGAACCAACACACACATACACACATAACACACATGCACATTTTTGATTTATGATGAGTGGAACAGAGGGGGTGTAGAAGCTATGCTGGAGTAAATCTGAAGCTACAAACCTCTGTTTTTTAATTTGGAAATTGTGTTGAATGGAAACTTTGTGTTTAGAAAAATTTGATTTTATTGGTTAACTAATTTTGCTAACAGAAACCAATGGTTCTACTTTACTTTGTAGTGGGTTGTGTCTTCAAGCCGACAGGAACCATTTCACAAAGCCTACTCCCACTATTTTAGTGGTTTTGAGACATTAAGCAGAGAAGATAACGATTGTGTCTTGCTGACAGCGGCCACCGTGGCACAGTGTCGCGATCCCATATAAGCCGTGGCCAAAAATACTTAGCGTCGTCCTATCTCTATGAAACTTGGTGAAATTATTTTCGTGGCGGAAATTAAGAAATTTTCGAAAAATCATTAAAATTGGACCACTGCCATGCCCACCTCTCATACGAAAGGAACTGTAATATTGAAATAACTTGCTTAATATTAGTGATAGAATTATGAAATTTTGTATTTGTGTTTAAAATAATTACTAAAATCTGACACTAAATGAGCGGTTTGCCACGCCTACTTTCACAAACATTCGTGTTTTACTATAGGGTGTTTTTTTTAGAGGTTTGTTTTTCGAATAGAGATAAAACTGGCATTTTGTGTTCAAATCTGGCAACTCTAATGTCATTTATGTTCAGTTTGGTTTGCCATTTCATCATGAACAGGTTGACAAAAGAACAACGCTTGCAAATCGTGCAAATTTATTTCGAAAATAATGGTTCAGTTCGCGAAGTTTACCGCAAGCTCCGTCCATTTTATGGTCGACATCGTCCATCAGAGCAATTAATTCGGTTAACCATGGGTCGTTTTCGCACTACGTTTACTCTATGTGATAATACGGATCCGCAGAGATGTCGAACAGTGCGCACCGAAGAAACAATTGCCGCTGTAGAGCAAAATGTTGAAGAGGACCCGAATGAATCGATTCGCCACCGTGCACAGCAATTGGAGCTTTGTCCATCAACTTTAAAAATTGGACCTGTAGAATTGGCTTTATTCGAGCCAGCCTCGGCGGCCACATGCCCGAAATCATATTTAAACATTAATGGCATAAAATTATCCTTCCAATAAAGCCAAATTGATGGACATTAAAACGATTTTCTTGTGTTTTATACCTCTAAAGTTCTATATCTCTAAAAAAAACACCCTAACTAAAACTGTATTTTTAGAAGGCTGTTTACGTAACTCGTTCCACGATGTACTTTTAATTCGTAAGCTTTCTAAAACCTTAAGTGGGCGTGGCAGCTGGAGCATATTTATTAAGTGGCCAAAACTTTTCCTTTATGAATTCGTGTATTAATTTTTTCAGCTTGTGATACCATGTTTTGGTATAAATGTTTAGATTTTTAAAGTGGGCGTGGCATTTTGCCTACTTTTGATGATACGAAGAATGTGTCAACGTTGTCCTTTATATAGCTCATCATTGCAGCAGCTGCTTTGCCGCTACTTTCGTTGTGCGTCGACAGCCATACTTCGAAAAAATCACAATTGTCGACTGTAGGTGCCACTACAAAAAGTAAATGTTTAGGTGGGCACGCAATTTTTGTTTTTGTTCATGATTGACATCAGCGCCCGTCTTATCTTGAATTTAATTTTTAAGAAACTCAAGTTTTGTGTGCCGCTTTCTGGCTTCAGCTTTACGCCACACTTCAAACAAATCACTTATTTCTAGCGTCGAGCGTCACTAGAAAAATGCGAATAACAACCAAATAAGCATCTATAAGCAAAAAATTACTCCGGATTATGTTAATACATACTTTTTTGAATAATTCACAGTTGAAACTAAATAAGTGGTTTTTGACGTTTTTTAAACTTTTCTCCACCAAACTGTTTGTGCTTTGTTAGAAGCAAAACGAAAGACGTAATTTTTCAATGTAACGGGATTTCACAGTTATTTCAAAACACAAACCAAAAAATAGTACTGCCATACAGGAAAAATTCCAAAGTTTTATTTAATATATAGCATGACTATATTAGTACATAAATTATATTTTTATTTGATTTTTTATTCAGCATAAAGAATTATCCAAAAACTTATCCAAACGAATGCATATTTTTTAACATCAACTTTGAAACTATATAACGTATGGGGAATGAAATATGGACAAACATCTTTATGTCCACAGAATTCTTATTTTCCAAAATTTAATGCTGACATTTTTACAGTACAAACTACGCACACTTAATTTTAATTACGAAAAGGTTTTGTTACCATATCTATCGGATTTTCTTATATTTAGGGACACTTTACGCATCGCCTTCTGAATACCCTTTGTATCAATTTGCCGCAGCTCTGTTTTGATCTTAACATAGCTAACAATGAATTGAAATTTGTTGCTTGATAACCTTTTCCGAAGACTTTCCTTTTCAAATTGGCCCAAAAAGTCTTTAGCGGTCTAAGCTGTGGCACATTTGGTGGATTCTTTTCTGTTGGCACGAAGCCAAAATATAAACCCCTTAGAGCATCTTGGGTCGCCCGGGCATAGTGTGACGACGCCAAATCAGGCGAAAAATACTTGTCGATGAGTTTTTTAAAAAATGGAAGGCATTTTTCAATGTAAACGTCTTGATAAACACAGAATCGCTCACGCCGCGTTTGCTTATTGCAATTCAAAGTAAAACTTTCCCCGGGTACTTTGTTTTCGACTTACATTTGACTTTATCGGGAATTTCAGTACCTGCAAGCTTGAAATAATACTTCGGGGTCCATTCATTTCCTTCGACCGTAAAATAGGTCTCGTCATCCATGATGCAAATCTTCCTTGATTTTGTAGCAAACAGATTTTGGGAAAGAAGCCGTAATCGATGGCTGTTTCTTGATTTTCTGTGACAGTTGGAGCAGTTTTTTCCCCCAATTTATCAATATTCATATCTTCTAAGTCTTTTTTCACCGTTTTTATCAACTTGGTACTTTCTTCCCAGTTCCCTGTACGATTTTGCAGTATGACTTGCAGTTTCGGCCTTTAATTTGGAACATGTTTTAGAATCTTGCAACGCACATATTTTTCCACTACCAGACTTCCTTTCATTGGATTTTCCACTTCTATAAGCTACAATGGTCTTGTAAATAAATGATTTTTTTTAAATTGATTTTTTAAAACTAAGCTCGCTGAAGTAATGGAAAATTTCACTTTTCTTTTTGGTTGGAAAATCTTCGCAGTATTTGTAAACCAATTTTTGACAGTCAAACTCGTTCAAAGACATTTTCATACTGAATTCATTTCAGTAGTCAACTGATATGCAATTGCCATGACAACTAATAGAGTATCGTAAATTTCTTACTTCTCTGTTTTGCTCCTACTTTTCCCATATGTGTAAATATTTGCATTTGAAATTTATTCCCATACGTTAAAAATGGAACGGAAAAGAATATTGAAGATCGGAAAACGGATTTCTCTTAGTTGATTCATTTAGTTTATCTGTCGACTGTCATATTCATTTTAGTAATTTTGTAACATTAATGTTTGCCATTTTTGGCCGCACTCGCGACACTGTGCGTGGCCCACTGTGCGTGGCCGCTGAATGAATGAGAGCAACCGTCTTGCTCTCTCAACAGACTTACGAAACGATCTCAAGTTTTAGTCCACATGAGCCCAAAACTGGCTGGTTGAGTCACTCACTCAGATCGACTACTGCCACAAGTGACACACATTAATTTTTTCCACCCTGCATGGGTATTAGTTGATATATGTATGATTGTGGTGGGCAGAGAGGCCTCGTAAAAATCAAATATGAGCACCAACACACAGAAACGGCGGTGCGTACGTGGCGTTGCGCCACACATACTAATAAACCGCAGAAACTCACACACAGACAGACGCTGCTCACTTTTATGTTAACATTGTGGTTTCCCTTGCAGTCCTTTTTTTCGCACGTTCTTTGCCTTTTCACGGCTTTAGTTAATGCTTCGGCCGGGCCAACATATTCCACAGCCGTTGGCGCCATCGGCTGCCTGCTATCAGCGGCGCAAAGTAATTAAGCAAAGTAGAATTCCGTTCCATTAAGTAATTTCGCTGTCCAGTCAAATGTGGGCGGACAATGCGGGCCAGGGCCGGGGGTTGGCGCAGTTCAGCGTCCACCGCACGGTCGGTCGTTAGTTGGTAGTGGCTGTGGTCAGTGTTGTTGTTGTTGTTGTTGTTGTTGTTGTTGCTGGCATTATTATTAGTACATACACTATCGGCTGGCTGCTGCTGCTGATGTTGTTTTACTTAGCGGGGCTGCTGCTGCTGCTGCTGACTCTTATTCACTGCCGTAATTTATCGCCAACTAAATGGGTTTTGCGACCGCACCAACAACACCAACAACTACGGCCAAAGCAGCACACAACACATTCACTTGGTCGCCACACACGTGCGTCGCTCCATGAATGCTAACCAGCATAGCGGAACGTGTGAGCGGCGGCTGCAATGCAAATAAAAAAAATTGTGCTCGCTGACGCGCCATCACACAGACATTCATGGATACGTTTGCCAACCGCAGCAGTCAACTGGGCGAGGGACAGACAGCGAGCAAAATTGGATGGACCACTAAGAATAATGTTTTTACTTTATTGCGAATAAACTTGTTCACATTCATTCTCGGATATTTCATACTCTTTGTGCCGGTTTTGTTTTGTTGGATTTTTCGAATATTTCATCACTTTAGTGATTTGAATGGTTTGAACTATGACTCACTTCTAGTCACTCGGACTCGATTCTATTCTACCGATTCTCATTCTAAGTCGCTCGCTTATTCTTGCTAATCGTATTCTTTTCTCCCCTGTTTTATTCTATACTTCTTTAGTATTTCCTATACAATTATTATCGTTTTCTCTTACGACTTTTTTCAGCCGTTTTTTTGCTTTTCCATTAGTGAGTTTTATTTAGTGCCACAACATTTTTGCCCGCACTCACTAAATTAACCGATACACGTTGCGCTGCGTTAATGCATGAACGCTTTTCCTCATGCACTCCCCTCTTCCCTTTCTGCACTTTTCCGCATCACCGATACAACGCGCGCACTGCGAATCAAAGGTTACATTAAATTACGCATACGCCCCGTGCTCCCACGCGCCACGCGCTGAGCTATGCTTCTAAACGGCGCGACGCAGCCAACCAACCATTCAGTCAGCAAGTAAATTTTAATGCGATTTGGTCAAGTTTATCTGCACCTCATTAGGAGGCGCCACACACACACACTCACACGCACACACATAGACTTCACTTCAACTGTGCGCGGCAATCGCTCGTCGTTTGCTGTCTGCTAGTTGTAGTTACTGCCGTTGTTTTGTGTTCCAAACTGTTAGCTTTTTGCCGTTATAATTTTTATTGTTATTGTTGTTTGGTTTGGCAGTTTTGGTTGGACGTTGTGTGGGTTAATTTTTGTAGTTTCAGGTTTTGGCTTTCGACTGCGGTTTCGTTTCTGCAAATAAATTATGAAAAATCACATAAAGGTCTCGTCTGTCGTTCCGCTCCGCTCGACTCGGCCAGTGACAAAGTTTCATTGCGGCGTTAATTGTGGCTGCAGCCTTTTTATTGTTAACATAAATTTCTGCCATTTGTTAGTTGTTGTTTATTGCGCCAACGGGCTGACTGGCTGAGTGCCTTTGGCATTTTATTGCAATGCCCCACTGGGTGTGTGGGTTTTGAATTCCGTTAAGGACTGCAGAATTTATTGGCAAACTTTGAACTGTCGTTGGCGAGGGGAGACGGGGCGTGGCGCAGTAGGACAATAAAGTAAATTAATTAACCAAAACAGGCGACACACAAACATGAAAGGCGGCAAGCCGAAGACAAATTTCATTGAATTGGTGTGCAACTCGATCATGGCAACTTTGTTGAATTGAATTATGGTGAAATATTTCATGCGACTATTTCGTAGAATAAACTTAATTACAATCGATCTGTTCGTGAATTTGCAATTGTGTCGCCGTCGCTGCTTGTTTCTTTGGTTTTTATTCTGTGTACTCTGCGCTCTACTTGGGTCGATTTATCGCATTTCCTCTTCCACTTTCGAGTGCGCTGCAGTGTTGCGTGTGGCATGCGACATGCGGCCCTCGACCAGTCTTAGTTGCACTTCATTTCACTTTCTTGCTGCTGACACAGACAGCCATTCGCTCCGCTTTGAGTTTGCACTTCTCAGCTGCCGGCATGCAAATTGCATTCTCGACAAGATTAGAACAAAACGAACGAACGAGCGCATTTGTGTTATTTTCTTTTCCATTTCGCTGTTGTTGTTTTTCATTTCGGTCTACGATGCAGAGCGGAATTTTTTGCTGGCTGCGCTGCAATGAAATTCGCCTTAGAATGAATTGCAGTGATAAGCAGAAAATGCGACAGCATGTTAAGTGGCAGAGCGGGACGGGTGCAGTGCACAAATGGAGTCGAGGTGCCAATGGTTTCAGCTGAGGAATTTCAAGAATTTGTGGCGTGTGCTGATGCGGCAGTTTGTGCTGTCGCTGGCACGTAAACGACGCCGGGGGGAAATTCACTGTGTGCGGCTGCTTTGGCTTGTCGCTCTGTTTCCTCGTTTTTGCCGTTTTTTTTTCTAACAGCACTAAGCCGCCCACAGAACACATTCTTAAGTTCGCAGAAAGCAGCACTAGAAAATTTGAAATTAAATCAAAAGTGCTTGTCCGAACTTTGACCTCGTGCCTTCTACCTTTTCTTCGAGTTTTCCGCCTCCCTTTTTGCGAGTATAAAGCAATTTGATTTAAAGACTCACCCGCATGCAAAGTGCCGGGAAGCGGAATCTTAACTAAAGCAACGCACCCACACACAAACACTCGCACACACCCACACACACATACACAGTTGCTGTACAAATGCGCGACTAGTCGAAAAATCTCCGAGTTCTTCATCATAAACTGCAAAACTTTGTTTGCTGCCGCCGGTCCGCTGCGACTGCGTGTTGCGAACTTTTTTCAACATTTCGCAGAAGACAACGAAAAGCTCTTAAAACTGGCAAACAGCAGGGGCCGGCGGCCAGTGGGACTTCTGAGGTAGTTGCAGAAAATGAAACACAGCAACAACAAAAGACATGCAGCAGCAGTGTTGCTATGAGGCAAAATTTTAGGGGGAAAACTTAAACGTTGTCGCACAAACCAAAAATAAATACATAAACACACACTTGTACAGCTGAGAGTTATTTTTACTACACGCTGGCATGCAAGTAGGGTGACCATGCGGCACTGTTCGTAGATAAAATAAATAAATAAAATATAAAATAAAATAAAATAAAATAAAATAAAATAAAATAAAATAAAATAAAATAAAATAAAATAAAATAAAATAAAATAAAATAAGATAAAATAAGATAAAATAAAATAAAATAAAATAAAATAAAATAAAATAAAATAAAATAAAATAAAATAAAATAAAATAAAATAAAATAAAATAAAATAAAATTAAATAAAATAAAATAAAATAAACTAAATTAAATAAATTAAATAAATAAAATAAATAAAATAAATAAAATAAATAAAATAAATTAAATAAATTAAATAAATTAAATAAATTAAATAAATTAAATAAATTAAATAAATAAAATAAATAAAATAAATAAAATAAATAAAATAAATAAAATAAATACAATAAATAAAATAAATAAAATAAATAAAATAAATAAAATAAATAAAATAAATAAAATAAATAAAATAAATAAAATAAATAAAATAAATAAAATAAATAAAATAAAATAAAATAAAATAAAATAATTTAAGAACTAACAAGGGTCTTCTGAAGTCTTCGCCAATATGTATTAGAAGAGGCATCCTGCAAGGGGATAGCCTAAGTCCCTTATGGTTCTGTCTTGCGCTTAATCCGCTCTCCTCTCTTCTTAATGCAACTAAACTCGGGTTTAATGTGAAAAGTGCTGATTCTTACAAAATCACACACCTCCTTTATATGGATGACATAAAATTGTACGCAGGATCTGAACGTCACATAAATGAACTGCTTCAAATTACAGAAGATTTTTCACGAGACATATGTATGTCATTTGGACTGGACAAATGCAAACGGTTTAGTGTTGAAAGCGGAAAAGTTGTCCTGCGAGAGTTTCCGTTAACAAGTAACGAAACTATAAATGCAATGGATGACGATGATGCCTACAAATATTTAGGCATCATGCAAACAAGGAGAATCCATCATAATACTATGATACGAAATGTTACGGACTCCTTCCTGCACAGAACCAAGGCTCTCTTAAAATCGTGCCTTAACGGGAAAAACTTGTTCAAAGCAATAAACACGTATGCTGTTCCGGTGCTAACATATACGTTCGGTATATTGAAATGGTCCGACACGGAATTGGAAAGCGTCAAGAGAGCGACGCGCACTTTGCTTACAAAGTATGGAGCACATCACCCAAAGTCAGCAATCGAGCGAATAAACCTACCCAGAAGCTTAGGAGGCCGTGGATTAATAGACATTCAGCATCTTTGCAAAAAGCAAATCTCTAGCTTGCGCCGATACTTTCTACAACAGGACACTGCATTACACATAGCGGTATGCAAAGCCGATGACAAATATACGCCACTTAACCTAAAAAATGCGACGCCCCAAGACGAAGCAACAGACATCATGCGCATTGACAAGTTATTGGAAGAATGGAAGATGAAATCGTTGCATGGCAAACATCCACATGCCTTAAGTCAAGCTGATATCGACGCCCCTGCCTCAAATCTGTGGCTCAAACAAGCGGGCATTTATACGGAAACTGAAGGACTCATGCTCGCGATCCAGGACCAGGTTATTGCAACCAGAAATTACCTAAAATATATTGCACGCGCTGACATTAACAACGACAAATGCCGAAAATGCCAACAACAACCGGAAACGATACAACATATCACTGGAGCATGTGTAATGTTAGCGGCCACTGAATACTTGACGCGTCATAACAACGTTGCAAAAATTGTGCACCAAAGCCTTGCAATACGGACCAAGCTGCTAACAGAAGAACTACCATATTATAAGTATACGCCCAGTGCAGTGCTAGAAAATGACGAGTTCAAGATTTACTGGGATCGCACAGTATTGACGGATAGGAGCATTCCGCACAACAGACCAGATGTTATCCTGCTCGAAAAATTGACAAATAACGCACATCTAATTGACATCGGAGTTCCCAACACACACAACTTACAGGACTGTATCGCGGAAAAAAGCAGGAAATATCAGCAACTGGCCCAAGAACTGAAACAGATGTGGCAACTTGACAAGGTAGTGATTGTACCAATCATCATTTCATCGACAGGGGTAGTGCCCAAAACATTAATGACGACACTGGAGAGGCTTCAATTAGCGGATAAATTTTTGACTATACAAAAATCAGTAATATTGTCAACAACGTCAATTGTTCGTTCGTTTTTAAGTATGGAAAGTTAAATTGTATATATGTTTAAGAAAATACCATGTACCTGCAATAGTTTTATGTATCTTGTTGTTACACAACCGATATGTAATATTTAACCCTTAAGGAGTTCAATAAATCGTGGGAAATAAAATAAAATAAAATAAAAAAAATTAAATAAAATAAAATAAACTAAATTAAATAAATAAAATAAATAAAATAAATAAAATAAATAAAATAAATAAAATAAATAAAATAAATAAAATAAATAAAATAAATAAAATAAATAAAATAAATAAAATAAATAAAATAAATAAAATAAATACAATAAATAAAATAAATAAAATAAATAAAATAAATAAAATAAATAAAATAAATAAAATAAATAAAATAAATAAATAAAATAAATAAAATAAAATAAAATAAAATAAAATAAAATAAAATAAAATAAAATAAAATAAACTAAATTAAATAAATTAAATAAATAAAATAAATAAAATAAATAAAATAAATAAAATAAATTAAATAAATTAAATAAATTAAATAAATAAAATAAATAAAATAAATAAAATAAATAAAATAAACACAATAAATAAAATAAATAAAATAAATAAAATAAATAAAATAAATAAAATAAATAAAATAAATAAAATAAATAAAATAAATAAAATAAATAAAATAAATAAAATAAATAAAATAAATAAAATAAATAAAATAAAATAAAATAAAATAAAATAAAATAAAATAAAATAAAATAAAATAAAATAAAATAAAATAAAATAAAAAAAATTAAATAAAATAAAATAAACTAAATTAAATAAATTAAATAAATAAAATAAATAAAATAAATAAAATAAATAAAATAAATAAAATAAATAAAATAAATAAAATAAATAAAATAAATTAAATAAATTAAATAAATAAAATAAATAAAATAAATAAAATAAATACAATAAATACAATAAATAAAATAAATAAAATAAATAAAATAAATAAAATAAATAAAATAAATAAAATAAATAAGATAAATAAAATAAATAAAATAAATAAAATAAATAAAATAAATAAAATAAATAAAATAAATAAAATAAATAAAATAAATAAAATAAATAAAATAAATAAAATAAATAAAATAAATAAAATAAATAAAATAAATAAAATAAATAAAATAAATAAAATAAATAAAATAAATAAAATAAATAAAATAAAATAAAATAAAATAAAATGAAATAAAATAGAATACTTTTTTTTATTTTAAATATTTTTTTAACAATTCAAAACAACCAAACCATCTTCAAAATGTAAAAATTTTTTATATAGGGGTTTCTTTTTCTTAATCATAATTGACGATTTAAAAATGAACTTTCTAGTGAACTTTCGCGATGAATGAAAAGCATCGCTTTTGCATTTTTTTAAGAATTTTCGTTTTGAAAGTGTGGCGAGTCAAATGTTCTGCTGAGTGAAAACAGTCTCAAGGGTCATGAAAGATTTTACGCAGAAATTTGATTGCCGCCAACGCGCAAATGTTTCTACATCTAAAGTGGCCGCTTCGAACATTTCTCAACTCAAACACACACACGCACACCCTCACACTCTGGCTGAGACGAAGCGCCACAGAGCTACACACAACCACACGTGGTTGAGAGCATTAAAAGGATTATCCGCTCAAAGTTCCTCGAACCGGAAATGTAGTATCATTGTAGTGATAAATTACCCCTCAAGAAAAACAATTGAATTCCTCAAACACACACGCGAGCGCTGCGACACGCCAACACACACTACGAAATGCGCCAAGACGGATACTGCACCCACTTCAAGTGGCCCTGCAACTGCGCCCACTTCAAGCAGTCCCTCGTGGCTGGTGGAGACGCACAGAGAGACACACCAGCAGCAGCAGCAGCTCAGTGTTGTGGCGTAAGAAATGTGCGCGGACAGACATTTATGTGGTCGAATAGACGATGGGAGGAATGAGTTGGCATGTACGCCTTCTTGTCTTGTGCTGTCTTGTCTTGTCGCAGCACAAGCGGCCCTTTTCTTCCCCCCCAGCAAACACACACTTCAACATGTAGTCGACAGTGCCACTTGTAAGGCAAAGTAGGAAGCAGCAAAAAAAAAATTGGAAAAACGGAAAGTTGCTGGCAGAAAATGAATTGCTGTTTGCGCTGATGGGCAAAGCACGGGAAGCGCGGCTTGCGAGTGTTGGGAATTGTTTTAAATGCAGCGCTGAAGTGTTGCTCCACTTTTGAGTGCGCTACACAAGAGGGAGAAAGAGAGTGGGCTTCGGTACAACGCTCTCGATGGGTACGCAAGCAAGTCTATTTCAAAACGAAAGCCATGGACAAATTTATATTATTTTGATTCGATAGCATTTTATGTGAAAAAAACTGAAAGTCAACTTTCATGCAGCACTCAGTGTGTTTCTCCTTTAGTTTCATTTCTGAGTCGCTTGCTGCTGACTATTGACCGCCTTGTCAGCCGGCAATTCCCTTCCACTTTCCACTTGCTGCCGCCCAAAATTGTCTGCCAGTCGTGTACCCGAAGAATTTTCGCTCGCCTCTGCAGTTTGGCGCCGTTGCACAAATTATTGCCACGCCAGCACGCTGCTCACTGCCGGCTGTATCTTGTCTCTGCATGTGTGTTTTTCATTAAGTTTCAAGTTATCGCCAACGTGGCACGGCGTCTCGCAGTGCGCCGATCTGACTTGGGCGCACGTTGTGTGTTGCATGTTGCACGCCGCTGCTTTGCTTTTGTTGTGCAAATATTGATAAATAAATTTTAATTAAATTTGAAATTCGCAAATGAATGCGGTAGCAGCTTCAAACACACACGCACTCTCTCATGTGTGTGTGTGTGTGTGTGTGTGCTACAACAATAGCTTACAGTGGCCCAAAGAGGATGCAGTTGTTTGTATGTGTGTGGGTGCGTATTTGTGCAACTAATAAATATGCTGCCATGTTGGTAAGTCCCTTCACCTTCTCCTGCCTCCTGCTGTAGTTTGCTCGTCTAAGTCTTCTCTAATTTCTGTTCAGTTCTTTTAATCATTTCAACAAATTTATATTTTGCTGGTTCGAGTTTCGTTGTACACAAAGCCGTGCAGCACAGCAGAACGAAAGAGGCAAAGAGCTCGAATGTGCAAAACAGGAGATTGCTTACTGCACATTTGCATTTTGAGTGGCAGACAAGAAACGAAAGGGAAGAGGGGGAGACAAGGGACGCCCGGTGGCAAGGTGTGTGATTTTCTGTTGTGGTGTGGCCCACGTATGGTTGCACGTGCAACGCGGCCATCATTTGACTTGGTTGTCTTTCGGTACAGTTGCATATTTAAATGTCACACATACCAGACTCGAGCTTTTCCCTATTCGGGTATTAAATGGCAGCTTGAATGCAAATAACAACACGTTTCCTGATGCTGCAGATTGCTGCATGCAAGTTCCCTGAACCGAATTGAATACTGAATAGGAGATAATATTTTGTTGGTGCTTGGAAATCCTGCAAATCTTAATTTTCCTTCAGAGATATTGTGCTTTTGACTTTTTATCACATAAGTGTGATGCTGCTAAATAAGTTTTGCTGGCAAATCTAAAACAAACTTTGAAGATTTGAATGATTTTTAATTTGATGAATTTTGAAGATTTTTTGGAAAACCTTTTTTTAATTTCCGTTCCATTCATGTAAGAAGATATAACAAATTCAAAGGGTTTATTGACGTTGTTAGTGAAGAAATTTGGCATGAAAATTCAGCGACAAATGTTGTTGTTGTTGTCATTGTTTACTGAATCAACTTTGCGCCCTCCAAATTGCCGCCTTGAATTTCCTCCCATTGGAAAATTGCGAGACTTCTTTGTTCTTTCTTTCATTTCTTTGTGACTCGCGAATTCGTTTCTCCACTTCAGTTTGCAACACCAGGGACGGGTTCGTAAGTGTTGGCCCCGTTTGACCAATAATGAAAGCACATAAAACTCAAAACAACGACAAACGCGCCGAAAAAACTGCCAACATTTTTACCCCTTTTAGACGCTGCGTCACCAAAGCAGACACATAAAAGCGACAACAGAAAGAACACAAAAAAAAAAACTAATTCAAATAATAATAACGAGCTAAGCAAACAAAAAGTACACAAAGCAATCACCCGAAATCGATGCGAGCAGTGGTGCCGGCACTGGCAGCGGCAGCGCCAAAACAAAAGCGGATCAACATTCGCGAGCATAAAAAATGGATATCAAAATTGTTGCAGCAAAACAGCTTAAAAGCATTTGAATGTACATAAATGTGTGTATGTGTGTGTTTGTGTGTGTGTGTGTGTGTTCAAATAGCGGTTGTTAAAGTGAGTCAGTGGCTTACGAAATCGTATAAAAATTTGTAATCAACAAGAGAAAAGACAAAGAAAAACAATAGCGAAATGACAACAATAGCGGCGACAGCAACAACACGTGTCACAAAAAGCAACAGTCGAGCGGCAGCGAATTGTCGAAAAACCAAACGCCACGAGCGAAAAATTTAGCGTCGGCCGCCGGCGCGGACATAACTATGTCCTTGCTGACAACTGGTACAACAGCTGCAAGAACAACAAAAACCATCAGCATTGGCGTAGAGCAAAATTTACTGCCTGGTTGGTCTGGTTGTCGCTTCGATCGGTTTTTGCTTTTTTGTTTTTTGTTGTTTTTTTTTCTGGCAGCAAAACAGTTGGTGGAACTGTCGAGGGTGGAGGGGGAAGGAAGCCTTTCTGTTAGCTATTCTGTTCTGTTAGCCGCATTCTCCTCCTCACCGCACGTTCCACCACTCGACGCACAATTTACTCGTTTGCGTTGCTCATACGCCCCGATGGCCGCTTGCCGTTGGCGCAACTGCTTTTGCTGCAGCCAGCCAATGTTGTTGTTTTGGCGTTCGCGTTTATATTTCATATATGTGCTCATAAAAAATCACTTTATTGCCGCAGAATATTGCCAAAAGGGACAGCGGCAACAAATCGCTTCTTGCGCGCACTGCGCTCGTTACATTGTTTTATGGACGCGCTTGTGCGCTCGTTTACTGCGATTTCGTCTATGCGCGAGACGTCTTCAGTTTTGTTGCTCGTTAGTCGAATGTTTGCTCGCGACCAAGTGAAGCGATTTTTCGACTTTTCTTTAGTGCTTTTCTTCGAGCGCTGTGGTGCAGTTTTTGGCGCGCGTGCGTGTGTGCACCTTTTATGCGGCGCTGCGGCGCGCTTTGCTGACTTGTCGTCAAGGTTGTTTCTTTCGTGTTGTTGTTGAGGGTTGCGAGTTTGAGGCGCAGCAATTAAATCAGCCAACGTTTGCGCTTTGGCTGCGCTACAACATTTTATTGTCAGCGGGGATTTGTTGTGCGCCCTCACACCTCCCCAGTCTGCTCTGCCTGTCCAGCATTTGCTTGAACTAGAACCCATATTTCCCTTGACTGCAAAACAGCAAAAAGTGGCGGCGACGTCAGCAACTGGGATGACTATAAATTTTAAAAGCTCATTGCTTGCGTATTGCTGCAGCAAAGGCGATGCGCAGAGTCTAAGTCGAGAGTGTCAGCTGCAAGTGGGAGCGGCTGTGAACAAATACAAACTATTGGGACAGTTTTCTCAGTGAGCTGTCGGCTTCACTAAAAAAACTGCCGAGTGCAGCAGTTTGCTTGCTGCAGCAATTTGGTAAAATGTTTCATGATTTCCGGTTTGTTTTCTTGGGATTGTTTTGGTTCGCTTTCTGGAATTTTAATTCACTTTTTCATCGCATTACAGTCGACTGCTTGCTAACCTTTCCTTTTTTTCTGCTCTCTTTTCAGGTATGAACTCCTTCCTTACTTATTCCTTTCGTTGAGTTTGAGCGCTGACACTCGGAGTAAATAAGTAGAACTGAAATCGTAGCAAACTTAGTAAATCACCCACTTAAAGTGTGCGCCATGCCCACCCTCCCCTCTCGCAAGCAATCGCCACGCAACGGCTTGACTGTCGCCAACTTTAATGCCCGCGCTCAGCGCCTAATAATATGCAACGGCAACGGAATGCAATGGCCTCGCATAAAATCGCGCATCAACTCGCGCCGAACGATGAATGCGGGGCGCGCGCTGCGTATTGGCAACTGGCACGCGATCGGCAAACAAAAATGTTGCATGCAGCGGCGCAACATGCATTTTGCTGGCACGGGCCGAGCGACGAAAAGGCATGCGCGTGACTTCTGTGTACACACACACACAAACGCGGAGTAACAACTACGACCAAGCACGCTGGCAAATGTACAGCGCGCAGCGATCAAATGGCAACAAAGTGGCAACATTGTTACGTAATCGCTGCTCTGCACGCCCGTTGCCGGCGCTGCCCACGCAGCCGCGCACAAATTGCTTTTCGACAAATGAATGCCTTTTTGCATTGCAAATGTGTGCAGCTGGCGGCGAGCGGCAACGCGGCGGGTGCAACAAACTTGTTTACATGCTAAATGGCAAAATGCGAACGCGAAGCGGCACGACGGGTGGCATTAAAATGGATTTTTAGCGAATTTTATTTCACACTAAGTGCACTTTTTCAGTGCACAAGGTGGCAGCGGTGATGGGAGGGGGAGGTGAAAATGTAAGGGATGGGGACGAGAAAGCTTTTCGGCATTTCTAGAAATAATTAAATCGTAAAATGAGTTGCGAGATTCACGGAAAAGCTTAACATGAAAGAGAGTAAAAAATGTTGATCATACGCCATGATGGCCACTCGCACATTAACGCAAGAGTGAGAAGTTTCAATGAAAATATAGAACTTTTTTCCATATGCAGCGGCAGATTTTGTACCATTTTTGCAACACAAAACAGAAAAACAGAAAACAGAAAAACAGAATCTAGAATTGCACAGTCCATTTTTTACTGTCAAGTTTATTGTTGCTGCATCCTTTTACTGCGCTGGCTTACTCGATTACAAGTTGTAAATCTGCTGCTCCCGCCAACCGCAAATCGCCAGCTCTAGCAAAATTAACGCAACATTTTTGCACGCTGAAAAATTGCAGTTATGTAAATGTTGCCAGGAGTTGCGAAGTTGTAGAGCGGAGTCTGGGCGGCGTTCATGGCCATTTGCTGCGCTTAACGGCTCAGAGCGGCAACAAATGCAACAGCAACTACAATTCCCGGGTTTGCAGAACCGAGGAACAAAACTAAAGCAACAAATAAGCTAAAAAAAAATTAAAAACAAAGTAGGGAAAACAAAAACAGTACACGTAAAGTTTTTTGCTATGCTTTCGGGCAGCAGTTGGCGTGTGTGTAGTTGGCGTTTGCAGTGCTACAACTGCTGCTAATGCAACGGACACAATAGCAAAATTAACACTAACAACAGCAACACACAAATGTAACTGTAGCAGCAAGAATGCTTAATCCAATCGCACAATTGCCAGAACTGGGAGACCTGGTTCCCCACTTCGCGGGTTTCGTTTGTAACGCAGTTATGAACGAGGCGACGTTTTTACTTTGCTTCCAAAGTAAAAACGTAGTTGCATGTAAAACCGAGAACTGGCTAATTGCAGGCAAAACAGATCATAGCTCTCTTTAAGAAGAGAACAGATTCAAATGCATTGAATTGGTATGAAAATGCATTGCGTATACGCACTGTGTGACTCAATCAAAAGGCTCATTTGATTGAGTCGAGCCACGTGCAACTGTGAATGGAATTTTCCAGTGTGTCGACTATGCACGAACTACTTTGTCATTGCTGGCCACCTTTCGTGTGAAATGTTGCTCATACGCCCCGTTTAACTATGAGTTTTAGATTTCACCTCTGTTGAATCAAAACAAGAACAAATTAAAGATCGGCAAAAAGTTAGCGAGCAATCGTAATCCCGCTGCCTGTCTGGGCGCCGCTTATATTTTTAATATTTCCCACAAACCAATTCTGCAAATTCTTTTTGACTTTTACCATAAAAAAATTGCATTTAATTTGTACATTATTTAATTCGAAAACGCTTTTCAGTTTATTTACTCTCCAGTGGGTCGATGCGCCGCCATTATTAATAAAATAAATGCGAAAAATATATTCACAGCAGCAATTGGAAGCCGCAAATCATGCGTAATGAAAATGCAAAAATACATAACCTATAAAATGTCAAATGGAATGCAATCCAAATAAAATAAACAGCGAGCAGCTGGTAATTACACACACACAGACACACACACTTACTTAATTATTTGCCTGTCAGTCGTTGTGCAAAGGTTGTAAAGCAATGGTCGAAACAGTCGGCACGCGGCGGCAGCGTGGCACAGAAGATGTGCATTAAAATCAAATTTACAAATGTTCGAGCGGACGAAAAAAAGGTGGCATAAAAAGCATGCAACAACAACAACTTTACTCAAAGTGAGCAGTGGCACTGCTGACATGACTGCAACAGTGACGGCAGGCCAAAGTCAGCAAAAAAAACGGCAAACGAAAGCTGCAAAAACGCTGTCAATGATGGCTCTGATAACTGGCGGCGGCGGCGTCGGGCGGCCGTCCAAGTGGGTTAGTGGTGGACGCGCATAACCGAAAATGTAATTGAAATTGCATAAATGTCAGCGTTGAGCGACAGCAGTGCAGAGGAAATAAAATGAAAGCAATTCCATTGGCGGTCGCGGCGCACAGACGGGGCCACTGACCGTTAACGGAAGTAATCGATTACTCGGTTTTTTTTTAGTTTTTTAGTTCGAAATAAATTACGTTTTAAATATAGAATGAAAGGCTATTAGGGCGAGATTTTCAATATGGGTTAACGAGATAGATAGATTCATTTAAAAAAATTATACAAGTTTACAAAAAATTCTATTTTAATTCAAAAAATAAACAAGTTTCATATAGATTTATTTACAATTTCTACACAAAATCTCAATCAAGAAATATTCAGTTAGCGCATTTGTTGTTGCATCGTGTGAAAATATGCACCGAATCCATTTATTGTGGCATTGCGTGCAGCCAGAGCGAAATGCATTTCAATTTCGGCCACACAACTGAACTGCTTCGATAGTGCAGCGGTGTCAAATTGCATTCCGGCGACGCGAATAAACATCGCCAAATTTCATTTGGCAAATGCGAAAATGCATCAACGCTGACCCGGCGCCGAGCAACGGTCATTGGCCACTGTCCGTCCGTCCGTCCGTCTGTCAGTATATTTGTTCAGCTGCCTACACATCCATCAGCCGGTGTCTGGCTGAATGCGGCGCTCTTTCTGTTTATCTATCGGCGGCCTCGACTGCTATTTCAATTCCATTCAATCAGCGACGCTGACGGTCTGAATTTGCTGTCGTTTGATGTGCCATTCTATGCCTTTATTTGGCTGTCGTGTGTGCACTCACACACACACAACCACCCACACTCCCACTGTCCGGACTTCCGGCGGACAGCAAACTAGTTGGCTACGCGGATGATATTGCGCTGGTAGTAGTCGCCAAAACTATAGCTGAAGTACAGCAGCTGTGTAATGAATCCATAATGCTAGTCATGAGATGGTTGCGCAGCGCACAACTAAAACTAGCAGCCGAAAAAACAGAGGCGGTTCTCTTGAGTACTCGGAAAATACGAGAGACATTCACTTTTAAAGCTGGCGATCACGAAATAACCTCCCAGCCGCACATCAGATACCTTGGCGTACGTATCGACACCCGAATGTCCTTTAAAGATCACCTGGCTGCGGTCAATGACAAGGCGGCAAAAGTAGGCGGTGCGTTATCACGCATTATGGCGAATCTTGGCGGACCACGCGCTAGCAGAAGGAAGTTACTGGCAACGGTTACTACTTCCATCGTACTTTACGCAGCACCGATCTGGGTAGACGCAACCTTTAAAGCCACGTACATGTCTGGCATCAGGGCGACATACCGCTTAAGCGCATTACGAGTAGCCAGTGGCTTTCGTACAATATCTGACGACGCGATATTGGTTATTGCAAGCATGCCCCCAATAGATATCCTAGCGCGAGAACTCAATCGCATATACACAGCGGGTGCTAGGGCATCGAAAGCGGACGAAAGGCGGTGCAGCGTAAATGAATGGCAACAAAGGTGGAACACATCGGAGAAGGGAAGATGGACGTTTGCCCTGATCCCTCACATTGAGGTCTGGATCAACCGCAAACACGGAGAGGTAGATTTTTATCTCACGCAGCTGCTAAGCGGGCATGGATGCTTTAAGCAATACCTTCACCGCTTCAAACATGAGGACGATCCTTTCTGCCCTCAGTGCCCCAATGAAATCGAAGACGTTCAGCATGTCCTGCTATGCTGCCCACGCTCCGCTAACGAGAGAGGCTCTATCGCGGAAGTCTTCGGTGAAGCCCCAACGACAACCAACCTTGTGCCCCAAATGTGCGATTCACCCGGAAAATGGGAAGTTGTACAAACGGCGGCAGCACGGATCATGACGGCACTCCGGTGGATTGAGCGCCAACGCGCTGCGCGACGACGCGAAATCTTGGGCTCAGTGGCCCAACCCCATAACGAACAGTAACGGACTTGACAGACCAACAACAGACGATTGAGCTTTAATGCTCAGACGGCCTCCCGACGAAATACTTAGCGGTAGTTCCGGGAGGAACTTTCCGTCGGACAAGGGGAGATGTTTAGCGGGTTAAAGTCTCGCACTGACCTCGGCTTTTGATGCTTTTACTCCTCGTTAAAAAAAAAAAAAAAAAAAAAAAAAAAAAAAAAACCCACACTCCCACACACCCACGCGCGCATTCGCCAAATGGGTCCATTTGCGTAATTAGTTTGAAGTTTGGGCAAATCATGCTCCCAGCTTGGAGCTCTGAACCTGGCTGTCTCATTCGATGTGAAATTTTTGTGCGCGTTCTTTCATTTTTTGCCTAAATAAGGATTGGTCACAAAATTGGTAGAAATCCCAACAACTAATGCATCGACTTGGTCCTCGTGTCTCTGCAGCAACTTCCATTGGCAGTGCCACAATTTCAATGAAATTCAAATGCCAGAGCTCCCAACTTCGGCGGCGGCCGGCTTTTTGCTTATGTTTGTGTGTGTGTGTGTGCGAATTGAGCTGCGTTTGGGCGAGCAGTTGAGCTGCCTCTGCGCGGGAATTGGCTGCGTTGAAGGAGTTTTAGCTTGCAGCCGGTACCCGTTGATCAGTCATCGGCGTCGTCGACATTGTCGGCTGCCGGAAGCACACTTCAATTGCAATCGAAACGGGCGCCGGCACACCTCGACAATCGTGCGGATGCGGACTAAATTACATTAAACAATGATGCGGTCTGCGGGTCTTTTGAGTGCATTCGCGCGGCACTTGCGGCGACTTGGCATTGGTGGTTCGCAGTTTGTCAACGCTTGCCGCAAATGAACAGCGGACGCGCCAGCAAATTCAGTCGCCCGAATTCAGCCGACACTCGTTATGCAGTCGCATCTTGTCGGCAGCGCATCGATTGCCAGCCCAAACGGAATTCGAAGCAAATTGCAATGGGCAACAACTAAGGTGGGAGATGAGTTGGTGGAGGCGCTGCACGACCCATTGGCCCACCTGGCGTCTAGTCACTTCGTTCTCAATGTGCGGCCGGCAGTGCAGTGGTTTATTTATTTTTGTTCAAATGTGATTTATGCGCGTCACACTGTAGTTCCAATGTGTGTTTGTGTGAGTGTATGTAAAGTGCGTGCTTGCACTGTTGTGATTTAGCTACAACAACAACAAGAAGCAATGCCGATATTGCAATGTCAGTGCGACGTGCGTGCGGCAAATGCGTTTTTCACCGTACACACACACACACACACCTTCGCACGCTGAATTGTGCCCAGTTTGCTGGCGTCTGGAGCGTCTCCTCCGATTCATGGCAGAGCAAGCGCCGATAAAACTACTCTCGACTCTATTTTGGGTATGCTGTGCATTGTGGTCGTTGTTGTTGTTGTTGTTGTTGTTGTTGTTGTTGTTGGCATTGAAACAACAGCGAGTATATCACATGGAGTGAGAATTTTCTCCATGTTTGTGCCGACGAAAGTCCAAGGAACCGAACATAATTTTGCTGCATTGCTACACGTTGCATGTCAGTTGCTGGCAAGTCCCCGTGACTATGTGTGTGCCGCCTGAGTGTGGCAAGTGACTGCGTCAGTAACACTTTAAGTGGTCTGAAGCTGCTGGCAGTCTTAAAGTTCAACAACGACAAATCGCCCCTTCAGCATCCATTCGCCATCTTTGTACTACTTCACAACCCACACACACACACACATACACTCACACTTCAATTGCCTCGCTGTAGTGGGCTGTCTGTGCACAGAGCGCATCGCATTTGGAATTAGTGTAATTAATTTGCCAACACAACACAACACAAACCAACACAAGAGCCACTTAACGACCAAATCGGTTTATTAAAATAAACAAAATTAAAGAAATAATAGGAAAATCGAGGCGAGAGCACAGAATCTGCGCAACAAATACCCACTTGCTGTCGGTCGTTCTCCCTTCGGTAATTAAGTAATTACAAAAATGCTGCCGAAAATAACTTAACGAGCCGCAAAGCACGCTGAGTCGGCCCGGACGGCTGGGAAGTTAGTGCGGGATTTGCGTACAAGTCAAAGTGGAAGCAATCAAGAGCGGCGGCCGCCGGGAATGCCGAGGCAGGAAATGACAGTCTAGTGGCGCACAGCGTTGGCGCATGGCGTGCGACGCAGCAAAGGGCTGAAAGGCGGCCAGTCAAGTCGAGTGGCGCAGCGTGTCTGAGTGGCCGAGCGAAGTGAATTGAAGTGGAATGGGGAATTAAACGTTCAAGAGCGGACACACACATGCGCCGCACCTAAGCACATTAATGAATTGCGAGACAGACGAAGCACTGCGCACAGGGCTCATATACGCAGATTTGCTTCATCTGTCGCAAGAAGCGATAGAAACCTTTTTGTATGACACCTATACACGCATACTTTGAATGTATTTTCATACACATACATAAACGAGTATAGTGTGATGAGAGTGAAGTAACTTTTCGTAGTCGGTGTTGCAATGATCTAATTTTCGTTTACTGTTAATTAGTTCGTCGAAAAGTAATTGGAACGTCAAACATAAACTGAGCAGAGTTAACCATTTTTAGTTGTCACTAACAATGCAAACCGACTCGTGTGTGGACGCTTTCAAATATCAGTGACGACTTTTCCTATTGTTTTGCCATATCTTCAATCGCTTCATGTTTGGCTTTCAATGTGTTTTCCATGTGAATAATTGGCACTTTTGAATTTTCCACTTCAGCCTAAACAAATATTTGTTTGAGCGCATAAAAGGATTCCACTCATACTCGGCGCACCCACTCACACATTCGTGCAAAATTTGAATTAAATTTTTGCCGCTAATTGCTCGTTCGGCGTTGCCAACTAACACGAGTGGCTTATTAGCGAATGTGCTGTCGTGTGTTTTTTTTGCTTTTCGCCTCTGCTTTGGTTTGATTTGGTTTGGAATGAACGGTGGTTGCCAGTAAAGCGCAAAATTGAACGCCAAACAATTTGCCAAATCAAAATGTAATCAAAGCCAGAAAGAAACTCGCACACACGGCGCTGCCAATTGAAGACGGCGCGGTTTGACATGTTGAGCGCCGCACGATTGGCGGCCAGCGTCGACTCATTGCTCTGCGGCCGTAATGACGTAGATGGAAAGGCTGGTTGTTGTTGTTGTTGTGCTTGTCATTTTGCACTGCCGAGCGAGGCGAAGAAGATGAAAATTGCTTTGGGGCTTTTCTTCTCAATTACGTGTTTCTCGCGTCGAGTGTGCGAAGCTCATTTGTGTTTAGCTGTAAGTGTGCGCTGAGGTCTGTCCGTGTATGTGAGTGTGAGTGTGTGTGTGTGCTAGCACCACTATCCAATTTCATTTCCCTTGGCAGCAACTTCACGTACTGTCGCTGTTCATGATTTCTTGCTTTTCACCTTTTGCGCAGTTTTGAGTTCATCTCACTTCATGTCCTGCCTGCAGTTTTTTCTGCCAAATAGTTTTTATTACGATTTTTCTGGAATAAGTTTGGTTGCATTCAGTAAGAAGTTTGGATTTTTGTTTCTATTTGTTTGCTTTTGTCAAGTTTTTACTATGTTTTTCTACTGAATTCGTCTAGAACTTTATGGTTTTAGTATACTTTTATTTTACCATTGAGCTAAATTTAGCTTAGCTTTTGCCTTGTTTTGTTTTTATAGGCCAATTTTGAATGTTATTAATTTTTATTTATAAAAATTTTGGTTCATATGTTTTCTTGTTTGTGTGGCAAATTTTATAAGAAATGTATACGTTTTCTAATTTGTCCATAAATTTGTGATAAATTGTCTATAAATGAAAAATTTGTCTATAAATGAAAAATCTTTCTATAAATTTGTGTACTGATTTTAATATTTTCATGGCTTATTTTTCTTTCCTTTTTTTAATTTTTTTTGTTTTTTTGTAATTTTCCATTTCTGATATATATAGATTTTGGATTACTTAAAAATTAATACAATTTATTTTGTTTTAATTACATTCTTACAACTTTACTGTGTTTTTCATCAATCTGTATTCACTATTTTCCTGTTAATGTAAAATTAACTAAAAACTTTCAACTCTGATTACTGATTGCTCCGTTAGCGTCTCGTTTCGTTGCAACACCAAATTTCAGACAACATTTTCCAGAAACCTGCAACGTGTTCCGATTTGTGTACTTGCAACACTCTGCATTTGTTGCAGTGAAATTGTTTGCATTCTTGTTGGCCACTTTGCTCTTCATTTCGTACGTTTTCTTCTTACTTAATTTGTGCTCAATTATTTATTTGCCTAAGTGATCCCTTTCGGCGGCGTCTCTTTGGGAAACAGAAGAATGGCTTCTTGTGCGATGTGCTGCGTCCGCCACCCCCCCCGGCTGCAGTTCATTGTTTTTGCAGCAATTTGCCATGAATGCTGCACGAGTAGTTCGTCCAACTGGCCGACTGACTTGGCATCATTTGCCTGAAAGCTTTTTAATTTTGCTCACTAAATTGCAGCTGTTGTGTGGGACTTGGCAGCAGAGGTGGTTGGTGTTGTGGGCGGGGCCCTCCCGAAGTGTAGAGTAGCTGTAGCAGGTGTTGCGATTGCTGTGCAATTACTTTGCCGCTTTTAATTACGCTGCCCGGGGATGCTGCGGCGAATCGCTTTGATGCAAATCTCAAGACGGTGCCGGATATTTGGTTGTTTCATTTTCGAATGATTTAGAAAATACGAATTGTGAAATGGGGAAAGTGGGAAAGTAAGCAAATACAGACGAAGGCAGCAACTCGAAAATTGATGGCCGCCCAAGTGTTTTTGCGAGCTGCTCTAAGGAGGCCTTTGATAATTGCAAAGACGTTGCTGTTGGTGATTATTTTCGGCACTCAGCCAGCCACAGCCTGTATCGTTTCTTAATTAGAAGTAAACCATCTACGCTCTGCTGCAGCAAATTACTTTTCCTAAACGATGACAGCTCGCTTTCCCAGCCCCGTTCGCGGTCTGAGTGTGAACCTGCGCCAACCACAGTCGCTCGTAGACTTCTAAACCGTTTGCTGTGGACTGACATGACTGCAGTTTCCACTCGTCGTTGATGGTTCGACGCGCCGGCAGTAGTCCTTGCGTCGTTGTGAGATTTGCCATTTGGCCAACGTCGCCTAACGAGGCGATCCGACTGCATGCAGTAACTTTTGTTTGGCGCCGTGAAGTGTGAATTTTCACATGAAGCCGATAGCGCCCACCTTCCGCCGCTCCCTGCACTTGAGTCGCGCTCTGCCACAAAACCCTTTACGTTCGCTCGCGCCGAGTACGCAAATGATTTTGTTGCGTTGCGCACTTTTCGTCTCTAACGGCGGATTTACGCTTCGATATGTCAGCGCAATGCTACAGAAAACGTGGCGCAGGAAGCCGCATCCACTCATAAATACACGTATGCATGCGCAAGTGAGTGAGTGTGTGTGTGTGTGTGTGTGTTGGCGCGGTCTGGTGAGCACGAAAATTCAGCTGCAACACACCTCAACGCAGTTTGCGGGAACTTTGACCCCAAAAAACGTGCACTGCGGCGGCGCTTTCCGCTAAACTGCACCAAAGGTGCAAACTTCCAACTGCCAACAAGAAAAAAACCGTGGCCAGCACAACGGCTCGACGGTGACGTGGTGGCACGAGCGGCAGCAAATTGAAATACAAAAACTTTCTGATGAAACATAAACTTGAATGCAATAGCAGCCGCAGCAGGGCTGGCGGTAGTTGCAACAACAACACACACAAATATGAAAATCAAACTTGCCTCAACGCAAAAAATATGCAAAACGTTGCGATAAAATGTGAAAAAATTCAGAAACACTAAAACTAAAAATAGAAAAGAATTCAAGTGTGTTAGGTGAGGCGACCGAGAGGTGAGTGGAGGCGCCGCAAAAGTTCATAAAAGTTTTTCTGTTTTTGATTTTATTTTTGTTTTGCCTGAGCATTCAAAAACGAACAAGTGGAAATATTTACAAAAATTGTGCTGCAGCAATGAAATATTGCATTCGCGCTACGCGCTGCAAAGGAGTCTGTGTGTATATGTGTGTGTGTGTGAGTTTGCGCAGATGCCAAAATTGCAAATTGAATTGTGTGTTTGACACAAAGTCGACAAGTGTCAGCCGGAAAAACCCTCGCCACAGCAAAAGGCACTTGACAACGTGCTCAAAGGATCTCCACTCCTCAGCTCCCTCTCGTGCTTACTCACTTCACACTTGGGCCGGCACACTTCACTGCTTGACTATTTGTGTATTTGTTATCGCTCTGTGACGGCTGGCAGACAATATTTAGATTCGGTATTTTAAAAACATTTCAATCAGTGTCGGCATGCAATCTCCTCTCTCCAACCCCAGTCTTCCGCTGCTTAATGCAAATTGACGCGTATCTTGGCCACACAGTCTGCAAAATATTTTTTCGCACGCTTGCAGCTGTCCGTCCTCAGATAGAGCGAGGCCGGACATTCTTGCATGCCGTACATACGCACACAGGTGACCAGCCGCAGCGCATACGGATTGCAGGCCTCGTCAATGATGTCGACCATGGGGAATTTGATGTCCATTTGTTCGCCGTGGTTTTTTACTGTTGAGTGACAGATTCGCCTTCACAAATGTGTTTGCTCGTTTGTGTGCCAAGTCAACTTACGAAATATTTCACAATTCTTGTGCGCTTCCAGTAGAAAGGTCAACGTTTGGTCTTTGGAGTCGGTTAGGTAAGTTTTCAGATTGTCCAGAAAATTTTCGTGGTCCAGAGCGTAGGGCGGCACAGCTTCTATGTAGCCATTTTCCACATAGTTGCACTCTTCAATGCACTAAAAGTAGACAGCAGAACGGAAATTATAAAAAAAGACATGAAAAAAATTAGCGACGACTGAAGTCCGCAACTCATTTAGGTTCTGTTCCGAAATTCGTTGCAAGTAAAAATACTCAAGTGAACAACAATTCCTTGTACAAACCATATTAATGGCCAGCAAGTCGTCTGCAGTCAAACGCTTGGGCCTTCGAATGCCCTTCACAACCTTCTCCACGCATTCCTGGCGCGCCTTGTCCAGCTCAGTGCTCAGTGCAGTGCAGCAAGTCCGAGCCAAACTCTACAATTGTGAAAAGAATTCATGAGAACAAAATTTGCAACACTTTACTTGAAGTTAAGTAGCTCCGCCCAAAAGTATTTCAAAGCGTTGTTCACTTTTCGGACACTTTAAGCCGCACTTCGACCTCGGCGTGAACGCACCGTTGCCTCCATGCGAGCTTTGCTGCACTCAGCACTTATGGCTGCCGTGGTGAGCAGCATCTGCGAAGCGAATAAGCAGAAAACGGTTCATCGTGGTTAGTATTGGGAAAGTATTGCAACACCTTTCGACTTACGCTCGAGCACAGCATTGCGCAGAACAAACGCCGCACGCTGCGTTGCATGCTGCCGCCTAACTGCGTCGCCTCGAAAGCGCAAAATCTGAAATTACTTCGAGCATGAAAAACGCGCATTAATTAAATTTGTGTCCATTAATGGCAAATAATTAAATTAAATGGCATAATTTTGCGCGTAATGAGCCGGCGGCAGCTGCACGCAAGTCGACCGACCAACTGCTCGCAGGTGAACTCGCCGAGCGGCGCACTTTTCCAAGCAGTCGTGGAAATGTTTCCATCTCGGTTGCACTTCGCACTTTATTAAGTGCGCCTCAAAATATGCAGTCTTGAACTTTTCAACTCTTTCAGTCTAGTCCAATATGCGCTGGTGCCGGCGTTGCCACAAGAAAAAAATTTATAACCAGGAACAAATATAAAAATTACAAAAATTTAACAAAAATAAGCAAACTGTTTATTTGACATAAACAACTTCTTTAATTTTACAAAAAGTAGTCGTAAAAAAGTGTTGTTGACTCTTTTTAACCCTTTTGATCCCGAATTTTACCCTGAGTTTCGATAATACTTTTTGGTATTTAAATCATGAAAACCTTCCCTAAGGAGTGTGCACACCACATTTTAAGTCGCCACGCCTCTTTGTTAGAATTCTAAAGCTAGTTTACTTTGGAACAATTTTAGCTTCAAACGAGTTAAAAAAATTGTGTATCAATATTTTTTAGTTACACAAAAATTATATAATATTTATGGAAAAATACAAAATTAAAACTTTCTGATTTTATTTAACCATTATTAAGGAAACAGGGTTTCGATCAGACGCGCCCAATTCGTAGACTTCAATTAGAACACAAACTTTCCCTCATATTGCTGCAAATTATTGGAGATTATTTTGGGGATAACAATAAAATTGTAATTTTTTTCGAATTTACTTCTAAAAATATTATTTTGTTGGTGCCTATTTAAATTAAACCCATAAATCAATCGTAGCTTTTGTTATAAGATGACAAATAAGTGAAGTTGCTCTCAGGCAACTTTGGAATCGAAAGGGTTAAAATCAATATTATTGCCACTCCCAATAATGCTCGTTGATATTTAAGATACATTTTGCAACAGTTTGCAATATTCTAAAAAACCAAATGGCATCAAAAATCACCAAAAAAAAAAAACCGAAACCCATCAAACCTAAAAATAACTATTTTTGGTTAAAAATAACTATTTTTAGTTAAAAATAACCATTTTTAGTTAAAAATAACCAAAACGGCAACGCTGGTTGGCACCACTCGATGCCGAGACCCACTCAAGCCAACACTCGTAAAAATTTGCTCAAGGACCACTCAGCCTACGCCACTTTGCTCGATTTGAGCTGCCTTCATGTGCCACTCATTCGATTGCTTGCTCACTCTTTCTTGCTGCCATTAGTCCACTTGAGTGGTTATAATTGTTGAGTTGTGGTTGTTGTTGTTGCTGCTAATACTTAAACAATACCAATTAGACATCAGCAACCAGCAACAACTCAATCATTCGACTGTGCCCAACAACACAGCAACAATGCGATAGCATCGAACACGCATGTAGAAAATGCCAAATATCGTTTTATATGTTGCTGTTGTTGTTAATATTAGTGTTGTTGTGTTGTGTTGATTGTTGTTTGCAAATGATTCCGGGGCAGAGGGCGTTGTTGTTGTTATTTTTGTTCTAAATACCAAATACTGCTGGCATCCATTGAAATGGGTAATCAGATTAATATTTTGTGGTGGCGGAGCACAGTGTGTGTGTGTGTGTGTGTGTGTGTGTAATTGGGTGCATGCGTATGTGGCAGGCAATCTATTGTTGCGGCTGGTTCTAGTCGTATTTTACACTGGAATTTGATTTGAATATTTTCATTCTTGCACAAACAAGCACACAACGAATTTCGCTTAAAAATTCCTAACTCTATAATTTGAAATTTTTGCTTGCATGTTTTGCTAAATAATTCTGCACATTTTTGAAGGCTTTAATAAACCGATTGAGTTGAGAATATGTTCAGTTTTCGTTTCATAAATTAAATTATTTATTAATTTATTCGAATTGCCAGGCAATCGAGTCTTCTGTTGGTTCGCCTTTGTGTCCGTTTCATACATTTCACCTTTTTGGCGTCAGGCCGCGCACAAAGTGGCCAGGCATCTTGATCTCCCCGCCCCCCGCCCCCCGCTCTCCGCCCGAAAGCATACACACACACACGTCATTAAGTATTCATATCGCTGCGAAAAGCACACACACACACACACACACACCAACACTCGGCCTCATACATATGCATATTGTGGTCTTCGCTTGTGCCACATTACGCGCCCCATTAGCGTCAACTGACCATAAGTTTAACGGCCCACACTGCAATATTACGGAAGCGCATGTGGGCAGACACAAATTTTGTCGAAATGAAATAATGAAAGGAATATTTTTTGCTTTTGTGCGCTGTGCCACCCAAATATATATTAAAAATGCCTTTGTTTTGAAAACGCTGGCCACCTCGACTTTTGGGTCGAACCCCGTTTGTCGTTCGTATTTCATTTCATATGAAGCGTTGCTGGTTTCGATTACGCGTATTGGCTATGGTTTGATTTTATCTGACGCCGCTTTTACGCACCGCCCGCTCCCATATGTCCCCTGCGGCATTGCTGTTCCATGGCCGGCAAAACTGCTCTTTGGTTGGGAAAATTCGAAGCTTGATTTGCCATTGAAATTAATTGTTATTGGAGAGAATTAGTCACGTTAACGAGTCGTCATTTATAAAATGCTCCACAATTTCCCCGCACGCGCGCACAATCGCACTCACACTCACACACAGACACACACATCCATGCGTACGAAATGAATTGGCGGGACTGCGAATTGGAATGGCGCACCACACCACATGGCCGCCACACACACAAACACACATATGAACAAATACATAGCTGTATGTTTGTTTTGAAATGAGTGGCTGCGGTTTGGCCAAATAGAAAGCAAATAGCAACAAAATCAAATCGTGAACGATGTCAGAGATCACTTGAAATATTTTGAGGTACTTTGGCCCACAAAGTGATTTGTCGGAGTGCTTATAGATTTCACGTTTTGCATTGCATACTTTTAGGTTCAACACGATTGGTTATTGAAATCGATTCAAATGCAATAAATTGCTGAGTCAGACTAATTCAACTGGAAAGTTTTCTTATATCGAAAGCTATAAAAAAACACTTGGAGTAAACTTTGTTCAACCGTTTGTCAACTTCAAACTCAAATAGATAAAACCATAAATATTATGAAATGTATTAAAAATTAATGATAATCTTAATGTCTCCAATTTGTAGATTGCAACCAGCGGCTTTTTGGCTTCAATTGCAACAATTTGAATGAAGACTTAGTCACACTTCATTTCTGCGCAACATTTTGATTGCCTAGCTGACTTTTTTCGATCTATTTGACTGCGTTGCGTGTCTTGTGACAGTTACAACTCACTCAAAGCGACGACCGAGTATGCCATACTTGTGCGACAACTTCTCTTCTAACGTTTCGTCTATGAGTGAACTGCTGCCGGCAATTGAAGGCCGTTTCAGGAACCCACGCGACATCGCTGACAAAATTTGCGGGAACTTCCCTGTCGTTTCGCTTTTCGTTTATTAAGAAATCGTTGAGGGAACAACAGCAAAAAAATATAAAAATTGCTTGTGATTAGTAAAATTTAATTGGAGACTGTCTGATTTCCATAGAGAACTTTCTAACTTTCGCTTTAACAATGACATTTCGAGCGAATAAATCGAAATATAAATACATTTTTTTATTTTAACTCAACTTTTTACCTTTTTCCTTACAAATTCTCACTGAGCGAATTTTTTTCTATAAAACGTAGAAATTTTATGCGCAGTTGTTGATTATTCCTGTGAAAAGCCAGCAAGCAAAATTGCCCAAAATCCAAAAAAAAACTCAAATAAGGTGGCAACTAACAAATGGCCAACAATTTTACTACCGTTACGCCATTTCCGTTTTATGCCGGAAGCTACAATGAATGTAGCTCAGGTTTTTACGTTTCTATTAAGCGCCACGTAAAAAGCGTTAATATGCGCGTTCCCCCTGCTCCCCCCCGCAGGGGCGTCGTGTCGTGGGTGGTACCGCCAGCAGTGATGGAATTTCGCTTTCGACATTGTCGCCGCCCAATGTGTCGCAGGACAACTGCGCTTCGGCAGCCATAGCTGCATTTCGGCCTAATTCACTCGGCCGCACGTCGTTTATTGCACAAACGTTGGCAGCTCCGATTACGGTTTTGCGTAACCGTTCGCCGGCAATTTTGTCCTGTCGCATGTCTCGTATGGCCGTCGGCGGTAGGGGAGACTGTGGCACGGGGCGTGTGAAGTTGTCGCTGTGCCTGATGGTTTTTTGTTTGTGCAGAAATAACAGTAATCATTGTATCGTGTTTAACATAAATAATTAAAGTTATACTGTTTCAATTAAATAACGTGGAAGGGTGAGCGATGGTGGTGTCGAGCTGGGCGTCGTAAATGAATAAAACCGAAAATGAATGAAAACGAAATGCGCTGTAACGACGTGATTAATGACGTTGACACGCAACACCAACGGCCGGGCAACGCGGCAACGCTGCCGAGGGGGAGTCGTAAATACGAAGGGGGCAAAGCCGTTGATGAAGTCGCAACGACATGTGTCTGCCAAAGCGGCGGCCGGCGCGTGGTTGGGGTTGGAGCGAGTGCCGCTTGTGCTGTTGCTGTGCCAATTAAAATGTTTGCTCGAATAACACGAATTGTGCAAGCGAGTGTTTCACTCACTCTGTTTTTTCGCCCCTCGTAAAGCTTTCGGTGCTCGTGTTGTTGTCGCTACCGCTGTGGTATTTTTATTTGATTTATTGATATGTTAATTATGCAGCCCGCGCCGTGTTGGCAACGCCGCTCTACATGCAACCAGGATTACGCAACAATGGAACAGCGCTGGGCCGGAAGTTGAGTTGGCAGTTAATTTCTCAAAATAAATGGCAAACGGTCGTCATTTGCGTGGTGGATTGATATTTTTTTTTTTGATCCCACATAATTTTTATTTGATTGTGGGCGCGGAGCTGTGCGTTCTTGATAACAAAAGTTGACCGCATAAAATAAAGTTGGCATAAAATAAATGAAATGGGTGAAGAGTGTCGAGGCTCGAAAGAGGCGCAAGAAAAGAACATTGGCGGAGTTGGAGCAAACAACACAAAAGAGGTGGAGTAAGCGAGGAGGTGGGGCATTGCTGCGCCGCCTACTGTCACAAAGAATGGCAAAATTCTGCCATTGTGTGTTGGATTCTACATCATTGTAACTGAAACTCCAAGTTGGCACTTTTGACTGCACAATGCATGACAAGTAATAAGAGACAGAAAAATTATAAAATGTCCTGTCAATGAGGCAGCGGGCATGTTTCCACGTCAGAAAGCTTAAAACGAGCAGTTGGAGGAAATCAAACAAAACAGCTTAAAAAGGGAAAACTCATTTTAGACCCGCTCCCCTCTACTTGTGTACTCGTTGAAAGAGCCTCGCTCGCATTGTGGCACAATTGGTGAGCCGCTTGGTGTGCTTTGTCAACAACACTTCGGGCCACTCGACTCCATTCTGGTTGCGAGCGTAATTGCAATTATCCTGTCACACACACACACACACACACGCGCACACAGTGAAATGGGAGCAGCCAAGTACCTGCTGTCAGTGTCGTCGTCATGAAAATGCGCGCCAACAGTTTGCGAAGCGAGCTGCTGCAACAAAGGCAGCCGAAATGACAAAGCAGACGAGCCAGCGCTGAAATGCACAGCGACAGCTGCTTAAATCATCAGCGAAGTGCGGTTGACTGACACTCACACACACACACACACAGCAGCAAGTGTGCTAATCACTCTGTAATTATCATAAAAACAATCACAGCGCCGGAGATAAAAATCCGCAAACAAAAAGTTATGACCGACCGAAGAAACGCAGCAGACGGGCACAAATTGCTGCTGGTGCGAGGCAGGCAAGATGCGCCGTCAAGTGAGAAAATGACGAAAGCGCCAACGATGCATGCCACAATGCCGTACAGAATTTGCATTGAGACAAGCAACAACAATAAGCAATGAGTGCATGCAACGCTGCGAGCCAAAGGAAGCGCACAAGAGGCGCTGCTGCTGGCAGCTGCGGGCGAGTGGTGTGGTTGGTGTTATTGTTGCGCCGATGGTGTTGGCGATGGCGTTGGCTGTCGGCTGCTGACTGCTCTCGTTGGTGTTGTTGCATCCAGTGCTAAGGATGCTAAGGATGTAATCAAAATTATAATAATTACAACCTAACAAGGAGCGCTTCACGTGCTGGCGCATTGTGCTCATTGTGTGCTCAGCAGCAGCAACAACAACAACAACAATGTCTTCCGCTTCCACGCTCATTGTGTGCATACATAAGAAGTAAAACAATGCCAAAGCGGCATGGGAGCAGCAGTAAAATGCGACAGTGGGGGGAAACGACGGAATGAGGCAAGTTGCAAGTTGCACTTTTATGGTGCGCAGTCAAAATGCTGCAAAGTTGCAGAGAAGCGCACGCAACAAATCGGCGCACCAGGCACACAGCAATAAAAAACGCTGTTGAAAATCAAATTGGGAGTGGCATGCAACAACAAGTAATTGCTAAAAGTAACGGTTCTTTTCTGAGCCAGCAGATTAATAGTGTGATTGCAAAAACTGCATGATTTGTTGTTGTATGACTTGTAAATTGATTACTGGAACTGGAATTTACTGCATTTCGAGAACACGCAGCAATAAGTTAAACGATGACCAGATGTCTGATTTACAATTACTCTTTGTTTTGACATTTTCAAAGACTATTTCTCAAACCTATAATACATGGATGGATGGATGGATGTGAAGGGGAGCCGAGGAAATAACCTAAGGGAGGTCATTACCCCAAGCAGGCTCTATAGCCCATTGTACTTAAGGTTCAGGAAAAAGGTTGATAGAGGAAATGGGAATGGGAAAAGAAAAAGATAAAGTGGAAGGGAAGAGGGAGTTATGGATTCTCCTGTGCATATTTCCCGGACTCGTTAATGAATCTCAGCAGATCACACAGAGAGAGAGAATGAACTTCGTCCATTCTCATAACATCTGAACCCAGCGTGCGCAATCTCGTTCTCGAGAAGGCCGGACATGCACACAGAAAGTGCTCTGTACTATCTACCTCCTCCACGCAAGACACGCAAGTCGGATCTTCGATGATGCCCATGTTGGCTATATGTCACCCCCATGGATTATGTCCTGTGATTAACCCGACCATTCGTCGGAGGTCTTTCCTTCTCAGATTCTGGAGGAAATTCCCTGCTTTCCTGTTCGGGCTTTTCACAAAACACTTGGCAGTCTTACAGCTTCCCAAGCTAGACCAACGTTCTCTATGTAAGTTGTTTACATAGGACTTGATCCAGTCCAGGGTTCTTGCTGGACTGGTGCCGATTATTGGTTCTGGTCCCATGGGTGTGCACCCTGATCCACAGTTAGCCAGTTCATCGGCAGTTTCGTTACCTAGAACACCGCAGTGTCCCGGAAACCAGATAAGTTGGAGCTTATTACGTCTCGCGACTGATTTAAGTTTCATCTTGCAATCTTGACTGTCACTACAGACTCCCATATGTTTCCCGCACCATTTCCTCCCGATTATCCATTCCGATACTTTCAGAATGGCGAAGATTTCCGTCTGAAAGACGGTAGTCAGCCCACCCAGTGAGTAGTAGCATCTGACACTTCTTTTGAGGTGCCATCTAGCTCCAGTACCTTTAACGATCTTGGATCCGCCAGTGAGTAAAATATCCGTCAGATCCCGTAGCATGGCCTCTGGGTTGTCCCACTGGCCGCGCGTTGGGAACCTCACTTCAAAGTTTCTCCTAATGGCTACTACGGGTATTAGGCAATTCTTAGGGGCCAGCAGCAACGGATATTGCACTGACAACCTCTTGACGATTTCTCTATGACCCGAGCCCTTGTTGTCATGCCAGTTTCCATAGGAATACAGCCGACATGTCGCTTTCATCGCCTCCTCTTGAACTTTTAGATCCAGGGGAAGCAGGTCAAGCATGGCATTAAGGGCGTCACCCGAGACAGTGCTCATGACACCCGTAATGCATATACATACACTTCTTTGTAGTCTGTTCAGAGCCAAAGCTGTGGACTTAACCATTGTTCGTCTCCACCAGACTACCAATGCGTACGTACTTATGAGCCTGATGAGTGCGGTATATATCCAAAGGACCACCGCCGGGTTCAGGCCCCAGGTCTTGCTAAAAGCTCTACGGCACTGTTGGAAAACCTTCAGCGCACGGTCTACCTTCGTCAAGACATGCGTCTTCCACATTAGTTTGCTATATAGGATTACCCCTAGATATTTCACTTCCGTGGATAGACTGAGGGTCACACCTTGAAGCCAAACCTATAATACTTCCAGTTATTTTACTAAAATTATTTTAATTCAGAGGGTCTCAAATAACTCGAAACTTTGGCGCAGTTCAATCTTGCAGGGCACAAACAAATTCTTATTAGTAAAAACTACTTTGAATTACTGCTGAATTTGTGACAGTCTCAACTTTAGTGGCTCCATTATTTTCCTACTTTTCTTTGTCCGCCCCCCCCCCCCTCCACCCCAACTCGCTCTCATTCTCCCTTCTTCTTTGTGCAATTCATTTTTTGCATCTCCTCTGCCTTTTATTGTCTTTTGTCATCGTTGGAGAGGCGTTGCAGGATGAAGAAGTGTCTGAGCGTGGCGTGATGCAGATTCATGCAAACATCTGCCCGCGTGGCTGCAGAAGGGGCCACAGAAAGAGTGAGAGCGGGTAATGATGGTTACAGAAGCGTGCCACAATTGGACGGCAACAGTGGCTGATGGCGTGGGTTAACGAGCAGAAGATGAGATGAGACAGCAAGTCATAAGTACGAAGATGGTCGAGAGAAGTGAGGAGTGTGAGGAAAACTGATTTTTATGATAATTTTGTAAATTTTATGCGGTTGCCATAAGCTCAGCTCAGCGTTTGCGTCACAAAGTGCCGCAATGAGGCAAATTGAAGTTTTTAAAGTTTAAGCATTCGAAGGAAAACAATTCCCCATGAAACACTGTCGAGCAAAATTGGAACACTGCAGTGGCGAGAAGCCGTCAAACCAACAACAACAAAAATGCATAAAGCATCGATTTATGCGAAAAGTGGACATCGAACGCAGGCACTGCTGCTGCTGTGGTTGTTGTTGCTGCTGCAGTATTTGCGCGTTACTTTGGCGATGCATTGTGGTGGCTGTAGTTGTTGTTGTTGTTGAAGCAGCTGCATTAACGCATTGTCTGTGTTTCTGTGCCGAATGAATAGCGGCTCGTGCAAATGACAGTAACGACAACAACAACAATAACAACGATGTCCACAATAATGACGCATTTCAACCAGAGCCCAAGTGCACACACACACACACACACGCACACATATAGACCTGGTGGCACACTTCATACGAGCGAACCACTCGGCGTTACACAATGCGGCAAGTTGAGTGCGGCTTCGCTGCTGTTGCGGACGTGGCACGTGAAATTATTGCAGCAATGCATCATTGGCTGAGTGCGGCATGTGGCATGTGGCAAGTAGGTAAAGCGTTAAATGAGCAGCGCGCAACTCTCGGGCGGCATCGTTTTGCGAGCACTGCAAATTAAATACTTGCAACAAAGTGTGGCAAGTATTTTTTATGCGTTGGAAATTATTTTACAATTAATTTAAATGCATGCAACGCGCGACGCATTTTGTTGCATGTCGTCGTGGTGTGCAGAAATACATGAAATTGTTGGCGTTGCTGTTGTGCTAAACGACAGCAACAACAACAATATCTGTCACAAAATGGCATAGCATAGCAACAACAAAGCCGAAAATGAAGTGCGGCAAAAGTGCTTAAACGACCAACAACAACAACAATAACAACTACGTTGCACCACTAGCAACGTGCAGCAAGTTGCAACAGCAGGAAAATCATCGCCCTCACAGTGACAACAATGCGGCGAGCAACAACAAGCAACAACTTTGTGCCCATCGTCATCGTCAGCGCAGTCAACGTTGGCATCAATAGCAATAACAATGCTGTCAACAATGCAATGAAATGTCGGCACGCACTTAACTGTACTACAGGCAGCAGCAGCAGCAACAACAACAATGGCAGTAGCAACAACAACAACAATGCAGCAGCAATTCTCATGCCGAGATGCGCTCAGCAGCCACTAAAGTAATTGTTATCCTTGCCAAGGATGCGAAGGCACGTAACAAAGCAATTTGAAAAGCAGCTAACAACAACGTCACAACAATAATAATGAA
The DNA here is from genome assembly GCA_963971225.1 of Melieria omissa. Taxonomy (NCBI): domain Eukaryota; kingdom Metazoa; phylum Arthropoda; class Insecta; order Diptera; family Ulidiidae; genus Melieria; species Melieria omissa. Next base: position 57,387,054 of record OZ020267.1, on the reverse strand, counting down.
AGCAACAACAACAACCGTTAGCGTGCCTCACACTGCAAAACGTCAGCAACAAGCACAGCGAACCGGAAAAACAACAACACAGTCACCCACCAACAACGACAATCGTAATAGCATCGACAGCCACAGCAACAAGAACAACAACAACAACACAGCATCGCGTACAACGAGCAACCAAAGAGCCATTAATGGCGATTTCCATTTTTTTCGCTCGGTTTATTATTGAATTATTGTTTGCTTCGGCACTTTGGTGCTCCATGTTGCTCTTTGTTGTTGTTGTTATAAATTTGCATTTGTGCAATTCGTGTTAATACTGTTTTAAATGCGTCGCTTTCGTTGTTGGCAAACAAATATTTTTTGTGGTTGGCTGTTGGCGATCGTTAACAGAATTCTGGAATTGCAAATAAATGAGTGGGAGGGGAGGGGAGGGGAAAGAGAAAGACAGTATTTACAAATACAATGCCAAACTCAGTTCATACGAATGTGAATTTAACTGAAAAGACGATAAGACGATTTAATCTTCTTTTGATGCTGTAGAATCTTACGTACGAAAACATTGCGTTCAATTATTACGAAGAGCGATTTGCAATTAATTTAATTAATTTGAAATTCATTTAATTAATTTTAAATTAATATAATTAAATTTTTTTAATTTTTTTTTATTTTTTTTAGTCTACAATATAAAATATTTTAGCTAAGGTTAGAGTCCTAGCTGCCAGGACCATCAACTTTTTACTCAATTTGCAATTTGCAAATATTTTATATTGCAGACTAAATAAAAATAAAAAAATAAAAAAAATTAAATCAAATAATTTAAAATTAAATCAAATTAATGTAATTAAAAAATAAAAAAATTAAAAAAAAAAATTAAATCAAATTAATTTAAAATTAAATAAAATTTATTTAAAATTAATTATAATTAATTTGATTTAATTTTTTTTTAATTTTTTTATTTTTATTTAGTCTACAATATAAAATATTTTAGCTAAGGTTAGAGTCCTAGCTGCCAGGACCATCAACTTTTTACTCAATTTGTTACATTATTAGTTAAAAAATATTTCTTATTATATTGTTTTGTCCAGAGCGCAGCTCTTCAGAAAGTTGTTTATAGCGTTGATGTTGATGACAAACTTTAATTTTTAATAAATTAGTTGGAAAGGTGGAGTCAAAGTATGTTTGTCTGTTTTGGGTATTAATTTAATTTTTTCATTTTGTAAAAAGATTATATTTTAATGAATTTTATAAAGTGACAATAAGCAAAACAACTCAGCACATAAAATTTCATAAAATATATAGAAGAGAACCAAACCCGCCAACCATTCGCCGCTGTGATCCACATCAACTGAATCAACTTGGCAAAAGGTGAGCGGAGGTAAAGAAGGCAGAACATGAAAATGGAAAGCAACGCACACAATCTGCCGATGACTAGTGAATCTTATTTAACAACCATAACAACAACAACTACTCTCACATATAACTAACACTACTTGACATATGTTTAAATGCGTTGCGAGAAGCGAATGCCAACAGCAGCGGCAGCGACAATACAACACGCCAGCCGCTCATAAAGGGGATCAAATTTGTTGTGAAAAATGTAAATCACATTGAAGCGATGCTGCAGCGTATCTAACGCCCTTTCCCGTCTCATGGCTTATCCGCTTATGACGTGGAAAAAGGGACGCCCGACGTCCCACGCCCTCAACATTGAAACGATTCGCCGAATGCTAAATCGATTTCAGCTGCCGCACAATTGGAAATGCTTGTGTGTGTGTGCGTGTGTGTGGGTATTAGTGGCACCCATTCGCATTTGGCAGACGGACGGACAAATAGACATATGTGCTTAACCCACAGCCAGACAGACAGACACAATCGTTTCAGTTTGTGCGCGAGTGCGGCTGGTTCGAAGTCAGTCATTGACTGATGTTCCGTGCCATTTCGCTTCTCAATGAGGTATGAAAATATGAATTTCAATTTTCAGGCGCGACTCCGCAACCCCTAATGTCACTCACCCACTGCTCCGCATGCCGCACGCCGACTCACTCAGACACCCACACAACACTTCGCACAGTTTGTAAAAATCTTGTCAACAAAATGCGAACGAGACAGAGAAATGGTAGAAGTAAAGTCGAGTCGAAATGGTGGAAGGCAGTGTATGTTGGCACATGTGGCCGCTACACGCCGCAGCAGTGCGTTGTACAAAGGCGCTGACGACTTTCCGCTTGTTGTTTGTCAATTTGCGCAACACGCCTCATCAATCCGCGTGCGTGGCTTCCCCACACCCGACGCGCACTCACGGCCGTACTAAAACACCAGCAGCGCTTAAAACATTTCACAATATAAATGCGAACATTTGTCTGAGGAATCTGCTTAAGTCCAAATTGCGCGCAAACATTGACGCTCCACACTCGCAATCGTCATTTTTCTTGTATTACTCACACATCTCCGGGAAAGGCAAAGCTGAAATATATCATTTACGCGCGGACGGACGGATTCGCCGGGCTCCCGAAACCGAACTGCGCCAAACAAACTGAACAAAGGAGCAAAGGAACACTTGAAGCTGCTGCCTGCCAGCAGCTGGCGCTCATATGCGCCGAAACGTGCGCCGCCACACACGCAGCTGCTGCGGACCCTCGTCGTCGGCGCCGTGTTTCTTTCTTTCGTTTCGCTGGCAGCACTTTGCGAGGTTCATTTTGTGCTGCCCCGCCCCGTGCTGCCGTTGCGCGTGGCTTCACTCTACGCTCTGGATTCGGCATCCGGCTTCCCGCTGCCGCTTTGCAAATCAATGAATTTGAATTTTCTTTGTGTCTGCGCTCGCATCTTTGGCGCATTGTGGAGTCCTTTGCAGTCAACGTGTTTGTTATTGTTGTCGCACAATGTTATGTTAAATTTGCAATTTAACAAATCATCGTGAATTTTTGATTTGCCAGCAGGTTAGCGTTCGGCCCCGGCATATCAGTGTCGCTCCCCGCCTCAGCCGCCTGCCCCCGCCTCTTTGTTGCTCGCTGCGGCTTAAAGTGTGCATGTGTGTTGTTGTTGTTGTTGTTGGGTTGACTGAATGGAAATGTTTGCGCAAATTGATTGCAGCGATTTTTCCGATTTTTGACAGATGTCAAGAATGCTAAATGAATTTTCAAGGGTCGAGTTCGCTGGCGGCTGATTTTTCTTGCCTGCAATCGGCGGAGTGGGCCCAAGTGGAGTTTGAGTTTATTTGTGTTTGCACATATTTTTAGTTGGCGCACATGTTTGCGAGTAGAACGAAAATGACATGTGATGCGGATGACATTCGGGCGCTGTGAAGAAGGCAAAGTGTGGGACTGACATGGCCGATGGAAGTTAAAGAAAGTGTGATTAAGTAAAATGCCGTCGAAGAGGGAAGAGGAAATCTCAAACTCAAACAATAAAGAAGACAGTGGGCGATGTCGAAACGCGATTTCATCCGAAAGGGACGAAACCCCGAAAACTAACAAAAAAAAAACAATTATTATTTTGTTGGAATTCGCGTGAAGGAAGAGAAGTCAAAAGGAGATTAAATACAAGAAAGAAAGCAGAGAGCAGAGGGGAGAGACAGAAGAAGAAACATTGATCAGAACGCATAGCAAAAGTTGTGAGATGGCATTGGATACTTCAAAGCAACATTTTAATTGAGCTACAGCAGATCTCTCCCCCTTCTCCCATCTCTCAACTCAACTTATTTGTGTCATAAAGTAAACCGCTTTCATGTGCAGTCGCGCTGAAAATTTATGCCGCCATCAATTTAAAGTGAAAAGCGCGTAAAATACGCCAAATACAAATAAATAAATAAATAAATAGCAAAATGAACGAAACGGCAGACGCCGCAACAACAGCAGTGACATGCCGTAAAGTATGCTACACAAAGGCGTGACTCGCTGCCCGATGCACAACGGAGCCGAACAATGCGTGCAACAATAACAACACCAGAGCAGCGCAATTATTTCGTTAAAAAATCTGACGCAGAAGTGATTTCGCTGCGCTTTGTTACTGCGAATAAATCAAAATTGCATAACAATGGTAAGAGAAACAACAAAAACAACAAACAGCAGTCAAACAATAGCAATTACAATAGCAACAAGGCTCAAATTTTTATTGCCATAGCCGATTAAGCAACAACGGCGCTGTCGGCGTTGGCGGCAAATGTCGATCACGCGTCGTAAATCATGTGTGTTGCATGCCGGGCGGGCGGGCAGTCACGTGACGCGCGAAATGCTGCACTGAACAATGCTTTAAAATACAACACCAACAATGGTGGCGGGGCAGGTTGCAGTGAAATGCGGATTGTGGCTGGGGAAGGGGGCGGGGGTTGGGTTATTATGCAAAGCGTCGATTAGTTGCTGGCACATGTTGCATGGTGCGGCAGAGTTTGTCGTTTTTGGCGGCACGCATGTGCTGCTGCATAGTTGCATGTCGTGCGGACACTTTATGAGCCCAACATGACGTATGAGTAACCAAAGCCGAACAAGCCATAAATTAGCGCTAAAAGGCGGCAAGTGAGTTTCCATCACATTTCTATGTTACTTGTCCATTTGTTTGCACTGTGTTCTGGTTTTTTATTAGCAGCTTGCGGCACGTGCGCTGGTTGAAACCTGTCGTGTTGTTGGGCGTGGGACGGAGTGCAGAATCAATCGAAACCATATGTTGCACATACGCATTTGCAACACACACACACTCACATAAATCAATGCAATGCAAGTGGGAAAAAATCGAGAGATAAGCAGACGCAAATGTATGCAAAGGAGATGCAAAAGTGACAGAAAATGCGTCGGAGAGGGGACGGACTGACGGCTGCATTATGCATAATTTTCGATGTGGGCGTCTATTCGATGTGCGTTTTGTCGGCTGTCGACGCCAAGTTAACAGCGCCGCAAATGGTTGCTCCGATGGCAAAGATGCAAATGGGTGCAGCCAGGACGAGACAGAAGAAGTCGTGCAGAGATGCGTGCGTTGAGACACGAGAAAATTTGCCGCGAAGTGGCGAATTTGTGGCAGCGGTTATTTTCAAATTGTGTTGCAGCATTGTCAATTTGATGCGAAGTGGCAGAAGACGACAGCAGCAGCAGCAAACTTGCAGTTGCTCAGCAGCGTCGCCAGGAATATGCAAAGCAGCACTTGGCGGCAGCAACAACATTGTGGCAACATTGAATGTTGCAAATTGAGCGCGCACGCTTGCTCGCTGCGGCAATTTGCACTTAAATTGGTGTAATTGAGTGAGCGCGCGCGCCCCAGAAATGACGCAAGACGGCCGCCGCGAACGCGTCAAAGCGGTGGCAGTGGGGAGGCGCGAGGTGGGGCAGTCAGGGTATTTAACACGCTGGCAATTAACATAAATTCTCCACGAAAAGTAGTCATTTGTAGTTGAGAATTTGTTGCTGTCGCCGCGGCCACCGCAAGCGCTGCTGCCTGCCACACAGATAACGTGTGCAACATTTTACGGCAGCGCTGTGCGTTAATAAGCGCGTAATGCGTCGTGTAATGTGTGCTGAGCTCGAACGCGATTGTTGGTGTTGTTGTGCGCGCGTGCGGCAGCTGCAAATGAGCAGCAAGTGCAGCAAACGTCAATGCCGTCGCTGTACAACTTAACCCTTTCGGCACCGCCCAACGCAACCTTTGCACGAAACAAAGTTGAAATTTATGGCCGAACATTAAAAAGCAACACACCAGGCGTCTTCAGTGCCGCTGCGCAGTTGCTGTCGGTGCTCTGAGGCAGCGAGATGTAGCGAAAGTAGTTGCACGCATTTTGCGGCACAGAGGCGGCCATCAATGCGACGGTAAATCAGTGTAGTACGTGCCGCATGCCCGCAGCGCTGCCCACCTGTCCACGCGTGAGCGGATGCGGGTGTGGCGGGCAGCAGCGCGCTTGTCGATTTTATGTGCGCTGTGTGCGGCGCGGCTGCCTTTCGACTTTTCGTTTATTGCGGCGCCTGGTGAATGTTAATGAGCAAAGGTCCGCAGGCAGTTGCGAGCAAAAACCGCACATGTCAAACGAATCTCAGTGGGAATCTGTGGCAAAATTGCGAATTGATCTGTTAAATAAATCTGTAATGAATATTGAGATTACATAAAAAAAATAAAATAAAATCCTTGTTGTGTGCATTTGGTTTTGCAACAAATATAAATTAGGAAAAAAACATGTAACGAGTTGCAAGATCATGTCAGACACTAAAGTGAAGAACTCACAAAATCGATAGAGCACATTTTCTTCCCTTTCCCTCTGTTGAACTCCGCATGTCAACTGACATGTGTTATTTTTGCTTCACACTCTGACGGCCCTGACGAGACTTGCCGAGTTTGTTAACAAATCGAAGAACAAAAAACAAAATTATCAGAAAAAGCCGAAATGAATTTATTACGCGCTGAAAATACTAAAGAAGGCAGCGGACAAGTGTGAGCAGAAATTCGCATCAATCCAGGAAATTCCTATTATCGGCTTTGACGCGAAGCTGCACACTGCTGCCTACACATTCGCAGCTACTGCAAAATATATATATTCATTCACTTCTGTATGTACATAACTACATATGTGTTGTGCTGTTACTGTTACATACATATTTTAGCTTATTGTCCCCGATTTTACGTATGCATTGTCCGTAGTCAGTCGCTCATTCGCCGTGTCTCTGTTGTTGTTGTTTTTATTGTACTGTGTCATTCATTCATTGCGCTCATTCATGGTTGCCTTTGTTTTGTTTGCGTATAATTCCAGGAATAAATTGCTTTCAAAGATTCTCGGAACAGCCAAAGTACACCGAAGTGAATCCGGGTCAGGACGCCTTATTAACATGCAAAGTAATCGATAAGCGCGGCACATGCTCATGGCAAAAGGATAACAAGGTAATTATAAGAAGTGAAAGGAAAGTGTACATACATGCACATATGTATGTATGTATGTATTTTGGCATAAGGATGTAATGGCTGGCTACAGCGAAGTGGGCGGGAAGGGATGGGAGCAACAACGAACGGGTGAATATTAACGAAATTTCGAAAAGAATGAGTCGAATAGGGCCGCAAAAAATATACTTATGTTACGTCTATACGACTGCCAAAGCCACGAACCAGATGACATATCTTTTCGAGAGTAAAATTAAAGAGAAGGTCCCGTGCTCAATAAGTCCTTTCAACTAATCTGACGACAACAAACAAACAACTAAAGTTAGTTTTCAGTTTTTAAACGCGAATGCCCTGTGATACAAAGGCACTGAATGGTCACCCTATTGCCGCGTCCGCACTTTATTGCTTTCGAGGAAACGTTTACAGGCCGATGGCCGCCGTGCGTGCAGTGTCGGTGCGTTCGAGCCGGAACCGCAGGCACCACTGAAGCACGTTGCCCGAATGTCTGCAGTGGCATTGAAGGCGCACGTGGCGCCGGTCCAAAACCCAGACCGCAACACTGAAAACGTTTACAGCAAGGGGAGCCGGAAAATAAGTCGCCGCCACAGCAGCAAATCAAACCAAAATTTACAGAGGGCCAGGCAGAACAAATGCCATGAGCAAAACTTCATTTGTTGCATTTCAATTGCTTCAACTCAGCTGGGGTTCATCTGGTCGGCAGCAGCAGACCGTCGACACACACAAGTAGCCGAAATGGTTCACCATTTCATTTGAAGAATTTGCACTTGTGCCCACTGGCTTCTGGGCAGAGTTATTTGAATTTTAATTGATGCCCATTTGCAGTCATAATCACCCTGTATTTAGTGCCATTTATTTAGTATTCCTTTTCTGACAGTCGGTTGCATGGTAACAACATTGTTGCCAGCCACAAGCAAACGGTACATGCACGTAGGGAGCTGTCTGCCTGTGCTCTCTGTGTGTGTGTGTGTGTGGTGTAGGCCAAACACAATAACAATAATAATAACAAGTTTGCTAAATTGACCTCATCTGCAGGCGCGCGCTCAGCATTCGGCCGCTGTGTTCGTTCTGGAATTTCATTTTCTGGTACACAAACATAGGCCGCCGCATGCACCCATCCTTACCATCACCTTACATACATAAATAAGGCAGCACACACACACGCACATACGGTTGCCGACAGACGGACGAACGTCGACACCGCCACACATCCATTTAACATGAGCTTCGCACCAAAGTCCATTTCTCTTAATTTCTCATTCCCTTTCGCATCCGGGGCGGTTGTATCCTGCCTTCAGCAGCGCCTCGAACCACCTCCTTCCATTCTCAGCCCCGTTTTCGCATTTGTTTAGAACCAATTTTTGTTGTGGCTGTTCTTCCGTTGGTTTTTTGCTGCCAGTGGCGTGGATGGCTTCTTTAGGAAGGAGACAAGAGCTGACTCAACATTTCTAAACACAATAAATAAAAATGTACAAAAAGTATATTTTGAATCACAAGACACAACGAGTCCGATGAGACTCGAATCCAGAACAAACCTTAGGCACATGAGAAATTTGAAGTTATTTGGAATAGTTCCCTCAAGCTCAGAGAAAGCAAGACAAAAATCTTAAATACTTCGTCAAGTTGTCCCCAACTTGACAGCTACGACAAAAGTCCAGTCTTCGAATAACTCGTCGTTGGTGAAAAAATGTAATGCATTGTTTAGTTGCTGCCAACGTTTCTATGAAAAGACCGAAGCATTGCGGTGTTTCTGAAATTATACAAATTCTAGGAGAAAGGGTCTTGAAGGCAGACTTGATTTGAATTTCATAAAGAAACTGTTACTATTCCACCTGAAGCTCTTTCGGCCCACGCGCCTGGGACCCCATGCTGGCACCCGCCCACACAAGGTGCCCCTCTCCTCGCAGTCGGTAGTGCTGTAGCTGCTGTTTTGTTTGGCAATCGTTTTAATTTGCATATTCAGCAACGCTGAGACTGGAACGCTGCGCGCTCCACACACAAACGAGCCCAACGTGAGCGCACGCAAGCACACACACACACACGCACAAATAAAAACATATCTTTGTATGTGTGTATTTGTTTTGGCACAAATAAGCCAAAACGAACCAAAATTTACCTGTACATTACACATTACACTTTCCCACCCCTCAGCAGCGTCAACCTTCTCGTTCCGGCTTCGATTTTTTTGTTGTTCAAAATTCTCGCGTTCGTTGCCGCTTTTGCCTTTACCGAGCTTCCTATTTGGGTCGTGTTGTTGTTGTTATGCTATTTTCATTTGCATTTTTGTATTTCTTGTTGTTGTTGTATTTTTTTGTTGTTGTTGGTTTAAACAAAACACACACATACACGGTCGATAGTTGCCGTGACCAAAAGCAGCTCCGGCTCGAATGGCAACAAGCAAAACCTCAGCAATTTTTCTACTTCTATTTAATTTGATTTTGTAGTTTGAGTTTCGCCTTAATTTTTTACTGCCCCAACGACCATATGTCTTGTTGTTGGCGATTCATGCAATCATGCTGTGGCCACAAGCCGCAGGAATTGAATGTTGCCGACCAGCCATTCGGCCTAAAAGGTGTCTGACTAAAAATTGAAGCCACTACAACGAACGGCGCGCGACTTCGTACAAAAAATGTAAATGCCGCAACGCGCCGAGTGAAGAAGGAAATGGCCGGAGGTGACGCCGCATTTGTAATGCAAACAAGCCAAAAGCAACAACAATAACGGAAAATGTAGCTTGTAAATCACAGCCGAGTGCAGCACACGGGGTGTTGCAGCCAATGTCTCTATTGTCGTTGTTTTTGTTGCGTCCTTGTGCAATTTTTATAAACAAGTGGGCGGAGAACATGTGAGGCGTCTGTTGCTGCTACTTGCGACTGTATTGTCGAATGCTTATAGCACTTACAGGGTGCTTAGCTGCTGCTTTAGATATTCAAAATTCGCAAAATTCATGGCAGTCTTTTTAAATAGTTTGTTGATCAGTTTAATGTATTTTGTAATTTTTCAAAAATAAATGCAACACTTTAAAAGTCAATGGTCAGGTACTCTGTGCATAACAACAATAACCCATATCTTTTTTTGTTGAATTGAACTTATTTCACACAGACTGTGGTTGCCATCGATTGGTCCATAGAGTGAAAATGGCGATTGAAAAAAAGCTCCACTTCCAATGAACTTTCTATCTGAACATGTTTAACTGTTCTGTGTCCCAAATATTATAAAATGTTTATCATGTCGCAGCACTTAGTGTGTTTTTGGCTTTTTGCTGTGACACTTTGTGCCAAAAAGTTGATGGTGTGCGAGTCAGACTGTAACTGGTTGCGGCGCAATAAATCTCACTGTGCAACAAGGCGCGACACGTGTGTGCTGTTGACTTCTTATGACAATGCAACAACATTGCCCACAAAAAGAGGCAAATGTCAACAGCCACAACAACAACAATGAGTCGAATGTAATCTTGCAAGTGTCGGTTAGCGGGTTCGGGGTGGAAGTGACCGAATGTGGCGAGCTGCAGAATGGTGAGCGGCATGTTGCACGAAAATGTTGCAAGCAAGTAAAGCCATAACCAAAGTGAAAGTCGATTGTCGTGTCAGAAGAAAAGCAGCAGCCGCAAGTAGCAAGTGCCGTTATGTGATAAGCGGCAAGCTGCCGAGACGAGCATTGCTCGGATGCCAAAGATAACCGCAACTTGCAACATGCCGCAAGCAATGGCAGTGCTTTTGAGAGTCTTTCATTTTTGCTGCATGCGACTGCAAATGAATGCGGTCTACTGTCACACCAACACACACACACACACACACATGCAACCGTACCTATGTACATATGTATATGCAACATGCATGTGAATTTTGGTGTTGTTCCACTTCGCTCGAAATAAAATGAAGCTCGTATTTTTGCAATTATTCCTTGCTGCAAGCGCCACGTTGATTGCCATTTGCAAAAAGTGACAACAACAGCAACAACAATGGAAATTGATGCTGCAAGCATGGAAAAGGGACAAACGAAGTAGCAGTGACCGAAGGATCAAGCGGCAGCAGGAGGCGCACACAACCGCAAAAACAGCAACAAATAACGAAACCTACCACAACAAGCACTACAATAACAACAATAACAACAACTATGCAGAATGACTGGCACATACAATAATAATAAAGACAACAACAACAACAGCGACAACCACAAGCAAGCAACAATAAAAGTCAACAGAAAAAGCTTCATCTCCCCTGACCAGCGTCCACTCGCCCGCCCCCAGGCCGAGGTGAGACAACGCAGACGCTCGTGTGTAGTGCGTGTGCGGTGAGTGGCAGCCAAGTGCAATTGTCGCTTGTTGTTGTGCTCTCAAGTGACATTTTACTGCTTTGGCTGCCGCACAGGCGTCGAAGGTGGCAACCAGGCGCTCACTATTGGACTCTGCAAGTCGCCCAAGAGGATCATGTAGCGCCTCACCGACACAGCCGAAGCGCTCTCGATGAGCATTTCAAGTGATCTGCCCGCAGGAACTGAGGCCCGTGCTGGCAAATGTTTGTTTCGGGCGCCCAGCGCTCTCGAAGGCGGCCCTGCAAAACCGCACGCACAGCAATATACGAGCTTGCATGCACACAACAGCAGCAACAACAACAGCAGCAGCAACAACAACAACAACAACGACAACAATGTCAACTCAACTGCCATGTTGAAGTGACAGCAAATGAAATTTGAATATCTTGGCAGGTCCTTTGTTGAATTTCTCTCTTCACATTTCACTATACGTTATTAAATTTCTCATATTGTGCGCATTCTTGTGCTGCACGTTGGGTTTTAAATCGAAAATCAAAATTAAGATAATACTCCACCTGCATTACTGACTTGGATTACTGACGTATGACTCGGTTTATGTGTCGACACAGTTGAAATTTCCCAGGAAAAACAAGGCAATTTAATTCTTCCCATGAAATCAGTCAAATGCCACTGTGCCATAATTGACCCACGAGTTTTATACTAAGAAGGCCTCTTGCGAACTGAAATAAACTAAAAGAATTTCTTAAATCAATCTTTTTATCCACGGATGGTAAAAGTACAGGCAACATATAACAGGTTTCCAATGTAATGTAATAAAATTTTCCAAACAAGGATTTTCATATTTTTCCATCAGCTGTTTCCTGCTCAAAGGATCTTCGCAAAACATACATTTTTCTCAACTAGGTGTTGACTTATCAAATAATTTTGGGCTACTTGGTGCACGAATTTGGTAGTTGGCGGATTTTTTCGAGTTTCGCGAAACCTTAACCCTTTACACGGTACAGTTGCATATCTGCAACCAACCGTAAAATTGCCCGTAATTTCGGAAGTAATTATCAAAACGACTCTTTCTGGCGATTTTACAACTATGCAAGGTTCCTTTTTTGAAATACTGGCATTAAAATTGGGAAAAAGTAGCGAAATTTTACTTGACAGCACTTTTTTGACCGTTTTTGCGAAAAGTGAAACAAAAGTGATTAAAACTTATTAATAAAAAAACACACGAAAATTATCAATATTTTTTAATTAAAGAAAACTTATTTAATATTTATGGAAAAATACAAAATTAACACTTTTTGATTTTATTTAACTATTATTAAGGAAACAGGGTTTTGATCAGACGCGCCCAATTCGTAGACTTCAATTAGAACACAAACTTTCTCTGATATCGCTGCAAATTATGGGAAATTATTTTGGGGATAACAGTAAAATTTTTGTAATTTACTTTGATTTCACTTCTAAAAATATTCATTTGTTGGTGCCTATTTAAATTTAATCCAGAAATCAATCGTAGCTTTTGTTATAAGATGACAAATAGGTGAAGTTGCCCGCAGACAACTTTGGGTTCGAAAGGTTTAAATATGTTGACAATATTTATTTATTAATCGGTGTAATTATTGATTTATTTGTTACAACTGAAAGCTTCAAGTTCGTTCAATGAACTATTTGTCACGAATCACTTTATACAGTAAAAAGTTGTAAGCTGCAAACAAATTTCGTATTTGATGTGAAATATTTTGCAGGAATTACTTTCAATGCAATTCGCATCGAAATGCATTTCACCCCTCTTCACTCTTCTCGATCGATTATGAGCTGTGCGGCAGACGTAGGTGTACAGTTAATTCGAAACTGCACATAATTAAATGCAACACAGTTTCCTGCGGCAATTCATTTGCGTAACTCAATGTCGCTGCCGCTGCCGCTGCCGCCGCTGCTCAGCCAACCAGAAGTTAGCTTATCGAATCGAATCGTCTTGCAAATATGCCGAATTCTCGGTATTTTGCTTAACAATGATTTGCGGTTCACGCAGCAGGGGTGGCCGACAGACGCCAGCGCCAACTATTTATTATGAATAAATATGATGGCATGGCTCCCCGCCCGGCAAACATGCAAGGCAAACGATTTGCAGTATGCTTGTGTGTGTGTGTGTGTGTACGTGTTTGCGCAAGCACAACACTGTAATATGCGCAGGCGATATATCGGCAAAAGTTCATCAGATATTGCAACATTTGGAAATATTGCAAATATTTGCTCAATATTGATATTTTCCACACACACACACGCACATGCGTGTATGTTAGAAATGGTATTTGTAGTTAAATTTTCAGCTGCTGGCCATATTAACATTACCCAAACAAACTGAAATGCACAACAACAGCGCACACAGAGACGCCGTGGCACGTTGCCGTAACGTGAGCGAACGCATGTGGCACGCACACACACGCACACGCATCTGTGAGAGCACTATTTTTGTATGGAGCCGTGTGCATAATCATAATAAATTATTTTTGGTAAAGGTTAAAGTTATGATTATGCGGATCGGTGCAGCGATGCGCTCGTTGTGCACGTTGGGCATTTGACATGCGGGGGCGCGCTCCATTGGTTCGAATGTGCGCCAACTGCAGTTGCAGATATACATTTCGCAGACTTTCGACAGCTGCTACTTACTTCACTTAACTCTAGTTTTGTCTTTTCCTTCTCTGTCTGTCGGTCTGTCTCTATCTCACTCGAACTTGGAATTATGCAATTTTGTACCTTGAGCGACCGAAATTCGGCAAAAACTTTTCTTCACTGCAAACATAATATGGCATATGTTAAATTGTTGTTGCTGTTGTAAAGTATTTAAAACCAAATTAAATTAGATGTCAAAAGCGAATATGTAAGCAATGCTTTGTTGTTGCGCTGCATTTATTTATCAAGAATTTTGTATGACATTCGATGAAGACTTCTGCACATAGACACCTACAAACATAATTGTCAGTTTCTGTGTGTGTGTGCTGCGAGCATTTTGCGTTTATTAAAAACTGAAAGCACAAATTGTGAATATCAAAAATATTCTCCCAAAGTAAATCATATTCTGCTGAAATGCCACAATCAGCTGACACAAGCAACAACAATGCAGCAGCAACGTGTAAATAAATCTGCAGCAGCACAGCCGCAAACATGACATTTTGATAGGAAAACCCGACATTGTTTTGGATGAAATTGAAAACCATTTAGAGCAAAAAGCGAAAGAGGAGAGACACTAGCGAGAGCGGCGTTCAGGGTGGGGAAGGTGAGTGTGAGAAGAATAAAATGTCAACTGCAAATGTGTAATGCGCTCGAGCTATCGCCGCACTTAGGTAGCAACGTTGTCAAGGCAGCAAACCTCGCTGCCCGTCGCCGCTCTTTGCGTTCTCCCAGAACGAGAATGGACCAATGGACTGGTTGACTTTTGTTTTAACTGCATGCGGACAGTTGACAGGTGCATTCTTTTGTTGTTTTTTATACAATAACTGCTGTTGGTGCTTCTCTCTGCTGGAAAACTAACAGTTACATTGAATCGGTAGAATCGTTTAATACTTCTTAAGATTTTTGTAAAGGAATATAGCCAGTAAACCAAATGAATAAACTCTTCTGGCATCTGTGGATCGAATCGCTTTGTTAGCTCTTTTTTTACATCACTCTGCTCGCTCTCCGCGCTTTCACTCAAAGTCCCGAGCTCTGTTCGAGCAACGTCGAACTTCGATTTTCGCTCATAACCAGTGCTGCCACTTGAAAAGTTGTTTTTCGACCAAATCCGACCCCAACCAAGCAAATTAAAAATTTGCGAAATCTTTAAATTCTTTCTCAAATTACAATTTAATTTTTTAACCCTTTTGAACCCAAAGTTGCCTGAGAGCAACTTCACCTATTTGTCATCTTCAAAAGCTACGATTGATTTATGGGTTTAATTTGAGTAGGCACCAACAAATTAATATTTTGAGTAGTGAATTCAAAGCAAATAACAAAAATTTAACTGTTATCCGCAAAATAATTTCCAATAATTTGCAGAGATATCAGGGAAAGTTTGTGTTCTAACCGAAGTCTACAAATTGGGCGCATCTGATCGAAACCCTGTTTCCTTAATAATGGTAAAATAAAATCATAAAGTGATAATTTTGTATTTTTCCATAAATATGAAATAATTTTTCTGTGCCTAAAAAGTATTGATGCAAAATTTATTCAACCCGTTTTAAGCTAAAATTGTTCAAAAGTAAACTTGCTCTAGAACTCCAACAAAGAGGCGTGGCGACTTTAAATGTCGTGTGCACACTTCTTTGGCAAATGTTTCATGATTTAAATACCAAAAAGTAACATCAAGACACGGTAAAATTCGAGGTCGAAAGGGTTAAGTGAATTTGTTGTACTAATGAAAAGATATTCACATCACAAAACGTACCGAAATGCGTTTAAGCGGACCAAAGTAAAAAAAATCTGACCAATGTTGGTCCGAAAAGATCGAACTCTGCTCATAAAACTACTCCACTAGCTGTGGCGCAGTGAAGCGTCACCTTACTACAGCAACAACAACAGCTGCAGTGGCTTCAATTCAATTACCAAACACACACAAACACGTCGGTAGAGCAAGAAATGATACATCGAGCAACTTGTAATTTTGGTTGTGGCAGTAAAATTTCCCACAACAGCAAAAATCAAAAAACGCCCGAAAAAGATGAGTAGAGCAAGAGCGACAGCAACGACAAGAACAACAAGAACATTGCGCCGCACACCTTGTGTCGAATTTGAGCTTTGGCTTGCAGCTCTAATTGTAATTTAATTTCCAATTAACAAACAAACTAATTCTAAAATCCTCCATGCAACAACAATAACAATGGCAGCCAACTAACAAGCCTTGCAACACGTTCTGCTGCTGGAGCTCGGTGCATGGCTGGTGAGGTTGTGGCAGGCAGTGCGGATGGCAACTGTTGCAGCAACCGCAGCACATACCAAATGAACTTCGTGCCGCAGCCACTGATGCCGACTGATGTGCTGCGGAACGTGCTCGGCATGTTGTGGGGGGGGTGGGGCTCCGCCCACTCGGCTGCTGCTATCAGTGCTGTCGGACGCGTTCGCTCACGTAGCTCGCTGCGTTGGCAGCCGAAATAACAACAACTGACAGCAGCAGCAATGGCGCTTCTCTGCCACTACGTGCACGCCACCCGCTGCCAGATAGACTCGTTATTACGCCACAAATTCGCAGCCGTTTCGTGGCAGCCATTTTTGCGAACTTAGTTCGCTTCGTTATTTATTTATGTTTGTTTTTGCTCTTTTCAGCCCGTCGGCATCTACGCCAAGAAATACGAATGGGCCGCACGTCCTTCGACGGGCGGCAGCGGCAACCTGCACCTGGATCTGCATCCGCCGCCCATGCAGATCGGCGGCGACTGCTCACTCTGGATACGCTCGGCGACGCTGGACTTTGACGACGGTCTGTGGGAGTGCCAGGTGACGGCCAGCGATTTCACGACGCAAGACGCGCTCACCAGCCAGCCGGTGCGGCTGGTCGTACGCGGTAAGTAGCCGACGAATGGGAGCCACAAGTATTCTTGTCTGTCTGTCTGTTAGTTTGAATCGGCAAGAATCTGTTTTCATGTATAGTTTTCGTGTACTGTCACTGTGCCTTACCGTCGCCGTTCTTGTTCGAATGGCAGACACGACCACTCGACGTTACTGAATCCCTGGGGTTGCCTGTCTAACTGACCATTTATTCAAAGCAACGTACTTCCGTCCGTCCCTGCTGCTGTCCATCGCATCGGTTCGTCCGTCCAGCAGCAGCCACTCACCCGCATAATTAAATGATGTCACCCGAGGGCCCCATCTATGTAAATGCTGCGTGCTGCATTCTTGGCCACAGTTCGCATCGCAGTGCGTAGCTCTTCGTGCTGTGCCGCAATCCGCCCAAGTGCCCACTGCGACCCGGGAGCTGTCCTCTTAAAACTTAATTAATTTTAAATCTTATCCAATTTTCCAACACGTTGACTACACAATTGTGCCAACTGGCTCGCCCTTCAACGCCCCGCGCTCGGCCCCGCCCCTTGGTGCAGTGTATGTTGCACGTATCATTACCCTCAGGTAATCAGATACCATACAGCAGCAGCAGTAGCAGTAGCAGCCACTGCGACCGCTGCCGCCGCTGTTCCTATGCTGGGCTCGCATGTCGAGCGTGAGTGTGTGTGTGTGTTTGAACTGGCGCTCAGCAGACCGCAGCACAATCTTTCAACATTACCCGCTTCGAACAATTAACTCCACTCTGATTGCCGAAGTTTGCCAAGTCCAATTTTGCATTTCGGCATTGAAGGGGAGTGGGACCGGCGTTCCCGACAATGAGAGCGCAGCACCGAGTGCAGGCGTATCTTGGTTTTAATTAAAATGCACTCTTCCCCTGACGCCGCTGGCTCCTTCGTGTTGCCGTTAAGGCAAATTCACGGCTCCATTACCGACAGCGAGCGCCGGTGCGGTGCGCGTGTGGTTGCTGATATTTGACATTTAGTGGACCGCTCGGGGAATTGCAGCATTGTGCGCAGTTGGCTATTGGAACTCAGACTGAGCTATTCAAAATTTGTGGGAACGATCGAAATAGAATCAGCGAATTTTATTTATTTTTTATTTATTTTCTATATGAATTATTTTTATAATATAAAAATATATAAAAATTTTTAGACTGCGCTGAGAAATGTACGAATTGTTTAAGGTTTAGTTTTCTATCACTTCTCGCCAAATAAATTTCATTTTTCAAACTCGCTTCACAATTTGTCACTTCTCTTCCTTTACTTTTTTAGTGGCGCCGCAGCGGCCGCGTCTCGAATTCGAGGGCGCTCACGTACCGCCCGGCCACAACATAACAGTCGATGCGGGCGCCATGGCCACCGTCAAGTGTGTCTCGCACTATGGCAATCCGCCAGCAGTGCTCAGATGGTATTTGGGTAAGTCACACAATTGTTGTTGTTATAGAATTTGTTGTTGTTGTTATTACTTGCGTAGTAAATGTAGTTAGTGTAAATGATAATTGCGAGCATTTCGACTGCTTTCCTTATAGTTGCTTGTTGTTGTTGTTTTATTGTTTAGCTTCTTGTAGTGCTTACTGTTGTTTTTTAGCTTAATTAACTTTTCGTCCCACCAGCAGAGCACAAAAAAGCCACTAACATTTCTCTGTCTCTCCTGTGTTTCCCTCCGCAGGTGACCAGGAACTGTCGTCGACACACTCGCAGACCAACAGCACCGAGCCGGACAACTCGCGCACCTGGTCAGCCACATCGGTAGTGCAGGTGCTAGCGATGCGGGAGCGGCACGGCGACATATTGCGCTGTGTCGCCTATCACGAGTCCTACACGGCCAAGTCGGTGCCGGTGGAGGCGCGATTCGACGTCAGATGTGAGTAAACAATTTCGGATTAAAGTATTTCAGGAAAACTAAAATCGAACAGAAAACAGGAAACAACAAACAATAGAAGACATTTTAGGCAAAACATTTACAGTCAATTAAAATTAAACTCCCATTTCCGCGACAAGATTTCTTTTGCAATAAAGAGAAAATTTAATTTTTCATAAGTCAACACTGCGTCGTTACACTTTTGCGTCGCTTCAACGTCCCATCAATCCCATTCCCCTTTCTGCGCTCAAAGACTTTTTTTCCTTCGGTTTATTTTGCAAAAGTCGAAGATCAAAAATTCCCTCTGGCTGCTGAAATCCATTCAATTAACTGCAAATTTCCGCATTCCCTGCTACTCACGAACTGGCTCCAGGTGAGCTGCAGTCTTCGTGCCCGTTTTTTCTTGACTGTGTATTATAGTCGTTTTTATTGTTGCCACTAATGCCGATGTTGTTGTTTGTACATTTTCCCTTCGCTCTTGTTTGTTATTTCGTTGCAGACGCTCCCACCATCCGTCTAATTGGCTCGCCGGAAATCGACTTGGAAGAGGATAAGGATGCGCTTATCCTGCGCTGTGTAGCCGACGCCAATCCGCCGGCGAGCATTGTGTGGCGGCGTGCCGGACGCTCGGAAATAGCCAGTTTGCAGGTGCGTTAAGACGAATATTGCGAGTTTTCCGAAAGGAAAACTAAGAAAAACATTCGTAAAGATAAAAGAAAAACAACTTGGCTGAAAAATATGAAGACAAATGGACAAATAGGAGCAGAACTGCTGAACAGCAGAGGAATTGTATGTTGCATGAAAGACAACAACAACAACAAGGGGCACATGAAAAAATCAACAAGCCAGCTGAGAGCAGCGTTGCACTCGCTTTCGTAGCGGCGGCGGATTATTGGCAGCGAAAATATAAATCGCTGTTTCCATTACACTAACAACATTAGCCCTCCACTCGTTCGCCAGAAAATTGCTTTCAGTCCACGCTGCTCCTGTCTGTGCGGCAGTTTTCCTTCGACGAAAAGCCAAAAGCGGCAACAGAATTCAATTTTATCGCTTTCCACTCTTGTTTTTGTACTTTCTACATTGGGCTGGCATTGTTGTTGCTTCCAGGAAACACTGCAGCTGCGTCCGGTGGGACGTCGTGATGCCGGTCTGTACACCTGTCAAGCGCAGAATTCGGTGGGCACCTCCGAGCAGCTTTCCGTGCAGTTGGACGTCAAATGTGAGTAGCCCAATTGCTTGTTGCTATATATTGTTGTTGTTGTTACTGTTGTCGACATGCAACGATTTTTCAGATCCACCAAAAATCATCTCGGCCGGTCCGGATCGACTGACAACGGCGCCGCTCTTCAGTCCTGCCGCCTTCGAGTGCGTGGCCGACGGCAATCCGATGCCCAGCTACAAGTGGGTGCAGCGGTAAGTCGAAACTACACAAAATACAGCAACATTTGTTCATAAACAATCCAGTAGAAACAAGATTTTGATATTTTGAACGGGGCGTGTGGGAAATATTGATTGGGGCAATTTTCAATTTCAAAGTTTGAAAATCGTATTATTTGTTCACAGAGCTAATTTGAAAGAAAACCTTCGTCACAAATCGTGTTTTGTTTGTTAATTTGAATTGTTGCTGTGCCGAACTTCAATTGAATCAACGCAGACGTGCTGGCTCCACCGCGTCTCTATGCGTCGCCTGAACTTTTAATGGGCCCAACCGCCTGCAGTTGCACCTTTCGCCGTTCTCGCTGCTCCCCGTTTGCCGCTTCGCTGTCGATTTTGCCATTTGCTGCCAAAAGTGCGCCACAACGCCTTGGGCGCAGCGTCGAGCGTGTGCGCAGCCAACTGCGAATTTTCATTTCGGCGCATTTTAGAATGAGCTGCATTGCGCCGCTTCCCTCTCCGCCTTCAATGCGCGACAGCAATTTCATATTTTATTTTTCGCTTGCAATTTTCTTGCGCTCTACGTGCCTCTCGCCATTTCCTTCGTCGCTGCGCCGCATTGCCAGCAAAGCAAAGCAAAAACCGCTGCTTGCGGTTCATTACCCCCAGCTCGCTGTCGCTGCGACTATGACAGCGGCTGTGGCTGTGGCAGAGCGGTCGCACTTGCGCCGCAGGCTCAGAGCGGCATGTCCGCTGAATGCTTTCTGCTGGCTGGGAAAAATCTCGCGCGCGCGTTTCGCTTCGCTTTAGTTTGGGCGGCTGGTAGGCCAAAGTTGTTCGCGGCACGACGCGGCTGGCGCTGTGGCAAAATATATAAAAATGCAAATTATGACATGAAAAGCTTATAAAGCGTGCTTTGCGCTCGTCATTTTGGTTGCGCTCGGTCGCCCGCGGGCAGCGCTGATTGCGGCAAACTTTTTATGCCGTTCCGCATGCAACTTTGCAGATGTGCGTTGAAGGCTCGACAACTGTACAACAAATTTAAAATTACAGCAAAGCCAGCGTTCAAGAGATGACAGGTGTTCAAAGTGCAAAATACGCTTTCAGTTTCTCGTTCATAGATTTGCTGAAGGGGAAACAGGGCATATTTCAAACGAAAAGTGCTATTTGAGTGAGTAACGAACTAAGTGACGTCAGAGCCCGGAAGAAAAGAACTTGCTGCGATTTAAAGTCATAAATGCAATAAAAACGGTGTCACGCGGCGTATGAGTAACATCGACTGGGCGCCGCCTCAGACCGCTTCGCACATTCTCCTATCTGTGCGCCATAAAAGCGAAATTGTGCAACATAAATTTTTGTTCAAAGCCGTTCCTTTCGCCGCGCCCTGCCTCTCTGCCTTGTCGCCCATATCTGGCACTGTTGCAAGCGCCCGTAGCGCCACTCTCACGCAACTGACGGCAGCTGGCTGAAAATTAAAAATATAAATTAAAAAAATAAAGTAAATACAAAAGTGTATTTTTTTTCATGCTCATGCAGCAAAAAAGTACACTAATGAGTCTTTTATTCGCTCGTATGCCAGCGCGCTGCCATTTCCGCAACGTGTTTCCGCTTCCTGTTGTCGGCTTCCGTTGTCGCCTGCGAAACTCTGGTTCGACTTCATTTCATTTGTGCCGCCGAGTTTCCGTCAGCAGACTTTGCTCTTCCTTCTTCTAGCGCGTGAATTTTTGCTGATTGCATTTTTTTCATTTTTTTGGCACAACGACACATGCAACGGCATGCGGCATGTGGCAGCTGCGGCATGTTTGCTGCGTATTTTAATTAGCCGTACAGCGAATTGTGCAAAAATATTGCGGATTTATTTCTCTTCCCCTCGTCCGCTGCCAAAGCACACATAAAGTAAGCGCGCAGAATGGCAGAAGTAAATCGGAGCAATGCGTTGTAAGGAATGCGGCCGATGTGCACAAGAAGAAGAAGAAGAAGAAGGCGGAGGCAGCAAGGCAAGAAACGGTTGTTGTAATTGTGGGGGATGCTGATTGGGCAGGAGTTGGCAACCGAAGTGGGACTTTGCATGGGGAGTTTGTGACATTAACAGCGAGAGAGCGCAGATTATGTCCCAGTCGTGGTGTGCCCCATACACAACAACAACAACAAAAAAACGGAACCATCAGGCACCAGTGGCGCAACTAAGACTCGTGGCTTCTTATGCGCCGAGCGGAGTTTCTAGAGGAAAATTTCAACCACTCTTAACCCTTTACACGGTACAGTTGCATATCTGCAATCAACCGTAAAATTGCCTGTAATTTCGGAAGTAATTATCAAAACGACTCTTTCTTGCGATTTTACAACTATGCAAGGTTCCTTTTTTGAAATACTGGCATTAAAATTGGGAAAAAGTAGCTAAATTTTACTTGACAGCACTTTTCTGACCGTTTTTGCGAAAAGTTGCACGCATTTATTTTAGTGAAACAAAAGTGATTAAAACTTATTAATAAAAAACACATAAACACTTTGCGAAAAATGCGGAGTAGGACTATGCAACAACAAACGCATTAATTGCTTTACAAATTTTTATTGAAAACTAAACATATTAAAATAAAAAAACAAGTTTTAATGCTTTTTGTTTTTAATGTTTTTTACGAAAAACCTTACAAAATTAAAGTATATTAAAAAATATAAAAATTCGTGTTTTTTTTTTGTAAATTTGAGTTTATATCTAAAAACAAAATTTGATGAAAAAATTCGCTGTTGCCGTGTAAAGGGTTAAGTCTAAATTTTTGTAGAAATGCTTAAAGCTTAATTTCAAGTGTCAAATATTTTTGTGTTGAACTATAAAATTTGGGACAGTTAAATTTTGAGTTCTTCATTCAGCAATCTTAAAAAATAAAAATTATTTGCATTGTCAAAGTGCTGCGAAAGAATTTATTCCTATTGTTCCAAAATAAAATTTAATATTTAAATCAAATTCAAAATTGCCGAAAACCCCATTTAGAAAATCTTAAATATATAAAACTTCCATTTCAAAATCAACAACACAATTTTTGTCTCAATCAATATTATTTATCTATTCAAAATAATTATTTCTTTTGGCATTTTGTTTTTCTTCTATCGTCGACCCTCGTCGGCCTATTAGCTCCGCCACTGTGAGGCAACGCGGCTAATTAGCATGCAAAGCGCTGACAAGCAGCAGTACAACGTTTCTTGCGCTCAGCCCTCATTGTCCCCTCGGCCGCGGCGGCAGGATTTCTTTTATTTGCGCACGTCGCCTTCGTCTGGTTGACTTTGTTGTGTTTGGACTGTTTGTGTTGTCTTTGTGCGTGTGTGCGTGTTTGCCCGTTTGTGTGTGTGTGTGCGGCTTGTTTGCGGCATTTTCGTTGCTGATTGTTTGCTCTTTGCCTTAATGCGTTTGCGGGTGCTCGGCGCTCCGGCGACGTGCAGCAGCGCGCAAATTATGAAAGCACGAAGCGTTGGCGGCGAGCGCGGAGTGCAGGAAAATAATGTAATTCCGCATGCATATCGACGTGTTGGCTTAATGAAGTGGCAGCGTCGCACAAGTGACAGCAGTGAGCAGCGCACGCACCGCTGCTAATGTCCTGACCCGCACTCCGGGGACTATGAGTAATTGACTTTCCGCCTGAACGACTGTTCGGTGATTTTTTTCCGCTGGCTGTTGCGTGCGTTAATTTAACTCTTCCAACGCGCTTTGATTAAAGCCGCACAAAACTCGAAGCAGAAATGCAAATTCGACATGCAAGCCGCGTGACAAGTGCCACAAATTGTCCTTGAATGGCGCTGCCTGCGTTGGCTTCGGCGCTGAAACCTTGAAACGGAAATGAAACGGTACGACAGGGCCGGAGCGAGAACTTTGCGAACGGAAATATCAAATACGCAACGAACTAAAATTGCTCTGCTGTCGACGACAGTTTATGGGCAACGATTGCCTTTGCATATGTTGGCGCCGCCCTGAGGCGCTGTCGCCAGCCAACAACATACAACGCTGCCGCACTCTCGGGAGCCGCCCAGCTGCTGTGTTGCAAGTGCGCCGTTGCATGCTTCATACTCAATTTGCCAGCAATATTGCTCGCACCCCGCTCAGCTGCTGCTGCCGCCGCCTTCTATTGCCATTTAATTCCGCCAACAACAAGAATGCGAAAAGTTGAAGGCAAACAAAACGAAAAATGCGACAATGTTGTCAGCAACAAAGTAGCAAATTTTCTGCTTCAGCAATGTCAAATCTCATGTGACAAGCGACTACGGCAGCAGCAGCAGCAGCACCCAATCAGCCAGTCAGGCTTGTCGCTCCACCTCGCCACTCCGCCACCACTGTCACTCGACTTTCAGCTGCTCGTAAAGTTGGTTCCATTTTGCCGCGTAACTCACTCAGTGCTGTTGTTGTTGTTGTTGCTGCTGCTGCCGTTTCCAGTCTTGCAAATTAAGTAGAAATCAAACATTTTTTCCGATGACGACATTTTTGCCATTTCCTGCTCTTTCTTGTTCTTGTCCTTCTCACCATCACCTTTTTTTATTGTATTATTTCTCTTGTTGTTCTTTGTGAATGCGAGTGTGAGTCACTTATTTACGTGATTTGAGCATTTGCACTTCGATCAAAGAACTACACAACAAAAACAACAACAACAACAGTATGTAATGGGGGGGAAAAGATGTGACTAAACTCCGACAAAGTTGCAACATGAAGTACATAGCCACCTTTGTCGTTGCGTCGGGCACAGCCCAGCGGCCAACTTATGCCGGCGGCGTTTTCGTTTGACAACCTTTGCAAATCTTTGCAAGCAATTCAATTTATTTCTGCCCACGTGTGTGTGTGAATGTTTGTATGTGTGTTTCCTAGCGTACGTGTTTAATTAAGGGCCACTGGAGCGTGGCATAGCCGACTGGCCGACTTGCCTCTCGAAGCTGATTGGAACGCGTGAGTTGACGTGCGGCTGACGGTGAACTGGCAGGCTTTGAGTGCCTCGCAATGACATTGAACTTTTGGAAACTTTAAACAGGCCGCATTAAGCAATTTTAATTTGCCACTTCGAGACTGCTGAGCCGCCTTTGAGACGAGACTGTCACCAACACGACTCGCCGCACAGCGCATGATTTGATGAGACGCTATCTCTTCCGCTTGGCTTCTTGCACATGGATTCTCCTCAGAATCATCACTCAACCTGCTTTATTTGATTACTTTGTCTATTCTAACCTCACTTTCGTCCTTTTGTTTTCCTTTGCAGCATTGCACACGGCTCCAAGTTCGTGGAACGCGGCAATGAGCCACGGCTCGTCATCGACAATGTCACCTACGACTACCAGGGCGAGTACGAGTGCCGCGCCACCAGCTACATCAACGGCCAGGAGCGTGTCGCCGTCTCTGAGCCCATTTCGCTGCAAGTGGTCGGTAAGTGCTACCAAGTAGATGTAAGATTGAAAAGTCAAATAAGAAGCTGCACTTTTTACAAATACTTTTTTATGAATAATTCGCAAAAGTAATGTTGCCACAAGCCGCAAAATTGCATATGCACAAACAACTGAACATAACACCACAATGCAACAATAACTACAACAACAACCACAATAACACTGACCGCAACCAAAAACTAAACAAGCAAAACCGCAGCGCATACACGCAACCGAAACCCGGCAAAACAAACGAACAAACAAAGAAACTGCACAACATGTGACGGTGCAGCAGGGCGGCACCGCTGCAATTTGTTGTTGGGTAGAGCGGTGTGTGCCACTGGCAGATAGCCTTCAATGGAATTGGAAGATTTGCCGCTGCCTCCCCGCCCTCCCGTCCCTTCGCAGCACGCCAGCGTATTAAAAAATCATAAACAACAAATTTATCTAAAAAGTGGCGAACCTTCAACTTCGCCCTCATCACTCCCCAGCCCCTCCCCCCCTTTTGTTGCTCACCACTGGCCACAAGCACACAAAAACGTAGCAGAAATATTTAAATTTACTGCCACGCCGTTGCACGCACATAATTTATGGCCAACCGGAGGCACGAGCGGCAACTGCAACAACAAATACATGCAGCAATTCAATGTGCGCTCGGTCATGTGCGCCTTTTTGTTGCCACAGATGCGCTCCACGACTTGCCACATGCAGTGCACTGCACCCCGTTGGCCCGGTTTTTATTCTTCTTTCTACTTGCAACAAAATAAATTTTCTACTCAACTGACCGTGTACCGTCGGCCCATTCGACTTTAGTTGCAGTGCTCTACTTTCGCATGTTATTGTTGTTGTTGCAACCACAGCTCAGCTTACATGCTGCCACACTACACCGGGCAACGCGCACACACACACACACAGGCAGACAGCTTGCCGGTTTGGGTTCAGTCCACATTGGCGACCGTGACGGTTCATTACAACCCCTCATGCCCCTCCCCCCCGTGCCATGTTGTTGTGCTGTCCACTCTCGCTCGTCTTTCGGTCACTAGATTTGGTATTTCGTTTATCTTTTTGTGAGGTATTTTTCATGGAGGCAGACAAAGTTTTGCATTGCAGCAAAAATTTATCAGTCCATCGACTCCCCTTTGCATCATCGTTTCGTGCACGGAAAAGTGAAGTGAAGCGAACGCCACAATCTTTGGCTCGGCTCAGTTGCACACATTTTTCATGTGTCCATCTGGACATTGGCCGCCTCGCCCCCTTCATGCTGTGTTGGCTACTTGCATGCTGAGAATTTTATGAAGTCTAAAATCCTTTTTAGGAATTTGCTCTTTAATTTCCCTATTTTTGATTTTTCCTACTTGTCTCTTTCCATATTTATTTTTTTTTCACTTTTCATTTTTATCCTTTTTCTTCCTTTCGCCCATAATGTCTTTTCTTATTAATTAATAAAAAAAATAAAATTAAAAATCTTAGTTTTTTCTTATTTTATTCTTTTTCATCTCTAATAGAGATCATTTAGCCAATCTCCCTTTCTTCTTGTTTTTATCCTTTTCTACAACTGTTGTTCGCATCGAATCCCATCACCAATTATAATCATCATCAGTCTCTCTTTTCCATATTCCCCACATTTTTCTTTTTTCATTTTCATTTTTCTACTCCTTCAATCTGCCCTCACTCACTCGATCCTTTTCGCCTTGCACTATTTTTGCAGCCATTTTACTTTTCATTTGCTTCACTTGGTTCGACTTCCACCTTCCCAACCCGTTTTGTTGCACTTGAACTCTCTCAAAATTCTATCGCTCTGTAAGTTGTGTCGCTCCATTTGCTGCGTGTGTGTGTATGTGTGAAGGTAAAAGTTGAGTTTTGAATTTGAACTTTCGACTTGGACAGCGTGTGCAGCACTCTGTGCCCCTCTTGTCATAATGCTTGCTGCCACAATTTATTCATCAGTGTTCCGCTTGGCATTCGACGTGGCTGTGTGCAACATTTGCGGCATGTGGATTTTTTTGTGCAACGCTTTACATTTGAACTTTGTTGTCGTTGCCACAGTGGAAAAATTTGTTAAATTGTTTTTAAATTTTCTGCGCAATTGCCGGCTGACCGGACCTATTTATGTTGTTGTAGTTGCAGTGTTGCGGCCGGTGAAAAAGTTAAATTTGCAGCGAAAGCAATTTGCATAGCAAGTTCAGTTGACCCAAGTGGGCATTAATAAGAGCCACAGCAGCAGCAACAAGAACAACAAGTGCTGCAGCAGCCAACAATTGTTGGTGCACCAATTCCATTATTTGTTGTTTTTGTTGCAAAGTTGGAAACTTGAATTCCACCCGCGCGCACAGAGTCATTCCTAAGCGTTGTTTTTGTTGAAGTTGTTGCTGTTGTTGCATGTAAATTGAGTTGAAAATTGCTGCACGCACACACACACACGACGCAGCGAACTTTCAGCTACTTTTGTGTAATTTTTTTGTGTTTCATTTAAATTTTTCTTCTCTGCTTCGGCTCATTTCAGGTGCGCCACAGGTGCTGCGGCTGCATCCCTCACTACACACCGTCTCCGTGAAGCGCGGCGAGCCGGCCAGCATGTCGCTGGTGGTCTGCGCTGACCCGCGGCCCCATCGGGTCGCCTGGGAGTGGGGCTCGCTGCGGCTGGAAGCAGGCTCCGGCACCGGTAAGTGTGGGTCCAAGTGGGAAAACAGTTTGCACCGGGTGAGGGGTTTCATGGGTCTCGGTTGCTGAATGACTGTCAATGGTTCAAAGGTTTTAGCTCAGATTGGCAGCGGCAGCAAAGGGAGAAGAAAAGTCTCGCTGCCCGCTGAGTGCAACAGAAAAGCTGGAGGGAGTCACTACTCGTTGTTGTTCGCATTACCGCTTGCGGATTGCGCTGTCGGCGTTCGGTTTTGCTGGTAAACGCAAAATCATAATGGAGAAAGTGCAATAAATTAAAACAGCCAAAACTGCGAATGTGTGTCAATTGCCTGCGCAACGTACCGCAAACTGGGGCTGCGAAAACAATGCGCAGCCTGTTTGCTCTAGCAACAATTTGGCAATCGGACGGCTGGCGCACGCGAGCAGAGCAAATCGATTTGCGCCACAAATACGGACAACACGTATACGCCACGATGGCTGCGTTCTTGCTGCCCGAGGGAACTAAACTCGCAGCTCGTTAGCGCGCAGTGTCGAACTAAGCGCGCACCAGCAACCAATCGATCGGCCGCAGCGACGTTGACCCACTTTCAGTCAGCAGTCGCATTCGCAACATTCGGCAAGTAGCAAGCTTCCAAATCAACACACACACAAACAAACATGTGTGCGTTTGTGGCGACCACAGTTTGTCTTCTATGCTTCCCAGGCAAGCAACATCCGTACGCCTTGCGCCATCGCACATATCGATTTCGTCAGTTGTGGATTTGTGGCTTTTCGTCGTGCACAGCCAACGTCGTCGCCAACATGGAAGCCAGCAAGAACATTCAGTACCGCATGCCGCTCGTCGCAGAGCGAAAATTTTACGTGAGATTTTCCATCACCGCCAGCAACAACGCTAACGTCAACAGCAAACAACCAGCCCGCCCGCCCGATAACCAACCATCTCGAGCAACGTGCAATGCGGCACATCTGCCAGCTGCCATTTCAATTTCGCGGCCTGGACTTTCGGCGCCGCTGAGGCGCGCAACGAAATTGGACTTTGGCTTTCCGCGTTGCGCTTTTGTTTATTGTTGCAATGGAAATCCGTGTGCGCGAGCGCCGCCTTGTGGGCTTAAGTGCAGCCGTCGGTGTGTGCGCGCGTGTGGCACGAATTGCCGGCTGCCACTGGCATTTGGATTTACGCTTCGCTGACGGCCGACGTGCGCTGAATTCGTTGCGGTGGCGCACACGTGTGGCGACTGATTGACCGGCAGGCGGCAAAAGTCACATCTACGCAGTCTGACAAAGTCAAAGTATGCGTCAATCGAAATGGCAGTCAAGTCAGACACGCACACACACTCGCCGTGTCACTTAAAGCTGTGTCAAGCTGTGCCAAACAATTTTTAGGCTGCTAAATGAGTGCAGAAAAGTGTATCTGTTCTTGTGAAATGCGAACAACACCTGTCCACATGCTCGCTTGCTGCTTTGACTCATTTGCGTGTAGTTTCAGCAAATTACTTTCGGCGTCTTCTGCCGCACTGTTCTCCGTTTCCGTTTCCGAGCACCGGCACAGCTCTTACTGTACGCTTCGGGACATCCTTTAATTCAACACAAACATTCAGTCTGGTCGTGTGTGGGTATTGCGCCTCAAACTATGCTACGAACTACTATCAGCAGAAAAGCAAAAACAATGAAATATAAATGAAGGTATTAAACAAAATATTATTAAAACGCAAACGACTGCAGAACAGTCATTATGCAACCTACTCGCCCGTCGCTTTTGGCCTCCATTTTGCTGCAGTGCAGTTGCAAACTTTTGCATTAATTGCCGGAATTTATTGCACAATTTATGTTCGGAGCTGCACAGTGTGGCGAGGGGTCCAACTTTGGGAGAAGTAAAGCTTTTTACAAAAAAAAAATTATGAAACAAGTTATGAAGCTTTGTGTTAGAGTTGGCCATATCGAAAAAAAATCAAAGGTGGGTTCACATGCGCAACTCGACTCTTAAAATCTGAATGCGGAAGAAAAGCTAAACAAATATTAAACAAAGCGACGAAATTTATTGACCCGGTAGATATGTGTATATTTATATACATATATATAGATAATTATGTACATATATATAAAAATAGGGAAAACAGATTGGCAAATCAAAGACAAAGTTATTCTAATTTCAATCAAAAACATAGTA
The DNA here is from genome assembly GCA_963971225.1 of Melieria omissa. NCBI lineage: Eukaryota > Metazoa > Arthropoda > Insecta > Diptera > Ulidiidae > Melieria > Melieria omissa. The sequence continues at coordinate 57,356,960 of OZ020267.1, read as the reverse complement.
AATTGTGAAAAAAAACAACAAAGCAAATGCAGCACAAATTTTAATCCCCATTTTCTATGCTTTTCATTTCATGTCTCTACGAACCAACAACAACAACGACGTTAATGCAATTATCCTCAATTGGAATTATCGAATGGAAATGCCGCGATTGCAATTTGGGGCCAATTCGAACAATTTCAACTACAACAACAACAACGCTTCGTTTATTGCTTAACGGTGCGATTACGGCAACAACCACCACACACCACACCACAACGTTAATGAACACAAAAAACTGCCAACTGCGGCATCAACGTGGCTGCCTTGTTCACTTCATCTCGCACGCTACCCGTCAACGCCACTGCCAAACTAACCGGAAATGCGGGCTTGACCGATGACGACGCGTCAATTGGCGCTGCTTAAACGCGCGCACACCTTAACTCAATCAACTGTGCACCACACCGATGCGGCAATGCTGCATGCCGACGCCAACACCATCGTATGTCAAAATGGCGACTGCCACATCGCATCACATCATCACATCCACTCGCCGTTGCGCTGCGCAGACCGCTTCCGCGTCGACGACGTGCTGCAGGATGCTCGCGAAGACTGCTACCTGTCCACGCTGCACATTCTGCGCACCGACGAACACGACTCGCGTCCCTACTACCTCGTGGTGGAGAACGAGCGCGGCACCGATCGCCATGCCATTCATTTGAGTGTGGAGGGTACGTTTGCAGGTGCAGAGCAAATTTGAATTTTTTCCCTCCCTTCATTATCTCCATACATACACACACACACACGCGACACCCCTGCATGCCGCTTACTGTGCGTTCAACGCCTCTTAATTGCCAGTCGATTGAATTGAACGCTTTATGAGTGTTGTTGCACTTAACCCGTGTGCCTGCCGGCCACTGATCCTACAACACTCACGCGCCGCTATTGTTGTTGCTGACAAGACGCGTCGTGACTGGCTGTCAGTGCAACAATGGCGGCTGCCGCATTACATTCGCGCATTTTAATTGGCGTTTCGAGCAGCAATTGAATTTAATTTAATTTGCATAAATTAACTTTTCGATTTGACACCCACACAGCGACACACATACGCAATTAAGATATAATTTGCTTGTCTTAATTTACGCGATACGGTCACCCGCCGCCACTGTTGCCCTCTCGGTTGAGCTTTTTCGTGTCATTTGCAATTTATATGAAAAGCATGAGTTTGTAGATTGTATGAGTAGCAACAACAATAACAACAATAACAATTTGTACACTAACAAAGAGTAACGTTTTGCGACACATGCAGCCGCAGGCGCGTAGTTGTTTTAATTTTTTTTTGGAATATATGCAACTGTTTTGTTGTTGCTGCAAAGTAAATACGATTAATTTAACAACAACAGTAACAGCGACAGCAATTATAATAATGTACGCAACACAACCGACAACCACACCGACAATAGGCAGCAGGGGGGCGGGAAAACCAGAAAGGTTTTTGCGAATGTACATTCAACAGGGTGTGTCAGAAATGCAAGAAAACCTACAGCAGCATCTGACTAGAAACACAGGATTTTCAAAACATCAGAACTGGCAGTGGACACTCGACGACTAAACTAGTCGAAGGAGCCACTGTCGGCCAAGGAAGTGTCTACCACGATCACCAAACAGGATTTGGTGTGCTTTCTGTCGGATTTTGAACGAAGAACTCATTCGTCATATCGCACACGCACAACAAAAGTGACACAACTCAAAATATGTGATTTTTCAGGAAACGCAAGAAACTGTTTTTGAGCTAAATAAACATTTTTTTTAATAACGAATAGACCGTTCAGTAGAAAATCCTTACAGATTATGCTTTATGATAAGTTCCAAGAATTTTTTTTTTATTTTACGCTAGAAAATCCTAAATTTTGAGTTGTGTCTGTTTTGATGATATTTTAATTCAATAATTACGGAACTTTTTCAAGTTATGCCACTTTTTCTGAATTTAATAATTATAGATGACAGTTAAAAAGTTTAAAGAAAAATTTTGAAAATTCATAATTAAATTTAAAAATTAAAAATATATACAAAAATTTTCAGAATTTTGCTTAAAATTAACTTTAACAAAAATTTATTTCGTCAAAAGTGACACAATTTGAGTTAGGACTCTTTTGCATTGAGCTGCAGCGATCAAATAGCATCAAACTTCTGACATGAAGAAAGACCTAACTGTATTTTTGCAACAATTAACAACAACAGAATATTCTGAGCTTTTGCTGATTGGTAGATTTCTGCATTGTGCAAAGTATTTACACATAAACCCGAAAATGAAAAATTTTGAGTTGTGTCACTTTTGTAGTGCGTGTGCGATATGACCGTTTTTAACTAGGGTTGCCATGTAAAATTATTTTAATAAATACGAAAATTCTCATATCAGTCGCGACAAAATCTTTGAGTGACGTTCTCTGTTAGTCCATTGTAAGCTTTTCATTTCTGAATATATGAAATGCGTTGTTAAAATGTGGAAAGTTGTAAACGGAATGAATTGATGGACTAACTAACATTAACTAACATAACTATTGTGTGTGGTTTAATAATAAGTAAGAAGGGCTAAGCCCTAATCAGAAGACTGACAACAGGCAGTGGCCAGCAGGAGGAGGCTTGAGCCTTCACCAGGAGTTTGATGACTTACATAATCAGCTCAGCTCTTAGCTATGACAACTTGAAATCAGAAACTCAGTTAAACAGACTTTCAAATGGATTAAGTACTCATGGATTCATATGTAAACGACTTGAAGATCCACTAACACCAACTATTTTTTTTACGATTTTTCAACATTGCTGGCCAATATTCCAAACTGGATTTGGCGTTTTTCGTTTGTGCTTAGACACCCGTTATTTGTATTTATGCATGTGTTTGTATCCGTGTTTATAGATTAACTCTTTCGACCCCAAAGTTGTCTGCGGGCAACTTCACCTATTTGTCATCTAATAGTAAAAGCTACGATTGATTTATGGGTTTAATTTAAGTAAGCACCAGCAAATTAATATTTTTAGAAGTGAATTCAAAGTAAATTACAAAAATTTTACTGTTATCCCCAAAATAATTTCCAATAAATTGCAGCGATATCAGGGAAAGTTTGTGTTCTAATTGAAGTCTATGAATTGGGCGCGTTTGATCAAAACCCTGTTTCTTTAATAATGGTTAAATAAAATCAAAAAGTGTTAATTTTGTATTTTTCCATAAATATTCAACAATTTTTTTGTAATTAAAAAATATTGATACAAAATTTATTTAACCCGTTTTAAGCTAAAATTGTTTAAAAGTAAACTAGTTCTAGAGCTCTAAGAAAGAAGCAACTTTAAATGTCGTTCTTAGACAAAAGTTTTTCATGATTTAATTACTAAAAAGTAATATCGAGACACAGGGTAATATTTGGGGGTCGAAAGGGTTAAGTGTTCAGCGCTTCAACTCTTAAGTTGACATTAACCAAACTGTCATTAACACAGCTTCAACATTGTGTAACCTTCTCTGTATTTCGCGCTATTATTTTCCTATTCAACTTGTTTTAATTGAAATTCTTTCATAAAACTTTGTAAAAATATAATAAAAATTGTTTTCTTTGTTTCTTATGTTTGCGCGTTGGCGCATTTTCGCTCCCACAACTTTAAACAAATCGGCGTCAACCGGCTCGCAACGCTATCAATAACCACAACAACGATACTATTAATAACAACAACAACAACATTCACCATTATACCAACAATGCCGTCAACTGTTTTTTGTGTTACAATGGAAAAATTCTCAACCGTTTCCGCGGCTGCTGTCAATACGGCCCAACCAACTACTAACAACAACATGTGCAACAACCTGGTGTGCCAACAACAAACACTAACAACAACAATGTTGCGACGACGTGCTACTTTGTGCGCTGCAGAACCGCTGGAGATGAGCTACTTACTGGGCATTGCTGGCGGCTGCCTGACCGCCATTCTGATTTTAATCTGCCTCTGCATCTATGCGGTGCGCGGCAAGAAGTGCTGCTTCAAGGGTAAGTAAGCGCCACGTCCCGGCCAGCCGGCGCTGACCATTGACAACCCTTTGCTTTTTATGAAAACCGGCCCTCGGCCCCGCAACACATTAACCGCCCGTGGCCATGCGTCTGTGTGCCGCCTGGCATTTGCGCATATTTAATTAACAATTTTCCCCTGCCCCATCTTCCCCCTAATGTGATTCTGGCCCCAACGCTTTCGTTGCCATTACCGATGTCAATTTAGTTCTGTTCCTTCCTTCCTTCCTTTCTTTCTTTCGCTTTTATTTAAAATTTCATTTTTTTTCGCTGCTTCTGTGCGTGCGGAGGATTTAAGGAATTTTTAATTAAAATGAATGCCAGAGAAATTATTGTATGCTGCGGCAGCTTACAGCAATGCATTGATTTTTGCTGCTGCTTTTCGTTTTCTCAAATTGTCGCTGCACTGCGCCTGAAGTGCACTGGCGACAAAGCGTAAAGTGGAAAGTGTAATGTGTAACGGAGCGGCAAAGCGGTGAATGGCTACAATTTGTGTTGCATGCCACATTTTTCTGGCATGCTCCATGTGGCAGTGCATGAAAAATGCGAAGTCGCAAAGCCGCTTATGCCAAAAGCGTTGAAGCTGCTGCTGTTGCGGCCGTTGCCAGCACGTGTGGACGTCAGGTGATATATGGCTGATGAGAAATTAAACAAGGCCCAAAGTCCACTAAGGGCCATTTTATTTAAGCAACATTAAAAGCGGCGCAAAAAACAAAGACAAATAGGCGTTGAGTAAAAAAATTCAACACTCAACTAAACTGAGTAATTATCTCACACCAACATCAAACCTAACTGGAGCCTGAGCCCAGTGACCAGCGCGACGTGTGTAGGTCTTACTTTCGGACCCAACTTCTGAGTCTTAGCCTGTGTGGTTCTGGATGGTTCAAGCTCTAAGTAGAACTAAACCAAATTGGCTTTGGCTGTGCTTTCAAGTCTCAACTGGCTGAAGGCAGCCTCCTCTACTAAAATCGATACTTAATCCTTGGCTGCACAGCAGAAGAGTTTTTATGTAGAATTTGTGAACGCTAAGTGTCAATGCAGACTTGATTTTTACATTTCGCCTTTGGACACGTGTCGTATGGGGTTCCTTCCGAGGATCATCCCATAACTCAACTTTAGACCCAGTCTGAATTAGGTCTCTTCTCAGCCATTAGCATCAACATCATTTCCCTTGAGAAGACATCAATCTTCTGTTCTCGAGGTCCCCGTCAACCGCTTCTATAATCATTCGCAGATGGTTGCAACAAAACGCACCGCAATCTTGTGGCAATTGGATTCCATTCGGTGCTCAAACTTTCACGCATCAAACTCCAGTGCGGCCCCAAGTGCCGCCAGCGCGTTCCGTCGTCCGCAACGAACGAACGGAAGTCATTCATTAAAAAGCTTTCTTCAATCTGTACCCGATTTTTCGGACACCTTTGTGCGCTTCATTCGACGGTAATGGCGAAAAAATGAATAACCAAATTAACATCAATACAAACAATTAACAACTCAAATAATGTTTATTAATTACTGCGCTCGCTGCGACAACACGGCAACCCTTGTAGCCCGTTTGCATTTCCTCCTAGCGCCGCATACCGTCGCACTGCGCGCCGCTAATTACAAAAAAGGACACAGCAACAATACCGGCAATGCCACGAAACAAGGAGTTAAAAATGAAATTTGCGTTGGGTGAAAAAGTTCGCTCGTCCTGTTTCTGTTGCTGCTGCTGATGCTTATTCCATTTTGCTTGTGTGTGTTTTTGTTTCTGTTTATTTCCTTTCCATTTAAAACAAATAAATGCCATAAAATTTTCATTAATACGGCAGCGGAACAACGACGACGACGACGACTACAGCGCCCGCAGCTAAATGAAATTTTTCTCGCACACTGAGCGCAATTTTCCGGCTGCTTTTGGGTTCGTTGTGGTCGTTGTTGTTATTGTCGCTGATGGTATGACTCCTTTAGCAGCAACGCGGTCGAAGTTGCGCCGCTGTCCTTCCGTTTCATTTCGCTCGCTGGCCATTTCCGTTTCCGCGCGCCAGTGAAGCGGCGCGTTGTACAGTTTCAGCTGTCGCAGCTCTTTCCTCGAAGGAAGAGTCCGCTTTACGAATTTAACAATAACTTTTGATAAATTTTACAATAAAATTTAAAGTGTTGAAAGTTTATTTTTATAATCGACTAATTAGTCAGTTATCCAATATGGATAACAAAAATGGTTGCGCCACCATTTGTAAATGCAGCATGGTCAATCAACTGATACAATTCTTACTAACTTTTTGCTGGCCCACAGTTTCGCCAAACCACGTTTCACAGATAAAATCAATTAAAGTTGTATCCGAAATTTTGTAGAAAGTTCGGGACCAATCAGCGTTGCTTCGTACATTTTCCACTCGTCACTTTAATTAGTTTAAAAGTAAAACAGAAAGCGACATGCACTCCGGCCGCCAGTGGGCGGGGCCAGACAGAAAATTGGAAATTGAAATTTGTTCAAGTTGCTGAAAAACTGAAAATTGGCCGTGCAGAATTTCACTTTGGCCACATGTGCCGCAGACGGCAGCGTCAAAAAAGAGCGAAACTGACAAAGAAAAAACAACGGCCGCAACAGCGCAGCATGAAAAGCGTGTCGGGAACAGTTACGGCTGCCACGGCAATTTTTTCCATGAACATTTGTGTAATGCATCCGTGCTTTTTTTGTTGGTGTTATCTGTGTTATTGAGCTATTATTGGGAGCAGCAGCAGCAGCAGCCAGAGAGCGCCGCGCCAACACACACGCGCGCACATATCGATCGTTAGACTAATTCCTTGGCTGTCAATCAAGCTGTCAATTTGGCAGCGGCAAACTGTGGCAACCCAACTGCAGTGCCCCAACCCACCGGGCCGCTGCTGCCAGTGGTGTTGGCAGCCCAAAATGTTGATTGCTGCCTGGGACTGCGTGCGTGCGTGCGCATGTGTGTGTGTTCGACGCCGAGCCAAATGTTGCCAAATGTCAAACTGAATTTGACAGATGTGCGAATGCGCCCGCTTTTGCGCTGCCAGCAAGCACTCACGCACTTCCGCCCGTGCACCGACTGTCAAATTTAATTTACTGACAACAAACGCCGTCTGCATGTTGCAGCTGCTGCGCGCGGCAGCTTGAGGCGGCCACACTTCCGGACTTCCAGCAGATATTCTTGAACGAACTCGGGGCTTTGCCCGACAAGTTTTTTTTTATAAAAACAAAAAAGGTTTTTAATATAAAAACAACATTTTTTTTTTATAAAAACAAAAACTTTTTTCCTAACGGTTTAGAAATGTATTAACCTGCTCTGAATAATCCATAACTGTTTGCAGTTTTTCAATTTTCTTTTCTAATGGTTTCTAAAAGTTGACTCTGGCCCGGCAGGGTCCCTCCTCCTCCGCTTGGGACTCCGTGTGTGCGCTGTCATTAGACTCAACTTATCCATCATAAAATAACAGCAAACTAATTTCTGCAGCAGCACACTTTGCTTTTATTCAGCCACCTCTCATCCGCATCCCGCACACTTAACCTCACTTCCATCGCTCCTACCACATTCCAACTGTGCTTCATTTTTCAGCGCTCACTTTTTCGTGTTTTGCTTTTAAGCCAACGCCACAAGTTTATGCAAATTTTTCAAATATTCTAAATGATTTTTCTCTCCTCTCTCTCTCTCTCCCCTCCCCTGCGCTCCGGCCAACCGTGCAGGCAGTTCCGGTTATAAATCATCGGATAAAGACAGGTAAGTGGAATAGTGGAAAAACCCATTTGTGTTGCACGTAACACATTTCGGTTGCACATCATTTACACCGTGCCGGGGCAGCAAGTTAAGCAACAACAATAACAACCACAACAACAGCGACAGTTCGAGAACAAGTTATGGCCGGCCAACAGGTGGCGCCTCGGCAAATTTGCACAACGGCCAAAATTTATGCTTTGGCTGCAACGTAAATGGAAAAATTAGTGTGCAACATGAATTTTCATGCTGCGGCCGGACACGGCGAGTGGGCAGCGCGTGTGCTCTGAGCAATTCCTGGACGCAAGCATTACTCACTTCCATGTGAAAAGGGCGGCGCCGGCGTGTTTGACCACACACTCATAACTTTCGAATTAATGTTGCAACGAATCGAAATGGTGTGTGCAACTTTTCTTGCTGCGGTCCAGCCGTGCACCGAAGCTGCGAGCGATTTGTGAAAATAATAAATTACGCAAAAAGGGAAAAGGAATATTTATTTCTGAAATATCTTTGGCAATGCTGAAACATTTTGCTCTGAGAGGCAAACTTTCGCTGCTATAAGCTTTTGCTTATAATTACTTACCGCAGTAATTTTCATTTGGTGAGCGTTTAGATCAACAAAAATGTTGATAAGAACTTTTAAGTGAATGAGAATTTTTCAATCGGGATGAGGCAAGTTGTAGCAAGCTTGCGTTTTCCATTTGCCAAATGCGTCCAAGCGATATTGATCCCACTCTTCAAATTGGTTCGCACTTAGGGTTAAGTTTCGCCACTTTTCCCAAGTTCTGTTTGCCATTCAATTGCGAGTTCAACAAACGCAACTATTGATTTGTGTTGTTGTGCTCGGCTGTGTAATCTGAGGTGTAGCTGAACTGTCGTCTCGTGCCCACCTCGGATTTGATGAGCAACCAAAAACTGAAACTAATATCAATCTTGTAATTTTTCTTTCCCCCCCCCCCCCCGACAGCGAGAAGGCCGACTTGAAATCACGTTCGGACAGCACCAGCGGCCCACAGGGCGACTCCATCTACACCACCCCGGCCGGATTCCACCACCAGCATCAGCAGCAGCAGCAACAACACCATCTTCCGCACGCCGGACACGGATCGCCCGAGGCAATGAAGGTACGAATGGCTGCAATGATATTACAGCCGCCTACTAGGGTCTAGCAGGCAATTAATAATAACGCCACGACCAATAACAACAACACGCTGAGTATGCATACAAATGCGAACAGCCAACAGCGACCACAGTTGGACGAAGAGAACAACGACAAGGACGACGACGAGCACGCGCCCTGCGCAGACAATGAACGCGACAGTGACGATACAGTTGCCAACACAAATAGCAACAACAATAACAAAAACAATGACAGTAGCACGGCCGCCGCGAGGCGTGCCGGGTGCCCTGAGACAGCGACCGACAAGCGCCCGAGCGGCAACAGCGAGGACGTCGCCAAACGAGACAAAGACTGCGAAACGCCGTCACGGCAAACGAAAACAACAACGAGTACCGACCACGCTACCGTTACAAACACGCTCTCGGTTGCGAATGGCAAAACGAAAGCAACCACAACAACAACAACAACAACAACCAAAACGAAGCAGAAACCGCCGCCGAAGACGAGTCACAGTCCGAGTGCCGCTCAGATTGAGGGTCACGCGCTGTGCACGAGAGGTGAGGATGGCCGCAGCAGCGCCGCCAGCAGTCGCAGCAGTTCCAATAGTTTAAGTACGCATACGAACCATAGCACTAATAGTAAATCAAACAATTATAGTAGTAGCAACAACAACAACAACAACAACAACAAGCTTAGTAACATTAACAGTAACAACAACAATAACCATAACAGCAGCGATAACAACGAGAAAGTGCAGAGTAGTAGCGGCAGCGGCAGCAGTAGTTGTAGTAACAGCGGCGACAATGGCGGCGGTCCTGAGGGCGGCGAAACCCGAAGGGAGTCCGCCACTGCCCGCGGCAAAGACCTCAACCTGGAGAACAACATGGACTGTCCAAAGCGCACCAGCAGCGGCAAGTTGCTGAGCCTGAACCTGTGCGCCGACAGTGAGGGCGACGGCGGCTTGTCGCAGCGCCACTCACTGCACAACGACTTTGACACAGACACGGACAGTCGCGAACTGTTGCAGAAGCTGACCATCAACAACCCGTTCTATCGCTTCCGCAAGCAGTCGACGTCACTGAAGGAGATGCGTCGGCGCGTGCGGCGGAAGCATCGCGCCCACATCCGCAAGATACGCTCCGACACGGACATACTCAGCTGGCAGCTGGCTGCCGACGAGGCGGTCATGGGCGAGACTGCGGTGCAGCTGCGCGCTCGCGATGGCAGTGGGGTTGTTGTTGTATTAGATACTAAGTGCTTAGCCAGTAGAAATAAGTCGTTAAGTAGTTTAGAAATGGCCGCCGCCGGCGGCCATGGCCGTGGTGGCAGATCGCACACGTCGCGGTCGCAGCAGTCCGGCGACAGCGACAACAGCACCGTCATCACCAACCCCTTCTCCATCTTCCACGACGACGACGTGCTGACGCTGAGCGTCGGTTCGCGTCAGCGCGGCGTCATCGGCGGAAGCGCAACGCGTCCCATCAAAAAGCGGCATCGCTCGGAGCGTTCGATACGGCGCTTCTTCGACGCCGAAGTAGCTAAGCGTGCCCCCAACACGCAGCTTTCGCAGCAGCATCACTACCTGCACGGTGTCCCGATGAGCCGCTTCGTGCGTCAGGACTTTGTGAATGCCAGCAACACTGATCCCGCCATGACCCTAAAAGAGCCAAAGTCGAAGCTGAAGACGAAGCTGGTGCTCAAGAACCTCTCGTTGCGCAAAATACACAAATCCTCGTCCGCGGGGATGCAGCCGCCAGCACAGTTGCCCAGCGCATCGGCGCTGTTGGTCAAAGATCTGGGCGCCCTGCCGCAACTGAAAAAACTAAAGATTACCTACCCAAACCGCACACACAGCATACACAGCATGCGCGGCTTTGACGAAACGCTCAGCGTGTCGGCGCCGAAACACTCGTACTTCGAGCGCCTGCAGGCGAAAACGCGCCAGGGACTGCAGAAGCTGCGCGACAAGTGCCGCAATTTCAAGCAGGGCACACACGATGCCACCGGCTTCAACACGCTATCGAAAGACGAGAGTTTCCGCTTTATAGGCGATCAGGCGCGCATCAGCAGCTACGAGTCGCGCTGCGCCGCAGTGAATGCGCGCACTTGCGGCAAGCAGCAAGGGACCATCTACAAGAGCTACAAGTCTGAAATTGACCTGTCGAAGAACCTACACTACCTGGACGCGTATCTGGAGGAGAATTTCGATCAGCACCTACAGCAGACGCAGCGGTCGGCGCACTCGGTAGGACGTGTGGCGGGCGGCAGACAGCGTCAGCTGCTGCAGCAGCTGCAGCGTGAGAACGAACGCACCGAGAACAAACGGTTACAGGTGCAACGTGAAGTTTCGCCGCAGTACGCAAAAGCGCAGAAGACGCACAAGGGACACAAGCGCAGCTTATCGGCCAATAAGGCGGCCGGCTCGCTCGCTTCTGCGGACAGAACGACCGTGCTGAACTATGAGAACCTCGGCACGTTGCCGCTGACCACACAAGAACGCCAGGACTTCCATCAGGTCGCGTCCGATTCGCTTAGCAGCTCGGACTATGCGTCGGTGTTCAGCGCACCCAGCAACGCCACCGCCGAGCCAGCCACGTCCAACCTCGGCATGGGTGTCGCCACTCCAACAGCCGAGGGCTCGACGCACCTACGCTACGAACATCCGAAGATGTCGCAGTTCTACTACAACAACATGTCGCAGTACCCACTCGAGCTGGAGCAGTCGGCCGACCTGCTGCTGGCGGCTGACACGGCCGACAGCGAGAACTTGTTATACACGGCCAAGAACGCGGTGATGGATGGCGCATTCATTGACTACGCGCACGCCGCCACGCTGGATGACACCATCCGCATACTCGTCAACGCGGCGGAGGACGACGACTTTGCGCAACCAGCTGCTACCGGCGGCACTAATTGGTATCAACAGCAGCGTGATGAGCGCAATTTCCGGGCGTATAACGAGAACCTCGCCGAGAGCCACTTCTATCGTTCGCTCAATCAGCACTTGCAGCAGCAGCAAGTGGACGGCGTGGATGCGCACGGCGACGCGACAGACAAGGACTTCAAGTACGAAAGCTACTTGGAGCATTTCCACCGGCACCAACAGCCAAAGTCCAACTCGATTGGCTACGACAACGAACACGCCGACGAAGCTGGTGTCGGCGATTACCGCGAGCGGGGCAAAGTGCGCCGCGGCAAAGGGCCCAGCGGCGGCAGCGCCTTTGATCTGCGTCAGAGTCTGATGCTCGATGGTGCGGCGTCACAAATCGGCGATAGAGGTGCGGGGGGTCAAAATGTGCGCGGTGCGCGTGGCGCGTTGCCATATCGCGAGCGACAATTTTACGGCTTCGGGAGTGCGGTTGGTGATTTGGCGACGGAAGCGACAGCCGTTGATGTCATGGCGGGCATTAGTGGCGATTGCAGCGCCGATAACATGAAATTGCTCGCCGCAGCGACAACGGGAGCGAGTGCCTGCAACTCGGGGGCAGCTGCGACAATGTTGCTCGTAAATGGTGCGGCAAGGGGCGAGGGCGAAATATCATCAGCGATGCGCGCGGCGGAAGTGTTGCCAGCGGCGGTCGGGAGAATGGCGTTGGTGCCACAGCTGCAACAACAGCACAAACACTGCGGAAGCAGTAATCAGAAATACCAAAGGCAAAACTTTGCAGCGGCTGCCTCATCAACATCGGCCGCGGAGGCGCAGGCGTTGCGCAAAACCAATGGCGCAACCTCGCCAGCACCAACAGCAACAACAACGGCAATAACACCGACTGCATACCATCTAATGCCCGGCGCAGCATTGGATGTTGCGCTGGGTGGCGAGAGTGGCGTTGCCGGCAATCGAGGAAGTCGTTACACGGGTGACAACGATAATGCGACATTGTCAACAACAGCTGCAGCAGTGCCGGCAACGTTGGCGTTGGCAAATGTTTACGGCGTCAAGGCGAAAAACACGCCAACAATGTCGACAATAGCCGCGGCAACATCGCCGATTGCACATACCGCATTGTCAACAGTCACGTTGGCGGCGTATCAACAGCAACAACCAGCGCCGTTTGACGAAAGCAAACAGCCGGCAAAATCCGCCAACATGGAGGCAGCGGCAGCGGCAGTTGTTGACAACGCAACCGCAAATAATCGCTATGTGCTCGAGAATTTACGCAAATACTATCAGCAACAACAGCCAGCGCCAGCAAACTCTGTGAACTCATCGCTGTCACTCTCGACGTCCTCGTCGTCCACCTCGTCCGTGTCGCAGCACAACCAAAAGCCCACCAGCAAGCTGCTGCCGCCCAGCACCAACAGCAGCAAATACGTGCAACAACAACAGCAGCAACTAGCGTTGCAGCCTGGCGGCAATTACTACGCGCGCCGCAACTCAACTGCCTCCAACACCTCGTCCACGGACAACTTTGACAGCTTCATTGCTGGCCGCACCAACGAGCTGCAGGTGGCTGCGTCAGCCGGTGGGGCTTTGCAAGCCGATTACGCAGTTGCCACGAAGCGCAGTGCCGCTTACCAGCAGCAGCAGCCTCTGCACACACCCACCTACCAGCCGCACAAGCGACAACAACAGCACCGCCAGCCGGCAACAACCCATTATGCCACGTCGCCGCATTCGGCGCCGCCCATCACAGCGCTCAACTACTACGGCGTAGGCGGGGCCGGTGCGTACAATTCCTCAAATAATTCGGCGGCCTCGTCGTCTGCCTCAGCGTCGTCCTCCTCCTCGTCGACAACGACCGCCGGCGGTCTGCTGCCCGGCAGCAAGTATTCGCACCTAACCTCAAATTCGGCAATGCCCAACGCCTACAGCGTACTGCCGCGCGATCTAAGTTTCGGGAAAGGCAACAACCACCACCACCACGCGCCAGTCACGCTAGCATCGTCCGCGACGGCCGCTTACCTGGCCGCCAACGCTGCGGCGGCACCAGAAGCTGCGTACGGCGCCGGCGAACGCGAGCCGTTCATACTGGAATACGAGTGTTAGCGCTCGTTCGGCGCGTTCTCCGCAACGGCTGTGTTTGTGCGTTGAGCGGTGGACGTGAGAGACGGCGGTGCTGCGTGGATTGCGCAATCATGAGGCAATGAGGTCAATTTAATTATTCCGAATTATTCAATCGCGTATTTCGGAACGTGCAATTACTTTCCCTTCTGCCGCTTTCCGGTCCGGTCACACCCGCACAACAGGCCATCCCACCGCATTAAATTTAGTTCCAGCCACTGCCACTCGTCACCGTCAGCCGTTAGCGGACTTTACAGTTTACGGCATCGTTATCGAAAGTTACGACTCATTCGTTTTGTTGTTGTTAATGTTTCACTTCCGTCATTCCAGTTTAACGCCGAAGCAATTCTCGCTCTCACTGTTTTACGGCTTGTAGTGGGGATTTAGTGTTTCCGTGTTGTATTTGTAGTTGCCCCATAGTGCGGACTAGTCGACTAATACAAGAAATGCGCCGACCTTACAAATGTCAATTACATGTACCGCTGTGCTGTGCTGTGGCTGAGGTCGGCGCTAGCCAGACAGGACTCTTGCCAGTGTCGTTGGCCACATTTATTGTGCGCATCGAAGCGAGCTTTAACGATTGGCAATTTGCATTGCACTTTTTATGAGTTTGTCCCACACTTTCTGGCCAAATCTGCCCGCTGCCCTCAACGCCAAACACAGCCAATCCGCTCGGTTTAATGATTACAACAAAACAGCGACGAACAACACAGCTCGATTTCGGGGGGAAAACGAGTGTGGAACGAACTCTGTCACGAGTTTCATCAATGAAACACGCCTGTAAATATGCAGTTATGATTTACAGTAAATGTTAGAGAGACAAAGGAATTAAAGACTTGTCGCCACCACCAACCATATCAACCTTCGTTTTCGAAAGCAGATCGAGTCTAATTACGAACAGTTATTGTCGTCAAAATGGAATGAAAGGAGAGGACAATATCAGCAACAACATTGGCACACGAACCAAATCAACTACTACTCGAATTGTTGTTGTTTTGTAAAAACTCCTCTAATGCAACAAATGTTCGCTGTTGCGGCATCTAACAAACGAAACCAAACTCAACCAAAATTCGACTATAGATTAGTTAATAATTAATTTAAAAAACTAAATAAATCCTAAAAATTTGATAAATCGTAAACTACTGACAATAATGAGATTCAATTAAAAATTTAAATAACTAAATATTGCGAGTAATTACCAAAAATATGAAATCTATATATATAGACGACGTTAGTTCTATTGGCTAGTTGTAAGTTACATCTAACTCTGAGTAAACCAAAAGCAGAAAGCAATTATTGAAAGTTGAATAAATGCGGAGAAATGTTTTGAATGGCGTAATTAACCTGAATAATTGATTAAACTCCAGCAACGGCAACTATTTGCAACTACTCGCCACTTCAATTAAAGTGAATTTGTCCAATTCCCAAACCGCCGCTGCTCGCCTCTCCAGAGCCGGATTCAAGCATAGAGCGGCAACTAGCAACCATGTTGATAGCGCGATTGTTGCGCTTTTTCATTAAGTTTCTGTTTTTCACCCCCTAAATGCCTCAAACAATAATAATAATTAATAATAATTGATTGGCACGACAGCCCGCTTACGCGAGACTAAGGCCTAGCTTCCCGCAACCACCCGTGTTGTGCGTGTGAATTTTGTACGCGGGTGGAAGGGACCTACAGTTTTATGCCGGTTCCGAACGGCAGATTGGGAGCTTTTTCATAGGCAATTTTTTACTCTCAGAGGTTTGCCATTTCCAGCTGAGAGGACAGCCGCCGAAAGATAAAACGAGTTTCCCGTTATTTTTTTTAGGTGTTACTACATGCAGAATTCGAACTAGCGTCGCTCTGCATGCGACTCGTTGGACCGCGCACTAACCAACTGAGCCACGGCGGCTGCCTCAAACAATAAGCATTGTAAAACAATACGACAAAATTAAATTTTTTGTAAAAATCTATTAATAGTAAATTACGACGCAAAGTGACCAGGGAATGTGGTGGCCGGCGTGACCCCGTTTTTTAATAATGTTTTTTGTAATATTGTGCTTTTAAGGGGTCCAACGCGGCACTTCCCATCCAGCTCGGCGGCACTGGATCACTTTGCGCACGCTTTATGAATTGTTGAACGTAATTAACATAAAAATAGCGCATTGCACATACGAAATACATACACACAAATATAGCAAAAACGAGAACAACTACAGATTATATGGATTCTATATGAGTGTGTAGGTGTAGCGGCATATACTATACATACATACATATATAGTGCGATCCGATGAAAATCTCTTTGAGCTTCCAACTACGCGTGTATAAATTACAAAAACCAAACAAGAACGCAAACATGTACTTAAAAATCAGCTGAACAGCTGAACCCCAATCAATTTTCAACTCGACTCTGCTTCACTCCTTTCCTCACTCACGCTACCCGTTTGTCGTTTCGACTATTTGAATGTTTGTAATGTAATGTCGCATATAAACTGCTACATGTAAAATACAAAAACAACAAATTGCAAAAATTTAAAACAAATTCATGATGTAAATTGTAAAATGGAAATGGGTTCGTCAGAGCACAATGGTGGTTAGCAATGTTGGGATGCAACTTTTTATAGATAAATAAAATGGCCAGTCGACACAGTTCATTTCATTTTAGACTCGTTTTGCTTCCATATTTCTATTCTGATGAATTTGAAATAAGCAACCTTTATATTCACTGTGTGCATACTTAATGCTTTTTAATATGTAACAAAAATTTTGCCACTGTAATCGTTTAAGCCGCCACTGTGCTCGTCCATATGAATACGTTAATTGTTAAGTGAAATTATGAGAGAAAAAGTTACAAAAACAACAGCAAACATTAACAAAAAACGCATCAGCAAACAGCGAAAAAGGGCAAACTTACAAAGACAACACGAAATTTCACGAAAAACCAAATGTAGCCAAAGTGAAAAAGGCATAAAACAGCGAAAACGCATTGTAAATTCATGTACGTTGTTCGCGTTGCGTGTGTATGTGTTAAGCTTATTTATTTATGTGCGTATTTCATTTATTCATGTAAAACGTATGTAAGGCACGCACACACCCACATATGTCTGTGTAAAGGGGGGCTGGGGTGTGTTCGTGTCGAGGTGTCAAAGTGCGTGTGCAAATATGTGTACACAACAACAACAACAACAACGATCACGAGCGCCATCCTGAGTAGTGCACTGTAAAACTGCAACAACAGCAACAACATGAACGCGGCAAAGAGCAAATACCCGAACGACTTTAATAAAAAAAACTGGTCACCAACAACAACAACAACAACATTAACGTCAACACGAATCAGCAGGCAGAAAAATGCATTTAAATTAATGCGCGCGTCCGCGCCGGCGTGTTTGCGTAGCCACATTTGTTGGCTGCAGCGAGCGCGCGCTGCAATTCCGTGCAATTATCTTGCGCGCTGTTTATCTCATTTGCGGCTGAGTTATGCATATCCCGGCCGCCAAAAGGCAGTGCACGGAAATGTTCCATGTTCTCGCGCTTGTTAACAGCACTTTGTAGTTTTAACGGGCTCCTCCCGCCATCCCTTCGCCATATTCTCTGCCCAACGCGCAGCGCTGCAAGGCGAGGCAACAGAAAGACATATTGGCTGGTTTAAACACACACAATCAATTCGCGCGCCGTTCGAAGCTTTGCGCTGATTTTCCATTTTCACTCCATTTACCCAGCCGCGCCCCCTCCCCACCTTTCAGCCCACAGCAGTGACTGCTTTTTATTTAAAACATTTTACTTTTTACGCTTCGATTTGCGGTTCAATTTTTCAGCACTTTCGCACTTAATTTGCTGGCGGGGCGCGCGGTGCGCTGCCGAGGCGTTAATAATGCATCGGTGTGTGCCGCCGCGCAACAACTCGAGCACTTTGCATTTCGGTGTGGCCGCTCGACTGGCGCTGCACTCTTGTTTGGCGCTGTCGTGGCGTTTTACAATCATTTCCGGCCCATTTTGATTTTCTTTAATTTCATTTTGTCGCCGAGTGCGACGCCAAAAGCCGATACAATTATTTGCAGCGCTTCACATACACAATCACACGTTTGTATGTGTGTATGAATGTGCGCTGTGTTGTGGCCGCGGAGCCAAACGCAAAATTGTACATTCGCGTGGCATGAAATCGGAAAATTGCAGCGTAATAGCAAACAAGCAAAAGCAAACCGAAATGAAGTGAAAGGTAAACGAAAAATTATTTTTAAAATCCCGACAAATCGAAATGGGATGTGAAGAGCGCTCAGGCTTTGCTGCACCCAATATCCATTTTTTGTTCACTGCACAAATTTTATTTTTTTATATTTAAGCAGTTTCATTGACTTCTATGAAATCGTAATCTGAAGCTTAAATTGCAAAATTTTTTAATTAAAACCTAATTTGTTTGCCAAACAATATCGTGAGACTAAAAATGCATTTACAAAAATATTTAAAAAATATTTGAAAATTATTTGAAATATCGAAAAAACTGCTAATTGCAGCGACCAACAGCAGAAGTCTCCTGCTGTACGAAAACATTAGACTCTGCGTCACATTGCCGCTGTGTCACTTCAATGTAGCAGTTTTGTTGTTGTTATAAACAGCTAAAAAACAACCAAATATACGAGAGCCAACAAACTGCCGACAACAGAAAAAAACTATCAACTCTTTAGATTTTAGTCAACTTGAAAAATATGTGTTACAAGTTAACTGATATTGTTGTTGCTGTGTTTTGGACATTACCAGCACAACAGTTGCAGTTTCTGCCACCATCAAAGCGAAACGATACCAACAAACACAACAACAACTACGACTACGCACTCGGCGCCGCTACTACTGTCACTGTCGCCACTGCTGCCGTCGCCGCGACCACATTTGCACTGCGCGAGACGTACACGACGCACTTACCGTTACATACGGCAGTGGACATTCTTCTCAATAAATTTTATTTACATAATCTTCACAATTTCTCTCCCTGCCCCCCATCTATGTTGTTGTTATTGTTTGAGTTAACCGTTATTCTTGGCGAATCTTGTTTGGAACGTGACATGTTTTGATTTATCTTTTCAATTTTTTATTTTCTTGTGAATTAAAAACAATTTTGCCTTCGTTTACAATGAAATTTGTTCTTTGATTTAACATTCTCATTTATCTCGTTTCTCCCACCTCCCACCACTCACTGTAAACCGCTCGTGCCCATCCTCCCGCCACCACCACCAACCCGCACTTGCCCACATTTACCACATTTGTAATGCATTTGTTCAGCATTTTGCGCGCATTCGTTTCAATTCTTAGCCGTTTCGTTCCCACTCCACCACTCCCACGCCCACCCTCCCCGCCGTGTTCAAACATGACGTTTTTTTAATTTCGGTTTGTTGCATTGCGAGTGTCCTCTGCCGCCAATACCAACTTTTTAATCCTTTGAGTTCTGCGCGCTGCCGCCTAATACCGTTAACTGCCGCCTTTCACCACGTTCCACTACTTAATACGTTTTTAAGGCAGTGGCCGCAGCCAGACCGCTTCGGTTGTTTCTTTTTTTTTTGTGCTCGTTTTTGCCGGCGCACCGAATGCGTTGTTATTTGTTGTTGATTACTTGCGGAACGCTGCAGCTACAACATTAACGGCTGCAACTACCGCTGTTTATTGTTGTTGTACATTTGATTTACCGGCAGCGAGGCTGCTTAGTTTTCTGTTTTCGCTCTAAGCATTTGTTTTCCTTGGCTGCGCAAGCCAAGTTTTTACATTAAGCTGAACCGCCCCCCACCTGTCTTCTCAAACAAGTCCGCGTAATTTATGGTTCGCCGCCGGAAATGACCTTTAACACTGTTTAACGGAATTTTCACCTCATTACGATTTTCGTTTTTTTTTTACTATTGATTATTTTTCATCTCGTTGGCATTGCAAAAATCGCATTTAAAACGCATTTAATTTAATTTCGCCTCAGTTTTGCCATTTTCGCCCATTGTCATTCACGCCCAACTGTGCAAAAGTCCATACAGGAGCGGTGCAAGGGTCATGGCGCATGCTGTGCAGTGTGTCTAAGCAACTTTCCCCTCTCCACTTTCCCTGTTTCCCTGTGTCCGCTTATGTTCTCTGTGGATCTGTTTCGTCAGTTTGTTTGCGTTTTTGTGTTTTGTTTAGAGTTCGCAGAGATTTTTCCGTTTGGCAAATGCATTCGTGTGCAAGCTGAGAAGCCAAATTAAACTTGCGTTCAATTGTGCGAATGCGAATGTGAATGTGTATGTGGAATGAATTTTTCTTTCTTGAATTATTTTTCAAATAATAAATTTAATTAATAAATTCAAGATGCATATCGGATAAGTACAACAATATTCAACATAGAAAAGCTTATCATATAGAAACAACTATTACTCAATTAAAAATCCCATTTGTAAAGTTAACTGACACAAATCCATAGCATTTTCTATTATTTTAAGACATTTTAGGTCTTTGCAACTTTCTTAAGATTTAATTTTAAGTTTAATGTGTAACTTGGAAAACGTACAATGGTTGCTCCCTTTCGTTCTGCAAATGTTTATTTTTTTGTTTGAACATTTCTAGCGTAGCCAGTAAGAACAACAACAACTTAGGCAAAACTCAATCAACAAACGAGTAGAGTTAAGTACCGGAAACTATGCGAATAAAGCTACCTAGATGCGCATTTTACTGTCCTGTAAAATAGTTTTCACCATAGTTTGTTAGTATTTACTCAAATTATATGAAACTGTGCGTCGTCTGAACGTTTAGTGACAGTGGTCAACACTTAGCGAATTTCAATCAATGTATGTAAATTACGAAGCTTAATAGAATTGTAGATTAATTTCTTTGACAGCATTTCTAGAAACCACAAAAGAAAATGGGGCCCTGACATTTCCTGTCGCCACGCTACTTTGCATTTTTTCATTATCCATCTTCCATTTCTTCGATCCTGTTTTTTATTTTTAACTATCCTCCCAATTGTTCGCTGATTAGCAACTTTGTCTCTCGTTTTTTTTAATACCCATCCATACTTCTTTTATTGGAATTTCAATTAATTTATCTACACTTCGTTGTTACTATTTCTTTTACCTCCTTCCAGGCGCGGATTCAGAAAAATATTTCGGGGGCGGTTTTTAAAAGTAATTCTTTAATATTTATAAAATGCCTTTTAAATTGTATGTAGTTTTATAGTTGATCCAAATATTTCGAGGGGGTTTCAACCCCCAAAACCCCCCTGGATCCGCCACTGCCTCCTTCTTACCTTTTCTTTTTTTCTTCATTTTATTTTTGAACACTTTGTATTTTCCATATATTCTACCACGACTCCCACTTATTGTTTTTCTGCCTCCATTCTTCTTTTCTTTTAATAGTATCTTTTGCCCTAATTTCTTCCTTCTACCTTTTTTGCATTATTTTCTTATATAATTTTTGTAATCATTTAAATAATTTTCTTCCTGCACTCATTTTTGCATTCCACCCTTAGAACTTTCTTCCATTCTCATCCAATCTCAATCGTTACTTCTCCTCTAATGTAATCGTTTTCAACCGTTTCTTTCCTTGTTTGTGCCTTTTATCCCCAGGACTCTTTTATCCATGCTTCATTTCCAACTGAATTGTTATTTCGTCCTTTTAATATTCTACACCGTAATTTTCTTTCTTTCCTCTCCCTCTCTCCTTTTTTTCTTCCTTCATTGATTCCTTCCTTTTCTGATTCTATACTCTCACTTCTATTTGCTTTAAGCTTTCAACTTATTCCCTCATTCATGATTTCCTCCCCTCTTTGTCTCGTACTGCCTTTCAGTTCTTTAATTAGTTCCTTTATACACTTCTAACTTTTTCCTTTCTCGACTGTTCACTTGCTCTCTCTCTTCCCTGATATATTCGCATTACATACAACTTTACGTTGTTCCTTCCCAAACACGATTGCCGCCTTCGTGGTCGTCGGTCATTTCGCAATTGCGCAAAATTAACTGTCCGAGTCATTTTTCAAAGCAACCAACCAACTGCAGCCTGCAACGCAACAATAACAATTACGATAGCAGTACAACAGCAATTTTCAATTTCAATTGCCATCGTTGACGTTGTTGTTGGCGGCGCCAACGTTGCGCTCGCAATTTGTACAACGCATTTGTGTAATTTATTTAAATCAACAAACGGGCCAATTTTATTACATCATTACACAATTATGCCAACACAGCCACGAATGCGTCGGCCAAGTGCGCCGTGCGCCACTCAAATGGTTGGCCATTTTTTTGGACACAACAACAAAAGTCGAAAACCCACTATTATACAGCGGCGAGTGAGAAGGACGCACGCCATCAACCGGACCGGCACATAATTTATTTGTGTTTCCGCTGAAGCGGCCGCTGGCTCTGCGACGTGCTGACATGTTGCACTTTAATGCATCACTTCCGCAGCCAACAGCGGCCGCGACTGCCAGTGATTTGCCGCTTTCGGGTTCCTTTTGTATGCCAGTTTTTCGCTTGCTCGCTGGACGGAATTTGGTGTTTGCTTCTAATTTAGATTTTCAATGCAATTGCGAGATATTTGCATCGTTGCGTCCGGGCAGAAGACAGCAACATGCGTCCAGTGAACTTAGAATGCGGAATATTCGAGAGAAGGCAACGGCGAAAACAAAGAGTCTATTCAACATTTTTCTTCCAGAAACTATTTCCACAAGTTTCCCCAGTGCATTCTTAGTCTAAGATTCTTTCTTTTCCTCTTAATTGCCGTAATTTTAGAACCAAAATAAAAGAGTACAACTATGCTATCGCTGCAGCCCAACTGAACGTATGAGTAACATTTTCTTAATTGAAAAGTTGCAAAGAAACCACAACGACTCGTCCAATGCAACTTTACTGCACAACATCAGAAATTATAATGCAACATTGCATTGGCATTTGCGGCCAACAAGCAGCGCTGCTTGTCTTTCACTTCGACGGTGCTTTCATAGCAGTCCGAACTGCTGCACCCGTCACAGCGGTCCAACCGAATGGACAGCAGCATTTTAATTATTCTCACATTTGCATTTTGTGTGAATTTTTAATACCCTTCGCTCCCTTTCGCTCTCTCATCCTGGAACAATTTTGCGCATATAATAATTTTTCGTAAAATATACAAATATACCGGTACGCGAAACAGTACCAACACAGCAACAAGAACAAATCGCACACGCACAACAAAAGTGACACAACTCAAAATTTTTCATTTTCGGGTTTTAAGTGCTAATACTGTGCACAATGCATCAATCTACCAATCAGCAAAAGCTGAGTATATTTTTTCGTTGTTAACTGTTACAAAAATACAGTTAGGTCTCTTTTCATGTCAAAAGTTCGATGCTATTTGATTGCTGCAGCTCAATGCAAAAGAGTCCTAACTCAAATTGTGTCAGTTTTGACGAAATCAATTTTTGTTAAAGTTAATTTTAAGCAAAATTCTGACAATTTTTGTATATATTTTTAATTTTTAAAATTAATTATGAATTTTCAAAATTTTTCTTTCAACTTTTTAACTGTAATTTATAATTATTAAATTCAGAAAAAGTGGCATAACTCGAAACACTTCCGTAATTATTGAATTGAAATATCATCAAAACAGTCACAACTAAACATTTTGGATTTTCTAGTGTAAAATTAAAAAAAAAAATTATTGGAACTTATCAAAAAGCTGTTAATCTGTAAGGATTTTCTACTGAACGGTCTACTCGTTATTAAAAAAAAAGGGTTTATTTAGCTCAAAAACAGTTTTTTGCGTTTCCTGAAAAATCACAAATTTTGAGTTGTGTCAGTTTTGTTGTGCGTGTGCGAAATATTCGTCACTCTTTGAAAAGAGATTTATTTGCTCACAGAGTGGCAATCACCTACACACTGGCATTCGCCTGCATACCGGGTGCGCTCGCCGAATTCCCCTCCTTTACTTTTCTATGATTCACACAACAATAGAATTCTTGGAAATTTTATTCTCTGATATGGGTTAAACCTACAATTGACGCACCCAGAATATGTTCACGTTGCTAGCAAAATATGTAGCGGCCACAAGGTCTGAATACACACACACACACACACTCCTCTACAGCAACACTGCGAGTTTCACACAACTAACTCTTTCGTTATGTTTCCACAATTTTTGTTTTTTTAAAATCTGCTTTTTGCTGTTGCATGTATTTCAATCCTCTTTCGCTGCAGCCGGCAATGCATTCAATTTTTGTTTATTCCCGAAAACATGTTGAAAATATAGTAAACGGGAAAAGGAATGGCAGTGCCCTTTGAGCGTATTTTTGCGCTGCCAAACGTTTCGTACGCAAATAATTCGTGCACGATTTGCGTGTAAGTGCAGTGTGTCTTTGAGTCTGTACTTTCCTGACCCCCTTTTTGTTTACCTCAAATTTAAGCCAAACTTGGGGCTCTTTGGCTGTGGTTCATCACGTGTGATCGCTGTGAGAGCATTCGAGCTGGGAGCTCTCAATCAACTGAAATGCATAACAGCGCAAATAGCACATGAAAGAAATAAACTACCTTACTTTATGTTCATAAGCCCCAAAAAACGTTGCTTTAAATATGTTCAAAGCAAGAGAGAGCAAACGGTAATTCTTTTACTGGCTGTTCATTCATATTTAGTATAATTCCAAAGAGTGGAACTGTCTCCCAATTTAATGAAATGTCCCAGCGAAAGCATTTCTGGTTTTAATTGGCGTTTTGTATGAGTAAACTCTGCCGACTACTAAAGCGAACGCAGTCATATCGAACCACATTTTATTACTTTTCAAAGGTGTCTCGATCCCTTTCACTTTTCGATAGTGCAAATGCCGGCCCACTCACTTCACTACAAATCGAAATGAAAATAAAAGTCCTAATCGCCCAATGTTGCCTCGAGCTCAGTAGGAGAAGCGCAAACTTCTTGTACACTGCAGCCCACACAACTATTAAACTTTTCTGTGAGGCAACTACACCGTCGCCAGGAGCTGTTCACCAGTCCGGATTCTGAAGGCACATCGAAAGGAAAACAACAAGAAAATAATTTAATTTTCAAACGTGAATTTTATGGCTTCTATAGAAAATGACATTGCTGGCCGTCTGCTGTCTCTTCTCTTTCGCCCACATTCACCCACAAGCTTTCACATCAGCTGCTCGCCTTTCTTCCTTTCTTTTGGTTTGTCGTTTTGTCTTTGAAATTTTCATATTTAGTTTAATATCGCAATTTTCGAACAAAAATCCTCTTCACTCTCTGTCTTCGCTGCCACTCACATGCAGCAGCGACCGCCCGAAACCACTTGAATGCTTTTGCCCAACGGCCACCAACAACAATACGCTCTACCGCAACAAAATCCAATGAATAGTTAAGACTCGTCGGCTTATGGACGAACGAGCTTTTGGCGTTTGGTCGATTTTTATTTAATTTCGTGCCCGCGTCGACCACTTTAATATCAATGTTGCTAAAGCAACAACAATTCGTCGCCTCAAGCAACACTTTCCGGCTGGTGTTCTGACACAAATTGCCCGACTTTGTGTTTGGTTGCAGATTTATTGCAATTTTAATTTGTTTCAAGTTTGCTATTTGCATTTTTGTCACCTTTAATGTTGAGGAAATCGAGGTTTCTCATAAATTATGTGAAATATTTGAGAGTATCTTGAGTGAGCCATCCCAGCAAATGTACGACAACAACAATTAAATGTATTAAGTAAATATTGCCAGCGAAGCCTCAAACATTGAAAAGTGATATTAAATCATTAAATTTATAACTGAGTTAAACATATAAAATATGTATTGCAAGAAATGTGATTTATCGATGACGGTAACTAATATAATACTTAATCAAATCAAATAACACATTGAACAATGGCCATCAATTTAATTAAATCACGTTTACTAAATGTAGTAATTGACAAGGGCCCATCAAAATCATCGAATAGTGACAGTCACATATGACACCAGCATTAACTGCACATTGTTTTCAATACGTGTCCGGTGAGTGCATGTCAATGTGTGTGTGTGTGTGTGAATGCATTTCATTGTTGCTCGCCCAAACTAATTTTCACTCGACTGCACAGCGATCCAAATTGAGGATGGCCGAATGCACTGTCCACTAATTCTTTTCAGCCATTCATAACAACCGCAGCACCATGCAAACAATTCTTATCAAACAACAACAACAATAAATAGAGCAGCATGTAACCAATAGCAACAAATAACGATGACAGTGGTCCATCCGTTGAAATTAGCGCCCAAAAGTATGCCACAACAAGCACCTTTAGGCGGCCGCCGTGTTTGTAGAACTAGCGCCCACCATAGACAACGAAAATAGCTAATCACCTGCCACATCCAACCCTCCTGCACCAAAAACGCCCTCACCCCGTCCCGTCCCGACCCGTCCCGTTCCGTCCCGTCTCGTCCCATCTCGTCCCGCCTGTCTTTAATGCCTGTAATTAAATGCAAAATGCGCGTCAGTACGTTTAACGCCACATAAATCATTGCAATTTTTTGTGCTCTACAACAATATGTAAATTTTTCTCTAGCATCTCTTGCAACGAAAAAATATCGAATTATGTCAATTTGTAATTTATAAAAATTGTACGTTTTCAATTAATTTACTTTTGCGTTTGTTCGTTTGTTGGTTCACTTCCGGCGCAGTGCAGCGCCGCATTTGTGTTTCTGTTCGGTATTTGTGTTGGTTTGTTTATTTGTGTCTGTGAATGTGTATGCCGCTGTTTGTGCCATGTGCGTGTGTGCGTTGGCCGCCTTGTCGCCTTGCTGCATAATTTTGCATTAAATGAAATTGAAAAAAAAATGAAACGAAATAAAACTGATGACGGTATTTAGCTGCATTTTGCGTTGGAAAATATTTATTTAAATTGCGCGTTTATTTAATTGCCATTCCACACACGTTCCATAATTTCCATTTTGCATTCATTTATTAAATCCCCACTCTTAGTTAATTACCCAACCCAGCCATTCGCCGTTTAATTGCCCCTCCCGCGCCTGTCTCTTTGGCATGCAAATAATTAATTTACATTAAATACTTCCACCCGCCCGACCCCCATCTATCTGCCCGCTGTTGTTATCGATTGACGTATTTTGAAATCTGAAGTCGGGTTCGTAAGCATTTTGTTGTTATTTTTGCTATTGTATTAGCCTTTTTTTCGTAATCTATTGTTTCCGTACCAAGATATACCGAAAGTAGCGCATCACGAATGCGTGAATGCAAACATAGTCCGCCATATTTAGTCCACACATACCGAACGTAGCTGCGCCGCAGAAACACCTCCACACTTAACTAATTCTCCTCTTTTGCTTGCAATTTAGTCGACGACCTCCGCAAAAGAGTCGGACGAAAGTGAGCGGAGTGCTGTCACCGTTAGTACCGCCCCCACAATTGCCATTCTCCTCTCCGCCTCCGCCTCCATCACCACAGTGACCGAGTCCTCCATTTGAAGTGCAAGTTTTTCGTTTCGTTTTACTTTACTTTGTTTCTGTTATTCACATATTTGATTTCATTAAATGCTTATGTTTTATTTTCGTATTGTTGTTGTACTTATTTATATTTTAATTTGACGTTTGCGCACGTTGCACACACTCCCGTCTCCCCACAAATTATAAACAAATGAATTCTTTAAATAAATGTTTTTGGTTACTTTGCTTAAATTTGTGTTTTATTTGGGTTTTTTATTTTGAAAATTTCACTGCCCTCAACCCTTCCCCCCCAATCGATAGCATCCACGCGCCTTCGCAACGACCGTTTCATTTATGGTAATTTTTTTAGTCCATTCGGTGCAACGTTTGCTGCATTTTTCTGCATTTTTAATCGTTTAAGTTTAGAGTTGAATTATGATTTTCAACTGCAACAACAAATCAATTTTAGCCAATCAAGCCTGCGAACATCTAAGAGAATCCAACCTTAAGTATTTACCCCCCAACCCCTGCCCCATTCCCCGTTTTGTTTGTAATCCGCCCGCCAGTCTTCGGTCGCCGTAAAGCATCGCTTTCCAAAGTCAGCTCCACTCCCCACTTCTTCTACTCCATCTTATCCCTTCACCACCACTCCCTCCCATGCCCCTTGTTCCATTTGAATTTGTACATTTTATCACTATATCTCTCTCTCTCTCTCTAACTCTATCTCTCCTCTACATTAGTTGATATATTTGTATTTTATATCTTTATATATATATACAAGCATATATATGTATATACTACATATATATATACATAATGAGATTTTTATTGAATTGTTTAAAAGTGAAATGAAATGAAATTTAAATATGGAACGAACCAAAAACATGAAAGTTTATAAATATTTGAAACAAATTTATATCGAATAAATCGATTTCATTGTGAATGTGTGTTTGTTTTTCTTTTCCTTAATCGAATTCCTGCAAAATGAAATGACTTGAACAATTAGTGCCTCTCTACCTTTTTGTCTTTGGTTGTTTTCTCTCATTTTCCTGTGCAATTTTAGTTTCATTTGCGAAAATTAGCGGAAACCCTCAAATAGTTTGTTGTGGCATTAATTCGAGTATAGGAAGTCACATTTATTGATGTCAGCTTATTTTTTTTACAAATTATGAACACAAACAAAAAACCTACAAAAAAACATTGCATTACAGTGCCTGCACACATACACACACACAAACACAGACACAAACACATTGTTTACAATTCATTAGAAATTCCCCGCGCATGCAAAATTAATTCAAATGAACTGATTAAAACTGTCAGTAAAGTACAGTTATAAATGATAAAACATGAAACGAAACAGTGTAGAATAGAAACAAATTAATCCTTTCCGACATGAAAATAAACCCGTTCTGTATGAATTGTATGGACTGTGGTCCAATATACATGGACATTGTGACTGAAAGGGTTAAATAAATAGTCAAACAAATCAAACTAAAAACCAACTTGCACACACATAAACAATAAATCGAATGCATAAAGTGAGCTGCAGTAAAAAACCTCGAATTAACTCGAATAAAAAAAAATGTAGTTGCCTCAGGAAGGTTTGTGGAAATTTAATGGTCCGTAAAATTTACTCTGCCTTTCTGTGAGACTTGCAAGCGAAAGAGCTTCTCGATCCATTGGTGCAATAGACTCGACATAAAAAATCAACATGCGCATAAGTTTTCAGGCGAAACCTGCCATTTCACTCTTGCAAAATGAATAATGCAAAAATTTTGCAAAAATCTCCCTTTTCAAGGCGCATGAGAAGCCACTTAACTTGGACGCTTGAGCGGCACCTATCTTAATCCTTTAACTGTAACAAGCCACATATGCCACGAGCAGAATTTGCTACAATCAATGAAACAAGAAAGCCAACTAAACCCAAAACTCCTGCACTCAGCCACTTGAATATCCATTCCAATGCATTGGCGCTTTCAACTTGTCAGTTTAGATTGTCGGCAGTATTGGCAAAAAATTCGTATGTGTGTGTGTGTGTGTGCAGCTGCACATTTGCACGCGGCCGTGTTGGGCCTTTAGTCAAACAACGCACACACAACAAAACTGCATCGCCAACTGCAACAACAGCCAACTCGTAAACGCTCAGCAATTAGAGCAACACTTGGCAATGTGCTTGTTGCTGCCGTGAAGTCTTGGCCTGCTTAGTTAAATTCGGAGTTTAGTCATTGGCCACTTTGGCCAACAGAGAATAACAAATATTCCAGCTGTGTGAATTTGCGAAACCGAATTGGAAATTATTTGGGGGCTTAGATGCCAAACAGGAAAATTTGCCAGGCGGCATAATCGGATTTGGGGTGCGAGGGCGTCCATGCGAACGTTGCTGCGGCGGGCAACGAACAAAACACATTAGTGGCTGCCACATAGTTACCTCGGCCCCTTTCAAGATTTTTAATTGGCCAGGTGCGCGTTAGGGGAATGTAATTTTGTACTAGTTCTACAATACTTCTAACCTGTTCTGTGCGCAACTGAGGAACCAAAATCCACCACACACACACACACACGCACACTCCACAAACTCCACCGCAACCCAAAGCCACTTGTACACCTCGTGTTGCATTGTTTTTGTTGGAACTTGCCCTTTCTTTCGATTTTGTACTCGAATTTTGTTTTCTCCATTCTGGAATCCTTGGATTATTCCCGTCAGTTTTGCGTTTTTTGTTAACCTTTTAAATACTATAAATAATAATTGCGAAAGCGAAATGATTGATCATGAACATATTTGTATGAAATTTGTACTGAATTGAGAATTATATATTATACATACATACATATATATATATATTTTTTTGTCTTTACGCCGGAAGTTGATGATGCTGCCGTTCGTTCTGCTGATGATGATCGTGTGATAATTTGAGAACGCAATGAATTGCAATGCAATGACTTGAAATGAAATATGAAATGAATTTGTTTTGTGGCAAATGGAATCCTAAAGTTTGGAGTTTTTGACATTTTCCTTTTTTCTGTGACATACACATATATATATATATATATATAACTCTCTATATATTATTATTATCATTATTCTATATAGCGCATTTCTGCATATAGTGTAAACCGCATCCAACTCGAATGCATCCCAGTCAAAAATAAAAAAAAAAAACCAAGCCGTAAACGTATATTTTTTTAACACGAACATATTTCAATATTGAATATATATGTTATATATCATAACTGTTGACTTGACATACCTACTACTAAATACTACTACTACTTATATACATATTCACATATATATTTATCGAATTTGTACGAAATGCTCCTCCTGTCCCGCACCACTGCCACCAAAACCAAAACCAAAACCACCATTGCCATGACCATCACCTCACTTTTCTTTTCGTTCCAATTTACTCAAGTTTCGTATTTCAATTTGAAAAAAAAAACCACCTTTTCCGTTTGCAACCCAGCAAAATGTCACTGCACACTTTCGATCGTACGGCACTAATGCACCAATTTTGTTTTTGTAAAAGCAATGTCTTCGTCTCTTGTCGCAATTGAAGTCAGTTTTGAATTGCAGCTGTTTAGTTGACGGTGCGGCGGCGGGCGTTGGCAAGGCGACGAAGGTGAATGGGCGCTGAGCGGCGATTTGAAATTTTAGTGCGTTTGAAAAAAAACAAAAAAAAACATTGAAAAACAGCGCAAACCTTGAAGGCAGCAAAATGAAAACAATAAAGGAAATGAATTAACCCTTTCCGACATGAAAAAAACCCCGTTCTGTATGAATTGTATGGGCTGTAGTCCAATATATTGGACATTGTGACTGAAAGGGTTAATGTTATTAAGCCAAATTTTAAATGACAACCATAATTTAACCTTTAAGGTATACTTAAAAAAAGTTTAAAGCTCAAAGCTTGCACATTTTAATGGAAAAGGCACAGTCAACTTATGAGCCAAGTGTAATTCACGCACAACCAGTGTGAAAGCGTCCAGGATTCATCAGAAACTATAGAAGCGCACCGGCTCAACTCGGCCCGCCTTGCCTACGCCTGTTGTTTGTCCATTTCCAGCCATAGTCCGCCACTCTCACCGCTCCAACACAAGCAACTCTGCTGACTAATCCCACTCCGCAGTTTTTTTGTTAATTTTAATATTTCTACTCAGCAAACAAACCAAAGAAATGTAATGTTGTAAGCAGTGTAGCGGAAAAACTCAAACCCATGTCCAACTCTGCTCGTGGCTTCAAAAACAAACTCACATTCACGCGCACACAAAGAAAATTTGCACAAACACACACACACACACACAGCCCGCTGAGAACGGGCATTTGATTTGTTGTTTTCGCACTTTGTGGTTGTTTTATTGTTTTCGTAGTCACCGCAGCCGCAACGAGAGCACTTTTCTGTTCCACGTTGACATTTGTGTGTGTACGCCGATGCAGTCGTACTCGTACTCGTTAATTTAATTAGCTACGAAAGCATAGCAAACTTTTTATAAACACAATCATTTAGCAATAAATAAAATGAACAATGCACCCTACACCCTGTGTTTTAGTTATGATTTGTTTTCGTTGGATTTCAGTTTAGTTGCAAAAGGTAAATAGTGATCTTGCAATGTTTTCATATTTCTAAGCGTACTGAATTGTGTTTGTAAGTTTTTACTAAATATTTTCTTATGTTTAATCACTTAAGTGGTTTTATTTTAATGAATTTTATTTTTTAAATATTAATTAACCAATCTGAACAGGAATTATTTGTTAGTGAAAACAAGCTTTTAGTTATTTGGCATTTATTAATATTTGCAAATGCAAAATGCTAATTCAAAACGATTTTGAATTTTGATTTATTTTAATTTTACTATTATTAATTTATTTTATTTTATTATTAAATAAATATTATTAATTTACTTTATTTTATTAATAATTAGTTATAACTGATTTATTTTACTCTCAAAAATAATAGTTGACGAGTTTTAACTTTTTTTTACTTTTA
Source organism: Melieria omissa (assembly GCA_963971225.1). NCBI lineage: Eukaryota > Metazoa > Arthropoda > Insecta > Diptera > Ulidiidae > Melieria > Melieria omissa. The sequence goes on along the minus strand of OZ020267.1, from coordinate 57,324,746 downwards.
ATTTATTTTATTTTATTATTAAATAAATATAAATATTATTAATTTACTTTATTTTATAATTAATTAATTATTATTAATTTATTTTATTCTCAAAAATAATAATTGATGATTTTTATTTATTTTTTTGTTAACAAATACTGCACTTTTTGTAATTATAATTAAATAAAAAAATTACAAAAAATATTTAGAACCATTAAAACGTTAGTTATGGTAAAAAATTTTTTTATTTCACTTTAGTAAACTGTGTTCACTGTGTTAATTTACAATAAATTAATTAATAAAAGAATTATTAATTATTTATTTTATTTTACTTTTAATTTAATTTTTATTTCTAATTATTTTTTTATTAATTTGTGCAAACTTCAGCAATAAAACAATTTGTAAATTTTGTGGAAATGTAAATTTGTAATGTGCAATAAAGTCTCAATAAAAAAATTTATCAATATTAATTGCAATTGTTTGCACCTTCAGCAACCAAACCTCAACAATTATTTAACAAGAAATACATTCCATACGTTTTCTTTAATTGTAAATAAATTTGACAAAACGGAATTAGCAAATATTTTTTGCAAGCATTTGATCATTGTTGTAATAAAAAATTTTCAATTTTTTTATCTGTAACCATTTAATTACGAAATTGTTTCAACACCTAAGCTTTAATTTTTCTCAAATATATTTAAGTCTGCCTGATAGTAGTTTTCATTTACACCACAGCCAATGCCGATGGCAGTCTTACTGTTTACGTTATAACTATTGGAATAGTTCGTAGCTTTTTCTGCAATTGATTTCTAATTATGTTCAATGTGTCCAGCACCCCGATTGCCAGCAATTTTATTTTTATTTCAGTTCACTAGTTCCTGCCACCGCCTCACATTTACTTGACTCGATCACGCTCGACCACACCTACCAACCTCTCACCCACGTCGTATCTCACTCGCTCTTTTCTCTCTATCTTGAAATATTGCACTCAAGTACAACTGCACTCAAATGTGTCCTCCTCCATCTGTTTCGTTCTTTGATTTCCTTGACTGTCGTTCTTCATTTTTGCAATGTTCTTTTCTTAGTTGCACCGAAAAAAATTGCTCACAAAATCATTGCTACAACCAGTGTAATCGATTAAGAACTTGAACCTTGAATTTTGCAACTAATTTTTTGTGTCCACATCAACAAAATTCTGCAGCACCAAAACGCAACACTTTGCTTCTCATCTCTGACCATGCAGAGTGGCAGCAACAATTTTTAATTTCATTTGATTGCTTTACTCTGATTTGTGTGCTTCACAGTTGTATTAGTCTCGCATCATCACTAATTTTTAGCTCTCGCAATGCAAATTCGTTGACTGATTGATTGATTGATTGATCGATGTTTGTTGCCACTAATTTTGTGCAAATTTATAGCGATTTTCTATAGAATTATATGCTTCGATCAACGAGACGCTGAGAATATATTAGTTTTAACTTTAGCAGAGATTAATGCGTTTTCTTGTACTTCTTTGCAGCCGCATTAGACAAAAGTGTAATGAGGCGAGAAGGCGAAAATTACTGAAATGAGCGGCCACCATGCAACAATTGCACAGCTGCAGCTGCAGTTCTTCCTTTTGAATTGTTTAGTTATTTTGTTTTTTTGAATTGTCTTGTTAGCGCATTTCGTTGGCATTTTCAGCGGCCTTCAGACCCAGCAAGCCGAGCAATGGCGTAAGTACACAACAATTTCAGTGGTTACTCATACGACGTGGTGGTTTCGAGTGAAGTGCAAAGTTTTGCATCAGTAGTTAGGTTTGCAAACGAGCAGTCATAACGCCAATCGACGGGAGACAACAAACGGCGGCAATTAACAACTACAACAACAGGTAAAATACAAATGCAAAAGTCACCGCAGCGCGAACAAGCACTCGCGTCGCTTACGACTGCGCCAGATTTTGAGCATTTATACTTTTTTTGCTTTAAATTATGCTGCATCGAATTACTTTCCCGCTGCAAACGCAAACAGGTACTGAGCGCTGCAATTACTTCGTTCATTCGCAGGTGGATGCGGTGCGTCAAGACACGGGCCGCAATGTTGTTTTAAAGTCGTCGTTAGGCGCACTTTTACTGTTGGCAAAAATTAAAAAGCCCCCTGCTCTGCCTTGCTTTGGCTGCGTCTTCTGGCTGGCAGCTTTATCGCGGCGCTTTAGTGGCTGCAATAAAAATTACTCATACGCCGCGTAATGCGCATTCAGTAACAAAATCACTTGCAGGCTTATCGCAACTAAAACCTGCCGCTGGCAGTGCGCTGTCGCAACGACGGGGTGGCATGGCGTGCAATTGAGCAACGCACAGTGAAATCTGTCGCCCGCAATCAGTGCGTCAGCTTCGGCACTCGTTATCGTTTAGTGGCAGCCACCGCTGCAGCAGTGGGACCACCTGCCAGCAAAAGTCGCGCGCGCACACACACACACACACATAGCAGCTGCCGCACACACGCAGCATTTGTTGCCGGCGTTAAAGTTACTGCCGCCAGCGTCATTGTCAGTGCGGCATAACAAAACGCCAAATTTAGCTCTTCTATTTTTTTCGCTTAAATGTTCCGCACACACACACACACACATTTACACAGCCAAGGTGCAGCGCCGAAGCACACATGTAGACGCACGCTTGCGCCATTTAATACATCCGCTGCGCTTTGCTGTCGCTTTTGCCGCCACCGCTGCTGCTGCTGCTGCTGCTGTCTTTGACTGTGCCGCATAAAATCAGCATTTCGCGTATTTAATGGCGCAATTACAGCGACAACAAGAACAATAACAACAACCAGCTGTAGGAACAAGTGAAACAGGCACAAGAAGCGAGCAAAAAAATTGGAATTGCCGTAACTTGGTTCTTTCTTCGCGTTGCCGAGCATTGCAGGCTATAAAAGGATGCAGGATAAAGCATAAAGGATTTTAATAATAGCGCAAAATTACAATAGACGCAGACGTGCACACGCCAGACAGCCGGCGCACTTATGCGCAGCTAAACAAAGCATCAGACAACAACAACGCCACAGGTAAAGCAGCTACAGTGGGGCGAGTGGTTAAGCATGGCATTTAAAAACCAGGTCAACTTGAAGCAATTTGCTTCTACACAAGAAATTAGTGGTACGATTCGTTCCATAAAAAAAAAACTATGCAACAGTGTCGGCAGTGTTCGAAATGCATTTTACAAATTGCCGCCACTAACGTTGAACATTACCTCGAACACTGGGCGACGCGCGTCAAAGTCAACCACAAAAATTAAGATCTGCACCTGGAGCCCGCTCGTTCTTCCACCTCGACTTGGCCCATAATAATGCGCGCCGAAAGCGGAAGCTGCAGACTGCGGCAACGCCACCAACGCCCAACAACAAAGTGCAAAACTGTCGCCTTTGTCTCTGGCCGCTGTTGTTCTGACTTTTTCCATTGTTGTTGGTATTTCGTGTGCTTCTCTTTCTATTTCCTTGACTGCTTTTTGGCGACCATTGTTGGCAGCAGCACAAAAAGAAAATTTTCCTACTTGTCGCTGCCGAGTTTTTGTTTCCATGCGCTCATTTGTAGCCATTTCTTCCTCCCCCCCCCTCATTCCCTCACAGCCGCCAACATTGCTTGTTTTAGCGCATAATTTATTGTTGTTGCTGTGCGCAGCTCATGTTGCTGTTAACGCTATGGCGGCCACTATTTTCTCTACTGATTTTGTTGTTGCTGTGGTTGTTGTTGTCATTAGTTTCATATTTGCTCGGTTATAAGCATCGCTAGAGACTTTTTTGACTATAATCTTGTTGTTTTTGCAACATGTTTTATTTTAATTTTTTTATTTTCGCGTTTTTGTTGGCCAGCGCAAAAATTTATGGACTTAATTTTAACCAAATGACAACGCTCGCGGCAACTCGGCGGCCTTGTTCAACTATACTCATAGAGGAGAAGGGGCAGTTGCGGGCGTGTGGCAGAATATTAAAAGCACTTTTCAATGATATTTGGCCAAAACTATTCAAATCGCCCAAAACAGCGCTTGATGCAACTTTTATCACAGCAGCGCGCGCAATTCATGGCATACAGGGTGCAGCAACAGACAATTCTGAATTGCCACACAAATGCGAATGCAAAAGACCGTCAAAGCAGCAGCAAGTAAAATTATCCGACGTGTGACAAACAAGTCACCCTGTCACAGACAAAGCAAACAGCTGACGAGTGAAAAAAGAAAAAGAAGCAAACTGACGGGAGAGAAAATACAAAATATGTAAACAACAACAAGTGGAAACAACAGCAGCATTTTTATTGCTTGCCACATATGTATGGCGCTTGTTTTGGTTGCCACTGCTGTCGTTGTTGTTGTCGACCTCATAAATTAAGTTAAAGTTCAACGGCTGCGTACGTCTGCCATTTACTTAAATGGAAAATTACGCGCATAAAGGTCAGTGGCGTAAATTAAATGATTAACAGACATTTACACCGGCCATTTGTGTGCACCGCACCGCACCGCACCGCGCTGCCGCCGACGCAGCAAAGCGTTATCATTATGCGCGCTGCCGCCATCATTGCCTTCATAACTTTCGCTTTAACGAGCACTTTAACACGATTTTCCGCCAGTGGGCCGGGCCAACAAAGCGAAAGCCAGCGCCTGCGAAAGGCAAAAATTAAGCCGAAAAGGACGCCGCAAAGCGGAAACGGAAGTTGAGTTTGCGGTTTGTTTAATTTTTCCTTCCTTCCGCGACCTTAGCTGCGTCGACCGCCGGTGAGTGTGCAAATATTTTCCGCGAGGCGCCGACTGCGGCCAGCGGTCGGTTCGAATATTTACGCTACGCGCTTTCTGCCACTCTCCGGTCACTGGCGCACTTTTTGACGTTACGCGCAGCCAAAAGCCAAAGCGTGATTATTTTTCGTTTTTCCCCGCACTTTCACGCATTTGCCGGACTGACTTTATTCGAAATTAGGCAGCGGCGGCGGACAGTGAAAGTGCTTATGGCAGCACTTTAGCGACCGCCGTAACATTTGTGCTTGCCGCCGGCCGCACCTGCTCAGTGGCGACGGTGACGTCGACGACTCGGCCCAATCTTAATGCGTTCACTGTGCGCGCGCCGCGGCGGATATCGGCCAAGTGTTTTGCATAAAGAAATGCTTAATCATTAAATTTTACGTTTGAATAAATTTTTCAATAATGCAAACGGCGCTGCCGAAAATTGCGCCGATTTTTTCAACTTGCCTGGCTCCTGTCGCCCCCCGCGCGGCATTGTAGTGATGCTTCAAATTAAACTGAATGACGCCGCACCCCACGCAGGTAAATGGCTTAATTTGAAGAAGCGGCAGCAAGAAGCCAAGCGGTTACGCATGAGCACAAATTTGCAATCTGCTGTGTAAATTGTCGACGTTCGCGGCACATGAACACCGATTGCGTTGCTCCGGATCGAAGTAATTATCAAACTTTACAACCCGCCAGCAAAGACCTCCGTTTGCTGTCTGTCTGCTGCTGCAGGTGTTTTACTGAATTCACTATGTCTTTTTGTCTGTTCAACCATATAGTTCGGTGGCAGTTCAAACTATGTGCGTGGCGGCATGTAACATCAACGTCAGCACAGCCAAGACGACAGCACAATTAAACTCAATGCGCCATGAGCGAGTTTTGCAGTCGCTTTTGCCGCGGCAGTGTGGCGGCCGGGCAAATCACGACTCTATTTGTGCGCAACACAAATACCAACGCGAACGCACACATAATTTCTGACTCCACGGCAATGCGTTACTCTGCCGTATGTTCGCTACTGCAGAGCGGTGCCATATAGACATTTCTGCACTGGTAATCGACATTAAATAAAAAAATTCGTCTAAAGTGCAAAAACAATTTGTTTAGGTATTCCCACATTTCCACATTCGCATCGCTTCAGTTAACCTACGTCAAGCGAGCCAACTTAGTTCGACGCCACTGTGCACATGTCTCGCTGAGTTGACTATGCCTGTGCACTCTTCGACGCACACCATGCACTCTGTCGCTTCCACTTTTCATTTGCGCCGCATGCAAGCTCGAGCTTTCTCCCCTGACTGACTAACGCCTCACCTGCGTTTTTGAGGCAGCTTTCTTTCTTCTTCTTCTCTTCCGTTCCTGCCTTTTACTCACTGTCGCACTGTTTACCTTCGCACGCGTGTATGTGTGAATTTAATATTCCGTCAGCTGTTTACTTATCAAACATTTGTGTGTGTTGCGTGTGACTTCAATGAAATTAAAAGTAATTAAATTAAATTTTTCACGATTATGATTTGTGGCGGCTTAGCTGACGTTGATTGGTGACCGCATCAGTTCGTGATGAATGATTGAAATAAATGTGTTGCTGGCTTTTAAATACAGTCGTGTCTGGGTATAGTGAACCCCCAATATACTGAACTCTTCGATATAGTGAACACCCATGATGCAATTATAAAGGTGAGATCTTCCTTGACAGCTCGTTTTTGACACTGTCTTATAGAACGAGAACCAATGTTGTCTGGTACGCATTCAAAAGAGCGGGAAAAACGACGAAGTATATTAAAAGTTTCAAATACAAACTCATTAATAGTAATTGCAGCAAAAGTTTAAGTTTGAAGGCTTTCGAACCATGTCAGAGATGGAATCATACTCATATCCACCTGCGACTTTCATTTCATCAAAACATAGTACACAATGAGCAGCTAGATCATTTTTTTTAATTTGCACAACGGTTTGAAAAATCTGATGTTTTTTGACAATTGAAATAACAGTGATACTAAATTTCAAAGTCAATAAAAGGATTAAAGGAAAGCACCATTGTAATTTGTATCGCTTATAGAAATGTATGCTGAAATTGTTTCCCCCCCTTTTTTTTAAAAGCAAAAAATGCAACATTCTTTTCATCGACGTTTCTACGTCTGTTTGGCAGAGAATAATTTGTACGAATTTGTACAAATTTGTACAACTTTTTATTGGATCCTGTTTGTTGACGCCAAATCTCCAGTAACGAGAGAGAAACTGAGAGCGTTCATTTCGTGAGAACTTGCAAGTTTTTACTTTAGAAATTTTGTCCAGTAACTTTTTGCCAGTAAGAAGAAGAACAAGAAAAACATATAACTGGCTGCCATATGATCGACTGCAAAGAAACATAAATTTTTCAAACATTTGGACGCAAATGGGAACAGCAAAGAAATTGTGCGTTCGCAAGTCTGGTGACCCACAACAGTCTTGCTCAGCTTTACCCGCTGAAGCTGAAAGGGAAGAATTGCAGATTGAGCGCAACGAACTATTTGCATTTTGCATTAAATGTCTGATTTAACTTAATTTTCCCTACCACTTCAAACCTCAAATGAAACTTTTAGATCAGCTGTTTTGTTCTTTAACCCTCCTGTTTACACCCTTTTTACTGTGTATTGTGAGTGGGCCAAGTCCCAGTGGTGTAACCAAGAGTTAAAACTTGCAAATTCTTACAAATTGCTGTTTGTTCACTTTTTTGGATAGTTTGATTTTAGGGAGCGTATGCTGGCTTACTCTCCTGATATTTTTTTCTGGATAAATTTTACTGGAAATCTGGCCAAACAGACCTAATTTCATCATGGTGAACACCCAAATTTTGACATCGAGCTTCTAAATATAGAAACAAATTTTCAAGCAAAAAACAAAAAGTGTATTTTGAGCAAATAAAACGAGTTTTTGAACAAAAATGTTAACCTTGATATAGTGAACAACTTCAGCACAGTGAACAGGCCTTGCAATAATTAGTTCACTATATCCAGACTCCACTGTTTATCTCTTAATTTAAATATATCTCTTGATTTAATTGGTAAAACATTTTAATACAATTTGCATTACTTTTTTTCACATTTGTGAATTATAGACAATGTTCAATTGTTTGAGTAATAACTTAACTACAAAAAGTGCTGCCGCAATGTATCTTTGAAGCAGTCGTTTCCACAATATAAGATGATTTTGAGGTTAGATTTGGTTATATGGAGTCAACCCTTTACACGGCAACAACGAATTTTTTCATCAAATGTGTTTTTTTAGATATAAACCTAAATTTACAAAAACATGTATTTTTTATTTTTTAAAATACTTTAATTTTGTAAGGTTTTTTTTGGAAAAAACATTAAAAACAAAAAAAAAACAAAAAGCATTAAAACTTTTTTTATTTTAATATGTTTAGTTGTAAATGAAAATTTTTAAAGCATTTAACGCATTTCTTGTAGCATAGTCCTACTCCGCATTTTTCGCAAAGTGTTTGTGTGTTTTTTTATTAATAAGTTTTAATCAATTTTGTTTCACTAAAATAAATGCGTGAACCGTTTCACAAAAACGGTCAAATAAGTGCTGTCAAGTAAAATTTCGCTACTTTTTCCCAATTTTAATGCCAGTATTTCAAAACAGGAACCTTGCATAGTTGTAAAATCGCAAGAAAGAGTCGTTTTGATAATTACTTCTGAAATTACGGGCAATTTTACGGTTGGTTGCAGATATGCAACTGTGCCGTGTAAAGGGTTGAAAAGCCCCACTCAATGTTTTACTTCTGGAAAAAAGCTAAAAACTAACTGAAACAGGCAAAACTCAAACGATTTTAATTAAGAAAGTCACATAAGAGTGAGTTGTAAAACCGTATTGGAAGCGGCACAACATGTCGTATGAGTAACCAATATCAGCAATAAATCTACCATAAATTCCCAGCCAATGTTCTGCACCCCAATACATATAACATTCTACAATGACAACAATAACAACAACATCAGTGAGGTAAGTACAATGTTTCAGCTGCTTTTGTCCACACAAAACCAACAGCAACAACAACATGGTGGTCGCTGATTTGCCAAAAATTTCGTCCGATAGGAAAATTGCTTACAACAATGAATCGAATTAAACTAAAGATTGACAGATTGCGTTCAGTGCAATTGCATTAACTTAAATACCAAATTCATGCAGCTTTTCTTCTTGTGTGGCGCGACAGTTGCAGTGCCACACGAAAAGTGCCACAACAGTCGAACACAAAAATTCCAATTCGCAAGCAAGCATGACGAAAAAAAGACAACCAAAATAGTAGCAACTAAATTAAATTTATACGAAAACTTATTAGAAAAATGTGACAAACGAACGCGAGCGTAGCGCTGCAACAACATCACAGAACAAAAATGTTTCCAAATGCAAAAGCAAAAGAATTTTCAAGTGCGTGACCAACGCCAGCAGCAGCAGCCGCTTTCTTAGTTCGCCATGGCTTTTCTGCGGCACAAAGAAGAAGCAAATTTCGCAGTGCATCCTCATTCCTCCGCTCGTCTAACTACCGCATGACCATGGGTTTCCATCACCCGCCGGACCACAGGCGTTGTCTGCTGCTCGCAGCCGCCATGCGGCAAGCAGCGAACAAGCCGATCTGCTGCACGCCTTGACGCGGTTGCGGCGAGTATGCAGCGTCAGCGACAGCGCGCGCAGAAAGTTTTCGTTCAAAACATCAGCATTTCTCTCTGTTTCCACGCTTTGCCGCTGCAACGGGTTATTGCTCGGTGGTAAGCGGACGACCGCAGCACTGCATTGCGGAAACTTTTTTGACTTGACAAAGTCAGAATTGCCAGGAATTTTAATTTTCAGACGCATTTGTGCGCGGCTGCGACAGTTGCCGGAAATGTAGCGCTGACAGGCTGACTATGCCGCTGTGCTCGAAACCTCAGCGTCGCAAGTTTGAGAGTGAGAAATGGCGGCAACGCCGCACAAAAACGTCATTGCAAGCGTTGAAGTGCGTTTTACAAATTACAGCAACAACAATTTAAATAACTCGAGGGAGTGGTGCCCTCGAATGGAGCAGCCGCGTCTAGTAATCGGGGGGCAGAACGACATTGGGCGGCCAGGAAAGAATCGTTCGCCGTTCCATCCATTGCTTCTCGCGCCTTGCGTTGGCAACAAATGAAGCGAATAAATTTGTTGCATGCAAAAAGTTTAACGTGCAATTGCCGAATAAAAGAATGTTGCTGGACAACGAAAGCTGCACTGGCGCACTGCTCTTCATCATTTTATTATCTACCTATCTCGCTTCTTACTACATTTTAACTTAAATTTGTTTTTGAAAAGTGATATTTTTTCGTAGAGAAGCACTGGGATGCTGCAAGGACGCTAAAGGATTGGTGCAGGGCATTTCCCCAGTTGATTCGCTCAAAGTACGAGAATGCAGTTGGTGTACTTCTTTGCATTTTAATGGCTTCTGCCGTGCACTCGCGCGTGCCCTTTAATTTTCTCGCACGTAAAGACAAATGTCGCTGCTCGCACCCCTTTTGCGATTTCTTTCGTTCTCGAATCCCACCAACTACCTCGATTTTCTACTCTATAATTTAAGTGCCACAAAAAAGTTAGTTGTTCGGCAATTTTACAAAAGTTCTCCATTTCCCCTCTCGCCATTTTCCATCTCAATTTCCGTCGCTGCGATGAAACTTTTACTCCAGTGTTGGCAGATGCTTGCTGCTCTTTTTTCGGCTCCAATTGTGTAATTAGCCTTCGATCCACTTTCCGCCTTGATTTGCAACGTGCTTCATCGAGCGATGCGTGCGTGAAGTAACACTGGAGGCGAACGCTGGCGCCGCTAATTTTACTGCAGTTACTCAAGTTGCATAAAGTGTCTTGAACACCGATTCGTAAAACGTCAACCAGAGACAGAGTTTTTAAAATGCAATTTGGTATTTAAGTCAGGCAATGACTATAAAAATATAAGCCTCAATTGAAACTGACTATAGTCTTAATTATTAGTTTTAAGTATAGTGAAATGAATAAATTAGCTTTTACAAACTTACTACAAATTTTTTCACACACAAAATAACAAAAACAAAAACATAACTACTAACAAAAAAATCGTCCTTTTGCAATTTTGCATATTTAATAAAATTTTTTTCTTAGTTAGATTTTTTTTTATTTTTAATTAGAAATTTAGTTGCTTATTCCCAATACTAATGCTTTGAATTATTAAATATAAATGTTTTATTTACAAATAAATTGCAAACTATCGTTTTAATGATTTGTAATTCGCACCAATTGCAGCATTGTTATTCGCCTTTGATTCATGCAAAGTGTCAATGAATTGATTATTACTAATCAATGTTTTTTAATTGAATAATTGTGAAACAAAATAGCCAAAACTAAGTGAGTTCTATAATTAATTGAATAAGCATCAATTGGAATTTTCAATTTGATTAATGAATGCTAATTAACTAAATTGATTAACTAATTATTTTCTTTGATTTCATCTGCAAAATTGCATGCTGCTGAATTGTAAAATTTTTTTGTTTATTGCAAATAGTCAGTTGATAGTTTATTATATCAAATAATTTACTTTAATCAAATTTACTTGCTTGGTTGTTGATATTTCATGCTTCAAATAAATCAATGTTGAGTAGTTGATCGAATACAATCCATGCGAATAATACTTCAATACTTTAAACTTTCAAAATCAGTTCGGAATCACTTTTAACGGTTAACACAATCATTAAAAATTAAACATTCTTTCAACTAATGATTTAAATTTCAGACTAAACAAAAATAATGCCAATTAAACATTTTGCACATTGTATGTGTTGACTAATCGACAATTGGTATTTAGTTGCTTAAAGGAAACTGTTCAATCGCAAACACAAATATATCATTACAGATTTTTATAAGAATTCAAATGAAACTCAGTTGAACCGAAAACTTATTTTGAGTTGAATTTCGTAACAAGCGACTAGATGGAAAGTGACAAGTAATCGTTCGATCGCACAACCCAGTCAACAGTTGTTCAATGCAACGCCCTCACACTCCCACACTCACCGCAATCTACACGCGGCCACATCAATTATCTCTTGTCTCATTTCACTGCCCACCTTTCACCATTTTGCAAAAACAATACAACAAAAACACTCACGTATACACAAACATTTTTTCTCATCCGTATCTTTCTGGTTTTTCTTCTTGTTTTCTCTCCGTTTTTCTCTCCCACTCGTGTTCCACTTACGTTTCTGGTTCACCAAAATACAACAACATCTACAATACTTACTATTTCAACAACCAATACAACAACTATAACTACAACAACAACCTACTACCTCAACTATTGCAACAACATCAAATGCAAAACAAATCGGGGAAAAAAACGTATCTCGAATTGAAACCGAAAAAATTCGAAATTGCTTAAAAACTCCAAACTTTAACAAAATATATGACAACAACAATTTCGATATCCATTTGCGCACATTCACAAAATCCTTTTTGGCTCGTTTGCGCAGAGTGTTCCGGTGCTGCGCACGTTCGGCAACCACCATGCGGCGTAGCGGGAACTTGCGCCGCCACCACCGCCGCTGCCGGCCAGCCACACCAACGGCACCAACCACACCAACCAAAGCACGCCACCGGCAGCAGCAGCAACTTCCGCCACGACGACCGCGAGCACACCGCCGCAACTGCCACCCCTACCGCACTCCTTCATGGCGCTCAAGTGCGCCAAGAATGAACAGCCCACCAACAACACCACCACCCACAACAACCACACCAGCCACAACACAAACTCCAACCACCACCACAATAGTAACAACAACAACAACAAAAGACCACCCCAGCTGCCGCTCGCCCTCGAGCCGGTTCCACTCGACTACAACAGTCCGCACAGTGGCCACCACTTCAACTCGCTCGACTACCGCGACAGCGCGCAGCAACAGCACTTCAAGCACCAGCTGCACGCCCAGCACCACCAGCAGCCACCGCCGCAGGACCGTCGCACCAACACCTTGGACCGCCGCCACACCGCCACCAACGCCGACTACACCCAGTTCGGGCCGCACTACCTGCAGACCTTCGACAGCCTCGATCCGTACGGCGTGGCCAGTTTGCACCAGCTCTACCGCAGCCAGTCCAAGTCGCAAATATACGGACGCGGCAGCGGCACCGGCAGCGGCAGCAGCGGCAGTTCGGCGCACTACCACAGCAGCAGCACGCTGAACCACTACCAACAGCAGCAGCAGCAGCAACAGCAGCCCTCGCAGCCACACGACCACCACCAGCAGAGCAACAAGCACCACCACCACAGCCTGAAGCACAGCAAGGGCGGCGGCGGCAGCAAGTCGCACAAGAGCAAAGCGAACGCGCACCAGCAGCAACCGCTGCCGAAGCCCGCCAAGTCGCGCTCCAGCGTGCAACAACCACTGGCCGATGATGCCACGCTGCTGCACAAAGGCGGCAAGTGCAACAGCAAGGCCGCCGCCGCCGCCGCCGCCAATATGAAGCGACCGCAGCAGCAGCGCAACGGCAGCAACGTGGCCAATTCAACAGCGGCACCAACAAAAGTGGCAGCAACAGGCCACTACTCCAGCTCAAGTGACAGCATGCAGTGCGACGACAACAGCTACTATTAGGGCGTGGTCATGCACGGCCCACGTGTTGCCCGCTCCCCCGCCCACCCTCCTCCCACCAGCATGCGCACCGGAAGCAGCACTTTTGTGGCACTGCACGCACTGCAAGTACGCACAACACACACACACACACACGCGCAACATACACACACACACACATATATACGTAACATACACATATATAACGCGCCGCAAGCATACGCGTGCATATGTGATAAGCATACAATAACTGGAATACTGACTTAGCTGCTTGACCCGTGCTTGGGTTGTCGCAAATGTGGAAATGAAATGTATTCGATGTCTGCTGCTGTCGTGTAGGACATCAGTGTTGTTACTCCTCTCCACAGAACTGGCATGCACCTTTAGCAAAAAAATACCCGTTTTTACATTTCCTTGCAATGTTTAGCGAGAAGTGCTTCCAAATTTATATATTTTCTCTTTAACCCAATCGCTGGACTTTCATTCACTTAGTGCAAATTTTGTATGACTTGAAAAGTTCTCGCATTTTTCCCCCAGAATACGTTTTGCAGGCCCACAACAATACCCCGACCAAGACCACAAGGCAGTCGCAGCAGCAATATTTCCACAATAACAGTAAAAACCCCCACCCTGAAATTCTCATCAACGGCTCAAAACATAAATTGTTGAGGTTGTCAACTTCACAAGCTCATGAAATCATAAACTTACAAGCGAACCTAACCTAAAATTTTCGAAAATATTTTTAAAGCATTTTGCGTACTTTCCAAACATTCTTTTTGTTTTTGTTTCGTGCCCCCTCGCCTGTTACTTTCCATCAGTAACTCCAACATCGGTCCTTATTAAGACATCTATGTATGTGTCGGCATTTTGACACCTTTCGCTACCACTTTGGCAGAGGGAGATGACTTCTCCCTACGGCCACCGCCGCAGTGACAAATGCGGTGACTCTGCGCCATTATTTTATAAATGGTGATGGAAATTTATTGAGGCCACACACGTGATGTCAGCGCTGTGCAAAAGCGTTCGCTGGTTGTGCGCGAAGTCAACCTTAACCTCGCCGCAGCAATGAAAAATTGTTATTGGCTGCAAAAGATGATCAAAATGCAGCAATTCATAACAATTTTTCGCACTTCACGAGGAATGGGAATGGATGACGCTGCGGGTTGGTGCGGCTGGAAGCATTCACACCACCTAAGCAGGTCTGTGATTACGATGACAAATACGATGCCAGGCATCTGGGAGGGGGGTGAATATGCACGGTGAAGCCAGGACTCTGGCCGCATCTAATTCTAATAAGTATCTACTCAACTAAATCGCATTGGAATTACACTGTTTCCCAGCTTAAGTAGAAGCAGTGAAAATCGAATTTTCCCTTCAAGTGCGCAGACATTTGACTTTCACACAACTTGCTGCTGTGTTCCGCCGCAGTCCCTTGTTCTGTGGACTGCTGAGGGCTGCACCGAACGGCTGTCTTGCCGCAGTGTTGAATAAAAAATTTGAAAAAGAAAAGCAATAAATGTTCAAGGCCCACTCGCATGAAACCTTATTGAATTTTAATGCGCATTTAATTCAATTAAATGCATAGTTGACTGTTAGCCAGTTAATTAACTCGCAGCAACCTCCCCTTAACACCCACACACAGCCGATGACACTTCACCTCCGCCGAAAACTTATTGTAGCCTCACCGTTTCTTCTCGAAATTTCCAGCGATTTTCTTAACCTGATGTTTGTCTGATTGGCGTACGCGTGTTAATCTTTTTTTGTTTGTATTTGATTTGATTTTTCATGTGACCTCAAATGAAAACGCAAACAAAACGCTGGCAACCTGCTGCGACCACACCACACACTCATACACCGACACCTATACACACACACTTGCGTGCGTGCCCACGTAGCCGACTACCGCTCTACCCACCACCACAACAACAACAACCACGGCCAGCGTCCGCACGCTGGACGGCAACCTACTGTGGCAGCAGGAGGCGGCCGAATTCATTGAACGCTTCCCGCAGCGCCGACGTCCACAAGCGCCCTTGCGGCCCAGCGTCTCTGCTGGCGCGCTCAGCCGCACCGCCTGCAATGACGTTTTCAGCAGCGCCGCGGTGAAGCGTGCCAGCGGCGGCGAGCTGTTGACCACACAGCAGCGCCACCAGCGCGACCTCTTCAGCGGCGACCTGGGCATTCCGCGTGTGCGCAACCACGTCGGCAGCGTGGTGCACACGTTCGAAACGATGGCGCTGCAGCGGCAACTGGCAGAACAGCAGCGCGACAAGGAGCGGGAGCACGAGAGGGAAGGCGACCAAGGGTATGCGCCACCAATGCCGCCACCGCCAAGTAAGTATGACACTGTATCTGCAATGGCAAAGACGCTGCTGGTCGCACCCCCTGCACGTGCATCACCGCTGCACAGCACGCACAACAGCAAGTACCAACAACTCAAACGTAAAGCGCACGAGTCGCGACAGAGGCTCATACAGCTCGGCCAACAGCAGCAACAGCAACAGCAGCTGCTGGCATTCGGCAACAGCATCGCAGCACAGGGCGCCGCAGGCAGCGAGCAAACACTGCCCTCGCAGCTGCGCGATGGCGTCGTCGATGATTGCCGACACAGCTCCGTCAGCCTGCATCGGCCGACAGAGGAAACGTGCCACGACAGCTGCTGCTGCGGCAATGGCATTGCCGTTCAATATGGAAATGTGGACGAGGACTATCGTAAAAATCTGTTTGGCACCATACCAAGTCGAAAATGGCGGTGCAACAACAATGATAACGGTGATACCAGCAGAAAGACCAACAACAGCCCGCAACAACGCTACGATGATGGGAACTTTAGCAACAACAACAACGATATCGGTGAAGAGGCGTGCATTGTGAATGCTGCCTTCGAAGAAATCTTCGCCGGCTACAGCGGCGGCGACGATGACGACGGCAACAACTCAGTCACAGCCGGCTACGACGAGAACCTGGTTAGTCTCAGCGAGCTGGACGACGATGTCTTTAAGTCGCTGAGCTCTAGCCGCATCAATAATTTGGGGTACCCCGGTAGCACTCCGAAGAAGCTGCCCGCGCCGCCGCCTCCGACCACAGCTCTTAATAGCAACCGCAGCCACAGCACCAATAACAACTACAACCACAACGATGTTAATGTCAGCACTGAGCGCCCCAAAAAACGCATCATAGCGCCGCTGGCACTGCAGCGCCAACGATCCACTACACTCACCAATCTCTTCGATCGGCTCAAAACGACGAAGCCGAAGCGCACCTTTCGGAAAACACCCTCCGACAGCCTCCTTGCGCAGGATCACCTCAACTCGGTGCAGGCCGCACAGGTGCCGCTATACAAATGCGCGCCGCAACTGGACTTGTACCGCGAGCTAGATGGCGAGAAAGGCGGCGGCGGCGGCGAAGCGGCAACCGCGGACAGCGACTTTATGCGCGGTTCCACGCTCAGTCAGTCGTTTGTGCACCATTTGAAAAGACATCAAAAGCCGCCTGCGCCAGCACCGCCGCCCAGTCAAGCGCCGGCGGCCTCCAAAAAGTCACTCTCCACGTCAACGTCTAACGGCGAGATGCTAAAGCTGTCGCGACGCATTACACGCTCCTCCAACGAACTACTGCTCGATGATTTGACAGGGCAGGCGCGTCGCTACCGCCGCACCGCCTATGACGTAGGCGCCGATGTGGAGCGCAAACGCCACACTGCGACCCTGCAAATCTGCGCCGAGATCTGAGCTCAAGCAAGACTAACGACCACACGACTCAATGTGTGACTAATTGACTAAACCTGTAATTAACTGGCGTAACTAACTAAAAATAAACGGGGTGATTAATCTACCAGCGAATTTACCACATTTGACAGCTGAAGTGTTCTGTTGCGATAGAGAATTTTTTAACACCTCAAGACGTGATGGACTTAGGGGAACACCTTCGGCTGCAGTGTCTGGTTCACATGCTCAATTTGCCCAATTGATCTTAGTCAATGAATCAATTCGTAAGAAACTCGACTAATTTCATCCAGCTGAGTTCATACTGGCCGACAGCAATTTCGACTACCGGCGCTGTCTGCCCGAGGAAGCGCCTAGCAGCACACTTTATAGCATTTATGTAATTGTCAGCTTGCGTTACACCTGTTAATCAATGTAGAATCGATAAGAATTAATTGTAACTATACACGCAATTAAAGCCACTTTCTTGGTAGAGTGACTCATTGCAACCGAGGCAGCATCCACACTTGTTGGCACCCAAACACTCATAATTTAATGCAGCATTGCAGCAAATCAAATACAAATAACTAAAAAAAAACTAATTTAGAGGTTAGTAGGTTGTCGCCAGCATTAGCGGCGATCTGGACCGTCAAGTGTCATTGCATTTATTTGTAAGAGTTTGCGACTGATTTTCTTAGTTTTAGTCATACTGCATTTCCTCATGATTTGTGAACCTCCTTCTTCGCACAGAGGCAACCTTTTGGTGAGAGAACAAGTTGAGGAGGCAACCGCTGGGAATGCACTGCCAAGCAGCAAACGCAGCGCATATATTGAGACGTTTTGTTCGATTCACCAACGCGTTGAGTTAAGTACTCCACATTACATTTAGATAAAGTACTTGAATTTACCAAAAATACTAATAGTAAAAAATATAAACGAATATTTCTCTGTACAAAAACATTGTGTAGTCTTAAGCATTTCCACTGAAAAGTGGCAGCCACCAACATTGAACGCGCGTTGCAG
Source organism: Melieria omissa (assembly GCA_963971225.1). Lineage (NCBI taxonomy): Eukaryota > Metazoa > Arthropoda > Insecta > Diptera > Ulidiidae > Melieria > Melieria omissa. Next base: position 57,306,713 of record OZ020267.1, on the reverse strand, counting down.
TCGCGCTGCCAGAACTCGCGTTTGTGTTATAAATGGAAGTTTTTAATAACAAAATATTACACACTAAATATTATATTGACTGTTAATTTTCTGATTGCTACAAGTGTTAAGGAGACGGGCACCTAATGGCTGCAGCCCCCCAATTTATACACAACTAACGCTGAATGAAGTACAGCTCCGCGCGTAGTCCGACAACTTAACGCTACACCGGCGGCACTTCATTCGAAAAAAACGTAACAAAACAATGCAAACAAAAGCAAGCGAATGTGTAAGCTCAAAGTTTAAAATAAAAGCAAGAAAACAAAACAATAGCAAATAATATTGACACATAAAAATAAAATAAGTAAGAAATACTAACATTTTTGTGCATGCAATAAATTAAAAAAAAAATCATTAACTTGGTGTAATTAGTTGGCACTCTGATCAGCGGGTAAGTCATGATTGCATTCTAACAACTCCAATGTAGCACAGTTAAGGCTGGAAAATGATAAAGAAAATAAAATGAATGATCACGTTTCTTGGATAAAGCAGCCGGCGCGCATCACTGAACCATTTAAATTTCGTTTCACATTAGCGGATATTGGTTTATATTCAACGCATCGAGAAATACGCTTACAATCGAATTACTATTTTAATACTCTATTACTAGTGTTTTCCTTATTTCTGTTTATGTTGCATTATCAGTCGACTGTGGATGTCACAGCTTTGTCCAGGAAGTTATATATTATTTAAACGGCTCTAACAGGTATTAACGTTAAAAACTACAGGCGTTCAAAAAGTACCAGCACTGGCGCATTCATCCAGCGTGCTTTCCTCTTCGTCCCCTTGCAAATCACCACTCTGCAAGACAGTGATCTCTATCAGCTGCTCTGGCATTTTTGTTGTTTTCATTCGTTTGCTGTTTTTGCTGCCACCTGCAATATGGACCAAAGCACAGTTTAGTGTCAATTCAAAACGGAGACGCTGATAACCAACCTTTGACTACACCGCTTGAACCATGACGTCGCTTCATGTGTTTGTTGAAGTTGGGCCAATTGGTGAAGTGGTGATTACACTCCAGACATGAGTAGGGACGCTCGCCAGTGTGTGTGTAAATGTGGCTCTAGCGGACAAGTGAAAAGATAAGTGAACCTTCGTAAGAATAAACTGAAAATGGTCAGACCCAGTCATACTCACAATGAATGTGCTGCGGAAGCGAAACCGCCGCTCGCAGTACACGCAGAGGTATGGTTTTTCGCCGGTATGCGTACGCTCGTGCGACAGCTTTGCATCGCGAGTGCGAAAGCTTTTCTCGCAATGGTCGCATTTGTACTTTTTAATGTCCCTATGCAGCAACTTGTGTTTTTCCAGATTATTAGCCGTCTTCAGACTGCAGCGAACAAGCATTAGGATATTTTGAAAGACAACATCAGTTTATATTAACCTTTTCTTGCAAATGGAGCACTTGTAATTCTTCTCGCTGATATGAGCGTACAGGTGCACGTCCAGGTTGGATTTCTGACGGAATTCGCGACCGCACAGCTCGCACGAGAATTCCTTTACATCTACAATGAGATACAAGTTTTAGGCATTCGAAAGCTATGTACCGTACTTCCTGACTAACCGGAATGAATGCGTTGGTGTACTCTCAAGGTGCTTATGCACTTCACACTTTTGTCGCAATGCGTGCATTGATAACGTGGTGCAGTCGCCGCATGCTGTGCGCGCGCATGCGCCCGCGCTGCAGTGCCATTAGGGAAGCACTTGCCGCAGACGCTGCACATCGCCACCGGCGGATAGTCGGCCGCCGCGTTACACTGTGCCGCCTGTTGGCGATGGTTAGCCAACTTTGCGTGATCGGTAAAACATTCATCGCACGCATCGCAGCGTAGCGCCAGTTCGGCGTGGTGTCGCTGACGGACATGATTGATGAAACGGTTGTAACGCACACAGACCTTCTGACAGTCGGCGCACATGTACCGCATATCGGCAACGGCTACGCCGTGCGACTGCTGCGCATGAGTATGCAGCGACTGGCAGCTAGAAGAACTGTGCGGGCATAGATAACAGCGCCAGGCGTACTCGCGCCAAGCAGTTACTGGTAGTACAGCCACTTCGCTTTGACCAGCTTCACGACCGCCACACGATAGCTCTTCGGTCTCATGCTCATCTTCTGTGCTGCTATCGCCAGCCACCGACTTCACCGCCTCTTCCTTCTCAATAGCTGACTCCTGCGATGCGTCACCAGGTATTTGCTCATCGAACGTTGGTTCGGTACTAAAGTCTTCTATGTCTATTTTGTACACTTCAAGCAAGTAGTCCTCCTCGGGCTCGATGTTCTCACTCTGCGTCATCTCGCACACGGAAGACGATTTTGATTTTGTTTCATACGGATCCACTTCCACATACTCGAGCGACTGGTTTTCGGAGTCAACACTTTCCGCACTCAGTGAGAGGCGCTCCCGTGTTGCCACCAGATCTTCGTGCAGCGCTGGACTTGGTTGCTGCTCTCCAAACAACACCGCCAATGATTCTTGCGACTCCTTTATTTGCTCGTAAAAAGCAAAGGCCAACTGTAGGGAGTTGGTGCAGGCTGCACATACACACTTGGGCAGCGCATCGCCTTCCGGATGCAACTCCAGCGCATAACACCGGCGCAGCTGCTGACACACTTCATTACTCATTGCAGTCAGGGTCTCCCGTTTTCGCACGGAGGCGCACAGCCGACAGATGCCCACCATGGTGCGCACCACTTAAACCCAAATTTTGTGCTTATTCAAAACAAAACAAATCGTCGTTGACCGAGCTGTTCAAATCGTCCACAATTATTTTTACAATCAGAGCGCCCAGGTGACCAGATTGCGAAATTTTGGCTTCGCTTAGTGTTGCCAGATGGATCATAATATTTTAATAACTAATGGTATAAACAGAATCAAATCGTCGGCCGAATTTTACACATCGAAAAATAACGTCGCTGCGTGAGTCGTCGTGAAAATACGCACAGTGAAGCAGAATGGGTGCGAAATTCGCATCAGCAAAAATTATTCCTGCACACTTCTTCTTTGACACTTTCTTCTTCCTAACTTCCTTAATTAGCAGCTCCGTCTTGTCCATTTTCTAAAATATACGAAAGGGAAAGACAAAATTGATTATTTGGCACAATTTTTTATTGAAATTTGAAGCACTTACAACTTTTCAACCTCAAAGTAGCACAAATCACAAAATGTTTGCCGACTTTTTTGTTTGTTTATATTTGATTTTCACCTCTGACAGCTGCATAGCTGATTAGTTCGCACGACGACTACGACAAAATTAGAATTTGTTCTATCGTCGGACGACCGGTCGTCGGCCGTATATCGCAGTCGTCGTCGTTGTGGGCAATCACATGCACTGCTGTTTTAATTTTGACAGCGTACGTTCGGTGCCTAAAATTCGGCCGACGATTTGATTCTGTTTATACTATAAATTAAGTCAAAATCAGCCAATCAAAACATAGCTTAAGTTTTTCATTTTTAAACTGTCACAGTTTTACACAGGCATTTTGACAATCTAGACCTTTACCACAAAAAACAACAAATCAGCTGATTCAACGAGGTCACCTGTATTAAATCGCCTTGGTTAAGTATTAATCATGTACACAGTAAGGCATTCAATCCCAGGATCCCGAATTCTGTAATCCAGGGATCTCGGCTGTTGTCTGCAGCCCCAAAATCCCGGTGGTTTGCAATTCCTTGACTTGGACGAAATGAAACCTGGGTAGAAATAACATCCGTTACAGTGGCACAATTCCATTTGGAACCATATTTTGCACCAGCAATGGAAATAAAGGACAAACAATAAAGGAAATAAAGAATCAGATATATTTAACTTTTAATGGGCAAAGCGTTCGAAAGTCTTTAAAATTCCAATTATTTTCTCGTTGAAATATATTTATGATAATTATGCTTAGGGAGCTTCAAGTTTTTCGCAAAGGGTTTCCCTTTCCGATGGGAAAAATGTTGTTACTGTACTACGCAATCGCTCCCGTTCATCGACGTCGACGAAGGCGTGCTCCACGGCATTTAGAACTAACTGCATCACTTCCTTTGATGACAGATCAAAAGTTTTGACCGCCAACTCAAATTCGTGCGTGAGTGTGGTGTCGAAGACGCCACTGTCGTCGGTGCACAGCACCACTGCCGCCGTGTTTGAGTGAAAGATGTGCCTGAAGTGATGATCGTCGTAGCGAGGCACCGTGCCGCACTTGACGTTACTCGTCAGGCAGCACTCAATGGCACTATTTCGTCGGCCCAGTTGCTGCACCTGCTCTGTGCTCAGAAACGTTCCGTGGCCGCAACGCTCCATGCCGAAGTGCAGCATTTGCTCCACTTCAGCGGCATTATCAACTTCAGCACAGTGCAGTGTCAACTTGAGTCCACTGCGCCGCGCCTCCTCCAGAACGGGAAGAAAATCTGTAAAGCGGCCGCAGCGCGGATTTCCGCTCAGATCGATGCCGGGTATAAGGTGTGCGTGGGTTTTACGCAAATCCTTCACTAGACGCAGCATTTCCGCTGCTTCGGCTACACATTTGCTGCGATCTATTGACGGCAGCAACTTGACGCTAATGCCAAGTGCCTGCTTACTGCGTGCCAAGACATCCAGCACACACTCCAGGTACTCGCGTTTTGTCATGTGCCCATTGGCTTTAGGCGTGGTGCGCAGCTCCAGGTGAATGACATTGTCACGAGCAAAGTCCCGTATCACCATCTCTGTGGCTCGCTGCAGGCCGCCGCGGGTCGCTGTCATCTGATGCATGAACTGGAACTTTAGGAAACAATCGTCTAGACTGAGGCCGTCAAAATTTGTGAACTGCTTACTGAGCTGCAGAAACTCCGTAGTGTGTTTGCCATAGAGGGACTCTCCCAGTTCTAGAATGCCGGCTGTGCTTAGTGACCCGTTAAGATGAGCATGTAGCTCCACTTTGGGCATCTTTTGCAGCCAGTCCTGCTGCTGTGGTAGCTTCAACGCCATCATTACCAGTGACAAGTACTAACTGGCAAACCAATGGGTGCAAGCGCTTTCCTTTGGTATTTTGTATAGTACCAGAGCAGCTGGTTCACTTCCGTAAAGGACAGTACAGCGACAACGTGACGCGAAACTGAGAGGGGAAATGATTTTCAGACCATTTGTTGCTTTTTCCAATCGACCGATAGTGAACGGGTTTTTTACCCAAACATTGGCATAGCACCGGTTACCAGTCAATTGTTTGCATCTTAAAGTGATAACTTTTCCTATTTGCTTATTTGTAGCCATTGGAACAGTATTCAACGTTAATAGCCAGAATTGTCAGACAGCCAGAATTTTGGTCCAAATTGGACCAAAATTGGTAGCTTCCATTGCACAATAAACAAAGTAATAGCATCCCCGCAACACCAAAAACCACATGTATTTTGTTGGTAGGATCGTTTATCGCTACTGTCAAATTCAGCTGTAATTTTCCGACGAAAGAGGGAGAAACTGAAAACAGACAAAAGTGATTGTTGCCAGACGGTGCTGTATTTGAGTGAAAAAACGGGAAAAGTGCTCAGGTCAGTTGTTTTCAGTCAGGTATTTTCATTTCAACCGATGCGGCAACACCGCACCACTGCTGACACCGACGATTTTGACAGAAGCGATAAACGATTAGCCGGTGGCTTGCTACAACCTTGTAGTTGAACCATGGTAGCTTCGTTTCATAAGTTAAGGCTTTGGTAGGTTGGTTGGTTTGTTGTGATTTTCAATGAATTTTGGTAGGCAACACACTGCATTAATAGATTTTCTATTAATTTTTGTTGATTTTTAAATGACTTCCTTGTGAAAAAAGTTTACATGCAAAAGTTCAAACATATCTGCTTTTGATATGCATTTATTGCCAACCCAGTGTTTGAGGAAGGATGTAAAAAGGAAAAAAACAAAATGTCAGACAGAGCATTTTTACACAAAGGCTTTTGCCCCTGCGTTTTTTTTTTCAATTCTCTTTTGAAGTTGCGGCGTAAATCTTCATGCATTTACATAAAGACTCGATCCCTAGTAATAATTTATGAATAATAAATGCAAAAACTGTTTTGTATTGCCATTTTATTAATATTTCCACTCAAGACAACAACAGCTTCAGAGTCACTGACAGCTTCCTCAGAGACAAATTGTCTCTGGCTTCCTCCTGGCAGTGCTTTTGCTGTCATAAACCACCACAAAGCACATTTGTCTGGCAACGCCTCAAATGATTTTCAAAACGTCAAATCAAGGATTTTGGCGTCTTGGCATAGCGGTGTGAATTTGTCCCAAAATTTGTAATTATGGTTTTAGAGAAATAGTGGTATCACTGTGGCACAAACTTAAGCAGGGCAAATTTTTGAAATTCTTATTGAAGGAATTGTTGCATCTTGCGCTACCATGGACGTTCAGAAGATCTGCCGCACGTGCCTGGGACTCAACGGTCCGCTATTATCCATCTACGATGGTACGGGCGGTGGTGGCGGAGGCTGCATTGCTGATATGCTTCGGGATTTCACAAAAACTAAGGTGAGTTCATATCCTGAATTGCAATGGTCTCAACTAATGTTGTTGGTCTTGAAACTTACTCCGGCAGCCACAACCGGCGGACAGTTTGCCACAAAAGGTATGCCTGTCTTGTATCAGCGAGATAAATCGCTGTTACTCATTCAAAATGAAGTGCGAAAACTCGAACAGAACGCTGCGACAGCTGCTGCCAGATGCGCTGCCCGAGGAGCCGGAGAAAAGCTGCAAGCCACCGATTGTGCAAGCGGACAAATATGTACAAACAAGTAGGCCAGAAAGCAAAACCATGCAAACTCAGACACAGGCGCATGATGTGACACAAACTGTGCAGACGCTCAATGCAGAGAAAGCTGCTACACCTGTGGCACTTGGGCGCGACAGCAAGTTGTGCACCACACGCAAAAAAGCCAATCTGGAAAAGGAACTAGCATCGTCGTCGCCGTTCGTGGAATACGAAGCGCGTCGTAGTCGGCGGACCGTAGCCGCCGTTAAACGTAAGCGTTCCGAGAGCCCGGACGTGACGGACCTGCCCAATGGTAGTGAAATCATTATGGAAGTGCAAGCCGATGAAATGGACACGGAGGCGTGCGTTGATGTGCCGGACGGGGACACGGGCACGACAGTATACGCTGCTCTGCGTGCGGAACAGGTAGACGCCAACGAGCACACCACCTATTACGAGCTTTCTGGTGCCAAGTTCGATTACGTGGAGGAGACGGCGGTAAAACATGACGCCAGCACCACCGTCGCTGAACTGGTCAGCTACGACAATAGCCCTGAGCAACAGGAGCGAGCCGACGACGAAGTGGATGCAGAAGTCGAGGAGGCATATACTCAGCTCATTTACGCCGAAGAAGTCAGCGGCGTGGAGGACACCACGCAGCAGGACGCAGAGCAAACTGATTACTTCATCTATAGCAACGAAAATGGCGAGGCGGAAATTGTTGCGAAGCGGATGGCTGTGCCGTCGGGCGAGGCCGACAAGGTGCAGTCGGCCAGCGGAAAACGTGAGCAAAAGTGCGTCGAATGTGTAATGACATTCGTCAGCGCCAAGAATTTGAGGCGGCACATGCTGAAGCGACACGGCCGCACGACTGATGAGACGCAGCAGCCGGTTAAGGTGAGTATCGACTGTGAAACGCATCCGCGTATCCTCATATTATATTGAATTTGCAGCCTAACTTGGGCGACAGCACCACAACCAACGCCCAGACAGTGGTGGTTACAACTGCAGCTACAGTGGAGTCGGGGACAACCACAATAAGCTGTGCTTCGGGCAGTGCTTCTGCACCGCCGCAACCGATCGTGACGACCACCACGCCTGCGAAGCTGTCCTTCTTCTGCGACCGCTGCAATGCTGGTTTCGCGCTGCAGAAGTCCCTTGTGTATCATCGCAATCTGAAAGCGTGCACCGCGCCCACCTACAGCTGTGATGAATGTGAGCGTGTCTTCGTATCGGCCGAAACGCTGGCGGAGCACAAAACCACGCATCTGTTAGGCAACGTCTGCAACGAGTGCAACAAAGCGTTCGAATCCAAGGACGAGCTGAGCGAACATCTCATCACCGAGCACAATCGCAAACAGCGCAACCAGTGCTGTGTCTGCAAGAAGGGTAAGCGCTCGAACTCCACTCCCCTCTGATTTGCCTTCTCAATACTGAAACGATAGCACTGATGCATACCTTCGCTTCTCCCTGCAGTATTCACCATGCTGTCGGCGCTGAAGGATCACATGCGCGTACACAGTGGCGAGAAGCCATACCTGTGCCCGCTGTGCGGGAAGGCGTTTAGCCAGAATGCGAACCTGAAGCAGCACGTAATGCGTCACTCCAAGGAAAAGAAATTCAAGTGCGACGACTGCGCCAACAGCTATGTGACAAAGGCAGAGCTGTTCTCGCACAAGCGCACACACACCGGCGACCAGCCGTTCAAATGCGAGTATTGTAACGCCAGCTTCACCACGTCCAGTTCGCTGGTGAAGCACAAACGCAAACATACCGGCGAGCGCCCGTACGCCTGTGACATTTGTCCGATGCGCTTCACTGCACTCAACGTGCTCAAAAATCATCGGCGCACACACACTGGCGAGAAGCCCTTCACCTGTTTCTACTGCAACAAGGGTTTCACACAAAAGGGCGACTGCCAGATCCACCAGCGCACACACACCGATCGCAACTATGCCTGCTACTGCGGCGACAAGTTCGCCAACCTGGCTAAACTGCGCACGCACATGAAGACACACAAAGGCGATGAGGCCCAGCGTCCGGACGCTGTTCCTGTGGACGACCACGCAGGCGAAGCTCGGTCAGTGCACTTCACCATTTTACAAGTAAAGGACGAAGATGGCGGTGACATTGGGGCGGACGCGGAAGATGCGTCCGAGGGTCAGTTGACGGCAGTAGATGTCACCGATGACGAGGGGTTCCTGCATGTGACCATGGAGCAAATGTGATGACTCCCCAATAGAGAATTTAATAAACTTAGAAATTTAATTTTAATTTAAAAAACATAAGCACTTCATTTACAAATCTAAATTGTGTGGAATTCATTTGGAGACTGCTTTGTGTGGAGTGCTTTGTTTTTGCTGCCGTTCACTGGAGCGCATTCGTTAGGCGCTATTTAGGTTTGCCCGCCGGTGGCTGTTTTGTTCAGGACAGGCACTTCGGAGCCGCCACTGGCAATGGCTGGCGGCTCGCCACTAAACCAGTTGATGAGCGTGTGATGCCCGCTCTGTACACACTTACGCTGGTCGGCGATCAGGTTCTCTGAGTATTTGACATGATTAGCATACGCTTCCTTTTCGTGCTGCATATCCTTGGACATGCGGTGCAAGTCCTTGAGAATGGCTGAGCCCCAAAGCTGCACATGTATATCCGGGATTTTGGAGGCCAGCTGCATCGCCGGCGTCACCATGTTCATGCTCTCTTTTGAGTTGCCAATGCTGAGGAAGACGTGCGACAGCAACACCAGCGAACACGACGTCAACCGGTTCAGATCCTCGGCGTTGGCCATTTTCAGGGTTTCACGCAAAAATCGTCTGAAAACAGATTTACAAACATTTAATTATAATTCAGTAAACCGAGTATCTGCTACACTTCACACGCTCCACTTACTTGGCTTCGTGGAAGCTGCTCTTGTGAAAGGCGTGCAGACCCTGCACATAGTAGAAGCCACCCATCAGCGCTTGGCTGCTGTATGTGTGTGTGTTCTCCGTTGACACTGCGTCTAGTATCTGCTTTAGGTCCTGATCGCGCTTTGTGCGTAAATAGATGATGGCCAGGTTAAGGTTGGCGAATAGTTTGAGGTCGCGCTCCGACGTTTCGGCCACACATGCGAGAAACTGCCGCTCGGCGTGCTCGAAGAAGCTCGTCGACATGGAGTACAAGCCCAGCAGGCAGTGCAATTGCGCAGAGTGCCGCCGGAAGAGGCTGCGATTCGGAGCCGCCAAGCAGACGTCGCGCGCTGCCGCAATTTCGGTTATGGCCAGGATGCGGTTGCCCATCACCATGCGGCACATGACGATGTGCTCTAGCAAAATAACCTTGAAGACAGACAGTATGGGCTTGTCGTCCTGCACTTTCAACTTCTCGATCTGTGTAAGTGCCTTCTCAGTGTACTTTTGCGCCTTATCCATATAACCAGCCATCATCGAGTGCGACACGGTCACCAGATACACCAGCACGTACAGCTGCTCCTTGGGCAGCCACACGAACATCTCCAGCGCGTTCTGTCCGAAGATGACTGCAAAAGTCAAATTCGTTTACTAAGCAAGCAAAGAACCAGGAAAAGGACTGCACTCACCTTCGTCAGTTGGCCAGTTGGGCGCCATAATCGTTTGTATAGACATCTGTAACTGCTTGAGGCTGGGCTTGACCGTCTTGACCTGACCCAGCGCCAGGTAGTAGCACACCTGCAGTACTAGGAAGAACACCTTCAGGTACTCCTTCTGGTGGGCGTTGGTGATGTGGTTATCAATGATGGCACCCGCCGAATTCAGTAGCGCCAGCACGTCGTTTGTCTTGCGCTCGATCATTAGGATCATGGCGCGCGACAACAGGAACAAAACCTTCAGGTAGGTTGCACCCGCCTCCTCCGCCGACTCGGCGCCCACCGCCAGCAGCTCCGAGGCCAGCGTGTACTCGCGGTCAGAGGCATGTATCTGCGCCAGCTGGAGCAGGAGCTTGCAGTGCCAGTAAACATTGTTCTGCGACAGCTCGACAGCGCGCCGCAGCATCGCCTTTGCCTGCGAATTCTGCTCGGTCTGCAGATGCAGCTGGGCCAGCAGCGCGGCAGTGTCGAACTTGACGTCGTCGAAGTTAAGCAGCGGCTCCGATAGTTTCCACGCCTTCTCCAAGTGACTGCGCGCCAGATCGATGTTGCGCGTGTACGCCATCAACACCTGACCCATTTGCAGATGCGTCCGCGCCTCCACTTTGGACGGCGGCTGGAACGTGAAGAGCGCCTGCAGGCATTGGATGCACTTCTTGATGTTGGGCGGCTGGGCGGTGCGAAAGTACTCGGCCAGGCCCAGCAGCGATATGTAGCAAGCATCCTGCGACGCGGTACCGCTGGTGCCGGCGGTGCTGGCCATAATCCGCACTTACCGTGTTGCAACAGCTCCAGCAGTAACAGCACAGCGGCTGGCCTACGATCATAAACGGATGGCGTGTGTGGAATTGGAGCTAAGTGGACAGTGGCGCACAGTCAGTGAGCGCTGTATAAATTGATGGAGCGGTCTTTCCGCATTTACTGCCTCTTCTTTACCAGCTTTCTAATCTGTTATTTGAAGTTTGAGAGTGACTGGTTAGCGCTGTCCACTTTGCTTATAACAAACGCAGGGTCGCAATTGGGCGTAGCACGAACAGCAGTAAATTTCAGCCGTCATAGCTTTTAAGAGGTTAGATAATTTGTGGGAATCTTATTTTGGGCTATAATGGTTTGAGGTGAAAGCTCTACGATTATTCGGATTATTCATGTTAACCCTTTCCGAAAATTTGTACGATATTTCGTAAAATTTTTTCGAACAAATGGAAGGCAAATGTTTGCATTTTTTTAAGTTATGGGTTTGGTAATAGAATTTTTGCGTTTGCATGCCTGACACGCCCATTTGTAAGCCACGTGACTAATAAACTTCGACTATTGGGCAATTTTCGATTACAAATACAAATTACTAGACGATTTTCTGTTTTACTGGGCAGACACAGGTTATGTAAGGTTAGACATGCGTACTTGCCACTCCCACAACGACAATAAGAAAGGAATATATTCCATGCCTTTCTGTAAAACTGTATGAATTTTAATTGATTCTGTGTTTTATTGAGGGGAAAAGGGTTTTGCAACAACAACAACGGTTATATATGGCCGAATAAATGTGAATCAATTGTGTATATACATATATAATGTATACAACTTTCGATCAAAATTAAATCACGTTTTAATTTTTTGTTGTTATAATTTATGTTTTCTATTAAAACATTCAATAAATTGTTCATAAAACGTAAAAAAATAAAACCAAATTTTTATGAATTTTTACTCCTTTGTGAACCATTGTACGAAATATCGTATAAAATTTATTGAGCTGTAATTCTCAACCTAAATGATTTTTTTTATATTTTTCTGTTTTTTTATTGCTAAAATGTTCAATGAGAGTTAATATTTTAAAGGAACAATTTTTATCTCAAGAAATGTGGAAATTGACCGGAAAGAGTTAACCAGGTTAGGCTAGGTTAGGCTGGCTGACCCACGGGGGGGCTCACATTGACCATGTTGGTCCATAGTGATAGCAGAAAGGTTCTGGAGCTTCAGACCTGTACATAGTTTTTTAAAAACGTTTTGGCAAATCTAAGCAAGTCGCCGCTTTTTTGCTCCGCGATTCTTTCCAAGGAAGGGAACGACGCGGATCCGAGGCAGCTGACCCGTGATCTGTAGACAGCAGGGCAGTGGCACAGCAAATGCACTGTCTTCACCACATCTTGTGCATGCATCACTTGGTACCAAGCCAAGTTTGGCAGCGTGGGACGGTGTGAGACAGTGTCCCGTGAGTATACCGGTTAATAGTTTGCAATCCTCTCTTCGGAGTGATGGTACAAACTCTGTGTTGTTGATATTATGTTCGCGAACCATGATTTTTGCTGTCCTGTGAGATGTAGATCTCTCCCACATGGACGCCGCTTCACGAATCATATTCTCTTCTATTTCCGTCTTGAGCGTGGAGAGGGGTGGATTGATGTCTGGCTCGCTAACCGTAGGCAGTCGTGCCCCGGCTTTGGCGAGCGCATCAGCCTTCTCATTTCCCTCAACTCCTTTGTGACCCGGTACCCAATAGATAGTGACTACTCTGTTGCGACAGAGTTCGTCCAATTTGGTTTTGCAGTTCCGTACGCATATCGAGTTTGACAATACCCCAGCTGCTGCTTTTATGGCTGCTTGGCTGTCGATATAGATATTTATCCGAGAGTCTGGAGGGGTGCGCTCCATTGCTAGTTGCGCCGCTCTTGTGGCAGCGTGTACCTCTGCTTGGAAGATGCTGCAGTAGTCCGGGAGCCGGAAAGACTGTTGAAGGTCAAGTTCCGGACAGAAAACTGCAGATCCCACTCCCTCTGTCATCTTGGATCCATCCGTGAACAGGTTATAGGATTGACGGCTGGGTTCGAGCCCCTGTCGCCACCCATCCGGTTCTAGGACCACGTAGGGTTTGAAGTCGAAATTGGCTTGAGGTACGGCGTAGTCTGAGCTTTCGCCTACCCCTGCGTGTAACCTGCTGTGGCCGTAATGTCGTAGCGTGTGCTGTCCTGTTACCTTAAGTCTAAGCGCGGCCTTTTTAGCGACGCTTTTCGCAGTCAGACCAATTGGATAAAATCCCAAGATTTTGTCCAGTGCCGCTGTCGGAGTGGTGCGCATTGCGCCTGTTATACACAACCCAGCGGCTCTCTGTACAGTCTCGAGTCTTTTGGCATAGGTCTTCTTATCCACCGCAGTCCACCAGACTATGATCCCGTAGAGCATAATGGGTCTAATAACTGCAGTGTAAATCCAATGTGTGAGACGGGGGGATAAGCTCCAAGTCTTACCGAGCATTTTCCTGCAAGCGTATAAGGCGTTCAAGGCTTTCCTTTTTCTGTCTTTCACATTCAATTTCCACGACAGTTTACTGTCCAAGATGACTCCTAGGTACTTAGTAGATGTTTTGGGGGTGAGTGTGGTGTTGTTCAGTTTGGGAGGAAGCCAGGTTGGGATCTTTTACTTTGTTGTAAAAAGAACTAAGTCCGTCTTGTCTGGATTTGTTTCCAGTCCCACAGTCTTTGCCCAGTTATTAATCACTTTCAGTGTCCTCAGTGTTTCAGTACTTGGCTCATTGAGTTGAGACACCTGCCTGAGACGACAACGGCTAGGTCATCCGCGTATGCGGTTAGCCTTGGTCCCCCGTCCCTCAACTTTAAAAGGATCTTGTTAACGAGAAGGCTTGTCAAAGGAAGGTTTGTTCGTTCATCGATCGCCTGTGCAACAATGGCCTTGAGAATTTTGCTGTCCACTAGCTTCCACTGTTCCGCCGTCATCTGGTCATTTTCGTGTCGTCTGTCAACGAACGCCACGGTCAAGTGCCGTTTGGCTACTTCGCTGGTCGTCGCCACTCTTTTGGACGGGGTCGGTTGGTCAAATGGAGTAGCTGTGGTGTGGGTGCAAGGACGTTTGGCCGCGGGTTTTTCTCCCTCCGTGGACCTCTGTCTCTTCGCCTCCGTTTCCTTCATAGCCTTCGCTACGTTTTCTTCTATTTTGTTCACGAAGGTGGGATGCGTGGTCGCAAACCGTTCGATTTGCGAGAAGTGCTCCCTGCCTTTCGTGACCGTCTCAGTTGCCCATCGTAGGTCCTCTCGCTCCGTGGGCGAAAGAGTGTCCTTATTCTCCAGGCGCAACTTGATACGTATTGCCGCTTTGTACTGGGCGAGCGCTTTCAGGCCCTCCTTATTGGGCTTCTTCCTTTGCTCGCTCTTACTAGTGGATGCGATGCTCGGGTCGAGAGCCTTCGGGAACTTCAGCAGCTCCTCCTCAGCTATCGTGTTTGTGGTTGCCACGCTGCATACGCTGTCGAGGTCTGAGTCTGTGTCGACTGCAGGACCCCTAGTGGCTAACCTAGCCTTCGTAAAATTTGCAGTCGCATGACGACTGCTAGAGCCTGCAACCACTCTAGCAGAGGTGTGACCGCTGGCGACACGCAGAGGGGAATCAAGTTCCCCACCGTGCCCGCCGGTGGTAGCAGTCACTTCTTACACCGACGTTTGGGTCAATATCCTGACCCGCTCTTTCCCCTTCTTCGACTCCAGACTGGTTTTTATTTCAGGGACTCCTCCCTTAGCGTTTTATGCCTTCCCACCAGGCGCCACTTAGCATGACTGAGGTAAGACTCCACAAGCCGCCCCTCGGGGCGGCATGTAAGCTGGACCTCAGGCATGACTTGTGGAGCCCTACCTCACTCTTAGCTAGACATCGCCGTGCCTTGCCAGTTTACCTGCGCATAGACACGGCGATGCCCGTTGCCCGGTCGGCACCCGCGTGGAGGATTAAACTAAGTGGATTTTTGCCGACCAAGAGTTAACCAACTAAGAAATGAAAGACGCTGTTACATTTCGTATGTATTAATTAAAGTTTGTCATGACTTTATTTATAGTTTATTATGTTTGACATGTATGCTTGAAATGTATTAAATTTGAAATTGTTCTAGTAATATTGTGTGGTTCTTCTCTTCTATGTATTTATTATATTTTGCATAACTTATTGCGTTTAGCTTTAGTTGCGAATTGGATGTTGTATTTTTATTTGCAAGCTATTTGGATAAACTATGACAATGTTCTTAAAGTGACAAAGTTGGCAAGGTTAGGTTTTCAGAAGGTCAGAAATCGTTATGAAGGCGAATGGTGTTTGACAGATAAGCTCGACCCTCGCAACAGTCTTCACATCATGCTGCGAGAGGCTTTTGGAAAGCTTCGATATAATTTTGTTATGTTTGGAGGCAAAAAAAAATATGAGAAATTAGTTAAAATTTCTAATGGTAGACAACATTGAAAACATTTTGTATTGACAAAGTTTGATTCGAATGGGTCCCTTAAGAATTAACTAATCGCATTTGCTTATGAATTTATTCAGCATTGGTTGAGAGCTATAGTAAATACGATCTCAGTGGATTTGTGGGCTTAATGCTAATACGAGAGAATGTATACATGCGGGTATTTTTATTTCAACATTCATTCAAGAGTTTGTTGGTTCAGTTAGTGAGTCGCTAAATTGAATAAGTGTTCGTATGATTCGATTCATACAAGCCGCACGCTTGCTCAACACCCACTTTTCAGCTTATTTGTCCACACTTGACACTCACACGCTCTGCTCGCGATACGCTACACTAAGTATTTTAGCTACGCTTTACGTTACAGTTTGGCTATCTAAGACTCGCACACAGTCGCGTACTTAAGTAAATAGCTAAGATTAAATTTCAATGATCCACTTCGAAATGGATGCAATATGCAAGCGAAATTTGTTTATAATATTGTAATAACAAGAAGCGCATTTAAATTCTATTTGATATTTGAACCAGCGATGACCTGTTTTAAGTTCGAACTCGGAGAATCGTTGCTGACAACAGACTGGAGCAGCGATCCAGCAGATCCAGTTAGGCAAAGCAACTCACAGCTCGGCTTAAGTGTTCCACAATTTATGTATATAGGCATTAGTATTTATGTTGTATATTTGTAGGTAGCAAGATACGGTTTTTGTGAAAAGGTCGTTACTCCTTTAAAAACCAGGAGTTAATCCGAACGAACGCTCGGTTGTCGGACCCTGGGGCTTGTTTGACTCGTTGCAACTCAAAGCGCTAAGAGGCAAACAGAGTGAGAACATAAAGAAAATGCGCGTCCAGCACGAATTGTGGCCTTTTTCAAAGCAGGTTTTGCCTTTCGTAGACTGGCCTCGTTTACTCCATTCCCATTTTATTGCAATACGGAAATCCCTAACAGAAAAACAAGTGGATTCGCTCTCGCGGCGCAGCGACGCAGTGGTCAACCCAAAAGTCTGCCCGGCGAGAAAAACCGTTTCAAAACGCCATTTCTGTGTTCGGGCCATGGTTGCCCGACGGTTGTCGTGTCGTTTTTCGCTCTACATATGCGTTCAGTGTTTACTTTAATATTGAGACTAACTAGACTAGGGACTAGGACTCCGTTCGGAGCTTGAATTTGTAAATGTATAACAATTCCTTTGATTGGGTTGCGTTGCTGTGTCGTATGCTTACACTGGCATATGCAAGCATTTGTGAATATATGTGAGTCCGTGTGTATCACTTTGTGTGTGCCGGGCGCGCTCTGTGCCGTTCAGATTGTCCACACTTGGACCTTCTCGGCTACCACGCACCAGCTGGCGCGCTCGTAGTACGAAGACACGATGTGCAGGCTGGCCACGTGATGGTTGATCAGCGCGTCCAGCTCGCCCTCGCGAAAGACGTGGTAGTAGCGGTGGTGCGTGGTGGCGCCGCCCTGTGACGGACTGTCCAGCGAATTGGTCGAGCTGTTCGAGTTGCCCCACGACTCGGTGGACTGGCGGTTTTGCAGCGAATGTGCGTGTTCGCCATGACGGCGGTGTTGGTGCTGCTGGTGCGCTTTTCGGGCCGCATGGCGATTGTGGCGCTTTTCGTCGATGTCGCCCTCCATTTCCGGCGCCTCTTCGTCCTCCCAGGAGTCGCACTTGATGGTGTTGCGGCTCGTTTTGCGCTCAGGCGCCAGCTGTTTGTCCTGCTCCGCCTCGAGTGCCTCGGCTTCCTCGTCCTCCTCGAAGATGTCACCGTCGTCCTGCAGCAGGTAGGCCGTCTCCGGGTTCAGGTTATAGTGTCGATTGCGCTTGTAGTTGAACTTGGAGATTTTGCAGTTCTCGTACAGCTGCAGCGTGTAGCTGCGCTCGTCGTTTTCCTCCTCGTTCTCCTCGTGTATGGTGAAGCTGCGCGTTTGCGACGAGAGCGAGGAGGACGACGATGTAGGCGATTGCTGCAGACTGGGCTGGGTGGAAAGATTGGCGAGCATGAGGCGACGCTCGCGAAGCTCCTCTCGCAATGCCGACAAGTCGCGCAGTTCGCCGTTGCGCTTCTTGAGGCCGCTGCCGGAGTCCTCCAGGTAGTCGCCGATGTCGCCGCCGATGCTGTCCAGGCTGCGGCACTCCACGTGGTTGTGCTTGTCCTCGATCCCGCGCAACAGCTGAGCGCTCAACTGCTCCGCGAATTCGGCACAGTTCTGCGGCTGCTTGGTCGACGCCAAGCGGTCGTCGCTGTGTGCGGGCAACAGGTTGCAGCTGGCGTCGTTGAGTATAATGTCGTGTGGTGCGGCAGGGTTGATTTTCAGATCGCCACTGTGGTACTGCTGCTGCTTGTGGCTGACGGTGTGCGCTGTTGTTGCTGTTGCTGTTGCCGCTGCGGTTGTTGTCGCGGCGATTTCGGTTGTGGCCGCGGACTTGGCCGTGCTGATGACGCTATCTATGGAGTCCGGCGATGAGGCCTCGCTCGAGTCACTGTCCAGATCGTCGGTGGCCGGATTGAAGAGCTCCAGCGACAGCAGTTTCGGTATGTTGGGAATGGTGACGGCTGCCGCCGACGATGTGGTGGCAGACGAACGGCGCACAATGGGAAAGCTCTGTCGGTGCAGCTGCAGCGATTGTTGCTTGCGGAATTTCGGTATGGGCGGCAGGTCACGGATGCTCTGACGCGTGATTTTGCTATTGGCGATGGCGATGGCGGCGGTGGTCGATGTCAATGTGGACGACGCTGGTGGCGGCGACAGCTGCTGCTGCTCTTGCTGCTTCTGATTTTGTTGCTTTTGTTGACTTTCGTGCTGCTTGATGTGCGCTTCGTCGAAGTTAAATCGACTTGTGGCCACTTCAGGGCGCTGCTGCTTCTCGTCGTCAGCGCCCTCGATTTCTGCAGCCGCTTTGCCGGGCGGTGTCAATATAGCCATGGCTGCGGTTACGGCGGCCATAGTCTGGGGTGGCGACGTGATTGCGATCTGCGCTGCTGCCGGAGAGTGAGCCGGCGTTGGTGGGCAGGGCATTATTAGCGGCGACGTAGGCAATGAGGGTAGGCGCGTTTGCGGCGCATGTTGCTGCAGCTGCTGATGGTGGTGATGGCCACTCAGATGCGCCACGCACGAGTTGCACTTGTGCTGGCAGCCGGCGGCCGCACTGCTCGCCGCACCACTGCCGCCATTGCTAGACGACGAGTTGCTTGAGCTGGAGTTGGAGTTCTGATGCTGCTGTTGATAGTTGAGCTGCTGCTGGTGCTGCTCCGGTTTGGGTATGAAAATTACAGACGCGAAGCTGTCTTCGGACTCGATGCTGGTGTCTGACTGCAAACTGCTGTCTTTCGAAGAGTCTGAGCCGGACTCGCGAGAATGCCGGCGGGCCTTTGCCTCCTGACAGTCGATGTCTGTTGCGCAACAGCCGCTGCATCCGACATGATGATACGTGCTACAGTAGCAGGCGGTGCTGCTACTGCAGTCTGCGCTGTTGCAATAGGTGACGGGCCCTGCGAATTTACTGCTGACGCCGCCGCCACTGCTGCTGCTACTCAACGACAGTTGCTTGTGCAGTGCAGTGGCCGCCCCGAAGGCGTGATTCTGGTGATAATGTGCATGGTGTGGCTGCTGCTGCTGTTGTTGCTGTTGCTGGTAATAGTGGTGCTGCTGCTGCTGATGATGGTGGTGGTGGTGGTGATGATAGTGCTGGTGCTTGGGGCATTTCTGACTTTGCTGCTCCACCTGCGTGCCGCCATTCTGATCAGCTGCCTCTGCAGCCGCGGCCACTGCAGCCTCTGACTCTGCGTCAGAAGCTGACGCCGCGTGCGCCTTGAAGTTGTGCATGATTTTCGTCAGGCTGCTTTTGGTGGCGCGCTCGAGGCTGCCGGTGGAGCTTTTTATTTTGCTGGCAAAGCCCTCGCGAATGACCTGCAGTCGCTTGGAGAACAGCGCCGAGCGGCAGAGGAACGCCTCGTTCAGCGACATCTGCTTCTGGATGCGCTTGCGCACACGCTCCTTCTCACGTATGCGGTTGCCGGCCATCAGCTCTTCGTTGAGTGAGCTCTGCTTGCGCAGAAAGATGCTTGCCTGCATCATTTGGCGCGTTGTCAGCGGCACCGGGTGGTGGTTGTGGTTGGCGCCGCTGCTGCTGCTGCTGCTGTAGTAGCAGCCGCTGCGCAGGTAGAGGCTACTGCTAACACTATTACTACAACTATTATAGCTAATTATCATATGAAATGGGTTTTCTGGCAGTTGATAGTCTTCATCACAAAGGGATTGTTTCTGTTTGATCAGCTTGGGGCGGCGACCGAGCGAGGCGCTGGTGCCGGCACCGACACCTGACGCCCCACTTAAGCTGCCCGCGCCCGTGACCGCGGCGCCCAGAGCCAGTCCGGGGGGTGAGTGGCCGTTAGCGGCTGACGCGGGCCCAGCGCCGTTGTGACCGTCCAGCGCTGAGAGGAATTGAGCGTTTTGTTGATTGGTGGTCGTCTTGAAATTGGGTGGCTCCATGTGCAACAAGGCGCCGCCGAGGCTGGGCACGCTCGATCGCGAGCGCACAATCTGGCGCGGTGGCGGATTGAGTATGCTGCCAAGGCTGCGCGACTTCAGGCCCGCCGACAGCGGCGGATCGGAAAAGTCTTCGAAATCCTCCAATCGCCGCAGCTCGATGGGTAGGTCCTTGGCATCCTCGTAGTCCAAACTGCTATCGTTCCTGGTATCTTTGGAAGTCCACGAGTCCAAGAACCAGGGATGTTTGCGGCCGCCAGCCAGTTTCTGCAAATATAGATTGGTTCACTGCTAATCTCTAACTGATGTGAAAGCGAGACAGATTATGCAAGGTGGCCACCCAATGTGTGGCCGAAACGAAAGCGTTACCTGAATAGCTCGTCGCACAAAGCTGTAGCAGGACTCGCCTGGCGACGATGACGACAGGCTAGAGCTGTCTCCATCGCCCGCCGACCGACTGGAGTTGGTCGAGTCCTCGGTGTAAGCGTGGTAGGGCGGTAGAAAGCTGTCGTCGTCCTCCTCATCCGAATAGCTGAGATTGCGATTCTTTGGCGGCTGCCACGGTATGAGCACGTCCTGCGACTCGAAGCGTCGATGCCGCTGCTCCAGCGCCCATACTGTGATGACGACGCGTCCACCGATGCGCAGTATGCGCGCCAGCTCCCGCAGGGCGCTCACGCGTCGCTCGGTGGTAGCGAAGTGGTGCACCACCGCCAACGACAGCACCGCGTCGAAGGACTCATCCCGGAACGGTAGCTCCAAGTTGTCGCAGAGCGCAACCTACGAGATGGAGACAACAATTAGAACTGTGTTGTTGGTTGCACGTTTAAGGGCTCTACAACAAAAACCTATCAGTTGACAATTGATATTGCGACCCGTCGGACCATCCGTGCGGACATTGGCAACCAGGTGAAAGTGAGTAGAGGCACAAGTGTTGGAACTTGAAAGCAGACCTTGACCCGAATGCACCGCGTGCCACACACCACGTCGCACCGCACCGCACAGGCAGACAACAGCGCTCGAGTGGCAACTTTCTCATTTGTGCATTTGTTTTTGCTTTCACGTTAGCGATTTTTGTGCTGGCAGCGTAAATGCATTTGCGTAGCAAGTAAAATAGCGTCAGAAACTTTTGCAGCAAATTAATTTCGTGTGCTGCAGTGAGAGTGAAGAGCACGGCCCGCCCCCTGTCGAGGGCCGATTGCTTGCAAGTGGCTTTGTGCAGTTGTCGCTGTTTCATGAATTCAAGGACGAACTGCAGAAAACTGGCCGCCGCGACATGCAACGTAGTGGATATTTGGACAGTCGCGCTGGACAAGCGGTAAACTTAGAAGTAATTGACTTCAAATAAGTGGAACACGGCAATTACAATAATTGCGAGCTGTCGCGGCGGCAAAATCTATACGCGGCGAGCGAGCCTGAGATGCCGAGCAGCTGCTGCCTGGGAGGGACGCAATGGGTCGCGGACGCGGCAAAAGTGTATTTTAAAAGTTGATGAAGTTTATATTAAAGGATAATTCAAAAATCAGAACAAGCTTTGGGAGAATGTGGGCAGGTTGCTGCTGTCGGCCCATGATACAATAAACAAGTAAGCGGCAAGCCTCATTCCATATCCTCTTCCAACAATCGGGGGCGGTTGTGTGGATTGTGTGTGCTATTCGCAGAAGCCTGCACTGCCAGCCCACGTTTATGCACTGAATCGACAACGTCGCCCACTGCATGGAGTGAGCAGGCCAACGCACAAAATTGAAAAATCCACCAACATTGCCGTATTTTCACATTTTCTCCGCCCGCTGAAATGCGGCAAATACTTTTATGCGCGCAGCAGAACTTAAGCTTCAATAAGAAACACCAACTGAAATAGGTCAGAGGTCAGGCGAGACTATGTAGAGAGTAGGGAGGAGAGTGTACGGACGCACAACGCCAAAATGGGCGAGAAACAGCAAATTGCAAAGTGGCAGCCGCTTCATTCTCCACGTAAATACGCCGGCGTGTGGAAAAACTATTGTGTGGGGTGTGTTTCTGTGTGTGCGTGTATTAGGTGTCAACAGCACTTGACGCAGCATGACCTGCCAGCCGATCGTCCCATGTCACTTGAGCGACACAAATGTCAAACACAGTCGTCGCTGCTGGCGGCGATTGGGTGCCCACGTACTTGAATTATCCTTTCGTAGGCTGACATGTAGACATTTTCGGGGCCAGTGGTGAGTTACTTCTGGGTGAGAGACACAGCGGAGAGTATGTTGCCGCCAGTACTCCGCCAGCTGACGGACAAATTGCCAGCAATCAAATTATTTGCATTACTCATTAGTCACAACGCAAACAAAACCGGGCGATTGTCACCAAAATCAACAACAACAACAACGAGGACAGCCAAATAATAAATTATGCAAAATTGGCATATTATGAGCGGCGAACGTTCGGAACACTTGCATCAGCATTGCAGTGCAATCGCGTGCTGTCAGATCGAAATTGGGACACAAATAATGGCAGCTCGTGGCACGTGGGGGGGGGGGGGGGGGAGACAATAGCAACTGCAGCTGCAGCGATTGGTGCCAGCGAAATGCCGCATTAAGCGCAGCTGAGGCCGTTTCGTTTCTTGCTGCCATTAAGGCGACCATAAATATGCCTGCTCCAGGCTATTATTGCAACATGCAACTTTGAAGCAACTTTTTCTAGGAATGCAATTTTTTTTTAATAATAACACAGAGCTGTGCGGAAATAAATAAATTCGTCGTCGCAATTCGGTTTAGCCATTGTTCCTCTCTCCCCTTTTGCTTTGCATATGCTTGGGGTTGTGCTGGAGGTTGTGTGTGTGTGTGTGTGTGTGACTGTGCGCCATAAAGCGGATAATTTTCCGCCTGCTTTGCCTGTCTTTTCATTAACACGATGCAGAGAATAGGAATGAAGGGTGTGGAGATGGAACAACATCAAAGAAATCGCGCAACGCAAAAGCACACTTTCAACGCCTCAAAAAAATCAACAACGCGCACAGTGGGCCGACAAAATGATTTTTCATGCACAAATTTTATTCGTTTCCATATTCGTCAGTAAGTATTTTGAACGAATGCAATTTATGTGATATTATAGGGGTTTCCAACAAGCGGTGTTATTTCGAATCACCCGGTATTTCGGTAGCTGTCACTTTTGAAGCTTTTATTTTTTGACATTTGACAAGTAGAAACTACGCCATTACTAAAAATGGAACGATACACACTTCAACAACGCATTGAAATTATTAAAATTCACTAGAAAAATGGTGAAAATCTTGCAGTCACAGTTCGCAAAACTAAAGCATTTTCGGGTCGTCGTGAAGCACCTTGTCGGACCGCAATACAGAAATTGGTGGAAAAATTCGAGCTGTTGGGACAAGTTAGTGATGTGAAGAATAAAACCCGTGCACGTCGCTCAAGAACAACTGAGAATATTGCTGCTGTAGCCCAAACTGTTGAAGAAAACCCAGGTTTGTCGATTCCTCGTCGTTCTTTGGAATTGGGCATTCCAAAAACGTCATTACACCGTATTTTGCATAAAGACTTGGGTCTTAAGGCTTATAAAGTTCAGTTAACACAAGAACTCAAGCCGACCGATCATCAACAACGTCGTGTCTTTGCTGATTGGGTCCTTGAAATGCATGAAAATGATCCGGAATTCCATCGAAAAATCATCTTGACCCATTTCCACCTCGGTGGCTATGTCGACAAGCAAAATTGTCGCATCTGGGGCTCGGAAAACCCAAAAGTTATTGTTGAGAAGCCTCTCCATCCTCAACGTGTGACTGTTTGGTTCGGTTTATGGTCCGGCGGGGTCATTGGACCTTACTTTTTCGAAAATGAGGTTGGATCAACAGTTACGGTGAATGGATTGCGCTATCGAGAGATCATTAATGATTTTTTATGGTCGGAGTTGGATGTTATTGATCTGGACAACGTTTACTTTCAACAAGACGGCGCTACGTGTCACACAAGCAACGAAACCATTGCTCTTTTACGGGAAAAGTTTTCGGACCGTGTTATCTCTGGAAGAGGTGATCACAATTGGCCACCGAGATCTTGTGATTAAACACCTTGCGACTTCTTCCTTTGGGTCCACGTGAAAGATAAAGTGTACGCCAACAGCCCAGCGTCGATTCAAGACCTCAAAGATAGAATTCGTGAGGCTATCGAGGACATAGGGCAGCCACTTTGCGATTTGGTTATGGAAAATTTCATGAAAAGGATATGGTCCTGCAAGCGTGGTCGTGGTGGCCATTTGGCTGATGTCGTTTTTCATTATTAACGTCATACCTTCCTCTTTATTATGAAATAAACATCCGATCATTTATCTCAAAAAATGGAATTTTTCTTTGAATACCAAAATAACACCTCTTGTTGGAAAACCCTGTATTTCCGAACAAAACGTGAATGCCAGAAATTTGACGTGTTGCAAGTATTTTGAACCAGTGTGCACGGCGCACAAAAGAAATGCAACTTGAATGCCCTACTTTCTCATTTTTTTACGCCAGAGTTTTTTTTTTTGATTTCATATCAATGGAATTTATAGAGGCAGTTAAAGCAGTGACGCGGGATAAACGGGGTGGAAACCGCACAAATATAGAATAAAAAAGAATTATTACGAAAATAGAGAATCGCATGCATGAGACTACTACACGCCAGAGAAGTGCATTGAAGGCGACCATCCGTCTCACCTACATCCCACGCCAACCTGCAATCTCTTGCTCACTGCAATGTCACACAACACTGGCCCTGTGCCGTCGCACGTTTTATTTTTATGCTCAACACTTCAGGGCGCACAGCCTACACAGCGCACGATGCCCTTCAGGCGAGACGCACACGTAAGTACGCTAACGCGGTGCGCGCCTTCGCATAAGTGACATCGCCCGATTTGGGGCGCGCACTTCACGCCACTTGGCTACGGCACTTGAGCGAAAATTTATTGCATGACATGAACGTCAAACAATTGTCCACATTTCGCACCAACACGCTTCAGATTTTACATATCTCGCATTGTTCTTACTCTCACTTAAACCTGAAGACGCCAACTGAAATGCAACCGCAAGCTGCTCCCAGCAACGCGGAAGCTTGATGAAGGAATTTTGATATTTGTTGTGTTTGTGTGCTCACCTCGCCGCCCTTTTCGTGCGCTACTTTGCTCAGCCGATAGCAGCGGTCCACGCCGATGGTGCAGATGGCCGGATTGCACTGCGTCAGGTAGCGCCCGCTGCCACAGCCCACGTCGCACACCACCGAACCCGCATCCAGGTTGCTCAGAAACTGTGCCACCCGCGGCCGTATCGGCCCCGTCGGCTCCTCGCAATGCTCGTAGACGTCGTGCACGTAGGCCCGCTCCAGCGCCGCCGAGCGGCCACTGGCATCGGCCGCCGCCGCTGCCGCAGCCGCTGCTGCTGCAGCTGATGTCGCCGTTGTTGTTGTTGTTGCTGTTGTCGTTGTCATTGTGGCAGTTGCTGTTTGCGAAGGAGTCGTTGTGGGGACGACGCTCTTTGTTGGCAACGCGCTGATGGGTGTCGCTGGAGCTGCGACCGCGGCGGTATTGCCTTTGCGATTCGAGCAGCCGCTGCTGCTGCCGCTGCCTGCATGAGGCGAGGTGGCGGTCGATGCGGGCGATGTCAATGGCGATATGCCGCCGGAGAGACCGCCTCCTGTCGGCGCCAGGCTGCCGTTGGAAATCGTTGTGGCCGAGTTCGTTGTCAGCTGTTTGGTCATCGTATTGATTCTTGTTGTGGTTGCTGTTGGATCGAGTGCGTTCGCCAAGGCGATGAGCTGCGGTTCATCTATGGGCAGTGAGTGGAAGAAAGGAAAAATTATGGATTAGCCATTAACTGCAAGCAGTTGCGAAAATATATAATAAATAAATAAATTGAGACATGGGAATATTACAAGAATGTGAATATTACAAGTGACACACGCACGACGGCACAATGCTGCTCTGTTGGCTGTTGCCAATTGTGTCATTTTTATTGCATTCAGCGGCAACAACGACTGAATCACATCATTTCTGCATCAACGCAATCGCCCCCCATCGCCCTTTGTGCCACTGCTGCGTGTCAATCAATTGCCACATTATTTGCATTATTTGCGCGGAGGGCTTGTGCCGTTATTCTATGCCTTAATCGCATTTCGATTGTAATTGAATTCTCGGCAATTTATTGCATTGACAAGCGAACGCAAGGCTCCTTGCGCCCTCCACCAGCATCGGCCTCGCTACGTGCGGGACAAGTGCAACAAACAACGGCACGCAGGCAGCAACAGCAGCCACTGTGACAGCGAGCCATTGCTGCCGGTGGGACATTCCCTGGCCACAGAGGGGGCGAACATGTGGGCGACAGTAGATGCGCTCATATTGCCAGCACGTGAGTCTCGGCACGGACTCTTGCAGTGGCAGCCGCTGTGGACGCAAGGCGACTACGGCACGAGCAGCTTAAACGAATTAAGCACACACACACACACACATAACAGTTGCATGCTGCCAGCTTTTGTGAGTGTGCGCAGCGCAACGGGAGGGGGTGGGAAAAGGGTGGCGTATGAATTTAAATTGAAAATTTTGCAGAACGATGCATCAAAGACGCAAATTAAAAACAAATACGCAAAGCCTTCCAACACGACACTGATGCCAAAAGTGATGCGAGGAGAGAGGAGATCAACTGCAAATATTTATTGAGCCCTCAGTGAACAGTTTGTAGTTGGTTTTGTAGTACTGGGTTTCGGCTTTATGGTGCGTCCACCTTTTACGTTTACCATTTTATTCTCGTTTTGATTTTCATTTACATTTTTACTACCTTTGATGTTTGTTATAGTTGTTGTGGGAATTGTTTTTGTCGTTTTTGTAAACGTGCGTGCGTGTTGTAAAGCTGCGTCCAGCTGTCTGTCCGCTCGCGTTGACGTTTTACATTTTACGATTCTGCGGCACGCATACACGATGAATGAGCGGCACGATGAACAGTGCGGCCCAGCTAAATGAGGCAGAGCCTAAGGAAGCGGTTGCGCTGTTGTCTAAGTCGCTGCTGCGTTGTGTTGGGTGCAGTTTAGACTAAATTGAATTGGACATCTCAGTTGCTGTTTGAGAAAAGTTTGCGAAAAAAAGTTTTGTTTCAAAACAACTTTATGTAAATACAGTCGTGTCTGGATATAGTGAGCCCCCTATATAGTGAACACCTCTATATAGTGAACATCCAAATTTTGACATCGAGCCTCTAAATATATAAACAAATTTTCAAGCAAAAAACAAAAAGGGTATTTTGAGCAAATAAAACGAGTTTTTGAACAAAAATGTTGACCTTGACATAGTGAACAACCTCAATACAGTGAGCAGGCCTTGCAATAATTAGTTCACTATATCCAGACACCACTGTAGTTGTTTTCATAAGCGACAATTCCGATCAATTAGACAGGCTTAAGCGCCGTTTTGTTGCCGATTTCTAGAACCTTAGACCCTTCGGAAGAGACATAGGCGAGCGTAATGCTGCTAAAACAGGACAAATTTATCACTCAGGTGTTTCAGTTTGCTGTCGCATTGCCCTGAATGTCGGCGTAATCGGGAATCCAGGAGACGGTTAATGCCGATTGGCCACAAAATTCTCTCAATACAGGTTTGCAGCAGAACTTACAAGAACAAATAAGGCAGCCATTTAGCTTTCGGAAAAAATAAACATCTACGATAATCCCATCTTCGAATAATCACCTGGAATAGCTACGAAATGCGTATTTTCCGATTGCCAGGTCGCTGACGTATATATTGTAGAGAGAGAGAGAGAGAGAGAGAGAAAGGTCATTGAATGTGTGCGATAGTAGTCGATACGGCGCATAGTCTGTTGAATATTCAATTTTTACTATTAGCGCGACGCTACTGTACTCGCATGAGCAGACAAACACATATACACGACTTCATTTACTCGCCGCCATAACTTCTAATGCAGCACGCATTAGGGCCTGCAACATGCACCTTCCGCTATTGCCAGCCAACGACAAACAGAAAGCCGCACGTTGCGAGCACTTGCGCAGGACGGGTTGTTGTCGTAGCTGTTGTTGTTGGCGTGCCAACGTTAATTGCGCTAATTGAACGCGTTACGACGACGTTCAATCAGTAGCCGGAAATATTTCCTACTTTCATCGCGTACATAAAACACATACACACATACACACACGCACAGGTTATCGCATTTGAAGTTGGCTGCTGCTTAGCTGCTGGCCAGATGGCAATTGGCGCAGGTGGGAGGCCGGGCGCTGGCAACATGCAGCTCAGCTGGCAAGGCCGTCTAATTGTCTTTTTGTGTTGTGCACAATTCGCGGGGATGTGCTGACCGAAGCGAGTGTGAATGTTCCTGCTGACAGACGGAAAATGCCAAAAGTAAATGCCGAAAAAGCCAAATCCTGTGCTGTGTTTTTAGTTTGTTTTTGTTTCGAGCAATTCAAAAACTTTTTGTTTTTTGCTTGTATTTTAGACTATAAATGGAACATATGTACATATAAAGGAGCATATTTTGAGCCCCTTAATTTTTCAAGGAAAATGTATAAAAAGTGATGAAAATGACAATGGTACATTTTTGCTATTATTTCGATGCGAATGTGTATTCCGCCCAATAATTTGGTTGTGTTGTATTGCTTGATGTGTCGGCTTTCATTATATACCTAACTCGTCAATTGATTTACAAAAAATGTGTCGTTTTTGACCATCAAAGAAAACGCCTTTAAATTCCATATTTTCCCGACTTTGAGGTGCAATTCGCGCGGAATTTTAAAACTCATAGAAATGAATGGCATCGAGAAAGAAGCCGTGCGGTGTTGTTAATAGAACGAGGTGAAAATGATGTCAACCGGTATATTGATTTAGAAATTATGATAGAAAATATGCAAAAAGTAGAGGAAAATCTGAACAAATTACACGGTACCTGTATCTCACTAACTAGAGCTGCTACAAAATATCTGATGGTAGATTTGGAATCAGCGAAAAATTCCATGCAACAGAAAAAAAGTGCAATTTTGTTGTCCTGTGTAATTAAAAATGTGCAACTTATAATAGCAATCAGCAACAGTTCGTACCACTTGAGTTGTAGTCGCTGTCAGCAATTCTCGAAAAGTCCTAAAATGTTCACTTCTTTCGTCGTCCTTGTAGACAGATGACTTTTATAGTCATTGTCCAGAGTGGACAAAATAAGGTAGCAAAGTTTGGAGGGGAACATTTAGCATCTATTAACTGCTTTACGGCCATAAAAGTATGATTCAGCTAAAAGCTATTTGAGCCTGCTCTAGCTTACTGGCACAATCCGCACACCAAACCCAGCGCAACAGCCCATCTCTACGACAACTTTAGCGATTACGCTGCATCGTTTTGGCTCCATTACGATTTCGTTTACAATATCCGAGTATTAGGAAATTTGTAAAAGCTGTTCGAAAATGCAGTCTCGCTTCGTGTCAACCAAATGAGATTTCCTTATTCATTGGCACCCTTGCAATTCCCTCCCCCGGATGCGTCGCTTGGGCTACGTACCTTTCAGACTGCCATTGATGGCCAATGCCGTTTCGCTCGAATGCTGTTGCAGCGCCGTAGACGGCGGAAATTGTTCCGTTAACATTAAAATCAATTACAGCTCGTTCAAGTGCTGACACTGCCAACAGTTACTGCGCTCTCGCCGAGCGAGAAAACGCGAGGCAACAGCGACTCGCTGGCCGCCGCATACAGCTGGCATTTTGGGAATCCAGAGCGATCTTACTACACTATTCCTTTCAATGTCTCGTTCGTATCCTTGCTTGATTCTTTTCAACACTTGTAGTCGTTTTTTTCGCGAGAATAATTAAACGACCGCTTTCACGCGGCACTGCCAAGCGTGATGGCAATACTCTTGTTTACGTTCGCAACTTTTATGGTAACGCATTTTATAATTACCGTTAGGAGTTGTTAGCCACAGCTAGAGGCGACCATGCGAGCGTGAGCAGCGTACGAACGCGCGAGCAGCGGCGAGTGTGTACGAGCGACCGAGCGGTTGGGGTTCGAGGCGGCGCGAGAGAAGCGAGAGGACCCAACAGGATACACACTCTTACGGTGCGTTCGGGTGGTGTGCACGCCAGCGCCGCGAACAGGCCGCCGCGGTTCCTAACAGCGGGTGTGCGACGCGAAGGCGACGTGCGGGTAGGTGCAGCTATCTTAAGGCAATTTTCCACTGTTATTTTTTCTGCTGCCTTTTGCCACGAAAAACCTCTTCACTTCTACTTTTGCCAGCGCTTTCACAATTTCCAAGCGGGCGCTATCGATTCGACTGCTTCACACTAATTGCTGAGAAAGTTAAATTTCCTTGTTGCTGATTTGTATTGCCGCTTTAATTGCATTTCATTGCGTTGCCGAATTTTGCCTTTTAATTTAAATTTAGCTAACGTTTCACACTTTTGGCAAAAGTTCTAGTTTTGCTGTTGGCTTTTCTAGGACACACTGGCTTTGGTTGGTATTCGCGTCACGGTGAGTAAACGAACCATCGGTTCCTCATGTCCGAATTGCCTGAGCTGTCGTTGAGCACTGAACGGCACTGAGCCGAGCCGAGCCGTTGAGTCGAGTTGCGCTGCGATGTGAACGCACTGACGGGCAGTCGCTGCCAGAGGGATGGGTTGCAGCAAGGGCTGCTGATGCGACTAGGGGAGGGGAGCTTTTCAACGAAAGCTTTTCAACAGTGACGGATGTGATTGGTTATGCGATGCGGTTTTCTATTCGCTGTGCAGATTACTCGAATGAAAACTTGTTTATGTTGATTATGTTGTTTTAATTGTTTTTTTTTCATTTTTGTGTTTTTTTAATATAAAATAAAAAAATATTTTCATCGATTTGGTTTGAACATAGAGAAACAGGACATTTTACCAAAAAATTGTGGGCTGACGTAAATTTTCGTACTATTTGCCAATACATCCGTCTTGCTTGCACTGTTCCGAATGCTGAGTGCAAGACTTTTCATAACCACAGCAAGCGGAGCGCCTAAAAATAGGCACAGCCAAGCATAGAATTTGTTTACGAAACAATAGCAAGTGAGCGCAAACAAGTGGGAGAGCGACGAAAGCTTGCAGCGCAATAAAACTTCATGAATGGACGGGACTGGCAGTGCGTTGCCAATGCGACGGGTAGTAACAAAAATAGCAACAACAGCAACCACACCAGCAACACGAGTTCCAGGCCGTAGTGGCAGCGACAGTGACCGTATGGCTTCGTTAAGTTGACGCAAAAATAGAAACGACAAGGGGAGAGGGCCCGCAACTTCGAAATCAAAAACACTCATACGACCCGTAGTCCCACGGAACGATAGTTTATATTCCCTGCAGGAAAAGTAACTAATTATAAACTAGTTTATAACTAGTCCTTTTCTGTACAGGACTGATTACAAATTAGTTATTTTGCTTGAAAAGAAGTGATTATTTTAACGTGGCGATGTCCTAGCAGCACATCAATTGTCTACCTCTGCATGACTTCCCAACTAGTTTATAACTAGTTGTTTTCAAACCAATTAATAATTAGTCCACAATCGACTGATTTAAAACTAGTTGTTTTGGGACTAGTTAAAAATTAGTTAGTTTGTAACTGATTTTAAACTAGTCAAATAGTAACTCATTACAAATTACATAACCCCTTCAAATGAATTTTCAAATATATTCGATTCAATTCATAATTTTTTTATTAACATTTTTCAGAAACAAAGTGCAATTATTTAAAATAATATAAATAAATAAATATAATATTTACATCTTATAACTAAAACCAAAAAAAAATAGAAAACATTAAAGGCATTTCATTAAGAATAACAATGTAATTCATTTAGTAACAAAAACATATATTTTTCTAATAATATCCATTTATAAACTGTACTATATAAGTCAAAAAAACTTATAACAGGAACGTGTTTTTTGCGGCGGCGTACTTTCTGCCTCAGGCTCGCTGTAATTTTCCGCGCACAAATGCTAAACTTGCACGTCTTCACTCGTCCTTTCAGCCGTCTTTTCACTTGTAAGTCGGTTAAGATAAATGTCTCTCTGTTTTTTATTTTTCGGCGAATGCTTCTTGCTTTTGTTGCATTTATTTTTAAAAATGAAATAATTAACACAATTATTTTACGCACCTCTTTTTAATACGCACTTGATTTTCCACGCGCACGCTTTGACGGATACACACGATATGGCGTCGTTTTTGGTTAGCAATGTTGCCAAACCATTAGATTCACTTAAAAATGCTAAGGGTCGCCAACGCAAACCCAGAAAATATCAATTTTCAAACCATAGGCAGCCCTTATTCATCGCGCAGGCGCCTTTTCGTTTTTACGAACAACGCAACGAGTGCGGCGCATGCGCTCGTGAACTGTATTGCCATGCATGATTTTTCAATCAGTTACAAATTAGTTGTCAAATAATTAGTTTAAAGTTAGTTACTTTTGCCAACTGACTACTTCTTTCCTGCAGGGTTGTAACTGCATGTGTGTGTGTGTGTGTGTGTGCGTATGTTCGCTCGTCCGTCCGCCTGTTCGTGTCTTTGTTCGTCGCTTCGTGTTTTAATGAATGAAAAGCTTTCGTCTCCTACCAGCGCGACACAGTGGCTGCATGCTGAGTGCTAGCGCCGGCCGATGGCATTTGTGAGGGCTGCGGGGCTTATGGCCGCTAGTAGTGGCGCGCGGCATCGTAATGCTTCATTTTTGGTAGCATGACTAATAACCAGAGCCCTTCCCCGGTGTCTGTTACAAGTCGAAATGCCGCAGTGCCGCTCGTGCGCCTTTGTTTTGCGTATTTCGCCGCTGCCGTCTGCGCTGTTGTGGCGAATAACAGGGTTGGTCGCCTGTGCGGACAGACAACAGGCGTCTTTTGGCGTGCGAGCCATGTGTCGTCACTGCGACGACGGTTGAATTGCGCTTCGGTCACCGCTGTGTTGCTGTCGTGGTATCCGATCTGGCGTGACGTGTGGTAACACAGCGAAGTCTTCCCCTTCCCCTGCCCGACGCTATTATTAGGCATCTGTCCGCGCTGAGCTATGATAGATAAGAATTTATTGATTGTGTGGCATAGCGACAAATGGCTGAAACTTTTCCAGCTGCTTTGTTATTGTGCTCGCAACGATTTCGTGCAATCGACTATTGCTGGAAAAACACAATGGCGAAATTACAAAGTGACGTTTGACGACATCCCCAACGATAATGACAACGACAATGACAGCAACAGCGACAGCGGCCATCGCTCTCCCCATTGGATTCACATTAGCCGCGCAATTTCTTATTGTTGTTGTTGATTTGACAATATAGGGTTTGTGTAGACGGAGGCAGAGGCAAAGGCAGCGATGCAAGTTGGCAAGTCGGCTGATTGGCGACTATTGCAGAATTTGTTTTCACATTGATCGGGTTTGCAGGAGGCAAGAAAAAGAAGTAGAGGCTTGCTGCCAAGTGGGAATCATCAGCATCGGCAACTAATATCTCTGGTCAGGTCAGGAAGCGAAAACTCTCAATTAGTCGACGAAGCCTTTTACAACAGTCGAGAAGCACGCGACCCACACACACACGGAATTATCACTCACCGCCAGCAAAAGGACGCGATGCCGTCGTGTTTACGGCGCCTAAATGTATGCAACATATTTGGTTGGCTGGGCGGCACAAGGCCGCTTGCGCGTGTCCTCTTGGCCACACTCGTCTTAAAATAGGGAGGCGGTGCGTCGTGTGGCGTGCGTGACGTAAATTCGCTTGTTATGCCGAGGAGGAACGCTCGAGCGATATCTGTGTACGTAGTGGCAGAGCAGAAATGCGAAAAACGTGCTGAACGGCGTTTGCCTACAACTCATCTAAGTATATTCGTAAGTATTTTCTTTTTCGCAGTTCACAATTGGTCACGTGCTTCTTTGTGTTTTGTTGATTTCAGACACCTGTGCTTGTGAGCTTTCAGCGTTGTGCGTTGACCTACGAGCTGCAGATAACGTTTGCGCCCTGGTGTGTGCTAGGAGCTTTGAGCTTAAAGTTCACGTCCCGGTAGCTTTTTCGTTTCTGGTCAGCTTTGTGCAAGTTGTTGCGAACTTGAATTCGGTTAAAACCGGAACTAAGCACACAGAGTGCTGCCATATGCCACGCCATGCTTACAGTGAGCCCCAACGACGAGAGAGAGCAAGACCGAGCTTTGTTCAATGAATACCATTTGAGTCTTTATTAATCCAATTCGCCGTAAAAATACTAATTCACCTTACAAGGCATTGACTAGATAAAAGTATGCAGAGTGTTTGTAGAAATTTTGCGAGCGCAATAAAAAGTCTCGAATGCTTTTCGCCAAAAATCAAGAAACCATTTTCTTCTTCTTCGTCTGCATTCGTGTCGTGTTTGTTCCAAAAGTTGAACCGCCGCCTACCTCGACTTTGATGCGCTGCGACCTCGTCAGATGCCTCAGAAGCGCGTGATTTTGCTGTTCTCCGGCGAGTCGTCGGGCAGCGAGGACTGCGACGAGCGGGCTGGGCTGCCACGCTGGGGGCGCGGTGGCGGGCGTTGCGGATTAATGTTGGCGTTGGCCTGGCGCAGGTTTGCGAAGAACTGCTGGCGGCGTGGTCCGCCACCGCGAAGTGGAAGCGTCGGGATTTCGCTGGGCGATTGATGCACCTCGTCCTGCGAACAGTGGCGCATGGCCGGATTCACGCATTCGTACACACTCTGCGCACGCATGAGAACAGGTTAGTGACGGACGGGAAAGAGAAATTCACAACTAGTTTACGCACCTGTTCGGACGAGTACTGGTTGTTCTGCGCGAACGCCAGTGAAGTGAGCGAAGGCAGCGCCTGCGCAATGTCGGAGCGCTCAATGCCGCGCACAATGAGAAACGTGCGCGGCACAAGCACGCCAATCAGTATCGCCCAACCGGTGGCCTGCAAGCCCAGCGGTATGGCCGCGTCGCGCATCTCGTCGCCGAAGAAGGACAGCGCGATCCACACCAGCCAAATGAGGAAGGTCAGCACGGCGCCGATTACGATGAGAATGCCTTCGCGGTAGTTGCGCTGAGAGCGATAAATGAACGGCACGAGGCCGACGACGCCGACGAGCAGTGCAAAGTCGTAGGCGACAAGTGCCCACAGCCAGTGGCCGTAGTACATGTTCTCGCAGGAGATGCTCTCAGTGGCGACGTGCATCACCACCAGCAGCTGGACGGACATGCCCAGCTGCACGAAGATGCTGAAGATGCAGATCACCGCCTGAATGTAGCCGTTGACATGCGACAGAAATCCGCCCTCGGAGCCGATGGAGGCCAGCATGACTGCGCGGCACAACAGCAGCGAGAATGTGAAGCAGTAGACGAGCGTCATGACGAAGACACGCACCGCACACAGCGTATTCAGCGTGGCGGCATCCTCGAAGGTCACGTGCGAGTTGCGGTGCTCGCCCACGTACTCCATGGAGAACGGAACGAAGGAGGTGAAGAGCAGCACGAGCGACAGCAGCAGCAGGATCGACGTGACCGGATTGCCCTCGAAGACATCGCCGAGCGAGATGCGCACCACAATGAACACCAGGATTGCGAGCGTGATAATGACACCCAGAATGGCGGCCGTCATGCCGGTGGCGACCCACGCGTCCGGCTTGATGCGCCAGAACATCACCGACTCGCCGTCGAAGAGGAATGGATAGCGGCTGTTGTCGCCGGCGCTGTACTGGCAATTGAAGACCTGGCCGAACTTCGTCTTCAGCTCCAGGCTGGTGTGGTTGGCGCGGTTGTAGTGGTAGTATGTGGTTATGTTGGTGACAAAGTTCTGCGACGCGATTTCGCGCATTATCACGTGCTCGCCAGCCTCGGCTGCGGCCAGATTAGCCGGTGCGCTCGGGTCGTCCGACTGTTTCTGATACATTTGGAAGTTCATCAGTACGGCGAGTCGGCGCATGCGCAGTAGATCCAGTATCTCGGCGATTTCCCGATGCTGCCGGTACTCGGGCGTCTGCCAGTCGGCAACGAAGGTGAGAAAGTTAAAACATGTCTCGAAGATGAACATCTCCTGGTCTCGCTTGCAGTTGCGCATGAGCGAACCCTTTAGGGGGAAAGAGAATCACACGGAAAATTTCATTGCATTCGGATTCGTAGGTAACTGGTAAACCCATGGTGTGAACACACCTTTAGCCAACGTATGAGGTCGAGTAGAGGGCGCGCGAACGATAGAACGTGCGACGGCAGCACAGTCTTGCCCAGCAGCGACTCTTCCAGCGACGACTGCGTCGAGTTCTGATCCATTACGTGCAAATCGATCTCATTTTCCATCAAAACAAACGACTTATCCGGCAATTCTGTGAATACAAAAATTTAAAATCTTGTCAGCGATAAACTGATAAAACCTGAAAGATATAGAAAAGCAAGAAGAAACGCGAATTTGCAGTTTCCAGGGCCAACGACTCGTGTGATGATTTCCAACGCACCCGCAATGAACGCCCGGTCTGTGCGCTCGACGATCACACCGAATATTGTGTCGTTCTCTTTGAAGTGGTTCGCCATCTTGTCGCCGAAGAGCACGTAGACGTTCTCGGCACTCTTGAAGTGCATGAGACACATGCGCTCGTGCCGCACGGCAGTCATGAACTCGTTGTAAATTTCCAAATTGTCGGTGAGAATTTCCACGGAGGCGATCTTCTCGCCCCACGGCATCTGATGCAGCAGATGTGCCGCCTTAGGAAAGAGAACGGTACGCGGCGAGGGTATCGGCCAGATGTTGTACTCCAGCTCCTTAATGATTTCCTCGGCGCTCTTGTACAGATCGTAGTCGACGAAGATGCCGATCGCGTGTGTGATGCACTGCTGTAGGTACTGCACCTCCTGCATCAGCAGATTCGCCACCATGGACTCGTTTTCGATGAGTATGGCGCGGGCACCTGAAGCGTAAAATGGGAGCGTTATGACGAAAATCCAAACCCAGCAGCCGGCAACTTACCAATTTCAAAGTCGGCCTCGATCAGATTCGCCTGATTGATGCGATTGACCACGAACAGCGCCGAGGCAACGTCCGTCGTCAGCACGCTCAACATAGCGTCGCCCTCGATGATGTATACGAACTCGTGTTCGTGGTGCACGCTCTGCTCTTCGTCGTCGTCGATGGTGACCAGTTTCAGGCCATGGATGCAGATTTCCGGTATGCCGGGAGACGCAGTGCTGCTGCTGCTGTCGGCGGCATCCACTGTGGATGATGACGAGATGGTCGTCGTTGACGTGGTAGTCGACGTTTTCGGTGTGGGTTTGGTGATTTTCAGTAAGCCGGGCGTTTTGGTAGAACTTTGCGCCTGAATACTCTCAAAGGGACAAATGCACAGAAGGAGCAGTACGCGACAAAGAAAGGCTGAGAGCGGAATCGGAAATATAGAATAGAGAGTTGTTAGTTCATTTTCAGGCCTTTTAGTTAAACTGTTCGTTGAATACTTTTTTTCAACTGATGGCTCAGGACTCACCTGCTTTTGAATGCCTACAATCGGTCACCACTTGAAGTTTCCAACTCATTTTCCTGCGGCTTACGGAGCACGAAGTCACTGCGATTCTGAGGCGCCGAAAGCGAAAGCAGTGCTGGAATCCAGCACTAACTTAATTTGGGACGCAAGCAACGGCTGTCTGTCTTTCCGTTTGTCTGCCTGTGGGTATGTCTGTTTGCCCAGTTGGCGCACTGTCCCGTGCGCACTGACAACGAAACGGAAAACGTTGCTGGCACTTTGGTGTTGCCACCTGGTTGCTTATTTTTTCGCTGTTGTTGTTGTTGTTGTTGCTCCTATTGTCGGTTATTCGTGTTGCGCGATTTTTTTTTCTTTTGTTTTTGCTGCCTTTTTCACTGCTTTTCCGGCGTATTGCTCTATAATCGCATTAAAAATCGAAGCATTCGCACAGTGACACAGTTACAACAAAAAATTGGTCTCGGCCTAATGCAAAAATTTGAAGCGCTGATCGTTAATTTAAATCAGTTCGACAAACACGAGGCGGGTAATGTGATCCCGTTACTATCCTAATAAAACCCAAGTCCAGAAAAAAGTTCTGAGAAACAAAGCTATTAAACCCATTCGCTCTGCATTTGAGTTTGTTAGTCAATTTTTTAATATTGAAAAAAAAACAACAACGATTTCAAGAGAGATATACATACATATGTATGTAAAATTATTCAGTATTTGAAAATTTTCTATGAAAATTCAGAATTTGTTCGCAAGAGTATATTTTCTCTTCCGTGTAGAATCAGTTTAGATGTTTCCATTGTTTATTTCCTCTTCTTCGGCTTGTCGAACAATAACAAGAAATCGCGTAGCGCTTTGTGGAGCACTTGGCTCAGGTTACATTCTAAAATCAATAGTATCGTTTTATTTATTTTTCACTCTGCTCTGACCGGCTGACTGCAAGCCCTTTCGGTTGCTTTAAACAGGCACAAGCACTTTAACAACTTCCAAATGTGTCATAAAGTAATAAATGCACTGTTGGCCATTGACAATTTTGACCATTGCAGCGTTGGTTGCATGCGAAGCAGACATTGAGCATTGTTTAAGAAGGAATTCAAGAATTCAATTCATTTTTTAAAAGCGACTTTTTCAATACATTCAATACTTTTTCTCATAAATCATAAATAGAAGTAGAGTTTGCATTGGTTTCGATGAAAACTACTTCCGCCTCGTTGCTTTTTCATTTGCACTTTACAGCTTTCATAAAGCCACTGAAAACGATTATAATTTTGTTTTAATTTGGCGGTTATTATCGGTTGTATTCGTTTTTGTATAGTGTGACTGTGTGTGTGTGTGTGCGCGCGAATCGTCTGCGGCCGAGGCGAAATTTCCGGCAGTTTAGTTAGTTTCAGCTGAATTTATTTGATTTAATTGCATCGCGATAGCACATTGTTTTTATGGCACTGCGTTCCGAACATCACAATAAGCCGCAACAGCCACGCGGTCCACGCAACTAACTGACTCACTGGTGGTTCGATTCGATTCGATTCGACCCGGTTCGGTTCGGTTCACTCGAAGCCCTAACTAAACTAACTGAAAATGCTTCAAATCATTTTCCCATTTGCGTAAATGCGTGGTCAGTGTGTCTGTGTGTGCGTGTCCGTGTGCGTGTGTGTGCATTGCTGTTGGTGTTATTTTCGCTTTTGGTAGCATTCAGAACGCGGTCACATTGATTTGCGTTTTTGAGTTGAGCACGTTTCACGCTTGAGTAACTTAAGGTTCAATTAAACACAATTAGCAATTGTGGGGCCCTCCGCCGCCGCTCAGGCACTGCAGACATTGGAAAATGTGAAGAAAAGTGACACATTTCAAATAGAATTTTTCAATTGAAAAACCTTCACTGCGCCAATTGCACTTCCGCATAAGTAGCGTTACTTAACCTCACTAATGGCAATTCACAGCACTGCACTCAAGTACCTATAGTACGTACGTCGCGTATGTCCGTCCACTGCCCCGGCCCTAAACGCACATAACTGCTTCCAGCCGCGTTTTTGCCACCTGTTCCAGTCGACTTTGGCTTCGGCGGTGCTGCGCGTATTTTTGTGTTTGTTTTCACTTGAGCAGTTGTTGTTGCTGCGTTAGTTACTATGGTTATTGGGCAAAACACGGCCTAACAAGGGCTCGATGAGTTCGACTCGGCACGGCGCAGGCATTGAGTGATAATCGGGCTTGAGCGGCGAAGCTCAGAGAAAGCGGCAAAGCAAGAAACTGCAAGTGACCCACTAATAAAATTAAAGTTAATTAAAATATTATTAGCACACCCCGCCACCAACGTCCGAGAGGGCGGACTTGCGCGCGTGTGGCTTCAGCGCAAAGGGTACTCAACTCCCTTAACCCCATGCGATCTGCTGTCACCAATGTGCTATTGTTGTAAAAACGTTATTGTGATTGCTACTTTATTTGCAGCAAATTAGACACTCCACTTGTCAGCTGTTGGGCGCGGATTGGATTACCAGAATTCAGAGCGTTTTTTGAATCTGTCTGCTTTCAACTTCGGTCACTGTCACTTTTCAGCGAGCTGCACAAACTTGGCGCAAGCTGAATATGCCGCGCGACGTTGTTGCAATAAGCCATTCCAGTATCCTTGACAGTGGCTTAGCGCCACCACTGGACTTGCGTTGTTTGGCAATGACAGCAACTTATGGCAGCATTGAAGTGCTTAAGCGAGAACACCGGAAAACGATATCGAGGCTACTCAAAGCGAAAGCATGCATAGTTGTTGCTTCTATAAGTGCCCAGATATCGAAATCGAATCATGCAATTGCAATCATGGCTGCACTTTGCACTTTGTCAGTCGATTATGCCACTCAGTGAATGTTGTGTTTCACGCTCGAAAGTTACATAATTGCCAAAATAATGGAACCCACTGATCCATTCAAAAGTTGTAAGTTGCACCTGTGTGATTGTTGATTGTTGCACGCACCAGTACACAAGTCTTGCTCCTTGTTTGGTCCTTTCGTTTATGTCTCTGCACTTCTGTCTGTATTAGTTTGTTTCCACTCTGCACTGCCCGTTCGTTGCACGCTGCTCGCACCAACAGCTGCATTTGCCGCCAATCGTTCGCCTCAAACTGTGCCACTACGTGCGGCGTTGCACTTTGTCAACCCTCAGCAATAACTGCGCTAGAAATTTGTCGCTGTTTGGAATATTGGAAGCGAAGGGTTGTCGGGTAGCCGCCTGGTCACTTTTCCCAACTCATTTGTATTTATTTACATTTTTGTTTTATTTATTTACCAGCACATAATGCAACTGCGAAGGGAAGAAGAAGGGCATGAGGCGCTCGGGAATATCTTATTATTTATGTATGAACACGAGAAACGTTTGCGAGAAGCGCGAAAGCTTTGCGCAAAAGGCCCCGCGGGACGAACGATCCTTCGCACCAAACTGACAACATTAAACTGCCGTCCTTTCACTTCGAGCGACGCTTACAAACGCCGCCAGTCGCCTTAAACTTTTCTCAAGACTTCCAGCGTCGGCCAGCCGCAGTGCCGGCGCCCAGCAAATGAAAGCACTTTGAATTCTACTTCAGACGAGCTGCGTACAGTTCTTCGGGCACACACTTCGGAAAAATCATAAATTGATATTTTCGTCAAAAACTCCATACTTTTCTATTTTCTATTTGAAAAAACATCTGAAACATTTTGCCGTCTATTTTTGCCTCGCGTGCCGCACCATTGTTCCGCGACGCAAGACACACCACGCCGCCCCGCACCACAGCAGCTCTACCCACACATCGGTGGTGCCCACCGAACAGAACGACAACGACGACGACAGCAACAATAGTTACGGCAGCGGCAGCAATAACCTGCCTCGAAACACTCCCGCCCACCTACGCAGCCACATACACTGACTAAACGTAGAAAATGGTACGTCAACGGCCACGAAAGTCCGTCGAGGAGCTATACGCGACTAAATTCGAAGCGAATCCCATCAAATCCCAAGTGAACAACACGGCAAAGACGATGCGCGGCGACCGCGGCGATCGCGGCGACTACAGCAGTGGCTACATCATCACATCGTCCGCGCCCTACAATGCGAACGGCGGTGGCGGCACTTCGACGATGGCCACTGGCTCGGGAGGAGCGCTGGGCGCTGGCTCCGGCAACATGGCGACCGGTCGGCGCAAGAGCGCACGGCCCACCACCAGCGCCAAGCCGGACAAGTACTTTAGCAAGGACGAGAAACTAATGGACGACGTCAAGAAGGAGCACAGCAGCAAGCTGAAGACGGCGCGTCCGGACAAGACGTACGGTCCGGTCCCAATGTATAACAACGTCCCCAATATGTACGACAACAAGAACTACGTGAACTTCACGGAGGGTGGACAGAGGGACAAGGACCAGCTGCAGCCGCAGCCGCCCGGCATTCACCACCACCATCACCATGCGCCAAGTCACGACGACGACAAGGACGACGACACGGAAGAGTTCTTCGAGCTCATACGGCAGACGGTGGAGAACGCAATCGGGGTAAGTTGTATAAGGGGCGAACGGGAAAAGGGCGCCACAATAAGCTGTCAGCCTTGGTCTTTGCAGAAGTCGATATCCGATCTGCTGAATCGCAACTTCCGCGAGTTGTCGGCGAAGGTCGATCGCTTCTCGGCCGAACTCAAGAACACCAACTCGCTGCTCAACAAGCTTCAGACGGAGCTGAACAACAGTGAGTATACGACAGCCACACTCCACCACCATTACGCCCTCTCACCTACCACTCTCACGGTCTCCCAACAGAGGTTGTCCACTACGGCGAGGAGAACTCTCGCCACTTCCGCTACCTCTGCATGAAGTCCGAGTACGACAAGATGTTCTACCAGCACCACACCATGCTGGCGTCGAACCAGTCGGTGACGCCCCCACCCTCACCTTCGCCGACAATGCCGCCACCGCCGCCGGCTCCGCCAGAGAAGCGAACCAGCCCCAAGCAGAGCCACTCGGCCAACGACTGCGAGAAGCAGAACCCCTGCTCCTGCCGCACCAGCAGCAAGACGCAGTCGACAGAGCCGCACAAGACCTCGTCGGAGGACCGCAGCATGAGCCAAAAGTCGTCGGAGATGGGCATGCGGGAAGTGCTGGAGCACATCCAACGCTTCTGCACGCAAATGCAGCTCAGCGACCTCAAGTGCGACGACTCGATGCCCAAGAACAGCTTCCGCCTCGAGGACGCCATGAAGATCAACAAGCAGGTGTTCGAGGACGACGACGACGACTTCCAGATGAGCTCGGACGGCATGACGCCTCGCAGCGACGAGCATATACACAAATACGGCGGCACGACGATGCGCAGCTGCACCACAGCGCGCGGCAACGGCGGCGGCGATGCATGAGCAGCTACAGTAGCACAACAACAGCAACACCACCAGTCGCATCATTCGAAAAAGCAAAGCAACGACCAACGTAAGGTGAAGGATTTGATTTTATGTGGAAGCACACACCTGGCGGCGATAAAAAAGCCAACCCTGTTCGCATTCTTCTACACCCTGTTCGCTCCAGTCTACCTAAATTGTGCTAGTTACTATATAATTCTTTATTTTTTTTAAAGAATTTTAAATTTTCTATAAAACGTATACATTTCGTGTGTAATTGGTTCTACTAGTCGAAAATACAATTCGAATTTGTTCGTTTATAATAACTGAAGTGGTTCGAATGCATGTTGCACAGTGGTCTCGATGACAGGTACTCGTAGGCAATTTAGGTGCGGCAGCGGCGACATGTCCATAAATATGTACATACGTATGTATGCAGCTGGCAGCACGTCGGGTCTGTTGTTGTCACTTCAACAGGCGCCGCAATAAAAACGAATGGGTTGAGAGTCGATTGCTGCTCACGACAAAGCGAGTCTGTTGTCGTCGTGTTGCAGTGGCATGAAGCACGGAAGTTATGACACGGGCTCAAGTGGCAACAATTAATCAACACTTGTCCGCCACTGTGGTCCACGCAGACGGCGTGGGAAGCAAATGCAATTTAAAAAAGCAGGATGTGGTTAGAGGCTTCGATATGAGTGAGTTGCTATGATTTCGATGTGTTAGTGACAAATCTGCAGACAGCAACAATTTTATGCCAAACCTTTGCCACCTGCGTTTCAGGTCGTTCGTCCCTTCGATGGGAAGTGTTCGAACAAAGCTCGGTTTTCTATGCCCATGATTTCATAAGCATGCCTAATCGGAGCTTCTACTGACAGAACTACAACAATGTCCAGCCAAGCTAAATTTAACATTATTTGCGCTTCTACGCCAACTATTTTCTACAAAAAATGAA
Organism: Melieria omissa; assembly: GCA_963971225.1. NCBI lineage: Eukaryota > Metazoa > Arthropoda > Insecta > Diptera > Ulidiidae > Melieria > Melieria omissa. The sequence goes on along the minus strand of OZ020267.1, from coordinate 57,262,960 downwards.
TTCGCATTTCAACGAATCCGTTTGTTTGCCTTCGAAGTAGGTCGCCGGCAATGTCAATTTCTGCCTCGAAGATAAAAGTGAAATTCCTCAAGAACACTTATGGCACTGATACTTGCCACACTTCCTTCGCTGCGACGCCATGGCTCTGCGTTTACCCTTTTTCCGCTCACGCTGCGTGTTTGCGGCATTCGTTCGCTCTTGGCGCCGGATTCGCCGTCGTTTTCCGCTTCTTTCGGTTTTGCTTATTTATATGACAGGTGAACGCGCTGCGTTGCGGAAATATGAAAGCACAAATCGCACGGAATGCTAATGAGGGTTTTCCGCTCGGCGCCCAGTGGAACTTTGTGTATCTTTTAGCGGCACACCGACACCGCTGTGGGGAAGGTCGCTGCGACCGGGTAATGAAGCAATTGTGTTCTGAGATCGACAGTGCCAGCTTGGAAAGGTATTAAAGATGCGTCTTTCGAATTCGATAAATTCAAACTTAATTCAATTTCTTCAATTTAAATTTCTTCACATTTGTCGGCACTGCTGCGGTTAAAATTAAATCAAGAACAACGTGAAGCGACACCACGAAGGACTCGGCATCACACAACTTCACCCGTAAATGGAGCATGTCCGGAGGCACTTGGCATTTATTGTTCCTGTGTCTTCATTTCAGTGTGTTCCGCTACGTGATGGCTTTACGGTATTTGGCGGGGCAGGCGCGCGGGAGAGCGGCACACGGCAGCTGCTGCATGAAAAGATTACTGTCGCCAGCCGAAGACAAACTCACATGTGACGGGCACTCGCACATGAATTTATGCAAAAATATTGATAAGCACACACACGGCCGTCGTTGAGGGAAGGGCGTGGGCGCTGACGTTGCAAGCAAATCGATGCAAGTATTGAGCTGGCATTGCATTATCTGCATAAAGTTCTGTGACGATTTCGATTTTTTCAATTTAAGAACTTTTTCATATGAAATGTTTTCTATATTTGTTCTTGGCTGAATCAAGATCCAAATTTAATTCGATTTAAAACTAATGACAAGAGGGCCGCAAGGCCCAGCCATATTATGCGACACACAGCCATTCTGGACACACAACATTAACGCGATCGACTGCCCTGTCCACTGTCGCCTCCGATGTGTGCGCAGCGCTTTGTCCGCAGCCGACGCATATGAATGACCACCGAGGATTAAGAATGATGCCGACTATGGTGACATTGTTGTTGTTCAATATTGGCGTTGACGTTGATGATGTGGTTTTCACTGCTGGCGGCGACGTTTGTCATTGGCAGCGATGGCCGAACGCAAATTCAGTGATTCAGCAGAAATTTCAATAAATATCCCATCTACGCCAATGGCACAAGGCGCTGGCTGGACGGGGCACTTATGAGTTGTATGTAGGTGTGTTGCGCATGTTGTAGATAATGATTATGATGAAAGCGATTACGTTGATTATGGCGTCAGCTCAGCTGCAGTGAAACACGAATGCTGCACAAACCGAAAATGTTATTTTTATTATGTGAATGAGGCGACAAGTAAGTGCGGCGTTACAAATGTGGAAGCCTACAAGTTCTTCTGCCTTTGAAACACCAATGCCATTGCACAAACTAATCTTATTTCGCCTACTGTGCACACGCTTCCTTCACTCATGTCAAACCAATTAACTCAAGAAAGCCTGCGAGCAAACACAAAGTTCGCACTGCATAAGGAGACTGACAATGCTTCTTCTTCTCTTATCTTTTTCACTTGTCACCAAGCTCCGCTGCCTGTGTGCTTTATTCGCTTTGACAAATGGCGTTGATAAAGTCATCATAGCTTGACGCTAATATTGAAATTTTACTGCATTGCCGAGCAGTTTAAAAATTTGTTGGGCTGTCAGGATGACAAAGTCCTTCGAGCCGTTTTGGACAGCTGAGGACAGTCACTATTAAATGGTACCAAAAGTTACTATCAATATTTCATTGAACCTTTTAATCAAAGGTGCTTCCAGTTTTGAGCCTTTATCTCTTGTAGCTTAGGAGTCACAGACGTTTAAAGTTTTTCCACTGGTTCTTTCAGTTTTCTCGGTTTCAGTCTTCTATCCACTTTTGCAGAGTTCTACCGTCAAGTGTGCTTCCTCATAGCGACACACAGTCACTTCAAGTCCTTTAACGAATGGCTCCACACTTCTTGTTGCGCAACAGAGAGCAGATTGGCAGCAAAGACAACACAGTCGGCAGTGCCAGCCACGAAATCTAATTAGCCCCTTCGCCACATTGTGGTGCAAGCGCACAAACCAACAAGAAATAAAGTCAGAACCGTTTCCACATAAATTTATCAAGTGTCAACATTGGTGTGGAAAACATTAAGGTGACATGTCGACAAACGAAGCGCGCCTAATTCACTTCTCAGCTCCTCGCCATTACCCCTTCCATCCGCAGTCGTATTTTGCACTTTTCCGCCGCCTCCACACATCATCAAGTGGCGCCTCGTACTACGGCCCCAACTACCGCGTTTCAGATCTTTTAAAATTTCATAGCTAATTTCGCTTTGCGTTCGCATTGTTGTTGCTGTTAATTTAGTGCGACACGTTTGATGTGTTTTTTGTTTGTGAGTCAAAAAAGCTATGGGCATGCCCGTATTTTAAAATATTTCTACATTTGTTCTGTGACTTATTGAAAAATATTTGTATCTACATATATCAATAAATATCAATAAAATTATAAAAACAAATTAATTAAAAAATAATAAATCGAATATTTTGTATTTGTATTGCCTTCGATATTTGTTTGAATTACTGATTGTGACTATGACTGTTTGATTGACTGATGACTGATTGATTGCAAGAGATGGAAAGAGAGCAAATGTCGCGCAGTTCTCGTTTCACAGAAATGCCGGCCGGCTTTTTTATAGGAAACACTCTTCATTTGCTGTGCAAAACATAAGAGAATTCTAGTCGATAAAATGTTGCAGCAACATGTGGCAAAAGCTTGCGCTCTCTACTGCAACAATGTTTCAGAAATATCTACATTAGAAAAATACCATGAAATTCTAGTCACGTTGTGGAGTCAATAAAGAATTCTATCCTTGGTCCTGCGAGTAGTTGAAAACATTTTCTCTAAAAACAATGAAAAAACTCATTAATGGCTTTTCAGGAAATCAGTTTTTGTCACAAAAGTGTCTACTTTTCATTAATAAATTGCTGATTAGTATACCACGATATTTAAAATTGACAACACATAAAATCAACCTACAACTTTAATTTATATTGATTTGTTTTCTACACGAATCGGCCCAATAATTCTCCGTTCAAAGTACCTTAACCCTTTCAATACGACTTTTGGAAAGTGAAGATATTACTGTATAATTGAACTAAATGTGCTGCAAATAAGTAAAAGAACATGTTAACATAATTTCAGATTTTTTTGTTTTTTTTTATGCACAAAGAGCACGCTTACACTTCTGAACGTATACCAAATATGAATTAGTTAGGTTATGCTAACCAAAACACGTGTTGTGAAGTACTGACTACAGACCACTGTTTAGTCCCATTCCAGCACTTAAAAAGCGAATACTTTTCGCACCAGTAATTTTTGAACATTATCTGGGACTTATGTATCCCCGCAGTATTGAAAGTGTTAACCCATTAAAAAAAAGTAGTGACAATTTTTTTGCTGGCTGCGGCTGCAACTGGCCTTCTCAGAGACAAACATCGACCTATCATTGCGCACTGTCAAGTGGACTGTCGGCGATAACGAAACAATTACATTTGAATCAGCTAACAAATTGCTGCAGTCGTACTTGTGCCGCACTTGTTTCAAGTACAAAGACTGGCATTGCGGAGATAAACGGCAGCAACAAATGCCAAATGCTACATGCGACTGGCCGCAACATGGCAGCGGACTCGTGCTTATCACCGGCGTTCGAGCAGCGGCAACATAAACAAAAATCAGCTGTGCCGGCAAAACGAGTATCCGCCAGATACAAAGTGCTGGCAACATACATCGCAGCAGCGCCAGCGGCAGCCAGCAGCATTCGCGGCAGCAAGAAAAACACCACGCAGCAGCGCGCGGACTTTTCAGTTGGATGCCGCATTGCCAATGAGCCAGACGCGAAAATCTTCGCAGCTGTGACCCGATTTTTCCGCGACTTTTGAAATACGTTTGTCGTCACATCAGTGCAGGAACCTTGTCCGATTGTCGGAGCGTAAAAAGTCAAATTAACATGACCGCAACTAGCATTGGGAAATGTTTTCGTGACAAAAAGATTCAAATTTGAAAATATGTTTTACTAAAAAAATTGTGGTTGCAACTGAATTGAAAAAATAAATAAGTGATATAAAACGTTAACTTTGCAACAAAGTGTGAAAACTAGTTCGTCGATGCGACGATATTAGATAAGCAGAGAAACGTGCTACGAGAAGCGAGCACGTGCGACCGCAACTGAATCCGCGCGCTCACGTTCGCACTTCGAGGTGGCCGGTATCGCTTTGCACGTTAGTTGAGGCGATAAGCAGTGACAGACAGAGTCGAGGCAGCAAAAGGAGAAGCGCAGCGACATTGGTGCAACTGGTGCAACGTTCAACACGGCCTTCAGTCGCAACCGAAAGAAGTAAGCATTCATGGTGGGGAAGAACAAAAAAAGGCGAGTGGGAAGGGGGCAATAAGTGCCACGCATAGTAATGCGCGGCTGCAAGTGGTTAGTGAGTCTTTTTTGTCGAAATTTCGCAAAGCATAGAAAAATCGCCAAAGCTACTGGCAAAGACAGTGACAACAACAAACAGTTGCGTTGCGCTACAAGTGAAGCAATCGACTGCTACAACAGCAATTGCCAGAAAACTAGATTTACGACCGAGCAACAACACTAAAAGTGCATCGACTGCAGCCGCTAACAGGCCGAAGCACTTCATTAAAATGCCATAAAATGCGAAACACTGCGAGCGAGTGAGCAGAAGCCGCCGCCAGACAGCTTCAAGTGAAAACTGTAGCAACACACAACAACTACAACAATCGGAAAAAAAAACGGACGCAACTTTACGCATAAAAATGTTTTAAAGTCTTTAAACAGTTTGGTAAACATTTACAAAGTTAGACGGCTGGTGTGTGACAACTTGTCACAGAAATGTGTAATAAGTTGCATGCTGATTGTTTATGACAGTAAATACAGCATGGAAAACTTTATGAGAACATTGGCACACACAAAGTTGTGTGATGTGTCAAGCTGTCGCAAAATACAATAAAAAACTAAGTGGCAACAAATTTGTTTTAACAAGTTTTAAAAATCTGCCGCGGGTTCATGTTTTTACATTTTGTTACTGTTGTCACATAAACACTTTGACCCCACAACAAGCAATGATTTTGCCTGAGGCACGCGGACGGCTAATTAATTTATTGGCCAACACGGCTTGCAACTGCCACATATCTCAGAACTGAAGCATGCGGACAAAAACACATATCGCACACGCACTACAAAAGTGACACAACTCAAAATTTTTCATTTTCGGGTTTATGTGTTTATACTTTGCACAATGCATAAATCTACCAATCAGCAAAAGCTCATTATATTTTGTTGTTGTTAACTGTTGCAAAAATACAGTTAGGTCTCTTTTCATGTCAGAAGTTTGATGCTATTTGATCGCTGCAGCTCAGTGCAAAAGAGTCTTAACTCAAATTGTGTCACTTTTGACGAAATAAATTTTTGTTAAAGTTAATTTTAAGCAAAATTCTGACAATTTTTGTATATATTTTTATTATTTAAAATTAATTATGAATTTTCAAAATTTTTCTTTCAACTTTTTGACTGTCATTTATAATTATTAAATTCAGAAAAAGTGGCATAACTTGAAATAGTTCCGTAATTATTGAATTAAAATATCATCAAAACAGTCACAACTCAAAATTTTGGATTTTCTAGTGAAAAAAAAAAATTCTTGGAACTTATCAAAAAGCATATTCTGTAAGGATTTTCTACTGAACAATCTATTTATTATTAAAAAAAATGTTTATTTAACTCAAAAACAGTTTTTTGCGTTTCCTGAAAAATCACAAATTTTGAGTTGTGTCACTTTTGTAGTGCGTGTGCGATATGTATGCACGAATGTGTGGAAAGCATGAGGTGGCCAGTTTCGGCGACAAACAAACGGCGGCCAGTGTGCGAGTAAAGAGTTGGCGTTCGTGCGGTTTCAAATCACTGCTCCGCCCATAAAAAAGGGTGAGTTTCGTTGCGCAACGCGCCCATTTATCGAACCCTGCTGCAGCTTATATCAATTTAGGTTATAGGTTATTGCTCGCATTTCGCTTGCACGCCAATTTAACGGCAATGCGTCAAAGACTTCTCGAATTCTTGCTCCAACAATTTTCCAAAATTCAAAGTTAATTGGAATTTTGTGCTTGACTATTCGCAGGCGGCGACTGCGGTCACTCTGTCCAGCGCCAACATTCTTCAGCATTTGTTGTCTGTCTCAACAAACAATGTTGCACGCATTTTTGCTCGCCTCTCGCGCCTCCCGCAAAGGCATTGCACGCGCCAGCATTGCTCCACATACATCAACGCTTCGGCAAGTGTGTATGTGTGTGTGTGAAAGTGTGTGAGTGTTTTTGTGGCAGGTTGCATTTAACCGCACTGACACGCCGCCAGACACTGCATTAAGTGCAACCGACACAACAGCAAAACCGTTGCGAAACTAAAAAAAACAAAAATTTTCCATTTAAACTTTTCAAACACAATTAACCCGAAAATTTAATAAATCTAAGAAACAACAACAACAACAGGACAGTTTGTTGTTTGTTTGGCGGCAGTCTGACAGTTTGGCTGGTTGTTTGGTTGACTGATTTGTTGTTTTTTGTTTGGCTTGTGACGATTGTTGGTGTGGCTCTTGTTGGTGCGGCGCGTTTGCCGTTTGTTGTTGGCTCTTCATTGCTGTTGTTGCTGTTGTGGTTGGTGGTTAGCGGTGTGGCTGTGACATCATGCCGACAGACAGCGAACAGATTTTCCAATACCTCGACCTGTCTCAACAAAAACAACTTGTTTGCCCAACAACAACAACCACAACAAATTAACCGCATAACTTTAATCCGCATAAAATTAATAAGCACAACAACAAAAGAAGCAAAACATTAACACCAACTGTCAGCACAACAACAGCGATATTCGGCTCGCAACATACCTGAATAAGGTGACCATCTTTGTAATTTGCCATCACAGTATGTTGCTGCCAGTAGCAGCTGCAAGGTGCCTGGTCACTCTAAACAGACAGCAAAACAAGCCGACTAAGCGGTTAAACAAATTGTAGACGTAATTGGACAAGATTTGGGGGGGAAGGCACTGCTGGCGTGTTGCTTGACAGGTGAGCCGGCCAGCGTTGGAGAGGCCTTAAAGCCTTTTGGAAGCCGGTGGCTTTATTAATGGCGCCGCGTTATTTGAATTTCGACTTGGCGATGTTTTGTTGCTTCAGTCGCGTCTTCAGCCGCTTGATTAGTCTTCATTTGCTGTCTCGCATTAGCATTAAAAATAATTAATATTGCATGGTCTGTATTTACAAAGTTGTAATTTGTCGGCGCGTATTAGGCACACGCCACTTATGGGGAGTCGGTGCTGTTTTGCGCTCGAGCGACAGCTGGATAAATTACAATTTTTACACGTCTTAACAGTTTTTGAGCGCTCGACTCCGCTCTGGCGCTCGACTTCGTCATGGCTGTCGTTTCAACGGCGCAACATCTATAGGAAATCACTGAAAATTGACTGCTGATAAGAAGCACAAATCGAATCGAATCTACATTTTCAATTAACTTGTTAACTTAACCAGTTTTAATTTTGTACTCCATGATGTGGTATGAGCCAAGTGCTGCACAGCATCCCACAATGTGTACAGATTTTCGATACAGAACCTACAGAATTAGTTGTGCTTGACATATCCCCAGCACTTCAGTCAGCAGTGTTCTTTTGATTTGCATATTTCGTAGCAGTTAATTGAAGAATTGAGATTGATTAATTGAGAATTGAGTCCATACAAACAGATTTTCTTCAGTTTCAACTAAGGTCTAAAATTTTATTTTACACCTTAAATTATTTCTTTGGAGCAATCCAGACCTCTCGTTGTGCTTCTTGCAATAAATTTAAGTAACGTATTTCGTCCTGTGTACGCACTGCCGCTCCTGACTCCCTGCAAGTTGGCTGCGCTACTGCCACGTCGACAGCCGAGCGGAAGTGCGAGCGGATGGTGAGCTGCAGCGGCAACATTCTGCTGCCGGATGAAATGCTGCAATTTATTAGATTCCAATGCAGCGGCAGACAAGTCGAAACGCCGCCAGGCTGATAAACAATCGAGGCGAGGCGGGGAGTATCACGAGGGAGAAAAGCAAACATTCATGGCACAGCGCAACGTTCAGTAAGTTTGCACTTTCTCCAATATCCGCGCCTGCTGAAGGTTCTGTGGATGCTAGACGCCGCCGACTGCAAGGATCAGATTTGCATTTATGGCATGGACGATGAGCACGAAACAACACATGTGCCAAGAAACAAAAAGTATGCTCACTGAACCCAGTTGCCAACGCACTTCGCCAGCTGTGTGCGCGTGTGTCTGCATCTGTAGACAGCGAACCCGAACGAGTGTAAAATTCGGCGAACAAGCGCCACCAATCCGATTAGGCAGCAATTCAGTGAAAAGGAAATAAAGACCCAAACGCACACATTCCCACACATGCAACGCGGCGGTGTCTCGGCCCACAACAGCCACCACTGACACGTGCACAGTGAATAAATGATCATTAAAAATCAACAATTCGCAATTTTCCGGCGAAACTGGCGACCAAAATAAAACAAAAGGAGGTTGTAGATGAGCGACAGATTATGCACAAATTAATTTGTAACGCAACACCTTCTCGCCGCTCCTCTTAATTGCTGACAATCGTCACCAATTGAAGCCCAAACATTCTCAATTTCATTGAGGCGACCTCCAATCACTGCCAGATCACCGCAACTCATTGCTCAGCGACGGCAGCCACGATGGCGCGTATCGAATTATGCGCAAATAACGAATAAAACGCGATTGACAAATTCGATTTTCAGCATTTTTATCAACCGCATTTTTGTCAACAGGGGGTCACTGAAACATACAAACAAAAAACCAAAACGCAGCCAGCATTAAATTTAAATCAATCAAGGCATTAACCCCGAGGGGAATGTGCACTGCTGATAGGCGAGAGGGGAGGGCGGCAAAAAGCGACTCTGTGAACGTGTGCAAACATTGTAAACGATATCGAGCAGCAAGCATTCCATGCTCCGTTGCTGAATTTTTATTGGCACATGTGGCGCCCTTCTGACATGCCGCACAGCTGCGCAAGGTATCGCGTGTCGACCACAAAAACTGTTGGCTGCGATTTGACAATTGACCCACAGACAGCCTGACAGTCGGCACTCACCTTGCGTTCGGTGCTCATCTGCCGGGGGGGCGAACACAATTGCGCATAACACAAATCAGGGCATTGTGTTTTTGTTGTTGTTGCCACCACCACTCAAGGTTATTCAGCTAAGTGCCTCACATGACTAGAAGCTCATTGCTTTTGCGGGTTTGAGTGAATTCTGCGCTCTCCTATCGTTGAGCCCTCAAGTGGCAGCTGAGCTATGGCTGCGCTTTGCTGCTTCGGCCGCCCACCCTTTAATGTTCAAAGTTGCGCCTAATCCGGCTTAATTTTAGGCATTTACTCAGCGTAATTTGCCACTTAATTATTTTAAAATCGCACGCCAGGCAACGTCGCCCACAGCGCACGCGAAGCGCCACTCCTGCCGCAGCAATTTGTCGCCTGCAAAACGTTGTCAAAACCAAAAAGTGGCGACGAGCGCCGGCGGGAGCAGGCAACGTCAGACGAGTGCGCAGTGACGCAACCGACACATGAGTACCAAAAAAAAAGCATCATGCGCATAAAAGACATTCGTTGCTGCTGCTCCGGCGAACAACTGGGAAGTGAACAAAAAGTGATCCGCGACATGTATGCAGACAGAAGACAAGAACAGTCGATAAACGTGTGAACCAAGTGTCCCCGACTCACATTGACAAGTGCGCAGATTAGAGTGCCGAAGGCAATGAACATGCGTTCATAGCGTAGATGAGGCGAATCGGATTCAAATATTTAGTGTAAAGGTGGCCACAAAGCAACCAAATATCCAGAAAAGGGCAGGGGCGGGGGATGTTATTGTTGTTTTCCTTAAAACGTGATTTGTGTGACACACGAGAAATTACTTTGGCAACAAGAACAAACAACTTCCAACATTTTGGCGAATAAAAAGAAAATATTTCAAATATTGTTAGTCGCATGCAAAATGCGACGTACTCAAATACGTCGTGTGAGACCAACAACAAAACAACAACAGCTACACACAGCCCAAAATCCATACACATCCATTAAGCGAGCGAAAAAAAACACAAAAAATATTCGCACTTTTGAGCGTCGCGGTGGTGACGGAAGCACCACGCTGCCATCTGCGTCCGTGCTGCGATGTTTTTTTGCCGGCAACTTTGTTTACGCTGCTGCTGCCGACAAGAAAATGCAATTTTAATGAAATTTTCATTAAATGTAGCACTTGTCTTTTTTTACGAGCAGTCGGCACTAAGGCAAAACACAAAAGCGGCAAAAGCGGCAGGGGTCCCAAAGTCTTCGCAATGAATGTGTTGTTGTCGCTGAGCTGCGTGTATTTTGTTTGGTTTTGGCAGTTTCGGTTTTTAAGGCCAACCAACATGTTGCCGCATTTCGGCAAAAACTGCTGTGCGCTTTTTAATGCAATAACAAGCAAGTCAAAGCAATTCAATAAGAAATGAAATATTAAACGTGAAGGAGCATTGCACCTGGCAGCCATCCAGCGTCCACGTGAGAAAACATTTGCTGAAAATTAATTGACGTCCCAATTGTTCACTAATTGTGCGCGTAAACGCGGTTAATTACCTCGTGCCAACTGCCGAGCTGAGCGGAAGGGGAGAAGGGAGAAGCGAGAAGCGAGAAGCTTCATGCCGCAACTGACTACTTAAATTGAGATGAATGAATGGAAAGCGCGCTGATTTCAGCGTAATAACCCAACAATCGGAACAATGAAGAAAAGGCGGCGGATGGGAGGTAATGTGACTTGCCACTGACACAGGACAATCCAGGCGGCGCAACTGACAAATGACAAATGCGGAAACGTCAGCACTTTCCTGGAGTGGCGCCGGGACGAAGACTGGCGGAACGTTAAAGTTCGGCAGCTTGAAGAAAGACAATCAATAAAATTCAATCAGCGAGATTTGCCGCCTTAGCCAGTGATTGACAGGGGGTGGGCAGATGAAAGAGAAAGCGTAATGGCAGAACGCTTCAGTTGGCGCGCGTAAGTCGCTAGCAACTGCCAATTAGCTCGGCACGGGTCAACTGCTGTTTGCATATCTTAAATGATTTTATCGGCGCTGCGTTGTTCATGAAAACACGAAGTGGCGCACTCGAAGGGGGCGCAGAGTAATCGAAAAGTAAGCATTTAATTTTCTAATGTCCTGCGTCCGGACTTGCCGGGTGCGTATTCATGGGCTGAGAACCAAAATTGAGCCATTCGCATGCAAACAAGGAAACGATGTGAAGAATCGTGAACCCCTCTCACAAGTATTCGCTGCTGATGTGCGTGACAAGACCAACAGTCGCCTTTAAGACATGAGAAGAAGCCCCCGCGGCAAATACGCAGAAAGCATTAACGCATTCATTAATTTCGGGCGTTGATGGCCGTGGCACTTGGCCCCACCGTCAAAGCAGCGATTCGTCCGCACGCACCGCGTGCCAATTATTTTGAACGAGTGAACATAATTTCCTCATTATTATTTTATTTATAGCCAGAAATGCTTTGCTCGGCGTTTTTTATTGCATTATGAGCTTAATTAAAACACGTTGCACGTTGCTGGCGGCGTACATTATCGGATGTGGACCTACATAACATACATAATGCAAAATCAAGCAACAGCAATTGTCTTATTTTCTTGGCTTTTGTTGCTTTTCATTAAAGATCTAACGCGGCCCGGCAGCTGTGCGCGCATGAATTTTATGATTGCATTAAAATAATCCTTACGCATTTTATTATTTGATTTAACGTTTTTTTTTTAAACCTCGTTTGATGTTAATTTTCAAACAATGAAATATATGCTTTAAATTATTCCTGATTTTGACTAATTTCTCCAAGTCCGAAGTCAATGGACCCAATAAATCACGATTTATCTGTCTTAACCCTTTATTGACACCGTAAGATTTTGATAAAAAAAATACTTGTCTGACCATTTCTCATTTAATATGTTTCCACAGTCAGTCTGTCAATTATCTATATACACTAGTCAGAAAAAGTTTGCGTACAAACTAAAATGTAATTTTATACGGGTCGCTATTAATATTTGTGTTTATTTATTGATATATTTGTTATTATATAAACAAGCTGCAATATCAAGGAACGCTTTGACAAAATTTTGAAATTAAAATTATATGGCAACATCTACTTTATCGAATATTAATCGGAAAATGCGCAATCGCAACGCAGAAAAAGTTTGCGTACAAAAGAAAGAAAGGGGATTCCCAAGGGTTCATTTGATCGAGGTGTTTCAAAACGAAAATTATTTCATCATTTGGAATATTTATAAAAGGCTTTTATTAAAAAAAAAGATATTTTTGAAATGAGTGGTACAAAAAAAATGGCCAGTCCTGGTGAAAGGGAAATTATGGTAAAACTTTGGAAAGAAGGCCAAACCCTCCGCGAAATCGGCCAAACTGTGGGCAGGACGCATTCTTCAGTCCAAAGAGTAGTCCAAAATTATAAAACAACCGGTTCTATCGCATCAAAGCCCCGTTTTGGACGCCCTCCCAAGTTGGATGAACGCGAGAAGCGGCATATCTTCAAGGAAGTGCAGCAAAATCCTAACTTGAAAGCTTCTGAAATCGTAAGAAATGTACAGGATAGATTCCAGAAGACCGTTTGCAGTGATACCATTTGTAAAATCTTAAAGAAAGGTGGTTATCGCAACCGTGTGGCACGGAGGAAGCCCTTCATATCACTAGCGAATAGAAAGAAACGACTTGCATTCGCCAAGGAGCACATAAATAAGCCACCAGAATTCTGGAAAAAGGTAATTTTTTCGGATGAGAGCAAATTCTGTATTTTTGGCATAAAAGGAAGGAAGCTCGTGTGGAGAAAACAGGGTACTGCTCTGAATAAAGAGAATCTGCATCCCACGGTCAAGCACGGTGGTGGTGGTGTAATGATTTGGGGGTGTATGGCTAGTAATGGCGTGGGCAATATCGAGTTCATAGAGTCGACTATGGATAAAAGGATCTATTTGGACATACTAAAAGCCAATTTGAAGCAAAGTGCTGCAAAACTTGGGTTGGACAATAGTTTCAATTTTCAGCAGGACAAAGCATACTGCTGAAATAGTTAGACTTTGGTTACTATATAATGTGCCGAAACAGCTGCATACACCTCCCCAATCACCAGATCTGAATCCCATAGAGCACCTCTGGGATTTTTTGGAACGCAGGATTCGTCAACATAGTATCACCTCCAAAAGTATGTTAAAGGATGTCATTCTCGAAAAATGGAATAAAATTACGGCTGAAGAGACAGAAAAACTTGTGAATTCGATGCCCAGGCGTTTGGCTGAGGTCCTCAAATGTAAAGGATACCCGACGAGCTACTAACATTAAATATTTTTTCATTAAGTTTCCATTTATTTATGTTTTGTTACTTTGTACGCAAACTTTTTCTGGAGTATTTTTCATGCGTTATTCGTTTGGTTGCTGCTGTTATTTTTTATTTAATTTCTATGTTCCCAAAAAATTTGGAAAAACAAAGACTGAATTCCAATCTGTAAATATAGTAAAAAATTTAGTTACAAAAAAATCATGTTTCATTTCTATAGTTACAATTCCAATGCGGACACCTCTTGTACGCAAACTTATTCTGACTAGTGTATATAAAAATGAATCGTGGTCCGTTCGGCTGCTTAAAACCTGAAAACGACTGGACCAACGTGGATACTTCCTTCGGCGGGTTTGCTCGAAATTGTTACGTTACCTCAATTAAATGTGGTACAAACTTACTATTTAATCATGTCCTTCGATAGAGGGAATGGGGTGGGTATTGAATAAAGGGGTGTGGCACCGCCCATACAATTCAATTCTTTTAAGTGGAATAGCTGCGGCATTGCAAGTCGCACAGCATTGAAACTTAGTGTACCGTCGCCTCATAGATGTGTTATTCTACTGTTAAAATTTTATGGTCCTTGGAAAAGGGGCGTGGCACATTTGTTTGACCCAAACTATTGGCATAATTGTGTAACTGTTACTCGCACATCAATGAAACTTAGTACGAATTTGCCATTTATTCATATCTTTCCACAGAGGGAATGGGGCGGGTATTTACCAAGGGGGCGTGGCACCGCATATACAACTTTAATCTTTTATATGGAATAGCTTCGGAATCCGGCTTACGATTCCGAAGCATTGAAATTGAATATGCCATGGTCCCATAGAAGTGTCATTCTACTGTAAAAATTGTATGGGCGTTGAACAAGGGGCGTGGCAAATCTTTTATGCAGCAGAATTGTAAGTAGTACATCAATGAAACTTGGTATGTACCTACCGTTTAATCATATCTTTCGATAGAGGGAATGGGGTTGGTATTGAACAAGGGGGTGTGGCATTGCCCATACAACTCAAATCTTTTAAATGGAATTACTTCGGAGTTGTTAGCCGCAGAGCATTGAAATTTGGTGTACCGTCGTTTCATAGATGTGTCATTCTACTAATGAGATTTGATCGGCGTTGGTCAAGGGGTGTGGCACATTTTTTATGATCCAACAGTTATTGGTCCTTTTGACTTCAAACTTAGACAAAAAGCACTTCAATCGGGAAATAATTAAAATGTGCTTTTTATATTTTTGAAAATCTAAATCTACTAAGGGTTAACTAATTTGTTTAGAGTAAATGTGAAAACTCATGATTTGAAGGGTCTTTTGACTTCACAGTTTTTAGAACCACTTGACATCAAAGATAATAGACACATGTTTTTTTTTTATCAAAATCTGACGGGGTCAACAATGCGTTCAAAATTTGTATCGGGTGAAAGAAGAGAGCTTGCGTGCGAAGCCGCGGGGCCCAGCTAGTATGTGTATAGATTTAGCACAAAATCGCGCTCAGTTGTTGTCGTTTTCACTGAAATAAAATAAAATATGGTACTGAGGCATGAAATGAATGATGAACAAGCGGTAATGAAAGAGTTGTTGACATCAAGAAGGCACATGCGGTCATTTTATACAAAAAACATAAAAGAATTATTGAAAATAGACTGAAATCAAATAATGCGCAACCCTTCGAAATGTGGTCAACTTTAATTTTCTCAAGCGCCATTTTGAGTTTTCTCTAGAGTGTATCGTGACGCATGAGGTTGTTGGCAACCCTACTCCATCTACTGTGCATTAATCCGATCTCCCCTTAAACATAAATGCTCAACTTCCAACTGTCAATGACGCGCACACTTTGCCACTTCCGCTTTTTCGCTACGCACCCACCGCTTCCATCGCCCTTCTCGACCAGTTCTCTATTGACAGTTCAATTTTTATCCCATCAAGTTTATAGAAAGTGTGATTCTCGGCAACGAAACCACCTCATACGAAAATGCTTGCAAGCTGCTCGCCGTACGTTTCTTTATTTCTTTATTTTTTTTTACAAAACTGCAAATGGTATTTGTTGTTGGCGTTAGTGTTGACTTTCTCTATGCAGCTTTTATGAAAACTTTTCAAATTTGTCACTTGAGCAGCAGCAAAAGTTTGTGCGATTCGATCGCCGCTTTGAAATGCTGCGTAACGGACTTTGGATTGTTGTTGCTGCTGTTGTTGCTGCTGTGTTGCCTACAATACTTTGCGACGCTTGCGCTGGTCAACAGGAGTGGCGGTCGCCGCAAAGTGTAGTTGCTGGCCAAAGTTTCTGGCAAATGAGGGCGGAACAGTGACAGGTGGCAGAGGAGGTGGACAGTTGGGTTTGTATGCAAATACAAATTTCCAGCTCGAATAAATTCTCTGTGCTGCTGCACTGTTTTAGTTGCATTGCCGCCTTCCGACGAATGCTTTTAATTTTTAGTAAATTGAGTTGCAGAACTTGCGAAATTGATTGCTGTTCTTCTTCTGCATTTTTTTCATTTATGGAAACTTGCTTATGAGAAATTAACTGTTCGGGCATTTCAGATGCTCCATTGAACAGCGCAGAAATGCCAAATTCAATTTGCATGAAACTTTATAAAATATGAAATGTTTTCGGAAGAAATTTGCACTCATTTCATTCACGCTGCACACAATGGCAGCTCAAGTCAAAACAATGCGTCAACATGCAGCAATTGGCGCCCGTTGTTTACATTTTATTTACTTCGAAATTGACAACTGACACTGACTGACTGAGTTGCCAATCATATCTAACAAGCAGCAAAATCAATTCTCCGAAGCCATCACTTAGCTTCCTTCGCAACCTCCTGTTTTCGTGAACATATTTTTGTGCACATTGCCGGCAACTTTCTGCACGCTCAGCCAACGCAAAATTATAAGTAATGAATGTTGTGGCAACGCACCTGCTAAACGGCCCCAATTGCCCTCTGTTCTGCAACAATACGTGGCAGCGCGTGCAATATTTCAATTCTGCTCCGTTTTTTATTTTCCCGCACACGACGCGCTCTGACCACGGAGACGGGGCCGTAGAGAGGGCAGTGCAAACGAATAATGTGCTCGTCTAGACGGAAAATCACATAGCAAATTTCAGATTTTGTGCTGATTTGGCAACAACAACAATGCCGATAAGAACACCAACCACACAGCCATGCAGCGTGTTTAGCTGCGCCAGTATCCGATGACGGCCGCTGACTACAATGTGGGTAATTGTAATGTGATAATATGATTATTAGTACAATGTGGCTCGTATATTTGCCGTGGTGGTGGTGCTGGCCGGTTTACATATTATGCAGTGGACAATACTAAGTATAAATACATTTCAATGTTCAATGTAGGGTGGCAACACCGGCCGCTAATGGCGCTAATTGAATGCGGTGAATCGTTAGTATCAGCTTTTCGTATCTTCTGGCGTGAATGCTGTTCTATTGACAAAATGTCAAAGTCGCAATAACAGCGAAAGTATATGGAAGGGGCACTAACTTTTTGTCGCATTTTGTGCTGAAACTCGCAGAGGGAATTCTAATTTTAATTTTCGTTGATAATAAAGCCCAACACCAACAAATACGCCCACCTGCACGGGATAATGCGTGAAACCGCAAGGTGGATGACACACACGACGACAACTGATGCTTTATAGCAAAAACAAAAATATCGAGTTACCAGCGTCCTCGCAATGACAATGCTTCGACTTCAAAGAGTTCGAGGACAAACAAGATGACGCACGAGAAGACATTTCCTTGCGCAGGAAGACGAATATGCAGCTCGTCCGGACACTGATCCCCAATGAAAAATACGCAAAAATATTTGCTCCGATTTCAATGCTATTCGACTGTTGCACGCGCAAAGGGCCGTTTTAAGCTTGAATGCCTCAATCGTCCGTGTGACCTGTCGGCGTATAATGTTGGCATTCAATTGTTAATGATTTCACCGATTTTCAGTGAGTGTCTGACGTACCACAAATTACAATTGTCTATTTGTGGCGTAGAAATGCGCATTGCTCACGAAGAGCGATACGAAATGTTGTTATTAAAGAGCTGCGCAAGCACTATAAAAATGACTTGCAAGCTATCGCTGTGCTTTCAAATACTGCCGCTCTTCTTCACTTTCACTACAAAACAAGCACAGCAGTGAAGGAAGCTTTTGATATTCATACAAAAACTGCACAAAACGACAATAGAACTGCAAGCACCTTGATATATAGAACAACACTGAAGTAGAACAACATTGAAGTAGAACAACACTGGAATGGAACAACACTGAAGTCGAACAATACTGCGGTGGAACAACACGGAAGTAGAACAAGACTGAAGTGCAGCACTGAAGTAGAACATTTTCAAGCATACGGTGTTTTGTTTTGCACGATCGGAGTAGCTGATGTTTGTTTGTGGTATTTTGTATGGAATCTGGGCTGCATTTAAAGCATTACAACAACATTAATGTAGAAAAAACGCATGTTTAAAACATGTTTTTTCGATATTTATTTAAGTCTGTTTCACTCGGTGTGAAGTAGAAGTTCTGTTTCACACGATGTGAAGTAGAAGTTCTGCTTCACACGGTGTGAAGTAGAAGTTCTACTTCACTCTGTGTTCTTGCTATTGTTTACCGTTACTTAACCTCATTATAGCTTTCTGTTTTGATGTTTTGTTTCTCAACATAACATATGCACTGTCGCTGCTGTAGCGAAAAGGTTCTGGAATGATGCAGTGCTTGCTTTGTTGCAGAATAGAACTATTGAGCATTTGAATTTGCTGTCATTGCGACACTGAAGTACAGTACTTGACAGTACTGTGCAGTAGTGAAGTGTGCCAAATAGAAATTTTGTGCAGCTCTTTAGTTGTTATACCAAAAATGCGAAATTAATCTCTTATGATTAGGTTAGGTTAGATTATGGTGGTGGACAAAAAAAAAGAAAAACAACAATTTTTCTTTCGGCGGCTGTCCACTCAGCAGGAAATGGCAAACCTCTGAGAGTAAAATTACCTATGAAAAAGCTCCCAACTCGCCGTTCGGAACCGGCATAAAAACTGTAGGTCCCTTCCATCCGTGTACAAGTTCGCACGCACAACACGGATGGTTGCGGGTATCTAAGCCTTAGTCTCGTAATCGGGCTGTGGTGCGAGTCAAGAAGAAGCAGAAGATTATGGTGGCTGGCACTATAAGAGACAATCTCGGACCCTCAGAACCTATTACACTTCTCCCTCGCCAGTTATTACACGAAAATAGCCACAACAACAGGTGTTCCCACGCAGCGCCACGTTGGCAACTGTGGACAACTAGCGTTGCCAATTGAGCGGAAGCCAATTGTGCGGGCGCTTATTGACGCCCGCTTTGCATGTGTGTGTGTGTGTGTGTGTAGCATGAGGAGAATTGTAAAGTTTTTGCATAGCAACAAATTTCACAACAGCTGCGCAACACATGCGGTCGCTTTGGACCCCTCAGCCTCGTCAGTTGCCATACCTCGGCATATTTGCTATAGGCATATTGAAAATATGTGCCTCGGGCAGTAAATTGAAATTCTGAGAAAGCAATTAACGCCGCTCATTAACCTGCCTACGGGCGCCACTGCTGTCCGGCCTGTCCGCTTTTCACACCCAACTCGAATCGTCGTAAATAACACAAAGTCATTAATTTCATGCATTGCAGATGCTGAGAAAATATTTCCCAGAACATTTTCTCCAGGCCAATTAGAACACTGCCAACGGAGCCAATGAAGAAGTGAAGCTGGAAATTGTTTACAGCACTTTGGCTTCTATTCTGCTCAGGAGAACTGACTCTTTGCATTAATTTCTCAAATTACTAAATTACTTGACACTTGACTTGACAATTTGTCACTTTCACTCAAATCAATGTCACAAGTATTTCAGTCACATATGATGGCAAAACTTAATCAAAAATCGCTAAGCATAAGCTTAAGCAGTAAGTAGATACTTAGTGCAAACGTTTATTAATTTTCAGAAAACTGAACTACGTTTTTGCATTTTTAAGAAAATATTTTTTTTAACGTCTCCGTTCAATGTTTTTAAGAAACAAAAATACGCTACACTTCAAATTGCCATGATTCAAATTAATTCATGGGTAATTTCCGGTCGCTATTTTCTGATCTAACGCCCAATAAGTTTGGGTCGACGAACACATTTCAATGTATTTGACACAACAATCTATAAGTGTGAGCGTCGATACTCACAGTAAACGAAAACATTTCCATGCATTTGACACAACAATCTATAAGTGTGGGCGTCGATACTCACAGTAGGTGAACAGTAAAAAGACATAAGAGGGTCTATGAAAAAACTCTCAATGAACCATTCGAAATCGGCAGAAAGCTTGAGTGAAAGTGAGACTAAGTTTAATGTATTGTAGACTGAGTTCATTGGCGATATTTCAAACTTGACGAAACGTTTTAGATTACAAGCGACGTCACTCATCAACACTTATTGACATTTAATAATTCCAACTCCTGGCACATTTTTATTCATGATTTTGCAAAACGTCGTGTAAAATTAGTGAAGAATTGAGTGAAAAGAACAATTCTGAAATAATTTTTCATCACATATTTACCTTTCTCTCGCATTGGGCCACCACGGCTTGAAGCATCAGACTAACCGGGTACTTTGCGTAATCGCTGCACACTTCACTTCAAATCAAGGTGCGGTTTCCAGTGGCCATCAATCTTAATTAACCCTTTTCACCTAAATTGTTGAGAACAACTCCCTTTCCTCTTCAAATTGATTTCACACAAAAACGAGTACGCCATCAATGTACTCCGCCACACGCTTTAAAACTGCCACGTAGGACGCGTGCCGACTTACGCCCTGCAACTTATGCAGAGGTAGCGGCAGCTGGCAGTCACGGTTGTCAAGTGAGCCTTTTTGTTCGCTTGGGCTTTTGGGCCGCTTTTGTGTAATTTGGGCCTTTTTATACTAAAGTGTGTAAGCAAAAAAAAAAGACTATCGGCATTCGCAAAAATTTCGATATAAAAGTTATGTTTTGTGTTTGTGTTATTTGTGTTATTGTGTGGCTGCTATTTTGGGCTTTTTTTTTTGGAAAACTGTAGAACAAAAAGTTTTAGCTGAATGGCAACCGTGCTGGCGCCTGTGGCCCGTGGCCCGCCCCCTCACACTTCATCACATACTCGCGCACGCAAGTGTCGGCACGTAATAAATTGCAAAGTAAATTTATTGGTTTCGCTTGTCGCTGCGAATTAGGCGCAACAAAACAGCTACAACCTCCACACCAACGAATACAGCCTGGAATGGCAAAAAGTTGAAGGCGAAGCCGACACCTGCAGCGTCACATCCTGGAATTTAGCTGTGACCACCAACCGCGTCGGAGGCGAATGCTGCAAATTCTTGCAGCAACAACAATGCGAGCATCGCATTTGCCACTACCGCAACATTAACATAAATGTCAAAAATGCGTCGGGTGGCGGTTGGGCGGGTGACGACGGCAGCGAAGGCTGCAGCAACAAGCGACGAAGCTGCCGGCGTTGCAGGAACGAAAGGCGCTCCGGCTGATGGACGGACGTGCTTTTAGACAGACGGACGATAGCATTTGGGGGAGAACTAAACTGATTGTTGTGTTGTTGTGCTGGTTGCCGGCAGGTGAAAGTTTGCAACTAAAACTGCTGGAATGCGTGTCAGAAAGGTAAACAAACGAAACGGCTGAGAAATGTGTAAGCGGCAGGTGAGGTATTCAAGGCGCCAGAAAGTCCAGTGTGCTTGAGTTTGGGAAGTGGCTGGTGCTGGGATAAAATAGAATGGAAAAGCGGCTCGCCGGCTCTGCTCTCCTTCACTCCTTCCCTCCCAACGATTGCACTGTGGCTAAAGCAGCCAACTGAAAATTTCAATTTCGCTCAGCACGTCACCGCGCACCGACTGCCTAAGCCTAAGAGAAACTTGAGAGTCATTGTGGGTGAGGTCAATGGGTGGTGGGAGTGGCAATCGGCTCTGCTCCGGCGAGTGCTCGGCCGCAAGTAGTGAGTGTGGCTGACGTATCGGCAATTTTGATTGATGGCCGTTGGCGATGACGGGCGAGGACCGGCGCGTTCAGCTCTACTTAATTTTAAAGATTACACTATGCAGCACACACTTTACTTCGCACTAAAGGCAGTTCTGGGTCTCACTCAGAAATGGGTCTATGCTGAGTGCTGAACCTGACCTAAGTGAATACTTGTCAGCCAGTGCTTTTGTTTTGATTTTCTGCAAAATGTTTTCTACAAAATTGAGGTCTTTTTGTTTATGAATGAAAGATTGGGCAGCAAACAAATGTAGAAGTGGTAAGTATGAAGGCAAAACCGAAACAATTCGGAATAGCAGTGAAATGATTGCGATTTTTCGCTGAAGCAACGCAAGTGTAAGCAGACAAATAAATCGCACCCCTTCGGCCGCTCTTCCCTTGGCGCTCCCCGACCGCAGCTATAACCTTGAAATAATTTGACAATTGTGCCAGAATTCATTTGCACGTCAACGCTCCGCTTTCCATCTGCCCTCACACGCTTTGCTCGCTCGCAGACATTTGTCGTTTCATAATTACGCGCCGTGCATTGCTGCGTCGAAAAGGATGCGCACGTCGTAACTACGGGATTCAATGACCTATGCGGCTGATGCTATTCGGTGACGTTTATTGTTGTTGCGCTTTTTCACATCTTCCACATAGCAAAAGTTGCAATAATTTTGGCGCCTCCGACCAGTGGCTGATTCAGGGGGTGTTTTGGGGGTTGAGCCCCTCCCCCCCGAAATATTTGGATCGCCTATAAAAGTACATACAAATCAAAAGGCATTTTACAAATATTATAGAATTACTATTTGAACCCCCCCCGAAATATTTTTCTGAATCCGCGCCTGCCTCCGACACTGATTGTTGATTGTTGTTGTAGCTATCTTTGAATTAAGGTATATTTTTGGCGCTTCTTGTGCCACTTTGCGCTTTTCTATTTGGTGTTTCATATTTTTCGGTGGCCAAGTGTCTGCTTTCTCGTTTATTCGTTTATGTTTTTGCCTTTTCGGCTGCTTGTTTGCCTGTCGAGACCATTTCCTTTTGTTGGCAATTTGAATATTGGAGAATTCATTTCATTTGAATTTATTTGTCTTGGAAAAAGTTTTTCGCCCACCTGCCACGTTCTCGCATTCTCGCGCAATGTCTGGCGGATGTGTGCTCTCAGTCAGTCAGTCAGTCAGTCAGCGCAACGAGCTGTCAGTCAGCGCGTCAGCACATCAGCCACTCCGTCGGCGCACTAAATGAGCCGCTAAGTCCTCGCGGGACGTCTGCGTCCACCCGGTAAATCGTCTTATTTTCTTGTGCTGCCAGCCAGTTCAAGGACGGCGGACTGGGGTGCGGCTTTAGTCAGCGGATGTGCGCCGGCAACATGTTTTGACATTTGCCAGCGCACCGCAAAAGAAATCCCACAACTTGTTCGCCCTCCTCTTCGCCACACCGACGTTCTTACCTTTGCCACAATGCAGGCGGCAAGGTGGCGGCCACGCTTGCTTGTTGCCTTTTCGGCTTTGCTCGGTCACCTTGTTTGCGAAGGACTGCACGCTGCGCCCGTCTTCGCATCTCTTCTGATTTTGGTTTTTGTAAACAAATGAATAGGAAAAACGGCGTTTGCCCGAAATTCGCTCAGGCGACTGCGGGCGACGCCTCCACTGGCTGCCAATGGTTTTTTCAACATTTTGTGCACTTTACAGATTGAACAAGTCTGGTGACGTCATCTGCATTAATTACGTCCAAATTAGGTGCGGTGGGTGAAATGTTGCATGGACAAGTTTGAGACAGTTTGAGCTGTCGCTAAATTTCGGAAAAATGTAGGAGGTCGAAAAAATGTCCTAACCACAGCTGAAAGTGGAGCTGCTGAAAAACGACCTGAAAGCGTGAGCAATTCGCAAAATATCAATGAGAATTAATTAAAGAAAGTCTTTAATTTGAATAGCGAGCTTTAATTACCTACGTCAGTGCACGCTGGCGTAGGCGCCTCCAATTTTGCTTTAATGATGCGTCGCATTGCGCGATTCGGTCTCCTGAGTCGGCACAATAATCGCTTCATTTGTCTGCCAGACAGATGCGTTGACATGACGAAAATCGATGCGACCCAAACGAAATGCTTGGAGAGTTCAACGCGTCTCCTGTCTTTGGTTTTTTGTTTTCATTTAGTCGCAGAAAGTCGCAAATGTGGTGCTGCAGGAATTTGAATTGTTGAAAGGACAGAAATGGAAGCGAACAGACATTACTTGGAACGAAAATCCGCATAAGCTTGCGACGGGACAGCATCCCATCCCGCTCTGCGTTTGTGATTTCCCATAAAGTAGGAAACTCTTTAAAACGTTGCGCGTTTCGTGCGTTTCGGACGCTACACGAATTTCCACCAATCATGAAACGCGCATAAAAACCGCTTTATGG
The DNA here is from genome assembly GCA_963971225.1 of Melieria omissa. Classification (NCBI taxonomy): domain Eukaryota; kingdom Metazoa; phylum Arthropoda; class Insecta; order Diptera; family Ulidiidae; genus Melieria; species Melieria omissa. Next base: position 57,238,892 of record OZ020267.1, on the reverse strand, counting down.
CGCACGCGGCCGTCCTCGCACTTTCAATTTATTGCCAATTTATGCAAACCAATTTAGCATCTTCTTGCTTTAAAGAAGTAACGAGAGAGAAGCGAAAGAAGCAGCCCGCCGACAAATGTAGCCAACATAAATTACGCTGCGTCTAGACTGGGCGACCACCCATCATTAAATGCGCACACCCCGCCTTCGGGCGCTAAAGAGTGGCTGGCTGTCACTTGGCTTGCCGCCAAAGCAACAAATTCGCAAATCGGCAGAGTGCAATTTCGCTTAATGGGCGGAGCTGCCGCTGCTGGCGCGACGCACGAGCGACAACGGCGACAGGCGCATCAAAGCGAGCGCCAGCCAAATGTCATAAATCGTGTGCAGCAAATCAGAATGCAACTTTATGGCACATTCTCGCGGCCGCTGCGCGTCTCTGACTGTACGTGCGTGTGTGTGTGTGTGCGTGCGTGCGTGTAATTAATTGTGCATTAAGTCTGCACATATGTTCACCCGGTCTGCCGTTCTGTCGCTTGTGAGGTTTAGCGACATTTTTCCATTTAAAATTTGCCGTTTGAAATGTTGCGCACGTTTTGCATTTTAACTCTTGACTGCCACACACACCGCACGCACACATGTGCAACAGCTCTCACACACATGCGAGCTCTGCGGTCAATGGCTGACTGCTGGCCAAAGTCAAGCAGCACGTTTCAGAAGCTAGTCCAGCAATCATTTTTCACTGCCTTGCAGTGCGCAGTCTGTGAAGGAGTCAGTAATGAAGCGGTGAGAAGTGAGGAAATAAGAATAGAGGCGGAAGATTTTTGGTCTAAACATACTTTGAAAATGAAACAAGGCATTACTTCGTTGTCTGTATGTGTGTGTCTGTGTGGTCTAATGTATTGTCAAGTCATTTTTCATTTGCTGCTCTTTCGACCAACCAAACAACCACATTGACATTCAACCATTCCGGACGTGTGTGGTATCGCTGCCATCTCTTTGCGCTCAACTACACTTCCCTGATTTTTCGACGCTTTATCTGCCCTCCATTACCTTGTCCTCCCCTTCCCGAACCGCTACACTTCTGCTCTGCACATCAATCAACCTGTGCCCACTTCTGTATATCTCGAGCTGGCTCGATTCTTTCTCTCTTTTTGTGTCGTCTACTTCATCTGTGATAGATATTTATTGTGTTTATTTCTCAAAGCAACAACAACACGCACTCATTTTGCTATTCTACTTAAAAAAAAAACAAATCTCACTTTGTAATCGCTTCATATTCCCCGCCTTTGACATCGGAGTCCACTTTGGCAAAACTGACCCAAACGGCCTTTGCGGCAATCCGATGCAAACACAAAGCGTTAACTAGACCCAACAACAATCATTTCGAAATAAATTAAAACACTTAACTGTCCCGCCGCATTGCAATGGTTTCGAATTTATATTTGAATTTCATGCCACACATCAACGCCCAACCAACTCTCCAGCGCTGCCCTTCAACCCGGGCGGCTTTGTCAATTCTGCAGTTTTTGTGCAGGTACCTCGAAAAACAACAATGAACAAGCAATGCAATAACCAATAACCAACAACTCCATCGTAATCAGGCAACGAAATATGCAAAACAACAAAACCCCTGATGGCCAGACACAAATACACAAATGCTCTCATAAGTAATCGGGAGCAATGTGCGGTGCAGAAGACGACAAACAAAAAATCAAGTAATACCAACAACAAGCGGTGTCACGCAATTGAAAACATTTTGCCATTTTTGGTTCCTCTCAAATATTAGTATTAGTAGTAAATTACTGAGTTCGGTTGAATTAAACAATTTAGTCCCGAAAATATTTGCTCCCTTTATTTAATTAAAACAAACAAACTGGCGCTTCGGTGAGACAAAACAAATTGGTTAGCAACAAAAACGCTGAAGAGCGCAAAGTAGATGAGAAGAGGTTCCTTACGGTTTGAGGGTCTCAGACGCCTGTGGACCTCATTTGCGCGCAACAGCTGCCGATGCAGTCGCAACAGGTTATTTTGGTGCCTGTCTGCGAGAGTTCTGCTGATCCCGCAATCCACCTGCGCCGACAGTAATAAAAGTTGCAACTTGTGACTGTCGGTTTGTCGCACCTCAACGCAACACATTATGGCATCTCTGTTCGGTTTTGTTGCGGATTTTACTTTTGTAAGTAAAATCCGCAGCCAGCCAGCAGCTGCCATCTGCTCAGACGACTCAACACATTTTGCTTTTTACGGTTATTGTTGTCGACTGCTCGTGTTTTCGCTGCTTCACGTTTTCTGTGGAATTTTTTAAGTGCGGTTTTTAAGAGATTTGTCTGTGGCTTGTAGCATCGACAAGCAGCCACGGCTTTCATGCCGCTCTTGTTGTATTACTTTTCCTGTTGCTGCGTTGCCTGTGGCATTGTCTAGAAATTATATTTGCGCCAGTTAAACGCTCGCTGCCTGGGCCCTTTCTGTTTCAGCCAAACACCCATTCTCCCAGTACTATTCGCGTTATTAAGCGCCGACCTCCACGTGCTTCTGCTCCAACGGCGCGAGCATTCGCCAAGCTCAATTTGACTTTCGGCATTTTACAGGCAATAATTGACACAATAAGTGCCGAGCAGAAGGGGCTACGTTGATTTGTGCGTTGAAGCGTTGCCACGAAGCCATTTTGCGCCATTTTGTGCAAAAGAGCAGCGTAGAGAAAGAAGGACATGTGGTAACAGTGCAATGAAAAGCATTGCCAAGTTGCCAAAGTTATTGCAGTCTTATGATCCAAACACATTGACACACACACACACACACACACAACTTGAAAATGGCATCACCTTTTCGTTGACTACTTGATCACAATGAAACCAACAACCACATCACCACAATCATATTTTGTGCGCCTAAACACAAATTGAAATGTGCGAGCGCAATTCGTTTATTGAGCATTCGTCTACAACAATTTAATAGTTCTACAGGCAAATGTCAATGACAATTTTAACTGAAAGATTAACAAATTTGTAATTGTAATTGTAAAAGCAATAAAGCATGTTTTTAAAGTAGTAATGCCAATTGATTTGGTTTTGTCGCCTGCAAGATATCCATATTTATTTTTAAAACGCAAATTTTTAGCTGCCGCTGATTTGAATCCTCAGACAGATGCCAAATGGCTCTCTCTGATTTTATTTTAATAATTACACATCACTCATACGCCGCACGGTTTGCCCACATGACTGAACACTAGACGCGCGTTTTTAGCACTTAAACTGTCAACAATGTTGCTGGCCGCGATTTTGTTCTACTTGAAACACTTTTTTGCACGTCTCATGCTTTTCACGCCCATGAAGAAAACCATATCAAACGAAATTCACTGAACGTCTAATCGAAATGCGATGAACAGATATGTAAATACATAAAAGTGTTCATAAATAATAAAATACAAAATCATATAATAAATACAACACAACTTAGCGCCGGCGACTTCACGCGGCTTTTGCTACCCAACAGACAATGAATAATTCGCAAGGATTTAGTTACAAAAATAATACAAATAGCTAATTGCAATAGACACGCACACACGCACTCAAACACATGCACATACATACATACATTTGCACTTGAGATGCACACATGTGCGACCGTTTAATCGAGTTAATCCGGCCGAGAGCGAAGCGCCGCTAATGCCAGATGACACAACTGAGAGAAAAGAACTGGCGCAAGGTGGAGCTAAGACAGTGCCGACTTGAGCCGACCTGGAGACACTTGGCTGTTTGTTATGCAAAATCCCTGAGGTGCGCTGCACCAGCCGGCATTTCTGCTCAAACGTGCTGACATAAATTAAATTCTACCTGTGCGCCCCTCGCCGAATCGACTTAAAAGCGGTTCTGCGACATTTTCACGCACACAGACAAACAACCACGCACTGGTAAACATTCTGGCTTGCGGCGGGTTTTGGCATTGGCAGCGGATGAACCTTTCGCCCAGGCCGCGCTGCGTTTATGCGGCTCTGTTGTCGCTGTTGTTTGTAATCAAATTAAATAAATCATGTTTCATAAAACATTATTGCAACTTTTTTCATTTGCTGGCTGACTGTCTGCTGACATCAGGCGGCAGACGCTGATAGAAGCGAGGCGGTTGCTAGCGCACAGAGTGGACTCAAGGGGCGGTGGCGGCGGCGGCAATAAGCGTTAGCAAAGTACAGGTACAAATTCTACCTGAAGACGGCAACTAAGCACGCTGCACTGGCGCTTTTTCGAGCGAAAAGAAGAAGAAGAGAAGCGAAAACAATTTTGTGGAATAATGAGGCAAAAGAGCGAATAAAACTCGGATTAGTATTAAAAACATTGCAGGTGCGCTGACATTTCGAAACTTGGGACCAATTCGCGGCATTATTGCAAGTTCCCCTTCTTTGTTCTTTGAGTTGAAAAAATTTTATGAATTGTTATTTTGACGAATTTTATACAGTTTTGTAAGATTTTTAAGCAACATTCTAAAACGGCGCCGCACACTTGTGTTCTGCTCCGCCAAGCTGAAAATGTTTGCGCACCTGTGTGTGAATTTTAGATTGTAATCGTGAGTGAGACGAAAACAAAGCGGCGGAAATTAAAGTTTAATGACATTGTTCTTAGCGCCGCAGTTAGCGTTTGGGGCGCACACCTTCAAGCATGTAATTAGCATAAACGCAAACATAACCTCAACAAAACAACAAGCAACCAAGCAAAGCAAACGGCTGCCAAGGGAAATAAGTGAATTTTCAATTCCCCGAACGCTCAAAGTGATGAATTTTAAAATCAAACAGTCGGCGCTCGTTTTTATCGGCCTTTTACACGCTCGATTGATCAATAAACAGCGGCACGCGCCAGCCGAGATTTACTGTGTCGCATTAAGCAGTCTGCGGAGACGCACGAAAATATTATGGCAATTTTTCCTCGCAGATCCGAGCAAATTGTTGCGCTCGTTAGGTGCACGTCCGACGCGCTACGTGACAGTCAATTGGCAACGACTTGATGGATATTTCGCTGGTAATGACAACAAATCAATGCCTTCGTGCGGCCATAAGACAAACAAACGAGCGAACAAACAAACACAAGTGTCGCCACATGCCGCACATAGCGTATGCCACGTGCCATAACTGTGCCACGAGCACACGCACGCACACACGCACACACACGAACCGTGAATCAACGGGCTAGGGGTCGGACGGAGGGACGGGCAGACAGTCAGCGCCATTATTGGAGATCGAAGTGTCCAAGTGCACGCTGTGTCAACATTTGAATGCCACACAGCCGCACAGCAAACATCATAATCGCAGACGGTCGCTGAGGCGTTGCAACGCGCAGTATTTCAATTTCGCCATTGCTTTTTATGTTTATCGCTGGCTCGCTGCTGCGCTGACTATATTAACAGCAACAACATCAGCAAGAACAACATTACAACAACAAACAAAATCAAACAAAAGCAAACAATAATCGGCTCGCTGGACGCACGGCAGCAATAAAACGAAGCGCGCGGCTGAACGGGTCGGAAAGGCTGCGACAGTGGGACGAGACGAGAGGTTACCGTCGACTGAATCAGCGCACTTGTACGCAGGGGCCGATCCGCTTCGTTTAATGCCAATCGCCGCGTGCTGGATCCGAAATTGGAAATGCGCCAATAAATTACAGAAATGAAACGCGTTCGCTGCTCCACCAAATGTACAACGACCGCTGCTGTCTTCATTGTTGGTTGCTTCTGTGCTGTTGATATTGAAATATATTCGGTGACATATTGAAATTGACTGCCCTTTGTAGATTCGATGTTTGCATTTGGTGCAAAATGAAAGCAGGAAAGTTGTAAAACTTGGTTGTTGTTGCCTTTTGAAGTTGGGCATTTTTTGTGTGTGAAAAATTAAACAGAAAATCTTGTAAAATCGAGGCACGGGGCAGCAATTTGCAAAATTTCCAATTAGCCAATTAGAATGTAAAATGAAAAAAGTTGATAGTTGTTAGCTGCGGTGGCGTCGGAAATCATTGCTGCCAACTGACATTGAGTTTGACAAATGTCATAGCTTACTTTTGGCTTTCAACTGGACACAGTTTTTCTAGCAAATCGCACATGCAACATCTCAACATGTCCCAATTTTCATTTGTCGACAAAAAGCTGCCGAGAAAAGTATTGCGAATTTAAGTGATATTAGATATTAGTGAAAGATATTCGCCCACTTGAAACGAAGCAGCCGGACTCCCACACACACACACATGCGCCGGGCTGCCCAAGTCGAGTACAGGACTCACTCGAAGCAGTGATGTTAACTTTTTTTTTGAAAAATCCCTACGCGACTTGAAAAAAATCCCTAGTTTTTCCCTACACTTATTTTCCAAGTATTTTGTAATATTAAAGGTTTTTTTTTAATTTTTTGTGAATAAAAGTCGCAAAAGTAATCGCAAATCGTTAAAATTTTTTTTTTTTACTAATTTGACTCCAAAAATTTTCCATAACCAGGGTTGCTTGAAAATTCCCTACATTAAGTGAATTTAAAAAAATCTGTCCTTTTTCCCTACGCACACAATTTTCGCTAAAATTCCCTACATGTAGGGAATTTTCCTTACAGTTAACATCACTGACTCGAAGACATGTAATTCGTTTTGTTTTGGGCGATTAAGCGTTTAATTTCATTTTCGGGTCGTTTCTCCTCAGCGTTGCGCAGAATCGAATGCGGCAGCAAATCCGAAACGAGTGGCGGGTACTTACAAATATCGCTGGCCACTTGAACAAAGCTGAACATACAACGAATGCTCTGTGCTTTATTATTTTTGATTTCATGCCTGAGTGCGGCTTATTATACCTGGATTTCAATTTTGTTCGTTTGTCGATTTCAAGGCCACCGGTTGACTGCAGATCAAAATTAAATTTATCAACTTTTTGAAGAGAGTTGAAAATTCAATTTTGTGAAACGCCGACCCGGCGTTAGTGTGTCATGTGGTATAAGAGGATAAGATGAATTTTACACAGCAGATGAACGAGTTATTTAGCATCGAATGCTGAAAATGTCCGCAGTTCAGTGAACCACTGCACATCAGCTTAATTGTAATCCGTCCGTGTGGGTAGAGTGCAAATATTTTCCATAAGCCAGGAAAACCTATTTGCATTCGTGGGTGTCACATTTTAAATGCAAGAAAGTTGAACGTCTCATATCGCAGATGTGAATCGGTTGGAAATGCAAATAACTTGTTTGTGTGCTGCTTTCTCGGCGCATTTCTGATAACCCAAGCAAACGGCAACAATAACGACCCTAACGAAGTAAAGTAGCAAAACGCGCCGAAACACGACAGTCGACAGTTGTGACAGCACTCCGAAAACACGTCACTGACATCCGCATTCGAGCGACTGGGTGGGTAACCTACGAATGCTTCAATTTCATGTAATGAGATGTTTTCAGTGCCACCGCAAACACAAACAAGTTTCAAGCGGGGAGGAAAGATTGAAAAAGCTGACAATTGCTCCAGTTTGCACGCATAAATCACCTTTGGGAAAGGCGTTGGCAGATTTAAAACTTAAATTAACCGCACAAGAAGCTGCAAAGCCACTGCACGAACTTGTGTGAACAAAGTAAACAACTCAAACACTCACAAAACAATTGGCGGCAAGTGACAGCGAGCTGAAGGCGACGTTGGCTAAAGTAAACGTCATTTTCATATTTTCGAATTAGTCCTTCTTCGGCAGACATGCTTGGCGTGTCAACCCAGCGAGACAAGAGGTTGTTGCTATTATTGTTGCTCTCACATTCTCTATTAAACATTTAGACAAATTCCCACAAGGCAGTTCGCCCGCGGGCCCGAAGCGAAGAGCCAAATTGAAACTATGTGCTTAGTCTGCGGCAGACGAAAGGCGAAACGGCTTTTTTTGCACACATCGAAGCAGATGCAACTTGACGTGGGTGTGTTTGGGAGTGGGCAGGTGTGTGTGTGTGTGTGCGTGCGTGCTTGTTACTCTGTAAACGATAATCATAATAGATTTGTTTACAGTTTAGGGGCCGAAACGGACAGAATTGCCAGGGCACGGTTCGTAGAAACTTGCGGGTATCCGGTGCGTATGAGCGATATTAACCCAAGCAGAACGCGTTTCGGCGCCGAGAGCGTGAGGGCTTTGAACTGTGGCTGTTTTCGGAATAGGAGCGCTGAGTGGCAGCCTGCCAAAGGGTTAAACTCGGTGGCACATTGCCTTTGGGGGATTTATGATTTCTTTGGCTTTGGGCATGTGTGGGCACGCAGCGACGCGTTGTTTAGAGGCGAGTGGGTGCAGACACAGATTTACGCAGAGACATGCTTAGCGATTTAGAAAAGATGAAAGAGCAGAAAATTCTCGCAACTCTTCGATACTTTTCACTGGTCTGGAAGCAATTAGAAATTGGTTTGGGCGTGGATTCAAAAACCAACTCAACCAGGCGCTGAGTTAGTTTTTCGACAATTGATTTTTTGTCTTGCAAATTTTTACGAGTCATTTGCTGATTGCTTTCTTGGCTTTTTTAGGCACCTATGTGTGTCACTTACAGCGGTTCACGAGTACCGCTTTTGCAAAAAATCAGCACGCTTCCTTCTCCTCTCTCCTTTCTCTCTTTGAACGTCTCTGCACACACGCAGACACGGATGACTGAGCTGTGGAATTTTGCACAGTAATGAAACATGGAAAAGTAAATTGAAATCAATAAATCAGCCTTCTGCGCGTCTGAGGAGCGCAAGGAGCGCGTTGTGGGAATAAATGTTGCTCGTAATTGTGTTTGGGTGAAGGCGGTGTAAGCGGTTTTTTAAGATTTATGTATTCGATCGACATTGTCACGCCCATCCGTCAACTGAGAGACTCTTTACGAAATCTGCTATGATAGATCCACAGTATCCATTTAGATAAGAGTAAATCGATGGCCTTTTATAACACATACATTTTTACCTGACTTGCTTTATGGGTGTTTGCTATGTTTCCTAACCTCTTTCATTTCTTTACAATTTATTTGCAGCTTCCAGAAGCACACAGAATAATAACAGCGCAAGAATAATGACAACACCAATAAAATACTAGCAGAAAGTTAAGAAAGAATTGACTGCAAATCGTTAACAGATTTCGCGAATTGCCCTCGTCCACTCTCCGGTCATAGGGATGGCACAATGCACCTTTCATTTCAATTTTGGCGCGCCCCGGCCATCACTTGCAACGCGGGCAACAACAAAAGCCAGAACAAGTGCAGCATAGACATTGCGCGCGCCACTCAATTGAGCAAATTATTACTCGTGCGTTCGCTTGATAAATGCCGGCGGGGCGGTGACGCAGCAAGTCGACCTGCACGTGGCAAAAGGCAAACCCATCACAGCGAAACAGACAAATTATTGCAGCAGAGTGCACAGCACTGGCAGCAGCAGCGAGACTCGAAGACGAAGCCAAAAACACTGACACAGCGGTTGAGCCAGAAACAAGCACGCAAGATGAATCCACCCTCGTATGAAACCACAACGATGGCGCCGGCAATGTTGCCCACAGCCGTAGCCTTCGCTCCAATGGCAGCGCTTTGGCGTACAGCAACAACGACCATTGCAGCACCAACGGCCCCCTCGCCGAGCAGCTGGGTGCAAGATGAGCGGCAGTTGGCGGGCGGCTCGTCAATCGACTTCGACGCACTCAATCAACCAGCTGGTGGCCATTTCAGTTCTTTTGTACCTGCAATATCGCACGTCATCTTAGCGCCAACGATCGTTCCCGACGCGGCCACGTCGCTGATGACGTCGCTGTCGGCGTCCGACATGCAGCCGACAGTAATGGCGCACAATGTGACAGCGAGTGAAGCGGCCGCCACTGCCGCTGACGGTGGCAGTGGAGTGAGTGTGGTTGGTAGTGCATCGGCGACGGCTGCGGGCGGAGCAGGTGTGACTGGCGCTGCTGGTGCGGCTGGTGAAAATCTCAACTCATTTTACTTTTACGAGGTAAGTGATGGGAGGAAGGCAATTAATATTTTTGAATGTACTTTTAAGCGGTGCATCATTTGCTTTGACCTGTCTCGACTCGCCGAAAAGTATGCAAAACAATGCGCATCACATTTCAAATAAATCACAAGCCCTCTCCTTCCTTTCCCTTCCAGCTCTGTGCTCCCTTTGCACTAAGTCTCCGTGCAGACGTTAAGAGGCCAAGCTTCAACTTGAACTCTTGTTAGACACATTTCGCTGACGCTTGCGGATGTGGCAATGAAGGGAAGACAGGGAGGGGTACAGCGTCGAAGCAGAAGGGTCCCGCAAGGTCGGCGCCTCGTTGGGGTCGCTGTCTGGTTAACAAGCGCTGGCCGTGCATTCCCCAAGCGAGTCATTGCTTCAGCGCAAACTGCGGCATGAAGCCGTCTGCGCGCTTTCTCCGCCGTCTGCGCCTGGAAACGCACTTAAAACTTTAAACTGTTGATGCGTAGCAGAAATATTTAATGAAGCGAACGTTTAATTGAGCACCGCCGAGACAGCCGAGCAGGCAGCAGACGAACATGTTGCGCCGCACCCATATGCCGCTCGCACCGGAAGCTGCCAAGGCCAACGTCATGCAACAGCGCAGGCAGTGCTCGTCAAAGTCAAAGTTAAAGTTAAACAACGAAATTTGCAAACTCGCATTGGCGCTCGTCGCTTATTCATGTCGCCCGAGCATTTCAATGAACCCGCCGAGGTCGGCGCAGCTGCAGGACGCGCCGAGCTCGCCCCTCCCCCCGTTGCGGTTTAACTCTTTTTGTGTTTCGGGTGCGTCTGTGCTGCTGCAGATTTCAATCGGTACGAAATTATCTCAGACAGCAGCACGAAGCGAAAATGCCAGCTGCGCAAAGTGGCAATTGGCAATCGCTGTTTGCGGCGAGCGCGGGCGCGGAGTATCATTGCGCATTCGATTAGGATGCCCGCAACGAGTTCGAATGCAAAGTCGGCAGAGATGAGTGCTGCCCAAAAAACCAGCAGCAGCTGCCGAATGGAGGTTGCATACCACAACAACTAAAATCCATCCAGCTAGGACATCTACATATATGAAGTCAAAATGAAATCGAAGGAAGCCAATTCGAGGCAACTCGCAAAGTGGCTAAAATATGTAACGACAACAACAATGTGCAGAATAAGAAATCAGCGAATGGGAATGGGGTGGACTTTGCTGTCTTTTCAAATTGCCATTGAAATTGTCAAAATGTCTTTTCAAATTTGTTGTTGAAAATACCGCAGCCCACAATTGGCATTTCTGGGTGCATTTTGATGAAATTGCAAACATTGTCAGACTTCCATTAGTGATTCTACCTCAACTGTGGCAGATGGCGCTGCTGTTGTCATTATAATATAGAAGATTTTTTAATGGCCGACGCGAAATTTGTTCAGTCTTAATCGTGACTGCGCTTAGAACTGAATTTCTAATTCAATCTTAAATGTTTTGGTTACTGACAGTTGTTAACTCAGCCCTTCCGCTACTACTGATGTTCTCTATCGGATACATGACTGGTTTATAGATATATACATTACATGTTCATGTGCCTATATATTTTTATTTATTTATTTATATAAGATAGATTACCTTAAAGCCCAAACTCCATAAAGCGCGTTTCAAGCGTATCGTCGTTTTTCGCGTTTCCCGCGTTTCGACAAAAAGTAGAATCAGTGTGTTTATAAGAAGCAGACTCCATGACTTGACGTCGATACGCCCGAAACGCGTCAAAAGTTGAACTATTTTCAACTTTCTCACGCGTTTCGCGCTTAACGACGTCAAACAGCTGACAGAGCTCCTAAAGATGTCATAAATTATGTTGTTAAATGGTAATGCCGATAACAAAATTGTGTTATCGCAAAAATCGAATGCATTTTTTTTACACGAAAGCTATTAAATACATTTAAGAAACATTTGAAATTCAATATTTTAACATAAAATGTGGAGATATTCCTAAAAATTAGCATAATTCTTTGACAGGCGAAACTTAGTCTTCGCTGTATTGGAAATTCGATAGCTTATTCGGTGTATATCGAATTTTGCTCATTCCTGTGTTACAAATTGAATTCAACTGAATCTTTTCTTTTATTTTTTGCAATGCTCGATATGCATTTATTGTGTTTAAAATGAAATCAGTAAATTCTATAAAGTCTATAACGTCGTATAGCAATTTCATTTCGTTCTTTTTCACAATTCACAACGAAATCAATCAGCAGTTTGCCAATTAAAAATTAGCATCAGCTGACGTAAGAAGAAGAAGCTGACGCGTGAAACGCATATTATGGAGCATACAACATTGCAACGCGATTAACGCGTGAAACGCCATAACGTGACAAACCCTGAACGCCTGAAACGCGCTTCATGGAGTTTGACCTTAATGCTAATGAAGAGAGGAAAGATAACACTAGTTTTATTTTATACCTGACTTGTGGAATAGATCAGTAAAATACAAATATTGAATTCATAAATACAAAGTAAATTAAATATGAAGACACCATGTGTCTTTAAATTGTAGTCTACATCTATATACTCTCATCGTGTGTGGGAGTATTTTAAAAGTGTGGTTTTGGTTGAGAATGCGGCGGCAGTGAATTCCAGAGACGCATTGTTGAGACGTATAGCAAAACATTCTCAATAATAATGAATCATAAATAATAATTCAATAATTTGCTTATTTAAGCCACATACCTCTCTAAAGAAATTTGTATTTTGTGTAGAACTTTGCAAATCTAAACCGAAATCCAAATTGGCGCCTAAGTAGACGCTCAACGACATTTGATGTTATTTGTGGCCATCCATTGCCGACACGTCTCCCCAAAGATTAGGCAATCAGTCACAAATGACAATTCAGGACAGCTTAAGGCGTTTATATGTGTATTAGCTTGTTTACCAGTTTGCCGTCGACAGACAAACACATCAACACTCAAACAAACAACCGAAAACACTCACATCCCAGACCGACGAACGCATAAAGGCCTAAGGAACGTAAACCGATTTCCGAGCCCTGCACAACTAACTCGCTTCACGGACAGTGAACAAGTGGCCGCAAAAAATGGCCTTTTGGAATTTCTGCTTACACGATGATGTCCCAAAAACAGCCGCTTTGCTTCATCGTTGCTCCAGCGCCTGGCGACACGTACGGCTCCCCAGCTGCGATGCCGGCTTTATCAATTCAGCACGATCCAGCCTGCGCCTATGTCCGTTTGTATGCGTTTTGACATGTGCGTGTGTGCGTCGAGTTTAAAAGAACCGCCATAAATTTTATTTACTTGTATGCGCAGCACAAGCAACACCAAACACCAAATCGAACACCAAACAATAACAACAACAGCCAATTGTTGTGCGGGAGCGTTCAGGAGGCAGGGGCAGGTGGGGCAGCGAAAAGGTGGCGCAGTTGCTGGCAAATTAGTTTGGCTGGCAGCTGCGACGATTCTCACATACACCCACACACATACACGTGCTATAAATAACAAGAAAGTAACCGCAATCGCCACAACAGCGCTGCGGCGTATCGCCCTATCTGCGAGCAATCTGGGTGTTGAATTGTTCCGCGCAACGCAAGTGCGCCTGCTGGCTGCTTGAAATATGGCGCAATGCGGGAAAACTGATGGCGGTGGAAAAACATTTATTAGGGAAACTTATGTCTATCATCTGAACCGTTGACGACGCAATGAGCAGCGCAGATAATGCCGCCTGCAGCGTTTTATAAAGGCGGCTTGTGTGAGAACGCTGCTGAGGAATTGCGACAAACTCGACCTAATAGAAGCTGATATTAAAATCCGCGGACAATTGCTACAAGTGGGTGCAAGAAGCTAAAAAAGGCAAATAAGTTGCAGTTCCCAAACATTCGAATATTTGTGGGAAGTTTCAATTTTCCACGAACTCTACTCAGAATTTTAAATAGCGTTTTGGATACAACTCTTAATTGGTTTAACTACCTTCTTACTGTTTTTCTTTTTTAAACTAATTTGTTTAATTAAACTGTTCTCATACTTTTGTGATTGCTTATCGTTGTATTTATACCAATTTGAGTCATGTTAAATATGTTTTTAGCTAAGCTCTATTTAAATATCGGCGACTCATTGTCGCTGAAACTCACACCTGATGAATCATGTAAATCATAATCAGAACTTTTAATTAAATCCGAACATTCCATCCAGATTTATTTCACCCATTTGAATAATCTCATATAACCCACTGGCGTTTTCGCAACATATTCCCATTCTCGAATTTATTGCTGGCAAATATTTGCCTGTTTTATGTGTTTTGGGAATAGTTGCAAGCGTGTGCTTATCTGCTCAGCCAGTCATCGCAGAAGTATAGTTCGTCATGGCAACAAACGGAAAGAGCAAACACAAAGACACACTTGCGTCGCGTTGGTGGCGGCAATGACAAACGGACAAAGGATTCGACAGCGCCAGGATATGCATTCACACAGCAAACACCAAGTGAGAAGAGCTGCCCAAGTGGAAGTGGCAGGAAGTAAGACGAAAGGGATTCATGCCGCTCACACAGACGCCGGAGTCGTCTGGCATCCAGTCTTTTGGAATGTCGCACAACAACGGCAAAAGGAAAAGCGATTAGTTTTCGTTTTCGTTTTCAACGCATTGCTTGATAAGGGACATAAACTTAAGCAGCCCAATGCGAAATCACATCACTGCGATAGCGAAATGGTCGCACTTGTTGTATTGGCAGAACAACAACAACAACCAGCACCTTTTATGTGCACGCAAACGCACTCAGTCGCCCATTGAGAAGCTTCGGCGTGCAACGATGCTTAAGATACGAAGTACAGTGGCTTCGGAATTCCAAATCACCAAGTTCTGGTTTTTTCAGTCCAGTTTCAAATTTTGCAGTCCCCTAACCAATAAATGGAATTTCGAAGCAAACAGAACAATTTTGAATGTTTCCAAAGCAGAGCTAAGTAAGAGAAATCGGGAATTGGAAATAGCTTCCCGAACTTTAAAGCCCTGACATACGCGTTCAGTGGAAAATTACCGATTCGGAAGATTGATTCTTGTGGCTCGTGTAATTTGATCCTATTCCCCTGCGTCTTTGCATTCTTGGCTGATGGCTGTGTATGGCAGTAAAACGACACAAACAAGAAGCGGTGCCATAAAATAGAATACAAAATTTCTGGCAATATTAAAGAAGCACGAAAAGGCAAAGAAAGAGGACACAAGGCGGTCAGCGTCTAAAACGGTCACCAGACGACGCGTTAAAGATCAACGAGAGAACGGCAGCAGAAAATTTATGAGCTGTCATCATCTCGAATCAGCGCTAAAGTGCCTTCGGCGCACCGGTTGGCACCTTGGGATGTTTGATGTGGCACACTGCACGCACGCTGACGAATGGCCGCATGACTGGCTGCATGCGAGCTGCTCGCACATTGCGAATTGCCTAAAATTGCGATGGTGGCTCTAGCGTCTGACGCACAGCCACCACTACCATTGTCGAAACGCAACTCGAAAACAACGAAATTGCAGGATAACCATGAATGTCGTCGGCGTTGTTTCATTAGCAGCAATGACACCGACAGCATGACTTCGTTTGTCGAAAGACACGTTTGCTGCTTGCCACATGTCATCACATCCACAAGTGGTAATTGTTTCTATGCTGTAATGAAGTAATTGCCACACAAACACGCACTCCCACAAACACACCGCACTGAAACGTGGTTAATTATGAATTTTTCGTTAATTGGATTTCTTCAGTCGTTTGTGGTGCTGGCGCCCACTTTCAGGTTTTCTCTTGACTCCTCACGTGCTGGATTCGCATTTACATTGTAGACTTTCTGCTTTTCTTCTCTGTGCATACCGATTTCTTCTCCAATGGCTGAAGGTGGTTTTCCTGTCTTAGCCTCTTCGTCTGTGTCAGAACATCGTAAATTCAGAAATACTGGAAACTTAATGTTCAATAAGTGTTCACGATCTATCAGAAAAACTTGGTTGGCCGCTGTCTGCACCCACACTTGAGCAAGTTTTAATCAAGGAAAGAAATGTTTTATTTTAAGAAAAGTGCAACATTCGCCAAATGCATTTTGACCTTTAAAAACCTTTAAGACATAACCTTAGTCCCAGCAGAAAGCGGAACAGGCCGCCAGCACGAGGCAGCAGAAATGTTTCCAAACTACTCTCGTATACCCCCCACTCCAAGTGATTGTTGAAGCGAGAGCACAAGGCAGAGCACTCGTAAGGAAGCGAGCAGCCGCTGGGATTAATTTCGTGTGAATTTCCATAATGTGCTGCATCAGCAACGCGCGCTGCACACTCGGCCGACTCCACTCGGTGCTGTGTAGTTTTCAAGCACATTCGTACAACAGCATTAGGAGCAACGCAGCTCCTTGACCTGTACGCGTCCAAAGGAACGCGCCAAGGAATCAAGTCCTTAAGTGACTTTAAAGCTTTCAAATACCAAAGTAAATGCCGCCTTGCGACTGCCAAAAGTGGGTCATTTACAGTATGCAAAGCGTATTCATTGTAATTAAATATGCAACAATGGCAACGAACTGAAAGCTCTACTTAATGTGTAGTCAATGTCTTTTAAATTTTTTCTCAAACTCGCAGCCGCTTCCGCTTTGCACAATAACAAATTCATTACATTTGCCTACAAATGTATGCAAAATATGTGTATTTCTTAAACCTTTTCAACGTGCCCGTATCTTTGTATATTTCTTGCTGATTCTTCATTCCCTTTGTAGCCTTTGACAGCTGGGGTCGGCTACAATTCCGAATGGACAACGAATAAATAGGAAGAGAATTCACTTATTTCTGCACAACAAATGCGACATTTCAACTCACATTTTAAAGCTATTGTTATGGGCAAAGGATGAGGGTTCGTTGTTGTTTGGTTTTGTATACGAAAATTTGGAGAAAATGCAGGATCAACTTGAAAGAAAGTAGATTGATTCCCATTTCTCAAATGAAATGTAAGGCGATTTTTTATTTAATTGTATGTTTATTTGCACTTTTTGTGACTGATTTGAATACATTTGCAACAAATTGCTCAGTAATGTTTACCGTACGTCCGGTGCTTGCCTCAACGTCTGAAACTAAACATTGTTGTCTCAAATAAAGTGAACTGACACACACCAGGTCCATCAGGAGCTGTCGACCTACTTTCTTGCCTTCAACTTCAGCAGCCTTCGTCATCCATCCCACTTTCTTTCTCAGTACAGTGCAACTTCTGCACAACCACCCGCTGTGCTGTTTCGGCCGCACCAACTGAATTCGCCTTAAGCACTCCTTGGCTGCCAGGAGAAGTCAGCATTGCACTTGCGCCCAGACTGACAGCGCTCGCTTCATTGCTTTCACACTGGCGAAATGTCCGCGCTTGATTGCAACTTAATTGGACAACTGACTGATGTGTGGTGGCAGATGTCAGTGCGGACTCGCTTCCAACTGCGCTAATGCATTGCCAACTTTTGTTGCATATCCGAGCGAGTACAACTTCTGAGTATGCAAAACTCCCTTTGGCAAAACTTTCAACAATCGCAGCTACAGCAAAATATAAATGAACTCATGTTCGAATTTATTGAGTAGCAGGAATTTGGCAATAATGGGCAATGGAAACTGCCACTGTAAACGTGGCGCGTGCAAAAATTAACAGCAATCCCAAACGCCTTCAAATGGCATTTATTTGCACACTTGCACACAAAAAGGCTGTTAAATTGTCGGCAATTAATTTCGTTGTACGCAAACCATTTCGGAAATTGTAAATAAACCCATATGAGCCGCAGACGTGCAGCGCACAATTCTGTCTTGCGCCCACTCCACCCGAACATCTCTCCTCCCAACACAACAGTTATTTATGTAATAAATTTGATTGGATCGGTAGGAGTGGGACTGATTGGCCGGAATTCTGCTGGAATTGGTTTGCCACGTATTCAAAATTCATTCCACATTTTGCCACATTTCTGGCACTTGCAGCAACTCGTGACGCAACCGTTTCTTATGCCTTTGCACACCTAACAGTAAATGTCTGTCAGTAAACGGTTAATGGAATTCGGTGTCCGCAAAGCGACAGGCAGACAACGTAGGCGTTCAGTCACAGATACAGTGGCGTAACTAAACCGATTTTTCTTTGGTGTTAATATTAAAATTTTAATTTTTATAAAAGTAAGATTTGTAATATTTTTCTCTGAGTGCAGACTCACAGCTCGTGGTGCGGGAAAATGGCCGTGAAATTTCAATGCCGCGTCGTAAGTCTTCACACAAATTCACATAAACACCGAAAATGTTCACGATGAAAAAATCCACACACGCGGCCTTGCAATAAATTATACTCTCACAAATCGCGAGTTATGTTAGTGATAACACCAAACTAGCTTCCAAAATAATCATAAAAGATCGAAAGATTCAGTTTTCCTTTCCAAGATCGCTTCAGAGGCTTCACGCCAATACAATTTCTTGCTTTCTTTTTCGGTCTTTTCAGTGTAGACTTTATTCTACAAAGTGATAAATCCGCCAGATTTAGAAGCGGGCCGTCGCTAGTCAAAAAAAAAACACACAGAAAATAAATAAATATATCCATTTACAAATCGTCCACAATACTTAATCGATTAGCGTTGGCGTCAGCTATGAGATTAAAATATTCCTGCCCCGAATTCACAAGCGTTATCGATAATAAACACGGCGATAGTGACACCTCTCAGCACGCCACGTCTTCCACCCGCCCGACGTCCGTTTTAGCAGCCACAGAAGCAACAAATAAATTCGAAAATTATTCCACTCGATTGGCCGAGAGGGCAGCAGTCGTGCTCGGGGGCTTCGCTGGAGCAGAGAATAATGGCAAATAAATTCCTAATGGAAACCAAATGCACACACACACACACATACAACCACCTCCACAGCCCACACTTGTAACTTAATTGATTTGTATTTGTTTAGTCGGATTGCTCTTGGTTGCTGTTGCTGTTTCGGTTGCTGCCATCGTTGGTCCTCCAATATTTAAATCCGCACCAAACAAATCTCTGTGCAAATATTGGGCGAGAACGTATGTGTGTGTGTTTGGGTATTACAACTACTCCTCGAAATGCTGAGCTTAGTTGGGCGTGTGTGAGTGTGTTTTCGCGCCGGAAGGTTATGTCTTACGACAGCAATAACAACAAAATCAACAACGCACTCTAATGTGTTTATTTGTTTACTTGTATTGAGGCCAAGCCACGCACTCTCGCACTCGCAGACGATGTGCAGTTGTATTGTCGTGTCTGCTGCTGCTGCCACTTTCAATGGAATGCAATGAAACGAAGCAGACATAAAATTATGAGTCCCAAACGGCATGACTCGAGCTAACTCACTCGCCGCGCAGCGCTTCCGTTTCCGCTTCCGCTGCCTCGCCGCTTCGTTTCAGCTGTTTGCGCTGTTTCTGTGCGCTGGAAAGAATGACATGCGTGTAATATTGATTACAAGGATTATTTGCAATTCGATCATATCATCCGCGTTGGCCGCTGCACACCCGCCCGTCTTCTCACTCGCTCGCTTTTATTGTTTTGTGCAAAACATTTGCGTTGTGTCACACGCATCTCGCCAGCTGCCGCGTTGGCAATTGCGGATTACCGAGGGTGCGGCAAACGGCTGCGTAAGTTTCAAATATCCAAACAACAGCAGCAGCAAAACAACAAATCAAATCACGCAAAACAACAACAATGCCATCGTAGCACAGCCAAGAAGATGAGTCAACACAGTTGAAGGATATCTGCAACTTTAATGCGGCGAATGTGCCGCTGCTTCTAATTGTTGTCGTAAATTAAATGCGCAAAGAAATAAACAGCATACATACTCGCATACATACGGCATACAAATAAATAAATGTCGTTTGACCCACATTCGCTGAAGCGATATTTGAGGATTTACTGCAAGCAATAATTCTCATATTGAGTTTTGCCGCACGGGTAAATCGTGACGACGGCCGAAAGAGTTTTGCTTGCTGCGCATAAATCAACTAAAAATTTTCGCAAACACGCGCTGGCCTACTTAGTTGCTGCATTGATGATCAAAGCGTTGCTGAATAACTTCAATCGATTAAAAATGCTCAGCTACTTCTAGTGTTTGCTCAAAAGTTGGCAGCAAAAGAGTGCCTGGGTCTGTCCTTTTGTGTGGCCTGAATTTGGGATGCTTCTTGTTGTTCAAATCAATGTGATTAGGTTCCGATTAAGCTGGGCAATGCCTACGCACTTGCCAAACCATTTTTTTGAAACCACATATGTTCTCACTGAAACCGACTCGTGCGCACAGGGGCGTAGCCTAGGGAGGGGTTTTGGGTGTCAGAACCCCCTATAGCCTATAATTTGTCAACATTTTCAATGACTAAGCATCGCATGTACGTTTCTACATTAGCAAAAAGGTCTTTTCGTCTTTAAACATTTAAAACATGGTAACAAAACATTTTTTTGGGACAACTATTTTTTTTAATAGTCCCGATTAGGCTCAATACAGAGATATGTATGATCTAAAAACTTGTATAAAGAGTAGTTTATTTCGTCAACCGTAGAGTAGTTTATGTCCTTCAGGATGTCGATACAAGCCTTTTGGATGGTTTCTACGTTCTCAAAACACTTTTTTTCAATCTCAAATGCTTTTCTTAAAAAAGGTGAAAGTCGCATGTTACCGCATGAGGTGAAAACGAGGTGTGGTTGATGGTTAAAATTCGACTTTTAGTAAAAAAAAAATTCAAAACAAGTGTCGATCAATGAGATGGCATCCTTCGATAGCCAACTGTTCAGTTAAAATGCTATTGGTAAATTTATGCTATTGAGATGCTTAACCTTCGCCTTACCAAAGACACAACTCAAAATTTTTGATTTTTCAGGAAACGCAAATAACTGTTTTTGACCTAAATAAACATTTTTTTTAAATAACGTATAGACTGTTCAGTAGAAAATCCTTACAGATTATGCTTTAGGATAAGTTACAAGAATTTTTTTTATTTTACACTAGAAAATCCAAAATTTTGAGTTGTGACTGTTTTGATGATATTTTAATTCAATAATTACGGTATTGTTTCAAGTTATGGTGTTGTTTCAGTTAGCTAACACGTTGGTCATCATTTATGTCCTGACAATCATTTTTAAATCGCGTTTACCCACTTATGAACTCCATCACGGTAAAAACAATCATCACCATAAACTTGGTTCATCAATTTAAATGCTTCGGTTAAAGTTGAAACATTTTTGAAACAAAAGTTAATATTGGGTCTTAGTTCAATGCTTCTTTTTGTACGATGATATAAACATACTTTCACTTCAGATGTCAGTATCCAGTGCACCAAATTTGATGAAATGAAAGTTACATAAGGCACCACAAAATGCCCAATTTGGAAAGTGCAGTTTACTTTAAAAAAACACGTAATACTAAACTGGCAAAAAAAAGTAAAGCCCCCCAAGACCAAGTTTGACTACGCCCTTGCGTGAGCACATAGCAGTTTTGGTCCTTAGGTCTGTTCTTGTCCTGCAACGGCAGCTCGGAGATGTGGCAACGCTGCTTTGCAATTTAACGCTACAGCGGCTAGTTGTGCATGTAGCATGCTGCATGCAACATGCGTGCAGAGTGCAACGAGTCGCAAGAATTAAATAACTTAACATCTTCATCACCAGCTTTCAACTTTCAGCACACACACGCACATTCCACACTCAAGGTCAGGTAAATCGGGGCACGATTGGCCTATGTTTTCATTAGTTGCTGTGCAGATGTCATATTTATGTAATATTTGTATATATGTTCATAGTTGAAATGTTTGTCGAAGTCACTGGCACAAGCAAAACTATCGGACAGATAGTGTCCCACAGCTGCTTTGACCGCTCTTGCCTGCTAAATACCAACAGTGTCATATAGCAATTTCCATTTTAATGACCTCATCCGGTCAGCATTTGAAGAGGCGAAACATTTGTGTGCTTGTTCTTGTTGTTTGAATGTTCTGCATTTTAATTGAAATCAACATAAATAGCATAAATAACAGTAAGGGGACCGCCGACAACATAAATAACAACGCAAATAAGAGTTAAAAGGTCTTCATAAAGTTGGGAAAGCAACAATTTCTCTGCCGGCATACCAACAACGTACCGACCGGACCAAATAAAAAAACGGCCAAATGGTACGAAAGTGCGGAGTACGGTGCAATCAGGCAGAAAGGTCAAACACACCAAAACGGCCCGAGCTTAGAAAATAATCCAATTATGCGCCGTTAATGTGTTAAAATAAGAAATTAACGACAGAGGAGCAAAGGGCCCGGCAAACCGCCATGGAACGAGTGGAATGTAAACTGAAAGATCATAGAAAATGGCCGCCACTCGGCAGAGCTGTGCGCTGGCTGGCGTCGGAGAAAAGAGTGCCAATATTTTTCTCTTTGCTTGGACTTTTGCGTGCTTGTGACTTTTATGCGCTAAAATAGGATGCGTTGGGTTCGTGGTAAACAAAAAGGTTATTAAAAATAATTACAACCACTGCGAGAACGGCGGCAGCGGTCGCAATTATGGCCACGAAAAACAACAATAAGAAGACAGTAGAACGAATCAGCATTAGTCAGGGTTGCTGGGCCCCCATCAATGCCACCAAAAAATGTCAATCAATGTGCGGGCACCGCGCTCACTTTTGTCAGGATCAATAATTCGTGTAGTGCCCTCGGGACCAGTGCAATTGGCAACGGCTGACTGGGCAGCGATCCAGTTGTTGGCGCCTGTTACAGAAAATCAAGCGCACAAAATAAACGCCTTCGAACAGCCAAGGCAAATGCGATTACTGTTAATTAGATAAGAAGCTGTCTGCTCTCAATTCCACCCGCCCTCGCTTGGTGGCAGACGCCCGCAACAATAACAGAACGACCACCAGCACACTTTGTCGCACCAGTTTGCTTTGTCTTTGTTTTCGTGTTCGTTTCCACATTTCTGAGTTGCGAAAACATATCGCTGATTGGTGCCCGAAAACTTCGGCATTCACTCTGCATGCGGCGTGGAGCTTCTCCCTGCGGTTTGGCCCATAATTACCCCTTATGTACTGTTGTTGTTGTTGTTGTTGTCGTTGTCATCGTTTTTATCGTTGGCATTGTCGTTCATTTTCACGTTGCTGCTTTTATTGTTATGTATTTTTTTTTTTGGCTCTGCGTTGCGTGTTGACAACATCACCAAAAAACAATATGCCACCAAATTTTCTACAGATTCCAGTCACCCGCCAACACGCTCTGCTGCGCTCCTTCACTGCAGCCCACTTTGCGCTAATGTACTCCCAGCGCACAATGCCAACTGCCGCTGTGCGGTTTTCGGTTGCGGCGGTGGCGGCTTTGTGTGCGTTCGTCCCTGTCCCAGTCGCTGTTCCTGTCCGTCCTGCCGCTGTTGCCTTTTGTCTCGCCACTACGCCAATGTACCTTAATTTATTGCCAACACGTTGACAGCAATTTCACCTCATTCACTCTGACTCCCTCAGCGGCTGCCGATCCAATCTTTGTGCGTCTGGCGTTCTGCGTGCCGTTTTCTCGCCTAAGCCATTTCGTGTTTGGAATTTATTTTTGAATTATTTACCAATGACGCTTAAAACTGTCTGCATATTTATTTACTTATTTATTTATACAAACAAGCACGAACACGACAGTGGTTTGTGCGCAAACTTTCTGACGATTATTGCCAGTTGTTAATGGCCCGGCGGCCGATAAGTGAGTAAGTTGTAGTGCATGGAGTTGCTTTGGTTGGTCGTGTTGGAACTGCGGGATGTGGACTTAATTCCTGATGCGTAAATTTTCTGATTCTATCACGCGGACGAAGCTATTTGGAAGTTACGAAAAATGTATCAAATGGCACTATTCCTTTAAGGATATCCAACACCGAAATATTGTGAATTATGCTGCAAGACCAACCTCGGAGGGCTCTACGGAAAAGTATTGCTTTCGTGTCTGTATTCACTTTTCAGAATCAAATCAAAACTCTCCACTGAACTACTGCACTCTTAACCAGTTTTTGAATGGGAAAATGTGCAAGCAATTTATTTCGTGTAACACGGGCGTGCTCCCAAATTTGTACAGCAACAACAAATTGAATTAAACTCCCCATCACCACTGTGCCACCGTCCACAGGCCAATAACATCGGTGTCATCGGCCTGAGGAAGCGGTCGGGCCGGCAGCTTAATCCCAGTGGCATTCGGCAATTCACTTAACTCTGCTATGGTCTGCTCTCCCCCTCCACCCGCCATTCTTCGTTGCTGGTGCTCGTGATTCTGTCGGCCGTGTTGCGCCGCTGGTTCGCCGTTTTGTTGGGTTGATCTATTTACTTACCAAGGCAAACCTGCAGTGGAACATGCTTCGCTTGTTGTTCTTTACTTTCTTTACTTAATTTGTGTTGTTGTTGCATGCACTTACGCAACTTTATCATAATTTCAAAAGTTTTCGTGCGACAGCAAAACGTACTAACAACAACAACAACAGCAACAACCCAAACAAAAAGTAGCGCCAAACTTTGCTGACAACACACGAGGCTCCCCACCTCCATCGCGGTCGCACTATCTGAATTACAGTTGCCGTTACATACTGCCGGCGCAATAACAAAAACCTAAAATTTATGCGCAATAGACACTCGTGTTGCAAAACCAACAAACAACTACCAAACGACTGCAACAATAGCAACAAAACAACAACAAGCAGCAAAACGATGTCTGCCAGAGCAAACAGCAAATGTCAATAAAGGGAAAAGACACGCGACAAAGAACAACACACGCCTAGTCTAACAAGGTTAGAAAAACCAACAACAATGCAGGAGAGCAACATTGACAATCCAGTGCGTTTACATAGCAGCAACAACAATTTAATGTGCGGGTGCGCACATTTCATATGTAAACAAGTTTTGCTTTTTACGTTAAGTCAAATCAAATCGAGGCAACCCCAAAGTTGGATGGCAAAAATTGAAGCAGTGCCACCGGAAGTCCGTGTAGACAGTTGACCGAAAGCGCCATGAAGCCTGCGGGGCTGCGGGTCAGGGGCGGTAATCACGCGATTTATATGTCGGAATGACAGCTTCGCCAGCAGCGATAAGGAAACGGGCCGAAATGTATAAATGCGCAAATAAGCGGAATGTATAAAATAAAGCAACAACAACGAGCCAAATAAAGGTCGCCGTAAATTTGGGAAATTTGCGAAGGAATTTGATGCGGCGCCATCGGCGGTGACTTATTTTTACAGCAAACTTATTACCAGCGCGCTCACTTGTGCATCCGGCTTAGTGGCCGTGGGTGGGTTGTTTTGTGTTGTATTGCTGCCGGCGGCTGAACGCAGCGCCAACGAAGTTTGACTTGACATAGTTCAAAGTGAAAAGTTGAACGCACTTAACAGTGCTCGCAAAATGCTCTTCATGCAAGATGAAGAAGAAGCAAAGGAGAAAGGAAAGAAGAGACCAGCCGACAGTGGCGCAAAATTTGGCAAGAAAACATTGTTGACGTTGATGAATCCGGCTATGGCAAAGTCGTCAACCGTGATGAAATGTTATGATGATGATGATGATGATTTATTCAAAGGCTGTTTTTATCAGCGGACTGTAAACGACGTTTGTAATACAATATGCGGCATTTGGACTGCAGTACCCGCGACTACAACGGCCAGCAAAATATTAGCTGCGAGTACTGAAAGGCACTTACCAACAACGCCATCCTTACGCAGCAATTAAACACTCAGTCGAAAACACTTGAACCAAATATATTCAAAAACCTTTAAATTTTCACCCCACTTGAGTAAAGAATTTCTTTATTGGCGCAATTAAGCAGCAGCTCGCACCCCGCTTCTGTTGTCGCCTTCTGTAGCTGCCACATTGGACATGCTGCGAGTGTTGCTGCTGCGGATGGCAGACGTTGCAAGCATTTAACACGCTGATGCGCACACTGACACTTACTGCGTCGCACCGCAGCCTCTCCGCTCCGCGCAATGGAGCTTCGTAGGCGCCCCTTCTCGCGCGAAATCCTTATTGCATTAAGCAGCAACAACGAGCACAACAACTGGAGCACAGCAATGACACTCGCGCGGCTAACAAGCAGCAGCAACACATCCTTGCTGGGGGTGCAAGCAACACGTCACGCTTGTTGCATGACTTAAATGGTGTTGCAAATTGTATTGTTGCCGCATTGTTCGCATTTAACTTGTACACGTGGCGCCGACAACGATAGCAGCTGCAGAAACAACAAATGTGTAGCTTATGACGCACGTGCGTCGGCAATTCCATTTGAATAGCATAAAAATAAACTGTCAGGGGCAGCAATTCACCTCGCCCACCCCACTCGCAAAAAGTTTCTACATAAATATGAAATTACCCAAGGCCCACTTTTTGTGATATCCGCCTTTTGTGCAGCTCAATTCTGCCGCTCAACAAATTATATTTTCCACATATTTCATTTCTACATATTTCAAGTGTGTGTCGCAAGATTTTGGAAATCAATAAACTGAAATAAAAAAGCCAACTGTTTTGCTGCGGGTTATTACTTGAATAAACTAATATTTTTCTTTTACTAAAACACGCTTCACGAATTGGCGGCCAATATGGCTGCCCTACATATTTTCGCTCGCTTGACTCCGAGCAAATCGATTGATGCTCTTATAATCGAATCTAAACTTCTATGAGTTGCAAAAGTTAACCAAATCGATAAATAAACGAAAGTTCCGGGCGCCAAAAACGGCACAACGAGATACAAA
The DNA here is from genome assembly GCA_963971225.1 of Melieria omissa. Taxonomy (NCBI): domain Eukaryota; kingdom Metazoa; phylum Arthropoda; class Insecta; order Diptera; family Ulidiidae; genus Melieria; species Melieria omissa. The sequence continues at coordinate 57,212,320 of OZ020267.1, read as the reverse complement.
TTACACTAAAGATGATAAAATTACCAACCCAACAGTTACCTCCTCACCCACTGGACTGCTGCGCAGCCATGTGGCTGGATGGCATCAATGCAGTGGCGTAGTCACATGCAGAGTCAAATGCGGACAGCGGCAGCAGCAACCGCCTGCAGCACAGTCGCATTAATCAAAATCAGGTTGGCAGTACTTTCGTTTGCACCTCTCTTTCCCCTGCAGCAGCGTAAAGTCGATGCGTCGATTGCCATAACGCAGGCACCACTGTGCGCAGCGCAAAACCTGGGCGTCATTTAGTCGGGGGGAAAATTGAAAAAAATTAAAGAATCGGTCAAATTGCCATCGAAGGCGCGTGGCGTTTATGCGTTTCATTGCCAACAACGCTCCCACGTTTCCTCCCCAACGATTCATTATCAGCAGCAGCAACGACAATTCCAGTTGTTCAGCATTTCTTATCACCGCCATTGACTTTCGTCATTTTCGTAGCTGTCGTGTCTGTCAGTGATAAGACAGCGCACTCATCGTCGCGACGCACAGTGTTGCAAGTAGCAGCAAAAATGCCAAAATGCAATTGTATAAGCGCAAAAATCTGAGTATAAGGTTTTGTTGGAAATACTTTAATTAAGAGAAGTCCAAAGTCTTATGAAAAAATATTGGATAACATAGAAGTTATGAGATCTTAAAGTGCGCTCTTCCAGCGTTGAAAAAAAAATTGTGTGTTTGCACAAATTTTTGCTTTAAGGTTGAATATTTCGAAATAAATTATGAGCAGGTCACTAAAAGTTACTATTCTCGTAAGTTTCATATAATTTAGATCTGGCAAGACCAACATTTTGTTGATTACTCTCACCTCTGAGCAATACCGTAATGATATAAATGAAGTAAGGAAAACGGGTGAATAAAAAGTGAGTTCAAACTTTAAAAGTGATTAAAAAAAATACATAAATAAATAATAAATACCACTTTCAAAATTTTTTGATATTTTGTTCGGAGCTGTAAAATTTTCAGCTCCAAATTATTGGCATTTTTCGGTGAAACTTCAAAGCAAATTCGCGATATTTTCACCGTTTGGTTGAATGCAAATAGCAATCGGTCAAAAATGCTCTGCTGCTGATGGAAAAATTTGTTGAAGATAGCTTCGAAAAATCAATTACGATTACTATTATATTCCAAATAGAAAGGTTAATGGAGTTTCGACACTACACTTTGATTTTTTTTCGTTCAAACCCAAAAGCTTACAACTTAAATACTTCACTTGTATGGAAGGCGCCCTCTGGTGGAGCATTTTTTAACTCTAATAAATTTTGTATTTTTTGCACTCAGGAATGTCAACGATTGTTGAATAAATCATTCAAATCGGTTCAGTAGTTTCCCAGATACGATGTTTCCTCTCTTACTTTACCATATTTACAACTGTGGAGCCAGTTCCATTGAAAATTACTAGTTTTGTATGGCAGCCACCTTAAGAGTTGGATATAGCGGTTAGGTGTGTATAGAAAAAACATTCGGAAGGGAAAATAAATGGGGGTCAGACTTACATATGATACGTCTGGGACCAACCTGAGAGCAGCGGGAGCCCACTTTCTAAAAACGATGATTTTGTATGGGAGCCTTATTAAAGGTTGAAGATAGGGGGTAGATATGTTCGAAAGAAATATTCAGGAGGAAAAATTAGTGGAGGCCAGTCTAAGATTTAACCCTCTAAAAGCAACTTCTGAGCAGCTGTGGAGCAATTTATCGGGATTTTATTTTCAATCACTTTTGAAAAAAGCGCATTTTATCTATATACACATTTATAAATAAATTCATATTTCAATACATATTTTAAACGTAGCTTTTATGAACTAAGATAATTTTCATTGTAAATATCAAATCCGTTTGTATGGGAGGTGGTCGTAGTTTTGGTCCGATTTGATGTTTTGCACAGTAAGTTCTTTACTCATGCAATAAAAGTATGCTAAATATCATGTATGTATGTATGTATTTACGTATGACCACTCTTTCTATTTGTGACACTCTGCTACATGAACTCGCAACACTGTGCGACGCCCTGTTTCTGTCTTCTCATTGATGCGTCTTATTATATTTTATTGCACGGCATTTCGCCGTTTGCTCTTTACCGAAATTCATAAACACTTCCATCAATTATTGGGCGCGAGCGGATCGGAGAGACTTAGCGCCAGACGCATCAGTTACGCATTGAGCCTATCTTGCTAACGGCTGCAACGGTTCAGAACTGACGCAAGGCTTTCTGCCTTAAAACAGGTTCACTAACCTCTGCTTCGCTTCGAGCTTAACCTGATCTCAATTCCGATTATTACATTATTCTTACAAGTCTATAAAAACATTGCGTCGTTTTAACAGCAATCCGACATTTAACCCGAGTGTGTCGAAATTATTTTTCTTTCGAATCTTTTTTATTCTTTCGAATCTTGCGAAAACATTTTTTAAAGCATTAACCCATTAGAGTATAAAGTTAAAATATTAAACTACTGTTTTGAAAGGATAAACCTTGAGTAAAATGCATATAACTCCTAAAATAACAATTTTTTGGCGTCCGATTTATCGAACGTTATGCTCTAATGGGTTAATTACATTTTTTGAATGCATGTTTAGTTCGACCACCAGAACGTGTATGAGCAAGAATATCCCAATTAATCGATGCCACAAGGATCGAGTTAGCCGGAAATTCTTCATGAATTCTTCTTCGCTCAACGAAGGCAAATTATTTGTTTTCTTCTGCTTCCGATTTCTTCTCTTCTATCCTCCTCAGGCTATACTGGGTTTATACACCAACCTAACCTAATTTCGTATTTTGATTCCTAAACCAGCTTCAGTCTAATTTCCGTTCAATTTCGCACTCCTTTCAACCTTATCTCAATCTAACTTCATTTTGGACGCCACCTAACCTCAATCAATTCGACCGCAATCGCAACGTAAACTGTCGCAAACCAATTTAATGTCGTTAATTCTTTGCGCCTTCTCGCTCTAACAAATACACCACGTAATTCCAATAATCCAACTTGTCTGCCGATTTGCATTTCAATTCCATTCATGCCGCTTCAGAGTTAAAATTCCCTCGGCATGTGGCATCTATTATCAAAACAACACCACAACCACAACAAAAACAACCAATAAACAACATTAAAGGAAATTGCTTTAATGTATTCCAACGACCATTGTTGTCACATTTCCAACGCCTACATTTTGAGGCCAACCAAGGTACTATAACTACAACAAAACCATTAACAAGTAGAGAAACAACAACTACAGTGTAAAGGAGGCACACGGCCAGAACGAGCCGGAAGCTATAAAAGTAAGAGGAGAACCGGGAAACGAACGCAAAAGTCATGTACCGGAGACAGAGTAAAAGAAATATTGTGGCAATACAGCAAGAGGACACTTCCGTCACGCAGAATATCAATAAGTACAACGAAAACAACAACAGCAAAACACTAGAACGGTGTCTGTATCACACTTGTCAAGACGCCGCCGCCGCTGCCGCTGCTGCTGTTGATATCGATGTTGATGTTGATGTTAGTGGCGACGATAATGTTGATGATGATTTTGACGACAATGCGAATGCTCGTGATTGCTCGCGTTACTGAAAGCACTTCACAGAGCAACCAACCAACCAACAGCAACTTTGCCAACATGTGGTCACCGCGACCAGTAGCGATGTGCGGTGGCTGTGGCGCTGACACTGATGCTGACGCTGATGCTGACTCTGGCGGAATCATTTTGCGCGGAATTGAGGCCAAGTCAAACTGGCACCAACACTGGCAGCAAGAGTACGAAACCGTTGCAACACCAATCTCCGGTCCAACATTAATTTTATTAAGCAGCACAGCGCGATGCCCCCATCCCCGCCGTCGTTCGTGCAGCAAGCGCCTTGTGTACGCAGAAGAGACACATCGCGCGCAAACTGTAGGAAAGTGCGGCGATGTGGCGCAGCGGCGAGTGCTGTCCGTCACGGACCGAATGCGAAAAACGTCTCATATGATTTATGATTACATTGGGGCGCCCTTAATGCCTTCTTCCCACCTCGCCAACGACAGTTTGAGGTCCTTTTGTATTACGGTGTCTTGGGTTTTGGAGGCAATTGCACAAATTGCCTCAACAAACTGTTGTTGCCGGTTTATGCAGATTAAAGCGATCAGCGAGCTGGTCAAAATAGATAAGTGTGAAGTAGCATAGCCGGTCATTGTCCTCGAATACGCTGAGTCGAGTACAGAGTTTAAACGATTTATCGCCACTGCTGCATTTCGTTTTTTAGAAAACCAGTCGCCATTCAAGACCCATTAACAAATTTCACGCCTGTGGGCATTCAATTTGTTTATTCTTATGATCATACTTTCCTCAACTATATAGTATTGTCTGAGACTTATTAGACTTGCCGGCTCAACTTGTAACCACCAGTTAACGACGACGCCTGACTTGTTCTTAATGAACTGCACAATTTTGTTGTTGTTTTTGTTTGCCCGCACAAAAATTGTGTGACTTATTGTGCCAAATTTCGTCACAAACAGGGCAAAAGTGAAAAGCAAGTATGGAAAAGCTTCGCAGCTTACTGAAGCTCCATTGCCATTGCACAATTATGCTCGCAAAGCTGCGCCAGCTACACGTCAGTGCAATGCCCCCACATGGCGACACCTGCCCCTCAGCGACTTTGTTGCTTTAAAAGTTTGACATGCAAAAATGCGTCAAAAATAAACAGTATTCAACGAAAAGCAGTGAAAAGCGATGCAAGGCAACAGCAAATTCCCGAAAAGCTGCAAAGGGATTCGAGCGAATACGACTTTCGAACTTGCGAAGAAAATGAGTAAACTCTAATACTTTGCAAAACAATAACAATATTGTACAAAAAATCTCCAATAGCCAACAACAACGTACTGCTTTTGCTCCTTGCGCTTCAGTCATCACTGGACACATGCTTGTTGCGAATTAAATTTTGCTCATTAAGCAATAAATAAACTTGAGCCTAAACACTGCATAACAGTAATAAAAACGACAACAACAAGTGCAAATTTGCGAGCAATAAATAAAGTCAATATTTAGCGCGCGAGAGTCGAACCGTGGCTGACACCCAAAAACGGCCAACGACGCATCGAAATTCAGCGAAAAATTCATTAGGATTAAAATATTTTAGCTGTCCAGGAGCCAGGGGTCCATCAAGCGAAAAGCGAGTCGGGGTGGCAAAACAGAGAAGTTAGTGCGAAAACAGAGAGAGGGGCGACGGTGCGGCAAATTAATTTTAAATTAATTTTCACATTTTAACTTTTCCTTTTTTGCTGCCCGGCTTTGTTTTCTTGATTTGATTTTTATTTGTTGTGTGTTTTATCGGTAATTATGAACTTTCCGAAGGATAAAGCGGGCATAACACAAAGATCCTTTTTCTGTGGGTAAATCTCTCATCTTAATAGAATTAATGAAATTGGTAGCCGGCAACGACAGACCCCAAAGTATGAGAAATTCAGACAACCGGCGTTTAGCGTAGCGACTTCCTTGTCGGACTTCCGTCGCGACGGCTGGCGGTCATGAATTAAGATAAGGGCTAAGCAACCAGAGAACGACAACAATTATTATGCATAAAGTTGGTTGTTTACGAAAAGCCTTTTTCGAGATTATCGTTTCGATGTGGCTTGAATTTATAATACTTTACGCTTTTCATAAGGAATGAAATCAAACTGCGGCTTAATTTTCATGAAGCATAGCTGCCCCGTTTATCAATCAACAGCGAGAATAAAAAAGCCAGACGCACATTACCTGCCAGATGATAACTTTGGCAGGACAACAATGACGCGTCAACAACCAAAGGCCAGCGTCTGCAATCGATGTTGGCCAATGTGAACCGCTTGGCAGAAGAGAACGATTGGGGAATTTATGAGGCCAATTGATATGCCTCATCAGACTGACAAATGGCTCAAATTTAGCCCAACAATAGTGGTCGCACATAGCACAGCCGCAAAAGCGCCAATTGCAGCAGGAATCGATGGAATTTTGGTGCTCGAGAGACACAAAATGGTTGGCTCGAACTTTTGAACAAGTTTTTTGACGAAGTTACGAAATCAAGGTGGAAGGCGAAAATTCGTAAAATCAGAAAATGTTGCTGTGAATTAAGTACACAAAATGTTTTAGTAGCATAAGAAATATCGCTCCTTCGCTGCAAGAACGTCATCACTCAAAACAAATTTTTTTTCAGTTTCAAAAACCTGTCAAAACCACTTTGTAAAATATTCAATACTTTGCTCATAAGACTTTTTGAAGATTTTTTGATACCTTGAAATGCCTGTAATGGTAAACTTAAAAATTGAATTTGCTCAGAATGATTTAGTTTTGAGTTACGACGTTCTTGCAGGTTCTTGAAGCGATAGCTGAACTCAAGTGGCAGCATTCATTTGAAGACTGTTGTCAATCACGAGTCGCGTACAAACCGTCAGAAGCTGAAAATAAAATGGAAAGTTTAGTCCCTTTCGTTAATGGCTGCGCAACACCCCGTCAAATACGACAACTGCAGCTGCTGCTTTATTTTGTTGCCGTTGCATCGCAACACAATTTCCCGAGTACCGCAAGCAACAATGCATTTTGTGTGCGTTCCGACTGCTTTGCGTTTGAGCGCTCTCAGGCGACAGCTCGCTCGGCGATATGTTGCCCCGAACGCAGTTCGTGGAATTTTGTTGTGGCTGCGATGTGAAACCGAAATTACTGGGCGTCATTTAATTTACTGCCACAAAGTGACAATGCATAAACATAGTGAAACTAAAAGCTATGCAAGTAATTTGCATAAATACAAAATATGCCTAAAATAAATATTCAAAAGGTTGCGTTTTTATGAATTCAAAAGCCACTGCGAATGTGTTTTGCCTTAACTAAAAGCGATTAAAATTTGTTTGCATAAATTTTCATGACGACCGCACAGCGTCGCTCGTTGTGCACATAAAATTCGCGGCGAAAGTTTCATGATAGGCAAATTGTAGTAAAAAGTAGCAGCAAGCATAAAATTAAATAGAAATAAGGGTAGTGTTAATAAAAAATAATCAGTGGCGCAAGCAAAGGGTGTTTGGGGTTCAATCCGCTTCAAAATATTTGTATATTGCAAACATTTTAGGTTGTAAGTTTGGTTGCAACTGGTGTTGGGCTCAAAATTTGTGTACGGAAGCTCCTCCAGACTAAAACTCCGTCTGCGTCACCGCAAATAATAAAATTATTAGGAGTAGAAAAAAATAGTAGTAAACCATGGCCAGTCGGCAGGAAGGGAACGGCGTCATATCAAAAGCGAAAGCGGTCGAGTGACACGGACGAGTTGAGTCGTCACGAGTGTACGAACAAACAAGGACACGTTTTTTTAATTTTGCAATTCAAATTTTAATTATACTTTTTAAATAAATAAAACCTACAGTAGTAGTATGTAGTAGCAATAATAGTAGTGTAGTAAAATTTTCAATAGTAGGAGTAATATTAGGGAGATTGTTGATAGTTTTAATTTTAAAAGAGGAGTAAAAATATTAGTAATAATTTTGGCATTGCCAACAAGAAAACTAATGTGGATAGAAATGTGAACAACAATAGCAGGAACAGCAAACGAAGTCCAAAATCAACCTGATTCTTACAAGCAACAAGTTGAAGCTGAACAGTTTTTGTTTCAAATCCTTTTTTATTGCTGCTTATTAATTACGATTATGCCCGAATGCGCCGCTGTGTGCGATGTGCGCACAGTGAATGAGAAAGAAAAGGTCAACACGCAAACGCTCACACATTGGCCCGGATTTGCTGGTGTCCACTTAAGCGTTTTATTTCTCTATTACATCCTGTGGTTTGAATTAAAATTAAATTGTGTGCCATCGCGGCGAGGACCTGCCGCAGCGCCCGCTGACTGCAGCACAAATAATTGAGAATAAAAATGTAATAATAATGCGGCGCCGGCACGGACCCAAGGCGGCTATTAAGCGCAGCAAAAGAAAATCTGAAACAACTTGATGGCTTTTGGGGCGAACTTTCCCATTCAATTAGGCACAGCACCCGGCGGAGTTCGCGCACAGTTTATCTGCGAGTTGATTGATGCCGCGAAGACAAGATGAATCGCACAAATCGCAGCACAGAGTCGTCGCAAACAACATAAGCCGCCTAATTTACCTGCCCGCCTAGGCGACCGGCTCATGTCAACGTCAACCGCACAAAAACCGCAGTCAACAAAAACAAACAACAACCATAACCGTAATAATAACATAATATGACAACACGAACAACAATGACGAGTTCCAGTGAAACTGCCACCACTGCATCCCCCACGCGGCACTGTCAGTAACCACAAACAGCTACCAGTCGGCCAGTAGCCGCGCCCACAACAGGAGTGCGCGGAGGACAACGCGGGTCACGGCCACAGTGTGACAGCCGTAATGACTACAACTTGCTGACATTGTGTTGGCATTTATGCGATGTATTTTGATGGATGTTGTCAGTTGTGGCAGCAGCAGCGCTCGACGAGCTGCCACTTAACAATTATCACCGTTGTGCGCCCAAACGTACATATGTATGTATGTAGGTGCAACGCCAGCTGTGACTTTGGGTCTTGGCGTGCGCCTACTTACAGCCACTAACGACGGCACGTTGCCAGCTCGGTTCATGTTGCTGATCGTTTTGATTAAGTGGCGCTGCTTGCGAATCGTGCCGCCTGCCACATGCATCGCTGAAATGTTAATTGCCACGGACTCGGTCGCAAACTCAGCAGCAAATTTGTGTTTGTGAACACCTTTAACGTATCGCACACCAGAAATCGACTTTTTCGGTAAATCAATTAACAGTGCACATCTCTAATTACTTTGTAAATGTAATTTCTTCTGCTCCCGAACGAAGGTGGGTCAAGTCCCGAAGAGTGAGGGAGCAGATTGGGCGTCACTTCTCTCTGCCTGGCTGCAACTTTACCGTCAATACTAAAAGAAAAAATGTAATTTCAAGTCAAATACAAAATGGCGGTAACAAAAATTAATTGCGCCGCACGCTGACAGCTAAAGTGGATTTCACTCGTTTTAGCTGCGCTGCGTTTCACTTTATTTGGTTCGCTAAAACACGACGTCCCACTGTGATGAGGCACAACCGCAGCGGGGGCGGCTAGCGGCAGACGGCAGACGATTCGTGTGTCAAGTTTATTTCACAGTATAAGCCAACTTGGCTAACTTCAAACAGTAACTTATTTAAAATGTCTGAGGCAAAAGTCTAGCGACAACAAATGCAGCAACGGCCACGCCCCACTACGATTCACTTGTCGTTCATGTTGCTTTAACACTCCTGCTAGCTGTCATTACTGGATGTCGGCCCTATTTCGGCAATTTCACGCAAATGAAACGCCACCAAAATTATCACCAAAGCGACGCTGCTGCATCTTTATTGCGGTTGTCGCACATATTTTCATTTATGTGCTTAATATTTGCTGCTGCTGCTGTGACGAATGCGAGCGAGAGCGTCGCAGATTTCAAATGAATCTGAAATGGAATTATGTCGGCTGCTAGCGTTTCATTTGCTGCCAAGTTTCTGGGGTTTAGCCGCGAGCGCAAAGCACCAGCGCCCCCCGGCCGACAGCCAAGACATCTGTTCATTTATACGACTTAATTTGAAAGCAAATAAAACACCAGAAAGACACGGCGCCACCCAGTTAGGAGAGCAGAGTGTAGGACAAGCAGGCGTGCGGCTGTCAGGTGGTCAGAGACAGACAACAGCAGACATGGACGTCATTTCAACATTAAATGCGAATAAACAGCGTTTTTCGTACTTTTCCAGAGTGCTTTGAGCAACAATCAGTCATTTGTTAGCAGGCGCGGATTCAGAAAAATATTACGGGGGGGTTTTAAAAAGTAATTCTTTTATATTTATAAAATTCGTTTTCATTTGTATGCAGTTTTATAGTCGATCCAAATATTTCGGGGGGTTTCGACCCCCAAAACATCCCCTGGATCCGCCACTGTTTGTTAGTATTTCAGTTAAATACTACAATTTACTAATTCTAAAAATGAATAAATCCGAAAAATCCATTAGTTTTTTTAATTGATTGTATCACTTAATAACTTGTGTTTAGGAGCGAAAAACATGATAGTGATGATGTTGTTGCCGCTTTTATAATAATCAAGTAGTTGACTACGCGGCGACGGTCAAAGCCGACGCCATCTTGAAGTTGTGTTTGCGCTTTAAGCACTGTCGACGTCTGTGTATTTCTATTCCCTGTCGGACCTGAGACAACCAGTTCCCAAAATTCATTGGTCTTTCAACTGGTTTTTTGTAGTCAATTGGGCAACTAGTTGTCCAAGTGACTGTCAGCGGATGCAGAAGTGGGTGAGTTCGCGTCTAATCGTTCACGTTCTGCGTGCGCGTTCATAGGCGAGAAGAAACATGAAAATACGAAACGAAACGAAAGACGAAACCGAGGTGAAAGATTCAACATTATTCTGTTACGGCTGATCTTGAGATGCTTTTGTTACAACAACAACGTATAAATGTTTCTTTCTTTCTGTTTCTATGACTCGAAGTTCGCTCGATTTGCACGTTTTGTCTTGAATGATTTCAGTTAGAATTTTGCGTGGTTGCGTGAAGCAACGAATTGCAGCAGCAGTCGAATGGTATGTATTAATAAATTTATGTAATTATGTTTATGTAATTATTTATTAATTTATTTCTTTTTTTATTAATTGCAGGCGAAGTCAGGATGTTGAACTGCGTCAGACCCCAAACAGTTTCGAAGTGTGTCAACGAGTCGAGGTTCATCTTTGAATGCACCAACAATTTTTTTATTCCCCATGATTCTTTGTTATTATTTTTAAATATTTATAAAATAAAATAATTGTTTTAAAAATGTATTGCTTTATTTTCCACATAAAATTCAACTGGTTAGAGAACTAGCCCCGAATGAACTAGTTCGCAAACTAGTCGCTTTCAACTGGTTTGACAACTGGTTGCTTCGGACTAACCTTGGACTAGTTGCAAATGGATGCAGACGGGGACAATTGACCCTCGCCTAGGACACCGCCATGTTAAAAGGGTGAGTTTGCTCCAAGGAAACGAGTCGATTCTGAGGTCATATGTGACTGTCAAGCGACTAGTTGAAAAACTAGACTTGGACCAGTCCGATTTCCCACAGGGTTCCTTTCGTTTTCAAGTGCGCACTAACACACTCACGCGTACATGTGCGTGGCACTGATTGTCCACTCAAACGCACTTAAAATACGCCGCAAAGCCGTAAAATAAAAAACTTTAATGTCTGATTTCCGCTGCCGGCAGTTCAGTGCCATCAGTCAATAATGTCATACGTCTTTGCTTCCAGACCGAGCAGTTTTCCGTCCTGTGGATTCTGTTCACCGTCATCGTGTTGGGCAACTCGGCGGTGCTGTTTGTGATGTTTATCAACAAAAACCGCAAGTCGCGCATGAACTACTTCATCAAGCAGCTGGCGATAGCAGGTGAGTGCCTCGCCGACTATCCGCAGATCATAGGCCCGAGTGGTCGCTTTATTGCACAATAAAAACAAAATGCGCCAACAAAATCTCTGCTGCTCCTTTGCAGACTTATCCGTTGGACTGCTGCATGTACTCACGGACATCGTTTGGCGCATGACGATCTCGTGGCGCGCAGGCAATGTCGCCTGCAAGGTCATCCGCTTTTCGCAGGTCTGCGTCACCTACTCGTCCACGTACGTGCTGGTTGCCATGAGCATTGACCGCTACGATGCCATTACGCATCCAATGAATTTCTCCAAGTCATGTGAGTATCGGGTGGGCAGCGTTTCGGCTTCAAGTTTTAGATTGGCGAAAGCCGATGGCCTTATTGGGAATGTTTCATTGGAATCTGTGTAATTTATTTTTGAACGCCGCAGGGAAACGCGCGCGCCATCTCGTGGCCGCCGCTTGGATCATCTCCGCGCTCTTCTCGCTGCCCATTCTGGTGTTGTACGAGGAGACTCTGATACAAGGCCAAATGCAATGCTGGATCGACCTAGGTCCGTCGTGGGCCTGGCAGGTGTACATGTGCCTAGTGTCCGCATCGTTGTTTGCATTCCCCGCGCTCATCATTTCCGCCTGTTACGCCATCATAGTGAAGACGATCTGGGCAAAGGGCTCCATCTTCGTGCCCGCCGGTACGTCACGTGCCGCTCGCTCGCTCAACCCGTCACTTAATTTCAATCTTGTTTTAATTTCCAGAGCGCGCTGGCTATGGCAACGCAGCCACGCGGCGCGCCAGCTCTCGGGGCATTATTCCGCGCGCCAAGGTCAAAACGGTCAAAATGACATTTGTGATCGTGATCGTGTTCATCGTGTGCTGGTCGCCCTATATCGTCTTCGACCTGCTGCAGGTTTTCGGCCAGATACCACAAACACAAACCAACATCGCCATAGCCACCTTCATCCAGAGCCTGGCGCCACTCAACTCGGCCGCCAATCCGCTCATCTACTGTCTCTTCTCGTCGCAAGTCTTTCGCACGCTCAGGTAAGCTGCTTACATACCGCACAAACCTATTATCGAGTTTTCACAGCCGCCCTTTCGCGCAGTCGTTTCCCGCCCTTCAAGTGGTGCTCGTGCTGCTGTCGCTCCTACCGCAACAACTCCACACAGAATCGCTGCAACACCGTCGGCCGGCGGCTGCACCACAGCTGTGACTCGATGCGCACTCTCACCACCTCGCTGACCGTGTCCCGTCGTTCCAACAAGACTGCGGCGCGCGTCGTTATCTGCGAACACCCGAAGAACTCGCTGGCCATATCCGAAGTATGATAGCAACAGAAGCTGCAGCTGCCGCTGTGCCCGCCGGCGGCAGTCAACTGTGACCGGCATCAGCGGCAGCGACACTGGACGAGTGTAGCTGTCATGAGTGCGCTGGCTGACAAGGCAGCGGAAGCGGTGTGAAACGCTCGAGTCCATTCACTGTTCAGCTCGAGCGGCCATGCCTATTTAGCTCAGACAATAACCAAAACCGGAGGTAAGTCGGCAACACAAACTCACCGCCGCCAACTTCCCCAATAAAGTGGACGAAGCCGTGCGACTTAACTTTTTCTATGCTTTCGCAATCGCTTGTGATATTTATTGTGTTGTCATTGTCTTTCGTGGATAAGTTGAGTAAGAAATCGGAAATTCGAAGGCGCCAAACGTGTATGGTTTCAATCCCACGAACTTGGCTGCCTGTTCCGAAAATGTCCTACGACGAGTTTCCCATCTTGCGTAGATGGCAAAAGTCATTAGAATTAAGTGTATCCTGTAAATATTGATTTACAACGCCAAATACATGCAAGAGAGAATGTTCGCCGAAGACTCAAAGGACCACGTGGTTTCTGCGCTAACTTTGGAGAGTCATTTGTCTCTCCTTTGTGTGCCCTCAAATGTTGTGACTGTAAATAGTATTCGTGTAATCGTGTAGGACGTTTAGTGTCATCTGTGCTCATCTCCATCCACTACTGTTGTGAACTGTGTCAAAACTGCATACTTGTAAGCATTTTACATTTAGGTGTTGCAAGAAAGTAAACAAGTGTTGAGAAACCGGAAGCGATGCAAATGTAGTCAGTAGAGAAAAAACATAGCATAAGTAATGGAATGTGTGCAATAAGGATTCGCTGTGACGGATTTAGTATTTATTGCAAGCAAACAAACAGAGTCGCACAAACCAAAAGCAAAGCAAAAGTTAAATAAAGATACGCATTTAACAAATGAAAAGGTCAACACTGTGTTTTACTCCACTCTGGCCAACTGCTACATCAGACAACGTTGACGCTGAGTACGTAGGTATGTTGCTGTTATCTGCTTACGTGTATGCTGTCCCTCTCTAGAAGTGCCCTGCAGTCAGTAGTTTGTCTTTGCTGAAGGCGAGTTCGATGCTTTCTCTCGATTTCAGACTCTCTTCATGATTCGTCAAATGACTGTCTGAGAATGGAATCGATCTGATTCGGAGCTGCCAAAGATGCAGGAATTTACCCATATCAGCAGTTTTCAAGTAACTGAAAATCAGTAAATATTAAAATAATTCTTTATTGCCAGTAATTCTGTCGTCGGGGCAGCCGCAATCTGCAGTCAAAGTTGTTAAATTAATATGCAAATGTAAAGCAAAGTTGGCCATGTGACGAAACTTATTTACCAGACTAATTTCATGCAGTATCATTGAGCAGCTTTCTGCCACCGCTTGGGGGTTGCGGCGTCTTCGAGGCTTAACTTGACGTCGGTTACACTTCGCATCCAGAACTGGAACGGTACCGTACGTTTGCATTAACATTGCCGTCGGTCTGACAATATGGATTAGACAACACTTGTACGCAGTAAGTATGATAAGCCCAAACTTAAGCGAGGCAAAAGTGTTATTGACGACAATGTTGTATACGCTGAGAGCAATTTTCAATCAATTAATTAGTGCTTTAATTGATGATAATGGCTGATAGGGAAAAGTGAGAAAGGAGAGCAAAAGTGAGAGGACTTTGCTTTGTACGTAGAAGACAAGTTGAGTTATAAGACTGGAGGTTAAACTTAGCTATAGAGAATAAAGATAGACAGTAGCAAACTTGCACTTTCTCTTTCGTCAAAAAAGCATTGATTCAGTGTCTCTTCAACCACTTTGCTTTTGCTTTTAACCACTATGAAAACCTTCCGACTTTTCCGTGATGGTTAACGTTCGATTCATCAGCACAAGTAACGAGTTGGAAGGATTGAATCTTTGCACAGTTTACCATCCTTAACAACCTATACAATTAAATTTTTAGGAGCAGAATCACTTGAATCGCAAAGTCATGAATATTTTATAGATGATTTTGCGGCCGCACGCGAGGAATTGTGCTGAGGTTTATTAACAAAAGCGGACATAACAATAATCGCTGGTCGGCGCAGCGCTTCTTCACAGCACAGTTCAGCTCACACCACATCACACACCCACGTTCTGCGTTCCAGTCAGGCCCATTTCCCGCTGGTGGCCTGACAGCGACAGCATTGTCGACGGCTGTCAGCTGCCAAGTGATAACCAAAACCGAGACTGGCCAAAGTGATAAAGCAGCTGTTGCTGCGGCTATACCAAGTTCTGGTTCTGTCGACCTCGATAGCTCAGCGGGTAGCGCGCCGGCTTCTCATACCGAGCACCCCAGGTTCGATTCCTGGCTTGGGCTGGAAAAAACACTCATCTACATCTATCGCTATCCACATGAAGCAGATGAGAATCACAAGAATCGCACAAGTGCGCAAAACCTCCAAGTGTGAAAGAAAAACTGCCAATCGCCGTTCGGATTCGGCGTTAAACTGTAGATCCCCTCCCTCCCTTTCCCCATCCGTCCGTTTGAAATGTGTGTTGTATCACATGTTGGAAAAAACAGTGTTGCATACACATTTCAAACGGATGGAATTTGTGGTATCACAACGGGCCCATAGGTCAAAGTTTGTCTCATACAGAGGCAGCCACTAAACCAACCAACCAATACCAAGTTCTGCTGCTGATTATGGCTGATTGATGAATTACGTCCTTGACGAAATCCCTTAATTGCACTTAAGCACTCAGTTCAGCGGCACAAATTTTAATTTTTCATTGTTTACTTCAATATCGAATAAATATATACCGCATAGATCATGCGAATACAACCCCTCTAGCGTTTCGGGCGATCCCTGGTCCGCCTGCTTCCTCTTCTGTTGTATTACTAATTTCGTTCGAAAGACTGAAAGCTTTGCTCTGGCAGCTGGTATTCGCCTGGTTTCCATACCAGTCGAGAGAAACAACATGGCAAATTTGAAGATTTATGGGAGTTTCCAAAAGAATTGGGCTATATATTTGAATTTAACTTTTTGGTTCAAAAATGTTGTGATTTGAAATGTTTGCTTATAGGCTGCAACGGGAGTGTCTTGGTAATGCGGCGCAATGTCATCTGGGGCAATCTCTCTCATATTTCGCTACGTCAAAACACAGGCCCACAAACTTCAACCTCGTCGTCTCCACCTGGAGATCAAAGCCTGTGGGCGAACACTTGCAACGGGTGGCAACTCTCGTCACAAAGGCGGCGGACTGTCGCCGTGCCACTACTCGCAGCGCGCACGCATGCGGGCACGCGAGCGCGCTCGCGAGTAGCAGCGCAGCGACAATGCACCGCTCAAACCCTTGAGAGCGACAGGTCCGTGTCGCTCGGACCCGACTTAACGCTGATCAGCCTATTTTCCTCCAGCTTGCTGCTGCGACGCGAATCGTTTCGGCCTGCGTCGAGTCTGGGCGAGTCGAATACGTTTACCCGCGGTATGTTGTACTCGGTGGTGATCACTTGTGCAACCTGGCGCACCTCCTCGGTATAGCTGTTGTTGCTCAGGTCGTCGCGCAGTTTTGGCTTCGACTTCGGTTTCGCGTGCAGATGCGGCGTGGCGCAGCTGCTGATCGAGTTATCGGCGCTTAGCGTTCTTCCATCGGTGTCTGAACACTGCCGCATGAAATTTTTCGACGGCCGGCGGGACTTAAAGAACTCTGGTCTCTCGTCACACTTGCAGAAGCACCTACACTTTAACTTTTCGTTCAGGCACTGCTCTTCGTCCGCGACATGAGTTTCGGCTAGAAATTGGCACAGACACTTGAACTGACGCAAACTCTTCTCACTCTGACCCGATATCTCTGCAAACAAAACCAGGGCAAACTGAGCGGGAAGCGGCCGGCGGTGTGTGTGACTACTCACTGTCCATCACGTCCAGATACATCTTACTCAGCAGACACTCATTCCGCATCATTTGTGAACAGAGACACTCTATCTTCTCCATGGTATGCATAAAGTAGTCACGCAAAATAGTCTCCACAGATTTCTGGAAATTGGAAACAAGACCATTATATCGAAACACTCCGCACACAATGTCGAGACCACCAGTAGATGGCTCGAAATACACTTATTTCAGTGCTACTTCAGTTGGTCCATTGTGGACGGTTACAGTGAACAATGAATTTTCGAAAAGTGTAGGAAGTGGCACCCTGCGCAGTGAGCAGCAAAGCCACCCAAATCTGTGGCATTCAAGATCTGTCATCCAAAATGGACCGTGGTGAATTTGTAGTAAACAGACTGGTTCCCCAGTAGTGCCCACCTGCACCGTATCAAGCACCGTATCATGCACAATATCAAGAAAATCGGCACAAGATTCCTGTATTTTTCTGCTTTCGGCACAGTCGTCCGGCTTGCATGTCTTGCATGGTTTGCATACATTGCATGTCTTGCATCCATTGCATGTCTTGCATCCATTGCATGTCTTGCATCCATTGCATGGTTTGCATCCATTGCATGGTTTGCATTCATTGCATAACTTGCATCCACTGCATTTGTCCGGTATAACACAGTTACAATCGTCGGAGGGGCCTTTCTCTTCACTGATCACTTCCATCTGACCCTTGCTCAGCATGTCTTGGAACTGAAAGTTCTGCTTGTTCTTGCTTTGCTTGGTGTCGCACTGCTTTTTGTCGCGTTTCTTTGCCCGAGCGTTAGACTTGGTGATGGTACAACAGATCGTTTTCGCCGGTCCACATGGTGGCTTCACTGTACAGCAGACCGGTTTTTTCGACGCACTGAGTGCCGTTTTTGCAGCGCAACACCCTGGCCCTGCGATGGCGCTAGCACAGCTGTTCAGCTTGCTCTTTGTTGTTACACTGCAGCAATATTTCGGCTGCTTCTTCTCAAACACAGGAGTCGGAGGGACCGGCACTAGCTTCTCCCTGGGATACCACTCGCAGCACGAACGATTCAGTCGAATAGGGCACTCATCACATGCGGTGTTGCAGTAGGGGGATTGGGGTGGGCAGCCCTGATAGCAGCAACTTTGATAGCACTGGCTCATTTTGAATTTTGACAATTAAACTGATTGTAATCGACGGTCGCCAAATTTTGATGGAGCGGTGAAAAATTTCTATGTTGGGAAAAGTCGAAAAACGAACTGTTTGAATTGTTTTCTCATGTTTTTCAAATATTGAAGTTCCACTAGCGGCAAGTGGCACCTGCCTTGTGACAGATGCGTCAATGTTGCGACAACCGACCTACGGTTGTCAGATATAGAAGCTCTGCTTAACATTCACTTGCCACAACAACAATTTACAACACTAATTTTTACACTGAGCGAAGAAATGATGGTTTATAAAAACCAAACTTACATGATTTCGCCGCCGTTTGCTTGAATGTGAACAATTTTAATGAAGATTCGTCAAAAACTCATTTAATTTTCGACTTTTCACAAAGCCACCTCACGTACATACGTAAATGTGCTTGGCTTTACCATACAAAAGTATTTCATCTAACGAAATGTTAACATTTCTTCAAGGTGTGGTTTTTTCAAAAGATACGACAGGTTTAACAGCTCGCTCTAGCTTCGCTCCCCACTGGTCTCGCGTATCGACGCTCCAGTACTTGCGTCGCTTCTTCAGGTATCTGGCCAAAAACGGCGCCAACAGCTTCTCGTCCACCTCATACAGGTCGTTAAAGCCGAAGATCAAGGAGGCCAGGTGCGACCCAACAATAGTTAGGGCGGCGCCCAAGCCGGTGTACCACAGAAACGAGATGTGATATATGGCCGTGCCCTTGGTCGGCTCACTGCAAGGTATCAGATACGATAAATGTACATCTTCATATATTTCAATTATTGATTTAAAAATCGCAAGTTGTGGACTCACTGTTCGGCCGTCGAGTTCAAATAGCGCGTCATGTCGAATTCATAGTCACAGCCCGCCACCGAAACGGGCAGCTTGGGATGCCGAAAAGTGCCGGTGACGCTGGCCAACTGGGCATTGATGCAAATCCAGGCCATGCACAGCACGGAGACGAGGCTGCCCGCGAGCACACCCTATTTTTTGAAGTGCTGCAATTAGTTTCTGTTGGCTTCGAGTTGCACACGCGCTCACCGGTTCCTTGATCCAGGGCATCAGAATGCCCGCGGTGAAAATGCCCAGCATGGGCCCATACAAGATCGACACCATCGTCGCCGACAGTTGCAGCACCATGCCCATTTTCTCCACCACGTACACCAGTCCGATCGAGCCTAGGCCGAAGAACACCACCACCGAACGCATGACGATCGCGGTGCCGCGTTCGCTGAGCGGCGTGCGCACGTTCGGCTTGACGAAGTCCTCCAATATGACTGCGGCCAGGGAGTTGAGCAGCGTCGACAAGGAGCTCAGCGCAGCGCTGAACACGCC
Source organism: Melieria omissa (assembly GCA_963971225.1). NCBI lineage: Eukaryota > Metazoa > Arthropoda > Insecta > Diptera > Ulidiidae > Melieria > Melieria omissa. The sequence goes on along the minus strand of OZ020267.1, from coordinate 57,193,188 downwards.
GGCCACGAAGAGGCCTGGTAGCCCGGGAAACACACCCAGCGTCTTCATTACTAGCAGCGGTACCAGCTGATCGCGCGCTTGCGCCAACTGCATGCGGAAAGCAAACAACGATATACATATCGAAAAGTAAACCAACAATTCGAAATATTCGAAAATTTGAACATTCCGCATACTTACACCCGTCGACATGGGATCGCAATCGTGGTAGGTGGCAAAAGCCACCAAGCCCACGTACACACTAGCCATATATATCAACGTAACTCCGACGGTGAAGATACACAGCGTCCGCTTGATGTGCTGCAGCGATGGAAGCGACATGAAGCGCTGTACGGCCGGCTGATTGATGGAACTGCCTTGTAGTTTAAAGAAGGTGCCGCCCACAATCACCGACAAGATGCTCATCCGCACCGTGGGATCCCAGGTGGGTCTAAGAGGTAGTGAAATATAGGAAATTGGTTTCGGGTTTGACTTGTTCGATTCGAACTCACTCCGGCGTGTTGAGGCGCCCGCCCTCCTTATTAAGTCGCCACAACTCGCCCAGACCACCCACATCGTAGGTGCCCTTCACCATTAGCACTGCCAGCGACCCACACATAACGAAACTCTGTATGACATCAGTCCAGACGACGCCCTTGATGCCACCCTGCAATTGCGTAAATGGAAGGAAGTTTGAACGAACCAATTTCATTCACAGTTCATTCATGCATTCATTCGCAGTTAACTCCCCGATTAATCAAGCTCGTACTCACCACGGTCGTGTAGAATGTGCAGATTCCTATTACAATGGGACTTATGATGTGTAAATCGATGCCGCTAACTGTGGAAGGAAAGGAAAGTCACAAAAAAGCTAACTGAATCTCTTATCCAACCCAACAATCCACCACATTTAGGAATTGGGCGGCTTTTTGTAAACAATATTACAAAAAAATTATCACCTCATACTCACCTTGGTTGAAGGTCAGTGCCGGCACGTAAATTGCAATAGGCATCCATATAATCTAACGATGAAATCGAAAAGTTGTATAAAAATCATAAAACCAATTCGCATCGAGTCTGAACTTACTGCTTTGGCGGTGAAGAGTGCTGCGCCGAAAAGCCGCATACGACGGCTGAAACGTCTCTCGAAATACTACAATACGAAAATGAAAGGGGAATGACATGAGAATATCGATTTCCGTGTTCGTGGCTGCCGATATGAAGAGAAACATAACACATTCACAGCTAGAAGTTTGACAAAGACACGGGTTTGATTCGCAATTAATTACGATCTATAATTAAACAATCATGTTGCAATGCGTGTAGACAGTGAGGGATGAGATTACCACATTACGACAAGTTAAAGTATGTTTGTCTCCAACAGGAATCTGAGTTCCTTCACGAAAGCAAAACTGAAATAAAAGTCATTTTTACAAGGACGGCACACCGCCTGTGTTTGTGACCGCCTTGAATGCAATGCATTAAATTTATTAGAAAATATTTGTGTTTTGCAATTTGTTTTTAGTTGTTACTATTAGTATTCCCAATACTGACCAAATCTGCAAAAATGTGACAATTTCAATCAATTTATTTCATTGGAGGCCACCTTGTCTGTTTTTAAACTGGAGTCTTCTTCGTCGATGTCCAAACTTTTGCATTTTCTATTGAAAATATCCTCCAAGCTGACGCTGAGATACGCCGCCTCTTTTGGCAGAAAACGCCGCATGAACGGTGCCACTAACACCGGATCCAGCTCATCCAAGTTTGTGGTGCCGAAAGCGAACGTTGCCACTGCCGCTACCAACACGGAGAGTAGGGCGCCGAAGGCAGTGTACCACAGAAACGACAAATGATAAATGTTTCGCTCCGCCGCAGTGGAAGGTCTACCAATGAGCCACATTTAGAGCAAGCCTCCCTCCCACCCCGAATGCCACCTATACTCACTTGAAATCGTGAATCTCGTGCCAGGCAGTGACGTTATCGAACGTGTAGCTGCAACCTTCCACGGACACGGGCAGCTTTGGGTGACGAATGTCGCCGTTCATTTGGCCGATTTGCGCATTGGCACATATCCAGCTGAAGGTCAAAAACGAGACCACACAACCGGTGAGTGCGCTCTACGAGTGAATGAATGCGGCGACAGTTATTGCACGGAATCAAATTTCACGGCTCGTCGGCCCATCGAGTGCTTGCTCTGACCTTGCCATTGATCCAGGGCAAACACACGCCCATTGTGTACACACCCAGTAGTGGCCCCATCGTCACGGCACCCGTCATTGAAGCCAGCTGAAGCACCATGCCCAGTTTCTCGACCACGCCTACCAGCGCTATGCAAAGGAGCCCGAACGTAAGCACTATGACGCGCAGCAGTATAGCGGTTTGTCGCTCGGTAAGCGGCTTCTTTATGCAGGCGTTCACTATGTCCTGCGAGATGACGCACGACAGTGAGTTCAGGCCGGTGGACAGCGAACTTAGCGCCGCACTGAAGACGCCCGCCACAAACAGCCCCGGTAAACCAGGCATCGAGCCCAGTGTGTGCATCACCAGTAGCGACGGCAGTTGGTCGCTGGCACGCGCCAGCTGTAAAATTCAACCGCAACTATAGTAAAAGTGGTAGGAACTCGGTTGGCACAGACCTTGGTACTCAGCGGATCGCAATCGTGGTAGGTAGCAAAAGCCAGTAAACCCATATAGCAGCAGCAAAGCAACAAAAATATGAGAAGGATAGTAAAAATCACCATCGTGTGCTGGGCCTTCTTGTAGTTGGGCAGCGAGAGAAAGCGTTGTATGGACACCTGGTTGACGGCGGACGACTGGATTTTGTGTATGCTGCCACCGATCAACACCGCCGCTATGGACATGCGAACCGTCGGATCCCATGTCATACTGCAAATGAGACAAGCACTCCGAAATATGGTCGGTCAAATCGGATTATGGCAGAAACCTACTCGGGCGCATTGAGTCGGCCGCTGGCCGCATTGCGTTGCCACACTACATCCAGGCCGCCGACATCTAACGTGCCTTTGATGCAGATGGCCAAGACGGAGCCGTACATGACGAAGCTTTGTACGACATCGGTCCAAATAACGGCCTTGAGACCGCCCTACGAATAAGATGACCACAGGCTGTCGATGGGCAAAGCAGCGACACTAAATTTCAACTCACCACACACGTATAGAAGATGCAGACCAAGCACACCACCGGCGTGACGACATGTATACTGACGCCAGACACTGTAAGCAAAAATTTCAGCGTGTTTGTGGCAGCCCCGCAACTGTTTGACCATCTCTCACCTTGATTGAAAGTTAAAGCAGGCACGTAGACCGCAACCGGAAGATACAGAATCTGTAAAAATTAAAATTGATTGAACGCATAGAATTGAACGAAAGTGTGTATTTCAGTCAACTCACCATTCCGACAATGAAGAGGATGGAGCCGAAATAACGCAATCCACGTCCGAAACGCATTTCGAAATACTGGCGACATTCCGTTGGAAAATAGACCCATAGGTATTTATGTATATACATTTCGTAAGCAAATAGCGATTTAGGAAATGCAGTACATGACTATTCAATAGATGCATATGGCATATATACTATACATATGTACATATGTGTGTTTATGCATGTATGTACATACGATATGTGTTATTTACAGGCAACGCCTTTGGCTAACTTCGTTCGCAATTTCAATGCAGTTAGGTGACTAAAGAAACTATAGCTCGATGATAATACAAGCATTTGAATTAAGTTTGTTGAGAGCGTTGTGAAAAGTTGTTACATTCGAATGCGGCCGCAGTAAACAAATTTCATGCAATAGATTGCGACTGGGTCAGTGAAACCAGATCCGAATGCAGCCTAACGCAACATTTTTGAGAGATGCCACTTCTGCGAATTATTTTAAAACGTAAGAAGCAATGACAAAGCCGCTGTTACGACTCACAAGAAACGTAATCAAAACTCTTTATTTGTCGAAAATAGTGATAGATGTTCATATCTGAACAACAGTAGGTGTGGCTCGGAGCTAAGCTTTCAAGGGCTCCTTCTCCGGGAAGCCCGCGATCACAGTTCGCTTATCCGACTGCCGTACGCTCACGTATTCAGCCGGCTTCATGAATTTCCGCACGAAGGGCGCGAATAGCGCCTCGTCCATTTTGCTCGGCTCGTTGTGGCCGAACACGCACGTCGCCAGTGCTGCCACAACGATGGTCACCATGGAGCCCACGGCCGCATAGAACATGAAGGACATGTGGTAGACGTAGTGGGCGAAAGTCTTCGCGCTGCAAAAGCACACAAGAGTGAGCGTTGCGCGCAAAATTTGAAAACGAACGTTGCACTTGCCCATCTGCCACTTCTGGTGGATTTGTGGGCGTCGTCGAATTGTCGAAGGCGTAGTCACAGCCATATGTGGTCACCGGCTTTTCGGCGTAGACCAGCTCATGCGCCGCAATCGCCATCTGCGCTTTGAAACAGATCCACGTAACCACAAAGAACGACACAACTCCGCCGGTTAGAGCGCTCTGCAATTGCAAAACAAGTTCAGTAGCGGCGCAGCGCGACGCTCCGTGGGAGAACGTCGTCCTACCTTTCCATTGATCCACGGCAAAAGGAGCCCGATGAGAAACAGGCCGAGCAGCGGGCCGCACGTCGTGGAGCTCAGCGTCATGGTCAGTTGCAGCACGGTGCCCATGTTTTCCACAACAAACACCAGCGCCACGCACAGCGCACCGATGAGCAGCACAGATAGGCGCATCACGACGGCCGTCTGTCGTTCAGTCAGTGGCGTCTTGCGTACTGGCTTGATGTAGTCCTCAAGAACGACCGCCGCCAATGAGTTCAGCCCAGTGGACAGTGAGCTGAGCGCCGCGCTGAACACCCCCGCCACAAAGAGACCGGGCATGCCAGGAAAGACGCCCAATGTATCCATTACCAACAGCGGGACCAACTGATCCTTGACCTTGGCCAGCTTGGTGCTCAACGGATCGCAGTCGTGGTAGGTGGCGAAGATCAACAACCCGTTGTAGAAGCACGCCAGTGTCAGCAGACAGACACCGATGGTGAAGTAAATCAGCGACTGCTTGGCTTCCTTCAGCCCGGGAACGGAGAGATAGCGCTGCATGATCACCTGATTGCCTGCAGTCACCTGCAGGTAATACAGTGATGAGCCGATAAAAACGGAGAGCATCGACACACGCACTGTGGGATCCCAAGTCATGCTGCACAGAGAAGAGGTTGAGGCTGAGTTGAAGCAGAAAAGAGGACGAAGGGAATTTCGTGCCCGGACACAGACACTTACGCTGGCATCTCGATCCGATCACCTTCGAGGTTGCGCTGCCACACCACATTCAACCCACCCACGTCAATGGTGCCTTTTACGATTACCAGAGCTATGGCACCCACCATGACGACTGTTTGGATGACGTCGGTCCAAACGACCGCTTTCAGACCGCCCTGCAGGCAAATTCGCAAAAGCCAGATTTTAAAACAAAACGCAAAGGCTTTAAATAATCAAGTCTTGCCAATGCAAGACTTGCGAATTTACAGGTTTGAATAATGTCATTAGGACCTTAAACTATTAGTGGGTCAAAAACTTCAAAGTTCACAAAGTTCAACATACCACGCACGTGTAGAAAATGCAGACAATGCACACCACCGGCGTCACGATGTGAATGTTGACACCAGTAACTGCAAACACTCACTGATTAGAAAAGAAGTCGAAGGAACTCACTGCAAACAAACTCACCTTGATTGAAAGCCAGCGCAGGCACATAGACCACAATGGGCAACCAAAATATCTGCAACACATTGAATTTAGAATTTGAAATTTGCAACATAAATATGGCAAAATGTAGGGCAGCAGCGGAGAATATCAACAAATTAAGTCCAAGGAAAATTTAACAATTAAAAAGGTCTAACGACCAAAACCACTTTGGCGGCAATGTTGCCATACGGCGACGATTGCTCCCTACCGGGAGAGGGCGAATAGCATGGAAGAGGGGAAAGGAAGCAAGAGCACAAGAATTTCAAGTGGTCGTAGGAAAAAAAGGGAAAGGAGGGGCGAGGGGGTAGCAGGACTTACCGTTCCAATGGAGAAGAGGACAGAGCCAAATACGCGGATGCGTTTGTCGAAGCGCATTTCAAAGTACTGCAAAATAAAAAAGCGAACGCGGCAACAGTGAGAATAGCGAAATATCATGTAAAATCAACAATAAGAGAAATTGCGAGGCGGAAATTAAAACCAAAGGTTTCCTTTAAGTTGACCCAGGGAAACGGTCTCCGATCGTCGATGAATATGAGGAAATAAAAACTAAAACAGAAAGTGAGAAACTTACAAGCGGAATCGAAGGAACCAGCGTGGGGCCAATGAGACGGATGAGGCTGAGCAAACGAAACAGGAGTAGGCGAAATGGATCAGCACGGACGCGTGCGTTGGATAACTTGGCATTAACGCTTCCAGAAGTAAAAGAACCGAACGAAACGTAGTCGAAGCTTTCAAAATTTAGCGGAAAAATTAAATGCGAGTTACTTTTCTCGTTTTTTGGGTGGCTGGGGCTTGCCGGTGAAATCCCTGAGACGGGCAGAATTCAGACGGACAAATTTTTTGCGCACAATAAAAACCCCAATTTTCCATTTTACGCTCTGTGTTGCTCCAAGGTCGTTGGTTTCTCTTTGCAGGCAATAATAGAAACTTTGTGGCAAAATAATTCAAAACAGTAAAGAGAGAGCAGTACGAAGAATTTGATTAACCATTCGATGCCTTATAAGGTCCATTAGGACCTATGGCGTTTTTAAAAGCAATTATTTTGTATTGTATACGTTTTTACCTATCTGTCAGTAGTAAAAAATACACATATGTCTACTAAAAAATATACACGAAGCTTAGCTTTTTGGCTTTCCAAACACATCTACACATACATTATGTAAAGCTACATTATACAATTACATGCCTTGTTGGCCTTTGGCCGTTTCAAAAATTGTCAGTTATCGGAGGGTTAATACGAATGGAATCATTAATGAAAGCGATATATGCAATTGCAGCCGATTTGCTGGAGCAGCCAATGCCACCTTTTGTATACCTTTTTTTACAAAACTTGAAGTGAATTTTGTATGTACAAGTAGTGAGTGATATCAAAGAATATACAATGTTCTTTACTTTTTGTGATATTTATCGATTGTCAACTCGTTTCCTCTGGGCTTTAGTCGCCCAATGTGCGATGAAATTATTTACATTGTTGAATAGTTATTGCGTCATTCGTTTGTTCTGTTGTATTGCCGCTGATAATCATTCGCAATCATTTGGCAAGGTGATGACCCATATTTTCTTGGGGCATTTGCGCGTATCAGCTGTGTAAATGAGGCCAATGACATCCACGGCACCGAGTTGCAGATTAAAGCTTCCATTTGGGGCGCCATTTCACCCTCAATGGCAGCAACAAGTAAAACGTGCAATCAAAAATGCATATGAGTATTGATGGGCGACAAAATGGCGGATTCTCCGTAAACGAAATTTTAATTTCTGTTGAACAAAATGCACTTCAGACACGCACGGACAAAGGACAAAATAATCAAGACGACTACATGCAGTTCTTGTTAGACAGAGAAGTCACACAAAGATGGGTAAATGATCACTTACCTCGTAGGTGGAAGTCAGTTGCAAATTGCAGAAGACGGGCAGGAAGACGTACCACGATATGATGCTCGATATGACCAGTGTTGCCACAATGAAAGCGTATTGCGTGCCGTAGACGTAGATTTCGGTCGATGTTCCCAGTAGTGAAATCCCAGAGACAAAACTGCACAAATAAATTTAACGAAATGTGTACCATTTAAAGTGTTGTGTTGTTGTTTTAGAAATACATAAAAGTGTAGCTAAATCTGTGTGGTGAGCGTGAGCATACCGCATTACCGCTACCCAACTTTGTGTTCACCAACTTTTATTAGTTTGGCCCGTACACACTTTTCTAAAGCATCAAAGATATGTTCAGCAAATTTCGCCATTTTATGTAAGTAAGGAGTACTGAAGCTGAGTGACGGGAAACGCTGTACAGTTTTAATTGAGTAGTGGAAATGTCAGGAAATAAAGCCTTTTAAAATTACTAATATTTAAAAAAGGTTCCAGACAGGTTTTTATGACATTTTAAAATCATTGCCGCTTACCCTATGCCGGGGCCTCTAAGCTCTTCTAAACTCGACACCGAGCGGCGGAGTGAATGAACTTGACATGTAGGTAACTTGTCATTAGTGTTGTTGTTGTTGATAATATCTCAGCAGCAGTCACCTGCGGTCCAAACTACAATACACACTCACTGGGCATTGGCCGCCATCGCCAACAGCAGCAGTAAAACAACAGCAGCAAGTTGGCCATTCAAGTTGTGGCCCGAAGCCAACTTTGTGCTCTCTTGTGAAGTGCAATTTTTCAATTTACCGACACTATAGCATTCGACTAGGTCAGCGGCTTGTTCACGCATTTATTTTTGGTTTGTCTGCCTCTGCCACTGCCACTGCTCCTCTTCCGATAGGGCCAGATCGCCTGGCCTGCTGCTGCGCACAGTTTCGCACACATCACCCACCACAGACACTTGGAGGACGGAGGCGCAATGTAACGCTTGGTAAACCTTTGGGCATTTCGGGCGTATCTGGATTATTTATTTCGCACAAAGGTGATTTTCTCCACCACCGCGAGCTACTGTCCCTCGTGGTTTATTTGTTGCGGCAGCGTTCTTTTTTGGTTTACTCGGTAAACTGCCCCTACTGCGCTACGACAGCGAAGGTGTGCGTGCCGCCTTTGGTCAGGGTCAAGATTATTATGAGCACAGGCTAAATAACATAAAAATCAAAACTCAAACCCCGCATCGGATTCAGATTTTGAGCGGCCGACTCCGACTCCGACTTCAACCCTCCTCATCCAGATCCAAACCTAGACTGCCGTCTGCACCTTCGCCCGCGGGCTAAGCTTTATTATATGTGTTTCGGTTGCTGCTTGTGTTTGTGTCGGCGAGCGAGGTGTGGTGAATTGGCCATGCATGTAAAAATAGCAGACTGCGCACACGAAGCCAGCGAAAAAACCGAATAAATTGTTAACAATCGACTCGACCTTGAAATTGCACGCACGAGAGCGCTGGGACTGAGGGACTTTGCTCCGAGATTGGGAAATGATGATTGGATGGTTAAATGCTTAAAGGACTCGTGCCGTTGTTCGAGGCGTGGAAGCGACGGACGCGCACCAACGAATCAAAGGAAGTTGCGGTCCGGCATACAAATCCCCAAAATGGCCAGGCGCGTGGCAGCAGACAGATAAATAGACAGCCGAATAAGTTGCCAGATTGGTCCGTGAGACTGCGTGTGTTTGTGCTCAAAGTTCATGTATTTGCAATTTGTAGATTTCTCGTCTATCATTTTCATCCTTCCCGTTGACGACGCTCTATGCAGGCACACGAACAAAACTTCGAAATTATTTAAGTCGCGGCAACATATAGGGTTTTCCAACAAGAGGTGTTATTTTGAATCACCCGATATTTCGGTAGCTGTCACTTTTGAAACTTTTATTCTTTGACATTTGACAAGTAGATACTACGCCATTACTAAAAACGGAACGATACACGCTTCAACAACGCATTGAAATTATAAAAATTCACTACAAAAATGGTGAAAATCTTGCAGTCACAGTTCGCAAAACTAAAGCATTTTTGGGTCGTCGTGGAGCACCTTGTCGGACCGCAATACAGAAATTGGTGGAAAAATTGGAGCTGTTGGGACAAGTTAGTGATGTGAAGAATAAAACCCGTGCACGTCGCTCAAGAACAACTGAGAATATTGCTGCTGTAGCGCAAAGTGTTGAAGAAAACCCAGGTTTGTCGATTCCTCGTCGTTCTTTGGAATTGGGCATTGCAAAAACGTCATTACACCGTATTTTTCATGAAGACTTTGGTCTTAAGGCTGATAAAGTTCAGTTAACACAAGAACTCAAGCCGACCGATCATCAACAACGTCGTGATTGCTTTGCTGATTGGGTTCTTGAAATGCATGAAAATGATCCGGAATTCCATCGAAAAATCATCTTGACTGATGAGGCCCATTTCCACCTCGGTGGCTACGTCAACAAGCAAAATTGTCGCATCTGGGGCTCGGAAAACCCAATACCTCTTGGGTTTTCCGAGCCTCCTTGGGTTGAGAAGCCTCTCCATCCTCAACGTGTGACTGTTTGGTGCGGTTTATGGTCCGGCGGGGTCATTGGACCTTACTTTTTCGAAAATGATGTTGGATCAACAGTTACGGTGAATGGATTGCGCTATCGAGAGATGATTAATGATTTTTTATGGTCAGAGTTGGATGGTATTGATCTGGACAACGTTTACTTTCAACAAGACGGCGCTACGTGTCACACAAGCAACGAAACCATTGCTCTTTTACGGGAAAAGTTTCCGGACCGTGTTATCTCTGGAAGAGGTGATCACAATTGGCCACCGAGATCTTGTGATTTAACACCTTGCGACTTCTTCCTTTGGGGCCACGTGAAAGATAAGGTGTACGCCAACAGCCCAGCGTCGATTCAAGACCTCAAATACAGAATTCGTGAGGCTATCGAGGACATAAGGCAGCCACTTTGCGATTTGGTTATGGAAAATTTCATGAAAAGGATATGGTTCCGTAAGCGTGGTCGTGGTGACCATTTGGCTGATGTTGTTTTCATTATTAACGGCATACCTTCCTCTTTATTATGAAATAAACATCCGATCATTTATCTCAAAAAATGGAATTTTTCTTTGAATACCAAAAACACACCTCTTGTTTGTGCGTGCATAGCTTGTAATATTTAAAAAACTCTTAAAGTCCCAGGCGCATTTCACATTCCACATTCGAAAACTCTTATTGTCCTTGTTGCTTCGTCATATGACAGGATAATGTTTGTTGTGGTTACAGTTTTCCTTTTGTTTTTCATCACTGTTGCTGCGCTTCTTTCCAGCACTGTGCAAAAGACTGATTTGACTACCTTATTGCTTTTATTCTTCAAGGACATTCTCTTCTGCTAATTGTTTTGAATTTTTTCGCTTAATTCATGCCTTTTGATACTTTTACTTTTAATTTGTCCATTAAAAGTTACTTGTGCGTCTCCTGTACGGACGGCTGCTCAATATATCTGGGGCCCCGATTCAAATCTGCAGACATTATTCAAGTTCATTTTCATCATTATCTTCGTAAATTGATTAAAATCATTTGTGCTTGGCCATTCACCGCCTGTAGCAAACTTTTGCATTCAAAAATCCATCAAGCGCACCAGACCAAAGCCAATTCGACAGCACTCCAAATGCAACAACAACAACAAAAATAATCAAAGTGAAAATGAGTTTCGCCGTCTTAATTTAAGTTCTTTTCTTGCTGTGTGCCGAAACTGTAGGCATTTTTTTTTTGTAAATGAACTGAGGAGAATCAATCGCACTTAGGAATTTGTTCAGCCGTTTCCTTCCCGCCCTCCGTGCCTGCGCAAACCTCATAAAACAAAGCGTTGTAGGACGAGGCGCGAATTTATGCCCCTGACTTCAGTTTAGTTCTGACGCACGTCTGCCCAGCGGCAAGCTTCACTATTCACTTATTTCAGCCATTAACGCAGTTGCGTCGGCAATAAATTGAACGCCTCGAAAGCTCGTAGCAATGCTCGCACATGCCCACATTATGCACCACTTACACACATACAAAGCCACATAAATTTGCTTCACTCACCTGGCCACCAGCGACAGCGACACCGGCAGCACTTGCATCTTCCGGCCGCCCACCAGGTAGTCCAGCGCCTCCGAACCGCGTCGTTGCTCGAGGCCGCGCTTCTTCTTCTTCTCCACAAAGCCAAAATAGAAGCCAATGACGGCGCAAACAACCAACATCAGCACAAAGACAAAGTAGTCAATGAAGCCGAAATGCTGTAGCGATGAGCTCAAGTCATCGACGTTCATCATTTGGCCCGGGGCCGGTGCTGGGGACGTTGTGGCGGCGGTAATGCTGCTACTGCTGCTGCTAGCCGTGCTGGAAGTAGTTGTTGGTGCAGTCGTGGAGAGCACTTCCTTAACGCGCTCCGCAATGACGGCCATTGTCGGGACGCTGCCAGTTGTCGTCGTGCTCCAGCTGGACACTGCGGCCCCAGATGAAAGGCTGTCGCTGGTCGTTGACATTTTCCTACGTGCCCGTTGCGATTTCTTTGTTTTGCTCTTTTTGCGCCGCTTGCTGTGACGCTGTGTATGCTCTACTCAACTGCTGGGCGCCAAGGCCTAAACATCGATTTTCATTAGACTGCGCTCCCACTTTCAGTTGGATTAATTAATTTGCGCAGTTTTTATGCAGTGGGTGTGAGGTCACTTGGCACTCGAACACTCGTACACATACGCGCAACAAATCTCAACACTAGAATTGTTCAATAGAAACGAAAAATTAATTCAATCAGGAAAATTTCCATTGAATGGAAAATTCCTTCAGAACGTTTTTAAATTTAAAGCGTACAAATAATTTCATATTGAAAAAAATAAATATATATTTCTATTGAATTTTCGTAAATTTCTTCATAATTGTGCAAGTTATGAAATTATTGCGACTTATTAATTTTGGAAAATTGTTAAACAATTTTTTAAAGGTTAGCTCAACGATCTTTCTTCTTTAAAATTATAGAAAATTTAAAGTTAGCGTATCTCTCGTCGCACTACAAGGACAACGTACGTGAACACGACGGTGCGCAGGCGAAAATTCAAAGGTGCCAAACACCACGACCACTCCGGCAAAACGTCGTACACCAACTGAAACTCGGACGTTGCCCGCAGAATAAAGAGCGATCGCGCAGCCACACAATCACAAAGATGCTGCTGAAAAAATAAATAAATAAAAAATGCAAGTAAAGAAATAGAACGTAAGAAGATAAACTGAAAGAACGTAGTGAGTGGCTCTGGCGACAATCAGTGAAGCACCAGCGGCACCAAGGGGCAACCTTCAGGAAATACTCCTTCTAACTTGTTCCTCTTACTACTATTCCTGAAAAAGCTGCAAAATCACAGTTAGTGCCGATGTACCGAAGGCAGATCGTACCCCCTCAAAGCTTACCCCAGCTTCGGGGCGTAATCCTTCACAGCAGCATCCCGCCCACGCCACTGTCTTGCCGTCATTAAGTTGTTGCGCTTGGAGGCCCATCGCGACAATAATAGCCCCCAATTTCAGATAATGCAGATAATGCGCCACCAGCTGAATTGCATTACAACAACTGGTCAATATTAGATCGCGAGTGGCGCTGCCGCCTCGATCACATTGCACTCGACGACGCGTTGTTAAGCTCTCCCAGAATATACGAGCGAACAAACAGATAGCGGGACGAACGCCCGCCCGTCTGTCTTGTGTGTTATCGCGCGAACTTTATGATGCTGCCCACTCCAACTGCTACTCGTCTACCAGTATCGCATTTCACCATGTCCAACACTACGTCGCTTGTATACCTTGTGCCACGTTGTGTGTCAGCCGCATTAGATGTCAGATTTGTGCGATTGGAATAATGCTTAAATAAATACGGATTTGGTGCGAGTGTGCCTTCCGCTTAAGCCATAAAGTGACTGACGAAAGTGGGCGCCAAATTCAAACAAATGCAGCGCGTACTATGGATTACGCTAGGCCTTTGTATATATGTATGTGTGTGTGTGTGTGTGTAGCAGTGTGTGGCTTTTTATGTTCAACCTTGAGTATTTCACAACTTATTTCTAAGAATTTGCACAGATTACACATCCGACAGGGAATAAATAGAAATTCAATGTAACTGCACCTGCAAGTTGAGCGGAATATCTTACACTCTCAAACGTCGATTGTAGCGTGGAAAGGGAATTGTTGATGAATTAATATCCACCCGCATCAGTTTTGGTACCAACTTTAATATGGTAGCCGCCGTAGCTCAGCTGGCTAGTGCGTTGGGCCGCGAGTCAAGAGTTCGCCAGTTCAATACTCCGTTGCGTTAACACCGAAAAAAAAAAGAAAAACAACAATTTTGCTTTTGGCGGCTGTCCTCTCAGCGGGAAATGGCAAATCTCTGAGAGTAAAATTGCCTATGAAAAATCTCCCAACTCGCTGTTCGGAATCGACATAAAACTGTAGGGCCAACCTTTCAACCTTGTAAAAAAAACATTCGCACGCACAACACGGTTGGTTGCGGGTAGCTAGGCAGCTAGGTCTCGTAATCGGGCTGTCGTGCCAGTCAAGAAGAAGAAGAAGACTTTAATTATTTTCCCTACTGTAGCCAAAACCAGAATATAGAAAAACAAATTCTTTCGGCGGCTGCTCTCCATCAGAATCAGCGTTAGAGTTTATCCGCTTTAGGTCCCTCTTCTCCACATACATATTGACCCGCTCAACACGGATGGCTACTAGGACTTGTAACTTCAACTGCTTCGATTTGATACTAAGAACTCGACTACTGTGAAGTACTCAACATCAATGCCTTTCAGAATCCAGAAAATCTTAAATTCGAGCTTAGAACACTTTGAACCCTAAACCGTTGCTAATATGTTAAGAATTACTTAAATACGGCACTCGGCTCTCCTAAACTCCAGAAACTCTATTTGTAACTGCGTGGGCATCCACCAACTACTCCCACTACCACAGGTAAACATTTGACCTAAGTCAGTTTGCCTATTTGTGAGAGATATCAACCCGATTTGATGCTCTCAAAATGTCAACAACAACAACACCAGCTGTGAGACGCACAATCAAACACACGCATATTCAGCCCATTAAGTCCAATCAGCCACTGTTGAAATGTTCGCCCTGAGCATGACAGTGCACCAACAATTGTCACCACCATCACCTGTCCCCGCGACTTGCCTTCGACCCAGTTCCGTCGCTCGCTGACGCTGTGCTACAGTTAATGGTGCGCACACAATTATTGCCGCGGCAGCGATGCACTCGACACTTTTTCCGATGAGTCGAGCAAGTGCTGCAGTAGGAATTTTGATTTAGCTTTTTGACATCGCTGCCAGCAAACAGCGACCCAGTGTGCATAGACATCGCGATGGCAACACGACATGCTCGCCAACTGACTGCGATATAATTACAATGCTAGGTATGTTGCTGTTGTTGTTGTTGCTGGGAACATAGCTGTTACATCTGTCAAAGGGGGCAAGCAACAAACGACCAAACGTTTCGCCATTGCCGAGCGTCCTTGCGGTGCTGGTTCGGGGCTGCGATGTGAAAGTCAAATTTAAATTTTTCACATTTGCAATGCAACTTACTGCCTTTTTTAATATAATAGGAACTAGATTTTTTGAATTTAATAACGTTGCATTTTTAACCCTCAATCACCCACCCCTATTAAAATCACGTACCTACCCACCCTGAGCCCCCGGGACTCACATATTTTGTTTACGAAATAATGCAACATCAATTCAATTTTTATGGTTTTTTATTAATCTGCAGGCCACATTAAGACCTCTTGTTACAGATCTCATTCCATATCTTTACATACCTCTAGCTGTACGCCGTCAAGCTGGACGCCAAGGCACAAAAACTAAACCTGTACCAACTTATTAAAGTTCGTAGTGAGTCCCCTGGACTGGGCGATTGAGGGTTAAGCATTCAGCGTTGCTTATTCGGATAGACGCTTTGTAGAATGTGTTGCCCATACGCCCCGTTGTGCAGGTGGGAAAAACACTCCTATATGTAGTACATGAACGGCAGTCTAACTTCAGACTAAACATAAGTATATGGAAAGTATATAAGGAAGATCTTGCACGAAAACTGACTACACCATTTCTAAATACGCAAATACTGTTCTGACGATTTATCTCATTCTGCTGAAGAGAATTGTTTTCACATTACAACAACAAAATCAGTCATCTAAACTGCGCCAGTTGATATACAAATATATCAGTAATATAAACTGCACCGCAGCAAAAGGAAAGCAACAACTGACGCCGCGACACTTAAAAAACGCTTAGTAAGTGCACTAAATCACGTTCAACTTTGACGCGCATCGACGTTCGCACATCGCGTCTGCCTGTGTATTTGCTCACATCAATTTTAATGTAAGTATGTGTGTGTGTGTGACTATGAGGCGGTTCATTTATGTAATGCGAAACTTTTCAAATATGCCGTCGCAGCTTTATTATTGTTCCCACTCCCCATCGCGCCTTGCTTAGCCGCGCACCCACCATCGGCTCAGCACTCTCGCTCGCGTAAATTCCAAACACCACTCAGCCAAGCGAACACAGGCTGGATTTAAGTGCGCCATGTATGTACGCATTAAAGAGCTGCAATTGTCCATTTGAAAGCTGTTTCAAGACACTCTCTCTCTTTGCACGGCACTGCACTGGCTCAGTGCAAACAGATCGAATCAGAGCTGCCAGCGAAGGGAAGCAAAAAAGAAGTGTGGCATGACATATGAGAGCTGAGTCTTTGTTGCTTTATAACATTAGTGTGTGCGAACACACTAAAGGCAATTCACAGTAAAGGCAATGAAATTTACTGCAATGACACTGAATGCAGTAAGTTATACCAAAAAGTATGGAAAAATATTCTTTGGTTATACCAAAGAATATACATATATAGAAGGCGCATCTGAGCTCAAATTTCAAATTTTTGTTTGCGAGCTTCATAGAGCGGGGGGAAACCACAAAAGGGAAAGAGTGGTGCCAGCAGGAGCGCAAGCGCTTCAGTTTACGCTCAACAAACACACATGAAGTGAAAGTACCGCTTCTCCTGTGTACTTTGAGGCGTTGATGGTTGTTTTGGTCACTCAATAATTTTTTGTGCAAATTTCTCACAGCGACACCAGCCAGCGCAATGATCGTCGTTTCAACTACGGCGTAGTTACTACGCTATTGTTTTTTGTTGTTGTAGTTTTTGTGTGTATGCTTTTTTTGTATTGACGATTGCTTTTGCTACATAGCTCGAGAAACATGTAAACAGCTCTTCTTTTGTTGTTTTTCTATTGTTTATGTTTTGCATCGTTTGGAACTTCCTTTTTTTAATTTACTGTCACAGCATTCATCAGGAAATCTGAAGGAGCAAATAGGTAGCAAAAGTCTGTAACCGATTATTTTCTTTGGTTATACTAATAGAACAATTAGTGCTTTGTTCTCATTGTAATAATAACGCATACGAATTTACAAATAAAATATTTTAAAATTTCAACAAAATTTAAATTATTGAAATATTTATATATTATTATTATTATATATTTCCCAAATATACTTTCCCAAATACATTCCACACATTACTCCGACCTTTCTTTCCACTAAGGACATATTGCCCGATCAAAATTTTATTTTTCATAATGGCGTTGGTTAGCTGATTGCTAGATGCTACATCACTTGCATTTTCGACTGCTGACACAGTGTCATTTGACTAAAAATTACAATAATAATAACATATACATTAATATTATATAAATTATTTATTAAAATATGTTATATTAACTGACATCATCAATCTCCATTTTAATTAATTTTTTATCACACTAAAATGTTTTCCGAACTGTCTCACTTAATTACGCGTGCCAAACTGTCCTTCAATGAATCATTGCATTCAGTGGACATGTAGCATTTCGGCCCGTTACGCACTGTCAACGATTCATTAGCATTGCTGGCAGTGTGTATACCAGAGAGAAAAATGTCCGTGCCTTGCAGAGACAAGCAAATGAGTGTTGACAGCTCTTGCGGTTTCCGTTTTGTTGTCATTTTCATACTGCTCTCTTACCACAGTGAATGCTAGCAATCAGTGCACACTGTACCGAATCACACTGTGTGTAGGGAGAAATGAATCATCCATCGCAGCTCTTTAGTACGCATGGATGTTGGAAATGGGTAAATAAGTAACTGTGAAGCGCTTCACATACTCTTGTACTCTGCACATACATTTGCACACACATAAACTGTTGTTTTTGGCTTTGGCGTCACTAGGAACTTTGTTCTAAATTAATTTGGGATTTTGAGTTTTTAATTGCAAAATATGCTGCAATGTAAAATTTATTCATACAGTAGGTCAAAGCCAAACTCGTACATCAGGAACGTACAGGAACGTATTCAGTGTCAAAGCCAAACTCGTACATTTCAATTGTTCGGTTCGTGTTTTAATTATACTTACTAATTAATACTTAGTATGCATTCCTTTGTTCTTGATGATCATTTCAAGTCCATTTGGCAAACTTTTCTCCAGCTTTTCACGATAGTTTGGCTCAATTTTTTTCCATTCTTCAAGCAAAACTCGTTTTCAGTCTTCTTTGCAAGAAATACTGCGCTGATTTCCTTGCGGAAAATTGCTAAAATTGTAAATAGAAGTCACTAAACGATTTAAAAGCTATAAAAGTGTGCAAAATAAACAAAAATCGGCACATAACACACATTTTACATCGGCCGATGAGCGACACCTGGTAAGAAAAAGTAAAACAAATCCGTTCTTAAGTGCGCCAAAATTAGCTGCAATCGCTGAAAGTGAACTAGGAAAAACGACGTTCCCTCAAACAATCAGAAACGTGCTCCACCGGGCTAATTTGAACTGTAAAAGAGTTCGAGTGAAGCCACTAATAAGCAAACGAAACAAAAGAATACGTCTGAAATTTGCCAAAATGCATCGTTTGAAGGACTTTTCGTTCTGGAAGCGAACGAGCTACTACTGACGGAAGTAGGTTAGGTTAGGTTGCGGTGGCTGCCTCTGTATGAGACACACTTAGGCCTTTTAACGGGCCCGTTGTGATACCACAGATTCCACCCGTTTGAAATGCGTATGCAACACTGTTTTTTCCACATGTGATACAACACACATTTCAAACGGATGGGAAAGGGAGGGGAGGGGACCTACAGTTTAACGCTAACCTAACACTTGGAGGTTTTGCCATTGCCTGCCAAGAGCGCACTTGTGCGATTCATGTAATTCTCATTCCCTTCATGTGGATAGCAATAGAAGTAGATGAGTAGATGTTTTGTTTCCAGCCCAAGCCAGGAATCGAACCCGGGGCGCTCGGCATGAGAAGCCACCGCGCTACCCGCTGAGCTATCGAGGCCGGAAAACGGAAGTAAGTTTAACATATTTGGATGTGATGGCAAACCTTACGTGTGGCGACAACCGAATGGACGCTCCTAGCAAAAAATATGAAGCCAAATGTTAAATAATAATTTTCTTAAGGTGTACAAGTTTGAGTTTGTGTACTGTATGTATAAAATATTTTTCTAAATAAATACTACAGTATTACAAATTTATAACTTGTCGGCAACTAGGAAAAATTTGATAGTAGGAGCAGTCAGAAGGCTACGACGTATTCCTTTCGGCTGCGCCGCGTCTTATTTATATCACTATTCCGATAAAAATGGCACATCATCGTCGAGCGGAAAGTTTTTTACAATCAGCATGGGTCGTTGTAAATCTTCAGGATCATCACCAGCGCGCAATATTGCTGGGTAATTGTTTGTGTTGCGCGATGTGTGCACTACTATAACTGCTCAGCGTGTGACTTGGGTGTTAAAAATTAAAGCACTCTGATAAGTAACTAGCCGACTGTTCACTTGTTCAGCTGCTACTCGACTAAGTAGTTCCGATTTCAGTTAACCCGCGTATCTATCCACCCAAAAAACCACACCATGTGTACGCCGATCTATGTACCCACTCATTCCGTGTGTCTGTCTCTCATTTCGTAAGTTCTGTCGCACTATCCTTCTGCCGCTTATTACGAGATATGGAAAATCTGCACCATTTTCTCGAAACTTCTAAATGATAGCTGCCACACTGGCACATTCATACATACATACAGACTTGCATTTGTATCTACGTTATGTAAAATCAAAGCGAATATGACCACGGGATGCAGACTAATGAGTCCCCATCGTATTTGTTTATACTCAAATTATAAAATGTTTAAATTTGTGCATCGTTCAAGCCAACACACATACACGAACAACATACAACAAGCACACATACATACAAACTGCACTTGATTTAACGGTACGCACGTAGTAGATACGAAGCTACTACCCATGAAATTAGATAAATGCAGATAAGACCAGTTCGCATCAGCCAGGGACACAGAAAGTCATTAAGCCACTGGTTTTATTTCTTTCTCATTATTCCCGACATGGTCATTGTTGGTGTAAGCGAATTTAGCCAAATCATTGCTGAATGCGCTGCGGGTCGCAGGCCAAAGGCTGACAGCGAATAGTCGGCACAAATTTAGGGCACAGTTCGGACAGCTGCTCCACGGAAAAATGCCGACGCTGGCATAAACCTAGCGCTGCTTGCGATAATCAGCTAATAGAGTATCGGAAATGGATCAACAAGACAAATATTTTAAAACTGCGACCTTCATCAAGTTGCCCTTTTTTTTGCCAAAAACTTGTGCAGCCCCGACCAGCGCCAGTTCATTGAGTTTCATTCGAGCCAGCTGTTACTCTCGTTTTTGCTAATTATTTTATATGGAGAGTTTTGGCAATTAACCGCCCGACGAAGAAGCAAAAAGGCGTCCTCCCCCTCGCCGCTGCCGCTACTATGCTACGCATCGAAAGACGGGCGACGACCGAATGCCGCTCCCAGACGTTGTGCTTCTGCCTTATCTCGAAATTTGGCCACAGATACATTAGTGCGCACAACTGCGCAGCTGATGCGCTGGATAGACGTGACACCACCCTTTCGCACTATAACCATAAAGCAGGCATACATTTTACTATCGGTAAACTAACAATATGCTCTTAATTCCTCGACAGAGCTCTGGCCCACTTTCTGGCCCACCTCAGGCGCACTGAGGAATGAAGAGGCAGAAGAGTAAGAAGAGACTAGAGGTCACTTTCTCCGCCACTGCCCGGCTCTCTCTCTCTAGACGAAGATGTAAACCCCTAGGGTCTCCCTTATTCGACTACTTGAATAACTCAGTTCAGGCAAAATCTTTCGCCTTTCAGGTTAGGTCTGGCAAGTCCAGACCTAACCTAACCTTGTTGCAATGTTTTTTGTTTTTGTCATTTTGTTAAAATTAAAATTATGCCGACTCTATTATATCGGTTTTCAGATCACACTTCCATTTCTCTTTCAAAAATAAATTGGTTTATAATAGCCGCCCCTATTCCCTTGACTCGCAGCATCGAGCCATTGACCTTGAACCGGTGCATTGCTCGGCGTAGAACAGTCACTTCGAGTGACCAGCTGCTGGGGCGCTGTCAATTTGCACAAATTTTCAACTCCTGCACAATTGTCGCAGTCATTTCGTGTTCATATTTACCGTCATTCGCATTACCATCGCATTACCATATTTCATTTTTCATTTGTTCTGTTCAATTTGGCAAGTTGTATTAAATTTTACCAAGTTTCTTGCAGACACTTTACGAACTCTATTCTTTAAAACGTTCACAACAAAAACCCACCATTAAACCTGAACTGAGCTACTACGCAAATTGAAAATAAATAAACCGCGTTGAACTAAAGTGTTGATGCATTTTAATTTATTTTAAATCCAGCAGGCGATCCTATCAAAATCAAGCAGAGGCCAATGTGCGAAAATGCCAGTTTCACAGTTTTGAACAAAGCGAAACAAAACTTAAATCCGCGTTTGGCAATGTTTACCGCACATCCTGTGCCTGCCCGCCCGCTGTCGAGCGCCATTCAATTAAGTGCGGCGCATCGCTAATGCAGTGGAACTACTTAAATACTTTGCAAATAATCCATTCAATCCATCCGAGACAATGCAAGGAGGCAGGTAATTCAGTTAACGCCTCTCACACCGCCGCAGCTCGCTGCGTAGCCGAGCGAATGTTGCCGCCGCGTGTTGATAGGACCGCTAGCGACATGTTGCCAGCAGCATGGCAGCAAAAGCTCAACACAAGCTCTCGGCTGCTTCGTAGCAGGTGAGTGCCTCGAAGCACTCTGAAATTCTCTTAAAATCGCTTACAAAAACTTTCAGAAAATAAGTTCATTCATAAAATCAACGCATAGAACGCACCCAGCAAGACACGCCACGCCTGTGTGGTTTTCTAAACAGTCAATACTAAAATTGTCTAAAAGTTCGGCTTCTCTTTCGTACGTCCATCCAACGTCCATCCAACGTCCATCATCGACCTCTTGGTTCAACGCTGTATCTATGGTTATCTATATATCCCTATAAAGTATAGTACAAATACACTCAAGCCCCAAATGATGATACCAAATCTAAGTTGTTGAAATATGTGCTACATAAATATTGGCAACTGTACAATCTTTGCATTGGAAAATTTAGTCGGCAAGTAAAAGTCATGTAACCACAACCCACATAAACGCGAGTCATTCAGCAGCAAAGTCACACCAACCAAATCACGTGACAATGGGCCAACGCCAACGAAGCCGACAGCACCCACAGCGCATATAAATGTAACAACTGTGCGATGGACTGCAACCAGCAGCCGAAATGGAGCGATGGTGGCGCTGGGGTGCAGCTTTCCAGCGAATCGCCAAATTACCCAGCAAAGACAAACAACACGTTTCGCAACGCGCGAATGCCAATAACACTGCAAGGAGAGGAGAGGAACTCGAACACCGTGGCAAGTGCCGCAGAATCGCCGGTACGGATAGCAAAGCATCGCAATTGATTTGATTTGAATTGATTGTATGTATGTAAATATAATGTCAGACCTTTGCACGATACACACTACAGTGCGCTGCATGGCAAAGAAGGCCTCGAGATTCAAGTCGTAGGAGAATTGTCTAGTAAGATGGTGTGGTTTGGTGGTGAAGTTTTCGTCATCCATGTCATACGGAACGTATATGTATGTAGATATGTCTACAGTGGCGCACACGAAATTTCATTTTCCAATGGAAACCAAAAAGGACCAAGGAAGAGTTTTAACCCCAAAACCCCACTTGCGTGCGCCATTGATGAAGGTGTGTTATTAATGCGTATCATAGCATTTTATTTGAACATACAGTCGTGTCTGGGTATAGTCAACACCCGATATAATGAACACCTTGTTATAGTGAACACCAAAATGTTGGCATGAAGCCTCTAAATATTGAAACAATTTTAAAAGCAATTTCAAGCAAAAAACAAAAAGTGTATACACCTAATTCTGTTTTTACACGGTCTTTTTTACACGGTTTTGATTTATCACGGTTTAAAAATAAAATGGAATAAATGGAATAAACTCGTGCTAAATGGAATAAACTCGTGTAAAAAAAATAAAAATTTTTTTATTTTTAAACCGTGTTAAATCTAAAACATGTAAAAGAAGACCGTGTAAAAACAATTAGGTGTATTGGCAAATAAAACGCGTTTTTGAACAAAAATATTAACCTTGATATAAGGTATGTTTGGCAGAGAATAATTTGTACGAAATTGTACAAATTTGTACCAATTTTTACTGGATCCTGTTTGTTGACGCCAAATCTCCAGTAACGAGAGAGAAACTGAGAGCGTAAAGTGGCAGTTCATTTCGTGAGAACTTGCAAGTTTTTACTGGAGAAATTTTATCCAGTAATTTTTTGTCAGTAAGAAGAAGAACAAGAAAAACATATGACTGGCTGCCATATGAAACATAAATTTTGAAAACATTTGGAGGCAAATGGAAACAGCAAAGAAATTGTGCGTTCGCAAGTCTGCTGACCCACAACCGTCTTACTCAGCTTTATCCGCTGAAGCTGAAAGGGAAGAATTGCAGATTGAGCGCAACGAACTATTTGCATTTTGCATTAAATGTGTGATTTAACTTAATTTTCCCTACCACTTCAAACCTCAAACGAAACTTTTAGATCAGCTGTTTCGTCCTTTAACCCTCCTGTTTACACCCTTTTTACTGTGTATTGTGAGTGGGCCAAGTCCCAGTGGTGTAACCAAGAGTTAAAACTTGCAAATTCTTACAAATTACTGTTTGTTTACTTTTTTGGATAGTTTGATTTTAGGGAGCGTACGCTGACTTACCCTCCTGATATTTTTTACTGCATAATTTTTACTGGAAATCTGGCCAAACCGACCTATAGTGAACAACCTCAATACTGTGAACAGGCCTTGCAATAATTAGTTCACTATATCCAGACACGACTGTAGTTAATAATCAAATTAACGATTATGAATAATAATTTGAATCATTTTTAATTTGAATGTGATTAATTAATATTGACATTAATTAACATTAATCATATTTTTTGATTATGATTTTTAATCATTAATTTTTAATCGTAATCAGATTAACTTTGGGCCAACACTGGTATGTAGATATGTATGTATATTTGAAACAATTTCATTTATGTATGTAAATGGTTTATTTATTACTGCACTGCGTACTCACGGGAATATTTGATTTGCACACATGATACCCATTTGGATTTGTGTCAGATTGGCATCGCTTCGCGTGCCAAACACTAATACAAAGTGATCCGCACTACCGATCGAAACAACACCATCAGCTCCAGCGAGCACAAGTGAGTCGTCCAACCTGTGGACGCCTCCACCGCCTCGTCCGGCACACGAGAGCGATCAGCCCAGTCAGAACGCCGCGTGCAGCGGGCAATTAATTGAATCAATCAGCATGAAAACCGTGTCGAAGTCATCACAGCCGTGCATCAGACAGCCAAACGCGTCAGTCAACGCGCACCACTTCAACGAGTAGGTTTCAATTTCCATTCGGGTTCCGCCAAAATATACACATTTTAGTTTTTCCGCAATCACAAGTTTTTTCAAAGAACACTCCAGATATGCACCTAGTGCCGTGGTCATCGACACTTTGGCCACTGGTCATCTTGAGCACTTTGTATTGCGGTTGCGCGTTGCCGACCACGGCGCAAAGCGCTCTGGAACACTTACAGCCCGGCACCACCAACGACACCCGTGGCAAGAGCGAGGACCTGGTGAAAGTGGTGTCGGGCACCAAAGTGAAACGCTTCGATCGGCTGACAGTGCCGCTGACCGGGCACTTTGCGCAGCATCCCGTCTACTATGGGTACACCTATGTGAGTAGTTTTACCCATGAAGTCTCTATCAGCCGAGCCGCTAGAGATGGAATTTCCCTCTTTCTAGATAATGCCGCAGTGGCAGGCCTCGGCCAAAATAATGGGTGAAGGCGAGTCAGCTGTCGACGGCGTCATAACATTTCAGCAGTTGCCCTACAACAACGATATTAAGGTGACCATTAACATTACAGGGCTGCCGCCGGGCAGACACGCACTGCACGTGCACACATACGGCGATCTGAGCGACGGCTGCAAGTCAACTGGCGGTCAATTCCCCAACAATTTCGTAAGTTGGCTGGTGTTGGGGCCATTGTGCGGCGTATACTCAACTCTTTTGACGCTTTTTTTTTGCTTTTCTCTGTACAGATCGGCAATGTTGACACCAAGGACGATGGCAGCATCTCAGCCGCATTTCGCAGCGTATATTTGAATTTGTTCGGCTTCAATGGCATTGTGGGCCGTTCGATTGTCGTACATGAGAAGCCAATAGATCTGAACACTGCGCTGAACGCTGAAGTCTTCTCCAGCTCACTGCAAGCTATGCCCGATGCGCTCGCCTATCAGAATGAGGAAAATTCGGTGGGGCCGCCCATTGCCTGTGGCATTATAAGCATAACAAGTACGGCAGTCACAATGACGTCGCAAAAATAATTTCCTACCAAGTTCCCGATAAGCATAATTTTTACATATTTTCAATACGATCTTAAATGTAGTTTAGTACTTGGCATAAAAACATATACACTACACAAACAAAAAGTCGTACATTCGCTTTGCGTGCAGATTTCAATGTTGACTAATTCGCCGTTCGCTGCAATTGGGCACAACCGCTTGTGTTTGTTAACCCCTTCAAACGTATACAAACCATTTCAAAAATATAATCTTTAATAAAATATGATATCATAAATAATTAAAATACTAAAAAAAAAATCTCGCTACTTATTTAACTAATTTAAGGAATAGTTTAAAATGAATGAAATTGAAAATTCCAAATGTTATTGAAATCTTTCCCTTTTAGCCCTTTCGCTATTTTGTTGCCATATGGCAACATGCTACTTTGTTGACGTCTGAACCCTCTGTGGTTGCAAGAATACATTTTTTTGATGGTCCTTAGAATTAGAGTCCGACCGATACCAAATTTTTTGGCCGATGCCGATGCCGATTAATCGGTCAAAAGGCCGAAAATCGGCCGATGCCGATGCCGATTCCATAGAAAAAAAAAACACGAATGAATTCAATCAAAAACACAGCTTATTTTATAAAACAACAAAAGGAACTATTACATATATAGTACATTTCATCAACATTCATCACAAATTAACAAACAAAAACGAGAAAATAAACAACTAAAAACTTAATAAAATTACAAGAAAATTCAGAATTTAAATACATTAAACTAAAATTTCATTCTATTTGGCACAAGCAATTAACAAAAGACCCAATAGCCAATATTGCTGAACAAGGTGTTGATGTAGCAAAAATAGATTAAAAATATCTGTAAAATATTGTCCCCTTAAGTATTTGTCATAAAATCCAAACAAATCTAATACCCGTGACAGACATGTAGTACAAAAATCCTGCTAGTACAAAAAACCAATGTCTGTCATCGGTTTTTTCAACTTTTGTTCGAAAGCAACTGGATTTTTGTACTACAATCATAGTACAAAAATCCAGTAGAATACCACGAACAGGAATGGGATTTTTCAGTTTACTACAAAGGGAACCGACTGGAATAGAAACGGAACATACAGCAAAGCTTAAACCGCTTTAAGCTCTTAAAGCTCTTCGTTGACAACCTCACTGCAGGAATAGAGAATGAACAGAAAATATATTTCCGTTATTTTTAAATTTGTTTTCGCCGCTGTCAAAATGTACTACGTAGTACAAAAACCAAGTGTGTGTCAGCATGCTAGTATGGGTTTTTTAGAGCTTTGATTGTAGTATTCTTCGTAGTACAAAAATCCTATGTCTGTCAGCAGTATAAGGAGGAACCCCCTAATCAGGCAACACTGGGTTGTAACGTATAATAAAAATGTAATAAATATACAAAGCGAGATATGAAAAAGAAAGACAGTGCGATTCAGCTGCAAATAAAAACAAACAAGAAATGAAAGCAGTAATATCGACCAAAAAAACCGATGTGGTATCGGCCAAAAAAGCCGATGTGGCATCGACCAAAAAAGGCCGAAGCCGATGCCGATGCCGATTCTTTTTTTTTGGCCGATGCCGATACTAGCCGATGCCGATACCAATTTTATTGGCCGATACTAGCCGATGCCGATGCCGACTAATCGGTCGGACTCTACTTAGAATAGTTTGAGGTTTTAGGAAAAATACAAAATTAATAAACTGAATATTTCAGTTTGAAGAAGAAAGGTATACACGTTTTTTTAATGGCATATATTGTCATAGTAAAGGAAAAAAGCAGACAAATTAGATAACTGTTTAATTTTACGTTTTCTT
The DNA here is from genome assembly GCA_963971225.1 of Melieria omissa. NCBI lineage: Eukaryota > Metazoa > Arthropoda > Insecta > Diptera > Ulidiidae > Melieria > Melieria omissa. Next base: position 57,165,853 of record OZ020267.1, on the reverse strand, counting down.
TCAATTTATATACTTTTTTTTTTAATTTTGACTAAAGTACATGAAAAAATATTCAAATTTTCGTTATGCGTAGCAATTTTTAAGTTTAAGTTAAAATTACAGCCACAACGATGTGGTTGCTTTCTCATAGAAAAACACTCTAAAATACAGGGTCCGAGTATAAAAATTAAAAATTGTCTAATGGAATGTTGCTAAGAAACATAAAATGTAAAATTTAAAATTTTAACTTTCCCCAGTAAATTTTGTGTAGCGAAAGGGTTAAAGCACCCACACAATTGTGCGCACGTAATCTAAGAGGTATTTGTCAAAATTGAATTTGCCATAACGGTTGTTATACATTTGAGAGGCAACGCATCGATCACGTTTAGTACGGAAGATGGAACGCGTCCTGGATAGTCTCCATGCCGTCGGCTACCGCGGTGCCTGTGCTAGCAAAGAGGATCTGGGGTGGGCGTTGCGTGTGGGTGGTTGCTCCTGGCAATTCAAGGAGCTGCTCAACTGGCTGGAGGCGCGGCTGCTTTCACACAGGCTGGTCGCACAGTGCACGCAGGAGCTAATCCAACAGCTGCGAGCATCGTGGCTACAGATACGCACCGATGGCGACTTGGCGCTTAGTCCGCATCAATTTCGCTGGCAAATGCTGCAGCTGCTGCTGCTCATGTTGCGCATAACACAGCGACACCGTCCATTCGACACCGTGACTGGGGAAGTTGACATATCAGAATTGGTGAACGAGAACATCATTGACCGCCTCAAGCGATTAAGTATAGAGGTAATGCTTAACTGTGTTTAGGAAACGGATCGAAAATAAAATTGTTCTGTTACAGGATACCAGCACCCACATTGACTTGGATTGGGTGATTATCGACTGCACTAGCGCCAACGGTGCAATCGACGAAGAACACTGGCAGCGTCTCGAACATGCACTTGTGCAGCAGCTTATTTCTGTGGATCCACCCATTCACGCATTGGATTTGCGCTGTGAGCGAGTCGCGGACTACCCGAACGTGTGTAAAATCAGCTGCTCTGGCGTTGAACAAGTACTGCAGTTGCTAACAGCCATCTCGCGTCTGCCGGAGCTCTGGCCACACGAAGACTTGTGCGCCCTCCCTTGGCGCATGCGTGGTGCCTGCTGCAGCGGACCTCGTCAGACGACAGAGGACAGAGGACAGCACTTTCCGTAATAAATATATACGCCACCGCTGTTCGGACCCTCGGGTGACGTGCTGAGTTAAAGCTCCAGTTGAGTGAGCTGCGTTTTCCGAAAATATCATTGAAGTCCTGAAGCTTAATATATGAAGAATTGAATGCTTTCCACGTTTTTATTTAGTTACTGTTATTTAGTTTAACTATGTTTTTTATTTGAATCGAATTGCGAAACTAAAAAATCTCTTCATTTTACATAATGAATTGGCAAATACATATGTATGCGTGAATAAAAATGATTAGCAAATTTGGATAGAGACATTACTTGATGGAACAGTATAAATAAAAAATAACCATAATTAACGTTAATTGTGCTGTGGGACAGATCAAGCTGCTGAGAACCAGAGACCTGGGCATGCGACACGCAGTAACTCAAACGCTGCATGGCATCAGGTAATGCAGTTTTTTAAGTCTTTAAATTAATAGTATTCGCAGAGAGTGTCGCACAGCAATTATTGGTTGATGCTTAACGTTCTACTAATTTGGCTACTCGTGGCGTGGTTCGTTCAACGACGATTACCACCACCACCGCCACGGTTATAATTAGAGCGCCCACGAAAGGAGCGTCCACCACGCTCACTGCTGCCCTGGTTGTTGTTCCCTTGATAATTGTTGCCGCCACGCTCATAGTCGTTGGTCTTTTGGGACCAGCCAGTGCCTTGAACGCGCCCACTGCCACTAATCCACTGACCCTGATCGCCGCGACTCTGTACAGATTAAAAGTCATGAAATCTTTAGACTGTCCTAATCAGCTTGTTTACTTTATATGAATGTGTAGTACACATATAAATAAATAAATAAATATGCTACACTAAACGAAGACGACTCTACCCACCTGGTCGAACTGCGGCCTCTGCTCGTACGGCCCAGAACGCTGCTGTGGCGCTGAGTACTGTTGCCAGGTGCCGCCACCACGTCCACCGCCACGTCCCCCACCACCACCGCCCCGCCCGCCTCGGAAGTTGCCACCGCCGCCTCCACCCGGTCCGCTGGCGCGCTGCTGTTGCCATGATGGCATCTCGGGCGGCGGCGGCGCATGCTCGTGCGCTCGTCCGCCACGGTCCGGTACGCTACCTATGACGTGCTTCTGTATCTTAGAAGCTGTGTTCTTACGCACATTGGCCGAGCTCGTTTTCTCAATGATAGCCAGATCAGCGCGCGCCGCCAACAGCGCTACAATGTCCGTGTCGTCACCGCCGTGCCGCAACGCATCCAATTCCTCCATTTTTTGCTGAAATCGACCCACAATCTCATTTTCACGATTCCTCATCTTATCTGACCATTGAAAACTTTGTATGGTGACCTCCAAGCGCGTGAGCAGCATCTGTCGTCGCAGATTGTACTCTGCATCCAGGTCCGCATGTATTGCGTCCAACTTCTGCCACTGTGCATCTGTTAGCGGTTTTTTGGTGTGCAAAAGCGGTTCACTCACCACACCCGGTTTCGCCTGGCGCATCTGTTCCTCTACTTTGAAATTCAACTTATTAAAGAGCGCCTTAGGCGACACATTCTCCGGCGGCTTGCCAAGGCACAAATCACGTGTCAGCTGCTCCATTGCGCGGGCCGTATTCGTCTCCGTCTTGGGAATGATGAGCGTTTGCTGCGCTGTTGGTCGCAGTCGCAGGCTCATTTTGGAGGCCATTAGTTCGGCTACGAGGTACTCAACTAGCTGACCGCAATCCTCGATACACCCGAAGCGCTCTGACAAAGCACCGACCAGAAAACGGCGATTGGGACAGCCCAGCTCCTTTAGCATTGCGGAAAGCTCCATAGCAAATTCGTTAACGTCCTCCGTTTCAGCCACACGTTCATCAGTCTTTCGCAATATGTGCAACTCCTGAGTCAGCCAGCAGACCAGATGTCGGAATTCGGCGCTAGGCGGTCCCGCCTTCAGAGTCGCTTCAAGTGCGTCTCGTTTCAGAAAGTTACCGGTATACTTCAGCGAAGACAGCGAATCAATCAAATCGCCTATGAGATCCATTTTCGGCTAGAAAACTGCTTCAAGAGCCGGTGTACCTCTTTTGGTAGCTGCAAGTGTGCCGGTCCAGAAAACTATAAACTGTCAAAAAAAGATGCTGATATCTGACATGCAAAAAAACAGCGCCGCTTCGCTCAGACCAGGCAGCAAAGCGACGCCGTTGAATTAAATTAATGCGCCGGGTATAACAATAAAACGGCGACGGTGATTTCAGAAGCCACAAACGAAGCCGCACCCGAAATGTAGTTAATACTATGTTTACATTGAGCCCAAATACGTGATTTGGGCGAAAATCCTCAAATGCGAAGCCAAATCACACATTTCCCCATAGAAAATAAAATCTACGAAATGACTCTTTTCAACAAAACAGCGAAGCAAATGCAATAAAACATGACCAATTTTATCGAACGCATCACAAAATGAAAGCGCTTTCAAAAAGCTCAAAAGCTTTTACCTCTTTCTGACAGTTCACAATCACAACAAACGAAAATTATCAAAATGGAAAATTTTAATTTTCGTCTGCTTGAAATATGTAGAATATTCTTAGCATGTAAGGTATGTAATATATTTGTATTCAAATATTAGAGTGCGTGGAACATAGAGGCAGCAAAAAATAAACAAATTCTTCAGACAGAAGCCGGAATTATTGTATCATGGATGTGATCTATGAGCTGCGGCAAGATGACATGAGCATTCGACATTAGTTACCAAACAAAATGCAAATGAGGCCAATGTACACTTTGAAATGACTCATTTGAAAAGACGCATTCGGGCTTAATATAAATAAGACCGCAAAAAACCATGGCTAAAAAGCTGTTTACCACCACCCGCTCCCATTTCAAAAACAATGCAAATAACCAACATTAAAACATGGAATCAGCGTACGTTTTTATTTCAATGAAATTACGCGTTTGCATTATTTAGTAATACAGTATACAAGGAATATGACATGTGTTGCTTTTTCATAATAAAACAAACGATTTTGTTTTGGCCTGTTTTGTCAATGCACTGCATATTGCTAGCCGGAATTAGATGTTATCTTCATTCACACAACTTGCTGTTTACAATTGTATAATTTTCATTCTTTTATATTTGTTTGTAATGCACTTCAAACAAGCTCATAGGCTGCGCATTTCAAAATAAACAAAATCCATAGGTATTAGTATTTCGCAATTCTACAAAAATAAATTCTCTCGGTTTTCTTTTGTACTGAATAATTTAAAGAAAATTAGAGATAATTTAATTATCTTCCAAATTCACAAACATAAACGAAAAACTTAAGTAACGCATTCACTCTGAAAGCAGCCGCTGCTGCTGCTATTGTTGTAGACTAGACTAGCAACCTTTAATTGATAAACATAATTAACTTCAGCACTAAAAATATGTGTACCAGTATGTGAATTTCGGTGTGACTGTGTATGTTACATATATAGTACATGTTACACGATTGCGTTACATATTTTTTGTCTTAAAACAGGAAATTTGTAGGATGAGTGCGCGTGCGCTTTGCAGTAGTAATAAGAGTATACGTTTGGGTTTGCTCAGTTTTTGCATTTAACATACAATCCCGTACAAGTTGAATGTGCCGTGTCCATCGTCAGACGACATTCGTTTACTTTCAGCTGAAATCGTTTGTTCATTGTATTAATTTTATATAATTTGATTTTAGCAATCTAGCAGTTAACATTTTAAATTCATTACATTCATACATATGTGGGACATTAATATATCTACATATATTCAGAATCCACTTTGTATATAGTATATAGTTTGTATATATTCTTGCAATCGTAGTAAGTCAATTCCACGAAACACATCTGCATACATAAATAGCATTTCAAATTGGCTTACAACTGTACGCTACAGTTGCCCAAATAATATTTATATTATTATTGGTACAGATTTTTTAATAATCCATGTTGTCAGATGTCACATCTACTTATTTCCTTAGCAACATTCGGTCACACTTCCGTAATTTACCAGCAGCAATTCTGTTTGATTATATCAGAGCCAGCTGAGCGTTGACCAGTAGAGCGCAAACAATTTTCCGGCTCAACACTCAACTGCATAGGTCACTCACTTCCATTCAGATGCCTTGGCTGTGGACACATAAATACGATAAGCCGTAAGGAACATGGAATATTTCGTCGAATACAACTACGTCAAACTAAAATAAATAAACGTCAAACTAAAATAAATTTAAATAAATAATTCGCTGAAAAACTCATTTTTAAAGAAAACCTTTCGAAAGTCAACTTGTACAGTCGAAGGTTTTAAGTAAATGATCAATGGCATCCGCTCTTTCCAGAAAAAATAACAAGTTACTCAAGGACGAAAGCCAAGTCTTTCTTAAAGTACACCATGAACACGCAATGTTCCCTTATTTATTCGCTTATCGTCGTAAGTTAAAAATGCAAATCCATCAAACTAAACTACTTGCTTTCGGATTGTAAATGAAAGCAAATTTAAAATAACTTAAATTATAACAAAAACGTGTGAAATGAAACCGCTTTCTTATGTGGCGGCTAAGAGAGCTGTAGAGGGTTGGGATCTTAAGGGTATAGAGGTTGCGTACTAAACCTAAACGAAACTGTATTGGTTATCGACCGCTCGGCCGGTCTCGTGTGTGGCATTGGCGTTCAGATCGGCAGCACCGCTGCCACCGTGATGCTGATGCTGTTGGGAACAAGAGTGTCAATAAATATTACAAAGGCGGCATATAAGTTATGATGACTAACCTGCGACTGTAGCGAGATCGTCGATGCGCGCATTTGCTGTTGCTGCTGTTGGTGGAAATGGTGTGGAGCGCTTAACGTTCCGGGTGACACCTGCTGCTGCTGTTGCTGCTGGTGCGGGTGTTGCGGCTGTTGGTGTGCCATTGTCGCCGACTGCAGGGAGGAATGATGCGCAAGCGGCAGTTCAATTTCGCACGTCTTTAGGCGCACACTCAGACTCATCGTGATGACTTGCTGCGGCTGAAATGGACAAAGGAACAGGGCGAACGCCAAATCGAATGAGAATCGCAAAGGCAACGCGCTCGGTGCGATTTGAGTTGAATAATGAAATAGTTGTTGAGATCCATGCAAGCATTTTTTGTTTGTTTGAGTGAGTGGGTGGGTGGGTGGAGGAAGAAAAGTAGCAATTCAAATCGAACGACATATTGTAAAAAAGTGCAATGTGCCAATAATTTTCGAAAACAAAGACAAAGACGAAAAACAAGACAAATTTGCATAATTTTTATACACAAAATTCGAGAGCACAAGCAAGCGTGGCGGTTGCAATTGAACGCCTGGCTAAAAAGAAAGCCACAAGCTCAAAGACAACCATCTAGCTGTGGCTAGAACAGGGCATCTGCTTTTCTAACTAACGATTTCCTACAATTTACTAACTATAGATTTTCAACTCAATCAACTCGTTGATTTCAGTCGAACGTGCGGCTTGGGCATTTACCAATTGGAAATTCAAAAATTTAGACCCCATCCTTCTCTTCTTCGCAGCAGTCTTTCAGACGACGCCTATTAATATTGAAAATATGATAAGAAGAATTTCCCCAACATTTCTTTAATTAAATTCTGGGCGGCTTTAAAGGCAAACAATTCGTATCAGGCTTCTTGCTGCTGCTGTAAATTAATAAAACAAAATCAATCGATGCTCCGCGTGAAGGGCAATGAAAGCCTTTTGCCACGGTGCATCACAGTAGATTCCATGCTTATGGCCCTCCCGCTCATTGGCTAATTCAACAAAATCGCAGCAATGCATAAAACCAAAAACGTGGAAATCAAACCAACTAAAACAAATAAAATAAAAACCATCACTGACACTGAATTGACTCCAAAATTTAGGCTATCTCACATGTCTCGGCGATGGATGCTGTTGCGCTTGATGATGCCCACCGTTCGTTTCGTTGACAATCGTTGCGCCACTACCCACGTCGCCGTACGGCACACCTTGGTTGTGCACCCACTCGGTCAATGTCACGTCCGAAGTGCCGCCGGACTCCAGCGGTATCGGGTTGTGCCGGAAGTGCTCGAGCATTTCCTGTATGGAGGGAAACCACAAATGCTGCACCCGACACTGGCCCTTCTCCGTAAGTGTCATGCGCAGGTGCTTGGCGCGTCCCTGGAAGTTGAAAGTCAGCACGAACTCGCCCTTACGCGTCTCGCTCTGACGCACCAAGAAGAAGCCGTGCCCGGCCGCTTCCGAATGCAGCACCATGCGCGCCGCTTCTGAACGCGGCAGTGTTCCATGAAACCATGGATACTGGCGCATTTCGGCCGTCAGGTCGGCCACGTTAATGTCCAATTCGTTATCGCCCTCCACAGTATCGAAGTTGCTGGACGCCGACAGACGCTGCTCGCCACGTTCGCCAGGACCCGCACGCCGGGGTGGTATATCCGGTGCGCTCGGTCCCCCTGGCTCGCCGCCACCAGCACCGCTCTCTGTGCCCGCCGCGGACGTTACCGCCGCCAGTGCATTGTCCGACAACGAACTGCTCGGACCCAAGCCCACGTTACCGTTCGAGCCAAATCCGCTTTGCTGATGGTACTGCGGATTCTGTACAGCGTTCATAGTGCCAGTGCCAGTGCCGGTGACTGTGCTGTCCAGCAGATTGTCACTAGGGCTGGTAGTCACCGGCGATGCCGCTACCAAGCTGCTACCTCCGCCACCCATAGCATCCTCTGCTTCCAGCGTTAGCTGTTGCGTAGGAGGTTTGCGCATGCAGTAACGTATTGTCGCCAGCCAACTATCCATCTCCTTGGCGTTCTCCGCCTCGATCACGTACTCCATGTTGTTGTCTGCCTTCAGCACAAATGTGTTTTCACGATCGGGCATTTCCAGTAACGTAGTTTCACGTGCTTCCGAGATCAAGAAGCAGAAGAGACCGCTGCGGGGCTGCAATGAGAATAATTTAACGTTTTAGACAAAGGCTCCTGTAGCTCAAGGGCACCCACCTTTGTGGACTTGGGCGGCATGTAAAACTCGAGCATATAACCGCCCGTTGCCTTCACTAGTACCAGGCGGCATTTTTCCCACTTTTGTGTGCCGGTCGGCTGGTCAAGGCTCTCCAGCGTCAGATTGTAGACCGTGCCCACCTTGCGACACTCCACAATTATGCTTGAGTACTTCATCTTGTTCTGTTTTCCGAAGCCATCCCAGTCCTCAGAGTTCTTGTGAAACAACGCCTATAAGAAACGAAAATGATTTAATATAAGAATCTCTCTCTCTAAGACGGCTGCAGCACGCACCTTGCCCTTGCGCAGCCCTTTGAAGGAGAGGCGCCGAAAGAAGGCCTTGGGAAATAATTTGGGCGAATCGTGTTCCGCTGTGTAGTCGCATTCCTCTACCGCACTTCCGTTGCCAGTCTGTGAAAGAGGGAAACGCTGTTTTAACAACAACACAATCAGCAAACAGCTTCAATCCTTGCACCTTAACGTTATTGCGCCGGCGCGCAAATTCTATCTCGAAATAATCCAAAAAAGACTCTGCATACTTCTGCGCAAAGCTGCGGTGCGAGATTGTGCGCGCCTGCTCCGGTGGCAGGTTGCCATTGATGTATGCAATGCAGGCTTTTGCGAATTCCGCGGCGCCAACACGTGAGTGCCGCTCGCAGAACTCCTCCCAACTAGTGCCGTACGCATACGAGGAGCCACTCGCCAACGAACCAAGGCCAACACTGGACGCAGAGCCCGTGAGCAGGTCACCGCCTACTGCACCACCGCTGCCGCCACCACCACCCGCTGTAGCTATGTTGCCACCTCCTCCTCCACCACCTCCAGCACCAGCGGCACCGGAGGGTGCCATATAGCCGCCGCCACTAAAGTTCGAGGCAGTGCTGTTGCCACCCATTCTCGAAGCAATTTCTGTTGCTATTGTTGTTGGTGGTACTGTCGCTTCGGCTACTGCTTTTGCTTCTGTGTCGTCAAATTATGTATTTCTTCCGAAGTTTAGCCTTTTATTTGTTGCTGCCTTGAGCTATTGTATTGTACATTATGTTCATGTAGCTGTTGTTGTTTTAATTGTAGATTTATAATCACTCGATAACTGTAATTGAAATAAAAACAACAATGTTATTGCTGCTGGCTACGAGCCCACCCAAAAGCCGATGTGCAAAACATCCGAATGTTAATTTATGCGCAGCCTTTTCCGCCACTCCGTTCATTGAGACAGGAAACAAACATGCGCCACCGCCATAAATGTGACTCAATAAATTCTAAACCAAACGCAGTCAACAATTGTTGTTGTTATCATTGTAAAAGGTGCTTAAAAATGTCGCCAGACCGGTTTTATGGTGGGCAGCAATTGAAAAACTGAAACTGGGTCGTCTTTCGAAAAAGAAAGCCAAAAGGTTGAAGGAAATCACACGAAATTTGCCACAATTAAAGTACCTCGCCGTTGCCAATTTGGCAAACCAAAAAAGAACAAAAACTAATACAAACACATTTATATGTAAATATCTGCAAAATCCGAACACCCAGCAATGCAAATATGTCAATCGACCGATAGATAGCAGACGCGGGAGGCCCAGGAAGGAGGCGCTGCGTTTGTTTATCGAAATTTCGCCAAATGCACACTGCCGACGTTAGTTTGTATTTTTAGTAGTTTTATTTATTATTACTGTTGTTGTTGTGTTTATCGTTATGGTAATGTAGCCCATCATCTTGATTGCCCATATCTTTTTTGCACATTTTTTTCGCGTAGTTCGTTCTGTTTGGTTTTGTTCGCATTGCAACCACTAAAGGCCAACGTTGGCTGCATTGATTTTGCTGGTGTTATTTTTGCCTCTTTTTTTTGCACTTATCGCAAAAGCAATATAAATAACAACACCGATAAGCGCAATTCATTTCGCGGCACTCCTTCTCTCCCACTCCAACAACTCTTGGACTAACGACACACAAACACACGCGCCGAAGATCGCGTTCCACGGCAAAGTCAAAAGCAACTTTGCACCTCTCAGCCGAGTGGGCGAGACCGAAGGTCTCTCGCAGATCTTGACTGGGCCGGGCCGGGCCGACGTACCGCACATATCTGATTAGCTGTCTGGCCGCTGTTATCAACAGACGGCGACAAATTGTCGAATTCTTAATTTTTTTCGCTCTGGAAATTTTTAATATGCTACAGATATTTTTAGAACAGCCGCGCTGTTTCCCCTCCTGCGTTACAACAAGCCAACAACGCTTCCGGGAACTCGACAGCTGCAAGATTTTTTTTCACTTTTCTTTCGCATTTCTGCTTTTTCCTTACCGCCCCGAAATTGCAATTACAATTGGCTCTCCTATGGCAGGGTTTGCATCTTAAAGCGCTATTGTGCACCGTCGCCCTCCCGCCCATTTCTTTCCAAAATCACAATCTCCTGCAACAAACTCTAGCCAAGCATGCATACTTTTTCTCACAGTTCCGCCTCGTAGGTTTTCCACTTCCGTATGGGTCCGGTATTTTTCAATTTCCACTTTTACTTTGACATTGCCCATTCAAATAATACGCTCACTTGTTTACTTTTGCGCTTCTGTTGCAATATTCTTGTAAATTTTCAGCATTCTTCACAATTTTCACATTTTTACTAGTCTACTTTTTCATTGTGCATCTGCTTCTGATGCTTCTGTTACGGTGCTGTCGGGGCACTGTTTCTTCTTTCTTCATTTAAACATGGCAGCATTCAACCACAATCTATTACAACAACCGCAGCACAGCTATTACGTTTATAGTCCCATTAAGGGATGCCGTGCCGCTCATCAAACATGAACGATGCGTTGCGAACCGGGCGGGTTTTTACCACAATTTCAAAATTAATGCTTAGTGAATTTTGAATGTCGCTATGACCCGCAAATGTACAAATCGGCATAAAAGAGTAACGCAAGAACTCAGAAAATATTCACAACAACAAGTGATAGTCGAAATATTCATTGAATGTTTTTTGACTATATAAAATTATTGAAATACTCTTTTAAAGTCAGAAGTACATACAGTTACTCACACAATTGAGTATACACTCCGATTTTGAAAGAAAAAGAACCCATTTGGCCCCAACTAAGTGTTTCAATTCAAAATTTTTAATGCATAGTTATAAATACTAATGTTACAAAGTCATAACCAACATAAATTTATCAACATTACAAACAGAATTCAAAGATATTACATAAAACATTGAAATAAACCTATAACAATGTCACAAAATTAAGTATACATTTCATTGCAATTAAGTTTATTATGTAAAAAGAAATAAAATTTTACGATTTAATATGCTGTAGGGCCGCCCTTTGCATCAATTACTGCTCGCATTCGTCGAGGCATCGAATCCACCAAATTTTTTGTAAAAGCTGGTGGTATTTCATCCCATATCTTCGTTATCTGCCTTTGTAAGTCAGTTTTGTTTCGTGGACTAACAGTTTTAAGCTTTGATTTGATTTCACTCCATAAATGCTCGATTGGGTTCATGTCTGGTGATTGCGGTGGTGTCTTGAGTTGCTTGGGTGAATTATATAGGAGCCATTCTCTCACTATATGTGCAGTGTGTTTAGGATCGTTATCCTGTTGGAACCAAAACACTGGCGGAAGATTGAGTTTTTGCGAACTTGAGCGTAAATTGCGTCTAAGGATATTCAAATAAACCTCTTTGTTCATTTTCGTTTCAATAAACTCAATGGTTCCGACACCAGAAGACGCCATAGATCCCCACAACATAACTGAGCCACCACCGTGTTTTACCGTAGTTACTAAATTCTTACTTCTAAGCTCAGTATTAGGCTTTCTCCAAACAATTTGCTTCCCGTCTGAGCCCCAAAGATTAACCTTCGTCTCGTCGGTAAACATAACACTCTGCCAAAAGCTTTGAGGCTTATTTAGGTGAGCTCTTGCAAATTCCAAACGCTTCTCTTTATTTGCCGCAGAAATATAAGGCTTTTTCCGAGCTATACGTCCATGCAGATTGTTCTTTCGCAGCACACGACGAACTGTTTCAACGGATATCGGCTTATTGATTGTCTTAGACACCTCTGCGGTCAGTTTGGGTACACTTATTTTCGGGTTAATTTGCACTTTTCGCACTATGTTACGCTCATCGTAAGCTGACAGCAATTTTTTCCTGCCTCTACCCTTTGAATTTTGTAATGTACCTTCGTATCTCCATTTGTTTATAATTTTTTGCACTGTGCAATGAGGTCTGCTAATAATTTTGCCAATTTGCCGGTAAGATTTACCTTCGCAGCACAATTTTATGACCAGCTCTCTTATTTGTACTGAAGTTTCCTTCCTTGGGCCTGCCATTGCACAAATAAAGCACATAAAAAACTGAGACGCTTTTTGAATACTTGAAAAACACCTCGTAATTTTTTGATATCCATTTCAATGGGAATGTTGTGAAAAAAACGGCGATGTAATCTGAAGTTCTGCAAGTGTATATTCAATTTTGTGCTTTATAATAGGTCTATTTTAACGTTTATAGTAATATCTTTGTATTCCGCTTGTAATGTTGATGAATTTATGTTGGATGTGACCTTGTAACATCAGTATGTATTAATATGCATTAAAAATTTTACGGTAAAAAGCCCAACTGTCGCCAAATGTAGCTTTTTCTTCTTAATATCACAGTGTATACTCAATTTTGTGAGTAACTGTATATTTCCGACGTGCAGAAATAAGTTTCGATATGGTATATTACCAACAACACCAATGCGAGCCATAGATTTGCGAAACTTCCAGGATTCTAGTACCGAAACAGATCTAATCAAGTAAAAACAAACCACAAACTTCACTTATCATCATCTTTCGAATAGTTTTTATTGTTAAACAATTCTTTTATCAGTAGATTCTATTTAAAATTACCTCCAATAGTTCAACATAAAAAATCCGCTCGCTCGATATTTAGACAATCTGCAGTATGCAGTACGCAAATATTAAAATTTGTAGTAGTAGTGGTAATCGTACATACATAATATTTGTAATTCTCAAGTAGACAATAAACGGTAATAATAAGTTTAAAAACTAATTAAAAATTTAACGTATCTCAAAAATTGCCTTTACTTACAGCTACTTTACGTAATAATATTATACTCTTTTGTTTGCTTTCATTCATTCTTGCCTTCCACTTTGCGTATATCGTTTACATATTATACTCGCACTTATAGTATGTCTGTAATGTTACATGCTGCATGTAGCATGCACATGTCGCTGGTTGATGTTGCTGCGCATATGTATGCATGTATATAATTTCATAATTAAATGTACTTTGTGGTTTGTGTTTTACATAGCTACAAATTAAGAATGCACAAGTCATACAAAATTAAATAATACCTATACTATTTGCATTTCGATTAAGGGTTTTGTTGTGATGAGCTTTGCTGTCTTCCGTGCGGGGGCTCCGCGGGCTTGCGCCATGCCTTGCTTGGCTACTGTTGTGCCTTTTTGTTCAGGGGCTATGCGCAAACTCCCCCAAATCTGGATTTCTACATTTTACAAAACAAAAGTAGCGAGCTTTGGCAGCGCCGCATTGAGCTTTGGCAGCGCCGCATTGAGCCATGTAGCAGCGCTGGTCGCTCAAGAGTTTTGCTGAGTGTTCTTTGTACACAAGAAATGCATTTAGCTGGATTTCATTTTCCTCTTTCTGTTCTGCATTTTGCTTTTTGTTGCTATTGCTATTTTTGGTTGAGAGAAATTCTTCGCTTGCCGTGCGATGGGAATGAAGTGGCAAATCATACTGTAACGTTTGTTCGTTCATTTTGATTGTACCTAATATTCTTGTTTAAATTGTAATTACTTTTTGTAAAGGAAAAGTTTAAAATTGATAGTTGCTAGTTAAAAAAAAAAAAGCGAACACATTTGATTGGCAAACAAAAGCCAAAAGCCATTTGTGGTGTTTGGTGTGCATTTTATTGTTGTTTTTGTTCCGTTCTGTTGTGTTGTTGCTTTGCTGAGAAATGAAAAATGTTGGAGATCGTGGACGGAAATGATATGCAACAATGAAGAGTGTGAGAGGCAAAAATTGGAATGGGTTCAGTACGAGCAGGTGGGAGGGACGTACTTAAAAGTACTACAGTTCTAGTTGAAGAAATGGAAGCAATCCAATTCAGAAACACAAACGGGAACCAGTTTTGTAGTGCGGAAGCGGTGCAGACAGCAGTTTAACGACACGTTTGGCTATGTGCTGCTGATCGATCACCTCAAATGTTCGAAATAAAATCCCCAGCACCCAAACACATTTTTTACGACGTTCGCAATTTCACGTAAAAAACTTCTGATCCCTAATTGACGTCAATATAAATGCATCAACTTAAGGAATTACAACATATGCGTGGAAATTATAATTCAAGTTAATTAGCTGCACTTTTTTTCACAATTTTCGATCTGACCACTGCTGTACTACTGCGTTCCCGCGTAAACTGACAAAGGCTTTTTGCAAACATTTGGTTAACTACGTGAGGGTGTATGTGTATGTATGTATTTGTATGTACTTATTACACTCGCCATGTCAGCTGAATTTGGCTTATATGAATCTCTATATGTGTAACTGAGCGCCAGTTGGTTGCCTACTGCTGTTCTGTTCTTTAAGCTTTCTATAAGCTTGCGACAGCAGGTTTGTTAAAGACGAAGAACCAAACCATTTTGTCACGGGACCCCTCCGCTCACCAACCCACCCAACACTCAATCGCTTCGCTGCCGCTGCCGCCGTCGCTGTCACCTTCATCAACGCCATCATCTCCACATTTAAAGGTACAAAACTCAAATGTTTGCGCTCCTGTCTAATGCACGTCGAACGACAAAGCGCGCGTGAGCACTCAGACTTCCAATTGTTTTGTTTGTGGTTGAGTAATGAATGGCTCACTCCACATGCGTCGCAAATCACCCTGTATGAAATAGAAATGTCCTGAAGTACATATTTATGGTTTTAAATTGATGCTCACGCACCTTTAGATAGGCCATGGTTAGCAGCGGCAATAACGTGAACGGCACCAGATACAGAAGCGCCGGCTGTGCCGCCTTGAAAACCTCAGAGCTCACGGTGGCGGTGAGTAGACCCAGGAAGTATCTGCAATGAACACATCAACCACCGTCTGGCTTAAGCACTGGCTTGAGCACTCACCCCAGCAAGGAACAGTGAAAGTAGGTCAGCCTCGAGCCAACTCCCTTCGGTGGCGGCAGCGTTGGGTCCGTTGTCAGGCCCTGCGACTTTTTGTACGCGTCGTAGCGCAGCACGAAGCACAGCAGCAGGCCCGGCATCACGATGTCGCCTAGACCCAGCATGGAAAAGTGGCCGCTGTTGTGTATGCTGGGGAAAACCAGCTTCCCTGGCAAGTTTAATTTCGGTGGTTCCTTGACGATGCCGCCTAGATTCAGTTTTCGCGCCACAATGCCCACCGGATTATCCGCCGGACGCGTGGCCACTTTCACCATCACGTTCGTGCTGAAGATGTACGACGAGAAGAACACCCAAAAGACGTCATAGATCAGCAGACCGGTGAGCAGAAGCGTGGACACCTTTAAACTCGGCAGTCGCACGAACGCAATAAAAGCCACGCACAGACCCATGCCCATTGCTAAAATGAAAAAAAAGCAAAGCGGTTAACAATCAACAATGACACTGCTGCAGCGCCCACACTGACCATCCATGAGCAGCCAATGGCCGGTCAGCACCCAAATGCAGACAATTGACACGGAGAGCGTAAAGCTGAACAGCTCGGCGGCAGTAAATCGGCCACATATGCCAAACGAAATGCGATTGCCGTCAGTGCAGGGCCGGATGATGTATTGGCACATAGGCAGCAGCAAAAATGCTAACGCCACTGTGGCAATGACTGTGGGACGGTACAGAGAAGGTTAGAATTCTGAAGTATAATCGAGGCGTACAAAGCGCAAAGGCGACGCTTACTTGCAGTGCAGACGGCAAACAGTAACTGCATGGAATCGAAGAAGAAGAACATCACCAGCAACGAAACGGAAGCGCCGAGCGGCAGGCACAGTGCGTGCATCGTGTCTAGCGTTGCGAATTTGTCTGCAAAGAGCATGAAATCAACTATACCATTCCCAATTTTAAGTGAGAAAGCATCAATTGAAAGTGAGAATAGTCAATTGATAGTCAAATACGCAATGACAATAGCTAATATACAATACAACATATATATATGTACATATATATACATAGTGAAACATATATATACATATATATATTAGAGAAGATATCAAATTTGAAGCGAATTTTCAATAATATTACACTTACTGGGCTCCTGCTCGACGGGTTCGCCTGTTATCAGGTTCATCATCGACTCATTGCGCTTTTTTTGTTCGCGTTCGCGCGCCTCCTGCTCAATGTTCAGGCTGCGAAAACTGCCGTATACGATCAGCAGCATCGAGATCAGACATGTGGAGACGCGCGACGAGTCCATCACAGTTGACGTCCAGTGCACCTCGCGGTATTCGGTAGCGGATTGTGCGTTCAGACTGCTGCTATCGACTCCTACTCCGCCGTTCACTATGCCGTGCGACATCGCTTGCAGTGCCCGGCACGCACCTGGCGTACGCTCCGGTTCCGGCCCCACTCGCTTATACCGACTGCGACTCCTTACGGACGTGCAATATTAACGCAGTAATTGCCGATCAGTTAGCACAGCCAGACGTCTTTGGGTTCTCTTGAAGTTCACACCAGCCGTTTGACTGCTTCACGGCGGGTACCGGTCTCTGACCTCTGATAACGTGTGCCGCCGTTAAACAAGCGCGTTGATAAGCGCGCTCAGTGCGTATTTATAATAACCGGAACAATGGCAGACACGCGACAGAAGCAAAAGACCAGTTGTTGCAGCGCTGAGGTTGTAGGCGAGCCAAGCCACGATTTTCAGTATGCTGCGCTCGCGGATCACTTCTGGAGACACCAAGAACGATAAAATCAAAAGATAAATTTCGATTTTTATGTTTGTTTTGTACAATGTTTAATTAGCGATGAACGTGGCGTCAAGCCGACAACAATTCATGCTATTTGTTCGAGTCTTGTTGGCGCTGTTTCACTGCACTGTAACGGTTTTCCGCTTTCTACAGTAAGACTTCATTTATTTCAAGTCTTAGGGTAGCTGACCGGATATGTAAACAAAGGAATTCGAAAGCAGATCGCTGCTCTTTAGGCCTTTTAAACTCGAAATGCAAAGCGAAAGGAGATTTTCTCGCAAACAGTATCCTCACCACGAAGAAGAGAAAATAATGATGAGAAACAAAATGCCCACTTTCTTTTTGGATTTTCAGATATCACAGAAATTTGTCTTTTGCAACGAAATTGTGCGCCAAACAAAACTTGCATACATAGTGTGAAAGCAAGTAATGACCGTCGGTAAGTCAGTGACCTTTGCACCTCAGTTGCTGCTAATTGAATTCTAAATTAACTGTGCACCTCCTCTTTCCCACCCAGCAATTTCTAATCAACTGCTGTTAATTCATATCTTCAGCCACTTTAGATGCGGTTTAGCGAACGACTGATTGGAGCCCTTGCGTTTATAAGGGCGGCAGATCGCAAGCATACATACGTAGTTCGAACTGAACAATGGTCAATTTTCCGCCATTGGGCGGTATCAGCTAACTAGCCGGCTGCTGGCTACCTTGGCGGATCTTTTTTTGCGCCCATTCTCGAACAATCATCACTTGCCACAGCAGCAGCGCTGGCGACGAATGAGGTGTCGACACATGGTGTGGGGAGCGCGGCGGAGGAACACGATCATCAGCAGCATTACTGGCAATAATTCCACTGTTTGTTGCTGACGCTGTTGCTGTTACTGTTGGCGAGAAGCTTCCCATCGTTACTGATGGGCTGTGAGAAAGGGCGCCATAGCAGTTATTAACGGCACCACCAATTGTTGATACTGTCATTGTTGTGTGTGTTCAAAACGGAATCAACATGAGACATGCATGCAGCTGCTGCTGTGGCAGTGCTTCGTGGGGGACTCTGCACAAAGTGCGCAAGTGATGCAGTCGCGTGTGTGTTTGTGTGCGTGTGAATGGGTAAATGTGTAATTCAAATGGTTAACAAAATCTAGTGAAAGACAAACAGCGAAAAAACAATCATAGCGAAAAAAGGTACAAGAAGAGAGAATAAAGTTTTACAGTACCGTCTTCTTGCATCATTGCTCACTTGCAGTGCCCCAGTTTTCCTCCACCCACCGGCCCGTGCACCTTCTCTCACGCATGTGGTTTTTACCCCGCATGCAAAAGGTCAGACACACACACACACAAACACAACTCCAGCTCGACGGGGTGCGGGGCATGCAGTGCAGTGTTTTGAATTGTGAAAGACGGTGAAAAGCCTAAACGAGAGCAAAAACGCCGAGCGTCAACCAGGGGCAACCATCGATTTGCAACACTAATTGGGCACGGCCGGTTTGTCATGCAGAAGGGGCTCGAAGCGGAGAACAGTCAAACAGACTGTTGCGCGTTACCACCAGCACCAAGCGGCAGCTGCGGGTATCACTATTTCAAAAAGTTTTCCGAAAATGGGAAAACTTAAAAGTTTTGAATTAACAAAAAGAAGTTTTAAAAATTTGCGTAACTGAAACAAAGCACCGATGATGCGCTTCAATTTTAAACGTTAAATGTTAAACTTTGCAAGTAGAATTTACTTCCACTATCTCTTCTGAAATTTATTGTTTTTTTCAGGAATTTACTTAACCTCTTTTCATTCGATTTAATTGAAAATGTTGAAAACTAAAGTGAAAGGCTTAGACGAAAATTGATGGAGGTGTGTTAAGTGCAAACAAACTCAATAAATAGCAAAGCAAAAGAAGCACCAAACTATCAGCAGTCAAGCCAAACATATATACAAAAGCTTATTTTGACTAACTTGCGGAGTAGGGTCAGAAGCAAGGGATCCACCAAAAAACTTTAACCGTAGATCGAGCTTTGTATCAAAAATGATACATTTGGTTTTTTGTTTTATTATAATTTTTTCAGGATATAATTAATTTAACCATTCTTTGTGACTTTGTTGTGTTGGGATCATGCTTGTTTAAAACCATCTTTCACACTATTTTAACAAAGAGGTAGGGTACTACTATTGGTAGGGATAAATTCAATTCAATTACCATTTTAACAAATATTTTAAAGATACCCACGAAAATCAGAAAGTTAAATTGCCGTAGAAAGTTTTAGTGCCTACATTTATGAGTCTACACACTTTTGACCGAGTGAAGCCCAATGTTTTCACCTGCCTAGGGATGCATTTCAAGCATCATCGACAGCTACCCTTTCCCTCATCACCAGCAGCAAAGTCCACATACTCCGAATCACTGCTGGGCAATGTCCCTCAAGCGCTGCTTGCTCCTTTGCGATTACTAACGCCAACAACAACTTAACAACAAAATACACATCACGTTTGAGTTTAATCACAAGCTTTTCTTCTTTGGCAAAGGACTGCGGCTGTGGAGCCGGCAGGGGGCGCAAACTAACCAAGGCAAGGCAACCATCCTGATTACAATCCTGACTTCATTCGTTTACTTTTAATTTTACCTGACTTTGCATTTCCTCACCGCCTTTCAAAATAGCCAAAGTTTTACTCCAATTACTCTTTCCCTCGTCCTCCTCAACGAATCGTTTCACTTTGCAGCTTCAGCACTACTTTGGCCCATTGTCCATTGAGCAGCGAACCGCAGCAGCAACAATAAAAACAGCCGCAGCCAACGCCAACTGTATTTAATTTCTTGTCGCGCTGAATGGTTGTCTTTTTGTTTAATTTCTTATTGGTTTTCAGTCCAGGCCTCTTTTCGCTTTTCACAATCGACTCCCCTCCACACCGCTCTTCCACAAACGACACTCTCTGCACTATGCACTGTGTGTTTCTACATTTTTCTTACCTATCCACCTTTTTGCTGCTGCTTCCTCTTCGTTTGTTGTTACTCTGTCTCTGCTTTGTCCCTATTCCTTTGTAGAAGAAAACTTTGTTAATTCCATTTTGCTTGCCGTGTTTTTCCCCATTTATTTCTTCGGCTAAATTTCGCTGCCTGCTCGCATTTCTATGCAATACATTTTAATTACTTTAATTTACACATATTTTTCACTTTTCGTGTGTTTTATGCGCTCGTAAAGAAAACATTCAAGTCTCAATTCAACCCGACACTCAACTCGACTCGACGTATCACAACCATGGTTGCCACAGTTGGTTACTTTTAAACAAAGCAAAAATATTTTTCTCGTGTGCTTACGGTTGGTTTAATATCTTTTTGAGGAGTTTAAATTTTTAAGGAAAAACATTCAAGCAAGACATTACAAGTAAGTTACGGTGTGTGTTTTAACTTAAATGTTTAGTTTTTTTTTACTTACATCATTTTCTTTACGTCATAACCACGTAGAAAAAACCTTCTCAGGGTGTTGGACAAAGCATGAAAGAAAATTGTGTTTTGTTTTGTCTGTTAACTTGGTTACAAGGTGTATTAATAAGGTGATGGCACTAGGATTCCCATGTATTTTGTTAGTGCTTTTGGGCATCCTGCTTGTCAAAATCAAATCAAAAGACAAGCAACACAAAAACAATTTTACCAATTTTTGACAATGAGGATGCCCATTCGCGAAAAGCCAAAAGAAAATCAGAAGAAATCAAAAGAAAATAAGAAGAAAAAAGTTTAAGCAGCTGTGTTGCCACCACTACCTTATTGAATGTGCCTTGCTTGGTTACATTTAAGCTACTTTTCCAAACAGTTCTAGTTGAGAAATGTTGGCCAAGTGGCAACCGTGATCACAACTCGGCATGATACAAAAATATACAGGTAGATTCAATCGAGCAAAATTAAAAGTCAGTTGCTTTTTTGACAAATAAAAATAAAATTTTAAGGGTGCAAAAACAAGTAAAAAATACAGAAACTGAATGATGTACTACATAAACTGATTGTGTGGAATTGCAGCTCTGCAGCAAAAATGAAAATAGTAGTACAAAATTTGTAAACAAATATTTTTTTCCAATTGTCAATTTTACTTTTATCTGTCGTATTGAAACTACCTGTATATTTTTGTATCATGCAACTCGGCCTGGCGGCGCTGCCACCATTCGTAGTGGGATCATGTAAAAGAAGATATATATATATATATACTTTAGATGTTTGTTAAATCAAACATAAAACTTTATGTTAAATATTTTGTAACACATATATCCAGTATACAAGTGAACCAGAAAGAATGACGACAACTTTTTTGTATGACAAAGAGAGAAGTGAAAAAATTATTTGTCATGTATGTTACGATGCTCAAATTATCCTTGATTAATACCCAGTAATTTAAAACTTGGTGCGGTTTTAATGAAGTTTGCTTTCTTGCACGAAATCCCAGGTAGCACTGGTGTAGAGTGCGCGTTGGTTCACCTCAATACCAGCTACTACAGTTCTGCTATATTATTAGTTATTTTTGTTATATATTTGTATTGTATTTTTTTAAATGTAAAACACATTTTTAATAGCTTTTAATTTGTGTATGTTTGAAATTACGAAATCACAATATTGCTTGGTTATGAGGGGAGTCGAAAAAGTGAACCCTTGAAGGTCCAATAACAATACTGCTTAATAGAAGTACAGTTGGCGTTATAGGGTACACAAAAGAGTTTTTGAAACTTCTCAATTTGGTTTTCATCATAAAAGTAAATACACATATATATATCAACATGTATGTGCTACTTCTTGGTTATGTTAAAAAGCTAGAGTTTGCAAATCGGATAGCGCCTTGATTTTCGCATGAGGCGATAGAAAGAGCGCTCCACAGGAGAGGAGTGGAAGCCTCGCTTAGCCGCTGGATAAGAGCCATGCTCTCTACCAGATCGGCCATCGGACGAAGGTGGGCACCACCACCAGGAGCGTGCTAGCGAAAAGAGGATGTCCACAGAGTGGGGTACTATCACCGCTGCTGTGGAGTCTGGTCGTGGATGAGCTCGTCGAACTACTGACAAGCAATAGCATAGCGTGTCAAGGTTATGCCGACTACATTGTCGTTATCGCTAGAGGAAGGTTTGAAGACACTCTCTGTGATATAATCCAGAGAGGCTTAAAAATAACCCAAGAATGGTGTGCCCGAGTAGACCTGCGAATAAACCCGGACAAAACCACCATAGTACGTTTTACATGGAAAAGAAAGCTGCCACACATGCGGACAATACGCTTGATCGGGCAAAGCATAGCTTATAAACCAGAGGTGAAGTACCTAGGTGTAACACTAGATTCGAAGTTACTCTGGAACAAGCATGCGGAGGCAGTTATCAGTAAAGTAACAAAGGCGGTCATGGTATGTAAATCCTTGGCAGGCAAAACATGGGATGTAACCCGAGCATACTGAAATGGATGTATACCATGATTGTGAGGCCAGTACTCACATATGCAGCAGTGGCACGGGCCTCGACAGCCACACTCACGACAGCGAGGAAAAAACTCGACAAGGTCCAGCGACTTGCGTGCACGTGCATTACAGGTGCTATGGGAACCTGTCCCACGGTGGCACTGGAGGTGATACTTAACATATCGCCATTGCACGTAGCAATTGAGATGGCGACCAAGCGTACTATCCTTGGACTGGCCAGAACTAGTAAAGGGGGGATCACATCCTTAGGCACAGATACTTAGATGTGCTATCCACTAGTAACCCTTATGTTTTGTATCCGATGGATAACAAGAACATATAACTACGAAAAACACTTCGGAGTTTATATGAGCAATAAAGCAGACTGGGCCTGGGAAGACCACCAGATCCATTTTAGACCACACACAATTAAGTGGCTTACAGACGGCTCGAAAACGCACGAGGGAACAGGGGCAGGGGTGTTTGGACCTCGCCTATAGCACTACGAGCCAATGGGGAAAACACCCAGCATATTCCAGGTGGAACTGTGTGCCATCAGGCTTTGTGTGCAATTCAATCTCGAACGTGAGTACAGGGGGCAGGACATCGTCATCTGCTCCGGCAGCCAAGCAGCCATCAAAGCACTAATCTCATATGAAATAACCTCAGGGTTAGTGCTGGAATGCATTGAGGCATTGAATGCACTGGGCAGATGTAACCAGGTGAAGATCCTCTGGGTTCCAGGACACAGATCGAAGGAAACGAGGAAGCGGGCAGCCTCGCTAGAACCGCGGCAGCCACCCCCCCCCTGGGTCCTGAACCCTTCATTAGGCTGGGCAAAAGCGCCATAACGGAGTCACAGAGACTTGAGGAAAGGACCAGGAAAACAGAACACTGTGCCAGCGCCTCCGGTCTCAGGCAATCGAAAATCTTCATCAAAGATTATAACCCCAAATGGAGTGGGATGACTCAAACTAAGGAAAAACCAGCTCAGACAGGTAACAGGTCTGCTAACTGGGCACTGCAGATTGAGGAACTGTAGACTCTGCGAAACAGCAGAGGAGACTCCCGAACACATCATATTGCACTGTAATGCGGCTTGTCGCAGAAGGTTACGTTACTTGGGCCAGTTTTGGCTTGCAGAAGAGGACGAACACCTCAAGCACCTAAACCCTCGCGAGTTACTAATTTTCATTAGGGCGGTAGTTTTAGGGGATGTACTCTAAGAATTTTAGGGGTGCACAATAGGTCAATCCCGGTCTCAGTGCAATATACCAATATATATATCAATTCTATTCTATTCTAGTTCTCTTATGTTGGCTTCCATTTGGCCACAAATATGTATTATTCAAAAATTTGGTCATGAATTTGTATCATGAATTTGGTTAACCTAAGCATTGAACTTCTTTATTTAGCAAAACAACAAACCAGACGAAAAGTATTTTCATTCAATAAACAGTCATTTAATAAAACTTTGCGCTTACAAAATAGTTTCAATATCATAGTTATTTCATCATGATAGTTAATATTCACCGTTTTATCAATTTTATGATGATATGACATAATAAAAATATATATATGTATAAATTGAATATAAATCGAAATAATCATTACACCGCTTTGGGCTTAAAAAATGTAGAAATGCAAACACAATATGGCCATAAAATTAATCTCTGTTTCTATTGCCGCCTTCAGGCTAAGTCGGCCAACTCCTTCAGCACTGCTCCCGCAATCACCAGACGCTGTATTTCAGAGGTGCCTTCGTATATCTCCGTGATACGCGCGTCGCGATAATGACGCTCCGCTGCCATGTCAGTCACGTAGCCCATGCCGCCGAGTATTTGTATGCACGAATGCGCACAGAAAGTAGCCGCTTCTGAGGCGGCCAATTTGGCCATTGCAGCCTCTTTCGTGTACGGCTTCTTATTGTCTTTCAACCAGGCGGCGCGCCACGTCAGCAGACGCGCCGATTCCACACGCAGCGACATATCAGCAATTTTCTGCTGTATTAGCTGCAGCTTCGCGATCGGTTTGCCAAATGCTGTGCGCTTTTGTGTATAATCGACGCCCAGCTCGAGTGCTGCTTGCGCTATGCCCAGCGCTTGGCCTGCGATACCGATGCGACCCGCGTCCAGTGATTGCATAGCAATCTTGAAGCCGTATCCCGGCTGTCCCAGCAAATTCTCCTTCGGGACGACGCAGTCTTCGAAGATAAGTTGGCAAGTGGAGCTGGCACGTATACCAAGCTTGTCCTCCTTCTTGCCCAGAGAAAAGCCTTTGATACCTTTAGGAACTACGAAGGCTGAGATACCTTTGTGCTTCAGTGACTTGTCGGTAGTAGCGAATACAACGCCCGCGGTAGCCTCGAAACCGTTCGTGATCCACGCTTTGGTGCCATTCATCACAAAATGATCGCCCTTGTCAATGGCAGTGGTCGAGGCGGCGCCCGCATCAGAGCCATTGCCTGGTTCGGACAATGCGAAAAAACCGACCTGTTCGCCACCCGTGCATGCCGGAATAAATTTCTGCTTTTGCTTGTCATTGCCGTAAGCGAGGAGTGGGCCCAGGAACAACGAGTTGTTAACTGACATAACGACGCCGGCAGAAGCGCAGCCGCGCGAGATCTCTTCCATGGCAATTGCGTAGGCCAAGTAGTCTAGGCCGGCACCGCCTGCAAGTAACGTTGTACAACTATTCTATAGAAGAATAATCATGCTCCATTAGTTGTGACGTACCGTACTCCTCTGGCACAGCCACGGCCATAACACCAAGTTCACCCATTTTTTTAATCTGTTCCGCGGGATACAAGTGCTCCTTGTCATGTTTGGCTGCTTTCGGTACTAGCTCGGCATTCGCAAAGTCCCGACAGGTCTTCTGCAACATTTGGTGTGTATCAGAAAGCGCCGCCAGAGAAGCGATACATCGAGACCTCTGCAACTGCCAGGCGGAACATTGCGCTATTCGGTGCGACAAAGTGTATCGCACACGCGATGAAGTGACAAAAACGAACATAAATATTAAAATGTTGAGACTAAAGTCCAAAGCCAGCTGACCATAGGTGAAATTCAGTTGCACAGACGCTCAGCCCTGGCCACTGGTTACTTACCCAACTTCTTTGTTATCCTTAACACTAACTGCATAGTAGAAAGTAAATTAAGATTTTAATTGAATTTAAAAGAAATCGTTTAGCAAACTGAACGTGCAATGATCAACATTTAAATGTGCAGAAAATACAGTAATGTTCCTAAATAGTGCTACCAGATGGTGTTAATTAAAAATGCCGAAAATGGATGTTCATAAGTTGCAATTAGAAAAAATCCAATTAGAGGGATGGTATTTTCTAGTGAAACTAATACTACGTTTATACTACGCTTACATTGAGCCCAAATGCGTGATTTTGGCAAAAATTCTCAAATGCGAAGCCAAATCACGCATTTCCCCATACAAATTCAAATCGACGAAATGACTCATTTCAACAAAACGACGAAGCAAATGCGATAAAACATGACCAATTTTATCGAACGCATCACAAAATGAAAGCTCTTTCAAAAGCTTCAAAAGCTTTTGTTCTTTTTGACAGTTCAAAATCAAAACAAACGAAAATGAACAAAATGGAAATTTTGAATGGAAATTTTCGTCTGCTACAAATATGTAGAATATGCTTAGCATGTAAGGTATGTAATATATTTGTATTCAAATATGGCAGTGTGTAGAACATAGAGGCAGCAAAAAAACAACAAATTCTTTAGTCAGTAGCCGGAGAAGCGCTGATCTATGTGCTGCGGCAAGAGGACATGAGCATTGAGCATTTGACATTAGCTGCCAAACAAAATGAAATGCAATGCAATTGAGGCAATGTAAACACCCTGAAATGACTCATCTCAAACTACGCATTTGGGCTCAATGTAAACGTAGTATAACGAGAGTGCTTGGTGCTTGATGGGATTGTTCTACAATTGTATAAAGTGCCTATACATGTATAAGTTGCAATACTTTGTTATGGACCTCTTACATGACATTCATCTCTCAATGAACCTTGACCAGAAGGAAATTGACAACATAAAATTAACCTTAAATTTATATTACCTTTTTGAATGGCTTTATATTCTACACGATTTGGCC
The DNA here is from genome assembly GCA_963971225.1 of Melieria omissa. NCBI lineage: Eukaryota > Metazoa > Arthropoda > Insecta > Diptera > Ulidiidae > Melieria > Melieria omissa. The sequence goes on along the minus strand of OZ020267.1, from coordinate 57,139,275 downwards.
AAATAATTTTCTTTTCAGAGTAACTTACACCAATAAAAAAAATAATTGTTTTCCCTTACTCATTGTTAGCAATGAGTGCAATAAACACGTTGGGGAATCTGCTCTCAAATTATGAATTTTGTTTAGTTAAGTTACAGAAATAATTACCTTTATATGCTTTATCTTGTGTCGAAAAATCACAACATAATTTTTTTTTAATTTTCATGCAAAGAGTAAGTGTTTCACTTAGTTGAAAACTTCAAAATCGTTTTTATCCACTTATATGATTTTGAGTTATGACACTATTCAGGAAAACGAGCGAATTACCAATTTCTAAAGTTGTAAAATATTGCCGTTTACATTCACATCATGGTACCCTGTGTCGGTATTTCCCATTCCAATCAGAAGTGACAGGTTGGTTTCGCAGTCCAGCGGCTTCCAGTAATAATGTCAAAGATTCCTACAAGACGTATTGAAAATGTAAAAAGACGAAAACTGTGCGAGAATAGTCGTGAAATTTTGTGCAATGGATTGAAATAGATGCAAAAAAAATACGAAATTGTGTAAGAATTGGGCAATAAAGTGTTTTCATAACGTTGTGCTTAGAATAGAGCTGGTGGGAGTGCCGGTGCAACGCAGTAACGAGTTGGAAATGTAAACGTGAAAACATTCGAATAAGAAAAACAAAAACACCCTGCGCTTTTTTCTGTTTCTCTTTCGCAATTTTTGACTTTTTACTTGGCTTGAATTTTTTTTCGATTGAAAGAGAACGTAATTGACGTGCAATTTAGCCAAATGGAAGTTAAGGAAAAATCTCATATTTCCTAAACATTGAAAATAAAAAACGCGCAAATCAGTAAACGAGGGAACGTAGCAGTATCATTAGGAAGAGGAAAGGGCACAAAAGGAAGCTGCGCCAGCAGTGCAGAGGTGAGTTCGTATGAAGCTGATCCAATTCGAATAAAGCGGGTTGCGGGGCGCAGCGGGCACATGAGTGGTGGCAAAGTAAACACCCACTGCTCACAAACTGATTGTAGATCGCGACTTGTTGAAAAGCTTTGGTATGAGGTGTTGAACGGTGCGGGAGTGTCAAAATGTCGAAGGGGATAGAGAAGTGTTACTGTGGCGCGGAGGGACTTACTATAGTTGTTGGTGCTTGCGACATCCAATTACTCACTCATTGGTATGCGCGGCACGGTCGTCGATAACGCATTACCCGCTGTGCTTTCATTTAAAAGCGTTCGATCCAAAGCAATTTCTTAAGGTTTGTTTGCCGATTTTTGGCGATCTCGAAATGCACTCGCGACAATTACGACTTTCGTCCCCCCTATTCACTTAGAAAGTAAAATGTGTGTGTTAATTTAAGGAAGTGGTTATTTCGTAACAGTACTGACCAAAATTATGCAGCCGACTTTAGTTTGTTGTGTGCTGTGCATACCGCTGCGTGTAGCCAGCTGGCGGAGAAGTGCTCGTTTATGCCATAGATTCAATAATTTGACGGTGTTCGTGTGCAGCGGCTTTAAGCACTCGGAAACTGATCACAACAATCACTGTAACGCGGTAAAAGATGCAGCGGGAAGGTAGCGGTGGCTGTTGATTGGTGGGCGAATCCAGACACAAATCTGGGAATTGCGTCATGATCATACATCAACAACATAGCAACAACAGCTGTCATTTGCGGTTGCACTAATCAACTGATAAGAAATGGTGCCGCGCCGCGGTGCTGCATCCCGGCCCAGCCGCACGCATTTCCATAAAAATGTTAAATTTTAAGCAAGCCAAAGAAAATTAAAAAATGGACAACTTTTTGCAATTTTCGCATTCACTACATAGCAATTATATACAAACATATGTGCATGCATACTCGTATGTATGTGGAAATGTTTATACTTTTAACGCATCTCTGTAAATTTTCTAAAAAAAAAAATGTATATATATATCATTGTTGCAAGCGACCTAACCAGTATTTCATCCTAGTATCTCTGTAGGTTTTAAAGTCATTGTTTCTCATTCAATGTAAGTTTGTACTTTTTGCCCGCTTTTATCCGCTTCCCATGTGAAGACCCCCCGGAAGTGCGGCTTGAGTTGAATTCCTTGACTGCAAATGAAAAAGAGAAGCAATGGCGACTGCATACTGGCATGAAAAGCCCCCATGCCAACGCTCAAGAATATTTGGGAAATTATTAAAAAGAAAACGTTTACGCAACATTGAAATCCGCCCAACGCACGTTGCGTTTCCCCTAAACTTTTTGCTTTTGATTTTCTCCTACTAAACATGACATTGGAGCCTTGCATGCTGACGCCAAGCAGCGTCTCGGTGGCGGAGCCGACAGAACGTTAGCATAAAGCACGCTGAAAGTGTACAGCAGGACTATTTGTTATTAAATGGGCGCAAAACGGCTGCACATCAAGTTCCAATTTAACAAAAAAGTGCTGGTATTGCTATCAATGCGCGGATTCACGTTTGTGGCGCTCCCTTTGCTTCTCATTGCTTCAATGGCAGAACACTTTATTACTCGTTTCTGTGTCGTAACAAATCAAGTATCGCCAAGTGCAAGATGCTTGTTATTTCAATCAAGCGATGTCAATTTTCATTGCAAATCAGAGTGCGATGCAGAATTGGCCTCCATCACAGTTTTGTGCACAATTCTAAAATTAGATGTAAATCGCCAGGTGACTTGCAGTCAAAAAAAAAAACAACAGTCGCGAGTAGTAGCAAGTTCGATTGGCTTGTTTGTTTATCATTGCAAAGATGGTATTGTGACCATAGTGTCGGTTTTCTCCTTTTGCAGCACACCAAAACGCCATGGCCACCTCACCACGCTCCGTGGATACCATCTCCCTCTGCTCCACCGTGTCCAGTTGCCCCGATCGCAACGGTTTTTACGGAGGTTTCCAGCGCACAGACAAACCCAAAGAGCCACTGTCAAAGGCGCAGATCATTGCGCGCGAAAAAAAGTGGCTCTACATGATTGAAAACTGGTCCATTTACATGTCGAAAAACTACAAGAAGGTGAGTTCCACTGAGTTTTAAGTTGCAACAAATAATTTGTTTTTGATTGCGTGGTGAAGATTAGGGATCGCTGCCGCAAAGGCATACCGAAGTCGGTGCGACCGCGTGCTTGGTTCTACCTGTCTGGGGCCTATTTGCTGAAAAAGAAAAATCCAAACGTGTACAAGGAGCTGCTGGAAAAGCCCGGCAACCCGCAAATAATCGAGGAAATCAAGAAGGACAAGCACCGTCAGTTTCCATTCCACGAAATGTTCCTGGACGAGGATAAAGTGGGCCAGATAGAGCTGTTCAACGTGCTGAAAGCCTATTCCATATACAATCCGAAGGTGGGGTTCTGCCAGGCGCAAGCGCCGATAGCCGCCTTCCTGCTGATGCACCTGCCGGCAGAAGATGCCTTCTGGGTGTTTGTGAGCGTATGCGATGTGTAAGTACCATAGGCCAGCTGCCTTATACATAATATATATTAATATATATAATTTTATCATCCTGCAGTTACCTAGAGGACTACTTTATCAGCGGGCTCGAGGTGTTGCAGAACGACGCCGGCATACTGGAGGGTCTACTAAAAAAGACCTGCCCACCCGCCTACCGCCACCTGCAAAAGCACAAAGTCGAGCCATTGCTCTACATGACCGATTGGTTCCTGTGCGCCATGACTCGTACATTGCCCTGGGATACGCTACTACGCGTTTGGGACTGCTTCCTTGCGGAGGGCATACGCGTAGTTTTCAAAGTGGCGCTGGTCATAATCGGCGCCTCGCTCAGCTCGCACAAGGTTCGCAAGCAGTGCAACGGGCTGTGCGAAACGCTGGAAGTGTTGCGTTCTCCGCCCGAACAGGTGCTTGAGGAGGAGTTCATCATTAATAACATTCAACGGCTGAATTTGCGCGTCGAGGACTTTCAGATCGAGCACACGCGACAGAAGGCGCGCCGCGCCAAGCAAAAGGCCTTGCAGGAGGCGGCAGCGTCCGCGTCCGCGTCCACATCACAAGGCACAAGCGGTAGTAGTGGGGGTGGAGGTGGCAGTGGCAATGGCTACCGGCCATAATAGTAGCGAATCGCCAAGTTCTTGAATGGGTCGCTTGCGCTGGATGTAAACAGACGACCGCAACGCGGGTGCAACATGAGTTGTGGTGCCAACACGGGGGTGCTAGCCGGGTGCCAATTAAAGGTTCAGCACTGGAGAATGAGCGAGCGAGTCGGTGCAGGAGCAACGCGCCAAGTACACAGCACACACACACATAAACATACAAAGGCTCATCACAGCCACAGAAGGAGTAGCGTTACTGAATTAACTGTAAATCGAATATTTTCCAAAGTGCACAAAAGAAGTTGTTATCGTGTAAGTGTAAAGAAACGCCACAAAAAGTCAATTAAAATCTTTACTAACTACACGTTGAGCAGAGGAACGCTGCTAGCTTCAGGTTGCGGCGAGTTGCAAAACAGCGCTCAAGGGAAACGCTGCGCAGCGAGGCTTAAACGAAATTCAGATTCAAATTAATTTGTATCCTATTAATTGACCACGGTTCGATTAATAACAACTAACACGGCTTATTAATCAATTAGGCTCTTAATCGATTGACTCAAATTTAATTAGCGGATGGGTTCGAACTTTGTTAAGTGTGTAAAATCGCCGCGCTGCCTCGAAGCGATCCATTTCTTCCTCTTCGCTGCGTTTTGCGGTTTTACATTTACGTATGAGTATTCGTTTCGGGCCAATGTTAGCAGCGATGATGGTCATTCCAAAAAAAAAGGTTATTTGTTTCTGATAATTTGTTTTTCTGAACATATTTAAATACAAATATTTATGCGTAAAATATAGAAGAAATACGCAAAAGGCATCTACTTTCAATTTGTGCAATTTTGTTTGTTTGAAAAGAAATCAATTTACATTAATTTAAGTTTGTGCCACTAGCAGCTGCAGCAGCAGTTGCCCGCACACCCACAACACACACACACACACCAGCCCACACACGTACATATCTAGTTATTATTTATATTTATTCATACATATATTTACACTTATTTACATACTAATTTAAGCGCTTCCCATCCCATCCCCATTCCTCACACCCAAACCTTGCTTCGTAGTTTTAAGTTGAAAACTGAATGAAAGTGTTTGAATTGAATCACCGTTTTGTGAGCACACGCTCGAGGCAAGTGTCGAACACAAAATTAAAGAAACTAAGCTTAGGAATTGTAACGTATATAGGCAAATTGTGTATATCATTGTAATTTTACTAAAATTCCATAAACGGAGGAATTGGGAATAGTTCTTTCGTCCTCTGTTTTCGGCAGATAATGTTGCCAAGTTAAAATGAAGATCCAAATAAACAGCAGCTGCGTGAATTGGCGTGCCAAAACGGCGATTGCGACGCGTGGCGAGTTTCCAGTCAAGTTTTGCCTTAATCGAGGATGTATTGAATTGAATTAATTGAAATGTGTACAACAATCACGCAATACTAACGATAGAACAAACCTTTTTTGTCTCTTTTTTAAAAATGTATAGCGTAAGCAAATGAATAGTAAAAATAAAATAAAACATTTAAAACGGCTCAAATGGTTGCTTAATATTTTAATTAATCGCGTTCTACATGGTCGTGAAATTTTTATTTGCTTAGTTTCGCAAACTTCTGCGCAATTTGTGACGCCACAACTACAAAATATTTGCGCATTATCTGCGAACATGAATATTCTTTATTTAATTGAACTGAAATGCTTACAAACTTCACGATATTACAAACAAGAAAATTTCATCTAATTTTAATTGGTGTTTCGTTTAAACAGCCTTAACCCGCCCTCCATTTTTGTGCCCCAGCGCTCCTATTCCAGTCCTCACTCGTCGTCGCTGGGTGCTTTCGCAAGATCGGCGAAAAAGTCGCTTGCGTTTGTGAACTTAGACGAGGGCAGATTGTGCTGCTTCTCGCGGTGCACGTTGTGCTTTTCGTTGTACTTGATATCGCCAAAGTCCTCAAAGTACTTAACGTTCCAGAAGCGCACGTCGTTGTGGTGCGACGACGACGCAATCAACTCGCCGCTGCTGTTCACGTCTAGGCACTCAATAGGCATGCTGTGCTGACCGACGACGCCCAAGTTGCGGAAGGGCGCAATGTGGCAGGCACGTATCACGCCCTCCTCCCCAGCTACGCACGCTATGCGGTCCGTTATTGGAATCATCTGGCTGACGGGTGACTTCAGGCCCGGAAACATATCACAGTGGTAGCCAAACTGGCCCCAGTTGTAGGTGTAGAGGCGGCCCTTCGATGTGCCCACAACCAGCTTAGAATCGCCGCGATAAGTGGCCATACAGTTGAGTTCTTCTTCATATGGCTCCGACTGCACGTATAATTTTCTGTATGAAACAAATAAATGGCAATCCGATTAAATGGTTAAGAGTTATGCATGTCTCACCTGGCACCAATATTGAGGGTCGTCAGGTAGCCGTCGCCGCTGGTCACCAATAGCAGCTTTTTCGCATCGTTGGTCAGCATTTGTGAAACATAGTCTTCCACCTCCTTAAGTGCAAAGATGGCTTCTTTGGTGCGCAGGTCCCACAGCTTAACGGTGCCGCCGTCATCGCCGGTGGAGAACAGGTGCTCATCGATTACGTACAGTTTGTTGATGGCCTCGTCGTGTGCACTTTCGTAGAATTTCTTTAGTTTTTCTGTCTCCATGTCGGTGACCATAATCGACTTGTCCTTCGAGCAGGTCAGCAAGAGGCAGCCGTCTTCGGTGAACTCAACGTCGCGGCATGCCTTCGCATGTATTTCAATGGTTCGCAAAAGCGTGTTGCCCCCGTTTTCGTATGAGTACAGACACACGTCGCCTGTGATAGTGGCCAGAGCAATGATGTTGCGTTCGGGATGAAAGCATATGTCGGTGATGAAATCTTCCAGTTTGATTTCTGGCGGCGAGGATCGCGGTTTTTTTATGGCGGCTATCATGGCACGTACCGTTTCGTCGTCCTCATCTTCCTCATTTAACTGTAGCGAGCTACCGCTCCCGACCGCAGCACCACTGCCACTGGGGCCATCCTCTGCAATAGCAGCTTCCCCGCTTTTCGCATCTGCAGACCGCTGTGTATGTTTCGCCGCGGCGGGCCATATTTCGTGCATAGAATTGTCAGAGTCCGATTGAAAATCTGAACTATCGTCACTGTCGTCGGCATCCAGCAGAGCATCAGCGTCCGGTTCAAAATCGCTTAACGATTCATCCGACGACGGATCCTCGCCATTCTCCGCCTCCACAACAACAGCAATGCCTTCTTGTACATCTTCCACCAGTTCGTCCAGTTCGTCGGATTCAGACGCTTCGCCTGGGTTCTTGAACTGCTGTCGCCTGCAAGAGAACGCAGTTATTAAGCCCTGAATGGGGGAATCGGCCGGTGGAATAGGGCGCCGCACTTACATTCGCATCTTGTATAACACTATTTGGGCTGGAGTTAGGTTGTACGTTGGCTCCAGAAGTTTGGGAACCGATTTCTGGATCGATTTCAAAACGATGTGTTTTCCGCTTCCTCAGAATCACAATCAAAACAACATGACATGAGGTGTCGGCAAAGCAGTGTAGGTAGCAAAGCAGCATTGCCATCGTCAAGTTGCGAATGTTATTTTAAAACATTTGGGCCCGAATATATTTCTGCACTTAGGCTGACGACACAAACAACACAAACCAACCAAAATAGCTTACTTCCTTATTTTCGAATAAAAAACTAGAACCAAAAATTAATCCTAAATAAATATTCTGTTAGGCATTGGAAAAATTGCCCTCCAATTGTGCAAAACGTTTCTCTTATATCTAACGGGCAGAAATCAGAAGTAGACATTTTAATGAAACCTCGCTGTTCAAAAGTTTCTTAAATGCCTTTTCATTAATAATTCAAAATTTTTCATTTTCGTCCGCCACTGCGCAAACAAAAGTAAATAAAACGTTAATGATTAGCTAGTACGGTACGGTTTTACAAAATTTACTGATACATATATTTCAACTTACATTACATATTTCAGATATTTATTTTCAGTTTCCATTACTGGTGCCATCACATAATGAAGGGCGAAAAATGGAGAAATTGTGCTGCTTAAAAGTAAATAATTCATATGTTGACCAGCGGAGCAACGTAAAACTGTACGTACATCTCCTCCTGCTCATCTGAGTGCAAAATGAAATGCATTTCCAATAAACCACTATCGTCCGTTTTCAACGCCACCTTGCTGGATCCAGTCAATGCCTTCAGCGTCAGCCGGATATGCGCGCTGCGGTAACGTGCTGATGTCGTAGCGCGACAGTTGAACAATAGCATCATGTCGCTGGTTTTGGCCACTTCCACACTGGACTCGGCCTGCATCACGCCAAGCACATCTATTCGAAAATAGGGTTGCTGCGATGATAATGTCAGCCGCAATTCATCCGCAGCCTTATCCAACTCTTGAAAAATTTGGGACAGTTGGGGCCCGCGCATAAAGACCACGTTCAAACTGGCGCTCTCCTCGTCCAGGCCAAAGTCGATAAGTTCCTCGTTGTGCATAGTCTTGATGGCGCATTCTGCAGAAATATTTTCCTCGTCGTGTGGTCGCATGACGACAACAAGCGGAGCACCGTCTCCCTTGTAGCACAGCATAAGGCCACAGCTGATTCCAGCGAACAGGCCCAAGCATTCAGCCAGAACATTGGTGTTGATACTAAAATTCACTAAGCTTTCACTATGATACTCAGCGAAACACGCCGCGGTGACGAAAAGGCTGGCCTGCACCGACTTGCCGCTCTCCACGCTGATGCGGAAGCCGTCTTCACTGACCTGGACAGTACCGCTGTGCTGTGAACGGACGAGCCAAAAAAGAATAAGCAAAGGGGTGCAGTGGGAGAAATGCGGCACCCACCTCGCCGAAATTTAGGGCCCGAATACCAGTGTAGAACGTCTTCATCTGGTCCAGACGACCAACAAATTTAAAATTCGAATACTGTCGCTGTGTTAACATCTTCAGATTCTTCAAAATGCCCTTTTCATAGAGAGTTTTTGAGTGTTGCATGTGAGTATAGGCTCACTTGCCTATACATGCAACAGCATTTGGCAGGGGGGAAATTGGTAGAACAATTAGAATAATTGCTTGCTGCTGGGGCGCATTCCCTGGAGAACAGCATTGAATTCTGCACTAGGAAGTTGCTCGGTGCGCAGTACAACGGTTTCGATACGTAGGAGCCGCACTAACCTTAAAAGCAATACGTGGGCACAACAGTAGCGCGCAGTAGGCGTCTCGACAACAGCTGCGCGGGTTGTGGGCTGCGTTGGCCGTAGGTCAAGCACGTAGTGTTTGAAGTCGTTGCAGGAGCAGTAGTTTATGTGTGGAAATAGCCGCACCAACTGCACCGAGCTAAATTGCTTCAACTTGATTTCGGCAATCTCACGTGGTTGTTTCTCAGCGCGGTACACGGTAATAATAGTGTCCTTGTCCAAAAGTTTCAATGCTTCTATTAGTACTTCACCCAGCAGCGCCTCCAGCTCTACCAGCAACTGCTTCTTGTAGCGTTCAACTGTAGATGACAACCTTCAATTTTTGCAAAGCGAATGCTGGAAAGATGACTTACACGCGTTCTGCTCTTTGCTAAATATGTGTTCGTACCTCTGAAACAATTGCTCCACCAAATTTGGAAAGAACACTGTTGGCAATCGGTTCATTTGGGGCAAAATAAGTAACAAAACTGGCGTTAGTATTTGATTGATTTGGCGCAACAGGATATGTGTCACAATGTTTGGGACAAAAATAATGTTTGACATTGACAGATATTTGACAACAAATCGAATTGATACAGCACACTGGACATCCGGTAGAGCACTTTTAAGAAATGCCTTGGTTAATTTAAAAACAGGACAAAGCCAAATTCAACTTTTCTAAAAAATTAGCTGTTTTGGATAACGCCTAATGCGTATGTTTTTTGTTTGTTATGGATTATGTATCAGTTTTATGTTGTTGCGTCTGCAAAGCAATAAAAGGTTTTATTATTTTTCGTTCATTATGAAATAGCCTAGAATTTTTAACAATTCATACAGACTATTAGCGCCAGTGAAACTAGTATAAATTTCATGTACTTACATAACAAGTCTTCTCAACAAATTCTTGCAAAGTGAAAAAAATCTATAGAATTGGAGTATACGTTCATTTTATTAAAACCTTTGAAAATGGGATAATAAATAAAATAAGGAGACTTATCGCGTGATAAAACACAACTGAGATTAATGATATACAATTGCTTATTTCTTTACATTAATATTATGAAATTGAGTAGTATTAATTCTGTGGTCAAAAGCAATAACCGCCTCGAAGTCGAAAAATGCTGTTTCGAGCAATCTCGCTTTAAAGTTATAGCGCGTAGTGTGTTCGTTATGGGAATGCGAATAGGTTTTTGTTAATAACTTTTTTTATTTTAACGTTACAAACTCCCCGATTTTACACAAACGTAGAGCACAGCCAAGGGAACGTGGTGTCATCAATAACTCAATTTCTTCTTAAGTCGACTTAAGCGGTTATTGCTTTTGACCACAGAATTCAGTTCCATTGGTAGATATAATAAAATTTTTTATTTTGTATTAGGCATTCTCTGTATTGCAGATCTACTACAATCGAAACAACTCTGCGATAAACGTCATACATTCTTTATTCGCTTTGATCTCTTCTTTCATACAATTTTTTGCGTTTGCGCAGTAACAGAATCGACGTTACACTTTCATTCAATTTTAATTTGAATAGCCCACCACGGTGCGGTCCGGTCCTGCATATATGCAGAGGAATTTATAGATTAGTAACCGTCTCGAACGAAAATGTCCGTAAAAATCACGGTGAATGGAAAATTTAACAAAACGTGCGGAAAACAACGCAGCATACTCGATGACCCGGTGACAGTCCGAAAAGAGTTAGTGGATGAACGACGAAAGCAGCGACTGAAAGAAGTGAGTGTCAACTGTCCACAACGAAACGACCTAATTTTATATATTCCCCCTGCTCGTTTTAGGTGCGCGAGGAGTCGAAAAACTTGGCACGTAAGATACGCAATGACGTGGCCGCAGAGAAAGAACGACAGTTGCGCAATTTGGAGGCGATTAAGGCGCAGGAGCTGGACTGTTGGCGGCAGCACGTGCTGAAACAACAAACGGAGGACTATCGCAGCGCCCTCTTTCAAGTAGGCACCGCGCATTATGCGGCAAAACTAGAGAACGAAGCGCAAGCAGCTAAACGAAAAGAGCAGGAGGGCTGCAAGAACTTTCGGAAGCAATTGAAGTCGCGCCAGGAGAATACGGGTGCTAGTTTCCCGAATAAAAAAAATAGTTTACAGGCTGCTGGCAAACAACCTCCTAAAGTACTCAACAAGTGCACCATGCCTCGTGCTGCCAGCGGTGCGGAGAGTGAAAGAAGCTGTACCGACTCTACCTCCAGTACCACAGATCAGGTGGAGTCGAAGAGGCGGTGTGCGCCGTCTTGTACCTGCAGCAGTGAATCGTCATCGACAACCTCCGAAGAATCAGATGTAGAGGAGGAGGAGGTGGAGGAGGAGGAAGAGAATCAACGATCAATGAAACAAAAATGCATTAAGATTTGCCAAAAACCTTCAGTTATTGTGGAAGTAGATGTAAACAGCAACGACTCAGTAGTCATCTCGTGCAATGATCGAGACGACACTGGAAAGAATATGGAGGAGTCGTCGTCGTCGGAACAGTGGCGTTCCTTTACAAAGCGTACTAATGCGAAGAAGTCAAACTCGAAATCTCCAGCGAAGCAGCGCTCACCAAGTAAACAGACGGCAGAAACCACGTTACGTTCACCTAGGAAGCGGGTTAATCTGGAAGCAGAAGTGGCTACACAGCATTCACCGAGGAAGCGTGGTAGCCAGCAAGAAGCAGTGGCTACAAACCATTTACCCGGAAAGCGCGGTAGCCAGCAAGAAGCAGTGGCTACACAAGATTTACCCGGAAAGCGCGGTAGCCAGCGGCCAGTAGTGGCTCTACAACATTCACCAGAGAAACATGCCAGCCAGCAGGCAGCATTGGCTATGCAACATTTACCGGGGAAGCGCGATAGCCACCAGGCAGCAGTGACCAAGCCGTCGTCGTTGAAAAACGCGGTTCAAAAGCCACGTTACACACAAGTGTCCGACTTAATACAGAAGAAGAAGAAAACTACAACGGACAATGGCGAAGAAGCAATTCCGCTGGCGCCACCCCCGTCGCTGCAGACCGTTTCGCCGATAAAGTCGCAGCAAAAGAGCAGCGCTTCTACTAAATCCTCCGGCGTTGCGGTAACCGCTTCCGGTGCCACAATAACGCTCGGCAGTGGTAGTACTGGTGGGGAAGATGGTGCGGGTGTCGGTGGTGATGGCTGCGTCGACTATGCTGCGGTCAGTGTGAGTCGGGTGCAATTTTATGACTACAAAAACAAATATTGCCGAGAATATGAACAGCCTGCGCACGCAGTGCAACCAGCGTCCGTACGCGATTTAAACCAACCCAACGCCAGGGAGCAGGCATGCATAGAGAAGCAGCTTCAGCAGACCAGAGAGCTGGAGACGGAGCGAATGCGGTGAGAAGGAAGCTGAAATGGATATGCAATTTGTTGTTGACTTTGTTAATGTTTTAGTCGTCGTTCAGCGGAACGAGGCCAAAAAGCGCTGGAACGGGAAAAAGTGAGACGTGATTGCATTGAGCTGACGGAGAAATTGGAGGCCTTAACTAAGCAGTACCCGCAGCTCCTGCCGCCCAATGATGTATGTGACTTAAAAATGTTTGAACCTCTAATTTTGTCTTAATTTTCTCTCCCTTCTCAAATCGCAGACCCACTTATTACGACCGCATCAAATTGCCACACAGGCTGCACGCAGGGAGGAACGGCTAAACGCCGCTGTAGAGGACATACTCATACGGCCAGCCATAATAACCCTTCCCGAGGTGGGCAGAACGATGCGAGGCAGGGCACCACGTACACCACGCTCCACTACTGACGATGAGCTTAATCTGGGTGCGCCGCCAGCAGACAACACCCCGGACTCTGCGGAGAGCTGCAACTCACTGCTGCTCGGTTATGTGGACGACCAGAGTAAGCAGCTGCGGAGTGACCTGAATGAGTGCGCCAGGCGACCGGAATACGAAGACAAGTCTGCTCGACTGCGACGTCTGTTGCAGCGCATCGAAGAGCTACGTCAGGCATTGTGCGCTGAGCTGCAGAAAAGCAGCACTGCTGCTTCGAACGGTGGCAATGTGCAGCATGTGATTGACGGCGTGAGTGACGTACGCCGCGAACGCAAACGTATACTAAGTGATGAAGGCAGGACCGAAGGTGCAGCGAATACTTCAGTCGGGCATAAACAGCGCAATGAGATGGAGCATAAAGAAATGTTGTTGGAGCAGAAACTACGCGAACTTTGCGCAATACAAAATTTGCTCCCCAAACAAAAGGAGGGAAATGTTGCTCCGCCAGTATCGACGCACGGCAAAAATAAAAGGCCGGCAGCCAGCAGTAGTGAAAAGCCAGTAGAGATTGTCATTCGAGTGAAGGGCGCTGCTAGACGTAGCAAGGGCAGAGGCGCAAAGAGTGCGCGCAAAGTGTCAACGCTCATAGGGAAAAATCGAAACGTAACTAAAAAACGCCCGTCCACCAAAATGCCAGATGGGGCGCAGCGGACAGCAGCAACAGTGGTAACGAACCAACAGAATTCGTACGATTCAAACTCAACATCGTATCGCAGCTTGCCGCCACAAATGACTAATCCGGTGGAAAATGTTGTGAAGCACTTTGAGCAGATGCGTCAACAGGATACTGATGATGGTGAAGAGGAGCAGGAAGAAGACTATGAGAATAATGAAGAAGTAGAAGTGGATGAAGCGCAGCCTAGTGTCCGATCAGCACCTGCGAAGGATGGCCTGCAAAGGAGAGCTTCGCAGCTTAATCCAATCATTGCACATTACGTGCAACGTCTGCTGGGCATGTCGCGCAGCTCGGTCCAGGCGCTGGCCGTAGATTCATCCGATATTGAAACACCCGGTTCCTCTATTGTGAACACTTCGAGCAACATGGTCGGCGGCTCTATCGATGAAACGCAGGAACGCTTGTCGCGCGTGCAGCAGTTCATCGAAGATAACCGTAGTTTTATTGGGGATTTAGAGGAAACGCTGCGCTCGCAGAGCAACACCCCACTGGAAACAAGCATGCGCATGTTCGAAGACATCTGGCAGGAACGGTTACGTAGACAGAAAAAAAAGAAACAAATGAATGCTTCGATGCGCGTGCAGCGAGGTTCGTCTGAACCGCAGCGATCGAAGGCAACGCAGCGGGCCGTGAAAGACCCGAAAGCAGTGGAAGATCTACCACCAGCGGCTGCTCCCGTCTATCAAGCGCAGCCAGAGTCGCGCGGTGGCCACACCCACAGTCGCGTTGTACCAAAAATAGTTGTGCAGTCTGCGACTAACAGCCAGCAGCCTGAGCCAACGTCAACAATGCGCACGCGTGATAAATCAATAGAGACTGAAGAGGCGCGTGGCTTGAGCGCGGAGCAGCACATAGAGCGCTACGCGCAGCTCACCGATAACTGCACACAGCGCATTGCAGAGCTCACAGCGTTAATTAACAAAGTGCGCCAGGAGAAGCAGCGTCTAATGGAGGTAACGCTCAGTTCAGTGAGTGATGGCCGCAATTCGACAGAGTACGTGGAACTGCCCGATGACGAGCAACGACCGGTGCCAGCGCCTATTGAGCAGGCTGTCGATCGGATTAAGACGCCAACGCAAATCCAACGAGCCAGATCGCCGGCCCGGTCAACTCCTACAGAACTACCCACTTCGTCGCTGGAGCAGCTGCCCGGTGACCAGGTGCCATTGGAGAAGGGCAAGCAAACGGGTGTTAGTCGCGATAGCGGTATCTCCATGTCGCGTCCGATCACTGCACAGGATGGCGAGCCGCCCTCGCAAGCTTCAGCGAATAGTGCGCAGCTGCAGCGCAAAACGAAACCACCGCCCACGATGCAGCGTTATAGCCCGCAGCTGGTCAGGGACGAGGTGGCGCATGAGCTGTCCACTATTGTGGAGGTGGACACACCGATTGCGACGCGTCGACCAGGCGCAAACACAGATAGTGGTCGGTCAATGCGGGTGGCGCCACAGGCGGTGCCGTTCCCCACGTTCGAGCAATATGCGCGGGAGCTGAATCTAGATGTAACACAGTTGGACCCAGAGACAACCATGCGGATGCAACAAGAGTTCGACGAGCTGATGACGAACTTACAAACAGCCACGCAAATGGGTATGGAGTTGCTAATGAAGTTAAGGAGTTTTGTTACAAATGCTAACATATTTTTTCAGTGCCCAACTATCAGGCGTTCCCTTCGCTTACGGCGTACCTGTGCCAATTAACCAACCACGAAGTAAGCGGTCAATGTTGCCAGTCGCCCGAGACTATCGCGGACTTACTAGCTTGTTTGCGGCTCGCCAACCTGACCATAAAATCATTCCCCTCAAGGCATGAATATATGCGGCAACGAGCTGCTCATTCACCGGAAATGCCGTTCATCGAGACTACGAGCTTGGAGAACATAAGCGACGGCTGTACTTGTACTGCTACCGGTACTGGTACTGGCACTGGCACTGGGACTGGGACTGAGTCGGAGTCTATGAACATCGAGAAGGAGCTGATGCGGCGCAACATACTGAAGCGTTCCTTCGCCAGCACCAAGCCAAAGGAGGGCGTCTACAACGCGACGCATGACGTTGACGGTCGAATACAATGCCGTCAAAGGCGCAACTTTGCCTCTGAAAGTGGCATTGATAAGCTGTCGTCCACCTCGGAAAATCATTCGGGTGATGTGGAACGCGATTTGCTCGCTTTGGGTATTAATTGGCCAGCCGTAATGCGGCAGAAGACTAAGGAGTCGGAAGCGCGCAGCGGCAACACTTCGTCGAGCGCTTCAGAGCGGCGCCCGATTGCCAATAGAGCTCCACAGTTCGGCGCACCGCAAATGCAAAGCAGAGGCGTGCGCACAGACACAACTGCCGTTAGTAAGAATCAGCAGGCGCGACGCTTGAGCGCCCAAGCAGCTGGTGAACGGCGTGCTAGTTCGCAAAGTCCGTCGCGCGGACAGTTCGCGAACAGAGGCGCAACGGCAGTGCCACGAAATGTGGCAGTGCCAGTAAAGCAACAACAGCAGCCTGGTTCAGGGCGGCGCAGTGCATCGTCGAGTCCAGAGCATGGACAAAATGACGCATACTGGGAATTGCCGCCGCAGCCGCACAGTGCACCCCACAGTCCAGCACGTCGCCAAACTGCCCGGAGAGACGTGATTATATCGGCACGTAGCACCTCACAGAGCCCCCAACGAAACGAGTATGTCGGCAGGGACGCAAATGGGGGACTAGGTGGTTCGAAACGCACGAAAGGAGTGCTGCCCCTTCACGAGTCCAGTGCCCACGGCAATGTGAATGCAAGCCCCACGCAACAGCCATCTGATGGGAGAAAGGTAAGATAAAATGTTGAGTAGACTTGTGCTGATTTATGGAATAAGTCGGGATCATAGTATGCCAGGCCGATCGAGTTGTGTACCCAAGTCTGCACACCACAGTGCTTTATCGACGTTTCACACAACGAAATCGGCAGAACAGCGCCAATAATGGATCGAAGCGTGCAATACAGCTTTAGATTATTCCTATTTGTGTGAAAAGCATTTCAGAACTTGAGACTTTAGGGAAGTAGCGAAAAGCCGCAAGCGCCTCAAGCCATCTGATATCCCATCTAAAAACTTCATCATCATGTATTATGGTCATGTATTATTATATTGTATAATACATATTACGAGTATATACCAAACTTTGTCTGTTCAGTACATACTTTCAAAACTCTGTTCATAAAATTTCCTTCCAAATAATGGAAATACATTAAAGATAGATACTCTCTTAGGTTACACCAATGTGACATAACAACTATAAAGTTTACTTTCCCTAACAAATTGTATTGTTTGTCTTTCAGTCGCGACAAAGCACACGCAGCTCCGGCGAATGTGGTTTCCTTAGCGACTTTGGACGTCCTTTAAATTTGCGGGACTTCCTTACAAAAGAGCTGCTGAAACACGTCACCAACTCAAGTTCCTCCTCTACGGATGACTCGTTGCGTAGCCAATTCCTGCAGTCAATCATCGAATCAATTACGCCGCGCACTAATACCGGTGCCACTAACAATGTGGAACGGCAAAAGACCTCAACGCCAGTGACAGAATCCAGTAAGTCGCGCACCACTTCAAGCTCTTCGACCTCGCAACTGTTTTCGGGTGAAAGTCGTATCTCCTCGGTACACTATCACGAGCAACAGTCCCTGCACTTTTACGCCCGTTCAAATTGCGCCGAACCCACTGAGCAACAAAGATAAAATTGAGACGCTTTATGGCATTTTTAGGTTCTACCTGCCAATGGCTGGCAACATTCAGCATTTTATGTTTTTATGTTTCTAATAAGTGCGTACAAGTTTGTTGGTAGCATTAGTGCTTATTTGTTGCAAATTTTTGAAAAAAATTTATGACTATTGACGATTATTAAAAAATACAATTGACTATTTTTGTGCAACTTTTGTTTGATGTTCTGTATTTTGTAAACAATTTAAGCTCGCTAGCAGTGCACCCCATATACAGGAATAAACAATATATTTAGTGTGAAATAATCCTCTTTATTTGATGAGTTTGATCGGAAAATGTATAAGTAAAAAAGTACTTTTTCTTAGGCCTATCGCAGCAGCAGACAGCTGCTGCAGTTAAAAATGCACTAAAAATATAACAATAAAATTTAGGTATATCATGTCCATTATATGGATGCATTAAGTGTATAGAAGTACATAAGATGCATTTAGGCAGATGCGGATGTGGACCTCAGGTATGCGCTTACATTTCGCAGACGAACACTAAAGCTACACGTTGCTTAACCTAAAATTTATAACGTACAAAAATACACTTCTCTTCGCACCCATAAACGGTGCCAGAAGTTCTAACTACCGCCATCTGGTGTGTTTATATGTAAGTATAAAATGTTGCTAAAAAGTATTTATGTAAGTAACCTGCTTAAGAATTATATGTGAATAGTCGACAAATTGCAAGTAGCTTATTGTGAGCTTCATAAGTATACGCCCTGTATGTAAATATCTATGTATGTGCCCGCATTGCTGTTTTGCACACGTTTGTATGTGCTGTACGTTGCTCTCACGCCAAAACCGAAGCCAGTCTAACGTTCGCTTTTCGGCTGCTGTTGCATTTTGCTGTACGTATCGCTGGCAATCTTCTTCAACGCCTCAGAATCTCCGCCCGTCGCCTCGACCATCTGACGCAAGGCACCGTTGTGTTTCTTCAGCAACACGTGCGGAATATCGAATTCGCGCGCCACACCCGCATCCATAACCAGTATGCGATCCGAGTCCATGACCGTGTGCAGACGATGCGCGACAGTTAGCACAGTGCACTGTCTGAACTTGACGCGGATGGTGCGCTGTATGAGTGCGTCGGTTCTGGGTTAAGAGGAAAGAAGACGATTACTTGTAGTTATTGAACACTATTGGGCTCGATTCAAGGCCGTCTTACTGTGGATCCACATTGGCGGTGGCCTCATCCAACACCAGCACTTTGTTATTGCGCAGCACCGCGCGTGCTAAACAGAGCAGTTGGCGCTGGCCAACGCTGAAATTGCTACCACGCTCCGTGACCATGAAGTCCAAGCCAGGTATGCCGCTTTTCAATTCCACCTAAACAGAGACCAATACTGCAGACAATTATGACTACAAATGCAGCATTTACTTACGTCTTCCAGGGCGCGCCAAAGCTCTGCGTCCGAATACTTGTCGAACGGGTCCAAATTGTAACGTATGGTCGCCGAAAATAAGACCGGATCCTGCGGTATAATCGATATCTGCGAACGCAGGGCTTCCAGCGAAATGGATCCTGTTTCGATGCCATCAATGAAAATGCCCCCCTCAATGTTGGCGAGCCGAAATAGCGCACCGATCAGCGACGATTTGCCAGCACCTGTGCGTCCCACTATCCCGACCTTCCAGCTTGGTTCAATAACAACGTTAAGATGCTTCAACACCGGCGCACTGTTGGGGTCATAGCGACAGCACATGTCGCGGAACTCGACTTGGCCGTGCGTGGGCCAATTAGAAGGAGGCTGTTTTCTATTTTCGGACTCTTGCTCCAGATCGGTGTACTGCAGCACACGTTCTACGCTGGTCATTTGCTGTAACGATTCGGCAACTTGGCGCACTCCATACTGCACCATGCCTGTGAGAATCATGGCCTGCGAAATGGCCAGACCCACATTGCCGCTATAGGTTTCTGGAGAGGAACGAGAAGTTGTCTATAATATTGTTCATTGTGCAGCCTGTGCTGGTGCTTACGGTCGCTCAGCAGTATAAAGCTGAACGTGACCGTTGCCAGGAAGCAACAGCTCACGCAATCCAGCCACAAGCCCAGCGCTGTATTCGACGCCATCGTCAGCTGCCACACAGCACTGTGCACATCTTGAAGGTTGTCGAACTCCTTGGTCACAACGTCCTGCAGATCGCGGGCTCGTATGGTGGCAATGCCAGACAGAGTGGCTGACAGATGTGAGAAGACTGGACTGCGACCTACAGCAGATACAGATAGCAAAATAACATTTAAAGACCATTTTCAAGCACAGACCTTATTCTCAACTTACATATTCCTTCCAGACGTTTAAGATCCTGCGAAGGACGCAAATATATCCGCAGCACAAGATAGTCAATGAATGCCACAACTACTATGGCCACCAGCAGTATAGGGTTAACCACTGTAATCACAATCAAAATTCCGAACATGACCAGTGCGATTTGTATAAAGTCCATCATGGCCTTAGGAAGAAACTCATCGATGGCGCCCATGTCCTTCGAGAAACGATTCAGTATTCTGCCCGACGGATTGGTATCAAAGAAGCGCATAGTGGCGTGCAGAATGGCGCCAAACATGCGGTCATGCAATACTTTCGACGCGTGCATGCACACCTTGAAAAACAGGTAGCCACGAAAGACTGTCATCTGAAAGCAAACGTGTTGTTTTAAAAAATTTCTCTAGGGTAGCGTTCACTTTCACAACTCACAATTACTACTCCAATGATAAGCGCCCCATAAATGTACAGACACTCGTATGTTGTGAGGACGGTGGGTTCGCTGATCGAACGAAGATACTCTTGTTGGGTCCATATGTTCACGAAGTAGTCGGAGCCACTGCACACAATCTGCGATAGCAACATGGCGAACGTCATAAAAGCAAGTCCCATCACACTGCTACCCGCACAAAAATACTCCCACCACACGCGCCCCGAAACGCCTCCCTTTGCCTGATCCTCCGCCAGCGCTTCGTCGTCCGACAGATCGTGATCGGAGCTAATGGGTAAACTGGCCGATTTTCGGGTCAGTGAGCCGTCATTGACACTGCTCTTGCGCAAGGGCGTGTAACCGTCACGCGCGCCGTCTATGTACGGAATTTCATCTTCTTCGTAGATGGTCAGATCATGTGACAGTGTGGACTCGTTTTCACTTTCGCCCAGTTCTTCGTCTTTGTGACGATCCAGCAACTTAGCAAAGTCCAGATCGCTGTTAGCCAGCTCACTATAGGTGCCCTGCCGGGAGATGCGGCCGTTCTCCACAATTACAATCCAATCGGCTTCGGTGAGAAAGTGCACCTGATGAGTGATTAGCACGCGGGTGGCCTTCTCTGTGGCCAGGCGGCCGCGCGGACCTATTACCTCATCGAACAGATGGCGACCCACGTGCGCATCGACCGCACTCAACGGATCATCGAGCAAGTAAATTGAAGCGTTCTTGTAAACAGCGCGCGCCAAACTATGAACGACAAGATGTGTATTAAAAACAACGCTGAACACTGAAAGCGAATTTTCACCTTATACGTGCCCTTTGTCCGCCCGACAGCGACGCGCCACGCTCACCCACAATGGTCTTATCGCCATTGCTCAGCTGCTGGAAATCTGTGGACAGTGCGCAGCATTTGGTTACCTCGTGGTAGCGTTTACGATCGTACTTTTCGCCGAAAAGGATGTTGCTGCGCACAGTGCTGGTAAAAAGCCACGGCTCCTGCGCGGCATAGGAGAGCTCTCCCTGAATGAGCACTTGGCCGTCGGTGACGGGCAGTTCGCTAAGTATCAGTTGCAGCAAAGAGCTCTGCGAAAAGGCCGATTTGAGATTTGCTTCAAGAACTCTTACACTTATATTATACTTTGCCCGCTCCAACTGGTCCAATCACTGCGCACAGCTGCCCCTTCTTTATTTCTAGATTGATGTTTTGCAGTGTCGGCAGCGGCTTGGACAAGTCCCAGTTGGCATTGATGTCCTTCAGCACTATAGCTGCCGTCTCATGCTCCTGCCCGGGTTCCTTCTTGTGAGTTAGTCCACGCGCTTTCTCGTCATGGCCTTCCTGCAGCAAATAGGTTTGTATGCGTGTGAATGATACCAGGGCCTCGGCGCCGAACGACACAGCTAAGGGATACCAAATGGCCGCCACCAGCTGCAGAATGTTGTAGTAACCGGCCGCCGAAAAAACAATATCCGCAGAGATCATGTTGCCCATTAGCACCACTGACGCAATGGTGATGTACAGTGTGGAGCGCTCGGTGAACACCATCGTACTCAAGTAAAAGCCGCGCAAATACGAGGCGTATCGGATTTGTTTGATTTCGCGGCGTCTTGCCTCGGCCACCACAGCTTGAAACGGTTTCTCCCATGCATACATCTTTATGACCTGTATGCCCTGCACAAGTTCGTTCATAATGCCGACGCGCGCATCTGTGCGTTCGGCAATCTTCATGCGGAGCTTTGACGACAGTTTGCTGAGCCCCGTTTGCACTGGAATGGTCTTTAGCAGCAGGCCCACAACTCCCACCAAAGCAGCCAGTCCAATGCGCATCCAGAGGAGATAGCAGATGAGAACCGCTTGAATGGGCATAATCCAGATCCAATGCACAAATATGAAACCATAATCGAGCCGATTGACGTCGTTGGAGAGCAGATTAATGAGATAGCCAGCAGGTGTTTTTCCAGCAGTTTTCATCGACAGTCGCAAAGTCTGCGAAAGAGTTGATTGTTTACTTTGGTTTGTGAAATGCATTTTGAGATCGGCTTGGTTCTTATTCTACAATAAAGTTGTGGTCTCAAAATGGAAAAAATACCTTTCTGTAGATCAAGGAGCAACACGCAATACGCATTCGTGCGCCCATTAAACGTTGCCTCAGATCCACATGATGAATAAGAAAGCAACCCAGCAGTGTCGATACGACCAGTATTGCACCCAGCCAGTACACGTCTGTCCAGATATAAAGCATAGTATCGCTGAAATTCGTCAGTTGAGGTGCGTCAATGGTTTCATTGGGTGTGGTGTTGAATTGTTCCGTCTTCATTTCTTTGCCAATCTCTGTAACCAGTGCATTGGTTGACGCTACAAGCATCATAAACTTAAGTGTGTTATAACTTCAGAACGAATCATTTGGAAAACTTAATGTAATTCATAGTAATCTCAAGCGACTTAGTGCGTTCTGTCTGTGTTTTGATTTGCCGATGCAAATATTTCGTTAACTGTAATAACAACAATCCGAAAACAATTGCCGCCACAGACTGAATGCACTCAATGTGTACAATGAAAGTGAATTTAGTTTCACGCAACAAGCGTGGCAACTTATGCCCTTACCGCCACCTTCAGTATCTGGCGCGAGCGCGAACAATGCTACTCCTTTCATGCGTCCATCACTCGAGCGAACTGTGCGGCTTGTTGAATCCGCAGGGAATGAGGTCGTGTTGACCATAAGATCGGTGGGTGCTGCGCCGCGTTGGAACTGCAGCAGCAGCTGTGCCAGTACGGCCGGTATGAGCGATCTGCAAATGCGAGTCGGCAACATGAGGAAACAAGAACGCAATTTCACTAACAGGCACACACTTGAGGAGAATGTAGACTAGACAAATTATACCGTCAACCACTGCGGCGCGCCAAAACGTTCTGAATATGGCATTGCGCAGTAGTGGCTCGCGTCCTTTTCGATGCGCCCTTTCCACCTCTTTGTACCACTGACTGAAAGAAAATTGGCATAAATCATTTGATAAATAGGCGCATTATTAACCTACTCTTCCAATTTGTCGCCCAAATCTTCGGAGCTGTCCTCTGGCAGACATTTAGTTAGATCTTCGGTGTTTAGACCATGTTTCGAGCCTTGATAGAGTAACGGCACGGACCATGCGAATAGCACATGCGAGAATATGCTGGCAAGTCTTCGGGGATTTTGCTTATCTGGTTTCCGGGAGCTATCCATAGCAAAAGCCGCAGCTTGGACAGCTTCAAAAACTGGTGTCAACTAAGAAAAAGAGGAAACAATTTCACGCGTATTATGAGTGCATATTTTTTTCGAACAAATAATCAATAATTACAAAGAATCTAAGTAAATAGCCAGATTAATTGTAATTGAGCTCATAACTGCAAAAGTGTGTTTAAAAATAATAAGCAAAATTTCCTATATAGGTATATGTGTGTATATATACCGGTCACTGGCATGGTTGGCTGCATGAACGGTGCAAATTGCGGACATTATAAATGGACACACACATATGTATGTATACTGCAGGTGATTTATTGGTTTTCGTTTACTTGGTGTTATTATGTTTATTATGTTTTCGCATATGACTGCTGCTGAAAATATGTAAATCAGAAAAAGTAACAAAACTCTATCACTCTGCCTCAATTGATCTGTTGACCATTGTGGTCAGGACAAATGCCAAGTGAAGTTCTGTTTGAATCTAATCTTAGAATACTTATAAATTAAAGAGTTTTGTGAAGGATACATCGGTAACATTCCATCCCTGTCTGCTCACCTTTAGTACGACTTTTTCTCAGATATAATTTTGTACTCAATCTAAACCGCCACAACGTCCTCACTGGTCCACTCTCCCTACCAATGACTTTTGACGTTGATGAGCCATTAGCCTTTCGTACAGCAAAAAGCAAACATAGACGCTCGAAAGCGGTCAATTGCCTTGCTGGGATTTGCCGCACGACGACAGCATGGAGATAATCACTTGCGTTATCAGCGTCTCAGTATGTGCGGTAAGTAAACGTAAACGCACCAAAGTGCCGGAACGTAGCAGACGCCGCATCGAGTGACCTTGTAGTGTGTTCTAGTTGCACAAGCGACTCAGCTTGTGGTGCAAAGAGACGCACTCCATTCAGTGCAGCAAAATTAAAGAAATCTTGTGTTGTCAAAGAACAAACAGCCAAGAATGAAGCGTTTACGATGCTGATAACCGAGACTAACTTCACTACAATTGACCCACTTACATTTGCCGCATTCGCGAACGGTTGCTCATTCAGTCGCCGGAGAAACGAGGGGGGCAAACAGTTCGCGGCGGGTGAATGGCCCGCAATCTGCATTCTTGCAGTACAAAAAACAAACACCAGCTATTTCGGCTGCGCTTTCCTAGGTCATGGCCAGCAAGTTAAGACCTGTTTTCGGCGATATTTTCGCCGTAGCGGTTCGTTTACGTTGAAATTTAACCGATTAGATGTGGTGGGCACACACTCTTATCGCAAAAGAAAGAAAGGTTAGCGACGAGCGAACGATTTAATGAAATTAAGTGCATAAAATTGCGATTTTTTAAACTGTTTTGTGCGCATTTCATTGTTGGGTCATGAGCAAGACACAACCGATTTAGAATAACACAACTGAAACCACATCTCTCTTATCTGTATGAAATCAAACTATAAATGGTGGTTCATCGTACTACCTATACCTACTTTGAACGGGGCGTATTAGTCTTTCAAATCTTAATCATGCGCTAGTAACAAAACAAACTCCGGCTCAATACACAAATAATAACAAAAAGTAAATACATTTTTCAGCTGTGCTTGACTTACACGAACTGGCCGTTAGCGTAGGAACACGTTGTTTGTTGAACAATTAATTGAACAATTAACAATTAGTGAAATAAAGTTTAGTGATGCGAGTCCACCACCCACAGCAGAACTGCGATGACTGTGGCACTGTTGCACGTATTGTCGTTGGCCTCAAACCACTTGCACAAAACTTGACAGCAACGACGATGGAATTTTCAGTCGCTACGCTGAAAGGCTGTTGATGGGGTTGCTTGTTCCCAGAATGCAATTGAGCGCTGCGTCAGGTGTTGTCGGACGCGTGCTTCCTCAGCCTGTTCCGCTGCCGGCCACCCCACGACGCTGGCACCTAACATACACAAATAGATCGCGGTGCAATTCTGACGAATTTGGAATACGACTGCGGGGTGCTGCCAGTTGTGTAATGCGTTGTATGTTGGCTTAATTAAATGCTCTCGTGTACCTCAAGAATTCTGACAGCAAGTGTAGCGAGAAGAATCCGAGTTGCCTGGTCAGCAGTTGTGGGCACTTAACGCGTGGCTTTCGCTGCTCCTATTTTCACATTTGCCTTCACTGTTTCATTTGCATTACCAGATATTTCGTTCGGTGTGCTGCAGTTCAATTACACCGTTCAGTGCTCCGACAATCACACTAACCCACCACTAAGACGACTTTTCGTTCGCGCGACTCGAACGCAACTGAAATGAAATTGAAATTGAAAACTACCAAAGAGCCACGACACATCAATGCGGGCAACTGTTGACTTCGGCGATTGAAAGTGAACTTCGTGGTGTTCTGTCTGCCTCCATCGCGTTCATCGTGCCAGCGAAATTTGGACGGCAGCCGGCATTACTCGGCTATTTGGTGATATTTGCAAAGGGAAGCAACATGTGTCTGTGGATGAGCGATATAGCAAAGCCTAAACAACAACAACACCAAGAACAGTAGCAACATAAGGCGGCCGAGCATGCTGAAACCATATCTGGGTCTGGTCTGGTTTGTAGATGGGGCTTGTACAATCTCTGCTGGAAGTTAGGTGTGGTTAAGTTGCCATTTCGGGGTGCGTTCTGAAGCAGCAGCAGTCAGGTACGCGTGAATTGTAATCAGCATTGCGTTGACGCTTTCAATGTTTGAAGACGTGTTCAACCAGAATTCATCAGTTGTTTAATTTAAGTATCGAATTTAATGTTCCAGCACAATTGCCGGCGTTGTGAAAATTAGCGATTACATTCATATGAGCTACATATTAACAAACATTAGCGGCGTTCACGCACCATATGTTGAAATCATTAATGCTCATCAGTCATAGCCTTATTGCTAGAACAAAAACATAATATCTACACATATGCTTATGTATATAATATCTACAACGAAGAAAGCAACAACTACAAGCCGAGCACTTATTTGCTTTTGCACACAATGCGTGACTTCTTTATCCACTTCATTCTGTGCGCTGTTTGTTGCCGCTGCTCAACATTTTGTTTGTTGCCGCTGCTCAACATTTTGTTTGTTGCCGCCGCCTCACCAGGCAGTCTAGCTGACAGCAGCGCTGCCCGGCTTGGCATTGTCTTTTCGCCTGAGCTCAGCACGGTGTGCGCCTGCATGGTCAGCGCTGATCAGACGGACCCGCAACACCACACCAGCAACGCCGGCTCAGTTTCACTTCAGATTGCCTCGAGCTGTGACCGCGCCAAGAGCTCACGCAAACTGTTGTCACCGTCGGACGACGTGTTCCTCCTTTCATTCGTTATCATCGCCTGCAATTTTACGATTTGTCAGTATTTCTGTGGTTGTTGTACTGTTTTCGTTGCTGCTATCATTGGGATAAACGCACAGTTCATTAGTCCGGCGCACACTCGTGGAAGCATTATACAAATACGTGGCTGCGCTGTTAGTCTCTAATCGCAAATCGATCTTTCACAGTGACTTTGAGTGCAATTTTGATTTTTTTGTAATTTTCCCAAACGGCTCGCAGTGTTTGTGAATATTTTTGCGGAGCCAGCAAGAGAAAATCGTACTCTGCCTAAAGTACGCGTGCAAGAACTGCCGGTCAGAATTCTCTGCCCAATCAGTCATGTCGAATTTTTTGTGCGACTGCGTTTCATGGGCGCAGCGCACTTTGTATGCCTTTTGGCTGAAGTTGTTGTTACTCTTCGAACAATGCAACTTCTCACAGTTGGAGCGGAAACTACAGAACGAACTTGGCTTGATTCCAGCAGATAAACAAAAACCCACGGACGGGCACTTGTTAAGGTCGAAAATGCCGAAGGCCAAAGGATTGCCGCTGGTGGGAACGTTTTTCGACCTAATAGCGGCCGGCGCAGCGCCACAGTAAGCTTAGAACTGCGCTAATTATTTGAATTAAGTCTGAATTCAGCTAATAAAAACGCTTAGGAAAATTTTCACAAGTCGTAACTTCCATTCCAATTAACCTTCGCCTTACCAAAGAATTTCTTTGTACGTCGTTTACCAAATATCTATCCGGCCGCCATTTGAATAAAACTCACAATAAATATTTTTTCAATTTTCTTAATATTTTACATAGTCGCAAAATAAATCGTTAAAGCGAGGCCTTTTTCGGCAGCTAGAGATTTATCCCCTAATTGATGCTAATTCCAAATGTGATGAAGAACAATCATTGTTTGACGAAAACGACGGACATGAGGACTTTTTGCCTAATAAGGCAAATTATGTGGAAGTAGAGGTAAACGACGAATCGATCGACGATGATTAAGTAATAATAGTCCTCTGGTAATAGTCCGTTTTTCGAAAAGAGGCCTAATTTTAAGGATTTATTTTGAGACTATGGAAAAACTTTCTTCCATATTTCTTTCCAGAAGGTTTATTGAATACACACTGAGGTACGTAAAAAATATCTTTATCGGATCGTGGGTCACCCGGGTGGGTATTTGGTAGACGACGTATTGTATATGTACATACATTCATACATTAACCCTTATGTGTGTGATGGGGTACCCGGGTACCCAAATCACTTTCATATCGAAATTTTATATACTTGCGGATAACCTAGAAAGGTGAATCTTCATGACAACTACCAAAATGGTATTCTGTCTTTATTTTCGAGTGTTTAATTCCATTTTTTTCCATATTTTATTTTGGAGGGTGTGGCCCAACATTTAACTTTTTACACCCTTACCCGTGTGCTGGGGTACCCGGGTATCCCAATACATTTCATATGGAGTTGCATGGATTTTATAAATTTTTCCTGTAAGTAAACTTTTCTACAGTTAATAATTTGTAATAAAACAATTTTATCAACGGAAAACAATCACTCAATCCATTTTGAGGAAACGAAAAATTTGATTTTGGTTATATAAACTTATCATATATTTTATTTTTGCAAACCAGATCCAAAACTACTCTCTCGCCTACTTTTATCGACATTCACCTTCAGTGAGTTTTCCCGGATACAGTTGACCTTGGAGATGATAAGAATTTCTTGCTTCACAAGCCCAAAAAGTTATTAACTCATAATTTTAAGGTTTTGACGGTATATATTGCGTTAAGCGTCGCACAATGGGGTAAACATGCCAAAAACCCGCGCATTGCCTATTTTATGCTGTAGTATCTAAACGGTTAAAGATAAATACCTCAAATTTGGACACCTCCTTCAAAACTCTTCAGAGATTGGCCCACCATAATTTTTTTTTATTTATTGTACCGTGCACCGCCACCCTACAGTCGGCAATTAGGTATTTTTTAAAATCGTCATTAGTGAAAACAAAACACAAGTTATAGTATTTAAATCAACCCAACCTGACTAATGAATACTCTAGATTGTAGCCACGCCCCGATTTTTCGCCTCCTTTAATAAAATACCCACATAAAATACAATCATATAGGGTAACTCGTATTTAAACAAAAACCATTTGATACGGGTTGATACGGCTCATAACGGGTTAATGGGGAGTACCACGCCCACTTACCGTTATTAATAACCACAAAAGTGCAGATGACGTTGGTTAGTATATAAATATAATAAATTTTCCCAATTTAACAAAGTATGCTTATATGGCAACCCTACGTAAAAGTAGTCGTACCATGCCCATTTTTATGTCAGAGTTTAGTTAGGCCACTTGTAAATTCCTTACAAAGTTTTATTGAAATATATTGCCTTTTTGAAGAATCATCCTGCGTACCAGCCGAAAAAATTGATACAAAATATTTTGTTTTAGCATATTTATTAATTCAGGTGATAAATCACATCAATTTTTATTTATTTATTTTTTTTAATACTACATATATGCACCAAGTGTTATAAACGTACCGACCCATACGCGCGTTAAAAAGTTTTCAGTTCATATATATTTGTTTTCTTACTAAGAGACGTGAATAAAAGTCCAAAAATCTAACCATTCCGCAGCTTTCCGCAGACAAGTTGGGTACCATTTTTTTTATGAAGGTTATTACTTATCTTCCTTAAAGATTTTCAATGATCCATGATGAACCATAAAAGTTATACACCACGAAAGTAAGACATTTTCCTAAAAAATCGTCGTTTTTGCCCAAACTTTGAGAACTTATATCTTAACAAGAAAATGTGCCATGTAAAAGAGTTATATGTCAAATTAATTGTAGGAATAAGCTTATTATGTGTGCTAAAAATTATTTGATTATATTTGTAAACAACGATTTTATTGAGATTTTTGCACACCCATCAAAAAAGTTACGTCGACAAAATGAAATTGAGTATAAAAACACCCAACTTTGAATGGCAATATAGCAGCCAGTTTTGGTCCAATTTACATGCAAAAAGCGTTTTCTGACTGCTACATGCATGTAGATTACAAAAAATCCCAAAAAGAAGTTAGGCCCGTAACTTTAAGATTAGCCGTAATGCGCGGGTTTTCGGCATGTTTACCCCATTGTGCGTCGTTTTCGGTTTGGTTTCACGCAAAATTATGGCACATATTTCATTTGATAAAACACTTTTGAATAAAGCTTTTGCTGTGCATATATTGTAAGAAGAATCGAGGCCACTACGTGGCACACTACTCCGAAATGGCTCAACTCTGTATGCCATCTTTACCACAAAGTTCCATAATTGGCTATTTCTCTTCGTAACTACAATTCGAGTCATGAGATGGTTAGTTTTTATGCAACCCGCAGGCTCAGCGTCAGAGGCCTCTATCGCTGCGACTTCAACTGATGGAATATGTTCATCTTCGCCTTCGGAAATGGAAAATTCTTCATCACTTTTACTTTCGCACATTATTTCTTGAATTTCGGCTGGGATAAATCTTTCACAAATCTTGCTGAATAAGATTTTGTTGACTATTTTCCGATTTTGTCCAGATCTTTTACAATGCATATAAAACTAATTACTAACGACTAATTAATTTATTACAAAGTTCAAATGCCAAAAATTTCCGCGGGGAATGACCTTCCATTGAAATTTATAGCAGCGTACGAATGGTATTCCCCTTTTTATGAAAGAGTGATCCGAAATTGTAGAAAAATTCATTACTGGAAATTAAGAAACAAGTATGCAAGTAATTTTTTGTAACAAAGGAAATCCCAAAATGTACTTTTATATTACTGAGACCTTTAAAACTAAGCAAAAACAGTAAAATTTCTTACAGTGCGAACAAAAAGTGAGAAATTTTCATACAATTTGTACTGGGGTACCCGTGGGTAAGGGTGTTTTTTTCAGCACACACACTAGGGTTAACAAAATTCAAGGTTGAAAATGTAAACAATTTCTACAAAAATATTTGTTTATGTTATATTGAAAGTAGTTTTCAGAATTTATTTTAGTATAATTTATGCAGTAAATCGAAATCGAAACTAGATTCCATAAATACTTTGGCAGATATTAAACAATAAATATCAAAAAGTGGGTATAAGTAAAGCGAAGATTAATCTGGTTAGTCTTATTAATCCGGTCTGGTTTTGATTTGAGAATTTTACGAATGAATTTAAATTTGCATAAACTCCTCCTGCACATACATATGTAAACCCGGTCAGCAACCAAGCAGCCGTTGAATTGCAAATTCGTACCCAAACCGTATATTTTACACCAGATTTGGCTCGGTTTAATGCTATGCAACAATTTATGATGCAGACTCCATCGATACATTGATCGTCGCCACCAGCAACTTGGGCCCATATTTTATGAACGCTTAGGAGGCACGCAGGACGCCGTGTTCGTGGCATCAGCAAGTCTAATGCGGAGCGTATTTCACTACGAGGGACAGTATCCACGGCATCCGTTGCCGGACGCCTGGACCATTTACAATAAGCAGCTCAATTGCCAGCGTGGTTTGTTCTTTATGTGCGTCTTAGTTATAAACGGTAGACAGGGCAATTTTGATGTGAAATGATTTGCATGTAAATACTCACGCAGGGAGGGCGCCGAGTGGTTTCACAATCGGCGCATCTTAAATCGCTTTCTACTGAACGGCAGCCTGAGCTGGATGGATAGACCCATCGAGATATGCACAGAGCGTGTGGTGAACCATTGGAAACTAAAAGCTGCAGAAGCCCACGACGCCGCATATAAAGTGCACAATTTGGAGCAGCAACTCTATCGCTGGGCGATCGATGGTACTTCTGATGGCAGCTCACCCTTCACATTTCTTACTCGTTTCTCTTTTCTAAAACAGTAATTTGCGTTATCATGTTCGGGTGCAACAGCACCGAATGTCAGCAACTGGAGTCGGCACTGGATGAGTTCTCGCGTATTGTGCACAAAGTATTTGAAAGCAGCTCCATGCTGATGAATTTCCCACCGCACCTGGCCAAGTTGTTGAACTTGCGCATTTGGCGCGAGTTTGAGGCGCACGTGACCGCAGTGCTGCAGCAAAGCGTTAGCATTATCGATATGTTTCTGGAGCAGAAGAATAAGGATGCCACTGAGCTGGCAGCAGAAGACAAGGCTGAGGCATTATTCTGCAAGCTACAGAGCGTGGGGATGCCCCTGGGCACCATTAAACGCATTTTCGTAGATCTGGTGATAGCGGCAGGCGACACGGTATGGATGCGTCCCGCTCTCTATATTTAATTTCCTTTATCTCACTTGCCGTTTTCCGTTAGACTGCTTACACCACTGAGTGGGCGTTGTACTTGCTGTCGAAAGACTCTGGATTGCAGCAGCGTTTGGCCACTGTGGTCACAGCTGGCAATAACAAGAACAGCGAACTGCTAATGCGAGGTCTTATTAAGGAAACTCTGAGGCTTTATCCCATTGCACCGTTCATCGGTCGCTATTTGGCTTGCGATGCCAACATCGGCGGCCATAGCGTCAGGAAAGATGTATGATGCGTTAGATTTATGTTTGCTTGCTTGTGTTGATTCGTACTTGTGTTTTGTTGCAGACTTTGGTGTTGCTATCGCTTTACACAGCCGGTCGTGAGGCGTCACATTTCCCTGAACCACTCGCCGTGAAACCCGAGCGATGGCTCCGCAACGAAGAAACAGGCGAGCTGCAACAGGTGCTGCAGGCACACGGCTCAATGCCATTCGCCATTGGCAATCGCTCATGCATTGGACGTAGGGTGGCCATTAAGCAAATAGAATGCCTGCTCACAGCGGTGGGTCGATGCAATTTACGATTTTTGCCAGCATCATTCTTAAATTGAACTGCATTTTCAGATCGTTAGCAACTTTGTGCTGCAGTGCAACAATCCCAAGCCTATACACTCCATTTTGCGCTTGGTGACAGTTCCTGCACAGCCATTACAATTGAGCATAAAGCTGCACAAGATGTAATAATTCACAGGACTAAGGTGAACCCGCAGCTTCCTATTTATTACTTATGACAACGAAATTCATATTCCAAAGGAAATATTTATGTTTCGCCCACCTCTTGTTTAAGACAAAATTACACGTCGCACTATTAGCACTAAAAAGTAATTTTTTGTAAATTTATATTAAAAATCTCAAATATAAATGGGAACACAATCAAATTACGATATTAATCCTAGTATAAACATATACGTAACAAATATAAGCAACAGCACTGCCAGTCCATAGGTTGGAGCATCCCACAGCAAATAGCCCACCAGCAGCGAAATTGCAATCATGCCTAACACTTTATAGGAGCCCAAAAGTCGCAGGCTAAGCCGCGCCGGCAGTTGCGCCTCACATAACTCACTCACACCTGTTGGCACAGAGCAATACTTGTTAAAATAAATTGTATGTTCACCTAATAAAAATCGTTCAATTCTACCTCTTGACTTGTCGAACCATTGTGTGGTCATTGGTGGCAATAAAATTTGGCGTGCAGTTTTTCCTATCCAGTCAGAGCGACACCACAACGCTTGCAGCTCTTCGTGTAGCTAAAGGAAAAGTAGAATGTTTCTAAATTCGTAACGACACTAATAAGTTTTAAATCTCATAATTACTTACCGTTTCATTCAACCTACAAGATATGTTATGCAGAAATCGCACTAGTATTGTGCATTCATATGTCGCTATGGGCAGCAGGGCGGGATCAATTGTCGCTGAAATATTTGCTAAATTGTTCTGCATCTGCAAAAATAAATTAAATACCGATAGCAGCCACACACACATACAAATATACATAACTGGCACATCATCTCAATAAGGAGATCAAAGCCAGCCAGGATATGGATGGGAGTTGCGAACTTTTTCACAGGCAATTACATTAATTGGCATTTGGAATTTACTTTTGAGAGGGTAACCACCAAGAGAAAATTGTTTTAGTGTTGGCTATTACGGCGACTCGTGGTCCAATTAATCGGGTTAGTACGGTACGGTGGTTGTACCAACAATTTTTTTCAAAGTATTCATCCCTTATTTTTTACTTGTTTTCTACTATATAAAACTACAATCACAATATAGTATAGCACCTGCTGGGGCGACACTTTTGTTATATCCAAGTAGTCGCTGTTGTCATATTGCGAAAAGGTCACTTGCTGGTAGTTTTGCTCACGTGGCTCCAGCTGTTCTAAGCTGACGTCAGGAAGATCTACCTGCAATATAGGACCAACGCAACGAAACTTAAACCACTGCGAGCACTAAATTCTCAACAACACTTTACATCAAACATGGTACTGAGAGAGCGCACAGCTAGATCCAAAATGTCCGGTATTTTACAAATTTCCTGCAGCTTAATTTCGGCCGGCGAAACATCTTCAAATAGGCTGGCGAAAATCTTGCGCAGGAATCCGTACGATTTGCGCCGTTCCAATATTTCGCGATGAATGCAGTTGGTCTCCTGCTGTACATACATCCGCGAAATACAGACCGTCTTAACGAATTGTTCGATTTCACGTTTTATCTGTTCGCTAAA
Organism: Melieria omissa; assembly: GCA_963971225.1. NCBI lineage: Eukaryota > Metazoa > Arthropoda > Insecta > Diptera > Ulidiidae > Melieria > Melieria omissa. Next base: position 57,105,103 of record OZ020267.1, on the reverse strand, counting down.
AAGCGGTATGTACACCTCCTCATGAAAGAGGGCGTCCCATTCGGAAACGGCGGCGCCAGTAGCGCCCTGTCTGTGAAATACGCAAAAGTTTCATTTGAATTCAATATGAGCCTAAATGTCCTGCGCACCGTCCAAAAGACGAATTCTTCCGGGGTGAATCGTAACTCAGTGAATTGCCCACATAGGCCTGCTCCGCCTTGCAGAGCATTAACGGCAAGTTTGGCTGACTAAAAACCTGTATTAAGTGAAGGAAAATAAACACTTTAAGTGGATATTTGTGTTGTTAGCCGTTAATTTTGTACCTTCACCAAACGATGCAGCATGATGACGTTGCGGAACGAAGTGAAATCCAAACGTTCAAAACGTGGCAAAATGTACACAAATATTTGCGTGTATATTACCAAATTCTCCGCTATGAAATTATTAAATCGTTGATTTACAGGGATTTCACTGGCACAAGCGCCACTGCAATAATATATAATAAAACACATTCAACCCAAAGCAAGCATTTAGAGGCAGTTAAGACACGCACCTGCTGGAATTAGCCACATCGCAAGTGTAGCGCCACGGCTGTATGTAGCTCAGCCATAGCTCCAACACCACGGATAGCGAACTGTCCAGTGGCCAACGAGCCATGATGCTCTTAAGAAATGGGTAAATGCGCGCCTTCATCATGGGATGTGCAATATTGCGCAGTGTCACCATTGGTGTTTGATCCATATGACTTGAATTGGCGAACGTATGAACTTGCTTCACCAGAATGCGCACTACTCGTATGAACTCACTGCTGGGCAAATCCTAGTCAGAAAACAATTATAACACTGGATCATGTAGTTAATCATGCCGCAAATGAAACTCACCCGTGCTTCGTCGATATCGTAGCGCATCCAGGTGTCAATAAACAAATGCAAAACCGATTCAGTACGCCAAGCGTGAGTGCGCGGCGACTCACAATTGCGACCGCCCTGCCCTACTCCAGCCGCTGTTGATGAATTGTCCCCCGCAAACAGTCCAGAATTGGGAATTTTTAGATATTTAGGTGAACGTTGCGGCTGCATTGGTTGCACTGGTTGTAGTGGTTGCGGCGCCTTTACCGTGGGACAGATATTAGTTGGATATACAATGCCGTCGGGGCAGTCAGGTAAAAAGGCGCACAAGTACTCTGCCGTGAGGAAAAAATACACTGTCTTCATGCGTTCATTGTGCACCTGCAGCGCTGCCGGATACAGCTTGTGCAACGGAAAGGTGGCGTGAATTATAAAGTTTAACATGTAATAATCGAACGCGTTGAGACTGAGCGAGCACACCTGCCGGCGGAAGGGATCGACGTTGACCAGATCGGCGTAAAAAAGCGAATACTGCCCGGTCTGTATCATTTCGGCAACTTTCCGCTGCAAATATATATGCACACATTCGCCCATTAGTAAGCCAAATGCTGATCTTGGCTGACCACAGGAGCAGCACTGCAACTCACCGGCAGCATTTCCAAACTGAATTCAAATTTGATGGAATCATTGAGCAGTCGATAGCAAAGGCGAAACATAGGTCCTAGCGGCTGAAAAAAGGCATGCAGTACATCAAAGCATTGCGCCGAATTCTCTTTGGTGGTGGCGCGCAGTCCCCAGCCAAGTCCACCACTCCCGACGCCAAACACCGACTGCACCACACAAGTAAAGATGTCCTGCAGCTCGCGCAAGCTGCAGCGGTCAAAAAGCAGTGCTAGGTCGTTGCAACGGTCCACAATCGGGCAGTTCAGCAGGTCCACAACGCGATTCTGTAAATGACCACATAAGTGCAGCCGGCACGTAGAGTTTGAGGTTATTCTCAGCCTGGTGATTCAACCAAATGAAAGCACTAGCAAGTGCGCGCTGTACTCACGCCCAAGTTCTCGTTGTACATGGCCATTGTCGGTGCACGGCTAGCGAATTGTGTCCAAAATATTACAGAAATTCAAGTGAGGCAGCTGTTTACTCGTACAGTGGCGGCATTGGCGCGATTGTAGTTTTCACAGACAGGATTTGTTGTTGTAAATGTAATTGAAACATTTGACATAACCAAACGTTGCCATACGAAGAAAACATGTTTTCCTATTTTTTGCCAAATTTTTTTTTTCAGTTTAGCAAACTTGAGAAAACATGTCCGATATAAGGGAAGAAAAACTTATTTGACAAGATTTTCTCTGTACAAGATTAATGTTAAGTTTTATCTGTATCGAAATGCAAAGAATATTGCAATTCGTTGGTATTGCCATGAAAAATAAGTTTAAAAAAATTAGCTAACAAAAAGTTTCGAACAAAAATATTCGTCTTGGCTAAATCTCGGTAAACCAGATAGTGTGAATACGACATGAAAGGTGGGTGTGGTACCTCCCATGCAACTAAAATTTATACACAGGCATGTGCTGAAAATCGCACGATTTCAAATCGAAATCGGAATTTGATATCGTACGAATTTTTGGGGAGTGATTTTTTTTGTTGGCGTCTATAAAATTTTTTTTCGAAACGTTAACAGAAAATTGAATATCTTACATGATGAGCATTTTCTTTGCGAGTTTGATGTATTTAGAAGAAAAAGAATAAAGAAAATTGGAAACAGTAAAATTTTCTCATTTTTGCTAACAATGTAGATTGGAATTTTTGCAGGTTTTGTTGTTTTGTGGTTGAGAGCTTCTTGAGGGCTTTAATTACTGCCTGGCTGTCATTGAAAATTCGAACCATACCCCCCTACTCTGCCATCTAGCTTGGAGCTGTCTTTATAGAAACCATGTCTTGTTCCCACTCCTGTCTATTCGGCATGAGGGTTGAGAATTTAGAATCAAACAGATTTGATGGTAGCGAGTAGTATACGTTGTCAGGTAAGTCAGATGAACAGCCTAGGACCCGGCAGTACCCGAAATCAGTACGTGTCCATCTTTTGATCGTATTTGGTTTCACTGCAGAGAGGGTTGCAGCTAGTTTACCGAAGAGGTCAACAGGAAGAAAGTGGAGCAGGGCGTAGAGCCCTCTGGATGGTGTTGATCGAATGCTCAAGTTATTATGAGCGCCGCCGATCTTTGGACTGAGTCCAGAAGTTTTGGTTAACCACCTTATCCAGGGCAGCCCACCATACTACTGCTCCATAGAAAAGAATGGGCCTATTCACGGAGATGTAAATCCAGTACATGATACGTGGTTGGATACCCCATTTCTTGCAACTGCTCTTTTGCAAGAGTACAGTGCAACAGTGGAGGAGTTGTAACCCTATTGATTAACAGGTTGTGAACTATGTCTACTATTCGAATTTTCTATGATAGCCAGACAGAAATTAAAGCCCTCAAGAAGGTCTCAACTACAAAACAACAAAACCTGCAAAAATTCCAATCTACATTGTTATTAAAAATGAGAAAATTAGAGAAAGTAAGATTCCGACATGTCCAGTGGGTTAAAATGGTCTCTCAGAATGCAGCTTTTTACTGTTTCCACTTTTCTTCTTTCTTTTTCTTCTAAATACATAAAACTCGCAAAGAAAATGCTCATCATGCAAGATATTCAATTCTCTGTTAACGTTTCGAAAAAAAATTGTATAGACGTCAACAAAAAAATCAGCTTGAATTTTATTTCGAATTGAAGCCAAATCGTCGGTTTTGTAGCAAAAATAGTGACGTAAATATTGCATACAAATTCAGTTTTTTATTCAACTTAAAATTACAATTTTTATATTAAAATGTGTACTCCCAAATTGCGACCCGTTGTACGGATGCAGTGGGAAGAAGTCAGAAAACAAATTTGGAAAAAATAAAAGGCCTGCTAAAAAAAATGCTTCCAATTAAAAAAGAAGGATAAAATTTAAAAGTTAAATGCCCCTTCTTCTGATATCCACATTAATAGGCGAAATGCATAGACATTTCAAGAAAATCGGTGTTTTTAAAAATACCTAGTTTAAAAAAATCATTTCTAGGAAACATTTATATTAAACAGTATCTAAAAATACATTACTGAAAAGGGGTATAAGAACCCGTTGGTACAAAAAATTTAAACAAAAAAATGAAAGCAGAAATATAGGCCGATACCGATACCTATTTTTTTTGGCCGATGCCGATACTAGCCGAGGCCGATACCAATCTTATTGGCCGATACTAGCCGATGCCGATTAATCGGTCGGAGTCTAAAATTTATAACTCAAACATGTTTCAAGTGATGGAATGCAGGGTCTGCGAGCTCAGCGACCTGTGGCGCTAAAGTATGTCAAATGTTCAATTGTCTCAACCGAATCTCGAGTTTCTTTTTCCGGTTGCCATATAAACAGCAATACCGGAAAAACAACAAACGAATTTTCCAGCTAACGGCATTTTTTGAAGCTTGAAAATTCTACTTTTTTATTTGTTATTAAAACTTTCGTCAAAGCCATTAAATATAACGTTGAGCTGAGATGGATGATGTGGACATTAGCCCCGTGGGCCAGTACCAGACGCTGGTGCGCTATAATAATCCGGTGCTGGTGGTAAAGCACCCCGAAAAAAAGAGCTTAGGCACAGATTTGGTGAGTGATCCAAAAGAGTAAAACCATTTAAACCATCATTGTGTCACCTTCCAACTGCAAACGGAATAGGAACTCAAGCGGCCTCAAACCGCTGGCGCCCTACTCGATAACAAGCGGGAAACAGAAGAGATTTTGAATTCTATTTTGCCGCCGCGCTGTTGGGAAGAGGATGGTCAATTGTGGCAACAGACGGTGAGTGTGCCCCATAAGTAAGTGTTTTCGTCATTAATTAGGAATCCCTCCAAGGTCTCGAGCACCCCTGCCACTCGTCAAGATGTTATCAATCTGCAAGAGATGCTGGACACGCGCTTGCAGCAGACACAGGCACGCGAAACTGGCATTTGTCCCATACGCCGTGAACTCTATTCGCAATGTTTTGGTATAAAAAAAGGCACAAAGTCGCAAGAAACCATTTAGTGTTAAGTTATTGTTTATCCTTCGGCCACAGATGAGATCATACGTCAGGTGACCATCAACTGCTCAGAGCGTGGTCTGCTGCTGTTACGCATACGCGACGAGATCGCTATGTCCATGGAGGCCTACGAAACACTGTACTGCAGTTCTGTTGCGTTTGGTATGCGCAAGGCATTGCAGGCACACGAAGAGAAGGAAATGCTGCGAGATCGTGTGAAAACGTTGGAGCAGGACAAGGAGACACTGGAAGATATCATCACCGACATGAAGATCAAGAACGAACAAGCCGAGCGTCGCAACGCAGAGCTGCGCGCTTCTGAAGAGAAGAAGTACGCAGAGGAAGTGGCCTTCCTCAAGAAGACCAACACCCAGCTCAAAGCGCAACTAGAGGGCATCACTGCACCCAAGAAATAAATACTCATCTTGTGGTGCCATTGCTACCGTCATCGCTGGTTAACAAATTAAATTTGAAAATTTACATTTTGTTCGCCATTGTCATTTTTATATTAAAACATTTTTTTCATTTTGAAATTGGTTACTTAAAAGCTATTCTGTAGCGGGGGTTTTATCCTTCTCCGTTTCGTTATCAGCAGCTGACAAGTCGCCTTCTTGTTCATGTGTCTGCTCTGTGTCCTCCACACTGATTTCGTTGACAATGGGCGTAGGAGTGAAGGCTTTGGGTGACTCTGATTTGCTGACGACAAGCTTTGCCTTGCGTTTCGTTGGCGGCTCTCCATAGTTATCACCGTGGACCTCAACAACTTCTGAGCCTGCACCTTCTTCATGCACTGCCGGTTCGGTATCTTCTTGAGGCAGATTTGCGTACATCTGCAGTTCACTTTCGTTGGGTAATTGGTCCTTCAGCTCCTCCATTCGCTGCATGTAACTCTCATATACATACTCTGCCATGTGGGGCATACCGCTGATGTCCAATACGTGTTCGTCTGCCACTACATCGCTGCTCATTCGCTGCGTCGGATATGGCTCGTCTTTGGCCAATTGTAAACGCTGCGGCCGCTGCATTAACTAAAATTTCAAATTTTCATCAATACATTTTAAAATTACTAAAGAACTCACTTACAAGTTTGAATGTTTGTTGCAGCTCAAAACAGTTTTTAAAAAGTGAAACCCGACCAAAAATGTACAGTCCCAGACGGGCACGACTCATGGCCACAACTAAGCGGCGCACATCGCGCAAATGACCCACCGCTTTTGTGCGCACCAGCGATATTAGGATGAAGTCGTTTTGCTGACCCTGATACTTGTCCACAGTGGTAATTTTGTGCGGCCAGCCAATGAGCGGGTTGTTCCCGCAACGCACGTTGATTACATCGCGTATGAGGTGTTTCTGGCCGTTATAGGTGGTTAGTATAGAAACCTTCTCCGCCGGGTAGCCCAGCAAGCGCATGTACATATACACCGCCACAACGTACTCGGCCTCGGCGAGATTCTGACAGAGTAAATACAGGTTATTACAATTTTAGAGCTTCTTTTATACATCCGGGAATACCTGATAGAAGAATGGATTCGGCTCCGTCTCGCCCACGCCGTTGAAATCATCCACATTGATTAACTGATAGTCGTGCACAAAGCCCGCATTGGCCATTTTGTATTCATCGCGCTCCAGTATGTGCGCCAAGTCATCTAGCTTCTTGTATCGCCACTTGTACAGCGTACAAATACTACGGTAAATATTTCTATTACAATATGGATAAATAGATTTGCATCGTATGCAACTGACCTCGATCTGGCACGTCCCTGCCCATCTAGATCCACTGTCGGCACACCCAGCCGCACCAGTCGCGTGAACAAGCTCTGCTCCATGTTCGAGTACTTTTGAAAAGCCATATTCTTGATGACTGGTGGCAGCTGGTGATGATCCCCAATCATAATCCAACGTTTCAGCCGATTGAAGCCGTCCAGCGGATTCTGCAACAGTAGCGGAATGAACGTCTCAATTTCCAGTATTTGCGCTGCCTCCTCCATAAGGATGTTGTCATAGCGGAAGCCCAAGTTCACCAGCTCCTTGCGCTTCAACGCTGCATGCGTGCAAGTCATAGCAATGATTTTTGCCTCTTTCACCAGCAGATACTTGGATCGATCCAGACCGGTGCGCAGCAGCTCAAAAGCGCGGAATTCCTCCAGCTCAGTAAAAATGTGCGATATGTAGCGAAAACAGGATTTGGCGATTCCCATATAGTCGTCAAATGTCTCGCCTTTGAATAGTGGCTGCGGCGCATCGGCGAAGAAGCGAGTAAAAGGAAACTGCTGTTCGAAGACTGCACGCCAAGTGGCCGCTTCATCGTTCTTGGCAACAGCGGCTTGCGTTTGAAATTTCTCCCACCGGGCCATCACATTGTACAGATAGAAATAACCAGCCGTCTCGCAGGTGTAGGCGTTGTCACCGCGCACGGCCAGCGACTCCTGCAGTTTCTGTACCTGCTTTAGTAGCGCGATGCGCTGCGACAGCACATAGTTAACGCGCCCGTAACGGCTGAAGTCTTTTTCGGTCTCCAATGCTTCTTCGCCGTGACCCAAGCGCAGCAAATGACGTTCGTCTATATCAAGCGACATAATCTTCTCAAAGAGCTGGTTCAGCGCCTGGTTGGAGTGCGTTACAATAAGCGTGCGTTGGTTGGGATGGTTGTGGTACAAATTTGAAATTATCTGCACGGCCACGTCCGTTTTGCCGGTACCAGGTGGACCCACGACCAGTGTCAAGCCCGGCTGCATGCCTGCGCGTATAGCTTCCACTTGGGTGGGCGTGAAGCGCACAGAGTTCCTAGGAAAGCAAAGTGAAATAATATAAGCAAATACATAATTTTCAAGGTTGCATTTTTAACTTACTGCCTGGGCTTATTAGCTACATATGGGCCACGACTCTCGAAAACATAAGGCTGCACAATTATGGACTTCGGTAGAGCAGTTTTCATGTTTTCATCTTCGGTTTCTGATTCGTCGTCCTCACGGGTTTCCGGCACATCTTCGAACACCAAACGAAACGGTGGCTGACGCACCTCTTGGTCAGCATCGCACTTGATCTCGTACGTTGGAAAGCAATTTTTCAAATGCTCAAAATCCAAAAATGTGTCATTGAAGTCCAACGACCGCTCCTGATTGGGCATGTGCACGTAGTGCGCGGCACTCGGATCACCATAGCCTAACAGGATATCGTGCAACCACGGCGGCACCACACACTCGGTGTTCATCAAGTGTCGTATGGTCTCGAGCACGGCTTTGAAATTGTTCTCCTTCGGCTTGCGGCGCATTATGATGTTGAAGCCTTCGTAGATATCCTCTGCGCCCTGCGAAATACGTTCACTTAACATTAAATCTTTCCTCAAACCATTCATCTGCCACCAACCTCTTGCAGGGCATCCATGTCCAGGCGATACTGATTCGAGTCCAGCCAGACGCGATAGGTGCGCTGCTCGCCCGGTAGCTGCGGACGCGGATCGGGCCCATCCTCAATGACGCGTCCATTTGCGTCGAGCATGCCTTCTACCTCGCACCCGCGCACACACACCAAGCCCACTTGCGGTATAAACGCCTCTCGATGATTGTATTTTGTGCCTGCAGTATAATATGATAAGAACAACTCCGAATATGGTCTCCAACAATTGCTCACCATACGGCTGTGTTGGCTTCACCGTAATCAGAAAGCACACGTCGTGTTTTCGCAGGTTCTCCCACTCCTCTTTGATTTCCTTTCGTACGGATAATGTTACCGAGATGTCCGCGCGCACACGTGACGGCTTACGCTCGCCAATGTGGGGCTTCGCCACCTCTACCACAGCAAACGATGCTATTGGCAGCGCCATGCGCGCCCAGCCACCAAACACCACATCACCATCCTCCGACTGCCACGGCAGCATGCGGCTCACCGCGTCCTCAATGTCCTGCCGTATCTCGTACGTCGACTCCAGACGAAACAGATTGAAGTTACGTAGCAGATAGTCGTGCAGCGTGAGAAATTGCAGGTTGAGCTTGGGCAGCGCCAAGCAGCCATCGCCCGAGTAGTATTCGGAGGGCACAACGTTCTCATCCCAAATTATGTCCTCAGTGGGATAAAGCGGCATCTCGTTGAGCGCCTCCAGTTGCGAGCAGCGGCGTTCGTGGCGCGTTATTAGTAACTCCTTGAGGAACGCCTCATCCAGGCGATGCCAATCGAAGGGCGCCTGCAGTTGATCCGGCACCAGATTCAGGAACGAGGCGATCTCTTTCAGAGCATTTGCTTCTAGAGCGCCAAAGTGCCGCTGCAGCGCGTCTCGCGAGTCCACAGTCGCTACGTTGGATAGCGCAAAGAGACGCAAGTGCGGGAACTTGGCGAAGGCAGCGCGCTGCAAGGATGTGATCTTCCTATAGTGCAGCTGAGTCATGTCGTGATCAGTGAGGGAATCACCGGTGACGTCATTGATTTCGAAGTGCGAGTAGAATTTCAGCATGTCGAGTAGCTGCAATGGACAGTACAACATTTTACGTCACTACCTCAAAATCAGTTTCAAAAAGTTATACAGAAAATTACAAAGAAATGCCCACAATTGATTGGTTCTGATTGGCTATTAATTGTGGCTCCAATCAAACCAGAACACGGAGTATTGTGGTTCGACTTTCCCTTACCGGCTTTCTTAAATTGCCGCCTTGCTCGACATGTTTTGCCCTTTGGCCCACTGTGTCAGCTACACCTGTTTCAAATGTGTTGCGCGCACCTGATCTGACGCCATGCTGCGTGCGTCATCGTTTTCCTCCCACATGACTAACAAAAAATGCAAAAGCCGGTTATGAGCTTTGCTGGAAATCCAGCAACGATTGAGCCACAAAGCAATCAGCCACCACAAACGGCGATTTGCGCTGTTTCATGCCGCTGCAATGCACTCAATGCCGGAACAGCAGTAACCCTCGGCAGACCGCAACATGGGCAACGAGCGATATCTTCGTATGTATGTATGTGTGTACACAAATATGTTATATAGGATGGGGATCGAATACAAAGTCATGTGCCATAATTTGGTGGTTTCTACCGCAATTTGGTGGCTCAGAAGGGAGGCAAAACACAACACAAATGTGAAGCGAAAAAAATCAATTAAAAACACGAACATTTGCGCGCAAAATGTGAAATAAAAGGGAACACAAATTTAGCCGTCAAGTATTTAGAGTCCTTTGCGTGTGCCGACGTGCCGACGAAATGCGAACACGGAAGTCGGTGGCCGCGTGTTCTGTTGGGAGTTGCACCCCGGCAATGTTTATGTTTGGTACTTTCGCTTCCGTGCCAGCGAGCGATTGTTACGACAATGCTGGCGGAAGCGGGTCGGTGTGGAAGGCGCCACCCAAGTCAATAGCCTCGAAAGCTACACTGCACAAAAACAAAATTCAGTTTACCTAATTTGAGTGAGGTCGGGCGGCGCATTCGAAGTTCCTAACCGCAGCATACGTTAACCACTTGTCCGCATTAAATTTCAATGCGTGCTTAGTACGATCTGTGTCTAAAATAGTATTGGCCGAGCAAAGCCATGCACAAGTTTATGCACAGACGCAGAGGCTGCGCGTAGGCTTGATTCGATTTGCAAATGTGGAGCTGTAGCTGACCTATTACATCGTTGCGCCGAACAGATGACAACGCTGGATAAGTAATCACACAATAGAAGCTGTCGGGTGAAGGGGGGTGGCAAACGCGACAGCAGACGGAGTGCTACTCGACTCACTCGACTATTGCCGGTTTCCGTTTTTAATCAGCGAACGTTGCAGTGCAGCGCAGCCGAACGGCTGTGTTTGTGTGAGCTGCGCTTAAGTACACTGAGGAAAAACGCAACTCGGCAAACAGGGAGGGAGAGAGAGCCGGTGAGAGCCTCTACCGCGTCGTCACTCCAATTCTACATGCTGCGCTATGAAGTGGAGAAATGAGCATTGCGCGGGCAAGCGGTTGGCTCAATGGTGAAGAAGGGAGGCGACACGAACGGCAGGCAGCACCAGCACCAGCGCCGGCACTGGCACCGGCAGCAGCAGCATCAAGCGCAGCTAGTAAACCAGAAATTCATGCTTCGCCAATTGTCAATTCCACACAATCGCGCAGTCAGGCAGTCAGTCGAGCGTTTGTGGTCGTGTTGAACGGTGGAGAGTTCTGGCAAAGCGTGCGCCCGGCGTCGAAACTGAACTCGTTGTCCGAGCGCTGAGCGCCTGTGTACGTGTGTGCCTGCCTACCACTGTATCTGTGTGTGCGTGTGCATCGCGGCGTCAAAGTAATGGAATTTATACAATTTTCAAAATTATTGAATAGCATTTTGGGCAAACACAGACGACAGAACAGTGCAAAATAAACGCATCGAATAGAGCAAAGTCAAAAGTTTTGCCAGTTGCGTTAAGGTGCGACGATACTGCTCGGCTTGTGGCTTTTATCGGCATTTCAAAATCGCTCAGCGGAATATACACAACTGCTGTTTCTTCGGATCGGAGTACACAAAACAACAATAACCGCAATAAACAAAACAACGCAGTGCGTGAAAATATCGCCAAGTGCTCGGCCGCGAGTTGAGCCGAGGAAAATTTTTACCTGGACGAATGACGAGCGAGCGACGCAAAGGTATTGAGGCGAGCGCCATAAGTAAAAGACCACGAAACAAACATTCGCGAAGAACAAAACAACGCATAGTGACAAACGCCAAAAATTCTTTTCAATCGAGTGTAGTTTAAAGTCATGATCAACGATCGCCTGGTTTGCGCAGATCGCAGCGCAAGCAAACCGGCTATGCTGATGACGCAGTAAGCCGAAGCCAGCTAAATTACATATGTACATACGCACACATCCATACTCATAGTCAGCAAAGTCGGTGCGCTTTTATTTATTTATTTATTTGAAATCCGTTGTGTATTTTTTTATATTTTTGCCCGCATGAAACTTGGAGCATAAAGCAGTGCAATGTTCGCGGAGATAAAAACAAATGCGACAATGACATTAACCAAAAGAAACTGTGATGTCTGTCTTCATCGCTACCGCGAAGCGTGGTCCATGGCGAGCCATGGTCGGCCGTTGCGGCTGCTCCTGCTCGCCGCAATTGTCATCTACACCTGCCTCAGCGTGTTGCCGGCAGCCGAAACAGCGACAACAACGCTATTAGCTGCTCACAATGCCAATGTTGGTGTGTGGCGACAGCGCCGACACACCGCCGATTCGGTGGAAGACGAACAGGATTTGGTGCTGGTAAACAAGTGCTGCGAGAAATTCGAAATCCATGTGGACGGCATGTGCGCGCAGGTGAACGAAAGCGGTAAGTGAACGCTCAGCAAAATAAAAAGCTGCGTTAAGGATGCGTGTGTGTGTGTTGTCTTCAATTCACTGCTTTATGGCCATTTTATGTGCTGCTTTGAGTATATCAGTTACTTGTGAGCGCGCAAGAACACCAACAAAACCAGCGCTCCAAACAATCACGCTGCGCCACTGGCAATAAAATCGATTAATGTCACAACTGTTGTGTGGGTGCTGAAGCGCCCCTCTGGCTCCTGTCTGAGTCTGCAGCGCGTGCAGATTACATTTAACTGTCTTTCGAGCGAAAATTTACCGAATTCTCTTTTGTTGATGAAGCGTCTTTGATTGCAAAGAGCATTGTTTGTGTCATATTTGTGGGCGTCATCAGTTAGGTGGTCAACTGAGGGAACTTTATCACCTTGTGATAAAGGGGGTGGGGCAGCATTGAGGTATTCGCTGCCTACTTAAGCCTTCTGTAAAATCATTTTACGCTCAGATGTGAACAAACTCAAAACTATTTTGCTCATCCTTTTTAGTTTGCAAAAGATCTTTCCGAGATAAAGATCTCTCCTCAGCTTCTTGTAATCTGCCTCTTACTTCATGATATGCAGCATTTTTGCATTTTTCAGATGCAAACAACGCACAGTGATACGAGAGTCTGTAATTTTCACTCACGTATGTAGAAATGGCATTTTGACGACCGTGTAGCGTTCTCCGTCCGCAACATTCGGAGATGTTGAAGACAAAAAATCATACCAGAAATCACAAGAGCCACGCAAAGTCAGACAAAAGCACACCGGCATTGTTCAAAGTCATTTGGCATTCGTAGAGCAGTCTGTCGGTTAGTGCCTCGCTGCGAGATGAGTGCGTACAGGTCCGTCGTTGAGTTCTGGTGGCGGCCAGCGCGCCAATTCAATAACTGCATGCTTTCTCTGCAAGCACTGACGCACCACAGCAGACAGCAAACAATATTTTCACAACAAAGTCTCGTTTCAAGTGGAATAGCTGCCTTCGCACAGTGGCCGAAGTGCACACAGATCGCATTAAATCTCATCATCGCCCAGCTGTTTTAGCATTTACATTAAATTGAGACTAAACACACAAAATTTCGCTCTCTTCGGCAGAGTATTTCCAGCCCATGTTTACGAGCTACCACGGCGACCACAATATGCCTGCAAAGTTCAAGTTTGTCATCGGCATACCGGCGTGCGGTTCAATGCAAACGTGGCCCATCTACCACTACCAAGGCGTAAGTTATCGGCTGCCACTGCAGAGGGCCAAGTTTAAGTGGTTCATTTCCATTTCAAATTTAGAGCGCCGACAAACTGGTGCTGCTGGACGACGGCAAGTTGCGTCACTACACCAACACCGATGAGCAACAATACGAGCACACCGACTATGTTGAGGACCTCGATGACCAACGGAAGCCACTATTCCACGACTACGCGCAGGGACAATACTGCTTGGACAAGGTGCGTGTCAGGACACTTTCTACTTTGATTTTTTCTGTTTTGCAGATATTTAGTTGTGGTACAGTGTGACCTAATTGTTTTTTTGAATGTTATTGGTTGGTTATTGGTGCATTAATTGAGTATTTGTTGCAGTGTTTCACATTCTGTATTTTATTGTGAACATGTTTGACTTTAAATGAGCCAAATTTCTTTTGTAGGCCATTTCCACCACCGGCGAACACCGTCAGATACTGTATGCTAACATTTGCCTGGCCAAGAAGGAGTTCAAATGGACGGACACGAATTTCCTGCTACGCAAAATACTGAATCCCATATTTCATGGCATCTCGCTGATCACTTTGCTGCTCATCGCCATTGTCTATTTCATACTGCCTACACTGCGGTAAGGCGCGGCATACATTTCTCTGGCATTTTGCTTTAACACTTTTCATTTTAGTGATCTGGTGGGCAACATCATCACCACTATCGCTGTTTGCCTAATGGTCAGCCAAGCAGCTGATCTTGTGCGAATATTTACGGAGTTCACCAATCACGTCAGCTTCATTGTAGCCGGTAAGTGCATACGAGACCCAGCACACTTTAGACCAACGCAACAAAACTCACTTTTCGTTTCTTTTTGTTTGCTTTCACAGACATTATACTCTACTTTAGCTTGCTGGGCGCCTTTTTCTGGCTCAATAGCTTCGGCTACTACATCTGGAAGACGTTTCGCTCGCGCAATGTGTTTTTGCGTGTCACCGACGGCCGCAAGTATTGCTACTACTCGGCCTATGCCTGGGGCTGCACCGCGCTGATGGCCGGCTTGGCTGTTTTCGCGCATTTCTTTCTCGACGCCGAGTCCTACAAGCAGCAGCATATGCTGGCCGATCAGCAAACCATCGGCTGGTTGGGCATTGTAATATTCTTTGCGCCCATCGCCTGCACCATCCTCATAGACATTTTTTACTACGTGACTACCTTGAAGCTGATCAACCGGCGAAACGTTTACGGCCGCATACAGCACAAGCTGAAGGCCAAGTAAGTGAGCTGCGATCCGTAACTTTTATCGCATTAATACCGATTCGCTACAGCTTCATCATGTACTCGCTCATGCTGCTGATCATGTCGATTGCGTGGCTCTTTCTGGTGCTATCCTGGCTTGGCTATGACGGTTTGCTGTACGCGCACATTGTAGTCAACGCTGTGCAAGCGCCGCTGCTGCTTTACGTCTGCGTGCTACGCCAAAAACACGTCACATTCCTGCTGAGGAAGTTCTGCTGCTACAATGAACCGCCATCGGCCAACGATTGGGGCGACGAAATGCATTACATGAACTGCAACGACTATTAGGGAACTCAAATAACTTGTTGCCCTACGATACTTAATGCGGCCGCACTATTAGTTCTAAGCTAAGCAAATGTACAATAACACTACAAGACTACAAATACTATTAAATTTCTTCCTTTAGTTTTGTGCGCCGCAATGTCAGACATTCGACGAGGTATTCATAGTTAAGTGTACTTAAAACAAGTAAATTTTTGTAAAACTGAAAGTATTTATTTAAAAACGAGATGGCTGGTTAAGCGGAATTTAATAAAGTCAACGAAGAGGGCTACGAACGTGCTCGATTCAATTAAAAAACGAAACCACAGTATGAACAAAACGAAGAAACAAAATTCAAAAACTTTCTGATTGTTAACTATTGAGTGGTGGAATGAATTAATGGACATCGAAAATGCTATGTTGTTCTTTAAAAAAAAAACAAAATTTTTTAAAGCATTCTTTCGGGGCGATGAACCCTGCTTTAGGCCATGGAGACTTTGTAAAGAAAAGTGTCCACTTTCAATCAAACTCAACATTTTCGGTTACTTTGATGAGCAAACTTAAAACATTAACCTTTTCAGTCACAATGTCCAATATTTGGGCTACAGCCCATACAATTCATACAGAACGGGTTTATTTTCATGTCGGAAAGGGTTAAACTCCAAATGCACTTACCTGACCGAATAATTTTCCCTCCTCGCGCTGAACCAAATTGCAGATTTGCGCGCGTACCAGCAAATGACAGTCATCAAGTACTGTATTAAAGAAGCGTCTTGTGGGCAGCAATGCTTCCAAATCAATAATAAACTCCAGAAACCGCTCACAATAGTTAACAACACTCGAATCCAATGTGCCCTCGAGCGGAATGCTCTCCAGCGTTCTCAGAAAATTAATCATCAAGTTCTATGCATTATTGAAAAATCATTGTTATCATAGTTATTTGCACTTCTTATTACTACATGAAAACTACCTGCAAAAAATGTCGTTCCCACAACACCTCTGGCTTCTGTTCACCTTTCTCCTTCTTTTGCAACTTTCTCCAATACTTGCGCCATTCGGGAACTTCGCGCAACTCCTGTTCCAAACGCTCTAGAAATAAATTTATGAAGACAATATGATTTTGCATACAACAAGGGTTAAACTCACTTGGCTGCAGGCAGCTCCACATGGACAGTGACACCAGCCGTTTGGCCTGTTCCCGGCACAGAGCAATTTCCATGCTATTAAAGCAGTGATTGAGGAAGACCAACAGAGCCGTCTGTTCGCGCAGCGAAGCTTTACGTTGTTGCTTCTGCTGTTTGTCAACATCATGTGGCAGACACGTTTCTAGTACATGCCGGAAGAAAGCGGGGTACTCTGCCGGCAATGCTTCAAAAATGGGCCAAACTTCCACGCGCTCACGAAACTTCTCATTGACCATCGCCACTATGGACATAAGGTGCGCATGCGAAGCTGTCGCACGCTGATAGTTGGGCCACAGGTACTTCTCCAGATACTGGCTAAATTCAAGCATCATGATGCGCCGTGTCGGCGACTTGTTCTCCACAATTTCGTGCACATAGATTTGCTCGATTATTTCCGGATTGTAGGGCAACAGTTGGTCTCCTGCCGTTTCCGGAGCCCAGTATTGTGATGCCAACTGCAAAGAAATATATCACTCAAATTCCTGTAAACGTTTATAAACAAAAGTCCAATTTCTCACAAACCTGCCAAATAACATCCGCGTTAATCTGTGATACAGTAACAGTGGGCTGCTTAGTCTTGGCAGCTGTTGTTGTGGTGTCGTCTTCGGTGCGATATTTACGCTTTTGTTTCATTTTGAAATTTTTTAGATTGAATTCAGTTAAAATGGCCAACCACTAGAAATTGCAACTAACAAGCGCAGACAAACCGCAATCAGTGAAACAAATGGTTGGAAATCAACTATCGGCTGTCAATTTTTGACAGCTTGCTTCATGGTAATAGATTTAAATGATTGGAACAATTGGGTGTGGAACAACACACAGGGTGAGCTAAGAGGGAAAGTAATTATTTCGTACATATCGCTCCTTCGCTGCAAGAACGTCATAACTCAAAATTACATCATTCCGAGCATATTCAATTTTAAAGTTGACCATTACAGGCATTTCAAGCTAAAACAAAATGTTTCATGCCGTCTTATGAGCAAAGTATTGAATATTTCACAAAGTGGTTTTGAAAGATAAAAGATCACATGCAGATACACACAGGGTTGCCATGAATGAAAAAAGTTTTGAGTTATGACGTTCTTGCAGCGAAGGATCGATATGTCTAACCAGTGCTGTGTTCATTTAGCCTAACATTAGTGACTATAGTCATTGCCTAACATTCCCAGTAAAACATCAACCAACTTCTGACTTTAAATAAATAAATTTTATTTCACCAGTTCAATTGAGCTGAACTGTTTAGTTGATCTGTTAATACAATACATTCATTTATTCATATTTATGTATATATTTAGTATTAATATGCGTGTATGTATATAGTAAATGTATACAATACAATAATTCTCAATTTATATTCATACGTACAAGTACACAACAGAGCAAACCTCTTCTGTGAGCAAGATAGGCTTTTCTTCATTAATTTAAACTTGGCTTTTTTAACTTAGCTACGTTACGCTTATTACTAACTTACGTAAACAGCGAACAGATCAATTGCAATGTGGGTGAACGGACCATGAATAAACGGAAATAGGCTCACATTGCGCTCCACGCTCTACAATCACCATGCTCTGCGCAATCGCTAATGATTACAAATAAATACTTAGTCCAATATTAAAATGATTTTGTATTACACTAACTACAAAAGCGTCCATTACAATTACATACAAAAATTAAATCGAAAACGACTTTGAGCAGTTCGTGGTACAATCGCTTGGCGTTTAGCATGTGAGCTCCTAGCAACTTGGCTTATAACTACACGTACATACATAGTACATGTATGCATATTCTTAAACGTAATTTACCAACCATGTTTTGCGTCATTTAGTTAAAAAATAATTAAAAAAGCGTGGAAAGTAACGGCCTTGTTACTTTGTGACAACGTTCCTTTTTCTGCTTCGTTGCAACTGCGCTGAGCTTATTGTCTCGATTATGCTTACTAGAACTATATATCATAACATATATATGCTTGTGGCGACCACTGACTGGAGCTCAAATGACTGAGCTTAGCTGGGAGTAACACCCGCCGCCGTTTAGCCAATTCGCAAGCTGCTCGTTCGACTGTACGAAGTGTGGTGTTTGTTCCATAAATTTACAGTGCCGTAGTAATGTATTTTTGTGTGCTATAATGTGCCTCAGCCGCTTGGCTGGTCACCTCTCTTGCCTCACTTTTACTACTTTTCACTTTTTACTACTTTCACTTTCCAAATCTAGAATTAAATCACTTCATCTCCAAAACAGTTCGAGTGCTACGCTAATATACAAAAACCCCCCGAGAGTTCGAAGTGTCCTCCAGATGAGTAGCAGCAGAAACGCTCTGTAGACACTGTACTTTGTATTATTTAAATGAGTTCGGCAACTGCATCGTCACCTTCCCGTATGGGCGCTTGGAAAGTCGAGCCGGTGAATTCGTACATCTGTTAAAGAAAAGGTTTCAATTTCAAATCCAAGTATTTTTCGAATGCGGTCAATTACCGATGGCGCTCTGTTGTTGCGCAGCGTGGCATAGTCCGCGAACTCGTTGAGGTGCGGATCGGCGCGCCCGCTCACACCTCCCATACCGTCCGCACTCATGCCAGGTGCGCCGCTCAGTGCGTGATTACCGTTCCGCGGCTGTATGGTGGCGTACGTGTTGTCGATGCTGTGGTGCGGCACGTGATGCTCCAGCTGTGCCTGCTCAACATGTGGAAAACACGGCCAATGAGCGACGCTCATAGGAAATTGTGAAACAGTGAAATGCTATATTTACCGGGGACTCGGAATTAGAAATGTGATCGGGCTCCGAGAAAACTTGCATTGTCAGCTCCTGCTCCTCGTACAATTTCAATTTTCTAAAATTAGCAATTTCATACATGTCTTAAAACCATACGGGGCTCAATACAAGAAGCCAATACATACTGCTCGATCCACAGTGGATTCTCTGTTGTGTTTAAGTCTTCGATGATTTGTTTTTTGATCAAAGCTTCCTTGCGTCGGTTCTCCACGGGCACAGACAAGTTCCTAAGGCACGCAAAATAAAAAACAAGTTTAATATTGAGTTGAGTTCTAGATTGAAAACCGAACAAGCGACTTTACCAGTGCTTCAGGCAACAACACAGCACTATAAAGCTGATCACGCCCACGAAGAGTACAATAATAAGCGCTACCAGTCCGGCCACAGCCAAGTCGAATTCGTCCTGCACAATGGTTATGTAGGCGGGCACCACATTCTCTATCGCGAAGCCGGCGTAATAGTCGCGTAAATAATCATAATTAGCATCGATTACTTTGAGTATTTCGTCGACAGCGGCAATCTGCTGCGTTTGTGGCTCGACCGCGTGAAAGAAAAGATCGCACCAGTCCATGCGTATGCGGCCCATGGCGTCCACATGAAATCGTATCTCGTCCACAATAATGCGATGCTGGGTGGCGTTACGCAGCTCGGCGATGATCTCCTCCTGTTCCTGATAAACCTCCTCGGGTGGACGTGAGAGTATGACGCGCACCAGTTGCGTCGAGTCAAATATCCAAACCTTAAATTATTCAATTTTGTATAATTGAAATGTATTTAAATAAAACTCAAACTCTCACGTTGATTTTTGTACGCGCTGACTGCTGCGGAGGCTCCAGTTCTATAGCCAGCACTTCTAATTCAAAGCGATCCTGATTGTATTCGGCCATGAAGGCGGCCGTGGTAATGCGCCCATCAGGCGAAATCGCTTAGGGAACAAGAATATTTGCATAAGAAGAAAACCATAATTTAATAACTGGCTTCTCACCAAATGGACTGGGTACTATGGAGCCGGTGGCCTTCGAAGCGCCAAACTTGTACAAATTCGACGCAACGATCATATACTCGATTTTGGCATTCTTGCCATCATCGGCGTCAGTGGCATTCACCACCGTTATCAGACTGTTCAGCGATGCCTTAGCATTGACACCAGCATAGTAAACCTGCAATTACAATTAAGAGTTGCGTGATGTTAGACCAAGGCAACCTTATAGAAAAAGTTGCTTTCTTTACTTCTTTCTCGAACGTGGGGGCATTGTCGTTTTCATCTAGAACGGTGATCCACACTTTGGCCACTGTGTTGTCACGCTCCAGACTCTTTATGGAGAACGACGCGCGCTCCTCTTCGGATATGTGCAGGTCGGACTTTATGCTGGCCAGTATGTAAAGCGTGTATGAGTCCGTCGTCTCTCTGCAAGATAATTTCAATCAATTTCAATGCAATGCATGCAATGCCTGGGTACCACACACCGATCTAAGCTAATGTTGGTGAAAATGTCGCCAGTCGTTTTGTCCACAACGAATGCGTTGTCTTCATTTCCCAACAGCAGATAGTAGTAGACGTCTTTGTTATGTTTGCTGCGAGAGGTCGCCTGTATGCGACCTACCTTCACATCGCGCCCGCTGTTTTCCTTGATGGACACTTTGTACGGGTTGTAGGTGTCGGGAAATTCGGGTCGGTTCTCGTTGGCATCGACAATGCTGATGCTCAAGAAGCGCAGCGTTTCGAAGGGCGTGGGGTTGCCAGCGTCACGTGCCACTAAAATCACATCGTAGCTGTGTAAGGATATGTGTAATAATTAGCTTATTATCGTAAAGGATGTGTAGGTGGGGCTTTACTTGGCGCGCTCCTTGCGGTTCAGTTCACGCTTCGTGCGCAACTCCCCGGTTTCAAGATCGATTCGAAACTCGTCTGTTTCTTGCACGTTCTCATTGTTCACCTGAAATGATGAAGGATAATTCGAATTTCCGTTTCCGGCTCATAATTCGCACAGTCAATGCTCAGTGATAAAGCAGTCGAAACACTCACCTGCAGATGGTAGAATATTTGACCATTTTCATCGGTGTCATTGTCGGTGGCTTTGACAGTTAGCAGCAGATAGTCCTTTTGTACAATGTCCTGCAAAATGAAACAGTACAATCCGAACTAATAAAATTCATTTACTGCATTTCACGTACGCCCGGAATCTCTATGGTTGCATTCGACAGCGCCGGTATTACAAAAACGGGCCGATACTGATTGATGCCCATCACAGTAATAACCACCTTCGCGGTGCTCTCCATTGTACCCGACCCCTGCGTATCGCGTGCCGCCACCAGCAGCTCGTACACGCCTTTTTTGCCATTCAGGCTCTGCGACGGATAGACAATGCCCGACTGCGAGTCAAGTTTGAACAGCGCCAGTTCGTTGCCCTCGATGATGAAGTAGCGCACATCGCCGAAAATGCCCTCGTCCAAGTCATCCGCCTTGACTTGCAGCAGTGCCGCTGGCGGATTTAGTGCGGCATTCTCCGCCACCGTTGAGGTATACTCGCGCTGCGTAAAAACAGGCACATTGTCGTTCACGTCCAGCACATTGATGTGAATCTGTGAACGTCACAGCAGTTGGTGAGGGACAGTTAAAAACATTTGCCAAGATTTAACGCGCCACTTACCGCCGCCGTCGCTGTCTTTTGCACGGTGGCCGGTGCCTTGTCCTGCGCTACTGCAGTCAGCGTTATTTCAGCGACCTTCTCACGGTCCAGTATCGACGGGTCGGACACCATAATGCTGCCCGTGTACGAGTCGATGGAGAAATATTTGTTGTTCTCGCCAATCAGTGAGTAGGTAATCTCCCCAAAGGCACCAACGTCGGCGTCGAACGCTTCCACCTTGCCGGCAACAGTGCCTCGCGGCGAATTCTCCGTCACGTTGAACTGGTAATCGGACTGACTGAAGTGCGGCTCGTTGTCGTTCAAGTTAATTATGTCCACAACCACATCGGCGGTGGAGGTAAGAGCCGGCACACCTGTGTCTGTGACAGTGGCAATGAACTTCACCTCTTTCAACGTCTCATAGTCGATGCGCGCGGTCGAAGTGACAATGCCCGTCGTTCTATTCACCACAAAGAAGGGATTTGGAGAAATGCTGTACTCGCCTATGGTTGAATCCTCGTCGTAGGCTTGGAGAGTGGTGAGCACGGAGCCGATCGGCTGCTCCTCCACCATTTGCAGCTTAATCATCGGGTTCTCTACAGTCCAGGGCGGATTGAATTTCTACAAAAGAAACACCGAGAAATTGACAGCCCATGATACAAATATAGATATATTTTTGTATCATGTTGACAACCCACGAAATGTCACAACTTGAGTAAAATAAATAGAAACGTTACCGTGGCGAAAACAATGTCAAAATTTTGGCTATAAAGCATAGTCAAATATTTTTTGGCTATGGATATAACAAACATTAGAAACAAAGATTAGACTATTTTGGACATAAATGGATTTAGATGTACCCTACCCAAAATTCAAAATTCTTTTCATCAACGTATTCACCATACTCTATAAGGCCGCCACACTAAATCCGGGCAGATTGGGTCTGGATCTGCGAGAGGCAAGCAACCGAATACTTAGTTTTGTGTTTTCATGCCTCTGATGTCGTTGTTTTTATTGTGGCTTGTTGCAGATCAGAAATGTTGTGCAAAAATCGAGCGATGTACCGCTACTGCCGCATATACTCATTCTGCTCATCTCCCTGCTGCTGATAGCGAAATTTCTCTTCGGCTACATTAGCCTAGCCGCGAATGTGGTTGCAATGTGAGTTAAACTGTTTGCAAATTTAATTCAACCTAATTAGAATGCCACAACAGATTCCCCATATTGAGTGAAGAACAACCGGAGCTGCTGCTGCCAACCATTTTTTCGCAGGCAGTGGAAAACGTTATGCTCAGCGCCATCGAAATACTGCTCGGCTACATCACCGTCAAGTTCTACATACCAAGCAAATCGTCGCTGCTGGTTATATTTATAACCAAAATGATGATCAAGATATCGTTTAGCATTTCAACGCTGTAAGTCTGGCTCCCCACATCCGCCCAATATTTCCTGATTCATTCTGTCATTTTCGCAGCAACATCTATTCGGATTTGTATACACAAATCAAGCTAAATACGCTCCAACACGGTCAGGAGTTCACATACGCGGAGGGCGACGGTGATCCGAACGAAGAGTTTGTCACGAAGCAGAGTTTAATATAAGCAAGAACCAATGCGACAAAACCTAAAAAAATTGAAAATACTACAAAGACTTGGAGGCTCACCGGTGGGATTTCGTTCACATCGATAATCTGTATGATGAGCAGTCCCCGTCCTTGCTGGACAGTGGGCGCGGTGCTGTCGGTCACCAAAACATTGATGCGTATAACCTGAAAGCACACAGACAATCCTCGTTTATCCCAAAATTAAATAGATCAATGGCACAGCTAAGGTGGTTCAAAGTATTAGCGACGCGACTTGCTCAGTATTCATTCATTCAACATACCGCAAACAGATCACGATCCAATTTCTTATTCACAATCACATTGCCCTTGCGATTTATGGTGAAATACTCTTTGAACTGTTCGCTATTCTCCACCTCCTTGCCATCCTTGTCGATGGCTGTTATGTCAGTGCCGGCGAACTCCAAAGCGTTATACGTTGCTACGTCGGGGTCTAGGGCGACCAGTGTGTACACAACAGTACCCACAGGCGCATCCTCGCGAACCTTGAAAAAAAAAAATGGTAAGTTTAGTGAAATTCCTGATTTATCGGCTCATCGCCAACTCACATCCGCATGTTGTGTGGCGGGCGTGAAGTAGGGGTCTTTGTCGTTGCTGTTGTTGATGGTCACGGTCAGTGTGGCAGTGCCCGACAGACTGGGTGTGCCGCGATCTGTGGCCAATACTTCGATTTGGTAAGTGTTGCGTCGATCAAAGTCCAGTTTGCGTGACACAAAAACATCGCCGGTACGCTCGTCAATGCGAAAATCATCAAAGCTGCCCTGCTGAATGCGATATCTGTAATAAAAAGGCAAAATATTGTCTATTATTACCCATCGAACTTGTGTTTCATATACGAGTACAAACAGTTGTGTAGCTCTCAATATTTCAGTTCCACCAGTTATTCCACTTTGCAATTACCTTATCTCCGCATTAATGCCGGAATCTAAGTCCTCCGCCTCCAGCTTCTCCACATTTGTACCAATCTCCGAGTTCTCCTCCACCACCGTCGCATACTTTTCGGCTAGAAATCGTGGCGCGTGATTGTTCACATCCCGCACTGTTATATTCACGCCGCAATTTGTCGCAAAGAGCCCATCATTGGCCTCAACGGCAAAGTAGAGATTATCGCGCTTCAGGCGCGTCACGTCCAAGGTAGCATTGGGCCGTATAGTTATCTGGCCGGACCGCTTATCAATGCTGAAGATGTTCACGATCTGCTCATCGCCAATGATTCTGCAAAGATACAAGTTACACATTTTATGCCCCGAGATGCCTCATTTTCGCCACATTTCAGCAATTTACCGATAGGTAATGTCGGATACTGTGTCGGCGTCGCGAGCCTTTACCACCAGCGGAGAATCGAATACGTGTGAGCCCTCATCTACAGAAGCGCGATACAGCGGGCTCTCGCAAACGGGCGGAGAGTCGTTTGCGTCCGTCACTGATATGCGCAACGACACGACCGACGTTTGGCCTTGACCGTCATCGTCTGTGGCCTGCAAAATATACATACAGAGGAATGAAGTCAATGAGAAACACATACATATGTATGGGTATAACTGCACAAGAGCAGAGCCTGTGGTGGAAAGGAAGGAAACTTATGTGAAGAGCACTTGAGCAAACTTTGTATGATTTTTTCCAATGTGCGATATTGTTTAATAACAAATTAAAAGTTGTCTCCTATATACATAAATGTATGTATAATATATATGCTAGCTTTTCTAAATGGAAAAAAGTTAATTAACCAAAATAAATTGTGAGGCCATTTGGAGCCCCTTTCTAATATCCGCTCATGTTCCTCACTAACAGCACTACTCACTTTGTATGACAAAAAATACGTGGTCTCCGTTTCGTAGTCTAAGCACGTGCGAGGCGCCGCGACTTCTGTGGCTTGCAGCGACATTGACTCTCGCATTGCGGCCATAGGCGAAGATGTTGTTGGTGCTGTCGCGGCTGGGGGTGGTGCCGTAGTGGGCAGCTGCTCGTTAGTGAAGTCGTTAGTGTTGGTCTGTGTGACCACCGTGTACTCCAGCGTTGGCTCTGTGTTAATCTCCACCGAGCTAAACGCTTCGCTGTCAGTCTCATGCGACATGTAATCGACATTAATGGAGGCCGAGTCATTTTCCAGGTTGACATCTCGTCGACTGCGCTTCACGTTATAACAATCGGCTAGCGATATGACGCCCGTCCGCTCATGCACGTAGAATAGCTCGGAGCCAGTGCCAGACAGACTGTAGCGTATGCCAGCATCGCCAAACTTGCCAGAGTCCACATCCTTTGCCGTTATGGTGGTTATGTACTGTCCCGGCAAGGCCGACTCGGACACCGTGGCCGAGTACGACTCGTGCTCAAATACTGGCTTATTGTCGTTGGCATCCACCACAGTGATGGTGATTGTGGCTGTAGAGGACAGTTTCGGCTGCGTTTCCGATTCCTCGGCTATGACCAGTACTATGAATTTGCGCTGATTGGGATTCTCATAGTCCAGCGTACCGTTGCCAACGCGTATGTTGACCTGAGAGAAGCCGGTCACTAGTTTTGGCTCCACTTCGAACACACCGGACACATCGTCCAGCCGGAGCGAGAATTTCGAGTTCACGCCCACATCGCGATCAGTGACATTCATGTCCAGTGCTAGCGGCGTGCCAGGCGCCGTGTTCTCCTGCAGCGACACGTTGTATTCGCGGTTGTTGAAAGTGGGTGGCGAATCGTTGACGTCGCGTATGGTGACTGTCACCTGAGCGGTGGTGCTGCTCAGCACGTCGTTGCTAGGCACACCGTCGACAAGTTCGCGTGCGCGCACAGTAAGCGTTACGAGGCCAGTGCTGTCGGGCAGGGCTTCACGATCCAAGGGCTTTGCAGTGCGCAATTCTCCAGTGCGCTCATCGAGCAGAAAGTAGTCCATGGGATCTGGGGGTACATTGGAACATGTATTTAATGTGACGCCTGTAGCACGTCGGAGCTACACCTACTTGAAAGCAAATCATAGGCTATCTTTCGCGGCTCGCCAGTGTCGCCATCGCGCGCCTGTATTTTCAGCACCAGCGTATTGATGGGGCTGTCCTCGTCGATGACGGTGGAGAGCGAGCCCGGAAACACTGGTGGTCTGTCCTGCACGTCTTTCACGCGCACTTCGAAGTTGCTCTGCGATTTGTGTACACCATCCTAACAATACAAATCGAATGAAGGTACTTATGAGCCAAGGAAAAATTAAACAAAACCGCAAAACTATGTATGAGTAAAATGACCTCCCAAACATTTAAATGAACAGATATGTATATGTTAAACGCTTAGCTGCCACTAAATGTAATGTTAAGTCGAATATTACCGTCGCCTCAATTTGGAAGTGATAAATCATGCGTTGATTGTAATTAAGGCTGTCGTTCAGCACCACTGCCGCCGTGAGCACGGTGGGCTCACGCGACAATATCTCCAGCCGAAATCTGAAATACGAAACGAGCAGAAATCGCGGTCGCTGTGAGTGAATGAGCTTTTTTGCAAGCGTCAGCACTCACTTGTTGCATGCCTCGGGGCTCTGCTCCTGCGGCAGGCACTTCAAGTCGAGACTGTCACCAATGGTATCGCGATCTTTGACTAGTATCTTGTTGTAGATGGTTGTACCAATGGCAGCGTCTTCATTTACATCGGTCTCATAGGGCGTCTAAGTAAGTTGGAGGCGATAATTGAAATTATTCGATGAGCGATAGAAATTCCTCGACAACTGTCGACTTACATTTTGAAATTCGGGCGGATTGTCATTCTCGTCTAGTACAATGAAGGTGATGGGCACTTGTACAATGTTGTCCTGTTCCGACTCGCCCTCTGGATTGACGCGATCTCTTATGGTGACAAAGAACAGCAAGCTGTCCTTTTCCTCTCTGTCCAGGGGCTTTATGAGCGTTATATTGCCCGATACGGGATCGACCTCGAAGTGCTCAGAGCCAATGGCACCGAAGGTAACGTTGCTACCTTCCGGATCGTAGCCCTCCAGCTTGTACACAACCGTGCCGACGGGCACGTTTTCGGAGAGCACAACATTGTTCATGACTTGTGTAAAAATGGGTGGTCGATTCGTCTCGCCTGCGAATACGTGGCCAAATACATACACAAATGTGGTAAGCTCACGTTAAATTTTGTAAAATGTAGTTGCAATCAAACTTACATTTTACTTTGGCCAGTCCCAAGCATGCGACAAGCAGTAGAGCTGATACGAATTTTTGTTTAAACATTTTTTGTTTCTATAAAATGGACAGAAAACAATATTTTAGTTTATCATTGAACGATTTGTAAATTGCAAAGAGTAAACCAAGAGATTGTTGTGTAGATTAAGGAACAGGTCACTCAGCCCATAAATAGGCTATTGTTTCTCTGACTGGCAATATTAACAAATCAACCTGCGTAGAAATAAAATTGATATATGATATCAGAAACTGGTCATCCTATTATTTTGCCTTGTCCACAAGAGATGAGCGTATTGCTCTTTCCAGCGATTGGATTTTAATTTTTAATGTTTAGCGCCTAAAAGTCTGCCTCGTTGACTCCAAAATTGGTTCTACAAGCATCCAGCACCTTCCACATCGAGCGCTGTATCGCGTTAATTGAAGCAATTTGTATGCACTACTTTCTCCTTTGTCTACATATCCAACAATCCGTGAATTCATCCTTCAATCTGTGCACATCTCCCGCCCTCCGCCGATTCGTCATGCAAAAGTGTTTGAATTATGTATGTTTGCCGTCCTCGTGCTGCAGCTGCAGAACGTATTAACGCCATAGCGAAAGAAGCAAAATACGAAGAAGAAGAAGCAGAACAGCTGTTGTTGCGCTGTTTTTCATTGCTGCAACTTGTGATGCCTTGCAGCAACAAAAGTACCAGCAGCAGCACTCGATTCAATGTGTTGCACTTAGTTATGTTAGTGAAACGGCAAAAAGGAGATGAGGGAGCAAAGCCAAATAGAAAACAAAGCAGTAACGTCGACAGAAACCAAAGCGCCGACAATGACGTCGCCACGCTGCAATCAAAACATCAACAACGCATTCGAGAGAACAATCGGCGCAAAAACTCGCTTGACGCGTGTGCAAAAACCTACTCATCTCCGTCGACATTTACTCTGTTGCGCCATTTCCTGCTGCGTGCGTACCCATCTTTCGCAGGGCCACACGTTGCGCGTCGGAGTGTTCCGCAAAGTTTACAAGTTCCCGTCGCCACTTCGGCGTCCCACAAAGTTGCTGTTGTTGTCACCTCTGTGCACGCATCAGTCGCCTGTTTATGTTAGTCCAAATGCAGAGGCAACAACCGAAAACTGCGACAGAATATTCAAATTGTTTTTCTTGTTGGGAATTCAATTAGCTGACAACGTAGACAACAGCAGAAAGAACAATAACAATGCCGGCAAGAACGCTGAGGGTATTTTTGCATTTTTTGTTCCCTGCAATGTTGACTGGAACGGGGGACACGTGGCCGTGCAATGTTTAGCCAATTTTGTGTGTTGTTGTTGTTGTCGTTGCAAGTTTATGTTTGCTATCGTTGTTGAAGCCGGAGAACGGTCAATGGAAAAAGTCAATGTCAGCGTGACAACTTCTTACTGGCGAGACCCAGCCAAGCAGCACCAATACCAAATTCTCACAGTTCCATTGTTGTAGTGTTGGTGACTGCGTTCATGAGTGGAATGGCCAACGACTCCAAAATACGTATTGAATATTTTTCCAATCAAATTGGCGAAAATAAATGCAATCCTTACCACGGGTTTATTCAGCTCAAGAGCATCGCCCGCTGCTTATAGATGTACTACACATACAAAATCTGTGGGCAACAGCGACTAAACGTTGACATGTTTTGATTTTAAAACTGCGGTGAGAGTCAAATTCGATTATCTCTTCAGCACATTAGGCTCGAAATTGATGTGCCGCAGATAAATTAAACTGGCAACGCAACCATGGCTGCACACATACACCCTCACGCACCCGCTCGAACACGTATTTAGAGCGACGCGCGTGAGTTTCTGAAATGCGATTCAACGCCCGCGCCGTTCTAAGGTGGGTGGTGGAGTATTGATGCTGACGGCATCCCACAAACCTCGAGAGTAATCAATTAAAATCTTTGTTGGCAGTGGCAAGCAGCTGTGTGCACGCGTTTAATGAATTAAAGCGAGTTGAAGCTTTTCCTCGGCGCAAGGGATGAAGTGTGGAGGATAGGTGGGCCGCCAATCAATGCTTGTACGCGCAACCCATCTCCCATTCCGCATCATTAGAATCACCAGGTGTGAACGACAGCGGAACGAGCTGCCGCCGCTACTTCATCGATTGCGCCCGGATGTGTCATGAACACAAATATAGATACGCACACCCGTTTGCAACTGCACCGAATTACACGTATGACCCACCACTACATTCCCAATATCTGTGCGCTTTGAAACTATCAGCGCGGCAGTTGCACTCCATGCAACCGCTATCGTGGGCGGAGCACACATGTGACGTACATAACTTTGTGAAATTTTGCAATGCTAACGTTACGCAACTGCAAATATGTCATTGCAAAAGCCAACCGCGAGGCAAGCAATTCTTGGCCAGCCGGCAAATGAGAAATTCCATCATAAAACTTTCTACTTAACGAGTCCAGCTCGCGCTTTTTCTTTATTTCTTTTCCTATCATCGTACAGTCGCAGTTGCATTTTCCAACAAATGTTACTTTCCACTTTTTCTCTTCTTCATTTCAACTCCAGTGGGATTGATTGTTCTCTAATCCGTACTAGGCGTCAGTTCAGTAAGTCACCAATTCGTATTTAATTTTAATCGTACACCGCTGATTGCATTAACAATTCTGTGGTCAAAAGCAATAACCGCCTAAGTCGAAAATTACTGTTTCGAGCAATCTCGCTTTAAAGTTTTAGCGCGTAGTGTGTTCGTTATGGGAATGCGAATAGGTTTTTATTAATAACTTCTTTTATTTTAAAGTTACAAACTCCCCGATTTTACACAAACGTAGAGCACAGTCAAGGGAACGTGGTGGCATCCATAACTCAATTTCTTCTTAAGTCGACTTAAGCGGTTATTGCTTTTGACCACAGAATTGTTGCTGTTGTTGCTTTAATATTTTCTTGCATAACGGTTTATTTACTATCAGGCTGCTGCGGGAGCTTCGCATCGGTTAGGCACGAGGCCGACTTCATGTACATCGAGTGCATAACATAGAACAAATTTTGGTGCTGCCAATGTAACAACCACACACGCACCTCATCCTTAGTGCATGCAAACTGATGTAATGTGTGGGCATTGCGATCGGGCAGCTTAAAACGAAAACACAAAAACTGAGCGAAAAACAAAGCCTGTCCGGGCAGTTTCAATAATTCGTCGACAGCGGCCGAAACACAGCAGGAGTGTTGTTGTGGGTCTGGCCGTTGGTTGCGGTAAGCGGATTACTTAAAAAGGATTTTCCGCACAGTGTGTGGAGAAAGTGGAATGCGAGGAGTGCACTCGACCAAATGCAACGTAAAGCAAAGCGAAAATATTGCAATTTTTAAATGGAATATTAAAAATTCATTTTGATTATTGAAGGGAAATTTCGCAACATAATTTTATGCTTTCGGCGCTGTGCTTTTGTTTGTGTCTTTTCCCGCGCGGTGACTGGCAGTGGACTGTCTGTGTGGCTGTTAGGTGCGAAATCTGTTTGTGCAGCCGCATTGGTGGAGGCTGTTGGATTGCAGAGCACCACACGTTCGAAGGTTTTCAGTTTGTGCAAGCGGGCCTATAGGGCTTTGTGCGTCTGTGTGATTGTGCATGTATGTGTGTTTGCAAGTGCAAGTAGCTCTCTGGCGTGTTTGCAGTCGTGGCAGCAGACTTTTTAAGTGCTCGCTGACGTAAGCAAAGAAGTGCACTGCAGGCACATTTTACACTGACCCACTAAGCGCACAGCCACTGCAGCCGCGAAAATGACGGCCACCTGAAGGAACAGGCTAAGAAAATACATATATTTTCTTTCAACAATTTCCTTTATTTATTTTCACTTCCATTTCCGCTGCGTTTTTCTGCTCCCTCCCGCTCATTACTAACAAAGAAAAATGGCTGTGTGGCAGCTGGAGCACGCACACACACTGCTGTTACTGCAGTCGCCAAGTTGCAGCTGGCAATCGCTAGACGACAGTGTTGGTAATAGGTGGAAATCAGCCGCTTTCCTTCCATGCGGAGCGACTGTAGCAAAACTTAGCTCTGGAAGCCATTTATTTATTCACAGCGCAAAACCAATTTAAACTTTTATTCACTTAGAGTAAAACAAATCACTGCGCTGCCGCATTGCTCCGCGCCGTCACACGCACCAGTGCCGGTGGTCAGCTGCACGTCCAGGGGGTGCGAACTCGGTTCAAGCCTTTGTCCATATGTTTAAAGGAGATCTCAGCTAAATTTCAAAACTCAAAATTTAAGCCCGCCGTACTGGAGCACATGTGGCATGCCGACTACCCAAATTCCTTCTTGAAAATCTGTCACCGACTGCCACCGCACGAAATTTCATTTGGTTTCAGTTTCAACGATTGTTTTGCTGCCTAATTCTTTTTCCGACTTCTTGCTCTGTTCTACCTGCCGGACACAAGATGGCAGTCAGCAGCAGTAGCAACGCCAAGGCGACATTTAAGCAACGTGAGAAAACCAACACATCGCACATAATACAAATTACTTAGACTTAGACAAAACCTCCTTCCTTTCTTCCTTCACCCTGAGTGCGCGTGCCACCAGACCCGCCATTTCGCTTCGCCCCACCGCTCAACACCAACGTTTGCTTTAATTCTTTTGCAAGTCTTTCTAAAGTAGCCAGAAATGCAGCGCATTCACAACAGTCATAATTGCGGCCTTGTCTAATCCGAAGGAGGCAGAGCTAGTGGCGCCGGCACGCAAACAACCAGTCAGCGTGGAAAACAATCGAAAGTTTCACCTCAAGTG
Source organism: Melieria omissa (assembly GCA_963971225.1). Lineage (NCBI taxonomy): Eukaryota > Metazoa > Arthropoda > Insecta > Diptera > Ulidiidae > Melieria > Melieria omissa. Next base: position 57,073,042 of record OZ020267.1, on the reverse strand, counting down.
AGCAGAGCACGAAGCGAGTGTCAAGCAGTGATTGCTAAAGAGAGATTCCGGCTAAAAACGCCGACTTCACGCCGCTGCTCGACGATTGTCGGCAGAAATTGTCTGTCCGCTTGTCTTCTTATGGCGACAGAACGTGTGCGTGCCACATGGCTGTGCGAAAAATGCCAAGCAGCAGCGATTGGAGCTGCGCAACCCAAGGAAGGGCAACAGACTTGAGTCGAGCAAGAGCTGGAGATGGGGAACAGCAACGGCAGCCAGAAAAATTAAGTGGAGCTCATAAAACAAAGACTCAACTTTATCTCAGTGTACCGGGCGATGGGAGTAAAGTCGCCGGGGTGGGTACAGTAATGACAGTGGCAGTGACAGTGGCACACGTGCCGCAGACTCCGTCTAGGATGCAGCACCTAACAACACAGATTGAAGCCCGAATGCCGTCTCTCGTTCTGTCCCAGTCGCAGCTACAGAAGCGAAGCTCTGCTAAATGCACAGCGCCGCAAACGCGGCGGCAGTTAAGTGCAATTTAAATTTCAAATTTGTTAAACGGTCACAAACGTTTTGAATGCAAAATGAGCAAAACAAAAACGCAACAATAGAGGAGTTGAGTGAAGGAAACAACATCAAGCCCCATAATTATATAAAAACCAAAAAAAGTAAATAACTTGACATTTGTAGCCGTTGTGAGGGGGGGCGGGTGGCGGTGCGACGGTAAAGTGGAAAGGTTGTACAACCCACCAGTCAGCCGGCACGAAAACAAAGTGCGCTGTGCTTCACAGTAGTCGCTTCAGATTCATGCTAAATGTAGACAAAACCAAATTGGTTGATTTGTTCCGAATGCTGGTCGTTTGGAAAGTGATTGTTACTCAACTTGTATGCTTTTGGATTATTGTTGTGCGTATTCTAACCACCGTGCGATGAGATTTTGCTGCTGAAGTGAAAATTAACAAATACGAGCGTTGTACGTACAACGGCACAATGTGTCGTACGTACAAGCAACACAGCAGTGATGGACGAGCGGTGTGTGGGGGCAAATTGCGGTGCGGTACAATTACTGGCAGTGCTCGCACGTGAGCCATTCAACCAGCCAGTGTGCCAGCGAGTGAATGATGAGCGCCGCACGCTGTTTCCTCACCACTCCTCCACCACGCTTTCTGGGTAAAAGTTCGCTAAGTGCCGCAAATATGCCGCGCCGTTGCTTCACATGTCGCCGACGCTGCTGCGACTGCTCTGAAGAAAGCGCCAGCTTATGAATATATTAAAGAAATAAAGCAAAGCCACGGCGCAGAAGGCGCCAACAACAAAACACGCTTGAGCAGCAACAAAAGCGGGAAATAAAAAAAATGAAAAAAAATACAAATCTGTCAGGGAGCGACAGAGGAGGGTCAGGCGGGACAGACTGAGGTTGGGAATGTGGAGCGCCAAATGTGGCGACGTGGGGAACAAGTGAAGATAATGCTATTTAAATAGGATGGCAATAGAAAGCTGAGGCCGACGGTGGGGCAGAGCGCGCATTAAGGTAGCAAAACATAATGGGGCAGGTGATTTGCGAAGCACAAGAACGTGAAAAATGAGGAAGAAATTTAAGAAAACTCAAGTAACTACTGTGAGCAGTTGCGGTTGACGAGATGCCTTCATGCACGTACACAGGGCACAAGTACACGCACACATACACGTACTTACACCGACGCCTTCAGGCCAACAGAACATGCACGTTGCCATAGCTCCAATGGCGGGGTTGCTCAAACCAGCACCAACAACAATGAGAAGGAGACAACAACAGGAAAATAATGAAGCAAAATCCAAGCTAAGCATCCTGACATTCAAACAGTCAGTCGGTGAGTCGGGCAGAGTGCCAGACTGCCTGGATGATGCATGCTCTGACATAAAACGACTTTTAGCGCTGACTTTGACAGTTTTATTAAAATTTGACTTTAGCTGTGCTGGGCAAAGCGTTCACTTTCGGGAAATACTTGAATGTTTCGCTTTTGCTTCAATAAATATGCAATAAATTTGCAAATATACATATATATACGTATATAGATATATCTACAATTAGTGGCGCACACATTTCATTTTGGGAAGGGGACTTGCGTACAACTTTTGAGCCCAACACCATTCGAAACCATATGCTGTGCCTGCACTTTTTGTGTTTGGAGGGGTTTGAACACCCAAAATCTCTTTTTGCGCCACTACTGTGGGCCAAAAATAGTAAGACTTTGTTAATAATTTTAAAATTCTTTATTTATTCTTCCTAATCTATTTCGTCCCCCTCAAAGTAATCCCCCCACGGCCACAATACACTTGTGCCAACGTTTTTTACAATCCTCGAAACAGTTGTTAGAGTAAATTTATGGTATAGCGTTCAATGCGCGTAGTGATTCACGTTTAACCCATTGCTGCCTAATGGGTAAAATTAAATTTTAATTTTTAAATCACAAAAAAGTAAATGTTTGAGATCTCTCAAAACCATTGATAGGGACAGTTAGGGTAAAGATGGAACTACCTTAACCTAGTGAAGGTCATCCTAAAATTTCGCCATCTAGCTAGAGTTACCAGACTTCAAAAATTGTAAATTTTCCGGAGGTGGAAAATGTGGCGAAACGAAAAATCTGCCTCCTAACTCACCTGTAAAAACTACAACTTTTGTTCACGTGTTTAGCTGATCACTTCACAAAGTATGGAAAAAAGCTACCATTGCTGTGTGATGGGTACAAAATACCTAATGAATATCTCAGCAACGTGCAGAGATATAAAGGTGAAATTTTGGTTTTTGAGCATTTTGGGTCACTTTTAGGTCGTGTATGAAATTTTATCAAAATCGTATGGGCGGAACTGATACCCGGAAGCAATGGGTTAATGTCTTCAATTGACTCAAAACGGTTTTGTTTGAGTTTACTGAACTGTTTACAGAAGTGACACGGAGCTAAATCAGGCGAATACGGTGGTTGTGGAACATTATTGGTTGAATTTTTGGCTAAAAACACGAAGAATTAATTTTTTTTTGCTTTCACTTTTCTTAGGCCCAAATTGATCATTTAAAATGGTTTTCACTGATACTTTCGATATTCCAACGATGCCAGTAAGGTCTCTGACTGTTAATCGTCGATTCTCGAGCACCAATTCCTTGATTTTATTGACGTGTTGATCATCAGTTGATGTTGATGGCCATACTGGACGTGGTTCGTCGCCAACGCGTTCTCGACCCTCTATGAACAATTTGTACCAATCAAAAACACTTGCTCGCAACATACAATTATCACCGAAGGCCTTTTCTAAACTTTTCGGCACCAGACATTTGATTTCGCACACAAAATTTAATGGAACTTCTTTGTTGAATAATTTCACTCATTGTAAAAATCGACGAATGCAATTTTTGTACTTCAAAAAAACAAGCGTATACTAAACACTAATGATTATTTTGATGTGACATTTGGCACGGATGTCACTGACAATTATACCAACCTAGAAAAAAAGTATTTCGACGAATGGATTTCCGCGCGAAATTTTAATTAAATTACTTAAATTAAATTACTTACTATTTTTTGCCCACAGTAGTATATAATAATACATATGTTATATTTATATGTATATAATAAATTTAAACTTAATCTAATCATTAAAATACGTGCCAAACAATAATTATGATCGAAACACTTGATCAGTTTCCATTACAAACATATTAAAGGCAGTGCCGAAAACAGAAGGAACTTCGAATCGAACATAATGCTCCAATTCAGTCTTGTCTACTCTAATCTAATTTACTCCAATTTGCATAAAATACTTTTGTTGGTAGGTAGCATTTAGGCCAAATCAAGCCCATTGTGATGTCAGTTGATCGCTAACCCCTTTGGCATCTAATATACTTAAACCCTACTAATTCCACACATTCAGTTCCGAAGTTATGTTTCGAATTTTTTGTTCTACAAATTGGGGGTGAGGAATGAAAAGCAACAGGTTATTGAAATTGAATTTGAAGATAAGAAGCAAAACCCCATATAAATACGAGTAGTAATCCCACAATAGCAAAATGAAAAGCAAACAGAAGTGACCAGACGGAGAAGCCAAGGAAGACCAACTCTTTATCTGGTGGGAAGACAGACAGACAAGGGAAGAAAGAGACACAATAACGAATAAAAGCCAGAAAAGTCAAGTTGTTTTGATTTTATCATAATTGCGAGTAGAGGAGACAAAACCCCGACGGAAGGAAGGAAAGAATAAAAATAAAGCCGAACAACAAAACTATAAATGTTAGAGCAGCAGCAGAGGGGAGGAGGAGGAAGTACGTGAGTTGGTTGCGTTGGAGAAAGAATAGTCGACCAATTGAAACATAGGCGAAGACTGCAGAGTGTTGGGCGGGCGGGTGACCGGGCTGGTGGGGCCATTATCGTCGTTACGTGAGCAACATAAGCAAAATCGCGACGGCAATGCGACGCGACAGTGATTTTGTACCAATGTGTGTGCACAGCTGAGCGCCCAGTGTTTGAGCGTTTTGTTTAATATTTTCGTTGGGTTTTGTCATTGCGACAACGTTGACTTTGAATTGGAGTGTATTGGTTTGGATTGAGCTGGATTGGATTGGATTGAATGTTGATGGACATAAAGTGTCAAATATATGTGCTATATGTACGATGGCAAACAACAATGTGCTGAGTAAGTAAGTGGGTGGCTGAATATATAGGAAGCGGACAGATGAACTGGATGCTTGGCTGCTAGTCAATGGGGCACCCAACGTGCCACTTACGATGCCACAATGTCAACAATAATGCGACCACTCACAGGCACAGCAATCACACAGAGGAACTAAAGCGGAATGAAAAGCTAAATGGGAAAAACATACGCTTAATGCAGACAGAAATACATACATACATACATACATATAGTATATTGTGTGTGTACAAACAAACGCGCGTACTTTTTGTTCGTTTATTTCATCGTTTCGCGTCTATTTTTCGCTTTCTTTATGTCTTTTCAATGCAATGCAATTGCGTAATTATATTTCTTCAAATGCTTTTATCATTTTTCAATGTCACACGCACACTTCAAACCACATACGAACACAGTCCTGGGTGCTGGAACTTGAACTTTGAGGTCAGATATGTAGGAGATTGTTTAGGAAAATTAAGCAGCAGATTAATAAGATTGTAGATAGATTCCTAATATCCCACACTATCATTAACAGTCTTCTTCGCTTTAAAAACTCTATTTGTGTATATTCCAGTAGTTGACAGTCTTTCAATGCGGCTCGTCGCTCTGTTAACTTCGCACATCGTCACGGTATGTCGCTTCAATCACCTTCCATTCCCCAGCTGATAGTGGCTCGGGGCAACTAGCATGCAACACGCACACACAACTGAACTCAATGGAATTGAACTCCTTCACCTGTCCGCCGCAAAATTCATTTCAAAGCAGCTGCTTGCACGCACAAATGTTGCCGCTTGCCAAGGTCTGGCGCCCTTTGTCGTTCGCTTCTCGTCACTTGCTGCCGGCTGCCTTCCGTTTGCCACCCCGACATGGCTGCTGCGCGGATTCCATTCAAATTACTCGGATTTATGCGATTACAAACTGTGCCAATTGCAAGTGTGCCACATGTGGTACCTCGTTCTGGGATGAGCGCGCGGGCGGCTGAGGGTTAACATATTGGCAGCTAAACGCTGGCTGCCTCTGCATCATTTTCCGCTGTTATTGTTGCTGTGGCACAAATTTACGTAGTGGAAAATTGTGCAGACTTTTTTGCGTTGTGGGCATTGTGCATTTGTTTTTGTTGTCGTTACTTTAGTGTGCGGGAAATTTGATTTTCATGCAAATTTTCGAGAATATTACGAACGTGAATTCAATTCGCGCCAAATGGCATGAAAGGGGTGCACGCCCCGCGCGCATGGCGCATTGTTAGCCGTACGCGTGCCAGCCACACAGGCAGCAAATTGGCCTTTTTGCTGTCATTAGCTCGTGCTCTCTTGGCGGCCAGCCAGCCAGTCCGCTCAACTAACTCCCCGCCTGCCAGGCTGTCTGCATGTATCCTGCATTCTCATGGTACGTGTTGTTGTTTTGCTCCCACGAAGCACGCATATGAGAAGACCCCCTTTTTGCTTTGTGCGGCACAATGCAAAAATTCAAATAACGCCCTGCCGACCCACCAGTCGTTAACGGGCCGTTCCAGTCGAAAGTGGGGGCGAATTGGACAGGGGCGGAGTGGCTAGTCGACAGCGATGCGTATTTTATGTCTAGACAACATGTTGCGTGTGTGTGGCCGTGCTCACCAGTCATTTTCGCCTTGCCGCCAATTTGCATTTCGCAGTTTTCGCTTATTTCCGGCAACTCCCATCGCAATTCGCCAACAGGCGCCCTTTCAGCAAAACATTCGACCGAAAATATTTTTGCAAAATACTACAAAACGATCTCCGCTGCCATTGGCAGATGGCGATGCTTCATTTTGTTTTAAATTTAAATTTACGACTCGGGATAGTGCAGGCGCCAGCCGGCCACCACTCAAACGAGCAGCTAAGCTTTGCGTCATCAACGCGTAAAAGGGGGATTTTAGGCGTGGAATAACTCATACGCATAGCGATTGATTCGTAGCGATTGTATTTAAAATACCTTCGAACGCTTAGAATTCTGATTTTGAACACAAATATGCAAAAGCGAACAACATCACGATACATTGTCGTAGGTAAAAATGTCCAACATCTAAGGCCCCTTAAGCCTTCGGCACTGCATTAACTCAGCCAGCGACGACAGAGCGCAGGCTGGGCTTTTGATGGTTTGCCCCCTAAACTATTTATGTAGAATAAAACAAAAACAATATGGTAACAAAAAGGAAGAGCAACACCAGCAAAACAAGCAAAAGCCCATAGACCTACGGGCACCGTCTCGAATGTTGCCATATTGTGTGAATTATTTCATACATTTCCCGCTCACCAGTGAGCACAAAACGACGAAGCCGTAAGACAACAAACATAAACCAAGTGAGGCCCAAAAGCCAAAAATAAAATAAAACAAAGAAATTAATCCTCTTCAGAGCTTTTTGCATTTTTAGACAATAGCTCGACGCTCAACCGCTACTCGGTGAAAACTAAAATGGTATAAAAGAGTGATGAGCAAAATCTCAAATGGCACAACTTGCAATCTCCAAAGGATTGAAGGCTGCTTCAGTGGCAGCAGCGAAGTAAAAATCCAACAAAAAATTAAAATCACAAACCGGAAGAAAAGCACGCTGGCAACTTAATACAAACATACAACATAACTACATATCTACATGTCAGGGATTAGGGATTGCACACTCGGAATCCCGGGCAATTTCAGTCGGGAAAAATCACGGGATTGACATAATCAGATTCCGGAATCGAAATATGGGCTTCTGGGCCCTAAATTCAGAAAAGGTTAAACCTCTTATTTAATAAAAAAAAGCTTACTGCCTATGACGTTTGAAAAGTTCCAATGCAGCAATAGCGCTGCCTGTTTACGGATACTTTGTACAAACAAGTTCTGCTTGGGTACTGTTTTACACCAGTGCACAGTGAATCGACTCCATACAACCGCGGAACAAAATTAGAAGGAGTGGTCCGTTCTTCATAAAATTTGGTATACTAGTTAAAAATGGTCTGCTGAATTGAAATCTCCATTTGGTTTTTCTTAAACTGTTTTAGTTTGGCTATGCCTGAGACTTAAATTTGCAAATTTCGTCATTTTTGGAGAGCTATAGCACCAAGTGTGTTGGCTAGATTTTTCAGATTCTACATTTAATCGGTAACGTAAACATTGATTATTCCAAAGAGTAACAGAAATTGTCTTAGAACCCTCTGGTTTTGCAATAAAAACGTTAACTATAGATGTATGTTTTGCATTTTTGCAGATTTTATCATTTTTCGTGCTGATTGCATACTTTTAGGCATAAATAAAATAAAATTTGTCGAAAAATACGCGTGTAGACCACTTTTCAAATTGAATTATTTTCTGAGATCGGAAGATATCGGAGGATGTAATTACATTATCCGACAAAGAAAGAATGCTTCTTAAAATAAAAAAAATCCAAGAACATACTTTCACATACTTTTTAGATATTTTCCTCTAAGTTTTGCCAATTTTCAGATTTTTAATTTAGAAAAATATTTTGAATTAAAAGTGAAGTAAAAGCCTCAGCTTGTCAAATTTTGAGAAAACATTAAAAGCGAATATATATTGAAAGTTTAAGCAACTTCTTGGTGACCATTTATTTTTACAATTTTTTTTTTACTCAATAGACTAAAACACAGAAAATATGTGTTTACATTTTTTTGAGAAAAAAGTTTCAACTTTGAGCCGGTTTTGCACAGACACAAATTAATTTTTTGCACAGATTTTTTGGGGTTTTCTTAGTTGGAGTTTTACCTTTCAAATGACATCAAAATCGTTAAATTCTGAGACCATACATTTTTTGAATTTTGTCTATGGAACGAATCACTGTGTAGTGTGATGTTGTCACACTCACAACACACACTCACAATGTTGTAAATAAGAGCGTTAAAGAAAGAAACAGCTGATATAAAGTTTCATTTGAGGTTTAAAGCTATAGGGACGTCTGAATTATTGATATTGCTCACACCGAATATGAGTTGAAATGGCGGAAACCGTGGCCAAAACTTCCAAATAATATGTGGAGATTTACATACGATTTCATCTACTAGTACTGAATCAGAGAGATGCTTTTTATCAGCAGGTTTGCCAGGTAGTTTGGAAATTGAATGCATTTTTATGTTATTCTTAGTTTTAAAGTAAGAACACAGAATTGTATTTAATACGAAAAGAACTTATTTGACTGAAAACGATGCCTGATTTAGTTCCTTGAAATAATATATTCAATCCCGAAAAAACCGCGATTTAAAGCCACGGGATTGTAGAACTAGCCTGGGGTTGCAATCCCTAACACACATCCACACTCGTATAGTAGCAAAAACGCAAATACGTTATTTGCAGCGAAGGTAAAGCTTACAAAAAATTATACGAAGAGCTGGTATTGATTTGTAAGTTGAAAATGATGGACAGGGAGGAGCAATGAAGGTGGGTGCGAGGCGGCAAGATATGCTTTCAAATGGTTGAAGATAGCGCAAGGACAAGGAAAAAAACGTGTCACTGGCTTATGTGGACTCGGAACAACACTAGAGACGTCTATGTTAAAGTGGACTGGAGTTTTCTCCTTACAGCATCCATAGGGCATCAAGAGCAGCTCCACAATTCTACCACTTAGAATGAGCGAATTGGAAGCTAAGTAGAACCATCCAGGGAGAGTTTCGGTCCAATATAAATTTGCATTATCGCAATTGGTTGGTAGCAAACGCCGTGGAGCGCACTCAAGCTTCGGCGAAGCGCTAACACAACTTTGCGCAGAAGAAGCGGTTCTTCATTTTTCCCTATTTGTGCTTTCATTGCACTTATTTGTGTTGGTTTCTCGCTTGTGTGCTGGATATTCTTCTAAACCGCACACACTTGTCGGCCGTCTGCGGGTGTGGCAGCCTGAGTATGCCATGTATGCGCTTACAACTTTGCCATCTTCGCCTTAACACGCTTGTGTGACGAACAAACTTGCAAAAACTCCTGTAGGCAATCAGTAGAAGCATTTGATTGCGCATGAAAAAGTTTCCACAGCGTCAAATAGATCCAGTGGCGTCAGCACAAACAACAACAACACAATCCACCTGCGTATGTATACATATGTATGCACATAGCAATGACATAGCAGCAGCAATAAAAACCAGCTGGAGACAAAAGCGTGTGCGAAAAGCCCAAATTAGGCTCTGGGACGAAGGACTGCAGTGCTTCGATCGAGTGCTGACAAAAGAAGCAAAATGTGTCAGAGTTATGCGACTATTGGTTTGCTATGCTATATTTATTCGAACACTCACTCACCGCTGAGCCAAGTTGGTTGCGAGGAGAAAAATATGAAAAGTTTTCTGACGCTCAAATGTACAAACTCCAACAAGGCTGTTGGAAGTGTCAGGTAACACGTAGACTTGTACGTATGCATCTCGCCTGATTCTATGGTAATTCAACTATAAAGCAAACATGGTAATGTACAAAGGGTAACGTGTAAAGCACACAGAGTTGTCAGTAACGTAGTGGGAAATAGACAAACAAAACGCACCGTTGGCCAACTGACTGCGGTCCCAAGATGCTTTTCACCAGAATTGTCGCTTTGTGCTCATGTGTGTGTTTGGATTTGTGTTGGCATTTTGTTTTTTAGTTTCCTGCACTTGCACAGATAACTTCCACATTTCCATTGAAATTTATGGGTACATGAAGAAAAAGTCTTCATTTATTAAACAAAATTAACAAAAATTCTGAAACGATGGGAAATATACATAACTCACGAAAACAACAATTTTTAAAGACCACAAGGCTCATCCTTGAAAACGATAAAACTATACGAATTTTCAGTGTACGTTTCGGCGTTTGCCTGTGTCTGCAAAACATAAAATTACTTACACTTTTCGGTGGTGTTAGCACATTGGCGCAACTTTTGGCAGTTGTCTGCAACACTTTTGCTTACACTTTGTCTATTCTCTTTCTTCGTTTCTGTAGAAGAATTTTGTCGAAAACTTGACAATGGTAATCACTAAGCTGCCGTCTCTTTCATTTTTCATTCTGTGGGTTTTGGCGCTTGGCACCAAACGTGACCCTCTTCTCCTGCTTACGTTAAATTCCGCTAGCAGCGGTGTGCGGCAAGAAGTGAAAAATCACTTTACGATTTGAATAAATAAATAAATGCGAAGCGCAAAAAGGATTTAAAGACAAGCGGCCGACCTTGGCTGCGTAAAGTTGCTGCACGCGCCGCGATTTCAAGGCCGCCAGCATACGCCGGCACCGCTGCCGTTGCGAGTTACGCTCTCACGCGGTTTCAGCCGCCAGCGTAGTAAACCCTCGGCTTTTTCATCTTTCATTGTGGGCAGCAAGTGTTGCCACTTAAGCGGCGGCCAGCAAAAAACGCAGCCGAGGCAGTGACCATCAAGCGCCGGCAGACAAGACAGATTGCCTTTATTTCCAATTTGATATAACGGCCAAACGGCACTGCCAATGAAACACAATAAAACTAAGCGAACCCAACAAGGCAACAACGAATCGCTTGAAAAGGCACACAAAGTGCGAAACAAGCAACAATCCAACCAATAAAAAACAAATCCGCAGCAGCCTCCCGTGCCCATTGTCGCACAATGCGTTGGGAGTGGCGGTCTGTAAGAGGTTGAAAGAAATGAGTTTATTGAACCACGATTCTGTTCTGTGGCGCTCTGCGCCGCCTTTCTTCCGCGCGCTCTTACACTTAGACGTTACGTTAGGCAGAGTAATTTCCTACTTGTCGGGGAGAGCCCCCGCACTCTTTGGCAACTTTGCCACTGACCGTACACCACAGCATGTGAACTACCAAATACATTACGCCATGGTGTCCACACTGTGCTCCAGTAAATTGAACGCTTGTTTTGCGACGAAATTTATTGTACCAGACGATTGAGTAATACCAAAAATTTCCAAAACGTATGTAGCAAATAAAGTTATTGACCTCATGGAGTATCTGTTGCCTTCAGAAGTGCTTATAATATGTTGCAGACAAGAACGCTAACACGTACACGTTAATTCTGATTATAGTACCCTGAAGCACATATTGGCCCTCGGTTATATACAACAATATTATGGTGATTAACTAATTAATTGTTAGAATAACTAATTATGTTCTTCCATAAATTTATCTTTATAAATTTTTCGTCTTTAAGAGTCCAACCATCAGCCAACGCATAAAACTAACATTGTGGCAACGCTGTGTGCGCGCGCGCCATCATTAAACACTTGCAACATTAAAGCGGAAGTATTGCAAGCGAATGAAAGCAGCAGCCGTCGCCAAGGACGAGAAATCGAGAAGGCAAACCCAGATGAAGACGAACTCCAAAACGACGAACAATGCGACATGAAGTGCGCTTATCTTCCATAATGTCAGAACGACCTTCTCCTTTCTTTTTCTGGCTGCTCCCACGCTGGACGACAAAGGATTTTCCTAATAAGACTTTGTGCCCTTCGCACCGCCTCCGCACAGTAGCTGCCTGAGTCTCGCCGACGTGTCTTTTAACTATGTACATCACACCCCCTTTCTGCAGGGAAAGATGCGAACGAGATTGCGGCTGACAGAAGTCGCTTGCACAGAATTTATGGGCATTTAAGTGACATTAAAGAAATTAAGTTAACCGAAAAAGAAGACGCAAATGGTGAAAAGCGGAAGAATCGCCCAGCAGGCGAGCATGTCCGTCTGCTACTTTTTAGCACGTCTTCAATTAATGAACAGCACTGCCGTGTAATTAAAGGTAAAGCGCGACAGTGAGAATGGTGTGGAAGATGAAACGAGAGAAAGACAACGCGCTCGGGCTGATGACCAAAACTTCGCCAGTCGTTTTATCAAATTGCGCCTGCATTAACGCCTGTAAACAGTGAAGGGCTGCACGGGGCGCGTTTAATTATGACTCGCAGGCGCGAGAGGATGCATGACAAACGCCACAGCTTCCGCAACCTTCTCACATAGTTTCGCATAAAATGGCACGAATTTTATGCTGCTTTGCCAAATAACACTGGAAACTAAGTGCCGCTGCAACATGCAACACAATATCTGCGGCAACAACAACCTGTGCAGCAACAACAATGCAAACTAACGAACTATGAGCACTTTGAAACTTTATCCATCGCCAGCACAACACAATATGCCCCACCACTATGCCGCAGCGGCGCTCTTCCGCTGCCGCCGCCTACCCCACTAAAAGCTAGCATCAGTTTAGCAAACTTTTTGATGGCAGTCATCGAAAAGTTAATTCCCCAAAAACATGGCAATTAGTACGGGGAAAACTTCGAAATGGCAGCGTAAAACGGCTCCTCTCCCCGCGCTCCAGTCATGACTTTGGCGTTCTTGCCGCCGCCACTCGAACCTTTTGCATAGCCGAAGCCGCAACAGCGCTTCGATCGCCGCAACAGACGATGCTACCGACGGAGCAGGGAATGACGGCGGACGACAAAATGGCGTGCATTGTTGCGCTCACCTGCGGAAGCCACAGGTGCGGCTACGCCGGCATGCGGCACCGTGCAGCGCGTCATGCAAGCTGCCAACACTCTATGGCCAGCAGCAACGCTAAAGCCACCGTGAGTGGCATCTGTGTCGAGTTGGGAATTGCATTTCTTTGGCCATTTCGCAAGTCTCGACATCATAGAGCAGCTGCACTTCCGAAATTTGATTTTATAGCATTATACAGAATAGATTAGAATAGATACGGGAGCCGAGCATCAACTGCCCGAGACACTGCGTCCAAAGAGAACTATTGTGTCGTATCCCTTATTCTTTATTGTAGGAGTTCATCTTCTCCAATACTGTCCAGGAACTCCTTGATTTTTCCCAGATTAGTTCTAGACAGCTCTCTTGTCTGAATTAGTTTCCTTCCCAGTATACGCTTCCTTGCGTGTAAGAGAGCGGGACACTCGGTTATGATGTGCACGGATGTTTCATCATCTTCCATGCAGAATCTGCTTACTTCGCTATCTGTTAATCCCAGTCTCAGGATTCCCGTCATGAACTTAAGTTCCTTTCTGCTTAGGTCCAATAGGTATTTAGATTTGCCTTCCGAATAGGCCGGAAAGAATAGCTTGGAACAGCGCTGTCCCACCGTATTGGACCATTTCTGGTTGGCCCGATTCGCCCCTTCCTTTGCCAATCTGTCCGCTTCCTCATTTCCATCGTGCCCACAGTGCGCAGGAACCCAGTGTATTATCACCCGGTTATCCTTTGAAATGTCTTGGAGAACATTTGCTGTCTCCCAGACTAGTTTGGAGTCAAACGTCGTCGAGGTCAGAGCTTTTATTGCAGCCTGGCTGTCGGACACATTAGCATTATACAGACTTATAGCAGTGTGTAGTTTTAAGTTCAATTCAGTTCCATTCCCGATCTTTATCATTCTCCCTGGATGATAGCATATGTGTGAACTTACATTCAATTTCATTTAAAACACTATGATTCCCCAAACAGTTGGTTCCTGTAGCGCATCTCCTACGGCATCCTATACTATTGCTCATGTTTCCTGTGTCACTATCATAGCAGCCGCATCTAACGGCCGCCGCAATTGTCGCCTTACGGTCTCGTTCTCTAATTAATTAATAACCAAAACTTTCAGACAACGCCCCGGTGCGGCGACATTGTTATTGTTGCGCTTGTTTGCTTTATTACTGCTGTTGTTTATGCTGGTGCTGCCACCGTTGCAATCTGCCGACACACACCTGACCTCCGCCGCCCTATGGTCTGATCCACCCGCTTAATAACAGCATGAAGTTTTCCACATCAATCAAAAGTTTTCCATCAACGTCATCAAAGTTATCAACATTGCCGCCGGCGGAGAGCTGGCGGGCAGGCTGACACAGACTAACAACGTCAACAACAACAGTAGCAGCAACACAGTCCTACTTGTCAACATAAATTTCAAGCACACCTTCGAACGAGTTAGGCTGGGTTAGTGACAGGGTGTCGGGCATAGGTGGCTGCAAGAAAGATAGGAGAAAATTTTGCTGAAAGGGACTAAAGGGAGCTAAAACCGCTTTTTGGGAATTAATGATCTTCAGCATTTAATAAAAAAATAACAGACAGACACTCGACAAAATCAACATAAATAAAGGTAAAAGCGTTGAAAGGGGAGAGGGTGACACAACAAAACAGCAGGCACCGCACTGATGGACTGCGTTGAACTGTCAGGCCGGCAGTCAATTAGTGCGACTTCTAAACCAGCATAAAGTTCTCAAGTAAGTCTGTCCAGACAAAGCCATGTAAAAAATCTGCATGATAGAAGTGGAATTGAGGAGCACACAAGTTCATGAGACAACGTCGTATTGTCGCTTGTAATCAATGCATACAGCCAGTCAGTCAGCCAGCCTCCCAGCCGTTTATAAGTCGTGGTGTGTGTAGCATATTCAAGCCATCAGCGCTTCACCTTATCTCATCGCAATTCTGTTCAGCTCAGCTCGGCTAGACACGGTGCTGCGCTGTGTTGGGTCAAAGAAAAATGTCATTACGACATAGCAAAAACTACACAAAAAACTGCTGCTGCTTCTAATCGTTTTTCTGCGTTTCGTCTTACTTTGTATCAGCTTTTCTTTATACACTCGAAAGAGTGGAGAGCCGAGAGCAGTTTAAACTGAGAATCGAGTAGTTCCATCTAAATCTGGTTGCTTTAGTTTACGAATGTAACTTTTTGAACATTGAAGAGTTTTATTATTTCATTTAATAAGAGACACAAGCTGACAAATAAGGTTGCATATGAATAAACGGACTAAGAAACCTGTTGACTGCCAAAAAGCTAACGAAACCTGCTGACACCCAATTCGGCTGCGCTTAGTACCAAGAATTTAAGGGCATCTACTACATATTGGTTATGGTTTTTAGCATTTCGCGCAGTGACTCGTAAATCTCCAACTAGAAGTTTTTATGAGATCTCTTAAGCTCTAATTAGCTTCATTTGTTTAAAGTTGCCGGGATTTCTTCTTATGTAACTTGTAAGCTTAGAATATACTCGTAAATTACATGAGCTAAGCAACCTTCACGTGAGCTAAAAGCAACAGTGGCTACGTTGCGCGCCAAATCTGACCTTGAACCTCCGTCGCAAACAGAGCTTGTCGTACCAGAGAAATAAATTAAACAGTCTCATGGGTCATTGTCTACTAGGAACCCACGCAAAAAGATGAGGAAGACAATTTACCCCATCCCGTTATACTTGTCCTGCACTCTCTAGAAGAAGGAAGGTAATTTCTCTTTGGATGATCTGCGCTAATTAGTCGAAATGGTTCCTCTTGGGTTCTTTAACCTTGTAACCTTTAAATTGGTCTGCAAAAGGGATGGTTTGTAAAGGACAACTGTGGCAACAACCGGAGCAGCTACACCTTCCTTACATATATCAGTTCGCGGCCATCACTCACATGCAACGGTAATCCACTTCAGCTGACAACGAGATTGGGATATTTAAAATTTGTAAGTGGTCTACAAATTAAACATTTGCACCTTAATTGTCGACAACTATGCCAGCACGGCCCTGCCCCCAAAACGTTTAATAGAGGCAACCAAGCTCTAATGTGGGTTGCAGGGACATTTGGCGGAGTCGTAATAAAGTCAAAGCGCCCTTTTTCGCAATAGACGTTGTCGTTTGTTCTTTCTTTCCGCGCTGGTTGTCTGTCATCTCGTAAGCGCGCACCGGCGCACTCACCTAATGATTGCGAATTTACGCTACGCTTCACACAAAAAAGAAGCAAATGCAAACAGGCAAAGCGAATGGCATGAAAACAGAATGGAATGGCATGACGTGTCGTGCCACGCCGCCGCGTGGAATGGAAGAGTCGGCAGTAATTCCTTTTTGCCGCATAAAGCGTTCGAGCGCCGACTGCTGCGCTGATAACACCTTCAGGTAGAGTCGTCTGCGTGCTGCACGTTCGGCTTACGGCGCTGAAGATTTAATTATGTCAAAGTGAAAGGTCAACACCGGCTTTGACGCTAGACGCGTTCTCTGTTGTTGTTCTTGATTATGCTGATAGTGACGTTGATGCTGGATGTTGCCGCCGTTGATGGGTGCGCTGGCTGCTGCGCTATTTGTATTCTTTGGCCGAGCAACGGTTTGATGTAATTAAAGTTTTTGGAGCATTCCAATTTGCCAGAAGGGTTCATTGTGCGTAGCTGCCGTAGCTGTGTCTCTGTGTGTGCGCTTACACCGTTTAGCGGATCGCTAATTAGCGCAAATGCGCTGCTTTTCATCGCGAAATAGCTCAAAGCTAATAGTTAATCCGTGCAATGCGTGTGAAGCAGGCATTGGTTTTTCCACTCTGAATGGACCCAGAAATCGAATACAGAAAATAAATTAACAAAAAGGTAAAAACGAAGAACGCACTCCAATTAGCAAATTTCGAAGCTTCATTGGTCGCTTGGTGTTGCCGCTGCTTTGTTCCATGTTCCATAGTGCATCAATACCGAAATGGCTATTTCGTTTGTCCGCCACCGATAACCTGACTGTCAATTTGCCCAGCACCTAAATTACAGTTATGGTACTTCGATCCGTGCACAATGGGTCGAAGGAAGAGATACGCGAATTTCACCTGCTTGCGACGCATGAAAGTGATTCAAGAGCGGAGGCGACAAGACAAATGAGTTTATTCGTTATCATTTATTACTAACCCTTTAAGCGCCAATGCGGGCGTGATGATTTCCGACACGAAAGTCAAAAGCGGAAGGTTCAACGCGATGCAAACGTTTAACACGTTTAACTACTACACTTTCTATGGAGAGATGCGAGTATTTTTCAGAAATAAAACTGCAACTGGACACAATTGTTCGAGTCTACGTTCTGGAGAGTGTTAAGTGGGCGACATCGCATTATGCAGCTTGACTGGTCATTTGCTTGTAAAGCAGCTCGGCAGAGGTCCTTTGGATATTTGCATACCATATCCGACCCGACAAGCACGCAAACACACACATATCCTCGGGTGAGGCTCGCCACACGTCAGGATTTATCGATGCATCCGTTCGACTGTTGCATAAGCATTCAGGCATAAATAACAGCAACTGCAACAACTACTCCAACGAGCATGGAAATTCATGCCCCGAGCCGGGCAAAATGCAAATGCGGCCGTTACCGTTGAGCGGCCATTGCATCGACAATTCACAATTTCCACAACAACCCCGAGCGCCGCTCCCGCGCCGCCCCAATGCATTTACTTTTAATGAATTTACAAGTGTTGGCAAGTGTGGCAGCCGAACAAAATGGCCAGTCGTAACGTGCCGGCCGCAACGACAACGCTGTGCCATGTGTGTTTGAAAACCATTTTCCGGCAACGGCACGCAACGCATGCGCGCACATCCTGCGACCATCGACACGTCTCCTCAGCGAGCACTTTGCTATCGAGCATTTGAGCATTTGGCGTTTTTTGGTGCCGGTGTTTTTTGGCACAACAATAAAACATGCGCTTGCCACCTTGGAAATGACATCGAAAATATTGTAGCCGCTGCAACAACGATTCTTGGGGAAAAATGTCAAAAGCGAATGCGAGAGAAACAGCCACACATAAAAGTCCACAGGCGTTGAAGCTGCATTTATCACAAGCACAAACTTAAGCAGTTCCTTAATCTGCTGCCGTCCCTGCGGCTGTCGGCTGCAGTGTAGCTGTGTGCAGTGTCCAGTGTCTCCAAAGCGCACCGTGATTTTTCACTCCCTCGACGCCCACTGCATCGCTTACAGCCACAGCGGCAGCCTTTCCAATCAACTGCAGCAAACGGCTTCACTTTTTCTGTCCTATTCATTTTATTATTTTGCAATTTGTGTTTTATTTTGCAGTCATTTCATTTTATTTCCTCTAGTTTAGGTTATTTATGCTGGCACGTGCTGCTGTGCGAGTCGTTCCGGACCATAGCTCCCACTGCAGTGGCCGTAGCCCAAATGGTTGTTGCTGCTGCAATAGGGTGACCATTATTCTTAAAAAAACGCCGAAAATATTTCGCGAAATGTTTGGAATAAACAGAATAATCTCAAATGAGAAGTTCCTGAAAATAATTGACAAAAACTGCGGATTTGGAAAATTATTAAATGTTTGAAAGCCGCGACCGTTGCGCAGAACAAAACGCACAATTCAGCCGAAGAACTGGTCACCCGGTGTGTACATCCCAGAGCGACTGTGAGATATTTTGTCACTTAGCGCTTCTCAGGCAGACCGCACGCCAGGTCCGAATGAACAAATATATAAATGAAATATAACTAAGCAGGCGATTTCAGGCCGCTGACAGGTTTGGGCCAGAGAAGAATGGTCAATTTGGTGCCACTGTGCGAGTATGTTTGTTTGCGTTGGGCGATTAAAGTTTCAAGAAGATGTTGGTGAGTGGGCCAGAAAGCAAATGAAGCCAAGAAATACTTCGGTCCTCGGAGCTCGTTTAAAGTATAACGCCATCACGAACACTTTGGTGTTTGCTCGGCACAAGCACCCATCATGCGGATGGTGATGAGGGTTGTAGCAGCAACAACAACGGCAGCAGCATAAATAAAATACCAAACAGCTGGCACTGCAACTGCAACTGCAGCGGCCGGAAGGCCAGGAGTGAGATGCAATGCGGCAGTTTGGATCTAGTTCGGAGCGTCACTGCACGCCATGCGCCAACACTTCAAAACTTTTATTGCTATCTCGTCTTTTGCATCTCTGCGTCATTACTGTTGCAAAGTGTTGGTGGCTTTCGATGGTGCTGCTGCAGTCATCTCTTATTGACTTCATTTAAGCTGTCCGCCCTCCCCTCATTTTCATTACATTTCATTAACCTAAAGTACCCAATTTGAAGTTGACGTCCCAACAACAATTTGTGTGACCTTTCGGCACAACTAGCGGGGTGAGAACGGATCGGGAGAGAGCACCCCAAATAATAACATGCCAACTCTTGAGCACTAAAAACGAACTGCTTGAGCTGCTTTCACTCTGCGTTGAACTTGGCACTCGCTTAGTCAAGAAATAATGAAATTTCATCAAGTGCAGCAGCGCAATGTCCCATCGAAACGGGACTGTGGTAAACGTGTCTCGTTAGGAACAAACGCGGCAACAGCGAATACAGCTCACAAGGCAGTGCAACACGCTGCGCCCCTTTATTGCATCTCCCTGCACAGCGCTTTGCGGCCAACCTCTTCGTTCTTCCTCTCAGCGACAGCTACGAAAAATGTGCTGGCGAGCAGTGCAGTAGCTGCAGTTGTTGTTATTCTTCTTGTGCGTTGGTGTTATTGCTAATGGCCGCCACACCATACATGACGTGATGTATGCGCCACGTTTAGTGCGTAATTTTTTTCACTTGACAAGTGCGTTGCTAATATGTGGCTAACGTGTTGCTAATAAGTGCCGCCGAAGACCCGAACTGTAGGTAATTTCACTCGCCGCACAGTTCATCTGTTGCCGTCGTTCGTTTGTTTAGGTTTTTTTCGAATGCCCTGAAAGCATTTTTTGTTAATTTTTGTTTGCAAGCAAACATTCGGAGGATGTCACTCTTTGCCGGCAAGTTATCATGCCAAATTAAGCGCCTTGCTCTGGGGAACTGCTTTTCCTTGAGGCAAATGCAAATACCTCTCAATGCTTCTTTTTCGGCAAACAATGCACTGCGGCATCCAAGTGTTCTGCCGGCGGCGAGTGGCAATTAGGTGTCAGTGGCATGTCAGCGCCATCAGCTCAAATGTGCTGTCGTTCCATTGTGCTTGCTGTTGCCCACATTGTCTGCCAGTCACATGCTGGGCTTCCCATTCTTCAGGTTCCCAAACTGTCCACTTGCGCCAGCAGGACCGGCTGGACTGAGCTCTGCGATGGGTGCGGAAATGCCAACGGCACAAACAAGCGCTTGCTGTTGTTTTTCTTTGTTGTCTGTCTGCACTGGCTGCAGTTGTTTTCGTATCGTTGTCGCATTTTTTCGGTATAGCCAAACAAAAACGGTAGCCAGGGTGAGACTTTAGTACACACTGGGCGCCAAACATTGCCTGCAGTTCCGCACGAGCGAGGTAAATTTGCCGTAGAGCAGCAATATACACTTTGTCGCCAACAGCTACGCCAACAACAAAGTAACTGCAAATAGTGCGAATCGCTGCCGTCAGTCTGGTAACAGTCAGAGGCACAATGCGCAGCACAAGTCTTCACTGTGAATGTGTGCGAAACACGAAAACGCTAAACCAACTTAAAGCAGATTATTTTCATTCATCGACCTTTCTTCCTGAAGGACGTGCGAAATTAAATGAAACCCTTGGCTGCAGTTGGAGCGAGTCGTTCGCAAGCTGGGCATCGAAATTAAACCCAGAACTAAAGTGTTTCGTTGTCATAAGGACATCAATAAATGTTCCCATTGTATTGATGATTGGCAACAAATTAAGGGAATCTATTAGTGGAACTTCAGGGAAAAGTTATGATATTAGCTTCCTAAACTAATTTTGCCCGCAGCCAAAAAGGACGGCAAAGTTTTTTTTTCGCTTACGTCCTCTCGTACCGTTTGTCACAGCAGCTGTGGCACACTGAATTCAAACGATAACATTAGATATTTCTGTCCGCGATTTATTTTCTGTGTGCCAGCAGCAACGCTTATGCGTCATCAGGATAAGTGCACACATTTGCCATACGGCGCCGACGACATGCGACCCCAAAGGTTGCGACACTATTTGAGCGCTGCCTTTCGGTCCTGTCGTGTCGCATTGCGCCGCAAAGCGAAACTGCCTCTTAGTTGTTATTTTTATTACAATTTTATTACATTTCTTTTTTCCCAATTTGATGTTGTTATTTTTGTTGCAGTTGTTTGTGTGAGCGCGCCAACAGCAAGCAAACGTGGCGCCAGGATGCGCACGACACGCTTTTTGCATGCTTTCGCAGGCTCCGCGTCGCGCTTTGCTACTACGTCAACTGCTGTCGTGTTTGTATATATGTGTGTTGTGTGGCGCACGGAATGTGCCATCGCTGCTGCTGTGTGGCACTTCCTCGCTGCAATTCACCTGCTGGCAGCAGCGGTTGAAGGTTGAGGTGTGGCCGCGTGAGTTCAAGCTGCTTCACCGACTGTATATGTAAACCAGCAATGTGTCTTCGCAGCGCAGCAGCCGTTTGCCCTCTCACCAACAGTCGCATGAGACACAATTTGGTTTATCTGACGACGTTGCCGCTGCAATGTTGCTGTTGTTGTCGCTGGCGCGCTTTATTGAATTTCGCTTTGGCCTGACAGCGATCAACAACAAAAATAACACCAAAAGCAGTGACACTGCACACGGCTGTGTGGCAGCATTATTCGCAAATTGTTCCTTTTCAGTTGCGTGGTGGCGCAGGGATGCACTGCGTGCGCCTGGATGTCGTAGTATGCGCGCCACCATGTCGACAATCAAATTAAATTGAATCAAATTAATAAATTCACAGTTGCTGCACCAATTAGATGCCGCCCATTTGGGGGCGGCTGGTTGTTGCATTTTTTGTTTGATCTTGTTGCTGTCATTTGTGGCTGCTGATGTTGTTGTTGTTCGTGTGTTGCTGGCATTAAATTAAAATCTTTCATGTAATTAAATATGGCACGCAGCCAGGCGCGTCCGGGCGCTTTTTACGGAACACATAAAAAAATCACCAGTGACCGGCGCAGGCGGCGCAAAACGGTGTTTGCTTCGACAAAGGCGCAGAGTACATGCGCAAATTTTATGTTCTCAACTGTTGTAATGGTAGACGTTGATGACTAAACAACCGTCAATAATATAGTCTCAAGAGCGTTAGATAAATTTAAATTGGGAAAGGATATTCCATTATTTTCTCAGCCCCCCAAGACCCCTTCTAATACGCAGAGCTGCTCTCAACATAATTAATACGAACGCAAATGGCCGTGTCCAGCACGTTCAGACCGAGCAGCCGGGCGTTGCAGCATATGCAACATATGCTGCGAACAGTTGCACACAGACAATTAATTGCGATTTGCATGCGGCCACCCCGAACGCAGCGCCACCGCCCACGTGCAAATCTGCCTTAATTTCGCTTAATTTAATTTAATTATGTTGCACATTTAAAATTTATAAGCCGCCACAACGCACAGCTCACGCGCTATTCAGTTGTAAATAATTGCGGCATTCACGGGCGGGTGCGAGTGTATGTGTTTGCACGTTTGCGGCTCATTTGTGTGGAATTAGTCGCGTGCAGCTTAGTTGATTGCTCTCCTGCGATACCACTTACTTTTAGTGAAAATTATATCATGGACTTCGATTCAGATGCATCCCACTCTTGGTTCAGAACATTTTGATCAGTCGCCGAATTCATGCATTCCAGCAGACAGACGGTCTCATTGAACGCAATAGGAGGAAATAACGAAAAAGCCAGCTCCATTGGCTAAAATTATCAGCCGCTTTAAATAAACAATGCCCTGGTAGCACAGCAGTCAACGCGAGTGACGGCAATCACAGCCGCAATTGCAGTGAGCTACGTGCGCCAAAAGCGTTTCAATTAAAATAATTAATCGCCAAACAATAAACAAAGCGGAAATACCTCGAGCGCTTTTGCTTGGCTCCATCTGATTTCAGCTTCATTTTCCTAAAGTTTACCAAAATAACTAAGAACAACAACACAATAATAGTAACAACATCGTTGCGTCAATGGTCAATGAAGTGATTGCCGACTAAGGGCGGCAGCAACTAGTCGAAGCGGACATTTGACGCAAGGAATTTATGCGTTTGTTTATTCATTGAACTTTGTGTAATTTGCTGCTGCCAGTTGCTTATCAGGCAAGTTATTTGCTTGGCTATTTAATTGAAATTGATAGATAGTTAAATATGCGGACAGTAATTCCTTACGGCAGCAGCAAGCAGCAGTGATTAAAAAACCGCTCTTCAACGTAGGAATATACGGGCCAGATATGAGAGAAAGAGATGGCATGAATACATTTGTATGCATGTCTACATATATACACATACAATTATACAAGACTAGCTGACCCGGCAAACTTCGTCTCGCCCAAACGGTCCGTTTGTGTGTGATGCCGTAACTCACATACAGTCACTTTCTTGTATATATATATAGATTTAAGTTATATGGGCGGTTCCAAGCCCTCTTGTTCAATACCCGCACCATCCCGTCTTTCGGAAGGGAAAATGGTAGGTTCGTACTTAGTTTCATTGCTGTGCCACTCAAAGTTCAGCAAAATATTTGGGTCACAAACAATGCGCCACGCCCCTTGTCTGACGCCCATCAAATCTTATCATTAGAATGACTCATGTATGAGACGACAGGGTACTAAATTTTAGTGTTGTATGACTTATAATTCCGAAATTATTCCATATTAAAAATTTGAGTTGCATGAGTGGTGCGCCGCCCCGTTGTCCAAAATCCACCCTATTCACCCTGCCAAAGGACACGACTAAATAATAAGTTTATACCGAGTGTCATTCATGTGAATGCTATAGTTCAAAAGCTACACCGGAATTTAAAAAGTGCCACGCCCCTTTCCAAAACCCATTAAATTTTATTTGTGGAAAGACACGTTTACGCCATGACACTGTTCCAAATTTCAATGCTGAGCGACTTATAATTCCGAAGATATTCCATATCAAAAAGTTGTGTTGTATGGGCGGTGCCACGCCTCCTTGTCCAAAATACACCCTATTCACCCTGCCAAAGGACACGACTAAATAATAAGTTTATACCGAGTGTCATTCATGTGAATGCTATAGTTCAAAAGCTACACCGGAATTTAAAAAGTGCCACGCCCCTTTCCAAAACCCATTAAATTTTATTTGTGGAAAGACACGTTTACGCCATGACACTGTTCCAAATTTCAATGCTGAGCGACTTATAATTCCGAAGATATTCCATATCAAAAAGTTGGGTTGTATGGGCGGTGCCACGCCTCCTTGTCCAAAATACACCCTATTCCCCATGCCGAAGGACATGACCAAATCGTTACTTTGTACCAAGTGTCGTTGATGTGAATGCTATAGTTCAAAAGTAACACCGGAATTTAAAAAGTTCCACGCCCCTTGTCCAACGCCCATTAAATTTTACCAGTCGAATGACATGCTTACATAATGACACTGTTCCAAATTTCAATACTGAGCGACCTATAATTCTGAAGATATTTCTAATCAACAATTTGGGTTGTATGGACGGTGCCACGCCCCCTTGTCTAAAATAAACCCTATTCTCCCTGCCGAAGGACACGACTAAATAATAAGTTTATACCGAGTGTCATTGATGTGAATGCTATAGTTCAAAAGCTACACCGGAATTTAAAAAGTGCCACGCCCCTTTCCAAAGCCCATTAAATTTTATTTCTGGAAAGACACGTTTACGCCATGACACTGTTCCAAATTTCAATGCTATACGACTTATGATTCCGAAGATATTCCGTATTAAAAAGTTGACTTGTATGGGCGGTACCACGCCCCCTTGTCAAAAACCCACCTTATTCTCCCTGTCGAAGGACACGACCAAATCGTTAGTTTGTACCGAGTTTCACTGATGTGAACGCTATAGTTCGAAAGTTACACCGGAATTTAAAAAGTGCCACGCCCCTTTCCAAAGCCCATTAAATTTTATTTCTGGAAAGACACGTTTACGCCATGACACTGTACCAAATTTCAATGCTATACGACTTATAATTCCGAAGATATTCCGTATTAAAAAGTTGGCTTGTATGGGCGGCGCCACGCCCCCTTGTCAAAAACCCACCCTATTCTCCCTGTCGAAGGACACGACCAAATCGTTAGTTTGTACCGAGTTTCACTGATGTGAACGCTATAGTTCGAAAGTTACACCGGAATTTAAAACGTGCCACGCCCCTTGTCCAACGCCCATTAAATTTTACCAGTCGAATGACATGCTTACATAATGACAATGTTCCAAATTTCAATACTGAGCGACCTATAATTCTGAAGATATTTCTAATCAACAATTTGGGTTGTATGGACGGTGCCACGCCCCCTTGTCTAAAATAAACCCTATTCTCCCTGCCGAAGGACACGACTAAATAATAAGTTTATACCGAGTGTCATTGATGTGAATGCTATAGTTCAAAAGCTACACCGGAATTTAAAAAGTGCCACGCCCCTTTCCAAAGCCCATTAAATTTTATTTCTGGAAAGACACGTTTACGCCATGACACTGTTCCAAATTTCAATGCTATACGACTTATGATTCCGAAGATATTCCGTATTAAAAAGTTGACTTGTATGGGCGGTGCCACGCCCCCTTGTCAAAAACCCACTTTATTCTCCCTGTCGAAGGACACGACCAAATCGTTAGTTTGTACCGAGTTTCACTGATGTGAACGCTATAGTTCGAAAGTTAAACCGGAATTTAAAAAGTGCCACGCCCCTTTCCAAAGCCCATTAAATTTTATTTCTGGAAAGACACGTTTACGCCATGACACTGTACCAAATTTCAATGCTATACGACTTATAATTCCGAAGATATTCCGTATTAAAAAGTTGGCTTGTATGGGCGGCGCCACGCCCCCTTGTCAAAAACCCACCCTATTCTCCCTGTCGAAGGACACGACCAAATCGTTAGTTTGTACCGAGTTTCACTGATGTGAACGCTATAGTTCGAAAGTTACACCGGAATTTAAAACGTGCCACGCCCCTTGTCCAACGCCCATTAAATTTTACCAGTCGAATGACATGCTTACATAATGACAATGTTCCAAATTTCAATACTGAGCGACCTATAATTCTGAAGATATTTCTAATCAACAATTTGGGTTGTATGGACGGTGCCACGCCCCCTTGTCTGAAATAAACCCTATTCCCCCTGCCGAAGGACACGACTAAATAATAAGTTTATACCGAGTGTCATTGATGTGAATGCTATAGTTCAAAAGCTACACCGGAATTTAAAAAGTGCCACGTTCCTTTCCAAAGCCCATTAAATTTTATTTCTGGAAAGACACGTTTACGCCATGACACTGTTCCAAATTTCAATGCTGAGCGACTTATAATTCCGAAGATATTCCATATCAAAAAGTTGTGTTGTATGGGCGGTGCCACGCCTCCTTGTCCAAAATAAACCCTATTCCCCCTGCCGAAGGGCACGACTAAATAATAAGTTTATACCGAGTGTCATTGATGTGAATGCTATAGTTCAAAAGCTACACCGGAATTTAAAAAGTGCCACGCCCCTTTCCAAAGCCCATTAAATTTTATTTCTGGAAAGACACGTTTACGCCATGACACTGTACCAAATTTCAATGCTATACGACTTATAATTCCGAAGATATTCCGTATTAAAAAGTTGGCTTGTATGGGCGGCGCCACGCCCCCTTGTCAAAAACCCACCCTATTCTCCCTGTCGAAGGACACGACCAAATCGTTAGTTTGTACCGAGTTTCACTGATGTGAACGCTATAGTTCGAAAGTTACACCGGAATTTAAAAAGTGCCACGCCCCTTGTCCAACGCCCATTAAATTTTACCGGTCGAACAACATGTTTACGCCATGACACTGTACCAAATTTCAATGCTATACGACTTATAATTCTGAAGATATTCAATATTAAAGAATTGAGTTGTATGGGCGGTGCCACGCCCCCTTGAATAATGCCACGCCCCCTATGCTAAGAACCTTCCACACGGTGCCCGTAAACACACACGTAATATTTTATTAAAATAGGTCTGGTGGTTTGGGAGTCTATAGAACACATACGAAATTTATTTGATTTTTATATATTACAAGATTGTATACAAGTATACACATATGCAAATAATATAATATAAATAATGTAACATATACTAGAAATAACTGGCACTACAGCCTAATGACGAGGCTAAGGCCCAACTTATAGGGATATACATAAATTGTGGAGAACAAAAACTATTTGCAAAACTTTTCATTGGCAGCATTCGAACTTTCTCTTCACAACCTATTCGATACGTACATAATGATTTTTCTTTAAGAAGTTGAGTTTTCCTTGACCTCTGTCCTAATGCTAATTCTTACATAGGCATCGGGCAGAAAAATCGAAAGTGGGTGCACAAAAGGAGGCAGGGAATAAATAAGCTAACTAAATCTGACGCAAAAACTTGGACTTGTATTTTTCATCTTTATTTTTATTGGGCAAAATAATCATCGTTTCGGATTTTGCACAGTGTAGTTATCTCAAGTTGCCAGACTAGTTTTCAACTTAAGAACCAATGAACTCGAAAGCGAATGCGGGTGGCTAGCGTCAATGAGGCGCTGAAACTCTCGCACCGTGAGCTCCAAAGCCGCAATCAGCACTGTCAACAATTTAAGACACAAAATAACTCGCACAGGGTGTGGTTTTAACGGTGCTGACGATGCTCAAGTAGCAAAAATCTTCCACTAGGACGCCAGAAGCCCCAACTCAACAGTCTCTTTTTCCCCTCACTGGGACTCAGTGGTTAAGCCGAGGCTAACTTGCACAACTACAACTACAATGACAATGCAATAAATTAGCCCAACAACAATCAAACGAACTAATAGACAAATGGGCAAATATACAAAACAGACAAGAGGCAAATGAACGAATGGACAAGCAAATATTATGCGGCACTGCGAGCGCTGTTTCAAATGCCGCAAATTCGCCAAATATCACGTTTGCCAATCTCTTTTCCAATTTCGGTGACATTAACGCAAATTTCGGCGCCAGCACCCCCATACGGCACGCGGGCGCATGTAAGCGGCGGACGAAACCGAAACCAAAAACAATAAAAACAGAAACCGAAACAAACCGAATGGAGCCAAGCCGAACCAAACCGAAAATGACAAAAACACATCAAAATATAAATTACCATTACCAATAAACCAAAGCACAGCAAGCCAACCAACTACAACGGCAACAACAACAACACCATTACCAACGGACTAATGTCGACCACCAATAGCAACAACTACAGCCATAACAATAACACAGTGAACTCGGCATAAAGCCAGCGAGAACATCAACAAAATACCAGCAAAAACAACAACAACAACAACAACGACGAACAACTTTAACGGCAATAACAAAAATACTTGCTAAATCTACTCGAAGTGGTTTTTTGTGGACCACTCTGCACAATAACAACAGCAGCAGCAACAACAACAATCGCCACAACAGCCACCACACAAACCGGTTACACGAAATTCCAACCGAAAGTCGTTCGTGGGGCAAGTGAAGTGTGCTTGTGTGCTGGCCGATGCTCGTGGTGGAAGTGGGAGCAGCAGTGCAGGGCCGCCGCCGTGCTGTTGTTGT
The DNA here is from genome assembly GCA_963971225.1 of Melieria omissa. Lineage (NCBI taxonomy): Eukaryota > Metazoa > Arthropoda > Insecta > Diptera > Ulidiidae > Melieria > Melieria omissa. Next base: position 57,044,326 of record OZ020267.1, on the reverse strand, counting down.
TCATGCCGATAGTGTTGGCGATGACGATGGCAGTGCTGGTGGCGAAGGTGACGACAATGGTGGCAGCTGCGCGAATATGTATAGAGCACATGGAAATATCAAAGCACATCTCATGGCCGGATCAGGGGGCCGAGGGCCGATGCAAGCATCATGAAGCTGCAATACTATCTACAGCGCACGTTGTTCAAGTTGTACACAGTTCAATCGGGTGTTAGGGTGTGTGAGTATGCGGGTTCGAATGCCAAATCAATAAATTCGCGAATGTGCGCGCCATCTGAATGACAGCGATGGCGGAAGCAAAAAATAAAATAAGTACCCTAACATCAGAGTTAAAAGTTATGGCTACCGAGTTGTGCTGGCATTGCGGCCATCCTTATTCCGACAGTCGCTTAGACGCACCGTTTCTCTCGCCGAGATACTTTCTTGCTGAAAGATGTAGTAAGCAGGGACGCAGGGACGGGTGTCGGTGGCTGTGAGCACTCGCGCGCATCTACCAGATGCAGGACTACCATCTTAGGTGTTTAACTGGTTTCAACTTCCTAAGTAACTATCAGGAAAAAATGTGTTAGTCATTCAATCCACGTTTCAGATGTTCAAACGTACTGCTTTCAGCAAACGAAGGCATTCATCTTCGAGCAACGACAGCGCCCGTACGTACGTATGCAGATATCAAATGTCTCCTACTTTAATTTTGACTAGATCGCAATAATAAAATTCAAATATGTTATGCTGCAACGCTATTGACCACAAATTTTAACTCCAGTAGATTTAGTCGACTTTGCGCGCAACGTAAACAGGAAGTATCAAATCCGAATAACGAGCCTAGCTGATTGTTTTTCCTCTATGTATGCCGTGCTGCAACACCGGCCACCACCATAACATCTGTAGCCGATGGATGTGCTGAAAAACCGGACAAGTTGCTACCGACGCGGAAGCAAGCGCACGTTGTCGCTGTTTTTGTCATTGGCGTAATGTATGGGAATGTCGGTTGCGTTGGTGAGCGCCTGAGCGTAAGTGGTTTGGTGAGTGGTGAGTGGCGAGCGCGTCCAAAAGGTTGCACAGCCAAATCACCACGCGTGTGCGCATTTAGATGGCCGCAACAATGCAACAACAGCAGCACCGTGCGGCAACTGCTGCGAGGCAATGCCGCGACATTATTGCATTATGTAACCGCAAGCAGTGGTAGTGAGCGTGCGGTAGCAAGTGGCGCGACCACAACGCTACAATAGCCGCGCGCACATCGCGCCGCACGAAGATTGGCCCGAAACCGCAACTTACATAGAAATTTGGGAGCGGTGGGAGGTGCGGCGATGCTTGGAGCGACTTGACGAAAAGCAGCGGCCGCCAAAAGCGAAAATGGTAATTGAATTTTAAAGACGCCAGAATAAGGTCACAGCGGAGAGCGAACTCATTTCAGTCGCATTTTGAGACACATCAGCACACACACACCGACAGCTGACGGCAGCGTTGCATTCAAAAGAGAAACCGCACAGCATGCGAATTGTTTGACTTGCTTGAGCAACCGCTACTAGGCAGCAAAACCCACCAATCACTTAACACACAGCCACTTAGCCAAATCTTGGGCGATTTTGCGCTCGAAAATCAATAAAGCAAACACAACAAATGCGATGATTCATGGAAGACAGTCGTTGGAAGTTGCGTCGGTTTCAGTTTGCCTTGAGCATTTTGGCTGATATGGGGATTTCGAACATTGAACAGTTGAGATACGAATGAATGAATGATGATCCGAGAAATTCCTCACAACAACAGCACAGAATGCACAAATATTTACTTAACGTTGTCTTTTCAGATCATGTTTCGTCAAAAAGTTGCAATTTTAATAAATTTTAATAATTCCAGTGAACAGTTATGTAATGTGGCCTACAAAAACGACACCATTTACCAAGCTACCAGTAATTTATCTCGTTCTAACGGTAATTGGGGTGTAAAGTGCTTTTATCCTACTTCGTCCGCCTAATTAAGGCTTTTAAACCCTTTCGGGCCATTTCAAAGTGAAATGGCTAAAGTTTCACTGGCAGGCAATGGCGTGGTGTCACTTTGTCTGTTAACACGCAAATAACCCACGCATAAATTTATCATCGCTACTTATCGACGAGGCATTGCCTGCCGACAAGGAGGCTGGAAAAAAGCCCTCACATTAAAAAATGCACAAAAAATTTACAAGAAAACTTTTGCACAAGTGACGTTAGCAACAACAGCAATGACGACACCGAAGTTACTTAACGACTGTTGCTCCTTCTTTTTGCCATTACATTATGGACGAAGGCAGTTGGAAATGAGCAAAGCAACTCGGCATAAAAGTCGCTAACACAGTAAGCGAAAAAGTTGACCGGCATAATAAGCCCCGCATTAGGATACCATTGCGAAAACTCTCGAGGCACAACCGTTTTCTTAGCTCCAGCACTTGAGAAATTTTAAATTGGAAAATCAATGAATTGAGGAAAATTTTAAGGCGTAAAAGGTATTGCGGAAATTAAAATTTATCTTACTTTCGGTTGCTATTTTTTGCAGCTATCATTTAAAACAAAATCTGGGAAAGCTGGAATTCTAGCAATGACAACGTTGCTGCAGTTAATACTGTTGGGAATTAAAACTTGGTTTTTATGTTTTTTGCTTTACTTATTCTCCGTTATTCACCGCCTGTTGCACAACTTGTTAGCCAACGAGTGTAGCGGTCTGGTCGCGGCGTGCACGCGAAAGAGAAAAAAGCTCCGAGTTCCTGTAGAACGAGTTTCGAAGTGTTGCTTTGAGTAATCACACCGTAATCTTCAAGGTCCCCCCACGGGTAGTAGCCAGCCATGGCGTGCAGCGGTGATGAAAAGCCATTTCGCAGCGCAACTTTGGAACGCCGTGAAATTTCGTAAGGCCAGCACAGATTCGAAACCATCACCCTCGGTAATCATAACGACGTGTCGCCGCGTTGTGTGGCGTTGCTGCCAAGTTGGCAAAGTTTCCCGACAATCTGCGAATGTCCATAATTGGTGAAAGCAATCTTCGCCAAAGGACCTTTCCAAAGTCGTTGACAGGCCAACGATGCTTCATGGCTGCATTATGAATAGCTGCGCGCGTACACGATGTGACAGTCCCATTGTGCCAACGCCAGTCGCCTCGTTTTGTCGTATAGTCATGACGTGTCGTCGTCGTATAGTACAGGGTTTTCCAACAAGAGGTGTTATTTTGGTATTCAAAGAAAAATGCCATTTTTTGACATAAATGATCGGATGCTTATTTCATAATAAAGAGGAAGGTATGCCGTTAATAATGAAAAACATCATCAGCCAAATGGCCACCACGACCACGCTTACAGGACCATATCCTTTTCATGAAATTTTCCATAACCAAATCGCAAAGTGGCTGCCCTATCTCCTCGATAGCCTCACGACTTCTATCTTTGAGGTCTTGAATCGAAGCTGGGCTGTTGGCGTACACCTTATCTTTTACGTGGCCCCAAAGGAAGAAGTCGCAAGGTGTTAAATCACAAGATCTCGGTGGCCAATTGTGATCACCTCTTCCAGAGATAACACGGTCCGGAAACTTTTCCCGTAAAAGAGCAATGGTTTCGTTGCTTGTGTGGCACGTAGCGCCGTCTTGTTGAAAGTAAACGTTGTCCAGATCAATACCATCCAACTCTGACCATAAAAAATCATTAATCATCTCTCGATAGCGCAATCCATTCACCGTAACTGTTGATCCAACCTCATTTTCGAAAAAGTAAGGTCCAATGACCCCGCCGGACCATAAACCGCACCAAACAGTCACACGTTGAGGATGGAGAGGCTTCTCAACAATAACTCTTGGGTTTTCCGAGCCCCAGATGCGACAATTTTGCTTGTTGACGTAGCCACCGAGGTGGAAATGGGCCTCATCAGTCAAGATGATTTTTCGATGGAATTCCGGATCATTTTCATGCATTTCAAGAACCCAATCAGCAAAGCAATCACGACGTTGTTGATGATCGGCTTGAGTTCTTGCGTTAACTGAACTTTATAAGCCTTAAGACCCAAGTCTTTATTCAAAATACGGTGTAATGACGTTTTTGGAATGCCCAATTCCAAAGAACGACGAGGAATCGACAAACCTGGGTTTTCTTCAACACTTTGGGCTACAGCAGCAATATTCTCAGTTGTTCTTGAGCGACGTGCACGGGTTTTATTCTTCACATCACTAACTTGTCCCAACAGCTCGCATTTTTCCACCAATTTCTGTATTGCGGTCCGACAAGGTGCTCCACGACGACCCAAAAATGCTTTAGTTTTGCGAACTGTGACTGCAAGATTTTCACCATTTTTGTAGTGAATTTTAATAATTTCAATGCGTTGTTGAAGCGTGTATCGTTCCATTTTTAGTAATGGCGTAGTTTCTACTTGTCAAATGTCAAAGAATAAAAGCTTCAAAAGTGACAGCTACCGAAATACCGGGTGATTCAAAATAACACCTCTTGTTGGAAAACCCTATATATCTACGACGGGGGTATGTAAGCAGCTGCAAGCGCGAAAAGTTTCGTATAAATCCTCCACAAACGTCCTTATGAACCAGCTACCAGAGAATTTTGCGCAGCGGAAAACATTGCTTTCTGCACACCAACTGCCAACATTTTAGAACTTTTCACACGTTTACTTTTGGCCTTGACCACGTCGTGTCCAACGGCTTTCGGCTGTAACGCGCTGAAACCCGAGTAACAGCACTTTGGCGCTGAGAACGCAAATTGTCGCTGCCACTGCTACCGTCGGTTTGGCTAAAGAATTTTGGCTTTGACTTAACTCCCTCCCTCCCGCCCCTTACGTGCCGCTTTGGTAATATTTTCCCCAGCAATGCAAAGAATGACAACAAAAGCAGCACATTGGACGCCACATTATTGCGGCCGGCATGGCCGAAACTGCTAAGTGAAATTAGTGGCATTTTAGCGTTTTTGTTTCGGCGAAGAGAGCTCTTATGATTTCACCACTTCTTTCTCCACTCATCACAAACACCATCGGCCACACAGTCTGCGGCTTCGTGGTGCGTTCCTTTCTGCTCCTGAATCAATCGCTTCTGCCTCTTCGTCGTTGCTCTGTAATTAATTTCATATTGAAAACGCTGTTTTCGGCAGCTCGCTCACACCTTTTTCAATGTTCGCTTCACTGTCTTTGTATGTATTTTGTGCTGCATTTTACTGCGCCGCACGCCGGGGGGGGAGGGGGTGGAATATGACGCTGTGGCCAACTTCATGGTTCATTGTGAAAATAACAACACAAACATTTTGATTTCTATGATTAAATTCTATAGGCTTGATTACACGTAACGAGTAGAGCGACGAGACATCAACTCTAACGAGTACTCGTTTCGTCTAAACGGTAAGGCGAGTTCTTGATTGAGTCAGTGACCGATGAAAGTGGCGAGAGAGTCACTAGAATCACATTTTGTTTGCTAGGCCGAGTGACCACTACTTTACTGTTATATTTGGCTCGCTCGTAACATGCGGAATGCGTCACACACCACTTTTCGTTCGGTTGAGTTTAATTGCGCGAGTTGCTGAGTTCATTTTATGCATTGTAAAACCGAACTGACTCGCCACGTGTCAAAATACGTTTGAACAACTCGTCGCTTTTGCTCGCTATCCCAATTCTTTCGGCCTAGTACCATTTTTATGTCTCGTCACTCGACTCGTTACGTGTAATCAAGCCTTATGATCATATAAGTGGAACCTATCCGAACATTCGGATAGGTACGAGTATGTTGGCAGCCGAGAGCTCATCCTTTGCGAAAGGATTTTAACATAAATACTGCCAAGTCATTAATTGCTTTCCTACAATTCAATTTTAGAGTAATTTCCTGGTGCCTCGCTACTTTCGTTGAACTAAAATTTTCTGCATAGGGTGATGTCAAAGTCGGCATTTACTTTTTAATTACATTTTTTTTGGCGGCGATCTGCGGTGAATTTACTGTCCCGCAAAACCCAAATCTTTTTAAAACAATTTTCAAACTCTAAGTACATAAATTCCCAATTAGATTCCTTCGTTCTGTGTGCGTCCGCCCATCTGTTTGATAGGGCCAACGTCAGCGGGGCGGATTACGGTGTGCTGCGTAGTAAAGTGCAGCGCAGCGCCGTGCCCCGGACAAAGTGAACTCAGAAGCTCTAGTGGTGGCAGCGGTTCGCAGCACAAACAACAGATTGTGCCAAAGATTGCTGGTCGAGGCGACGCGGCGGCGTGGCGTGCGGATGTGCACAATGGAGCATGCACCGCATAACTTTCAGTTTGGAACTTCTTGGCGCTGTTCTGACTGCACTTGTTGTGGTTGCTGTTCCAGTGTTTGTGTGTTTACGTTTTGGTCTTGGCAAGTTCACTGAAAGGTTGTGGCAAAAGACTAAAGTGCTGTCGGTGCACTAGCGGCAAATGCAGCGGTAGCGGCGACAGCTAAAATACCGTAAATACCATAAAGTCAGTCGGCAACTCAATGTGCTCAGCTGTCCGTCCAAGTAGTTCATAAACAACTTTGCCGCGTTCTCATGTGCGGCCGTCAGTGTACGAAAGTTCTACTTTAGCACGTAAAGCAGCGGCGTGCAGTGGCGCAAAGACGTCGCCGCACGAGGCGGATTCGAGGAAGTAGGGGAGAACCACCTGAAAAAAACTAATAGTTTTCAGAGGGCATTGTGCGGAGAAATTGCTCAGAAACACTATGCGGTCGATTCTGTACTTAATGACTTTTAGCGGCCAAGTAAGGTGCAGAAAAACGCAAGATTTCTACTGAACTATGCGCTGCTTGCTCCGATATTGCAACCTGGTTACCAAATGATCGACTTTGCTTTTCTGCGCACAATTGTCTTGGTTCTCTTAATTGCTGGAGAACTAAAGATGTTTGTTACCTACAAACTAGCAAAGCGGGCTTACAACAACTGAACGCGGCTGAGGTTTCAAATGGGAATGAGGAAATTAGTACGCTCACCTTTACAGTTGCTGCTGCTGTGCTACATGTGTGCGGCAATTGTTTACCTTATATTAACGTGATATGTGCTTGCCGCATTGTTGCTGGTGCAGATTTGTTTACATAATTAAAAAGCAACTGAAGACGGCCGTCGGCCGTCAGAATCGCCGGCACAGCAGACAGAGCTGTTGAAAAGGTGTTTTCCATGCGACGGTATGCCGTCAATGCTAAACTGCTGCTGACACCACAGAAAACAGCACACGGCAGAAGAAGGGGCGCTGTGGCGGACGGCGCAGCTGAGAGCAACGTCAAAGTGTACAGCAGTTTGATAATTGCATACAATGAAACGGAAAACATGTGAATTGAAATTTCAATTAGTTAAATGCACTGACCAGCCGACCGGCTGGCCGACTGGCTATCACATCAGACTGGCTGCTATTGCATCAACAGCATCAACACTGCACTCACCCGCACCCGTCTCCGATTGACAACTCAGCCGCCCAACCACCCACAACAGCCGCAACGACACACACGCACACTGTAATTTGTGGCCGCATTCAATTTCAGTTTGACCGTTTCGTTCGCAATTTGTACACGTTTAATTAAATCGTTTGAAAAGGGCAAAAGGTTGCGCGAAGCGGCTTACAGCATTTGGCGGCAGCGGGGAGTAAAGCAGCCGACACATTTTTTTTTTAAATTCGATTTAGAATGTTGGAGTTTTAAGGCTTCAAAAAACTATGCTCACTTTAAGAACTTCCAAGCCAATGCAAAATCCAAGAAATTTGGTCAAGGGGGTCGAGCAGATTTAATCAAAATTCATTTTCCATATTTCGGCTGCGATGGAAAATCGGCAGAATTTAGTTGAAATTCTTGTTTCCACAAAATGCCCAAACGCTCATTTGAATATGCATAAAGAATTTCATTTTAAAAATTGTTGTATCCACAGTATATCTATGTAAATATGTATGTATTTACTTAGTTGTATCGAACCAATAAAATCAATTCAAATTTGAATTGTCGTCACATATGTAGTTGTGATGGCACAATAACAAATATGTAATTAAGCCCCAATTAGCGACACGACAACCGAAATTAATCGCTGATTAGCTCTGCACTGGGCTCCAGGGACAACACATTGTTTAAACGAAAAGAATCGCGTCAAGTTGCAGTTTTGCAAATAAGAGTAAAACAATTCTGGAAACCAGTTCGCAGCACTAAACAGCGTCGCTAGCCGCACCGACGCCGAAGTCGCCAACAACATCAACAACGGCGCAACGGAAGAAGTTGCCAAACTGCTTTCCACACAGTCAAATAACTAAACACAGCCTCACACCGATACTCCAAACACACACACACACATGTGGTCTTTCCCCTCGCATTCTTGTTCTTCTGTTTCTTTGTCTTCATCTTAGCTCACGAAAAATTTCTCGGCTGCTTTATCTCCTGCATTTGTTTCCACTGCAGCGACTCTGGCTGCTCAATTTGGGCATGGCGCTGCGACGCGCTTCCTCAAGTCGCACCAGCAGCAGCAGCAGCAGCGCTACTGACATCATTTTCATCACTCAATGCTTTTCCGCACAATTATTGTTGTGGTATTCCAATGACACTGGTTTTTATTGGATTCATGTTTGAAGTGAACTCTTTGCTTTTTATAACAATTTTATAACATGGGAGCTGCGTTTGGCGAGTTGCCTTAGCCAGAACTCAAGACATACCGATTCGTCTGTCCCCACTTTGCATTTGGCGCCAACAAACCGAGCAGCGCACTAACAAGCTCCGCTATTCACGTTCACAACACTACAAAACAACAAACAAATCGACAACACCGACACGACTCAGAGCAACAACTTGCTCCAACTTGGGGCTGCGTCAGCGAACTGCCGGAGCTGCCGTTGTACTGCTTGCGCAGAGGCTCAGTTCGCTGCCGGGCTGGCTGGAGCGACGTTTCATGGTTGCAAAGAACCGTAAATGTTATTGGAGAAAATTGTTACCGAATTGAGTTGAGTTCAAACCAAATCTGTCGGTGGGCTGAGAGTTCATTCATTAACTGTTTGAATTGCAATTAACGAGTGAACCGTCAAGCTGTGCAATCCGTTCAAATTTACATATTCGATCCAGGTAAAATACTCCTCCAAAGACCGTTGAAACTCGAATCTCTGCGATATAAACCAGCATGGCAATGCTACTTTTAATACATATTTCTCCGTTTGGATCCATACATTTGTTTGATGACTTTTTGCAAGGAATTGCTAATGTAGAAAACATGATAAATATTTAGTGACAAGCAATCAAGCAAGACCTTGTTTGCTCCCAACGTCAACTACAGAAATACAGGTTGGTGCTTACCTATTCTATTTTTACACCATTTATTTATTTAATTAGTTAACAAAGACCTATTAATTTATATTAATTGTTATGCTTTGTTTTTCAACTTGGTTACATTTGATGACTTATCCAAGCAATTCTGGTTAATAACATATTAACCAAGGGGCAACCGTGGTCTAGTCAACCCCAGCACTGTGGAAAAGATACTTTTTGGTCCATTGCCACTCTGCGCCTCTCAATGGTACTTTCCGTGCTCTCGCTTGTACCTGTTGCAGTTTGTTTGTTTACATTGGCTAGAGTTGCAGAGCTTACAAACGTTGAGTACACTTTTTGTGCGGATGTTATTCTATTTATGGAAAATTTATGATCTGTGTAATTAAATTCCTTTTTCAATGAATCTTTTCTTCTGCAATCAACTCAATGCAGTTTCATTAACGTAATCTAATTCAAATAGTTTAGATCCCTAGAGTCATTGTTGTTGCACGTTCTATTATTTAACAATTTCAAGTTTTTCATACGCCGAATACAACCCTGTTGGATACTGTAACCACGGTTGCCACTTGATCAAAAATTTTGCAAACAGGATTCTTTGGAAATAACCTAAATGTAACCAATTTCAAAAACAAAACAAAACAAAACACTCACTTGCAACTTTCTTTCATTCTTCGTCCAATAACCCAAGATGGAAGCAAACCGAGAAAACAAAACAAACGAATAAAAACAAACCATATACGCCACTTGTAATTGACGCTGGTGGTTGAATTGAAGAGGAAATATGTTTTGCTTGAATGTTTTTCCCTAAAAATTTATCATATTTTCTACATTAGGTTTCCCATGCAAAACGTCATCATACTGAAAATAAAGTGGCCAAGTAACCAAACGAGAAAAAATTAACCCATTTTGTTTAAAAGTAACCAACTGTGGCAACAGTGACGGTAGCCCTTCCAGGCATGGTTCCAGTGTTACTTTTTGTTTTGCCAGCTGTTCCTATACCGGAAAACTATCAAAGTAAATCCGCAATCAAATCAAAGAGTATACTTTGACCGCGTCCTTCATTGTTTTTTTGATTTTGTGTAGATTTTCGGCAAAAATGTCCTTTCATCTAAGCACGAAAGAGCGACTGTTGCTGCTGTTGGATGACATTGAATTGATTGCAAAGTAAGTGAGAACAGCAGCGAAAAACGTTTTCCCAAAAAAGTAAAAGCATTACATTTTCTAACTCTAACTACAGAGAACTTATCGAAAACACGGTGTCTCCGAAACACCAAAAGATCTCAACGCCCGAGCATACTGCATTGGTGGACCTGCTGGTGTCCAAAGATGAAGAGTTTCGCAAAATGCTGGAGCTGGCCAAGGAGCAGGCAAAAATTGAGCAGAAAATGGATGAGCTGCGCGCCAAGGTGGAGGTGCACGTAAGTGTCGTAAGGCAGGTGAGGAGAACGAAATTAACTATTGTATTCCATCTGTCATTGCGTAGGATCGCGAAATCCAGAAACTGCAAAAATCCCTTAAGGAGGCCGAGCTGATATTGTCAACTGCGATTTTCCAGGCTCGCCAAAAGTTGACAAGCATCAATCAGGCCAACAAGCGGCCGGTGTCCTCTGAGGAACTGATCAAGTATGCGCATCGCATAAGCTCGGCGAATGCGGTTAGCGCGCCGCTGACTTGGTGCATTGGCGACGTGCGACGGCCTTATCCCACGGACATTGAGATGCGCAACGGCTTCCTGGGCAAATCCGATCTGAATATTAACGGCGGTGGTGTGGCGCATCAAAACAGCATACCGGATGCGCAGCGCAGCTTGACTGAGGTGCCTAATGCGTTTCAAAATCAGTTCAACTGGAACAATTTGGGCGAACTACACATGTCCATGGGCTCGACTGGTAATTCGGTGGCGCTGGAGACGCGTTCACACAAGGAAGCCTCTCAGGACGACGTCGAAGTGATGTCCACTGACAGCTCAAGTTCCAGTTCGAGTGACTCGCAGTAGAAGCGCGTTTCATTTGGAATTTGGATGCAGGGGATGGAGTTGAAAGGGATAGAGGGGAAATTTGTATGCATAGAGATTATGTGTTAGACTTATTCGAGTTCGCGTACAAGTTGTTAGTAATAAACAAAAGCAGCGCTCTCTTCAGGGGTCAGGGAAAGAGTTTTGCAAACTTAATCTCAACTTTTTAATTTAAATAAGTTTTATTTCTAATAAAAAAGATAGTTTACAGTAATACACCAATTCAAGTAACGCGTAATTAATGACATACAATATAAACAACGTATTGAACTTATTGCCTAATGAACAGCAGTAACGCTGCACACACTGCCAAAACGACCACTTACTTAGACTTGGGCATAGGCATCAGCTCGAAGGCACCGCTGGTTCCTGATAAAACAAGATAAAACGTTGAAAATGGTCAAATCGAATTGTTTGTGCCGCACTCACCTGTGCGCTTGGAGACCCAGCAGCCTCCAGCACCTCTTGCAGTGCTGCCACTTTTGCCGCCTTTATTACCACCGCCAGCTCTGCCGCTTTGTGAGGAGCTCGCTCGCCAGCCATTGGCAGAAGCGCCACCTCTCCCCTTTCCTGTTGCACGCTTCGCTGGACTCGTCCTTTTCGAACCACCAGCTGACCGCTTGTACCGCTTTGCGGCGCCACCGCGCCACGCTCGCTTCCGTTTTGCACCAGCAGCATTGCCCTGTGATGCAGCTTCTTCCGCTCCCCACGCAAAGTCGTCGTCATTGTCATGTTCCATTGAAGACGTTTTCCTGGTGGCACTCGTCTTTTGCACTTTCGCTGTGCTGGCCGATGCTGCGCCTTGTGATTGCTCAATTTCCTCCAAGTCCATTAGTACGCACAGTTTTTCGGCCGCGTAGTTGCGCGTGATTTCCAGCAGCTTTTCGCCGTACTTCTCGAAATTGGCTTTCGTAACGTGCGCAATGGATAGCATGTCCGTCTCAGTTTCCGGCAGCGCCTCAGCCATCGCTTTCAACGCTTGAATGTTCATGATGCTGGCCATGGTAACGTTGCGCACTGCTGCAATTGTGCGGCACAGATCCAGTAGATCGGCATAGCAACGCTCGCTGATTTCCTGCAGCTGTGGCGCAGCGCGTCTGATCATGGGCGAAGCGCTGCTGGTATTTAAACCGGCAACAGCCTGCTTTTCAGCTCTCTTGCGAGCAACCGCGAAGGGCATTGGCGGATGCTCCTCCATGAGCGTCCTTATGCGCGGCCCCAAGCAAATATAGGCCTGTGGAATTTCATTGGAGAAAATTAGTTTCTCGCGCAGATATTCCTCAATGACCATTTTGCGCATCAATCGCTGCACATCCGTCTTGTCCCAGTCGCTCAATGCGCCATGGTGGGGCGTCTTGTTGTGGCCGTTATCTACAATCTTCTTTATCATGGAGCCCTTAAGCACGTCGGCTGAAACGGGAGCAGCTTTAAATTCCTGCACAATATGACAAAAAAGCACAATTACCGATGTGTAGTAGCGTAAAGCGGTTGCGATCGCCGCACAGATCCTTGACAGCATGCGCCACCTTTTGGCTTTGCTTCACCACGTCCAGTTGCTAAAAAGGTGTCGACAAACTTAGTTTAAACAATACAAGCAAAAACCTCTTCGGCTTCATTGATCACCAAAAGATTCCATAAATGAAGCATCCACAAACCTTGTAATTCATTCGCTGCAGACAGTTGTCGCAGGCTGTTTTTGGTTGCTCCAGGCACTGTTCGCTGGTGAAGGATTCCCCGAAGTAGTCCAGTTGCTGTGCGCGCCGACAGTCGGTGACGTTTTCGCAGTAGCTCACAATGCGGTGCAAATTGTCAGTGTGTATTTTCTTTACCTCAATGCTGACGTTGTGGTCCACTGAAACGTGCAAAACATAGTGAGTACGAGAGCACCGGCAATTTGTCCAATGGCTTGGAGTACTCACGGTCCATCAACTTTTTCATGCGCAGCATGTCGGAGTAGTGGTAGTAAAGCACGCATTCGGCGAGATCGCCATCGCGCCCAGCGCGTCCCGCTTCTTGGTAATAGCCCTCTATGGACTTTGGCAGCGAGTAGTGCAGCACAAAGCGCACGTCCGGCTTGTCGATGCCCATGCCGAACGCCACAGTGGCACAAATGATGCGCACCTTGTTAGCCAACCAGTCTTTCTGTCGCGTCTCACGCTCATTGTCTTGCAGACCCGCGTGGTAGGCAGCGGCCCGAAAGCCCATCGCACACAGGCTCCGCGCCACTTGCTCGCACTCTTTCCGAGACAAACAGTATACAATGCCGCTCCAGGCAACGGGGCGAGCGCGGATGAATACCTCAATGTCGGCCAAGGCTTTTGAACCATTCTTCGGCAGGACGGAGAATTTTAGGTTGCAGCGGTTGAAGCTGCTTAGGAACCACTTACATTGCGTTAGGTTAAGCTGACGCAAAATATCCAGACGTACGCGTGGTGTGGCGGTGGCAGTTAGCGCCATTGTGGGCACTTGAGGAAAACGTCTACGCAGAATCCCGAGGCGTTTGTAATCGGGACGGAAATCGTGGCCCCACTGAGAGACACAGTGCGCCTCGTCAATAATGAAGCGGCTGATGTACTTTCCTGCGTACAGCTCATCGAGCAGATCCTGCATGGTGAATGATTTTGTAGTTGTTCTTAGTCCGAAGATTTCGCATCATTTGTTGTCTGTACCTCACCTGGAACTGCGGCGAGTTGGAGATCTTTTCCGGCGTCACGTAGAGTATTTTGATGCGTGGTGGTTTCATACGTAAATCACAGTAAATGCCACGCACTTCTTGCAACGGCTGGTTGCCGGACACGTTCTTGGCGCAAATCTGCGGAGATGAAAAAGTAATATAAAAGCCAAAAGCTTCATTTCAAAGTTATACGCCAGCACTTACATCCAGTGACTCCAGCTTGTTAACTTGGTCCAGTATCAGCGACTTGAGTGGGCTGATGACAATCGTCACGCCCTCTGTCAGTATAGCGGGCAGTTGATAGCACAGCGATTTTCCGCCGCCGGTCGGCATTAGTACGAAGCAGTCGTGCCCCAAAAGAGCTGCATTTATCACCTGTAGTTGATTGGGCCGGAAACTCTTCAGTCCATAGTTGAATTGCAGCGCATCCATGACTCGCTGTGAGTGTGGATAGTTGCAGCCGTCGAATTCGCCAGTTGTTCCATCGTTGCGTGTGTTTGCGTGAAAATTGCCGGCAACTTTCTGTGGCTCCTTAGCGCCGGTCTGTGGTGAGGTAATGGCAATTACATCTAATTTCGGCGAAGTGTTTTGTTTGTTATTCGTCGCTCGGTAACTGGTTGATGGGACGTCATCGTCGCTTGACAAGCAAAGTGTGGTGGCAGTAGAGGTATGTTGCGGTCGTAATGGCGACTCGCGTGAAAACGAGTCTAACAGAGCGGCTTGCGAGGAAGCTATTTCAAATTGGTTAGGATCGTAGACCTGGAAATGACGAAAGAAAAATGGGCCTAGCCATTAGGCGATATTGCTGTTCGATGTGAAATAGTACCTGCCAGCCATCATCGTCGGTTTTTTCCGCCCACTCCCTCACTTCGTCAGGGGCTATTGCGGTGGGAGGCGACTTACTTTCCCGTACAGATTTGTTTATGCTCTTCGACTTATCCTCAAAATCTTTGTACGCATACTCGCTGTACTGCGATTTGCGTCCACTCAAATATGCTTCATGTTCTTTGAAATTGTTGAGCAGCGTTTCGACGTCATCATCATTATCGTTGTCCTGACCAATACTCTGACTCTTGTCGATGTCTTGGCGCTGCCTAAAGTCGTCGTTGTCTTCACAGTCGAGTTTTATAATTTGTGACAAATATGCCTGTTGCTCCCGCTCATCGTCAGCTTCTCCCAGAACACCATCTTCGAATGCTGTGCGTTCGTCATCATACAAGTTCCTACAACTTATATTGCTTTCAGGAGAATTTGTAATATTTTCGGTGTATTTATGGGTGGCTGCTTCCTTTTGTTCCTCGCATATCTGCTGCTCCTCTTCGATGAGCGCTTCAAATTCAGCATTTTGCTGCAGCTCTGTTACGCGAGCAAGTTCAGTACGCCGCTTCAACTCTGTTTGAATTAGTTTTGTCTTCGCTTTGATCTTGTTGCGCATTAGCTTCAGGTCCAGAAAAGTGCTCTTGTCAAAGCCCTTGACAGCGCTAAAGAAACTAATCGGTAGTTGGTCGACGATACTGCAATACTTCTCCAATAGCTCCTCGTAGGTAGACTTGCAAAAGATGCTACTCACTTTCAGCTCATGATCATTTGCCTGCAATAATTGTGCATAAGCCGTTAGCACTTTGGAATAAAGGAATGATACTTCCACCTACCTGACGCACGTTGCGCGACCATTCTTCATTGTGCTTTAGCTCGTGCAGGTAATCGCTCAGGCCGTCATTGAAGTTCACAGCAACCTCGGCTTCGGTGCCAATTGAAGTACTCAAATCCCGCTGATTCACTTTTGTATCTACTGGACTTGGACGCTCGGCCTTTTCTTGCTCGTGTTGTCTTGGCCGTGTGATCAACGAGCTTTCACTTGACGTACTTTCGGCTGATGTTGTTTGAGTTGCGTCAACTGGAGTATTTAATACCCGCCGATTCAGTTTTTCTTCCATCACAGTTTGGCACACCACCTTCCCCTTCCGTGCGTGTTCTCTTGACTGTGCGTTAGTTGACCTTTTGCTTGGCGTAGACTCTGGCGATGCGGCATTGCGGACTGAAGTCCTTGCTCCGTTTCTGCGTTCAATTGGCTTCTTTAAAATATGTTTATCGTCCTCCTCAAACGCATCAGAATCACTAGCAAGCGCACTTCTTGGTGGTGTACGTTTGGCAGCTACTGGCGTGGGCGCCAGAGGCGAATTGTCATAGTCGAAACTGTAGCGCTGCACCGATGCCGTTCTGTCCCCATGCCTACTGATTCTTTTCTCGCTCTGCATAGACTCCTCATCAGACGATGAGGAATCAATGAAGATTGGATTGAGTGTCTTCACTGTGCGTCCGATAACTGTTGTGGAAGTTCCGCTATTGGGGCTGCATTCACCCGAAGCGGTGGAACCTTGACTGTTACCTGTTATGCAGTGTTAAAAGTGAGCGAACAATTTCCAATTAAGAATTTTTTAGTCAGTAACTTACTGAGGGCATCTTTGCGTTTGTCCACTTCCGGCTGCTTCAAACCTAAGAAAGCAGACAGTGATAACTGCTTTTTCGCTCCAGCAAATTTGGTGGAATACCTCTGACTCATTGGGAAGTAACAACCAGCGACAAAACAGTGGAAAATTGATAGTTGCAAAATTTACTGCCGCATTTTTAAGAAATTCGCGGTTCAATAAAACCAAAACAGCGAAGATAAGGCCGAGAAGTTCTCAGCAGGGTTGCAATCAATGGAACCAACTGAGAAGTGCTGCCAGCTCGTTAAATTGCCACATTGTTGATTGTTTTCCCAATGGGCAACATCCGAACGAAAATGTATAAAAACCGCTCACATTGCTATGAAAGTTATTATTATTATATGTTATTTGAGCATTTAAATGCGATGTTGAAAACATTTAAGCGGTCGGTGGAAATAGGCTATAAGATTGAGGCAATTGGGGAAAAAAGGTTTTTTCATTTGCATTTGATGCAACGAGTTGTACAACAGAAATAACTTCGCTTCTTTGGTTGCGACTTTACAATCTAGTCATGTTGTATAACAAATCGTATTTGTTATATTATATGGCATAACTTTATAAAATTGATATAAACTGAAAAAGTTTATAAAAAGAATAATTCATGAGGATTTATAAAACATCATGTTTATGGAACTTTTTATACGAAACTTCAAAGCATGCCAAGGTCTCTGCTTTTTGTTATCATGTAGGGACCGGATTTTCGTGCAAATTTCTTTCTATTTAATCAGAAAATTTTTTATATTTGGCTTCAAATGCATCTTTTGATATATTTACAAAAAATTCATGCTTCCAAGGAAATTTTAAGCTTTTTCGCCCTGAATGCATAGGCATATTACAACAATAACAATAACAAAAATGCGTATTTTACGATATTTCTTAAATTACTTGCTTATTTGCATATGTGATTTAGTAAATAAACATGAATACTTGTTCTTAAAAATCCTTGTTTTTCACTAATTTTAATAGGTTTTAGAAATAAGGAACCAATCACCTTTTTTGCATACGAACAATGTCTTTTTTTACACGGCTTTTCATGAGACCAATCTACCGTCTAAAAACATAATTAGGTGTACTACAAGTCAAGAAATTGGTTGATTGTGAATATTGTGAGCCACTCTGTAATTCTAGTAGTGATGGCATGTAACTTGTGCAACAAAGGTTGTTTTTGTGTTCTCGATAAATTTGTAACCCAATAATTATATCAGTGTATTTTTCAAATTTGAAATGCATATCTTCGTATTTATCCAGCTATTTCCTATTTCTTGTCCCAGTGAATTTCCTAGAACATATAGTAAGTGCGTGACACGTTTTCTGCGGTGATAAAGTGCTTTGTGTATGATGAAAACGAGAGTTAGTGCCGCCGCTGAAGGTCTCGGCGTCCGCGCAGACCAGTAATAAACTGGCGCAGACAACGCAATCTGCAGCAACACTTTGCTTGACTGGCAACATGTTCACTTTCAGGTAATATTGAATTTTACTATTGTATTCCATTTCGAGTAGCGTTTTGCAGTTCGGTTTTTGGCTTGAATTGTCTAGAATTCTTCTGCTTAAGCGACTACTCAGTGCGAGCTCTTCGTCTCACGCCAGCTTGTCCGTTTGTGCTGCTAATGCCGGCCATCTATCGTCCTTTTATAAACTTCAGTTCTCGCACCATCATCGTCAGTTGGTGTCCTCTCGGGTTTCCTCTCAGCGCATATCCTTCGTTTTCGCTCCGACTGCTTTTCAGTTCGGGTCTGCAGCTGCGGATCCACCCCCGGCCAGCAAGGGCAACAACAATTTTGTTGTTGTAGAACACGCACACTTGGCAGCAAAAAATGCAAGCACAAAAAAACGAACCAAACCTGCCGTATGGCTCGTGGCGTGGGAACCGATCAGAAAGTGAGTTTCTCACACAGCACTTTCCACTATTATCCTTGTGGATGTGGTTGTTGTGCTTGGGACTCGGCTAGCCACATGCTGCTCTTTAAGAATATGAAATTTTGCAGCTGTCGCTGTTTAACTCCGACTTGACTCATTATCCTGGCGGGGACGGCGCATATCCTTGTGCGTGCTGTATGACCTGATCGCGTAATCTGATTGTTTGTGCACTTGGACTATTTGCCCTTCGGTTTGGCTTCCACCTACACAACGTTCGTTTTTGGGTAAATTCCAGCAATGCGTCCGCTCGGCTTGCAGGATAATAGGATAATTGCAGGGCTGCTGGTGACAGCATTTGCGTTTTGTTTTTCTGCGCTCGGCATGTAAGCTATTCACAGTGTGGAGAAATAAGTTTACTCGAAATGTATTGATATCCTGTGTTCCGCATGCAAGGATAAGGACAATGCAGCATTGAGCACGCTGTGTGGATAACTCTGCCGGCGCAGTGCGTGTCAGTATGTGAAGTGAACGTTTTGGCTTCACTCACTGAGCGACCAATTAGAACGCATAGGAGGTGTTGATCAGTTACGTTGCACACAGTGTGATTTAGCGTGCCGGCCAAATGCAGAAACAAATGCAGATACTTTTACTGGATTAAGCAGAATGTAGATTGGATTGGGCAGAGACAATTATTGCCAAGTTGGTATCATTATATCATTATGGCACTTGTCATTTCATTGTTTCAATTTGTTTAACAATTTTATTTGTAATTTCTCGATAGGAGTCAAATTAAAGCGTTAAAATTCTGTTAGGAAGGTTTTAATGCAAAACAAGCGTGTCAGTCATTGCCACGGACTGAGTAAAGTGTTCTTCGCTTTAGGTAGAACTATCAACAATCCTTTATTATTATAATCTTACTTAATATTTTATAAATCCTATCTGACATCGGACTACACCTTTTCAATTTGTATATCAGAAAATTCAAATTGTATTTCAACGTTAAAAATTGTATTTCAGCGTTTAAAATTGTATTTCGGCGTTTAAAATTGTATTTCAGATTTTCAAATTGAATTTCAGATTTTTCAAATTATGTTTCAGATTTTTAAAGTTGTATTTCAGAGTATAAAATTGTATTTCGGTCTTAAAAATTGTATTTCAGATTTTCAAATTTAATTTCAGATTTTTCAAATTATGTTTCAGATTTTTAAAATTGTATTTCAGCGTTTAAAATTGTATTTCGACGTTTAAAATTGTATTTCAGATTTCAAAATTGTATTTCAGATTTTCAAATTGAATTTCAGATTTTTCAAATTATGTTTCAGATTTTTAAAACTGTATTTCAGCGTATAAAATTGTATTTCGGCGTTTCAAATTGTATTTCAGATTTTCAAATTGAATTTCGGATTTTTCAAATTATATTTAAAAGTTTTCAAATTAAATTTCAGATTTTTCAAATTGTATTTCAAACTTTTCAAATTGAATTTCAGATTTTTCAAATTGCATTTCGACGTTTAAAATTGTATTTCAGATTTTCAAATTGTAGCTATATCTGCAACTGTATTCGTATCGGGACTTGGAATAATATTGACTACTATTTGCATTAAAAAGAGATGTTAAAATAATTATTTGTATCAATTTTATATCATTTTAATTTCTCAAGATGAAGTTGATGAAAAGGAATTGATGATTGTAACTGTGTACAAACTTTCCCATCGGAGTGTTCGCTGAATAGCTTGAAAAATCTCAATATTATAGCCTGGAATTTGAAAACATTGAAATACGATTTAAAAAAATCTGAAGGTCAATTTGAAAAATCTGAAATACAATGTGAAAAATCTTAAATACAATTTTAAATGTCGAAATACAATTTTAAACGCTGATATACAATTTGAATTTTCTGATATACAACTTGAAAAGGTGTAGTTATTGTCGCTAAAAGTGATTGTTACCGGGTTGTTCAGTGATTTGGATGAGATGTTGTTGCAATAGTTTGATTGAATCCGCTACTGGGCTTAGTAATTTTATTATGCTGATATATTGGCAGCAAAATATAATCGGAAACTTAACCCAACTTTTTATCCTTGAAGACAAATGTTTCTTATCAAACGAGAACCGTAGTTTATTTAATAAAAGAATTTATGTAATTGTATCTTTGTATGTATTTATATTTAATTTGTATTTAGCAGGTGTAGTATTAAAGTATAAAGCTCTACCTATCACAGACAACGAGATGTAATTAAACTACTAACAACAATACGAACTAGAAAACGAATACACTTAGCAGTATGAGACCCATAAATCGATTTGTAGTTCATGTAAAAAGATGAAATTCTTCAGGCCGTTGCTCCGTATGCAGTCACCAGGGGCGCCACACCGGCGCGGCCACCTGCAGCAGTCCTCCGCTGACGGCCACCGGCGAGTTGTACGCACTGTCGCTGTCACTAGCGTAGCCGCTGGACACTGGGCTGTACATGGCCAAATGGACGGACTGTGTCGCACAGTTGAGCTGTACGCTGAGCGGTACATTGATGGCGGTGCGCACTTCGCCGCTGCCCGATTCCAGCTGGTTGAGGCGCAGCCCCAGTTGCGTCATCAGTTTGGTGCCGAGCGCGACGTCCACATTGGGAAGTGAGGCGAGGCAGCGTGAGATCTCGTGCGCCGCCTGTATGTAGCCGGAACGGAAGCTGCCGCTGCCGTCGGTAGTTGGTGTCACTTGCTGCTTTCGCTGCTGATGTTGGGCGCGCAATTTGCGCAACTGCTGCACGGTCAGCTCGAGTATGTCAGCCTTCTCCAGCTTCACCTCCGGGTCGCCGCTTTGCTGTTGCATGCACTCGCCAATGAGGTCCTTGAGTTCGTCCAGGCACTGATTGATGCGAGCACGCCGCTTGCGCTCCAGTAGTGGCTTCATCACTTTGCGGTAACGATAGGTTTTCGACAGTTCATAGCTGCTGGTGGTCGCCATTGCTGTTGTTTATGTGGAAATGTCGTCTTTTCGAGCACGCGTTGTAGCAGACGGTCGAACGCACTTTTGCGAGTTCTTCGGCGGACGATGTGACTGTTCAGAAGTTGAACGGCGAATGTTGCATGCGGCAGGCTGGCGGAAGCCTTTATAGCTACACGTGACCAGCAGTCGGGCGCTCGGAGTTGCTCGTGCGCAAAGTGTGCTCAACGTTGAGCACGAAGCAACAACAAAAGTGCCGTGGGAGAGCGACAGCAAAGTGGCAGCTGCAAATGTTTGCTATACGGGAACGTTGCAACTTGCAACAGTGACTGTTGCGAACGTGGTGGCGGTGTTGGTGGTAGTGGTGCAACGCTCACGAGTCCTGAGATCGTCCTGTGTTGTTCGTACAGTCTGCGGCGCGCACGTCTCTTTTAAGGGTTGCTGTGCCTTTGCTCTCCTTGTGTGCTGCGCTGTGTGTTGTTGTTGGCGAGGATGATCAGTGGCTGGTGGCAGTTGGTTTTTTTGGGGCAGGTAAAGGCAATTAATCGCCTGCTTTCCACAAGCTGCACCGTTGCCATTGCTCGTCGAATCGTGGGAAACACTTTGCCACTCAGTTTCCCACACGATTTCCTACCCTCCGTTATTGTGCGTACGGTGTCATTATCGCCGAAATGCCCATCCCTTTACGGCAGCGGCTGACAGTGGGCCACTTGGTGCATGTGTTGTGCTTAAATTTCGACAAATTGTATACAGACATAGTATATTGAAAATGGTTTATATGCATAAGCTTTGGGTCTATGAGTTAATCACTCGTCAGTTACCACTATGACTTAAGTATTCGTAGGGTTGAGTAGTTCAAGTCGAACTTATGTCGGTATTCGGAGAAAAAAGAGTTTGAACCAAATGAAATATTTTCCAATTCGCCCCACTGTAAATCGTGTCATCGCACCAAAACAGGGCAAATGAAGACACTCGGATGTGTGAGTCGACTTCCCGAAAACCTACCACCTGCCTATTGCTTGAATGTTTGTACAAGATAAATGCTTCGGCCACGGCTGGGATTGGTGGCTGCTGCGCTGCAAGCTTGAGGCTTGTGCAAGCGTTGATGCGACCAACTGACAACTGGCCAGAGCGACTTGCTGATTGTCCCATTGACTGATACTCCGGAGTCCTCCAAGTGCAGTATCACTCGATGTCGAAGCGTGCGTTGCGGGCGGCGTAGCGCGGCGCGGGGTGAGTGTGTTAACACGTAATCGAGTGTGAGAAAAGTGTTGTGCTTCCAGCTGTTGTTTATTATTTGTGTATTACGCTTCTTTGTTTTACTCGCATTTTCGTCTGGCGATGCTGTTGGCAGACGGGCAGCAGGCAGCGGCCTATTGACTGCGCCGCTGTGCGTCTTTATGTGTCGGATTGCTCTGGTACTCTTAATGAGCGCTGACTGTGTCTTGTTGGCACAAATCGTTCACACGAATTATGTCCCCAGCTGCCAATACTTAACCCTTTCGCCACATTTATGTCATTCGTATGCTATCAATGCGGGAGCTTCAACTGCAGCTCGCAACGGATGATCTGTGTCATTGTGGCGGGTGTCTGCTTGAGTTGCATCAATTAACTGCGCATTATACATGGAAGCTAATATTTGTAGGGACATATACGACTTATGGAGGTCTCTGTGGTTAGTGTTGGAGGTTTTTTCGAGTGTGTAACAGTTGGGACCAATTAAAAAGGGTCTGAAAAGATCGGTGTGTGAATAGAATTCCTTCATTCAATGAAGATGCGGTAGATGGTCAACTTTGTTGGTTCTCAAGTTCGATTAACCCATTCGAGACCGATTGTACACCGTGTGTGCAATGGATTTCCGAGGCTATAAGACAGTAATGTGCAATTATCAGTTATTCTGAGTAAACTAGTCGTCAAAATAAGATTTTTCTGAAACTAATGAAATCTGTAAAGTGCAGGAAAAATAAATTTGGCATTGGTTTTACTGTGTACAATACAAAGAAAAATGAAATTGCGCTACTGTCGACCGTGTTCGAAAAAAATCGTCGTCTCGAATGTGTTAAAACTTCTTGCAATCAAATGGAGTCGTTAAAGAGGAGGTTAGGAATCAGAAGGTTAGGAATGAAACAGAAGAGGGCTTCAGTCTTTAACACACAAGTGTTGTGTGGTGCTGGAGGATTTCTAGAACTTTTTGTAGAACATTTAATTTTTTTAGAGTATTTTAGTTCAGTGAAAGTGCACATTTACGGATGCAATTTATTTACTTATTTATTTATTAGCAATAGAAACACTTATTGTTTTACAAGATATTAAATGTCTTATCAAGGAATCGCCGCTATCACAACGTGCTGTACTTATGTTGGTGTAATGGCAACAACATTTACAGTATCTATTGAAGCCAGATTATGCTGTGCGTTTGCGCCCGTCAGCCAAGTCTCAGCTGTAGTATCGAGCATCGACGGGCCGACTCCACTTGTGGCGCTGATGTCTGTGCTACTATGCAATAAAAACGACACATTTCGCGTGAGTGTTTTCATTCACAAAGCAACACGAGTCAACTTCAGCCGGAGCGGCAGCGAGATGGCAGGCGGCGGAGCTTACCAGACAGCCCGACAACTGAGCGCACGGTGGGCTGGAGGCCACTCGTAAACCAGTTTGTTGCTGCTGTTGCCATTCATTCATAGTTTTGTGCCTTCGCTCGAACTTGCACGACTTGCTGCCCGTTCATTCATGGTTTTCACTTGGGGTTTCGTTTCGGTTTTCTGTGCTGACTGCTGTGCTGGGGCGCTATGATGTGGATGGCTCGTGTTGCAAGCCCGTGTCGGCAGAAGTATGCAGCGTCAACGCATCGCCGTTCCAGTAGAAGTATCCTGTCCTGGTTATTAGGCGAATCACGTCGCTGGCCATTTCCGTTCTTGCCGCCGACGCCTGCTGCTGCAGACGCTCATTAGCGGCATTCTGCGCCATTTCGCTGGTGATGTTTTCATCACCGTAGTTGTCGTTCGAACAGTGAGTGTGACCGGCTGGTTTCATCTTCTGTTGCCAGCGCATTGGCGCCTTGAGCAATTTGCGTATTTTGCGCGTCAGGCTTCCAAATCGACAACAGTGAGACGGTCTCAATTTTTCTGCGTACATGTTGCGTATACTTTTCCGCTGCCGAAATTCAGGAAAATACTAAATGCGCGCTTACCGTTTGCGTGCTTCGCGTGTAATGCAGACAGTGCTTGGGACGCGCCGCCTTTTATAAAGCGGCTCGCCGCAACCCTTCGATGCCATCGAGGGCTACTGCGCATGTGTTCAGAATTTGCCAATGCGCCACATGCGGCCGTCACTTGCTGCGAACTGCACGTGCTGCCAGCCGCAAAATTCACTTGTTTTGTCGTCGCCGATGCCGAAATGTGTGCAGCAGTGCGTCGCTGAAGGGATGTGCCGCGCACGGCCGGCCACACTCCAGCCCGCCGTCGCGCGCTTATCCACGTCTTGTGTGTGCCATTGTCCTTAACACGTTTTCACCGCTGGCTACGAAGTGCACACACTCACTCACGCACATTGGCAGGACTCGCCGGGCCGCTGACATCATCAGCGTGTTGCGGCAGTTGCAGTTCCCATCATAAGGGAGCGTAAGGTTGCCGGAATTTCGAAAAGTATCCCACGGTTTTGCTTTAGCAGCGGTGGCAGATGTTTGCAATTTCGCGCTGATCGGCGCGCCGATTGGCCGCCGCAAAGCTGCGGAACAGCAACAAGCAGAGGATGCAAATGCAAAGGCGGTGCTGCCCTCTCGCTGGAATTTAAATTTATGTAAATATGCGGCAGCGAGAATTGTCGCAATCGGGGTGAGTGGAGTTGCACTTGTTGTGCGCGTTTTAAAATTTCGTTATAATTGAAATTTTCTTGTGTTCGAAATGTGGGAAAGTTGGTCGTTTCGTTTAAGGCCTCAAGTGTATTTTAAATTTGTGGCCATCCCGCTGCGCGGGTTGTTTGCACATTCGGTTTTAAGAAGGGAAATATCTGAAATGTCTCCCAATTACTAAACACTTAATCAGGTGCACCGTTGGTTGGTCACGTGCGGCACAACCTGACCTTGCACTGGGTGCCTTACCGTGCTGCTTGCCATCGCACCGACGACGCTCGTGGCGCGTGGCAACCGCACGTGCCAAGTCAAACGTGTTGTTTCTAATGCTCGCAGTGCAAATTTGTAATCTCTTTGAATTATCTTTCATATTTTACAGACACGTGATCATTTTAACTGCAAGCATGAATGGACCACTAAATAAACACTTCCACACTTTAATTTGTTGTTTACTCTGTGACAGTACTTAGACAGAGAAAAGCAGGACCTCCTACCTCGTACGTAGGCTTCAAAAATCCTTTCGGCGGTCTTTGTTCGTATTCAGAATCGCAAGGCAA
Organism: Melieria omissa; assembly: GCA_963971225.1. Classification (NCBI taxonomy): domain Eukaryota; kingdom Metazoa; phylum Arthropoda; class Insecta; order Diptera; family Ulidiidae; genus Melieria; species Melieria omissa. The sequence goes on along the minus strand of OZ020267.1, from coordinate 57,018,701 downwards.
AGTTTGATGATACCATTGCAGGCTTCGATATGATACATGTGTGACTTTTGGTCAGATCACCCACTTTGAGTGGGCGATCTGATGCTAGCTCCACGCATTCCACATTATTGCTCCTCTTCTTCCTCAAATACGGTTTGCCATGACGGTTAACCCTTTCGCTACAGATTTTTACTGGGGGAAGTTAAAATTTATGTGTATTTTTATGAGAGTAACCACATTTATTCGAATAATCACCTAACCCTTTCGGTACTTCTTTTTTGTTTTAGACTTTTCCATTTTATTACTGTCTGAGCCTACAAAATGAATAATCAAAAGTAATTTGTTTTAATATTATTCGAAAAAGTGGTTTTTGGGATAGATACATTCTATATAGAATGGAAAAAAATATTATTTTTAATTATTAAGATTTATTTATTATATTTAAAACAGAACTTACTAATAAAATAAGCTGGGTAGGTATATCAGAGACATATCTGATAGATCAGTACTTGATTTCCTGGTACACATATGGCTCCCTAACGGAGGAAGGTACCGGAATCGGGGTGTATGGACCTGGGATTAGATACTCGGAACCTACAGGAAAGCATACCACCATTTGCCAGGCGGAAATATACGCCATTGAAAGGTGCGCTCACTTCAATCTGGTGAGGAAATACCGGAACCGGAAGATCGCGATCCTGTCAGACAGTCAAGCGGCAATCAAGGCATTAAGATCCTACCAGGTATCCTCGAAACTGGTGTCGGAATGCCTCGAGAAGCTGAACGAACATGGCCGTTACAATCAGGTATGGGTCCTTTGGGTTCCGGGTCACGCCGGTATTTATGAGAATGAGCAGGCCGACAAACTTGCAAGAAGGGGGCGTCCACCCCATTCGTCGGCCCAGAACCCTTCTGTGGTCTAGGCAAAGGAGCACTATCCGACGAGATAACCATCCGGAATCAATACTGGGAAAATCAAGCAGGCCTTGAACATTCCAAAATGGTTAGATGGTTGTAGACTGAACTATCATCTAACCAAACTAGGTATTAGGGTGAACGAACTCTGTAGGTTCGGTTTTGCAGGACAATGAAACTGCAATACACATACTAGGCATATGCCTTGCACTAATATACAAGCGAAAAAAGCATCTGGGTGATTTTATTATACCAGGTTCGGACTAAGTTTCCAGGGGCTTAAGAAATGTACTAAGATTCCTCTTGTATACTGGACTCACAGACGAACTGTGAAAGCCAAGAAGGGGGCACAATAGATCTTTTAGGTCGCAGTGCACATTTTCCGCCAATAATAACTTAATAGTTCACAAAATACAATAAAAAAACATAAAAAAGGAACATTTTATTGCTTATAAATGATGCGCCGCTATTCAATCAAATCAAAAATTTTATTTCCGTTGGGTAAAATCTATGCCATATGGCATAGTAAGAAATAAAAAAATCGTACAGCCTTGGTGAACTATATTTGAGATCTAACTTTTTTTACACTTACTAAAGCAATAAATACCTACTAGATTACTTACATAAAGCTATGAAATGAATTGATTTTTGTAATAGAATAAATAAAAGTTCGAAGTGACTCTTTTTTTTGTAAAACACGCAGATCGATAGGAACGCGCACTTTCTGAACCCTTACAATTTACTGGGTACACTAATCAAAATATTTTTTTTATTATTTGGTATAAAAAACTTTTGAGAAAAATACAAAATATATGAAAATATAGTATCCACAAGTTTTTTGATCTAAAACAGGCACTGAAAAGAGACTATGCCATATGGCATAGAATAACCGAAAGGGTTAAACATAAAACTTTTTGCGCATAGCGAAAATTTGAATATTTCTTCCTTTTCTTCTTCAAAAATAAAAAAAAAGTATGTAAATTGAAAGAAAACGCCAAATTAAAAAGTTATCTAATTTGTTTGCTTCTTCTTTGTTTACTATGTCACGATATACCATTAAAAAAAGTGTATACTTCTCTTCTTTAAACTTAAATATTAAATTTATTAATTTCGTATTTTTCCTAAAACTTCAATCTATTCTAAGCACCAACAAAAAATGTATTCTTGAAATCGCAGAGGGTTCAGATGTCCAAAAAATAGCATGTTGCCATGTGGCAATACAATAGCGAAAGGCTTAATTGCCAACTAGAAGCGAATCTTCTTGGAGGCTGAGCCAATATTAGTCTCGGTAATTAAATTGCTTAGTTTCGTATTTTTGGTGTGCAACTTTACATTTTTGTATTTGTTTACTAAAATCTTTCCTAAAAAATTCTTTTCCAAGAGCGAATCTACACCTATGTGGAAGTCATTGTTCGCTTTCATTCTCTTTGCAATGCATTAAGTCGTAACGTTTCTTCAACATCTCTTTCAAGAATATATTAAACAAGCAGATTAGGTTTTTTCAAGTGTATTTCTTATATTTTGTAAAAACATAAATTTTCCATGTTAATTTATTCTAAACAACTATTAAAGCTTTCGTGTGTAAATTAAAGCACAGTTGGTTAATATCTAAAGATCACAGTGTGGCACAAGCGTAGTTTACAACCAGTTCGAATTAAAGCGGTCGCTTCGTCCCGTCGTTTCCTCTCACCAGGGACGCCAAATGCTGCTATCGGTTGTCGGCGAAGTTAGTGGACTGTCGCCTTCGTAATCACTGTGATAGCCGGATGAGGCAGGACTGAGGGGTTGCTCGGCGACCTTAACGGTTAGTGGTTGTGCTGGCGAATTGGTTGCACTGAATGTGCGGCAGTGCAGCAGCCGATTGAACTCGCTACCCAGATGGGTCATCACCGCTTTGCCCACGTTGACGCTCATGCCGGGTGTGGCGGCCATAACGCGCGACACCTCGTTGACGGCGTTCATGTAGCCGCAGCGAAAGCTGTCCAGGTTCGGCTCGGGCTGGTTATGCTGCGGCGTCTTGCGTTGCGTGTGGGTGCGCATGAAGCTGATTGCGGACTCCAGCATCTCGGCTTTGTCCATGCGCAAAATGGCGTCGTCGCCCTGGAACTCGGCTATCAGTGTCTTGAGCGTGTCCAGATATTGGTTGATGCGTGCGCGTCGCTGGCGCTCCAGCAACGGCTTCTTCACCTTCAGATAGTGTTCGGTCTTCGAGGCGTAAATTGCGTGTGGTGACATTTCGTACAAAAATGTTCGTTTACTCTTCGTACTCGTTTGTTGCCGATTGCTTTCGTTGTGCCTTGGTCTGCGCACGTCGAAGGATATGTTGAGAATGATGATCGGTGTGTGGCGACAGCGACTTTTATACACGGGCGCCGAGGAAACAACCCCTAAAAGATACACTCTGCTGTAGTGTGTTGCACTCGGTCGAATGCGAGCTGGAAGTGTGGCAAGTGTGTGTGTGTGCCGGGAGCGCGTCTCGCATGCACTTGAAAATTGCTATAAAAATGAGAAGAGAAGGAATCCGTTGTGGTTGGAGTGTTCGTGGTGAGGTGGGTAGTTGGGGGTTGACATCAAGAACTAAATTGGCAAATGGTTTAATTGGCACAAGACGAAGAAAAAATAAGAAGAAGATTTAAGTAACAAGAAACAACAAACACGAACAATATAAACAAGAACAATGTCTATAGCAATAATAAAAAACAACAACAACAACAATCAGTAAATACCAACAAAAGTTGCACATGCAACATAATTGCTGCAATTGCTGCCACCCAACCCACCGACAATGTGTCCAACGCAATGTCAGCTCGAGCTGCTCCGCACGGAACGTGCCGATCGTCAACCGCGTGTGCCAAACACATTAACTTGCCACTTACAGCGTCCAATGCGCAACGTGCCACTTGCAACTCGACGCTCAACTCGGCGAAATCACTGAACGGCCGTCTGCGGTTAAATTGAATTGCAAGCAGTGCGCCTCCCAACAGCTTTTGCTGAGATTGTTGCCAAGATGTGAGTACCACTCCTTGTAGCAGCAAGCTCTCCTCTCCTCCTCCACGACCCCCGCCAAAGACACAACAGCCCACAACCACCGCACCACACGCTGCACTCGAGCACAAACAGCAACCGCACTTCCACCGGCACACACACCGTCGCACATGCAAGCGCACAGGCAGCGGTGGCAACAGACGGGCAGAAATTAAAGAAAAAAACTCCAGGCAGGTGTTCAACTCGCGTGGGAAACACACGACAAAATCGGTTCTCACGATTCGAAAATCCGGCACAGAGGGACCAGCGCGCACATACCTCCACACAAAGGTTCGTCGGTTTGCCGGTTCAGCTGCGCGGCCGTCTCTGCCACCATGCACGTTCGTCACACCAACTGACGCACACACTGCACTGGTGGTAGTGCTGCTGACGCCGGCCTATTATATGGGCCGTGTCGGTTGGTCGGTTGGCCGGTCGACGGCAGTTGGCAGTTGGCTTGCGCAGGCGAGTCGTGCCGGCCACATTTGTTATGCACCGAGAGGCGGCTATCACTGTTGCTGCTTTTCAATTTCGGTGTCTGCCCGACAACGTGCCGCAGATTGGCTCGGACATGGTCGAACTTGCGGCGGCAAGCTCGTGTTGGCCACAAGCTCTCAGCAGCACAAGAGAGGGAGATGGGCAGGCGGGGCTGTCTGCTCGCTTGGCCGGTTGCTTATGATGCTATTACAATTTAGCGCACGTTTCCAATGATTTTGATCACGTTTATGCGGCGACATACAGACATCCATCCGCATGCAAGTCGTTTGACAGTCGCTGGCGCGAGCCGGACTACTGTGTGCACTTGAATCCACTAGAAAGGGAGGTGAGGCAGTGCTTTTGCAATTTTGATGTGACGACAAAATCGACACATGCGGGTGGGGTTGGGGGGGGAGGGGGTTGTTGTGGGTAGCGACTGATTTGATGCTCTTTTCGTGAGTAAGAACCTGCTAAGAGTTTGGTGTTAGCTGGGTTAGAGTTCTTCAGAAACTCCAAATGTTTGATGCAAATTTGAATTTTCAACAACTGTCACCACCGTTTGATTTTTTATCGGTTATTTGGGTAACCGCATTGGCAAAATTTTCGTTAGAGGCTAGTGATGGGAAAAAAAAAATCATTAATCGATTAATGAATCAGATGATTAATTGAAACAGAGCGATTATTAATTGCAATTAATGGAAAGAAATGGAAAATAATCGAATAATCGAATGGTTTTTTTTATTATTTTAACTTAACCGTGTAATTTTAAAGTATGTTTATATGTAAATGTTTACCAATTTCCTTATAAAAACAATAACTATGAATTAATAAATGAAAATAAGTAGGGGAATTCTTTGTAAGGTGCCACCCCATAGCTTTTTTCCGCATAACTCGTTAGAAAATTAACGTATCGCCAATGTTAATATACCGTTGGAAAGAGGGTTAAAAGAGCTATGATCCATAACACTTCATTTGAATTTTTCGTAAATACGAATTTTACAGCCAATTTCCCAACATGTTAAAAATCGACACCCTAAATTTTTTTAATGTAAAGTGCCACCCCCTAAAAAACCGCTAAAAACGTAAAAATCTCAAGTAAGCTAACCAGTGGCTCTCAGTTCGGGGCAAACCAATTCGACCTCTTGATGAAGGAGAGTAGATCCGATATTTCAACTACTGCTGCGCAGGCCAAGTCTACCAGGAGCCTTGACCCCAGGGTACGGAGTCGGCGTTCCTGCAGAGCCGGGCAGTGGCACAGGTAGTGTTGGATCGTTTCCACTTCTTCCTCATCTCCACAGCTTCTGCAGACATCACTGGACGAGAGGCACCATTTGACCAGCATAGATCCAATGGCGCAGTGTCCAGTAATGACTCCAACAAGCTGCCTAATAGAGGTTCGATTCAGCGACAGTACATATCGTGTTTTCCTCACGGAAAGGGAAGGCCATATTGCCCGGCAGGTACTGCAATCAGTTCTGCTCCGCCATGAAAACTCGATGTAAGTTTTGCTCAACCTGTCAATACGCAAATACAGGGCAGATATCGGAGGGAGCACAGAGTTATCCACTTCGGTAAGAGGCAGGGCGACCCCCGCCATCTCATCCGCTGCCTCGTAAGATTATTGAATTTAATTTGAATTAAATAGAAAATGACCGAAAGCAAAATGCAATTTGAATGGTAACGAATAAAACGAATAATTGTATGGAAATTAATAAACAAAACTGTACTAATTTATTCCTCATGATAGGATTAGAGAAACATTGACTAAGAACACTTGAAATCTATTTTAATGACGATTCCGACCAACAAAAAGGCATTTTACCGATTTAGGACCACAAAACAATGAAAAAACTGGGGTGGTACCCTACAAAGAAAAAAGGTGGCACTTTACAATTTTATGCCATTTTGGAAATCATTGTATAAATGTTTTCCTTTTACGATATGCTCGGATCACATTTCAGATTATGAAAAAGCATTAAAAATTAAGTCCAACACTGATTTTTACCTTAGTTTTTGCGCGTATTTGATTCCTTTTTCAAAGCAAGAAAAACCTTCAGTTTTAATTTTTAAGTTTTTTCATTGACATTTCTATTTACCCAGACCGTGTTTTTGCGGTTTTTCCTCAAAAACCACATTAAAATTGGTGTTGACATATGTACCTTAAATGGCAATAGGAATTTTTTTCTTGGATTGATGGAACGTTGAAATCGAGCAGGGGTGGCACCTTACAAAGAATTCCCCTACATATCAAAGGAAAAACTATATATTTGTATTTTATTTGTTCATTGCAGAGTTTAGAAATAGAATAGTTTTGACAGGCGCGAGATCGTGAATCTGTTCCTCTTCTTAGTGACAGTTGCACCTGCCTTTGAAAAGAGGTGCTCTGCTGGTACCGAAGTTCCTAAAAGATTACAATACCGATGAGTTATTATATAAAGCTTAGGATACATCGTTCGCATTTCTTCCCAGGCATTGATGACGTTGCGCCTCAGTTTCAAAACGGGAGCATTCAAAAAAAGCCAAGCTCGTCCTGAATTTGGGTTAGGTCTTTGTCTTTTTTGTGACGTTTGTGAGCCAGCGACTTGTGGTGGGCCCATAAATGAAATTCAACATCGCATCAAAGTGTCCGTCTCAAGCTTTTATTTTGCGCAAAAAAACATTTATTGATACGTTTCCTATCGATTATTTTAGTATCTAATCTATTAACGTTTCGATTAATCGAAACCCATTTTTCGATACAATTAAATCGCGAATTGAAAGAAAAAAATTGGATTATTGTGTATCAAATATATAATCGTCCCATTACAATTAGAGTCGCTATTCAGCTGTTTTATGTTTTCCTTTCTGCGTTTACTGTACAATCATTAAGTCAATTCCAAAACCACCCGCGTCTGTAAACGGTAAGGAACCGAAAATTTCCTACAGTATCAACAGGTACAACAGTTCGAGCTGTAGATAATGGAAACGGCTTTGTTGCCTGGGGCGACCTGTTTGCACCGAACCTGAGTCTTGGGAAAAGTAAACTGTGAAAAATAGCTGCAAACACGTCGACGGTGCATTTTCTACACTTGCGCCACACGGGCACACATGTGAATAGGCAGCTTAGGTCCTGCAGCGTCTTTGTTTTTTAGTGATTTACGTTGGTTCGCACAAGGACCCGCATAACGGCAAAATAAAGTAAACAGAGTTAGGGTGTTTGGTAAAAAGTGCACGTGTGCAAGTGCTGCAATGACCCCATGCTGACGCGCCGTCACGAGGGTGGTTGGTCTGAGACAAGTGTTTACTAACTGCCGCAGAACAACAACGTTCCAGCACACATGTGGTGGTCGTCGTTGGCGTTGTTGCGGCGTTTAAATGCGCATTTCGTTGAACCTCTCCATGACGATCACGTACAGCGTAATCCGATCGCCACGCCAGGACCCACACGAACTAAACGCTGTGTCGACGCCGCTCAAGTGCGCTTTGCATGTGACCGCTTTGCCGTCCGGCTGTAATTTGCGTTCCGATCCTCAAGTGCGGTTATGTTTTCATTTCGCCGAACTGGAAAGAATGCAGCACGTTCGTAATTGATGCGTTTTCGTTGTCCGTTAATTCAAAAACAATGACCGGTAGGGAAACGCGCGCGCGCGCGCTCACGTCGAGTGCCTCAAGTATGTTGGGTGCAGTATTCAGCAGCGCGAGGGAAGCGACGAAGGCGTCGCCACATGTCTGACGCTCGAGTGCCGGCTTTTGTGGTTTGTGTTACATTATGTGGAAATTTTCGCAAAACTGCGTTTGAAGTTGGACTCGAGTAGGTGTGGGCGTTGTGGGTTGGCGAGCCAACATGAGTCAGCGTCACTAATTTGTAAGCATCTTCCTTCGTCAAACAATCGCAGTGACCAGTTAACGTTGTTATTTGTGTTGTAGGAATATGCGAAGCAGCAGCGAAAGTAGTGCTGGCCTATCCGATTTACCCCCTGGAGCGTACGCTTGCTGATAGATAAGTGCCAAATGGAACGTGCGCTCGCTTGATGAGACACCGTCACGTGTCTAGACGGCACTCTCATTATAAGGCGCTTGCTTTCTGCCTACTGCGCAGACATTTGTTGACACTTAAAAGCGAAAACATTTGCATCGTCTAGTCAGCGAGATACGAGCTGGGATCTACCTTCGTTTCTTTCTTATCTGTGGCATGGATCCTCTCTACGGTCTGGAAATTATTTGGATTAACTGTCGCTGACATTGAGACTGCACGAGTCATATCCAGGTATTGTAAGGCAACATTTGCTAATTGCTAAGGCAGCATTTGCTAATTTCCACGCTGCGTAAGGAAATTACTATGACTAAGACTGCCAAAAACAGAAGTTCGCTGGCAATTTCGATAATTAACTCAACAAAGACTTTGTATGCATTTCATATTGCCAGCATACGCAATACAACTTGCTCCTAAAAAAAGAATTTGCCTTCGCCAAAGATCTGGTGATTTCTCCTCAAAGTACCAAGAACCACCCGTCCTAAAGCACAACTATGTGGAGCAACGCATCCGATCGCGCGAGACCATTCCACACTTTCGAGCATGCGCGACACACACGCCCCAAGTGTGCCTCAACGCACTTTGCTTGAAAACCCAAAACCTGCCTTCAGTTTACAGGACTTCAATTACAAAGGCCACCAGAGTCCAATTTTAGGTGTGGAGATAACAGCGACTCATATGAATGTCGAAGTGCGATCAGCACTCACCCCTAATTTGATCTCGTTTAACATCGGACTGTGCCACTAAATGCTACATTAATTCTCTGGCTTTTATACAAACGACCGGCCGATTGTTAGTATGCGTCATTCCATTGAGTTATGGGCAGAAAAAAACTATATACATGCGTACTTAAAACGCTCGTAAGACTGCTTCCCACGTTCTGAAAGGATGTGAAGCGAGCCCTCGCCGTAGTGTAGTGACAGGCATGAAAAAGTCTAAAATTACAGAAATACCTATGGACGGTCTGAGTGCAATTAAGGAGCACTTCCACAACACATGTCTGTTGATCTGCAGCCTGTGGATTGTCAGCGTGTGTGTGTGCCCATCAACCAGTAATCTGTTTGAATTTTTTTTCATATTCGTTTCCTTTATCTTGCATTTTTGGTTTTTTGTGTGGGTTCATAAATTGTTCGGAGACCATGCGTTGAAAATCGAAAACACTCTCCCACGATCGTTTTTATGCATAGAGTTTGTATGCGACTCCAAAGGATCCTGATGCACACGTGTTCAGTAATTTCGTGTTCTCACAAAGGCTCGTCATGATTTGGCGTTTCTTTATGCGTTTGCTTCACTTTCAATACATAATAAAATAAGACAGCAGGACAACAGCAACAGCAACACATAGGACGAACACAGCCTTTAGTGCACAAAAACCAAAGTGATCGTTAAACGTGCCAACTGTGTGTATAAAAAATTAAGGATTCTTTTACTTGTCTGCTATGCCAAAGAAGAGAGAGGATCGGCTTGCGGATCCAATGCATTGAAAGTGTGGGAACATGCAGAAAGTCTCGTTTCACACGATCCTTCAGCAGGATAAGAAGTTGTAGATTTTTTCTTTTTTCTTTTACTGTTTGCCCTCACTCATGAAATGTATTACTTTATGTCCATTATTATCCTTACGGCATCCCCCCATCGATGGTGTGCGCAGTCCAGATAGGACCCGCGCAGGTGTGAGCGGCTGCACAAATTTACTGCTGCACTGCTCACACTCACACACGCACGCAGGTCAAATCTCGAACACCAGCACGCTGGATGGCTGCGCGCAACCGAAAAACACACCTGCCGCTTTTTCATAAGCATTCTGTGCTACTCGGCTGTGCGTTGTATCCTTGTGCCTTTTCATACTCTGAGCGATGCGATCCCAACACCACTCCCGCTCCTTGGTGTGCCGCTTGGTTCTCGGAGACTGGCGAATGCCTGTGTTTGTTGTTGCTGCTGCGGCGCTGTCGCATATATAAGGCCGCACTTCGACAGCACAGGACATCATTCGAACACGAGCCAGCTCGCAGTGTAGTTGTCGCCACCGAGCCCAGTCTTCGTTCTTTTCACAACCATCAAGTACACAAACAAAAAAACCAATACGTTCCAAAATGTTTATCGAAAACAACGATATCGTGAAGCCAGTCGCCAGCGCCACTCATCAGTCGCAGAAGATCACTTACAGCATCAAGCGGGCGCTGAAGCAGCTTTTCTCGCAGCACAAATCTGCCAAGTTGGCTGTCGCGCAGAATTTGGTGAACGCCAAAAAAGCCGGCTCGCTCGAGTCCATCGAATCGCTGGAGAATCAACGCAATGCCGACATCGAGTCCGAGTGCACCTCGCTGGAGTCCTATGAAAACAGCACCAACGAACGCTTGGCCGCCGTCGCTTCGAGCGAGTCGTGCGAGCTAGAAGACTACGATTTTGTGGACATCGGCAGCGTGCCCGTGCATTTCGTGCGCTCCGAACACGGCACCTTCTTCTGGACGGCCGCCTGTGAGCTGCCCGCCGACAACGACCTCATCGAGCCTTTAATGTGCTGCACGTCGAATCAGATCGCCGTCGCTCAGCTGCAGGATCGCTGGGCCCAAGCCTGAAGCACGCCCAGTGCTGATGCTGCTGGCCAGAACGCCAGAGTTCCAGGAACTGAAACTAAATGACTGCCGGAAATTGTTAGCTTTATGAAATTGTGATATTTTTAAAGAGGAAGAGAAACACTTTATTTTGCATTTACTCATACGAAAAATAATAATAAACAAACACAAGAACTATAAATATTGCTCTCTTATTTCGCACATAACCGATTCACTGCGCCAAGTCTGGGTTGTGCTCATTTCCACTGGGGCACTGATTCATCTTCTATTTTTTTGGTTCAGTGTGGGCACTGCTGTGACTGACGATTACGGAAAGAAATGCTATGAGCGTTACATTACCTGCCATTTATCGGTCTCTACCTGCTGTAAACAGGCGCTTGAAAAAGGAGACTTGTCGCCATGCGCGACCAAATCTGATTGGTGGTTCGCTAGGTTTGCGTCGTTGCTAAATTCCAATTGGCTGAAGTATACAGTATCGATCCACATGGAATAAGACAGAACACTTCTGTTTTTGATGCCTTAATAAATAAATCCGTAGCCCATATTCCCTTTTGTTTACTTTTTTCAAAAACCACCACACTTGTGCAGCATTTCGAACAGTGGAAGACTTTTTCCTATTGGAATTTTCGGCCAAACTAAGGCTTAGGCCAGTTAATCGTAGATCGAGTCACAAGTCAAACCATTCATTCCACTCAGCACACCCAAACTCGACCATCGCTTTGGATAAGTAAATTATAAATGCCTCGTTTCCTAAGGACCTGTCATTTATTTAGAAACTATTATTTAGCTGTGCTTCTGTGCTTTGAAGACTTTTCAGCGGATGGAAATCACATCTCGGCAAACATTTTCTACAATCCCAGGGAATTTCCTAGCTTCAAGTGGTCGTGGTGAGTGCCATGCAATTTACTTCAACTCCTAATCACATTGAACAGTAACTTGCTATGACGCGAAGACGCCTCTTAAACCTTTCCGACATGAAAATAACAGCCCGCTGTATGAATGGTATGGGCTGTAGTCCAATATATTGGACATTGTGACTGAAAGGGTTAACTAGTCGCGGCGTTCTACCAGAACACGGGTGGCTGATTTCAGACAGCGGCAGGTGACACAAATCTTTTACCACTAGTCACGCTGAATACTCTGCTGATCACAAAATAAATGTGACTTCCCCATTTGATTGAAATTGGCTTACAAGGGAACTGAAAGGTTCACAAATTAAGTTTTATAAAATTACCACGCATTGTTTTTGTTGTATAATGTTGAAAATCCATTTGTTTTTATTTAAAGATTTTTTGAGATAACTCATAAATTTATAGGATCTGCTGGGCATTTGCCTTTAAAGCTAAGGACCAATTATAAGCTTACAGTCAGCGTCTCTCATACATGCGGCGGCAGCAGAAGGCCAGTCCGACATGCAGAGCGGCGATTGCTTCAATAAATATCTATCATAAATTATATCACAGACAACCAACGTTTAAGTAAAGCAGCAAACACTGTCGGCGTGCGTGGTTTTGGTGCTGGCAGCACCCGCTCGCGATCAGCTCGGAAGACACGATGATTTTGTTGCTTTGGAAAGTTTGTTACGTACAACAAAAATCACTATTTACTATGAGTTAAAAAATAAATTACAATTCTAATTGTGAGTGTTCCAAGTCGTGCGATGCTTTCACCATGGCCGCCACACGGGCTCTGAGCTGCACGAGTCCACCGACACTACCGATGCCGTGTCCCTCGAACAGTTATCCACAGTGGTGACATCGATGACGTCCGGCTCCTTGCGTGGTTCGTTGGCGGCGCTGTAGAACTCGAGGGCCGAAGTGGAGGGGGTTGGTGATGTGGAGTCTGATTCGGCGTAGCTAGAATGTGGTGTCGGCATTTGCAGTTGCAGTGGCACTTGCAGCGGCAGTATCGGAGAAGTCATCGCCGAGGAGCGCAGCAGTTGGTGCTGCATTTCGATGAGACGCGTCGACAGGAATTTCATTATTTTGCCACCAATTTCGTCGGTTTGGCGCTGCTGCAGCAGCACTTGTGAGATCTGGTCGGCGGCGTGCACATAGCCGGAGCGAAAGGATTCGGCGTGCGCATTCGTCTGCGACTGCAGTGACAGGCTGCCGCGCTGCTTCAGCTTGCGCATGTGTTCCACAGTCAGCTCCAGAATGTCGGCCTTCTCGAGGCGTGTGACGTGCTCGCCCTCCTGCTGCAGGCACTCGACCATAAGGTCCTTGAGATCGTCCAGGCACTTGTTGATGCGGGCGCGACGCTTGCGCTCCAGCAGCGGCTTCATCACCTTACGGTACTGGTAGGTTTTGGACATTTCCATGACCATGTTTCGTTTTGGTACACTTGCGACTGCAATCTATACTTTGGTCTCTTTTCAATTATTTTTTGCAGGGTCAATCGTTTAAAACTTTTTGTTATGCATCCGAGTTCGGTTCGAGTGCGATCGCGCGTTTAGAAAAAGTGCGATGGTGCTGTTAGCGATCGCGGCGACCCCGTGTTGTTTCTACTCTGCGCGTCGGTTATGAAATGAGTTGCAAACGTGCCCCGTGCTTAAGTTTTATATGACAATCGGGTTTTGCACCGCTCAGCAGGCTCGTTGCACGATCGCTTGCTCAATGCTGGCCGATTGCCGCTCTGACGTGCAGGCAAGTAGCGAAGCGTGAACGAAGAGAGGCTACTGTGGCGACATCCGATGGGATTGTGCCGCTAAGGTGTTGCTTTTCGTTCGTAAAAGAAAACTCAGTTTTTGTCTTGTAAACTAAATTCTCCCTGTCGAGATATAAATAGAATACCGTTAACAAGATTTAAGTCTTTAAATCTTTAAACTTTACTAAACGATATGTAAACGATGGATTATTTTCTTTTTTTTGATACATAAATAGTTTTAACCATCTAAACTGATGAGTTTAGCTAGTTACTACTGAGTTACTATACTTTGGGAAGAGCTGATTTCCTTCTTCAGTTCTCCCTCTAAATTCGACCATTTAGACGCGTAAATTGCAACCATGGAATGTTTTTTGTAAAGGAACAAAAGGGATAGGTGTTCCCTAGATCCTAATCCCGCGATTCTGGGATCCTGTACAGTTTTGTTGTCCCGACATTCTGGGATTTACGTACGTGGGTGTTCCGATAAGTACTTAGCCTACAAAAGAAAAACGAAAATTTTGAAATTTCGATTTATTTCTCAACGTAGTCTCCTTTCAACTCGATAAACTTGACCCAGCGATGCTTCAACTTCTTTAACCCGTCTGAAAAATACGTTTTCTGGAGGCGTCCGTGGCGGCGATACACTCCTCATTCGACTCAAATTTCTGCCCGGCGAGTGACTTTTTCAAGTTTGGAAACAAAAAGAAGTCACACGGGGCCAAATCTGGAGAATACCGACCGATATTGCTCTTTTTCCATTTTTCTAAATTCCGCGGACACGTTCGTTTCCACTCGCGGTCAAAACAATACTACAAATCCTATATGGCTGAAATTTTGACAGTAGCCGTCTACGAGGATGTACACGATAGTAAATTTCTCTTACGATAGTGGCACCATCGGGCGGTGGGGCTGAGTACCTATCGAACTGCCAACGTATATCGTTTGATCCAGGTTTTTTCAGGACTGGGTTTATATACATTTCTATGCTGTTTTACGTGAAAACAAAGAGGTTTGCGCGAAATTTACTCACTGAAATTTACTCAAGCTGGAAGTTTACATGTATGTTATATGATTGAAATGCATATAACTGAAATGGGTTAAATGTGTGAAAATCCGTGTGATGCGACACATCTATGAGAGATACTCTTTCTACGGGTGAAACAATTTTCAAAATCGGTTCAGAAATAGCGGCGTAATATGTAACCATTGTATATCCTGTTCCTCATCGCTTTGGTCCTTTGCCGAACGAGCACAAAGTCCCATACCAACCAATACGGGTGTACAACACTGTTTTGCAGCAAACTCTCGTGCGCGCTGGTGGCACTTGCGCACTTGTATGGGTGTGCGGCAAGCCGTCGTGCCGGCTCCCTGGCGTACGTCCCCTACTTGGACGCGATAACGCCGGCTCGTACGCTTCGCTTGTGCCAATTCAAAGAGTGAGCCAGCCGAGAGCCGGCCGTGGATCGCGCCAAGCTCGACTACCAACACAGGCGCAGCAACAGTGCGCGGTGTCGCTCTGTGGGGACGGATGGATGGCCCCCACAGCTCGGGCATGTCTTACTTATTGTCAATGATGACAGTTCTCTGCCGCTGTCTTGCGTTGTATGTGGTTGGCGTTGTTATTGTTGTTGTTGTTGTTGTTGTTGTTGCTGCTTTCGTAAATCGCATTGTGTATTTTGCTCGTACGCTACACACTTTTCCAGACCGTGGGAAACAGATTTGTCGTGTGTTTCCCACACGATGGACGGATGGATGAATTGCGATGCGATCCGATGGATTGTTGAAATGTTGCCAGTGTTGTTGGGGTTTTAAGTTGGCTGTTATTGTTGTGGCCTGTGTGCTGTGTACGCTGCTCGTGTGTGTGTGTGTAGAGTCGCGCAATTACGGGGCATGCTCGACTGATGATGATGGCATGAATTTCGTTGAAGCGTATCGATTGAGTTGGTCGGCTGGTTGACTGGCTGACTGGTGTGGGCATGCTGTGCGGTTAGATGTTGGCACTGCGCACTCGTGTGCTGCAGGTTGAATGGATGATGGGGTGCGAGCCCAGCTCGGCCAGCACCCCACATTTCACAGAAGTACTTTGAAAACATTTTTGAATATGCGTTTCGGGTGGGGATTTGGAAAGTCGAACTTTGGAAGCCGTCGCGACGGATCGCTCGTACACGGCCCCCATGGCGGTGCGACTGTGCTCGCGTGGTAACCGCACTGATAATGCCACATCGTAATCGCGAGTGTTTATTCGCTGGGAATATGTGACCACCAGCTGTTGTTTTGCCGCCACAGTCAACCGCCGCTGCTGGTTCCTTAGCGCTGTTGCTTTCGTTACTTCGTTGGGCGATTTCTTGTTTTTGCGATAACATGAGCCGCGCCACTGGAAATGTTTATATTTAAATGCTGGCTTTGTTGACTTTTGCTGATGACTCTGCCACATTGGCATGTTTTTGCGTCGCCTCCATCGTTGTTGTTGTTCGGGCTTAATATAATTGAAGCAGCAGGAGACGTCGAGTTCAGCTGTCCAACAGGCGGTGGGCTGCTGATTGTGACAGCAATAACAATAATGGCGGTGACGCTTTTATTAACATAATGCGGTCGCGCTAGATATCATTCGTCGTTGCGGAGCTGACGATTTGGTATTTCGGAAGTGGTCTGGTGCAGAGTTTGATTTGCAATCAAAAAATGAGCTTAGACCGAGCTGAAGAGTCAATGGATCTCAAACAGCGAATTACTTGGGTATCGCGAAGTGTAGAAACATTACTCAGGGAAGATACTGTAACGAATAGGAGATGAGATTACTGTGAAATTAACTCGTCATCGAACACGAGCTGGTAAATGATTGCATAAATATTGCACACAATAAGCAGTAATAACAATTAAATGTGGTCATGCAAGTGTAGTCCAACGCAACCTCCTCTTTCAATACCTGCCTCACATACGCGTGCGCGACGGAGGGGTGGAACAGCCGAGCTGGCGGGCAGCGTAACCTCTGCCACGACTGGCACAGGTTGGACTAAATTAAATGGTCATTAGTGTCGGCGCTTGCAAAGTGTCACGAACCGCTTGCCTAATGCCGACAGGTCATAAAATCATTTTTGGCTTTCTTGTGCGGCGAGAAAAAAGCGAGGTACAATAAAAACAATATGGCAAGCAAAGCGGCAAAAATTGAAACCGTAAAAGCTGCTTCGGCAGCGGCAGCGTCAGCGTCAGCGTCAGCCACTTAACGCGCAGTTGCGTATGCTTGGTTGAAAATGACGCTGGCAATGGCGCTGAAGCTGGCGATGACGATGACAATGATAATGATGTTTATGGTGATGGCGATAATGGCGTTGCCGCTGACGCTGGCGCTGGTGTTGGTGTTGGTGAGTGTGTGGCGCAAACAGCGCGCATGCTATGGTGGCACGGCATGAAATCGAACCGTGAGAAAGTGCTAAACCGAACGATATGAACGCTGCCTGTTTCGTTGTTATCTGTGTTGTTGTTTTATTTTAGTGCTGCCAATGAATAATTAATGAATTGCTGCAACAACAACTGCAGTAGCTACGAAATATATGCAGCACGCGGGCGCAATGGCAATGCGATGGCAGCAGCAGCTGATTAGTTGACTGGCAGGTTGGGGTCGGTGGCGGCCGCCCCATGTCGCTTCCAAATTGAATATGTGGCGTAAAAGCCAAAGGCGGCGCCCATGAATAAAACATGCAACCAATGTCGGATTTACTGCTTGACAGAAAAGCAACAACAACAAGTACTTACGTTCGTAGCTTCATACCCATACAGGCCGGTAGCGAAGAGAAGCCAACCGATTCCGAAAGACGGCGTAAAGTGTGAAGAGAGATACTGAGGAGTCATTTGCAGTATAGGTGGGTGAAAACGAAGTCGGTCGGTTCAAGAATTTTTTGAAATGGAATCAGTGTATGGAAATTTATACTCAGAAGAAAGTTCAGAGAAAGATGTACTTGTATTTTGAAAAGACGTGATTTTTCAAATGTTCTCATACTTATATATAATACTGGTGAATAATAATCCTGAATACTCTCGACCATAGCCACAGACATTAATGGGGCTAAATTTTGTCGTCGCTACAAACTGTGAGCAGCGTTGCCATGTTGGTTATTTTTAACCAAAAATGCTTATTTTTATTTTTGAAAATGGGTTTTGGTTATTTGGTGATTTTTGATCCCATTTGGTTATTTTTTAGAATATTGCACACAGACACAAAATGTATCTTAAATACCAACAAGAACAATATAATTGGGAGTGGCAATAATATTGATTTTTAACCCTTTCGATCCCCAAGTTGCCTGAGAGCAACTTCTCATATTTGTCATCTTATAACAAAAGCTACGATTGATTTATGGGTTTAATGTAAGTAGGAACCAATAAATTAATATTTTTAGAAGTAAATTCAAAGCAATTTACAAAAATTGTACTGTTATCCCCAAACTAATTTCCAATCATTTACAGCGATATCAGATAAAGTTTGTGTTCTAATTGAAGTCTACGAATTCTACGAAAAACCCTGTTTCTTTAATAATGGTTAAATAAAATGAAAAAGTTATAATTTTGTATTTTTCCATATATTTGACATAATTTTTCTGAAATTAAAAAAATATTGATACAACATTTATTTAACCCGTTTTAAGCTGACATTTTTCAAAAGTAAACTAGCTCTAGAACTTAAACAAAGAGGCGTGGGAACTTCAAATGTCGTGTGCACCCTTGTTAGACAGGGTTTTCATGATACCAAAAAGTAATATCGAGACACAATTTGGGATCGAAAGGGTTAAAAAAAGTCAACAACACTTTTTTACGACTACTGTTTGTAAAAGTAAAGAAGTTGTTTATGTCGAATAAACATTATGGTTATTTTTTTTTTGTTCGTGGTTATGAATTTTTGTTTCTTGTGGCAACGCTGACTGTGAGACGTGTGAACAAAGTTGACTCTTCGAATTCGCCTGAATGCACAGTGGATGAAACTGTCAATCTAGCGGAATTATTATCTCGACTTTTTAGTTGTATCGCACAAATCGGACCGTTATATAGTATTCATACGATTTTGATTAAAGTAGCAAATTCATACCATTTTGATTAAAGTTGATTTGATTAAGTTTGATGTGTAGTATTTTGAATTTTTAAATATTTCCAGAATAAACATTCTTATTTTTTTTGCCCATTTCTCGTCAATTCATCATCATTTTTTATCAGCAAAATGATTAAAATTGGCAAATATGAAAATAATTTTGTTATTTAGGCTTCTGGATTGACCGTTTTATCCACTGTAGAACTTTGCGTATCCACAACAGACTTGGACGGCATCGCTGTTGCAGCCGCAGTTTCGGCCTGCGCCCCGGCTGAGTCGAGCAAAAGCCAATTCAGCTCATAAAGCCAACGCTAAGATTAATTGCGCCAACGTCGAGCCAGCCAACTAAGCGGCCACAGCTAGCAAGCGTCAAGCGACGAACAAATGCGCAAACGTTGGGAGCGGGCGCACGTCGCACACGCGATTGGCACGGGCTACGTTGTTGTTGTTGTTGTTGAGGCTGTTCCGTGTGCAATGCGTCCGCAAGGAGTTGGCGGCATTTTCAGTCGTTGTCTTCGTTGTTGCTGCTACGAATGCCTTGTGCGAGCAGAGGCTTCACTTGCATGCTCGCATACCAATCGGCGCCGAGTGCAAGCTTCGTTTGAGGCGAAGCGTGTACGACATGTGTGCTCGAGTGGGGTGGGTGGGTTTTCCGTTGTTGGTTGGTTGAGGGTCTCTAGTGGCTTGGCGTATGTGGGGGCCGCTGCTGTTGCATTTTTGAAAAGTATCAGTTGGTGGCTGTTGTTGTTGTTGTTTGTGCTGCTAGTCTACTGGCGCTAATCGGCTGTGAATTCGCTAGTTTTTGGTGTGCGATGTGAGGTGTGGGCTGAGAACTGGTTTCATGGTGTGACTTGTTTTGCTGATTTGGTGAGCTGCGCGACAGTCATCTGTTATTGTTGTTGATTTAATGACGTCAATTGCGCTTTGGTTTTTATTGATATTGACTTGTTTACAATGTTCTGCGCATTACTTGATTGTTCGTTGAAGCGCGGAGGGCAGGGAAGCAGAATTGGAACGAGTTCCGGTGTGCGACACAAAAGCAAAGCTTCCAGTAATGCAATGCGCTTTTTAAGCGTTGCGTTCGTACTTGTGCAGCTTAGGAGGGCAGAGGATAGCATAAACAGCGCAAAAAGCATTGTTGATTGATTTTGAGATATAGATTCAAGAAGTAGTCGATAGCCGACGGTGTGAAGTGCCGTGGCAAATACGCCACTGGTACATTTTTACATACATGTTGCTCCCTTCGGTGAAGGTGCCACAGGTGTCACGTTCGCTTAGAGACAGCAACCCCGGCCGATTCTTGATTCGAACAATGTAAACAATAACCAGGCAGCCTTCACAATTGTGGCTGCAGCATCAGTTGGCATAGACAAAACCGTAGCATAGCGTGGGAACTGTAAAATCGTGAACGCATCGGCTCAGAAAACTTGTAACAATCACCCCTCAAATGATGTAGTGTTGTTGTTGTTGTTGGGTCATTGGATGCTGCATTATGTCTGTTTTAGGGGCGCGAAATTTTGACAAGTGCTGCATCTGCTAGCTGGCCCCTACCTGCAACAGCGGCAGCACCAACAACAGTAATACAAACAGCAACAGCAACGGCAACAACAACGCGAAGCGATTGAAGCGGTAGCCCGACTTGGGTTGGATTTGCCTTTAAGTGCTTCGAAATGGAAAAGGGAAAGAAAAAAGGAAAGAAGGCACACAGGCGGCGAAATCGAAAACCTGATTTGACAACAAAATCAATTTCATCATCTTTAGTATTCCACGCAGGTCGAGACGCAGTTGCGATTGCCTGGTGTACGCATTCGGGTCTGCGGGTACGTGTAAGTCCTTGCGTGGGAACTTGCCCAAAATCCTTCTTCCCACGGCTGTGCGTTACACCAGCAGACAACCTGCTTTTCGTCGTTGTTGTTGCTGGCCTTTCTTTGTTTCCGTTCGAAAATGTCCGCAAGACGGTGAGTATGCATTAGCAGCGCTGTCGAGTGCAGCTAGCGGGTCGCCGATGCCGCGAGGGCTCTTGAAGAGACATACATCAGTATGCGCAGCTGTGTTTAGCTGCTGAAGTGCCCTCAGTCGAGCAGCGAAGCCCGACTACTCGAAGGCTACTCGCATTCAAAATCACGGACACTGCAAGTTGAGAACAACAAATGGGCAATAAAACGCTCATGAGTGGTTGCCCACAGTCCCTTGGCAGCGACTGAGCCCCAACACCGACACATCTGCAAGTGCGCAGCCGCAGGAGTTCCCACACAAACTCACTTCCTTTTGTTTTTCACTTCTTATCGGTAGAACTTCTTCTAGAACTGTGGTTGTTGTTTGTGTTTCAACTGGAACAGCAGTAATTAGCGCCGTTGTGTTGCGGCGACGTTGAGAGACCTGGAGAGAGCCTGTGCCTTCCTGTTAGCGCACCCACCTGTTGTTATTGTTTTGCCTTTTATTCATTCGGGTATTGAATTGCAGCCGTTACAGGGTGAGGGCGATTAGCATCGGATAGTTGTGAAGGTGAAGGTTTTAAGAAATCTACCTTGATTTCAACCGATTTCTGATAATGGCAAAGTGCCAGAAATCATATATGTAACCAGTGGCGCCCACAGGATTTCATTTGGGGGGGATCGCGCATATCTTTTGAGCCTAATACCATTTGAAACTAATACCATTTGAAATAAATAAATAAATAAAATAAGAGAAAAACCAGAGCTACAAAATTTTCTCAAAAATCAGCTAACCACAGATTTTTAAGAAAATTATCGGCTAACCACAGATTTTTAAGAAAATTAATTATCACATTTTTGTTTTCACTCTGTCTTTTCTTTACTAATACTGCAGTGCGTTTCAAAAATAAGTGTTGCTTATAAAACTTACAAAAGAAAGTATAGTAATGAATTATATATATTTTCTGAAAGGCTGTGCAAATATCTTTTTCACATTATTATCAAAACTTTATTCAGTCTCCGTTCTTGTCAGTAATAGCTCGGCATCTTTTGATACAATTGTGGCTTATTTTTGAGTGTACTCCAACGAAACCCCTCTCGAAATCCGTTTTAATGCCAAAATGAGCTGTTTTCTTGTTGATATTCTTTTTTCTCTAAGTTTTGGCTTCATTAAGGACCAAACATTTTCGATTGGGTTTGCATCTGGACTTTAAGATGGCCAATTCAGTGTTTCCAGCCCAAATTTTCTTTATCCCATTTCAGACGATTTGCCACATGTTTTTACCCAATAGCGATTTCGACATGGTACTGTTATGAGAAATGCCCGATCTCAGAAGCCTGCATCGGATAGTTGCCGTTGATACTTCGACTCTCTTCTGCGACAATCTTTTCTTCGCTAGCTTCAGGCTAAGAGTTGGAGTGTTATCAAACATCGGGACAATCGCCTTGTATGAGTGGTTCTTTTCCTGTCCCTCCACGGTGTGTCGTCAACAGTTCCGAACTCTATAAAACGACTGATCCACTTCCTCACAAATGAAACTGATGTTTTCGTGTATTTTGCGACTTGTGGAGGTTTCAATTTTGGACCCTTTGGCGGGTTTACCAAAAACACTACCTCGAAACACTTCAAAAATATAGCACTCATTTTTAATTCTTGATATTTCCGCGAAAACTTGTATCCAACTAAGAAAATAGAAACACACGCGAAAACTGTATTTTAATATAGAAGATGATCTGATGGCAAACTTCTACGGTTAAAAAGATATGGCCAACACTTATTTTTGACACACACTGTACATACATAGAAACAGCTTCTGCGAACAAGTTTTTAGTATCAATATAAATATTTGGTAGATATTTTCTTTGACTTTGCAAACATTGCTTTTCCTTTTGATAATATAGAATCCTTGCCATTCAGTAAATGTTTAATTGAAGAAGTGTTCAAATATAAAATGAATAATAAATACTTAAATTTAATATGGCCTGAGCCCCTATATCTGGCACCAATCTGAGATATGTTATAGAAGCAGATCCAATGAATATAGTTCGGAGACCACCAATTCGTCATCACTACTTACAGGGTGTTGTAAGTGTCGAACCGGCAACTGACGTCATTTATCGCACTGCCGCGTTCAGTGCTCTATGCCGCACCGCTCTTGTGCACATCCTACGTGCGGCAGCATTTTAAAACGGGCAAATGTTCCAAATTAGTTTCCCACACTTTTTTCGTTTTCGGAACATGTGCTGCGCCCGCTTATCCGGCCGCTCTCTCGCCGCACTACTGTGCAGTTCAGATTTTTGGTAAATATGGGGGAAGTTGTTGTTGTTGGATTTTTTTCTTTCAGCGAGAGCGGCAATCGTGCATACTACCTGCAGTGCGTCTTGGCCCGGCCGGCCGTCCGCTGCGAACTGAGTTGCCCTTTTGGGTCGATCATTCGCCAGCGAGTTTTTGTTGCTGTTGTTGGTAACATGGGAAACGTACACATCAGATTCCTGTTGGAATGTGTTGTGCACGGTGCCGTCCACGTTGGTTGAGTGCACAGCAGCGCCGCACCGCTCAGCTGAGTTGCTCGTCTCGCATTGCTGCTTTCATTCGCATTTCAGCTGGTTTGAGCGATCGGCGCTCTGGCCGGGCATTTATATAAAAACGAGCGGATGCACGCGCAGCAGCATCAGTTCACTAGCAACTTTCACAGCAAGCGCACATCAGCAATACGAGAAATCACACCGGCATAGACGCGTCGTTTCTCTGAATTTCATCGTCAAATTGGATACTTCGAAGCGAAACCATGTTTATCGACACAAAGAACTTGGCCAATGCCAACTGCAGCACCACCGCCGTGGACGTGACCAGCGAGTGTTCAAAAGCGCGGGGAGTACGCAAAGTGTGGCAGCCGCTGCTGCGCCTCATTTCATCCAAGTCAGCAAGGCGGAGAGGCGGAAATGACAAGGCCGGCAGCAGCGTCAGTGGCAGCTCTAGCGCAGCGCATCCCAACAATGTGAATCTGAATAATGCCAATAACGCCATGGACGGCAGTGAGCTGTCAGTCGCACTGCTCGAGGACTACGCCAGCGTTATACGCAAAGTGTCAACGAAGGAGGAGTGCAGTGCAGTCGACAGCGATGCGCCATGCCAAGCGAGCGCCAAGTACACCACTGTAATTAGCAGCGCGAGTATTGAGAAGACACCGGCACCATCCTGCGCGCACTGCATCTACGGGCGCAATTGCCATCACGAGTTATTTCATCACGTGGCCGAAGCGGTGACAGCAGTGGGCCAAGCTACAAATGACGGCGACGGCGGCAGCGACAGCATCAGCAACATGCCATGCCAACCCACAGCAGGCCAGCCCCTGGCCGCCGTTGACGAGCTCATCGATCTGCCCATCCACTATATACGCACCGACGACGGCACCTTCTTCTGGACCACGGCGCAGGACAAGATCGACGACGATCTGCTGACGGCGTGGCTATGTCACAGTTTCCGCCAAGCGCCCGTGGCGACAGCATTCGTTTGAGCTGGACAAGCCAAAAGGCGCTCGACGTCTGATTTTCATCAGGGATCTCATTGTTACCTAGTATTCAGTATTTAGTGCTATTATTGTAATTAATTAAATGTTTAGTTGATTGTTTTGCAATATTTCATAATGTGATATGACGCCCCCAGAGAAAACGTAGTCAAGTTTCTTCTTACGTATGTACATGTAAAATTTACCTTCAACTGTTGATTGTTGGAGCAAGATGAAGCATTAAAGCATTATTTTTTTTAATGAAAGTCTGAAAATTTTTTTAATTTGTTTCACATATTTCTAACTGAAATAGTTTAAGCTGGTTTGAACATCTTGAAAAATTGGTCATGTTTTTGTTATCTTCAAAATGTAATCAAAATCAGTGAAGAAACGAAGAAAACCTGACAACTGATAGCAACAATTGTTGTCAAATGTTTTACGATGTCCTACTGGGTACTGTGTTTAATATTGTTGTTGTTGTGGAGGAGGAGGTGAGGCCGCGACAATGGGAGTTTTTAATCAATAGAAGTGGCATAAATTGTATTTATTGCTGTTATCAGTGTTGAGCATTGATAAAAATGTTAGGTAGCTCAAAGCGGCAATGCGCTTCAGACAGTCATTGTGCCGATTTTTATTCAATATACTTTTATAAGTAGGTAATGATAAAAATGCACAAAGTAGTGGAGTTCATTTTCGTAGAAAGAGCCTACACAATTGAATTTAGAGCAGCAGCTGAGTTGCTCCTGTTATGAAACCAGGTTGGATAAGGATTGTTGCGTTTGTTTTGTTTTGTCAGTGATTTTTTATTTAATTGATACAGCAGAAGATTGCTCCAAATGTTTGTTTGTTTGTTGGAATTGGCCTAACTGCCGTTGTTTGCTTTAGTTAAACTTTATTGAATCACTTTGTGAAAGCGCATTGAATACATTATTTGATTTCGTCTACAATTGTCACTGACCACTGCGTAAACGGGTTAGCAGCTATCGACCTTCAAAATCCGGAAGAGTGTAGCAGGAACTGTAAAGATAACCAAAAAAAAATGTACATAAGCAAGGAACTTTAAATTCTTCTTCTTGTTAACCCACGGTTGGCTTTGGACAGAGCGCAATTGATGGTGTCCATGACGCAGCTGTTGCTGATGAGGCCGCGGTATTTGCCGTTCGACACGCAGACCGGCGCGTAGATCATGGGACATGGCTTGAGGCACCCGGTCGCTTGCAGGTCCAGGTGATTCAAGCGCTGGTGCAGATTCTCCACGAGTTCTGATGTACACCAGTACATGTCGGTCTGGGCATAGGCTGCAGGAAGGCGAAGAATAAATACATTTTAATTTTTTGTGAATGCTAAGCGTATTCCGACTGCTTACGTTGCAGCAAGGCGCGGCCGCGACGACAGTTGCTTGCCTTCAGCTCACAACTATTGCTGAATTCCTTGTACAGGGAGCCATCGGTGGCGCAAATGGGCGCGTACAGAGCCGGACAAATCTGCGGACAGTCATCGGATTCGCCTAGCACCGCGCTGGCGGCGACAGCTTGGCTGAGGGCCACGAGCAACAGGGTCTTGGTTAGACTTTTAAGTGTCAACATTTTTTACACCTGTTGCTTGTTTATTTTGTTTTTGTTTATCTGCGGTGAAAATCACTTTAATTCTTTAAATTCTTTAATGCTCTTCGCAGCAGCGTTGGCAGTTTTCTGTGCGTCTATTTTTACGTTGTGTGCTATAACAGAACTGAATCATTGTTCAGTGTATCGAACGAAGCTATTTATACCTCTTCAGGTAATTATTAAGTGGGGAAATTTGCCGTTCGCTGCGTTATCAGCGCATCTGATAAGATCGGCGAGTAGTCGGTTGGCTCTTATCTGGCCGCGCGTTGATAGTGCTTCATTGTTTTCGCTGGTTGCTCCAAAGTTTCGTGCGAGCATGCGTAGAAATTTTGGAGCCTTCTGGTAAGTGTGCGTTGCCCCATTTTGCAGCGGTTGTTTGACTCATCTGCAGCACAGACTTTGAATTGTCTGGTAGTTCACTGATGTTACTGATTTTTGTTAACTGGAGTTGCTGGCTGCTGGGGACAGTGGCGGATGCGAAAGGGTTCTTGGTTGGAACTGAGCGAGCAGCTAACCTGGTTGCACTGATAGTAAAGTCCTGCATGAATATATTCATTTTGGCGACTACACTACTGTACATACTGTACGGGTACTTGGTATTCGAAGAATGTGTACAACGAAACTAATAGAAACGAGAACCAGCGAGCCTTGCTTTCGTTTCTATTCATATTCGGTGAATAGCAAACACTGCAGTGCTCGTATTCGGTAATCGAGAACTTTGCAAAGTATTCGAAGATCAACAGTTTCATCGAATATTTTTATGCGCAGTATGTCACTTTTCCATGTGTATACTTGTGGTGCGGTTGAAGTGGCTTATAAGTTAATACGCAAAATGGAAATTATTGAAGAAAGTAACATAACAAATAAATAAATATTAGTATACAACATAAATATCTCTAAATAATCTATGAAATATTAAAACGACTTTATTCGAATATTCAAGCAGTTTGTTCTATCATTCGAATGCGTTTGTGCTCGTTTTCCCGCTTCGAGCGAATATGAATAAATAGTGTACGTCTACTCGTTTATGTTCGGAGCTTACTCGTACTCAAAGAGAGCTGTACTCGTATTCATTCGGACTGGTGCGCAGAGATGAAGTGAAGTATTCCATTCAAAAGCATTTGAATGTTTTCGAATAGCAAAAATGCATACTCCTGCAGGACTCTAACTGATAGGCACTGGTCACTTGCAAACAAATTCCTTAACTTCGACGCATCCGAAGATTACTTTTGAGGTTGACGCATTTTTGTTTGGCACTAACTGGAATCTAAAATATTGGTATTCAAAACTGATCCCCCAACAACAATCATTTTCTACCGGCGCTCGACACATCTATCAACAGCGTCAAGATTTGTTGTTTTCCTCATGTAAAAATCTTCGTATGTGCCAATATTTTGGTACTTTCCGAAGATAACAAAATCTTTGCAATTAGGGACAAATATGTTTACACAAACCAAGAATGCCTTCCGGAAAATTATAAAAGTAAATTGAACAACAACGTGGGTTTTTCAGAGTCGTTAATGGTAATTGAAGTCCCCAATGTGAGTTGAAATTTTCTTGATTTACGTTTGTTTTAGTAAGAAAAAAATTCGTATGGCGATCACTGACACTAATAACGTTATTACGATGAAGAAAACCGTTAAATAAACGACCAGCTTGTGGTGTGCTGAGTCTGCGCGGAGAATACTAAATTGTTTGTGTTCGTTTTTGAGTAGATTTCTTTTATTTTTCAAGGAGTGCCCTGAAACCGCCAGCACCACTGTCCGAACCACAGCCGAGTCGCAAAGTGTGGGAAAGTGAGAACGTGCCTTGAGCAGCGTTGGGTTAGATAAATTCTTTTGGTGCCAATTTTATAAACATGTTTTGGGTATTGTTACCGAGCCGGCTCAGCTCGGCGTTTTGTTAGTTTTAATTATTGAGGTGTATTCGACGCACGTATACATTGTGCCTCTTGCTGCATAATTTATGTTTTTGTTTAATTTCAGTGGTAATTCATATGCAAAGCGATCGCTCGTTAGCACCCTCTCGACTTTGGTGTGGATCGTTGCAATGCCCGCGAAGTAGTAAACGGCTGCACTCGTTCTCGCCGACCTTTAGTGTCGTGAGGGACGGGAGGTTCTAACTTAGTATTATCTAGACTAGACTCCAAACCGACGGGCGTTCAACATTTGCAGACAAATCGCTGACCATATGAAAACGTGTTTATAGGTCTCGTGTAACTCGCCGATACGGACAATAGAGACACGCACCGTTTTCGTCACCTCTCCAACCGATGGCACTATTCCATCGTAATCATGTAATGGCCAATTTGTCTTAACTCCCGCATTTCGACGCACTCTTTGCTTTTGTTGTTTCGTTGTGCGCTTCGTGCGGCCTTTTCGCTGCGCCTTAGGCCAGTGGTAGCCAGTCATTTGGCATGCGTGGCACACTTGCGAAGGCCGTAACATTGGAAGGTTCTTCGACAATCGCACCAACCGACTTTGGTCTCCCCCGCCCCTCACACTTGGCCGTTTTGCCTTTCGTCTAGGGAACGTGTCTTCTGGGAATGCGCATGACCGCTTGAACAGTGTCGCCGCTGAAGATTCTTATCGTTCAGGTATGCGGATGGCAATGACGACAATCCAATAACAATAACAATAACAACCTCTATGTCGATGTATACAATAATTATCTTGCTGTTGCATTGGTTGTGCATTTATACTAATATTCAAGTTTATTTACATTTTTATTTCAAACAAAATTAATGGATAGCGGTCTGTGCATACAGAAACTGTCGCGTGTGATGTTTGGCGCTTTGGTCATGTTGTCAATTGGCTTATGAAAGCGTCGCATGCGGCTTTGAAATTTCTCTGCGTCGAGGGCGAAGGGGGAGCGGGCAGGAAATGTCTATGCGCACAAGTGCAACACATGTGTCCGCTTTGGGACGAGTCGGAATGCACGTTGCATATCGACGTTGTTCTCTCTTTCTTTCCGTCCTTCGCGCACTCGACGGGCCTGTGTGTCCGTTTGGCTTTGCGGTCTCTGCGTTTGCATGTGGCACGGGGTGTTGACACACGCTGCACAAGTTGCATTTTAATTTATTAACTAATAAATAACATTAGTTTATGATAAATGACAACAACACCAGCACAATTTCGTAGCAACAAAATGGGCGCGTTGCATGTTGCAACTACTTGTTGCATTTAAATTGCTTGATTGATTGCATTGCGCGACGATGACAAGCCGTCGACTTTCTTCGCTGACTGCGTCTTTTTGCTGCTGCTGACTGGATATTAATGGATACTTTGCATATTTGCATGCACTCTCGGTGGGTCGTGGGGCTTTTGTTGTTCTTTTTCTTGGAACACTTGTCAAATGGAGCCATCGAACGTTCTCGGTATTGGTAAGTTTTGCTTGAAAAAAAGGCGCAGCGGACTGACGGATGGAATCCGAGTCCAATTCCAAATTGGGGACCACAGAGAACTTTCCAAGAACGGCCCTCCGTACTCTGGAGCATTTGAAATCGTGTAATGTATCGACATGGTGAACTGACTTTAGACTTCACCAGAGCAATTCCACCTTAAAAATGGACCCTTTAGTGACTCAGTGATAACTCTCGTTCATTTTTAATATCCTTACTTCCATTTCAGAAGCAACAAATGTTTTTGTTGTGCAGTCTTATTGCATACTTAGTTGTGTCTGACTAAATTTTTGGTTTCGGTTTCGGCCCAAATAAGTGTTACGGTTTCAGTTTAGGCCAAAAAATTGCCGAACGGCCGAAACCGAAACTTTCTAGAATATTTTTTACATTTTATTGTGTAGCGAGTGAACAGTGCGAGTTAGTGCAGCCGAGCAGATATACGTGGGTGGTCCGATAAGTACTTAGCCTACAAAAGAAAAACGAAAATTTTGGAAAAGTGGCGATTTATTTCTCAACGTAGTCTCCTTTCAACTCGATACACTTGACCCAGCGATGCTCCAACTTCTTTAACCCATCTGAAAAATACGTTTTCTGGAGGCTTCCGTGGCGGGGATAACCTCCTCATTCGACTCAAATTTCTGCCCAGCGAGTGACTTTTTCAAGTTTGGAAACAAAAAGATATCACACGGGGCCAAATCTGGAGAATACGGTGGATGGGGCAGCTGTTCGTAGCCTAATCCGACCAATTTGGCGAATCACCGACCGATATTGCTCTTTTTCCATTTTTCTAAAATCCGCGGACACGTTCGTTTCCACACGCGGTCAAAACAAAACTACAAATCCAATATGGCTGAAATTTTGACAGTAGCCGTCTACGAGGATGTACTACATGATAGTAAAGTTCTCTTACGATAGTGGCACCATCGGGCGGTGGGGCTAAGTAGTTATCGGACTGCCCACGTATAGTGAAAGTAGGAGTAATTTCGATGCTTTTTTTTTAGCATATATTATTAATTTATTTATTTTTGAATATTAGCGAGTAAGGTACAAAAGGGTAATTTTTTTATGTTTATGTTTTTAAGAAATTAATAAATTGTTTTTATTAATAAGTAGGTATTTGTTTATGTTAGGTTTCTTTGTTTGTTCTTTATTTTCTTAAAGTACAAAATAATGCTTGATATGGTGATTTTTATTTAAACTAGAAAGGTTAGGTTTCGGGTTCGGTTTCGGCCGAATATTAAAATAAATACCGAAATTCGCTTTCGGTTTCGGCCCAAAAGAGATGTTTCGGTCGGACACAAATACTTAGTAATGTGATTATTTCATTTCACAGTATAGTTTTATGTTGTCTACAATGTTGTTTGCTCCGGCACCCTTAAGCCAACAACCATGAAGGCAGTTCATTGGCATTGACTGCATCCACACAATGTCGTCGTTGTTGTTGAAACAAACAGGTCTCCGTATTCGGAAGCAAACTAAAGTCACACCACACTCTGAAGGTGCCAACTGAAGTGAATCATAAATCAAAACAACAACTACGAGAAGTCAGATAAATCTGCCGACAAAAAGCCACAATTTCGTGTTTATATCGTAAAAAAGTGTTTATTTGCTTGAGATAAAATTAAAGCCTTTGTTTATCACAAATATTAAGTACTTAGCAACTAAATGTGAGTGCGGCAACTGCCCAGCACTCAGCGGAAGAACGACGATTGCGTAATGGATAAAGTATTAGCTGCGCCACCGCTGCAACATTGTATCACAATTAAACTCTATGTTAGCTCCAGACTGCGACCATCTACAACGCCACTTGTCCCGGGCCCGCTCGTTTAGGCCTGCGCCCAGCGGTCCTGGTACTGGATGCGTGGGTACTGGCAGTTGCTGTAGCAGTAGGCGGGCTGGAGCAGATCCTCGTCGGCTGCGGGCGCAATGCTGCTGGTCACCGGCTGCAGGTTGGTGGTCCAGAAGAAGGTGCCGGCCTGAGTGCGCGCGAAGCGCACCGGCACGTAGACATCGCGCTCCTCCTCCTCAGCTTCATCAACGACCATTCGAGCCAGCTTCTCGTTGGCGGAGTTGTCTTCAATCTCTTCGTAGAAGTGCTGCTCCATCTGAGAGTTGCGTAGATTGTCGAGCGACTCCAACGACTCGAGCGAATGGCCAAAACGCTGCTGCGGCTTGTAGTGTTGCTGTTGTTGGCGTTTTTGTTGTTTCTTGAAGAACGTTTGCAGCACGCGCTTGATGCTGTAGCTAGGCTTCAGTTTGTGGCCGCTGTCGCAGGTGTTGGCCTTGTTTTCATTTGTGGGCAATTGTTGTTGTTGGCACATTTTGGTTTGTTTTAGAATAGTTTCTGGTCTACGAATTGTTTTGCCTCAAATAAGTGGAAGTACTCGGTCTGAGCGTTGCTGGCTGTTGCTCGTCACGGAAAATGTTTCAGAATGATTTCGAATACGAGTGCAACAGCCTTTTATATGTGCACCGCACACGAGTCTCTTCCAACTCTGTGTCGAACTCGACTTCGGTTGCGAGACTCCAACTGCGCTTGCGGCTCGAACCTCGAATTTCAGTGCATTTCCTTTCACACGAAGAACAATTTGAGGAAAGGGAGAAACGCTCCCAGTGTAAACGGCAAAAGGAAAGAGAAATACGAGCGCAATTGAACACGCACAAGTGTGCCTCACCCTGCGTCAGTCCGACAGCCAAACAGTCATTCAATACACGACGCACAAAAAGCCTCTGCATTAGGGGAGGGGATCGTGCTCGAAGTACAACAATAACAAATACAACAACAACGACCACAACGCATAAGTGAATTCCGATAAGAAATGAACAGGAGCAGGTAGCGCCGGAGTTGCGTTGGTTTTGCTGGTGTAGTGTTGTGCCGACAAGGGTCGAGGGTGCGTACACTCGAAAAATTGCAGCCTCTGTTTTGCTCAGTAAAATTGCACTGCACTGGATAGAATAACAGTGTTTCGGGCAATTGCGATGTCAAAACATCCCCCACCATTTCGGAAGAGTTGTAAAAATACAAATTGTTGTTCATGCGGAATTTTTTCTGTGTATTTTCATTACAGTTCCGAGTCTCTGATTGCACTTCATGCCATCATATGCGACAAAGTCTGCCACTGCGAGTGTGGGAACATGTTTCGAAACGTTGTTTACAGTTCCCGAAATTCCGATACGATATTTGGTCGTAACAAGAAAAAATGCACAATCTATGTATTTAATAAGCGACAGCAAATCGGTAGGGGGAAAGTCCTAAAAGGAGGAAACAAAGAAATGCATTCAAGTGTATATTGCTGGACTCTTGGGGTCTCCGTGCCTGTCTCCGTTTCGGTGTCAGTCTCGATCTCGGTTTGCTGGTAACGAGTCTATACGAAAAAAATGGCAGGTGTTCGGTTTGAAATTTTCTCATGGACTCGTTTCGAATGCGAAAGGGCATAGCGAAACGATAACTTTTTTCGTTGCTCATTGTGGTTGTTGTTATTCGCTTACTCCATACACAATATTTGATTACTTAGGGTTTTGTTGTTTTCACAGTGTTTGGTTAGCAAGGAAGCTACTTGGCGGACGAATGTATCAGCTTGCAGGACTCACGAATATTTTAATTTTGTTTCCGTGGGAAAACGAATTCAGCCGACATTCCCACGCATTAAGGTGTTTTTTGCTTGCTTATTATCCTGTTGGTGATGGTGCTGGCGCTGGTGAGCTGTTCGGTGGTTGCTGTTGTTGCTTTTGTAGCAAACATGTGCTGAAAAGGACTCTCAACGATAATTCGATTCGGGTAAGTGGCAAGTGGAAGCAGCGTACATGCCATACAGTGTCCAAGTCATTTGAAAGGACAGGGCAAGGCAGGATGGACGGACAGACAATTTGCTGGCGTTAAAGACAAGTACTATTCCTAATAATTAGTTGCTGTATTTTCTTAATGCTATGGTTTCAACGAAAAGTTACCATGGTTCAGATTCGCTGCGGTTGCGTTGGTTTAAGCCGGTTCGGCGGCCTGGTTTCGTGTACTTATTGAGTGTAGTTGTTGCTTCGTTGTAGTGGCTACTGACTTGCGCACGGAACGTGCACGAGGGTTGAACGACGAGCTGAAAGCACGTTAATATTTTTTTAATTTGTTTTAAGGCATTTAACGTTTTGCTCGCTTTGGCTTAGGTAAACAATGAATGAATTTGTGGCGTGAATGAAAGACAATTCGTAATTAATTTGGCCTGACTGCGTAGAGTGGCGTAGAGTGTCCGTGTGCCTGGCAGCCAGACGGCAGTGCGCGTGCGTGAAGCACAAAACGGAGAACGACAGTCTTGAAAATCAATGATACCTTCGAATGCGTTGGTACCTTTTGTCATAACGACCAATTAAATTTTGCTGCTGTTTAAATAGATGTTACTTTCATTCTCATTGGATGGCAGAGAGTGGCGGAAATCTAATAAAAATATCACACATAAATTTTGCTCCTCCCTTTATTTGCTTCTGATACCACCAAACAGTGTTCAATATTTTTGCTGGTCTATGTCCCAGGGCACAATAGATCTACAGGTCGCAGTGCATCATCCCCATCAATAATAAATGTCCCATATCGAAAGGAATTTTCAGTGCCATTTATCAGAATTCTAATTCGTATTAAACTTCTGGAATTGTTAATTTCTGAAATGCCCTTGGAGTGTCCTCCTCCTTTAACCCTTTCGGAACTACTGGGATAATACGTCCCAGCAAGTTTTTAATGCCCCTCAAAACAATTATTCAAATCGTACGACCCACGTAGAATATTTTTTCGGTTTCGGTGATCCAGGATAAAAGGATGATTTCATACTTTGTGAGCATCCAATATAATTTCCTAACCCCAACATTCATGGAATGAGAATATTTCGTCTGAGAGTATTTTGGATTTCAAAATTAAACTCCGTCCCGAAAGGGTCAAACACTCTTCACATTGCACAGTGATTCGACTCCATACAACCGCGGGACAAAATTAGAAGGAGTGGTCCGTTCCTCATAAAATTTGACATACTAGTTAATCATGGCCTGCTGAATTGAAATCTCTATTTTGGTTTTCTTAAACGTTTGTAGTTTGGCAATGCCTGAGACTTAAATTTTAAAATTTCGTTATTTTTGGAGAGCTATAGCACCAAGTGTGTTAGCTAGATTTGTCAGATTTTACGTTTAATCGGTAGCGTCAACATTGATTATTGCAAAGAGTAACACAAATTGTCTTAGGACCCTTTAGGTTTGCAATTAAAACGATATTAATAGACGTATGTTTTGCTTTTTTGCAGTTTTCTCAATTTTTCATGCTGATTGCATACTTTTAGGCATGAAAAAAGAAATATTGTCGAAAAATAGGTGTTTAGACCACTTTTCAAATTGAATGATTTGCTGAGATCGGAAGATATCGGAGGATGTAATTACATTATCCGACAAAGAAAGAATGCTTCTTAAAATAAAAAAATCCAGGAACATACTTTCACATACTTTTTAGATATTTTCCTCTAAGTTTTGCTAATTTTCAGATTTTTAATTTAGAAAAATATTTTGAATTAAAACTGAAGTAAAAGCCTCAGCTTGGCAAATTTTGAGAAAACATCAAAAGCGAAAATAGCCACAAAATTTCTTATTCTATATTGAAATTTTTAGCAACTTATTGGTAACCATTTATTTTTACAATTTTTTTTACTCAACAGACTAAAAAACAGAAAATATGATTTCAATTTTTTTGAGAAAAAAGTTTCAACTTTGAGCCGCTTTTGCACAGACACTAATTGATTTTTTGCACAGATTTTTTGGGGTTTTCTTAGTTGGAGTTTTACCTCTCAAATGACATGAAAATCATTAAATTCTGAGACTACATTTTTTGAATTTTGTCTATGGAACGAATCACTGTGCATTGTGGCGATTTGAATCAATTGGAAATAATTTGCTGTTGCGCACATTGATCAACATTAATCGCAGTGTTTGCGCCCGTTGCAACCAGTGCAGACGTCGTAGGTAATTTACATTTTCCGGTGTCCTTGAGTTGCGCATCCTATCCTAAGTCTGCCTATTCCGGCCGTTCTCTCCATCTGCTGGTAACTTTCAGTAGGGGCACAAGTTCTTAATTGGGGCTTGAAAAACTGGGCTGTAATGATGCTCAATTCGTTTGTCTGACTTTTGCTTCAGCGCCGCAATTAAGCTGAGATTAAGTGTTGATTGCAAGACGAGTGTCACGCAAGCAGACAAGGCAGTAGAGAAGCAAGTGAGCGGAAGAGGGAGTGTTTAGTGATGGTTATAGCAGACAGAAGCCACAATGCCAAAATTACTGCTGCAGTTGCGAGTTGAAGCAACCAAGAAATAAGTGGCAGGCAGCCCCAGGAGTCTGAGGTGATGAGGCTTATCCCAAGTAGACAAGTACAGACCCTGAAGGCCAGTGCCGTTGGCTGCTTCGCCAATTGTCTATAATGAGCCAATACTAGAGCCATGAATTATGCTTTACACTCGATTTCCAATAATTACACTAGCCTACACATATTTGCATACATGCATTATTGTCTACGGAGGGTGGGGGGGGGGGGAAGTTAGTAAAAGTGTCGGCTAATTAGAAATGAATAAAGTCGCTAAATTGGCTGCGTAGTCATTTCCGTTAGAGCGGCTAGTGCACATAGTCGGCGTTGGCGTCACTGGCTCTAATGCGGCCTAACCGAAATCAATTTGCATTAGCATAAAATTTCATAATCTCCACATATCTCGCGCGAGCCGCCTAATTCGTGGAATTTCTGTCTGCATGCTTGTCCCGTGTGCACGGCGCTCATGCAAACTGACCGACTCACACACATACATACGTATGTATGCATTTACATTCTTCTAAGCCGAGAAATCGTAAGCGCCAAAGCTGTAGTCGGCGGCACCCGGCACGCGGCACACCGCACGACGCAGATATCGAGAAATTACTTAAAAAGCACAAACTGCGCACAAGCCGACGCTATGTGCGCTCCGCTCCATAGTCGCAAAGACAAAGCCGGAGCTGTCGGAGATGCCGTGGCGGGACCGCAGGCCAGATCCAGCATGGCGGCGTTGCTGATGGCGTGCGGCTTATGACGGCTTCACGGATGAGTGGACTGGTTTTGTGCGATTACCGGCGTATTGTTGTTGTTGTCGACTGCCGCTTTATATTATTTTTATGTTTTTATTTGCATTTCGTTGTTGTTGTTGTGCTTTAGGTGAATACATTTGCTCGACAAACGCGCGCGGCATGAGGGCATTCCACCAGCCATCGGCCTCGGCTGCCGTCGCCACGATTCCTCGTGGCCCAAGTGCGTCAGCGACGACCTCCCCAACGGTCGCTCGCTCGCTCGC
Organism: Melieria omissa; assembly: GCA_963971225.1. Taxonomy (NCBI): domain Eukaryota; kingdom Metazoa; phylum Arthropoda; class Insecta; order Diptera; family Ulidiidae; genus Melieria; species Melieria omissa. The sequence goes on along the minus strand of OZ020267.1, from coordinate 56,982,225 downwards.
TTGATTGTTCGTTCGTTTGTTTGCGCGCTGCGCCTTCTCCATCAAGATAAAATTTGACAGCAATGAAGCGACTGGCACGAGCTCGGTTCCCACGGTCTGAGCTCCGTTGGGCTGTAGCGCAGCTGAAGGCACACGATCCGCCAGCCAAGCCGCATGCCCCCCACTGCACGATCGCGCTGCGTTGTTTACTTGGAATTGAACCGACCAACTTTTGTTGTGTTTTTTGTATTTGTATTTTTATTGGTTTCTGTTGATGTTGTCTGCTTGCTGTTGGTATTTGTCCCCGTTGTTGCTTTTGTTGCTGTCTTTTGTGTTGTTGTTGGCGATGGCGTGTGCTCATGTGCGCTGTGCTTAGGCATAGTGTGGGGGCCGAGGGAGATGGTGAGGCGGCTCTGTGGCCGTATTCGTGTGTTGGCCGACATGCGATGCGAGGCACATCGCTGCACTAAATTAATTCAACAGCAACACACGCTGCCACATTGCCACTGCCGTCGCCACAGCTGCCGCTGGCGCTGACGTTGATGTTGACGCAGTGCTGACGCTTCGAGCTATTGGCTCATTGAATTGAATGCGGCTGGTTGGTAGCTGGCAGCGGGGCGGAATGTCGCTGTTGTTTTCAGAGGCTGTGCGGGCGGAGGTGGTGCTGCCTGCCGCGACTGGTGTTTGTGGCGCGTTGCTGGGAGTGTAACGAGGAATGACACTCGCGCGTGCGTCTGGTACAAATCAAGCACGGCTTGCGGGAATGCTGACGTTGTTGTTGCCGAGCACTGGCACTGATGGCGTTTGTTGTTTTGCACTCACTACTTGCAATATTCAAATCAGTAACGAGCAGCGATGGATGGGTGAACGGATCCATCGGTTCGGGGCCGGAACTTTCATGCATTCATATTAAAACTAGTTCCGGTTTCTGGAAAACATAACCATGAAACATTACCACGAACCCAGTGTGATGCCAAATAAATATAAAATAAATTAAATTAATTAAATGTTTTCAACTGGATGAAATTTGCAAACATTTCCTTTATCTAGAAAAGAATATCATCTTCGGAAAGTCAACACGACGCGAGGCAAATAAACAATGCCCACAAAGTCCCACGCGCATACGGTAGTTCGATTGAGCATCTACGAGACCGGATACCGAAGCCGGTGACCACTCCACGGAGATCCTGCTCTACCCTTCGCTTCTGTCAGCATTGCTCGAATTGCCGGGCGACGAATGTTTTCTTGTTATTGTTATAAAGATTGCTGTTTGTTGTTGACTTTATGGTTGGTGCAAAAGAAGCACGTTTGGCGCATTCCAAATGCTCTCATCAGAAATCGGTACATACGAGAGCGGATGTTCAAGCGTGCAGCCAGGGGGCCGCAAGGAGCGATACGTGGCCCCTCCACCAGCACCAGCGTCACTGGCGTTGTTGTCGCACAAGATAATCTTGTGCTTGTGCCGTATTGCTTGTTGTTTTTGTTATTTTACTTTTTAGCGTGTGCTAAAAGCGGCACCAAAGCAGCAACCCACTTTCTTGCCTCATGCTTCTACCCGCTGGCAAGCACACACAAACACACACACACACACAAAGTCCAAAACTCAATTCACGTACAAATAAAGAAAGAAACGTAAAGCCATAAGGGAGGGACAGGCAGACGGCGCGAAGTAACGAACGTCAACGACCAGCAACTGGCAATCAAGAATAATAAAAGCCAAACGAGCTGCCCGCACAGTCCAGAGGCGGCGAGGGGACAGGCTATCGGTAGTCGGTTAGGCCGGCGGGCAGGCAGTACGATCCATAAAGCGTTAAAAAATGCGATGACGATTCCACAATTATCAGCGTGCCACATCGAGCCATAAGCTACTACATACATCTGTACAAGCCCGGCCGAACGTCTGTCTGTCCATCTGTCCGTCCGTCCATCAGTACCTACATACATAAATATGCATGGCGGCGTGTGTGTAGTCGGGACCGCAGGCACGCCGCACATGCGACGACCAGCGCTACGCCGCAACAGCAGCACAAGCCAAACAACCAACAACTACAACTCAGCTCAGCACAATACAACGAAAACGCCAACTGGCTGCAACGACAGCAACAACAAGTACAACCACAAATCTCGAGACGTTAAATTGAAGCGAAACTGAAGCCAAGTCGACCCGAAAGCCGGGCTAAACGCCGCGGCGCGCGGCTGCACACAAGACCAAAGCAAACCAACCAACGAAACAAACATCTCGTTATGGATGGAAGGCATGTGCGCTGCCACTGCCAACGCCACTACTGCCATGCCCGTCGCCGGCCCCACGCGCCTTCGCCGCCGAGCACTTAAAAGACCCCCAATCATGCAGTCATGCTGGCATCAGTCATTCAAGCAGCCAGCCAGCCAGCCAGCCATTCAACCGGCGGAAGCGCAAGCGGGGCAGTGGCGACATGTTGGCCCGGGGCGTTGGCGGGCGCGGCGGTAGGCAGCCGTCGTGAGAAATCGACTACAATACTTTCCCACGGTATAACAATCACAACTTAAGTTGACTCAAGTCGATTTGACTCGTTCCACGTTCCTGCTTATTGTGTATCGGTGTGGCGGCATGTTTCCCTGCGCGCGCGCGCGCGCTTGTTTGTGTGCGCTTGTGTCGGAATCCGAGGGGTTGCTGCCGATCGTGAGCAAAAAGCAGGTCTCGAGACAAGGCAAACCAAGAGTCCGCAGAAAGAGGCACCGACACGACTCGGCTTTGTAGGGTAAATCGGCACAGTTTAGACCGTATCAGCGGATTCTTATATAAGTTTATACTTGTAGTACAAGTGGTAAAAAGTTGTATATTTACTGCTTAGAACCTTAGTAAAATCTTGTTGAAATCGCAAAGAAAAACTTGAGTCACAAAGTCGAAATTGTTGTACAAATGATGAACGAAAATGATTGTCGTTGTTCATTAGTCATTAGTTGCTACACCGTTGGCCGTTTAACCCTCATTTACCCTATGTGCGTCCGCCTGTGTGTATGGCCGATTGGCCAACTGTCTCGGCTGCTTTGTAGTGTGCTGGCTTGCGGCAGCCAGCCCGATAAGCTAAGCGACGGCGATGTGCGCGCTCCGAGCACCATTGCCGACTCAGCGGTTTGCTACCGATCGGCCGGTGACGAGCCTTTATAAAGCCATGCGCACAGCGCCTGGCGATCATTTATTGCGAAGTAACCGCTGCGAGCACATCGTACAACTTGGATTACCCCGAATACGATTGCGTACGCTTCATTTGTGGATTACACTGCAACACATCAAGCAACGCAGAACACTGCAGACGTCAAGTTCAACTGCGGCCAACTCGCCAGAAGCAGAAACAAGAATCAAGCAGTTGCAAGGATTTAATATGGTGCTCGATATGGAAATGTCCAAGACGTACCAGTACCGCAAAGTGATGAAGCCTATGCTGGAGCGAAAGCGGCGCGCTCGCATCAACAAGTGCCTGGACGAGCTAAAGGACATCATGGTCGAGTGCTTGACGCAGGAGGGCGAGCACATTACGCGTCTGGAGAAAGCCGACATTCTCGAACTGACGGTAGAGCACATGAAGAAGTTGCGTGCACAGAAGCAGCTGCGCCTGGGCACTGGTGTCGCCAGCCAGGATCCGAAAATCACAATTGCGGAAAGCTTCCGCGCGGGCTATGTGCACGCCGCCAACGAGGTGTCCAAGACGCTGGCCGCTGTGCCGGGCGTCAGCGTCGACTTGGGCACGCAGCTGATGAGTCAGCTGGGACATCGCCTCAACTATCTGCAGGTGGTGGTGCCCACCATACCTATCGGTGTGCCGGCGGCCCCCACGAGTGCGACGCCATTTCCGCTAGTTGCGCAGACTGCGGGGTTTTTCGGTGCCTCGGTTAGCGAACGCAGCGCCAACAGCCCGGCGGTAATAACACCTCCACCGTCCGAGTGCGGCAGCAGCGAGAGCGGAAGTTGCAGCCCGACGCCCAGTGAATCGGCCGGTGGTCCAATGTGGCGTCCTTGGTGAAGCATTGCAACGTTCTCTGTACAAGGAGACTACTTGGAAATTGAATTGAACGTCGTTCGTGAACGACCTGCGCGTGCACCTGGGAAAGGTGCGACTGCGCATTGCCGTCGCCAGTTGTGGTGGGCTGGCTTGGAATACCACGATAGAACAAAGTGAGCTACTCGCATTGCTTGAGCTTTGAACTGTGGTTGCTGTGGCGTCCGTTGGCTCATTTGAAGTTGGATCCAGGAGATTGTGGTCCAAATATATTTGAAAAACCTCGCATTTGTACAAACAATTTAAAAATATAAAGAATGTGATGAAAAAGCTTTAACAAATAAAAATAATAGTTTTCAGAAAATTGGCTACGCTTTATTTTTTTCTTTTTTCTATATACAGAAGAACTGGTTTTCTCACAGGCGAATTATTCTTAAATATGTAATTTTATTCCTTGGACAGGGGTCAGAGACCATCTATTCTGGGGAAATATGACTTCAAAACCGATTGTTGTTTCGCATCCAAAATTAAAGTAAATGAAAACGGAAACGATCAAACAATTTAGAAGATGATGTTGAAAATGTGAGAATTTCGGGTGTGATTTATTTGAAACACATACAAGCACGTACATGTGTATACTTATAAGTATGTATACAGGTCTCCCTCGTATAGCGCGGTACTTCTACAACGCGTTTTCGATATAACGCGATTTAAAAAAAAACAGTTTTTTTTCATTATGATTTTTAATTTTTTAAATAAAGTATGAATTTTGATTCAGAGTTGGAATCAAGGATTTTTTTTCGGGGGGGGGTTACTCAAATCAAAACCCGACAGCTCACTGAAAATGAGCTTCCAAGCTAAAATAAAATAACTAATTTAACTTAATTAGGCACTTGGGCTCAATGTAAACGTAGCCATGCATGGTGTGATTAGTAACTAGTTTAGAATATTATAAATTAAAACAATGTTCTAACATTTCGGGTGGGGGGTCAGAACCCCCTAAGCCCCCCCTAGCTACGGCCCTGGTTGGAATGTACATACATCTTTAATTTAGTACTTATTTTATTTTGGAAAAAGCTTATTGGAACATAACCCTAAATTTTATATGAAAGTTAAGTCTTCTATAACGCGAATCACATAACGCGGAATTTTCCTGGAACGTAACCAACGCGTTATACGAGGGAGGGAGACCTGTATTTTGTTAAACTCTAAGGCGTCCCAAAATTTTTATGAAACAGTTGAATATATATTTCAAATTGGCCCAATTTTTTTAGCTCAATGCGGATCCTTCTAGGAAACGTTTTTGTTGTTGGCAAAAAGTGTGTGCATTTTGGTTTTGCGGATTCCCTCCTTTCCAAGCGCTGCCAAAATGTTTTTTTGATGGCGTAAATGGCGACCTAAATGTCCATTAAGGAGCGGCATAGGCACAACACATTGACAGTCTATCTTCTCCACTCTCACTTCGAAACAATCACTGTAGTGAAGGAAACGTTTGATATCCCAGTGAGTACTTTCCTATATGTGGAACCATGGCACAATAAACAAGGTAGTGGCAGGAAGGAGCGAATTTTATTTTTTTCTCGTCAGAGTTCGGTAGGTTGTCAGAAATTTTTGTCTGTTTTGTTTATATTCGGCGAACAGCATTGCCAGTGAACTCTTTTTCTGTGGAATTTTAAGCATTTTTGCAATGACGAAAGAATATTATTTTTCCAACTTTTATGAATTAACGCAAAATCGGCGAACTATGGACTTGGCACTTTTGCCCCTAATTGTAAAACAACAGATTAAAACAGAGAAGCTATGTACTTTTGCTGATAATTGATGTATTTTTACGTTTTCGAATAGACCAAGTGATCTATTCGATGCTGGCAGTACTGTTGGCAAGAGAACCGTCCGTCCGATTTGACAATGAACCGAACAAAAACACTAACAAAATACACGTGAATTTTTTCGCTCCTTCCTGCCACTACCTTGTTTATTGTGCCATGTGTGGAACCAAACCGAAGTAGAACAAGGCTGCAGTAGAATCAGGGTCTCGTGATGCTATTCTTCGGTATTTTCTAATGGTATTTGTGAAGAGTTTTAATTCGGTGCTTGCTTTGTTGCAGAATAGAACTATAGAACATTTCGGTTTGCTGTCAATGCGGCTCTGAATTAGAGTACTTGAAAGTATTGTTCAGTAGTGAAGTGTGCTGATTAGAAGTCTTGCGCCGCGCTTTAGTGCCGACGACATGATTAGCTCCACACACGTACACACACCCACACCACCACACATGAACACATGAAGCACTTGAGTCATTTTTGACGTGCTGCGAAAAAGCTGAAGTCACACACTGGGCAAACTGGAACCATTAAAACCACAAGCGCTGCCGTGGCGATAACTCGACCACAGTTCAGACGTTTCGCGTGAAACGGCGCATGAATCGCAAGGGCAAATAGTTAGCGGCGACGGCGCGTCGTTGCGATAATATAACATTAAAATACAGACGCAACAGGCACAACAACAGCACGAGCGCGCTCATGAAGCGGAAGAATGAGCCATTCACACAAAAATTTTCCCACACTTTGAACTGCGGCGCGCTCTGCTGCGCTTAATTCGCGCTGCGGCAATATGCGCGGCGGCAGCTTAATGGGTTTCCGAGAACGCAAATTGCTGCGTGCTCGTGCCATGTCGCGATGGTGGTCCGCGACGCTGCCCCGTCTGTGCTCCACCCCGCCCAACGCACTCAGTGGTTCGCTCTCGGACAGCACCAGCTCAGTCCCTCCGATTTTTGCATTCCGTGCGCCGTTCGCACATGCGCCACAAGTGTGACGCACATCGAAAACAAACACAAAAATTAAAAATATTAAGATTTAAGCGCGACAAAAAATACAAAAACCTAAATGAAGCAACAAAGCAATTTAAGCAGAGTGAAATGCTTGCTCGAGCACTCAAGCTCTGGGTCAGTGGGTGCGGGAGGGGCAGGCTGTAGCGGCCAGCAGCACCGTTGACCGTGTCCAGTTGCGTTACGTACGCTTTGCGGTGCGCCAAATCGCTCGTGTTGGCGTCACTGCCATTCATCAGCGCCCCAGCCGAGCGACGCAAGCGCGCGGGCACGCGTCCAATTTGCGCCAAATGCTGCTCATCTTTGCTAATTGCGAATCGGCACGTTGCGTTGCGGCCACTGCCAGTGATGACTATTTCATCATGGTCCACCTTTACGCCACCACTTACCGTTTCAGTTTCTCATCTGGGCGCATTGCGGCGCATGGCAGCGTATTTTGACACACAGCAATAATAACAAATAAAAGCGGCAACAATAAAAATAAACCAAGCGCGGTTACGTTAGTCGGCTGACGGTCCGGCCGGTTGTACAGTTCGTTTGCCGCTGCCATTGCAAAGCGGCGCGTTGCGAAGCTGTCATTTTGCGGTATTGCAGTTGATGCTGTCAGTACGAACAGTGACGCCATCGGGCCGCACATTAGTGAGCGTTGGCGGCGCTGTGGCCATTGATTTGAGTCAATCAAAGCCGCACGTAAAGCCGGATGGTAAGGAATGTCGCAAATCATGCACTCAATGCAAATAAGTTGTGCTAGACGCATGCGATCTCGTTGGTGGCTCCCTCGTTCTTGGACGTTAATGATTGAGTTATTGCGCGGCGCGCGGTGATGGCACAGGGAAAACCCAAACCAAAGACGATCATTTGTTTTCAACTCGGTTTCCGATTTAAATTGTTGTTGATTTTTTAAAGTCTAATTTTGGCGTTTAGGTTTCACGAGAATTGTTTAGTGGGGATAGTAGGGGATTTCACGGTTATAGTAGCCTAAGTAAGATACAGTGGCTCAATATTAAATTGGAACAAGCCACTCAACAAGATATGAACCAAAATTGAGTTATAGGCTTCAAATAACAAAATGATTTTTTTAATTGGAAAATTGATTGATGGATTCATAAGAAAATTAAATCACATGAACAATGAACCGCAAAATTAGAATGAAACAAAAGCAAATTCATTTTAAAATAATACAACAGTGCTGAACACAAAATTCAGTTAGTACATAGTTGGAAGGGTGTTTTGCTCAATAACCGCTTTTATAGATTCAGACATTAATTCCACCAATTTACTTACTTAACTGACCATAACAACCCGTTATCGGGTTACGGCCTGCCGCAAAACTTCTCTCCAGGCGCATCTGCTTTGTCCGCGCCTTCTCCAGTTGGTCACACCGAAAAATACCAGGGCCTCTTCAACTTGGTCTTTCCACCGCAGACACGGCCTCCCTCTTCGCCGTCGGCCTCCAACCATCGCATCGAACACCTTTTTCGCCGAAGCGTAGCCACTGGATGTTAATTCGCTGCGCTACGTCCATGTGAGAGAGGTCTATATTTCTCAATTGCCGAGACCGTAGTAGCATCTGTTGGCAAGAGTTATCCTTCGCTTTATCTCCAGACTGACATCATTGCTGCTGTTGATGGCGGTGCCAAGGTAGACGAATTCTTTGACAACTTCAACGGTATACCTGTCGGTCTTGACATGAGACCCTAGCCGCTGCGAGTCCCTGCGTGTATACAGCATATATAAGGTGTTTTTTTTAGAGGTTTGTTTTTCGAATAGAGATAAAACTGGCATTTTGTGGTCAAATCTGGCAACTCTAATGTCATTTATGTTCAGTTTGGTTTACCATTTCATCATGAACAGGTTGACAAAAGAACAACGCTTGCAAATCGTGCAAATTTATTTCGAAAATAATGGTTCAGTTCGCGAAGTTTACCGCAAGCTCCGTCCATTTTATGGTCGATATCGTCCATCAGAGCAATTAATTCGGTTAACCATGGGTCGTTTTCGCACTACGTTTACTCTATGTGATAATACGCATCCGCAGAGACGTCGAACAGTGCGCACCGAAGAAACAATTGCCGCTGTAGAGCAAAATGTTGAGGACCCGAATGAATCGATTCGCCACCGTGCACAGCAATTGGAGCTGGTTGAAAATTGGACCTGTAGAATTGGCTTTATTCGAGCCAGCCGCGGCGGCCACATGCCCGAAATCATATTTAAACATTAATGGCATAAAATTATCCTTCCAATAAAGCCAAATTGATGGACATTAAAACGATTTTCTTGTGTTTTATTTCAATTCGAAGTTCTATACCTCTAAAAAAAACACCCTATACTTCGTCTTGCCTCATTTACCACCAGACCCATTTGGCAGATTCTCTTTCGATAGCCACAAAGGTAGCGGTGACATCTCGCTTGTTACGCCCGATGACATCAATGTCATCAGCGTAGGCAAGGAGCTGGACACTTTTGTTGAAGATTGTGCCACTAGGATGTACACCGGCCCTGCGCAGAACACTCTCCATGGTAAAGTTGAAGAGGTCGCAGGATAAAGGGTCGCCCTGTCGGAATTCCACCAATTTCGGACAGTAAATTGCTTCGCCTGCTCTTCGCTTTAAATTTTTCGTCTAAATAACTTCAGTGATCTGCTGATCCACTTCATCGCGGCACGAAGCATGATAAATCCAAAAGGCCACCTGGCTAACCCCCTATCAATACAACCGCAACCAGATTGATCCTATTGTGATTAATGAAAGGACATGTTTCTAGTAAGATGTGGAGCGAAGACTGCATAACCTAGCTTGCAAAGAAAGCTGGACGACAATAAATTGCGTGATTGCAGGGTTGGCCGAAGGCTACTCGGTTCTGACCAGCTTAGTTTCTCCCTTTCTTCATATGTTGACATCGGTGAATTATGGGCTAATATATTCGCCGAAAATGTTGTTGGTTGCCTATAAGAAAAGTCCGCTACTACCCGAGCCATATCATAAAAATACCGAAAGGAAAAGCACAAGGAGAGGTGTCTTTTTGATGCAAGAAACGGCAGCAAGATAAGCACGAGCGTGAAGAAATCGAGGAATGTAGAAGAAGGAACGCACCCGTACAAATCAAGTATCTAACAGAAGATTTCAAGTCCGGCCATGGTGTGTAGGTACCTTTGTGTGACAAGATGCTATCCAGCGACTCAAGAACAATAATGGTGCTGGGCCGGACTGGTTACCAGTAGCATTGTTCAAGGCCTGAGACTGTACCTCATCAATGCGAGGCCACCATCGACCAGATTTCACATTACCTCAAATCATAAAAAGGGCCCATGACAAGACCCATTTGCAAAGTGACATTGAGCAATACCTGTCGCAATGTCAATGTTGGAGGTGACTTCTCCGGCATGTCAAGGCAGTCCTTTTTCGTGCGACCTCTTCAATTTCACTATTGAGAACGTTCCGCAAAAGGCGAGTAAAGCTACGTCGTAATGGTACCTCGCAAAATATTCGGCCCTATTCGTATTGTTGAAAGAAGGAACCCTATGCTAAAACAAGGTCGTAGCATCGGCAATGGACCACCCTGTACCTTCTACGGTTTTCTAATTAGTGCTGAAAATTGTTATTGCATCTCGTGCTATTTCCTGCACGTTCGAGCAAGTTGTCCGGTTAGCCAACGGCGATATCTCAAATTATGCATGTCGCCCTGTGCAGCGCGGCACGAAAACGCGAAACCCCCTTCAATGGCAAATTTCCTAATTGCAGCAGCGTGTGCTGAAGCACCGCTCCGCATTGCGCCTGGTGGCATCTCATGACACGGCCGCACCGTATACAGAGCCAAAGATGCCAACAATACTCACCCAACAACAGGAAGAATAATAAAAACAGTAAACAATCAGCCAAGCAACCCGCCGACCAACCAGTTTGTGGCGTTGTGCCCAACTTGCAAGCGCGCAATTTCAGCGCATGGAAGTCGCAGTCGAAGCCGTTGCCTGAGCCGGACTCACAGTTCCAGTGGCACAGTGCGCGTGTGCCAAAGTAGTGTAACAACATCCCATCTTACAAACGTTATACACTACCAACAGCGGCAGCAACAATAAAAGCAACGCCGAAAACAAAAGCGTCGTAATAAAACTGCCTGCCGCGCTAAAACTGAGACTGAGGTTGAAGTTGCGGCTGCGGCGCAGGCAGCTCTTCAAAGCGCTCTTTAGGGCTACATGTACGTGTGTGATGGCGCAGCTCCGGCGCGAAAGCACAGTCCAACCTCAGCAGCCTCCGACATTGTGGCTCCGCAGACTTCGGCCTGACTTTTCGGCCTTAGCGATTGTGTCCACAATCATTATGATGATCGGCATCACTCTTGCTGCGACTGCTGGCACCATGCGGCGCGGCACACACCGCATACCCGCTCGTGCGCCTTTGCTCTCATGTTGCAGCGGTCGTGAGCTGGCCGTGAGTAGTCTTGAATCTTGAAAGGAGGAATTAAAAAAAAAGTCGAAAAGGAAACAACAAAAAAGGGCAGGTGTGTCGATCGTGTGAGAACCACGTTCCAAACCATTTTCTCACGATCGTCGTTTCAGATACACTTACAACAATAACAATAACAACAACGACACCGACAGCGGCAGCGGCAGCAGTTAGTACAACAATACAATCGACCCCAAGCACAAGCCCAGAAAGCGCGCCATGCCTACGTCTGCTGCCTCTTTACCTTTGGTGTTGTTGTTGTTGTATTATTACTGTGGCTTCAGCGCTGCGTTGTGCTGCATTTGCGGCGCACAGTGTTGTGTTGTGTTGTGGTGCCATGAGTTTACCTTTAAGATTAAGTGCCTTTGTTGCCATTCTGGTGTGTTCCCTGCGTCGCTTTTATAACACGCCGCGCTGCCATTCGTGCGCCATGCTCTCGGCCGCAGTAGTTGCGGGGACGCGGGCCTTATGCGTCTGCCATGCGCTGGGCACAGTTTCGAGCATTCTCCTTCTATGCCACGGCGCACTTTGGGGTTGCTGTTGTTATTTATTGATGGTCGCCAGTGATGTTGTTGTTGCCGCTGTTGTTGGTGCTGTCAGTGACGTCGTTGAATCGTGTTATAAGATATAAGATTCGAGCATGCGGCATGATTGCGCCGCAAACACGCTGGGGCAGGCGAGCGTGGGGAGCGCAAGCCGGGCCGATTTCGAATCTGGTTATCACACTTTGGGCCGTGCGCCCTTCAGCGGCGACAGCGATACAAAGTTAGAACCCTACGTCGCGTGTGACTTGTCGCCTGCACGGAGGCTCACGCCTGGCCGGCGCAGCTATTGGGCGCTTGGCGTGGTGTGGCGTGGTGTGTGCTGCCAGTGCGCGGCGCTGTCGCTTAAGGTTGGGCAATTAAGTTGCGCGCTAACTTCTTGCTTTAATAGCATTTCTTTGCTTTTGTGTTTTGTTTTGTTGTGCTGTGCTGTTATGATGATTGTTGTTGTTGTTGTTGTTGTCATCGTTGATGTTAATTTTCAGCTTCCGGTGATAAGCAAATTGCAGTCGCGGCCTCACTGTGTGTGCGACGTCATGCTGAGCCAATGGAAAACATTGTGACTGACTAGTTGGGACTGAAAGGGATCATTTAAAGTAAGGGAGCGAATTAATTGTGAGTTTTACTTGTTTGCACCAATGTTCCCACTTTTGGGCTTTTGTATAATTTGAATCAGTGCGATTGATGCCTTTCAAAGAGTGAGAAAACGAGAAAAGTGGCTATAAGTGCACATTCGATCAGATTGAAGCTAGATGCAAAAATCGATGAAGTTTCCTTCGGAGTAGCAAAGCCATGAGTTTAGGTGACTTTATTCTGATGATGTAAAATTTTATATGACTACTAGCTGGGCTCCGCGGCTTCGCACGCAAGCTCTCTTGTTTCACCCGATACAAATTTTAAACGCATTGTTGACCGTCAGATTTTGATTAAAATAAAAAAATATATGTCTATTATCTTTGATGTCAAGTAGTTCTAACAACTGTGTAGTCAAAAAGCCCTTTAAATCATGAGTTTTCACATTTACTCTAAAAAATTCTTAACCCACGGTAGATTTCGATTTTCAAAAATATGAAAAGCACATTTTAATTATTTCCCGATTGAAGTGCTTTTTGTCTAAGTTTGAAGTCAAAAGGACCAATAAATTAACCCATTGTTGACCCCGTTAGATTTTCATTTTCAAAAAAGTGAAAAACACGTGTCAAATTATTTCTCACTAAGACCACTTTCACAAAGTTTGAGGTCTTGAAGTTTTTTAAAGTTTCGCCATACAAACTTCTAACCGGTCGTTGACCCCGGCCGATTTTAATATTCAGAAAAAGTTTGAAGTCAAAAGGCTCAAAAAATAGTATTTCAGTTAGATTTAGATTTTGAAAATAATGAGAAACGCGGGTATAATTTTTTTTATTTCAAGTATTTTTAAAATTTTTGAAGTCAATAGGCCTATCGGTTCATGTTTTTTTCGAGTCTACCCTTAAACAAATCTTAACCCATTATTGGTCCAGTTAAATTTTGATTTTCGAAAAATTATAAAATACGTGTCGAATTATTTTTGGTTTAGAGTATTTTTAGGAAGTTCGAAATCAATATGTCTCTTAAATCTTAAAACCTTAACACATGTTTTGACCTTTTACACCCCGAATTTCAATAAATCCCGTCTTAGCGGAGGTTCATTTTTCAATATGTATCTACAGTTCAAATTTCATGTTTGTAGCTTCAGCGGTTTGGGCTGAGCGATGATGAATCAATCAATCAATCAGTCAGGGCAAACAATCTATGTTTATAGAAATGGAGGCGGTACCTCTTGTCCAATGCTCACAACTTTCTTCTATGAAACGACGGTACACCAAATTTCAATGCTGTGCAGCTTACAACTCCGAAGCTATTCGATTTAAAAGATTTGAGTTGTTTGGGCGATGCCACACCCCCTTGTTCAATACCAACCCCATTCCCTCTATCGAAAGATATGATTAAATTAAAAAATGTGCCACGCCCTTTGTTCAACGCTCATAAAATTTTAACGGTTGAATGACATCTATGAAACGACGGTACACCAAATATCAATGCTGTGCGATTTACAATTCCGAAGCTATTCCATTTAAAAGATTTGAGTTGTATGGGTGGTGCCACACCCCTTTGTTCAATACCCACCCCATTCCCTCTATTGAAGGACATGATTAAATAGTAAGTTTGTACCAAATTTAATTGATGTGTGACTTATGGTCCCAAAGCTATTGTCTAAAAATGTATTCTGGTGGCGCCACGTCCCGTTTTCCCAACTTTTCGTTTTTCCTAAACCTTCACGTAACAATTTAAAACAAACCCGCCGAAGGAAGTATCCAAGTTGGTCCAGTCGTTTTCAAGTTTTAAGCAGCCGAACGGACCACGATTCATTTTTATATATATAGATATATAGATATTGACTGCACTGTCCTTCGGCTTCAGCTTTGTCACCAGTGTCATCGTTTCGACGCTGCAGACTCTGAAAGGCTACTTGCGGTAGCCTGATCTCCCGGAATGTGCTCGCAGCATTTATTGTCTCATCTGAAAATTGTAACGAACGCGACAAGTGTGATTTTAGCCACAGAAAGGGGTACCCCCCGCTTACATAGGAGTGATTTACTTCGAGTAAACACAACAGTCAGCACTCGCCTGTTACTCTTCGACGAGTCGGCGAGCGCTGGTACAACAGTAGTTGCCGATATGGAAATTGGATACGCCACACAGGGTGCGTCTGAGCAGGGTTCATGGATGACACGCCGCATATTAGGTCCTCTGCTTAAAAACCAGACAAGTGCGCTGCTCACTGTGTTTACTACATTTGTTCTTTGTTTTTGCATTGTCGTTTGAGTGTATAGCGAACAAAATTTTGCGCGTGATCAGAGAAAAATGCACATATCGCACACGCACAACAAAAGTGACACAACTAAAAATTTTTTATTTTTCAGGAAACGCAAAAAACTCTTTTTGAGCTAAATAAACATTTTTTTTTAATAACGAATAGACCGTTCAGTAGAAAATCCTTACAGATTATGCTTTTTGATAAGTTCCAAGAATTTTTATTTTACACTAGAAAATTCAAAATTTTAAGTTGTGACTGTTTTGATGATATTTTAATTCAATAATTACGGAACTATTTCAAGTTATGCCACTTTTCCTGAATTTAATAATTATAAATGACAGTTAAAAAGTTGAAAGAAAAATTTTAAAAATTCATAATTAATTTAAAAAATTTAAAATTAAACAAAAATTGTCAGAATTTTGCTTAAAACAAAAATGTATTTCGTCAAAAGTGACACAATTTGAGTTTAGGACTCTTTTGCATTGAGCTGCAGCAATCAAATAGCATCAAACTTCTGACATGAACAGAGACCTAACTGTATTTTTGTAACAGTTAACAACAACAAAATATACTGAGCTTTTGCTGATTGGTAGATTTATGCATTGTGCACAGTTTTAACACATAAACCCGAAAATTAAAAATTTTGAGTTGTGTCACTTTTGTTGTGCGTGTGCGATATGTACGCGCTAGCAGAACGCAATTCAGCGGCATTTACGAAATTGATGCCGAGCAGCGGAATCCACGTGACGCGCCTGTGAGTACTCGTATAGAAGAACGCAATCATCGTTCGCATTGAGCCATAACATTCGCCGCGTTCACGTCCGCAACCACCGTCCTCCGCACGCCGTCCGGCCACATTGTGCAGCTCACATAGGGGTCCGTTTTGGATCGTGGCTTTTTATTACAATTTTCTTATTTTTTAGGGTCTCCTTTTGTTTCGTTCTCTGCGTTGTATTGCGTTGGTCGTCGGCGCTGGTCCTTTCGCAAGCTGCACCACCAGCAGCCACACCGCATGCACCATGGGGTCACAAAAACATCAACAACAACAACAACAACAACACCATCACCACCACCGACCAGAATAAACTGATTAGACACGCCGATCTTATCTGCGGACGTTTATTTTCAACCGTCTGCGGCGAGTGTCCGACGCTGTCGTTTGGATTTGGGTTGTTGCTCGTTCAATCGATAGCCGGTTCGGACGCATGATTATCTCCCTTTCGCTGGGATTCCTTCGCTTCTTATTATGCTATAATTTTGTAACCTTAGGAAATAAGAAAAAACAATTTTAATTGCGTGCACACGTGTTCAAATTATCGGCAGGATTTGGCTACTTTTTTCCGTCTCTTGCTTTTTAACGTTTGTCTTGCTGCTTTTGATTTTTTGTTATTAAAAAAGAAAACATTCGGACAGGCATGAAATGAAAGGCAGGAAAGAACGAAGCGCAAATAGCCGCCTCCATTAATCACGGCCATGAATTGGGGTTTATGGATTTCTTTTGTGGTGCACACGAAACCTTTTCGTTGCATTCTAGGTAGCGCAGGAAATAAAAGGGCCGCTCTCTGGAGAGTGCGCTGCCGGAATGCTGATGCTGCCCAAGCAATTAATTTCAAACGAAAAGGGACCTTATTAAAGTTCGTGCAATCCATGTGGGCGAAATGATTTTGAAGTAAAAACAAGATGAAGGAAATGAGCGTAACGTGTGGACTTTCTTGATCAGTCAAATATGAAGAAACTAGATTACACTGATTTGCGTAAGTGTCTTGATTACTTAAAATGGAATCTAATACATAAATGATTTATTAAAATGTCGAATATGGCAAATATTTGACTAGTGCACAGTTTTTTTTGCCTTGATGAAGTACAAATAATTCTTGCTGAATACCTCATTTAAGTTACTACTTACAAGTTCTTGTTCATTTATTGGAATTCATTTGTTGCTACAAAAAACAATATTGTTTCGTTTGCGTTTGATTCTTCAAAGCAGTGGCGGATTTGGGGGTTGAAATCCCCGAAATATTAGGATTGACTTTAAAACTACATACAAGTTAAAAGGCATTTTATGAATATTAAAGAATTGCTCCCCCCCAAATATTATTCTGAATCCGCCGCTGCTTGAAAGAGACTTCACTTGTGTGCTGACTAAAAAATAGAAGTAGTAAGAAGTAACTTGGGGAAAAGAGTGAAATGATTTCTGATGATTTTTAATTGCGGGAAAAGTAATAAGTTATATTAATTTTTTTTGAATTAAAAAAATTTTTTTTTTTTTTAATTTTTTTTAATTACATAATGTATATGAAAAAATTGCTGCGTGAAAAGTGAAAGGATTTTTAGAAAGTTTCACTGAATTTTGCCCCAATTCAATTAATTCAACAAGTATATTTGTTTTTGCAATCGCTATTAGTTTTTATTAGCATTAACTATATATCTTCTGTGTTTGTAAACAAGATTTAACAATTGTGTAAAAATTAATAAAATAATGCATATCACATGATCTGCACCCGATTTGCGCTGCATGTGCAAATGCCTCTTGCTTTAAAGCTTTTCGATTCCTGTGTCAAGTCTCTGTTCGACTCTTGCAACATCTGGATTACATATATCTAAGTTCAACTCAGCTAGAAAGTACCAGGCTATGAAACATCAGATCGTTTGAGGGACCTGTTTGCTGGTTGGAAGACTTGGTTCACTGAGTTATTTTCGTGATTCGAGCTGATTTCTTTTACCACGGACGCCAGACAATCTCATCCTCTTCGTCCGCGTTGACCGCGACACCGCTGACGTTGGTCACATCGATGGGCGACTGCGAGCAGGTAGTGAGCAGAGGGGTGTGGCTGGGCTTGTCGCTGCCTAGGCTCGAGTTGGGGCTGCTGTTGTAGCTGGATATGGGTGAGATGGGCACCGAGTAGTGGCTGCGAAAGGGCCCACTGCCACTGCTGCCGACATGCACAGACAGCGGCGAGGTGATGGGTGTGGGCGGCTGTACGGCGGGCTGGAGCTGATTGAGGCGCTGGCCCAGATGCGTCATCAGCTGGGTGCCCAGATTGACGTTGACACCGGGCAGTTGTGACAGCGACCGCGACACTTCGTTGACGGCGTGAATGTAGCCGGAGCGAAAGCCCTCCGCTTGCGACATGGTGTTTCCATTGGATGCGGACAGCTTGCGCTGCTGTTTAAGTTTCTGCAGATGGGTGACGGTCAGCTCGAGGATGTCTGCCTTTTCCAGGCGCGTCACGTGCTCGCCTTCCGACTCCAGCGTGGCCACCATAAGGTCCTTCAGCTCGTCCAGGCACTTGTTGATGCGTGCGCGCCGCTTGCGCTCCAGCATGGGTTTCATCACTTTGCGATATTGATACGTCTTTGACATCTCCGAAATTTGCAGGGACATCTTGTCGCGTCTACTGTTGTTGCAATGGTTACGTAAAAATGTGTTGACTGGCGCTCGCTGCCTCGATTGCGTGTGCTCGCGCTGCAGACGTAAGTGTTGAAATGTTTCGATCCTTGGCTGGCAGCGCGGCTTTTATAGTCGATTCACTCGGCCCAGACGACGTGCAAGGAGCGAGCACGACGATTTCTTCGGCTAGCACTCGGCGCTGCTGTATTATTTGAAATTCTTGTGCAGAAACGCTGACGCCGCACCGCACCGCAGCTAACCGAGCACGCTCCGTTTGTTTGGAGGGAGAGTGTTGCAACGTGTGCTTGGATCCTGCACGATAAATTCAACCCCAAATTCAGGCTAGCTGCCCGAACGTTGGTCTTCGGCCTTTCTTTACGCTTGCGCCTTTTTTCAGTTTTTCTTATTGTTTGTGTGCAGCAGACACCCTTAGTCAGTGAAGGAAACTGAAATTGTGATGCACATACGCTCGAAAACAATGCCGTTGCCGTATCAAGCAGCAAGGACCTTCGATTGAGCCAACCGTGGGAAATACTCGGCTCCTTGGTTTCTCACACGATTTCTGCTCACCTGCGCAAGCAACGCAGCCGGAGCGGGCCGGGCAGATGGAGGGGTAATAAGATATGCGCAGACATAGGGCGAGGGCCGCTGTGCTCTGCGCATGGGAATTTTGCACGGAAGACCGCACTGCCGAGGAGCGGAAGGGGAATGCAGTGCTGGAGGGTGGCGTCGCATATTACTGCAGCTGTGCCAAGGTTTGCTTGGCTCCTGTTGCCCCCTTCGATTCGCTGTGTTCATGTGCATTTATGCAGAGGTCCTTTAATCGGCACGAAGTAACCAAACAACAAAAAAATCAGCGGAAAACAGTCCGAGCAGTCTGCAGACATTTGTGAAATGGAATCTGAACGGCTGCGTGATTGTTTTGCATTGTGGCTACGCGGCCGATCGTGGGAAAGTAGAGTCGTACGGCAGCGACAACAACAGTGTAGAAAGGTCATCAGCGGTGGCCGTATACCGAAAGCAAGACTTCAAGCGAGGATGAGATAGGGGCTGCGCGGAACGATGGTCGGGTAGGGACTTATAACGACTCGGCATTATAACGACTTCCTGTGCCTGGCGCTTTGTTCGTGAGGCGCACTTGTTCCGCGCGCACACGCATCGACTTTTCCCATTACTCAAATTTCGTCTTTTGCGCGTTGCCATAATGGACGTGTGTGCTGCACACGCTGCGTACTTTGTACCGTTTTAAGCGTACGTTTTCTTTTTCATTTAGTGACTCGGTGTGCATTCCGGGGCAGTGACTGGATTTTGGAGGACTTTCTTACACTTTGGCTTGATTAAAGTGTGTGCAATTACATTTATTTTCATCATTTTTGTTTTGCGATTCATGCTTCTGGATATGAAAAGAAAGCATTCAGACTGTTCATCGAATTATGAAAATTTGCTTAAAAGCAAAATTATATTTCAAATGCTTTTGCGCTAAAATCGATGATTCGCTTGTCTGCCAGTATTTTGCAGAAGTCCAGTAGCGCACACAGGTGAGGGTTTTTATGGTTTAAACCCCCCGAAATATCTTTAAATTAGTACAGAAATTTAATTTATAACCGTCGCATATATTGCACACGCACAACAAAAGTGACACAACTCAAAATTTTTTTTTATTTTATATTTCCAAAGTTTTGAGTTGTGACTGTTTTGATGATATTTTAATTCAATAATTACGGAATTATTTCAAGTTATGCCACTTTTTCTGAATTTAATAATTATAAATGACAGTTAAAAAGTTGAAAGAAACATTTTGAAAATTCATATTTAATTTTAATAATTAAAAACATATACAAAAATTGTCAGAATTTTGCTTAAAATTAACTTAAACAAAAATTGATTTTGTCAAAAGTGACACAATTTGAGTTAGGACTCTTTTGCATTAAGCTGCAGCGTTGATCGCATCAAACTTCTGACATGAAAAGAGGCCTAACTGTATTTTTGCAACAGTTAACAACAACCAAATACACTGAGCTTTTGCTGATTGGTAGATTTATGCATTGTCCACAGTATTAACACATAAACCCGAAAATGAAAAAATTTGAGTTGTGTCCTTTTTGTAGTGCGTGTGCGATATATTCAATCATCAATATTCAATCATCAATAACACTACTCGACACAAAAAATTCACCTAAAAATTAAAGTGTTTTCTAGACTAACTTTGGGCCCTTGAACACGAAACTGAAGATCAAACAATTTTTTTAAAAAGCGTTTTCGAAAATTGTGTTTCCCTGTTGTTTCAGTTATGAGCGCATATCTCGTAAACGAATCACCCGACTAACACAAGCTGTCCGTTGGAAGAAGATAATACCTTAGCCTTTCCGGAGAAAAGTCCAAATCAGATGAGATTTGAAGAAATTACTGACGGTGAAAGTTGTAAAAAAGTGCAAAGTTGTCAAAATTGTTCAATCATTTTCAAAAATCATAAATTTTCAAATGTTTTTTATAGATAAAACTAGCTGGGCCCCGCGGCTTCGCACGCAAGCTCTCTTCTTTCACCCGATACATATTTTGAACGCATGGTTGAACCCATTTTGATTTAAATAAAAACATATGTCTATTATCTTTGATGCCAAGTGGTTCTAAAAATTGTGAAGTCAAAAGGCCCTTTAAATCATGAGTTATTCACGTTTACTCTAAACAAAATCTTAACCCTTAGTTTACCACGGTAGATTTCGATTTTCAAAAATATGAAAAAAACATTGTAATTATTTCCCGATTTAAATGCTTTTTGTCCACGTTTGATGTCAAAAGGACCAATAAATCGTGTTTCCATGCATACTGTTAACCCATTGTTGACCCCGTTTCATTTTGATTTTCAAAAAAGTGAAAAACATGTGTCAAATTATTTCTCACTCAGAGTACTTTCACAAAGTTTGAAATCAGTGGGCCCGTTAATTCATTTTTTTTTTTACAGTTTCGCCATACAAACTTTTAACCGGTCGTTGACCCCGTCCGATTTTAATATTTGGAAAAAATGAAAAACACGTATCGAGTTATTTTACATTTAAAGTACTTTCACCAAGTTTGAAGTTAAAAGGCCAAAAAAATTGTTTCTTCATACATACTTTTAACCCGTCGTTGATCCAGTTAGATTTCGATTTTGAAAATAATGAGAAACGCGTGTATAATTTTTTTATTTCAAGTATTTTTATAATTTTTGAAGTCAATAGGCCTATCGGTTCATGTTTTTTTCGAGTCTACCCTTAAACAAATCTTAACCCATTATTGGTCCTGTTAAATTTTGATTTTTGAAAAATTATAAAATACGTATCGAATTATTTTTTGTTTAGAGTATTTTCAGGAAGTTCGAAATCAATATGTCTCTTAAATCACTTTTCTTCATACAACACCTTCACACATGTTTTGCCTCTTTACACCCTGAATTTAAAAAAATCCCGTCTTAGCGGAGGTTCATTTTTCAAGATGTATCTACAGTTCAAATTTCATGTTCGTAGCTTCAGCGGTTTGGGCTGAGCGATGATGAATCAATCAATCAATCAATCAGTCAGTCAATTAGGGCAAACAATCTATGTATATAAAAAGAGAGGCGGTACCACACCCTCTTGTCCAGTGCTCACAACTTTCTTCTAGTCGAATTGTGCTACTAAGTGGAAAGTTCGTACCAAGTTTCACTGATGTGTGTGTGTACTGCATAACTGTCTGAGCATAAAAAATTTGCCACGCCCCTTGTTCAACGCCCATAAAATATTATCGGTAGAATGACACTTCTATGGGACGATGGCATATTCAATCAATACTGTGCGGCTTACAATTCCGGAGCTATTCCATATAAAAGATTAGAGTTGTATGGACGGAGACACGCCCTCGTGTTAAATACCCGCTTCATTCCTCTGCCGAAAGATATGACTAAATGGTAAATTCGTACTAAGTTTCATTCATGTGCGACTAACAGTTCCAAAATTATGCGGATAGTTTGGGTCAAACAAATGTGCCACGCCCCTTGTCCAACGTCCATAAAATTTTAACAGTGGAATAACACATCTATGAGGCGACGCCTCACTAATTTTCAATGTTGTGCGACTTACAATTCCGAAGCTATTCCATTTAAAAGAAATGAATTGTATGGGCGGTGCCACACCCCTTTGTTCAATACCTACCCCATTCCGTCGGTCAAAGGACATGATTAAATAGTAAGTGTGAACTAAATTTAATTGATGTGTGCCTTATGGTTCTAAAGTTATTGTCTAAAAATGTATTCTGGTGGCGCCACGCCCCGTTTTCCCGACTTTTCTTTTTTTATAAACCTTCACGTAACAATTTCGAACAAACCCGCCGAAGGAAGTATCCAAGTTGGTCCAGCCGTTCTCGAGTGATACGCAGTCGAATGGACCACGATTCATTTTTATATATATATATAAATTAACTCCATTGGTTTTAAAATCGAAGATGATATGTATGTCATCGTTTATGTAAATAATGTTGTCTTTTTGTGAGATTTCAAATGATTTATTCAATAGATCTGTTTTATTTGAGGCATTTTATTGAGGTAAAATAAAAAAACCTACTCGAATACAGTTAAAGTAAGATTGGAAGCTCAGGTTAAGTTGTCACCAGCACTGAATCTGCTGTAGTAAATGGAAACTGCAGTCAACTAAAATCGACGCACACTACACTAAACTATAATAAACTCGAGCGTGCAGCATTTGCGGAGATCGAATCGGCAATATCCAATTGGATGCTTACAAACTATCACAGGCAAATCACATTAACGAATTAAGTTTAAGTTGTATAAATTTGTACTTAACTGTAAAGCTGGTGGGATCGATAACTTATAACTTAAGATAAGACGAAAATAAATAAAAGTGCATTCGCAATGAACTTAAAACTAATAAAGCGGCATTATGTACTCGTGGTGGCTTGAGGCTCCTGGTGCGATGCTCGGTCCCATCTTACCACGGACGCCAAACGTCCTCGCCCGTGGCTTGTGCTTCGTCATTGTGTTTGTGCACGTTGAACTCTGCATCCGCGCTGCCTGCTTGTAGCGGTGTCTTCTTGATGTCCTTCAACTGGTACCCCAAGTGCTTCATGAGGCGCGTGCCGAACTTCAAGTCCAGTCCGGGCACAGTGGCGAAGACTTTGGACACTTCGTACGCAGCTTGTGTGTAGCCAGCGCGAAACTTCTCTATATTGAGACCGCTGGGTGGTGGTGGCGCGGCCGTGGCCGCCACAGATATGTTGTACTGCGCAGTCGCGGCGATTTCGTGCTTATGCGAACGCAAGTAGTTCACTGTCAGCTCGAGGATGTCGGCCTTCTCCAGCTTCGTGATGTGCTCGCCCTGTGCCTCCATGGTGTCCACAATCAGATCCTTCAGCTCGTCCAGGTAGAGGTTCATGCGGGCGCGCCGCTTGCGCTCCAACAGTGGTTTTGTGATCTTGCGATAGTGCTGCGTCTTCGTCATAAACCGCTGCCCGTCGACGGCCATCCCGCGTACAGCGAATTATTCCCAGTTTCGAAAAGCCAAAAGCGAGCCAAGTGGCTGAGTCGCCGAGTGTGCTGTGGGCAGTGCGTCAAGTGTGCACCGCACGGTAGCCGGTTTGGAAGTGCTGTTGCCGCAAGGCAAAGCGATCCTTTTTGTAGCCTGCGTTCGTTGCTGCGGTCGTCAGTTGTATGCGTTGCGCCGGGAGTGTGTCGGCATGTTCGGTGTGCGTGCTGTTCTACGAACGTACGGCGCTGTGACCTTTGTTGCTTTTGGTTAGTTTCTGGCTGGTGTTACGGATTCCTACCCCTAACAGACTCAACATTCGTCCGCCAGCAACCTGTTGTTGTGTTGGCGTCGTTTCGTTGAGCGGATCGCTTCGTCAGCGCCGTTTATCTTTGGCTTCTGGCTGGTCGCTGGAGCTGAGTGCAGCAAAGAGCACCGCAGCCACTGTACTCGTGCGATACCCACTTCGGGAGAGTGTCGCGCGGCGACTGCACGTGTGCGCACTGCGATTGTGCTCGCAGTGATTGTGGAGTACACTGAAAAGAGCGGCATGACGCTGGTGGCACCTTGAACCAATTATTAGGACACAGTGTTGAGCAGCCTATATCAGTTCAATTTTGATATTGAACTCTGATTACCAGAACGTTACCAGCCTTCAAATCGAGTTCTGTTAAGCGGCTTTCTGCAATTCTTGCGGGCTGCTAGCTCTCATACGCAATCAGGGTTCGGTTCTTTCTCCAACCCTTTTCCTTATCTTCATCAACGATCTATTGTAGTCTACGAAGAATCCCATCTACTCGTTTACGGACGACAGCACCATTTGTCATTCATACTCCTTCACAAAGCGCCCCCTCTGTGGAGATTGAGAGAGAACGGCGCCGTGTGAATGACACAATAGCGACCTACAAACAATCTCCAAGTGGGGTCAAGCGAACAGGGTCGATTTTAATCCCCACAAGACCAAATATTGCCTGTTATCCCACAAACGAGTCTCTCCACATCCGAACACTTCCCTGGTTATGGGTGGTGTAGGTATTACGGAATCGGAAGCTCTTGATGTTCTGGGCATGTCCATTAAGAACGATCTTCGTTGGAACGATCATATTTTTGGCGTGTCGAAAGAAGCAGCCAAGTGCCTCGGCTTCCTAAAGCGGTAAAAAAAATATGTCACTCCGTCTAATCTCCGCATTATCTATACCACCTATATCCGACCTAAAATGGAGTTTAACTCACACCTATGGGGGCTTCAAAAACCCAATTGGAGCTCCTCGATCGGGTGCAATACCGTGCGATCAAACTTATAAGGGACAGTAGGGCATCCAGCTCTATTGAGTCCTTAGAACATCGTCGAAACGTGGCATGTGTGTTGTTATTTTATCGATACTTTTTCGGTAATTGCTCAGTGGAGATGAACAGCTTGCTGTCATCACTCCGGGAATTCCGCGGGCAACCCGTTTGAACACTGGCGCCCATGGATTCCACGGTGAAACGATGTTCCAGCGCAGAACGCACTACACAGGAAGTTTGTTTCTGGCCCGTACAGTGCGGTTGTGGAATGGTCTCCCTGCGGATATTTTCCCCAGCACTTATAATCTCTATGGGTTCAAGTCAAAAGTGCTTAACCAATTCTCTCAAAACCCTATCTTCTAACCTTTATATCCTTTCTGAACCAACATTAATAGGGTCAAAAAAAAAATTATGAATCGCGTTGGTTGTTACAATTTTCAGAATTTTCTGTCAGTGCAGCCGCGCACACGACGCAGAACACCCCAGAAGGAAAGGCCGTGTGCCAGGCGGGGACCCCTTGTGCGCGAACGCTCGTTCTGGCCTCGTGTTTGGCTGCCTGGCTGCGTGTGTGCTGCTTGCGTGCACCACCACCAACGGCACCACTTCGTTGACACGCTTGCGTGTGTGCGTGCGTTTTGTCGTTGCGCTTTGTTTCCTCTTTGCCAAGAAATTGCGATAGACTCAAACAACAGCCCCCGCCACCACCACGGCCGTCAGTGTCGTCATTACCCGCACCGCTGATTGCGGCCATTACCAGCATGCGATCACTGGGGGGAGATCGTCGGCTGTTGCTGCTGCTGTTCCGTTGACGAGGATCGTGAGAAAGTTTTCTTCCCGCATTCCCACATACGCCGAGCGCAACTGCTCTGAACTTGTCCCCAGCACAGAAGTCACCTGCCACTCGCCACTTGGCGCGCTCCGAATATTCATTCAGATTTGTGCGCCGAGGTTGAGTGCAGTCGAGTAGGGTTGGGCTCTGCAACACGGCTCGATTCGGGTTGGTCCGTTGGCTCAGTTTTCGTTGCCTTATGTGTTCTGTGACGTTGAGGTGTACACTTGCAGCTGTTGTTATTGTTTGTGTTGCTGCTTTTATTATTGTTTTCGATGAATTGTTTTGATGCGCACATTCGACTGGTGACCTGTCGTCGGCCCATTCAAGCTTTCTGGCGTAGAATCAACTGGTCTATTTGTTTCTACAAGCTTCTCAAAAGCTGTAGAGACCATTCTCTGTAGGCAGGGGGCAGATATTTTGCTCGGCCTGCAGTTTAGTTGGCAGTTGCAATTATTTTGTAACAAAAACCACTTCCACAAGAAATTTATCGGCCAATTCAGTACAGATTCAAGTGTAGACAGCAAACTTGAGTAGGAAAAGCATGAGACAGCAGCGGGAGCGTGAGCTTGAGATAGTAGAAGGTTAGGTTAGGTTGGAGTGGCAGCCTTCAATGTAAATAGCTCACTTAAGCACAACTTTTATCTCATTGTGATACCCCAGTGGATGGCGCGACTCCCCCTTATCGCGCCTGGAACCATGAAGATTCCGTGAGACAATAGAAACTTTAAAATAAAAACACATTGGCCCACATTTGAGGTACACTGCAGTTACGAACTTAGGTTTATTAAACACATCTTTTGCTACTAAAATGTCGTTAGACTTTTCTCGCTCGCCTGTTTCAGGATACACACACATACCTTCACCGTATCCGACTGATTAACTTTCGCTGCTCTCCGATGACTATGCAATAACATTATTAGAATTTATCGAAATGGTTCAACACGTACATAGATACACATCTGAATATTTAATGGCTATTTTTTTCATGCATTTGCTGCTCGCTTTGTATAATTAATAATCACTTAGAGTTACGGTTTGCTGGTATCCACAGTAGCAGTTAGTTGAATGCTCGGCGGATCAGTGTTTCTGTCTCCACACACATACGTACGTACAGACAGTTGTTCCGTGCTCAGTGTGGGTGTTTGTTTGTGTAGTTGGTAACATATCATCTTGTCAATGCAGTTTTCAACTATATTTGCTTGTTTGTATTTTTCTAGGCTATAATAAAAAATGTAAAATTCTGCGGTTTGTAATTTTTGCATTTCATTTGCATTTTTTTTGTTTTGGTTTGTTTTGTATAATAAAACTTTGCACATTTACAGAAATGTTTGTCACTTGTAAATATTTTTGCTTTCTTCTTTCTATTAGCGTATTACAACAATAATAATAGTAATAAATTTTTGTATGGTTTTTTGTTGTTACAATTAATGCTAAGATGTAAAAGTGGACATGACTTTGTTACTTTTAAATTTTGGTGTTTCTGGTGTTTGTTTAAAGTTACTTTTCTGTACTTTCGGTTCGCCAGCTTCTGCTTTGCTACGTCAATATTCCGCTAAAACTACTTACATACATACATACATTCAACCGCTCCAAGTCCAACAAAAACTAAAATTTAAAACAAATTTTGCTTTTTTGTCGCTTGCTCAAAACAGAAGTGGGAGGAAGACATTGAGACATAAGAAAAGTCAGTTGGAACGAGTCTCTGCGTTAGAAATAAATGCAAATAAGCGCAGTTTCGTTCGCGAAACTACAATACTTCCAGTTGCAATTGAGTATGTTTGTATAAGAAAGGGAAAACTATATATCGCACACGCACTACAAAAGTGACACAACTCAAATTTTTTCATTTTCGGGTTTATGTGTTAATACTGTGCACAATGCATAAATCTACCAATCAGCAAAAGCTCTGTATATTTTGTTGTTGTTAACTGTTGCAAAAATACAGTTAGGTCTCTCTTCATGTCAGAAGTTTGATGCTATTTGATCGCTGCAGCTCAATGCAAAAGAGTCCTAACTCAAATTGTGTCACTTTTGACGAAATACATTTTTGTTAAAGTTAATTTTAAGCAAAATTCTGACAATTTTTGTATATATTTTTAATTTTTAAATTAATTATGAATTTTCAAAATTTTTCTTTCAACTTTTTGACTGTCATTTATAATTATTAAATTCAGAAAAAGTGGCATAACTCGAAATAGTTTCGTAATTATTGAATTAAAATATCATCAAAACAGTCACAACTCAAAATTTTGGATTTTCTGTAAAGATTTTCTACTGAACGGTCTATACGTTATTTAAAAAAAATGTTTATTTAGCTCAAAAACAGTTTTTGCGTTTCCAGAAAAATCAAAAATTTTGAATTGTCACTTTTGTTGTGCGTGTGCGATATGTACGTATGTTAAAATGTACATGTATTTAGATTGAATAAAACCGGGAAAGACTTTGAAGGTCGCACACTTAAGCTTAAATTAAAAATAGAGAGAGAACGTGACCGTTGCGCACTTTACAACAAAAAACAAAATAATAATAATATACAGCAAAGTATGTCAAAGGACAGTCAGAGACAATAGCGATTGAATAAATGGATAACTTCAGCAAAAAACCAACTGAAGGTGAAACAAGTAAGTTCGAGCAAGTCACGACACGGTCGGCTTGAGTGGGCTGTACTTGGATGCGGCCTGATCGATATACAGAAATATTTCATTCACCGTTTTTCGCTCTGTGCACTTTAGAAACCAAACGATCGCGTTGATCCAATGCAGAAATTTAAATTCCCGTGCAGGAAGCCGAGACACGTATTAAGTGGGTAACATGCAGCTGATAAATAGACAAACAGTAGTAGTTGAACATTTAGATTTCACTTTAGATTTTACAATTGTTTTCCTTTTGGCTTATGTATGACACGTGAAAAATCACTAAGAGAAAACAATTTACATAAAATTCTTAGCAAAAAAAAACTAAAGAAAAACAGTAAAGGGCGCAAACAAGCACACAATTGGGTTTGGCTGTGCGGTCTATAACTAAACTCGATGTTGGCTGTCCACGCTTCATGGAAGTGCACTTTGACTTCCGGTACTTCTGGAAGTGAGAAGTGCAGCGAGAAATTGATTGAGGAGGCTGCGCGTTTTCCCTACTGCCACCCAAGCGCACAATGAAGAATCGTGCGGAGCAGCGAAAAAATCGCCGCATTTGTTGTTCTAGTCCACTCGTTTAGCTGCCAGTGCGCCTGGTCGTTGTGATCGAATGGACATTTGTTTAAATTCTCTCTGTTTAGTGCTGCATGAAAATCACCACATGGAAATGTTTCTACCACTTGTGGCGCTGCCCGGCTGTGCTTCGATAGAATTCATTCATTTCATGTAATTTCGATTGGATTGGGTCTGGTGTGGGGTAGTTCGATTCGCCTTAGAAGCACTTTTTGAAAAAGTTTAAAAAACGAAAAACTCTCCCGAATAGAGTACGTCTAGTGCGCGGATGGTTTGTTGTTGTTCATGCAGCTGCAAAAGAAGTTAACAGAAAAACAACGTCAATCGCAAAGTAAACACTCAGTAGAATATAGCCAGAAGGACCAGTTGGGGCTGGGTCGCGGATGCTACGCACAAACACAAAATCAATGCACTGGAAATGAAGTGGAACAAGCGCAGTGTTCAGCATACGGGAGCGTGGGGCCGGGTCTTTATAACTACAAGCACACACATAATCGCTACTTGTCAAATGCTAGTTTATAGTTTATAGACATGCAAATCGCATAACAGCAAAGTACACACAGTAACAACAACAACAGCAATAGTTAATAGCAATACGTGAAAAGACAACTTCAAGTCGAATAATTGTTTAGTACTTCAAGATAGGTGCAATTCAGATTCAGATTATCAGCAGCCACTTCCCCTCGTTACCATTGCCCAGATGGAGACATCTCATTTGCTTACCAGAGAACTCTTCTATAAACGTAACCTTTTCACTCGGCGGAATGCTGGCTGCTTTCAAGCGGGACTTGGTGCTCAAATCTCTCTCAGTGTTTTGTCTTCTGCTCTTTTGAATGCTTATGCAACTAGGAACTTAGTTAAATGCAATTTGAAACATGCAAATCATTTAGCATAAAGCAATGTCAGCTTAATCCTTTGCAAGCTTATACACTAAATTTTTCTACATAGTAACAGAATTTTACAATTTTAGTTGGTTATCCTTTTAATAACTACTTAATAACTGTGTATTGCAAATTAATAATAAATAATAAAATAAAATAAACTAAAAGACAAAAAGTAACATTAACACAAAACTGGGGAAACAATTTTGTGGTCAAAAGCAATAACCGTCTCGAAGTCGAAAATTGCTGTTTCGAGCAATCTAGTTTTAAAGTTTTAGCGCGTAGTGTGTTCGTTATGGGAATGCGAATAGGTTTTTATTAATAACTTTTTTTATTTCAAAGTTGCAAACTCCCCGATTTTACACAAACGTAGAGCACAGTCAAGGGAACGCACAGTGATTCGACTCCATACAACCGCGGGAAAAAATTAGAAGGAGTGGTCTGTTCTTCATAAAATTTGGTATACTAGTTAAACATGGTCTGCTGAAGTGAAATCTCCATTTTGTTTTCTTAAACTTTTGTAGTTTGGCAATGCATGAGACTTAAATTTGCAAATTTTGTCATTTTTGGAGATCTTTAGCACTAAGTGTGTTGGCTAGATTTTTTAGATTTTACATTTAATCGGTAACGTCAACATTGATTATTCCAAAGAGTAAAAGAAATTGTCCAAGGACCCTTTAGTTTTGCAATTAAAACGATAATAATAGACGTATGTTTTGCTTTTTTTCAGTTTTCTCAATTTTTCATGCTGATTGCATACATTTAGAGATAAATAAAATAAATTTTGTTGAAAAATACGTGTTTAGACGACTTTTCAAATTGAATTATTTTCTGAGATCGGAAGATATCGGAGGATGTAATTACATTATCCAACAAAGACAGAATGATTCTTAAAATAAAAAAAATCCAGGAACATACTTTCACATACTTTTTAGATATTTTCCTCTAAATTCACAAAATTTCTTATTCTATCAGGTGTACAACTTTGCTTCCGCCGTTTTTTCCAAAATTAAAAGCTTTATTGCGAAAAAGTGCTTAGATGTATTATTCAAAGTATTGTCCGTCGCTAGCGACAACTTTCTCCCATCTTTCCGGCAATTTTCGGATCCCGGCTCGAAAAAGGAGTCCTCTTTTGACGCTATCCATGAAGCAATCCATTTTTCCAATTCTTCGAAGGATTGAAAATGTTGATCTGCCAGGCCGTGTGCCATCGAACGGAATAGGTGGAAGTCAGAAGGGGCGACATCTGGGGAATACGGCGGGTGGGGCAAGACTTCCCATTTCAGCGTTTCCAGGTACTTTTTGACCACTTTTGCGACGTGAGGCCGAGCATTGTCGTGTTGGAGGATGACTTTGTCATGTCGCTCTTCCATTTTTAAAACGTTGAAACCACTCCCGACACGTTCTTTCACTCAGAGCAGCATCACCGTAAGTTTCTGAGAGCATTCGATGCGCTTCAGCTGCATTTTTTTCGAATTGTAACAGAAAAGTAAAACTTCCCGCAAATGGCGAGAATTGGGCACATAAACGGACATTTTCGAGCGTGAATAATACGAAAACAAGAACAACTGTCACTGAAACGGCGATGACAATTCGTTAGGCACTGTCCACACTCACTTTAAAGGCATTACCATCTATGTATTTCAACCAGCCTCAGCCGGTACAGCCACCTATCGGAAAACGGCGGAAGCAAAGTTGTACACCTGATATATTGGAATTTTTAGCAACTTATTGGTAACCATTTATTTTTACAATTTTTTTACTCAATAGACTAAAAAACAGAAAATATGAGTTTAAATTTTTTTGAGAAAAAAGTTTCAACTTTGAGCCGGTTTTGCACAGACGCTAATTGATTTTTTGCACAGATTTTTTGGGGTTGTCTTAGTTTGAGTTTTTTCTTTCAAATGACATCAAAATCGTTAAATTTTGAGACCATAAATTTTTTGAATTTTGTCTATGGAACGAATCATTGTGGAACGCGGTGGCATCCATAACTCAATTTCTTCTTAAGTCGACCTAAGCGGTTATTGCTTTTGACCACCGAATTATGAAATAATAATAAAAGCTTTTTTTTATTTATGAAAAGTAACAAAAACAACAGGCCGGCGCGATTGAATTGATACTAAATAAATAGATAAACGTTGGCAATGTAATTGTACACAAATAATTGGGTAAAAGTAAACAAAATATACTGGAAAATGTAAGGCGACCATTTGCTCATATAGGCAACGGATTAAGCCTCAAGCATTACAATTACTGTTTCCTCATGTATAGCTTAATTGTTTAGCTAATGTCCATTATGTTTTGACAATCAGAATTTCAAATTTTGTGTAAGGAGAAAAGGTATGTAGTGTGTGTTGTTGGCTGCTTTTAATTTTGCAGTTTTTTGTGCAATTGTGCAATGAAGTGGTGCAGATTAATTAAAGCAATGCATGTTTGGCATTTTTTGCCAATTTTTTCGCCAATTGCTTTATCAACAATTAATTTGTCATTTCCTTTTTGTGTTGGATTTTTTGCATAATTTTCAGTTACTATTAATTTTCAGTGATTTTAAAACTATCAATACGCCAGCGTTAAACTAGTGCGATGGACTATCGGTAATTCGATGTTTGGCGCGTGCTTTGCTGCATGAGGCACGGCGCAGGGAGCTAACACTACCGCCGAAATTATCATGATCTAATGATTCCGATGAGAACGCTACAGATATCAAAGAAATATAGAAGACAAAGGGGAAATACAAGGGAGACGCATGAGCAGTTACAAATCAAGTCGCTATGTTGGCAAATATTTTCAGTATGAAACGCACTGAATTCCACAAAACTGTGGTGTCTTTGTGTGAGTGTGTGTGGCATGTTTTGGTGTAGAACTGAAAACGTACAAAAGCGCAAAGGATAAAGAGTGTTCAATGCCGATTAGTTGGTGTGTTAATGCCGTGTGGAAGCACGTTCCAACGCAGTGTATGCCGGTGCAGGTTATGTTGGTGTTCGGCTGACGATATGACTGTGGCGGTTGTGAGTGTGAGTGCGTGTTAAAACTGCGCAAAGCGTAATCTAAAATGAAAATCGCCTAGCTGCAATGCAATAAAGTCATGTTAAAGCGTTAAATAATGCGCGCTGCTAATGAAGGCATTTCTCAACAGGATTCAACTGATAACGCAACAAATAAGTGAAAATTATGTAAGTAGATCCGAGAATATAAAATTTGTCACTACTACTATTAACCTTTGTCTGTCGGAGAGCCCAGCGTCAGGCTGCTGAGGCTCGAGCTCAGATTGTAGGGACGTGGTGAGGGCGGCACGGGCACTGTCTCATCGCCGGGTAGGCACGTCTCGACCATGGCCTCTAGGCAGTTGACAAACAGTTCCGAGGACTCACCCATCATGTTGTACTGCGTGCAAGGAAGGCAGATAAGTGCTGCTCAACGTTGAACATGTGTCCAAGTGCACTCACCTTTGTAAATGGTCCTGCGAAACGCCACAGCCCTCCGAAGCCGCAACTTTGCAGAAAGTGCAGCTGCTGCTGTGAGGGATCCTCGCTGGCCAGCATATTTTGTATGATATTCTGCACGGAGTTGAGCACCACTTGGTCGTGCGACACAGACAGAATGTTGTTGATCTTCTGGTCCAGCAGCGAGTGGCTGAAAGAGTAAACGTAACGAAATGCTTCAAATGCAAGTAAAACGCATCAGTGGACCTACATGACAGGAAAGACTTTGGGGAAAACCACCGAACCCTCGGCCAAGTACTGGTACAGGACGCGCGTTTCATTCTCGTCTGACGAGTACTTCACCAGCGTGGCCAGCACGGTCAGCACCAACGCCTGTATGGACAAGTCTGGCAGCACCTCCGGGTCCAGCAGCACATTCGATTCGTTCGACACCGATGAACGAGAGCCGCGTTCCTGCGAAAGAGCCAGCAACCAAGAGTTCGATATTAGCTTTGGGCTCCGAACTTCGATTACAACTATGCCACTAACTACGTTCAATATACAGCTACGATTATGGAATAAGGTTACTATTCAAGCGTTACTGCAAAAGTGCATAAAGTGCCATTCGCAATGTCAATTACTGTGATCACGAATACGTCCAAACGAGACCGTGTCGCCATGGAGCCGTTAAAATATTTCACAACTTTAAATGTGTCTGCTTACTACCGCATTTAGTGTGTGCGAAGCGGTGCACAGGGCAAACATAACGCGCTGAGAGTGGGTGCGAGTGTCAGCCATAAACAAATAAACAAACAAATTTATTGTAATTCCACCACACTGGAGTGTTAGCAGTCTTGCGGTCCTCAAAATGCTGTGACCTAATGTTCAAGTTTAAACTGGTTGCGTTGCCGTATTTACAAACGAGTGCTTAACTTATTCTTAACTATCTCGTGTGGTGGTAGGGGGGCAAAGGTGAGAGTGCATAACTTTAACCTAGAAAATTGAAAAACGATTTTTTTTTTGCAGAAAAGTATGAATGTATGAAAGATAGAGAGAATGCAATACCTGACGTTCGTCGATGCTGCTTGCATTATTCGGATCTTTTGTTGTTGGTACCGAAAATGAGCGCTGAGTTTTAAATAAAACCCTCGCATTCTTGACGTGCAACAATTTCATGTGCGTTTTTTGTTTGGACAAATTTTTGATTTACATTTTATGTATTATTGTTGTTGTTATTGCACAAAAACATTTCAACCAATTCCAAAACGAAAACGCAAAAAACAAGTAACGCAAAATACAGTTGAGAGTTGAGACGATGTTCGATAGATGAGTTGTAAAAAGAGTCGCATGCAGATTGTTGTTGTATTTGTTATAGTTATTGGTTGATTGTTGTTGGTGTTTGATTGGCGGAATGTGAGAGGTGGAAACAACACAGTTGAAATGAACATCCAAATTCAAATAAGAGAAATCACATATCATGGGTTGTTGTTTTGTGGTCGGTGGGAAATGAATCGGAGTGGATGTGGATGGGGCGAAATGAACGCGGTCATAAACGTATTTGGGGCGGGGCAGATTGGGATTGTTTGTAGTAGTTTGAACCAGTATACGAGTATGAAATGCAAGCACCAATCAGCAGGCATACGATTACACGTAATTAAGTTCAAGTTCAACATAAAAAAGAGAAAATAGAAATTTGATTATTTTTGAGATATGTTCAATTCGAGTCGATCAAGTTCAGTATGGTATTAGTAATGGATAGTGTGTGTGTGTAATAATAGCAACAATGTTGGTAGGCGATTAGATATGTTTGTACAATTAAACGTTTGGGATGCGTTGCACACCTGAACGAGCAGTTTTACCTGATGTATGGGCACCTTGTGATGGTGCCGCGCGAACTGTAGCGCCGATTGGTCGAGTATGTCCCATGATTTTTGACGTCGCGATAGCGGCATGCCGAACTGTATATAATGAGATGAAGAATAGTGCTTTTAAGATAATCCGAAATGAGTCAATTAAATATGATATAAAAATATAGTAAAATATAATCTACTAAGATCTTAACTAGAATACGGATCAGTTTGTTTGTTCTACAATACTTTTCAACTCCACATTAGGCAATTACATTGTTTTAAACTTATGCAAGGCTTACGAAATTATTAAATAATAAATGCAAGTTTTGTTTACATTTTGTCCATTTGCGCTTGCTTCGCCATTCTCCAGCGTATTGCCCATGTCTGCCGGCCAGCGAGGCAATGCATGCTTTACGTGACAGCGCGAACGCACTTCCTCGGACATCGCCACTAAAGCAGTCAAATAGGCCACGCTGTCTTGGGTCACTTCAAACTTATCGCGACGCAGCGGCTTGGCAATGATGCCCAGAAGCATGGTTAGCACGCGCGAGGTGCGCGACACCGTGGTAGGTGTGGGATGACGAAATCCCTAAAATGGCAAAATCCTCAATTAAAAATAAATGACAAGAAATACACTTCTCATGTACTTTAATCAGATGTCCGACAAGTGCAAAGTGGAAATTGCTGCGAAAAGACAGTCCGACAGCGTGGTCGAGTTGCTTGAAGTGCCACTCCAGCTTTTCGCGCGTATTCATCATCACATCGGCGATGTTGGCGTGGTCGAAGCAGCCCTGCGATTTTAGCGTGTGAAGGTTTTGTTCCAGCAGCGCCAAGCCAGCACCATACAGAGTTATCTCATCCAATTGCAGTACTGATATGGCCACCCAGAAGAGCGCGCGATGTATGGGCGATTCCTAAATGAACACAATTACATGTACGTCTATTCACTCACTTAGAAAGTCTACAAACCGGTCGCAGCAGTGGCTGTATGCGTGTCAGGCACATGACCAACGCCTCGATCAATATTATATCATTAAACGACTCCAATGCCTTGACGAGTATGCGCAGCAACTGTTTCACCTCCTGATCCGTGACACTTTTGCTAATACAGCCGTAGACGATTAGCGCTCGCGGCTGCAGTGCGGGATTGTAGCAGAAGGCGAAACTGCGCGCCAGCGACGTCCACGTTTGCAGCCACTGGCAGTCAGGTACATCCCGCATGCAGGCCTCCATGATTTCCAACAACGCATCGGTAATCACCTCCAGCGAAGGGAGCGAGAGGCGCTCCCGGTCGGCGGGCAGTGGCTGCGTGACGCGCTCGTTGCCGAGCCACTTGTCCGGCGGATGGCGACAACTTGAACGGAATGCTGTGACGGCAGCCGACTTCACTTTGCTGATGCCGAAGAGCAGATAGAATTTTGGTAGGGAAAATTCGTCCAGCGACAGACGTAAAACGCGCTGTGCTTCTTCAGAGAAGGAGGGCTTAGTGCAGGTACAGAGTGAGTGGATGATGTTGATGACGAGACCGTGAGTAGAGGCGCGCATCGAAAGTGAACCGGAGCATACCTGAAATTGTAAATACAAGTCAAATGAATGTTCCACGCAAAATTGCAATCTTGTTTTTTTAAATTACCAAAAATGTGATGGTATGGAATAGGTAGGGCAAGTGGGTGGCCACGTCCAGGCAATTGTTGAAGGACAACATGAGCAAGTAGCGTGCTAGGATGGCAATGTCATCCCACATCATGTGCTGCTCCAGGTACTGTGTCGGGTTTGTGCAAGTCTTGTCTACTACGCGACACATACGCGTTATCACCTTCTTGGACACAAGCTGCACATTGGCCGAGGCGAGTGCTACCGCCGTGTCGGCCATAATCTCCACTTGCGGTGAACCCAGACCATAGGTAATAGATTTGTGCAGGAAGTTGTCCAACACCATGTCGATGAGTTCTGGTATTTGGCCAACAGAGCCCCAAATCTTCGCCTGCACTGAGGGATACATTTCCTTTTGTTCGATTGTGAGGCAGATGAGTTTGTCGAGAATTTGCGACACTTTCAGCTTCTTGGCATCGTCGTTAGATTTACAAAACTTGACCAGGTTCTTCAGCCAGGGCGTCATGTACTCCAAGCACAGATGCTTGAGCTCAATTGTGCTGCGCTGAAAGCCTTGTATGGACTCTTCCAGAAATTCCAGAGTCAAGTGGGGTTCGTTCGTTGCCAACTTTTCGCTGACCGACTTGATAAATATAGTATTGTTAGAGGGAATACACAGGCCTTGTGTCTCGAGCAGCTGACCCTCGATTTTCAGATCGAAAGTGGCCGTCAGAGCACACAGCAAGTTGTAGGCTGCCGTACGCAAATTAGGATCTGACGAGCCCAAATTGAGTAGTGCCATGTTGAGCAGGGTGCCCGGCACGTCCTTGGGCCGAATTTTTTGATGTACTGTCACCGAGTCCGGCTGGCTCAACTCCCAGCGGTTGCGGATGTGTATGATGGCTTGAACAATGTTGTCGCAGTCGTTGTGAATAAAACTTAGCTGACCGCTTTCGTTGGCAATGGAAAGTGTGAATTGGTTGTCGTCAACGAGGCAAACCTCTTCGATCTCTGAAGCGTAGTAGACATCGTTGAGCAGTACAGAGTGCGCCAACACTTTGGTCTTTTCGGCCGAAGTGATCTGGAGGGCGGTGGGTCCTACTTTGATGGCAACTTTAGTGTCCTTGTGGCTGAGCTTGAGCGCATTACTGAAGACTTTTAAGTCTTCGTCTAATGACAAGGTGGCGCCTGGCAATTTTTGTTGTTCGGCGTCAATGAATTCGCTTAACTTATTGGGCGATTCGAGGAACATGAGTTTTCGGTTGCCCTATCCAGTAGAAAAAAATAAGATTTATAATGAGAACTGGTTGCTAAGGAGGGTGAATAATTTTTACCTTCAGTGGTGCCAGAATGCGATCATGAAATTTCGTATATTCACGAACCCACGAATTGCAGTTGTAAATGTACACGGCGTGTACATTTTCGTATGCCACAGCGGGCAGCACATAGAACCACTTTTGCAGGAACTCCGTGCGAAAGCGGTTATCCGAGCAGGTGTGCGTAAAATCAATGACCACTTCGAAGGGCGAATGGCAGAATGGTTTCAGTGTAAGTATGACATGGTAAATCAAGAGATCGCCATTCGTTTCGCCAATTCTATAAAGAAAACAAAACACATTAACGAGACAAATATTGAATTGCTTTAGAACTCACTTATAGCGTCGGGCAATATAGTAAAAGACGGGATAGCCTGATTTGCTGGTGCCCGCCTGATAGAATATATTCATCGATTTCAGTGTTTTGAACTCTTCTTTTTCGTGCATTTGATGCTTCACCATAATCTCCTCGAAATTCGTCGACGACATGTCAATGGAGCTCCAGCGCGCGTAGGAGGAAAACATCATGCTACAAAAACGATAATTGTTTAAGGCTTTAGGGTTTTAAGGTAGTTTCAATTGTTAATACTGTGAATCCACTGGCTTGTGCTCCGGCGGTCCCAAATACGCCAGCAGTGTTGCCATTTTGTCAAAAGGTCGCCGACCTACTGCTTTGTGGTCGCGGCTGCTAGACAAGTAGTCGCCAATTTTTTCCTGATGGGTCCACAGCAATCGATGGAGTGCCAGAACATTCGCATCGGAGATGAAGCTCATGCTGTGCGAGGTCTGATCCACAGTTTCGCAGTCAGAGGCGATTTGTATGAAAAAGCGGCGGCCTGCCTCAAAGTGTTCCCGCAGGAAATCGTTAAAGCAGAGCATGTGCTGCTCCTTCGAGAACTCGACGTGATTTGCAATATTTTGTAGTATTTTTGACATCAGCATTAGGCCACGCTTCGCCGAGCTGGGCACCTGTTTGCCTACAATGCCTAATTCTTGTGGAGAAACTAAAAATACCAAACTCATAAGTTATATTTTATAAGTTATATTTTAAAATAAGTTCAATTTTTATTTGTGGACATAATAAACTTACCAATTGCTGGATTTATGAAGCGCAAGAATATGACCGTTCCAACAGCGCCAATGTTGTTCTGCAGCAAATTGGGAAATCGTTTGCTTAGCACTTGGTACAAGCAATGGCACATAGATCGTAGCTGTGGAGGAAAGCGATCCGCCGAATTTATGATAGCATCGAAGACCTTTTGCGTTAGCGCAATTAAGTTAGTGCGATTCTTGTCCAGATCGTCAGTCGGCTCGAGTCTATTATAAATTTAAAGCCTAAGTCTCTTTTCAGCTTACAAAGCAATTGACTAATACCTTGCTGGATCCACCTCGAAGCTGGTGTTCTGATCATCCAGTAGCGGTCGAATCAGTGGTTCTAGCAGACTCTGCAAGTAACTGGCGCCATATATTTTGAAGCAGAACGCCATGATTTTGCTGCCCAACGAATTGCCACGGAATAGCGTCTGCATGCAGTCTGAGACTTCCACCTCGCGATAGAACATATTCCACAGCAATGGAGACAGCAAGTGTTTGGCGTCGAACAGTGTGACCAGCACACGTGCCAATTCATCCATCTGCGAAGTGGTTACAACGTTTGCAAGCGCCATAGCAATTGGCAGTTCTCCTTTGTCACTGATCATGGTGACCAGCTGCACCAGCTGCTCAAAACGATCGGCTAGTACTGTCTCGGCTAGCGTATCAAATTCGGTACCCTGCTGCAGAATTTGTGTAAGCACCTCCATGAAGGCAGCACGGGTCTGCAGATCGGGATTATAGCCCAAATCAATGGAATGCATTAGGCCCGAGTCGATGTTGGCGCCTAGCAGATTGGACATGGCTTGAATGGTGGCGTTGCGTAGTGCAGTTAGTTTACCAGCCGCCATACGAGGACGTGGCGGCAGTAGTGGCGGATTGTTAAGTTCCTTTTCGGCCTCCGAGCTATCGATGCAGTCATTCAACAGATTCATAAAGAGCGTGAAGTATCTAACGAGCAAGAAGAAGGGTTAATAAAGCCTGCTTGAGGGATTGTTGTAGTTCATACTTGAGAAAGAGCGCACTCTTGGCGTCCATTAAATCACCACGATCCGACTCTTCCGGTTGAAGAGGTAATCCGCGCAGCAAAGCCGCGACAGCCTCCATGCAAGCCTGATCCAAGTCACGAAATATAAGCGAGGTGCTGAAAACTTGCACATTATATCACTTAAATTTATGATGATGTATTTGGATGGTTACTTTGTTATGAGTGATGCATCTGCCGAGCTGGGTGGCGCGATTTGATGAGAGGTGCCCATTACCCAGTCCGTTAAGTACTCCACCAGTTTGTTGCGGAACTTCATTTCCTGCCTGAAAGCCAAATCATCGCGTCGCTTCATCATCACCTCCACTAACTGACAGAGCTTGGTTTTAATGCGTATCGCATACACCGTCATGTCTAGGTGGCGCACGTAGCGCACAATGCCAAGCATCATGCCCTCAATGCTGGTCACGCCCAAGTGCTCCGAGGGCGACGGCTGCTCGTTGTTGGGATCCTTATTTGACTTGGGGTCCAGTATGGACTTCATGATGTAAATGGTGTGCTCGATGAATTGCGTGTTGATATCGGTGACATTTACCTGACCTTGCTGATCGAAGAACTTTTCGACAATTGCGCGTATTTGATCGAATAATATGGGATAAAGTTGCGTCGACATTTCCTCGCCAACGAGTTCTTTTACATTCTTCTGAATATTTAAGCCAATCTTCTCATTGCTGCAGACTAGCAAACGCAGTAGTTGTCCGATGAATCTGTTTATAGGGAAAGATTTGTGTTTTGGTATTGTGTGGTTTTTAAGAATTGTATTGCCAGGTTTTTTATGTATTCATTGCTTACTGTGTCACCGGGCAGTACTGTATGTCCTGTGGTGGCGCCTGGGGCGGCACTGTGGGCAGTGAAATTGTGCTAGGATGCAGCAGTGAGCCACGCCCAGAACTTGTCGAGCTCGAGAACGAGTACAATGAGTTTTGCGCGAGTGAGCCCAGCGAAGTGGCGTTTTGCGACTGCAGTGTTTGTCGGCTGCTAGAACGCTTCTGTAAGCAAACCCCACCCAGTGCCAGCAGGAACCAGGTCATGTTTGCCCACTCGTTGATGTGCTCTTCCAAATCATGTTCGGAGCTTTGGTGACTGGCTCGTCGTTTGCCCATGCCGCGATGGAACATTTCGGCTTGGCCGTCTTCTGTTTTGCATTTGGGATACGTTTGTAGCACTTTGCTGGTCAACTCCCAGTTTCTACAAGCGGAAAAATTAGCATGATTAAAGTGTTTGCAATGCGTCTCATTGCATTGTACCTAAATGTCTCCTCCCAAGCAGGTTGAACTCCATGTACGCAGTGTTCAATCTTGCGCAGCAGCGTCATAATGCGTTTCTGAAGTGCCAGGCGGCCTAAAATATATTAATGGATTAGATTCAGCACATTGCCCAGGTTGTATATGTGTATACTTAGAGCGTTGCCGTGGTTGTTTTCGTAAAAGCAAATGCGTGTGTCAGTAGCAGCTGAAATTGCAATAGTTAGATTGATATTTAAATGAAATACAATATAGAATTCAATTTACAAGACGAAAGCTGCGCGAGTTCCTGATAGATATGATAATTGGGCATAACAAAACCCATCGATAGCTCATCGGTGCCGCAGCAAATTTCCGCTTCCTCACAGAGCAAACCGAAGCAGGAAAGCGATGTAAGCACGGCATCCAAGTCTACCGACCACAGGTACATGAAGAACACCACTTCCATTTTGATGTGTGCCTGCTTGCATATAGCAATCTGGCTGCCCACGTGTGCATAGTCCTTGTGTCGCTGCAGAAAAGTGTTGCGGCAAATAAGAATCTCACGAAGCCACTTCAGCACGTCCGTGTAGTTGGCAATTTGATGTTGAATGAGCTTTTGCGATATGGAGAAGAGCACTTGCGAGCTGACGTCCCAGAAGGTATTGATGGGTGCTTCAGGATTCCAAACTTCAATTTTTTCTGGCGAGTGTAGCGCCAGCAAAGCTTCCATAGCCTCTTGGGCCACATCCGGCATGGTGGGTTGATGCACTAGGCTCACTAATCCGTTAATGAGCTCCAGTGTTGAGCTCTGCACCTCGTGCGCCACTTTGCCTTGAGTCTGTAATTTGGATTGAATGACTTGAACATATTTGTTTGTTATTGAAAAATTAAAACGGTACACTGACATTCAAAAGCAAGGTAGGATCGGCGTGTATGAGGCGCACGAGCAGCAATAATAGGATCTTGTGCGCGGGTCCTTCTTCGGAGCGTGTCAGTCCCTTCTGTGTATCTTTCGATTTAAGCGTTAGCGAAGTGATCATGCGCAACGGTGTATGCGCTATGTAACCTTGTGTTGCCTTATTCAGTGTATCGGTGAAGAGCGCACGCAGTTCCGCTGACCGATAATGCACTACATCGGTCTGCGGCCACCATGGCAAACGCGGCTGATTTACTATACGAAAAGGATTTTTATTTTGCAAACGAAAGTCCACATAAATATGCGCCAGGCTGTAAACGAAATCAATTCATTCTATAGTGGATGTAATTTTTAAAATGCTACCAAACTCACCGCAACAACGAACAAACAATCACAAAGTGATAAGCCTGGGGTGATGACAAATTCAGGCAGACCTTCAACGCTTCAATGTTATGCGGATTGATGCGAAAGCAGGACACCCAGCAGTCTATCATCAGTTCGATATCGGCAAAATTGTAGCCTTGTCCACGGGAGAATGGTTTCACAGGATTGAAGAGCAGCGCCTTCAGATCGTTGATGATGTACTGCACTAGCTTGAAAATTACATTGTTGGAGTCGTTGATATTTATGTATGTGGAAGCTTTGCATAGCTTAACGCAAGCGATAGCAGCTGATTCGGTGACTTGTTTTGAAGGCGAATGGGCGCCTAAGCCCCGTTTTACGCTCTCAATAAATTGTTTGGCAGAAAAATCTTTGTCGCGTGAGGTTGAGGGCGTTTTCGACTGCATTTTGTCTTTCTCTTTGTCTTTCTCCTTCTCTGATTGCTGAAGTTCGTTAACAGTAGCTTCAAGACAAGCCTGCGAAAAATCAAATGGCGGTATTCAGTCTAGGTTGGGCATACAGCTGGAAAGCTAATGGACTTACGGGATTCAAAATAAGCAACAGCATTTGCAGAGGCCACACAGTTGTTTTGCTCTTCTTGTTCTCTGATTTGTACGCCTCAACAAAGTCGAGCAAAGGCTCCCAGCAGCTGCACGGTGAAAAGCAAATATTAGTACTTATGGTACAATGAAACAAAATTTCTAGTTTACGTTGAAATATCGCGGTTCATGCCGCGCTGCAGATCCTGAAACTCCTGCGGATGGTATTCGATCCAGTTCCAAATGGCTTTTTCGAGTGAGTTTAAAAGTATCAACGGCGGCGCTTTCTTCGAGCGAAACTTAGTTATGGTTTCTACAAATCGAGGGCAATAGATACAGTTTTTCATTTAATTTAATTATTGCTTGTACCTTGCAGCAACTTGGTCAGCTTGATCATGTCCATATCGATGTGTTGTATAAGTTCAATGTCACTGTAGTCGGGATTTTCCTCCGAGCTAGCAGTGAGCTCTTGTATGCGTGCCGAAATGCGATTAAAGACAGCAGAGAAATGGTTTTGCGAAAGTGCAAATAAAACTTTTGAGGCCAAGGCCTTCAGCTGTGCGGCGTTCGGATTGCTGTCGCTTTGCACATCGATGAATTGAGATATTTCGCGTAGCAACAATTTGACGTTCATAGCTTCCTCGAAGCGTGCAGTGTCTTTAGATTGATTTGTAAGGCAGCGCTCTAACGTGGTCAGTATAATAACCAGTGACTCGAAGTAGCAGCGTTCAGGCTCGTGGCGGTTTTGCAGAGCCTTTGGCAAGAATAAGGTGATTTTATTAAAATATTTTACATGCGAGTTGTTATATTTACCGCTTCGTTGACTCGTTGCAGCATCTTAGT
This sequence comes from Melieria omissa, assembly GCA_963971225.1. Lineage (NCBI taxonomy): Eukaryota > Metazoa > Arthropoda > Insecta > Diptera > Ulidiidae > Melieria > Melieria omissa. Next base: position 56,938,303 of record OZ020267.1, on the reverse strand, counting down.
TAGGCCAGAGATAACTAACGAAAAGCGATAACGTGAAATATGTATGAGGCAGTTAATCAACTGATCCTGGCTCATGCGTGCCTGAGTGCCATAAGGTCCTATCTTATTGGGTAACTGTAAATAGAAAGGAGACGCCATACAAGTTGATACAAATTTGTATGTTAAGTTATCATAAATGAAGTTTCAGAGCATTATGGAAAAATACGAAATACCATTACCAAATTTTAGTTGGAATTATTAGTTAAAAATAAATGTAACAGTCACTGAAGTAGTGGTCTAATTTATCAATCTGAACAGCCGTTCATCGAATGCTTGAATGAATCACCAACACTTCCGCGTGTGTACTTCCACGACAGTACTCATTTTCATTCATCCATCCGGCTACTGGCAGCGCAAAATTTCCCTACTTTCGCTTTCATGCGATGCAACCGCAACGCTCCATTCTTCGCAGCGATCCAATTTCATTCATAACGCCCGACTCACATGCCGCTGCGACGTAAGCAAAACGTAAACAAATGAATTTCCCAAAACAAAAACAAACCTGCCCCGTCTCGCACGCACACTGCGTGCATCTCACTCGCACATTGGGACTTTTTCCAATCGATAGGGACTTTTTCTGACAGCTTTTTTGCGTTGCCTTGCTACAGCACCTGGCTGCAACGCAGTGAAAATTCATGTTTTTCTCTTACCTGGTCCTCGAAGCGGGCTAAGAGCGAGTTTGCCCACTCACCGGGCTTCTGGGTAGCCATTTTCTGTTAGTTTTGTCAATTAACTTGTCTCGTTTACTGCATTTTTTTGCACAAATCGCGGAGCAACACAGTTTTCTGCAATTTCTCTGCTACACAATTTTCCACTTTGGCAAGTTGGCTGCGATGGCGCAGGGGAAATTCCTGATTCTCGTATAGGCAGCGTGAGTGTTGCCATTTTGTTCGAATTATCGAAGCGGCGAATTCAAAATAAGTTTGGCGCGTTGAAACCACAAACGAGTTTTCGTTTTCTTTAGAAGACAGGCTTTCGGTTTAGTAAGCCCAAGAGGAGCCTATGAACTGAAAAGGGTGCAGGCGAATAGACGGTCCACCGTCTCCTACCACGTGTGGAGTTGTCATTCATTAAAGTCGAAACGTTGTACAGGTAGACCTAGCTTAACCCTTTCCGAAATGAAAATAACAGCCCGCTGTATGAATTGTATGGGCTTTAGTCCAATATATTGACTGATATATTGACTGAAAGGGTAAACCAGTTCCTTTTATAACATGGCCTCCTTCTAACATGGTTCACATTTTGCCACACGATATTGAAGCAAACAAACATGTTTATATTTTTCAGGAATGCAACATTCGTGTTAAGCGACATAAGCGTACTCACAAAACCTTCTTTCAATATGATGTATGCCTCGAACTCACCTAAATGTATTTATATTTAGTTGTAGTTAATTAAAGTTTAAATGAATGATTTAAACTCTTAGTTTATATTGTCCTTTTATTGACTAAAGACTTAGCTTTGCAACAAACAATCTGAAATTTTTCACCTGCTGATACACTGCGGGACACTTGATTACCCTCACTTTATTTTGTTAGCTAAGATTTTTGTTATGAAGTCAAAAATTTTTTTTTTAATGTCAAAATTTTCTGGACACTTAGTTACATGTGTTCCTGTTTTTGAACCGCCAAAATTGTATGTAAAATGATGATTAACCACATTTTTGTCCTTTTAAGCCTATTTCAAGTGGGACACTTGATTACCCTCACTCATAGAAAACAAAGAAACTAGAGGTAATTCTTCATTACATTTATTAATTTTTTATTACTAATGTTTTGTATGGACACCATTACTGCGAATAACCTCAAAAAGACGAGAAGGCGAAGAGTTGTCCAACGATGTAAGATAATTTTCAGGGATTTCGGAAAATGCTTTTTCAATTGTGTCTATAAGACGCCATCTGCATAAATTTTACGTGTCAACCATCCCCAAACATTTTCGATTATGTTTGGATCGGACGAGAATGCAGACCAATCTATTTCATTAACATTTTCCGCTTCAAACCAATCCTTCACCAACTAGCGGTGTGAATGGCAGCGTTATCATGCTGGAAAATCCCGCGTTTCCCCGCGAATATTTCGTCAAAGTTTACAAATCCAATCTCCAACATTTCCATATAATTCTGTGAAACTTGGCGCCCTTCCAATATTGACAAATTAATTGCGCCATGGGCCGACATTGCTGCCGACAACATAACTGAGAATGCTGCTGAATGACGCCGCGACAAAAATCGTTCAGATTTTCTTAGATCGTAAAAATAGTGTTGGAAGCCATTGGGTCCGTCCAAATTAAATTTCTTTTCGTCGAAAAAGACGACTGACTTCCACTCCTGCTGCCAACTGAGATGAGCTCGCGCGAACTCTAACAGCCTGATTCTGTGCATTCTTGACAAATTTTTTATCAAGAAATTTTGTCAAGATTTTTATCAAGCAAAAGCTTTGCTCGTATTCTGATCCAACATTGATAAAGTAAAAAGCTCATTTACAGCCTGATTCTGTGCATTCTTGACAAATTTTTTATCAAGAAATTTTGTCAAGATTTTTATCAAGCAAAAGCTTTGCTCGTATTCTGATCCAACATTGATAAAGTAAAAAGCTCATTTAATTCAACATAAGGTGAATATGCGACAGTTGTTAAATTGTCAAAAAATAAGACAAACAGTTTAAGTAAAGTAAGTTTTGCAAAAAAAAACCGGCCTTGATAGCCCAGCGGGTACGCGCTGGCTTCTCATACCAAGCGCCCTCGGATCGAATCCTGGCTGGGCTGGAAATAAGTTCGTGCGTTTTTTTCAATAGTTTCATCACAATAGGCGCTTTTTGCATACAAAAAATAATTCGTGGGAGGTAACGGCATTTTTTTTTATTTTCTCTGATGTAAAAGTGTAAACATGCACAATTCTTCCATTTTCAATAGGCAAAATTTCAATTTGTATGCTGTTGTCAATAGCATTCAAACTTTTGACAATTTATCAAGAAAAGAGCTTTTATTTTTGGGATAGAATACCGATTCTTGACAAATAATAAAAACTTGACAAATAGTCAATACGGTGAATTTATCAAGTGTACAGAATCGGGCTGTAAGAGTTTAACAGCCCGATTCTGTACACTTGATAAATTCACCATATTGACTATTTGTCAAGAGTTTAACAGCCCGATTCTGTACACTTGATAAATTCACCATATTGACTATTTGTCAAGTTTTTATTATTTGTCAAGAATCGGTATTCTATCCCAAAAATAAAAGCTCTTTTCTTGATAAATTGTCAAAAGTTTGAATGCTATTGACAACAGCATACAAATTGAAATTTTGCCTATTGAAAATGGAAGAATTGTGCATGTTTACACTTTTACATCAGAGAAAATAAAAAAAAAAATGCCGTTACCTCCCACGAATTATTTTTTGTATGCAAAAAGCGCCTATTGTGATGAAACTATTGAAAAAAACGCACGAACTTATTTCCAGCCCAGCCAGGATTCGATCCCAGGGCGCTTGGTATGAGAAGCCAGCGCGTACCCGCTGGGCTATCAAGGCCGGTTTTTTTTTGCAAAACTTACTTTACTTAAACTGTTTGTCTTATTTTTTGACAATTTAACAACTGTCGCATATTCACCTTTTGTTGAATTAAATGAGCTTTTTACTTTATCAATGTTGGATCAGAATACGAGCAAAGCTTTTGCTTGATAAAAATCTTGACAAAATTTCTTGATAAAAAATTTGTCAAGAATGCACAGAATCAGGCTGATAATTTCTTTTCTTGCTTGCTGATATTTTTTTCTGCAACATACATTTATGATTTTAGCTACGACGATCACGTGCTGTATTTGGTGTAACAGGTAGACAGCACATCAGATATCCGTAATTTCTTTTCCGTAAATTTCGCCGCGGGTTCAAGGCTGGGCGAGGAAGCAAAATTTTTCTTAACATTTAACGCTTTTTTTTATAAACCTTTTTAATCGGCTATAACGGAAATTAACAGCCTGATTCTGTGCATTCTTGACAAATTTTTTATCAAGAAATTTTGTCAAGATTTTTATCAAGCAAAAGCTTTGCTCGTATTCTGATCCAACATTGATAAAGTAAAAAGCTCATTTAATTCAACATAAGGTGAATATGCGACAGTTGTTAAATTGTCAAAAAATAAGACAAACAGTTTAAGTAAAGTAAGTTTTGCAAAAAAAAACCGGCCTTGATAGCCCAGCGGGTACGCGCTGGCTTCTCATACCAAGCGCCCTGGGATCGAATCCTGGCTGGGCTGGAAATAAGTTCGTGCGTTTTTTTCAATAGTTTCATCACAATAGGCGCTTTTCGCATACAAAAAATAATTCGTGGGAGGTAACGGCATTTTTTTTTATTTTCTCTGATGTAAAAGTGTAAACATGCACAATTCTTCCATTTTCAATAGGCAAAATTTCAATTTGTATGCTGTTGTCAATAGCATTCAAACTTTTGACAATTTATCAAGAAAAGAGCTTTTATTTTTGGGATAGAATACCGATTCTTGACAAATAATAAAAACTTGACAAATAGTCAATATGGTGAATTTATCAAGTGTACAGAATCGGGCTGTAATAATGTGTTCAAAAAATGTGATATAAATGAATCGGCACTAAAAATTTTGTGCATGATCAAAGAATATAAAGAAAATAATTTTCTTTGGCATGATACATACACATCGTTGCTAAGGCAACGCATTGTCAATAGCTGCGGCGCCAGCAGGTCTATCCTCTGCGTCGGCGTAACTGTATTGCGACAATGAAGTGACCGCTGAACAATTACATTCGTTTTGGAATATTTGCCGATCTTTTCATTTTTTTTTGCGAAAAGCAAGTGCCTGGGCGTACCCAGCAACAAATTAAAGGGTGTAAAGACATAACTACATTTCCGAATTCAGAATATAAAATTCAAATAGAATAGAATATAGATTTCTGAGCATATGTATATAAAATATAGAATTATGTAGGGGGAGCTACCCTCCTCTACCCATACCTAGGTACGCCCATGAGCGCCTGTCATCATCAACCGAATCTTTTTGCTGTATGGTTGTTTGTAACCGTATGCTGCGCTTGGTTGATTGATTTTAAAACTTGCGAACAATTATATGTGTCTCCAAAACCAAACAATTCACTAATCAAGAGATCTAGAAACCAAATAAATTGTTCATTCATCTTTTTTTCACGGGTCGTAAAAAAGGAATATATATTTAAAAAGAAGCCATTAAAAAATTTTTGGCGGCTACAGTGAGGATTGAACCGCGAACTCGTCGTCCGAGACACTCCCGCTTACGCGTTTGACCATCAACACTCAATCCCAACTGGCTGCTTAAAAGGTGTGATAAGAGACAAGCGCCGTTTTGACTAGAAAATCACATATTTCTGTATCTCAAAACAGAGTACAATGCGTGTGAAGCGGTGTTTGTGTGAGTGACATTAGAGGCCAAAAAGCTCTTATCGGAGGCCAAATTTGTCGAACTTTTTGACACATTTTTTCCTTGGCCGCTGGACATCTATATGATGAGTTATCTGTGGTTCACATTTTGCCACACGATATTGAAGCAAACAAACAAACATGTTTTTATTTTTCAGGAATAAAACATCCGTGTTAAGCGACATAAGCGTACTCACAAAACCTTCTTTCAATATGATGTATGCCTCGAACTCACCTAAATGTATTTATATTTAGTTGTAGTTAATTAAAGTTTAAATGAATGATTTAAACTCTTAGTTTATATTGTCCTTTTATTGACTAAAGACTTAGCTTTGCAACAAACAATTAAATCTGCAATTTTTCACCTGCTGATACATATTACAAATGTCTACACACTTTTCGTTTATACTAAAATACATTTTGAAAGGTAGTTTTTTACTACATATAAACAATTTTTTTATTAGAGAGAACGAGCTAAAACCAACAACTTTCCACGAAGTGTTTACTTTCGTGTGGAAATGCTGTCGTACTTCATACGTTGAGGCTATTTTTTTCTCGAGTACTTATATATGAAGCCATAGCATAGTATAGCTTCTCGCACCGCAAGTAGCGTATTCAACTCAAAACATAGCCGTTGGCTGAGAAAAGCTCCAGTTGTGCTTTGAGCCACAACACAAGGTATGATCTCGTCCGCTACGCAGTGTCTGCTCAGTTTAGCGCGAACTTTTGACGATTGCAGTTGTGGTCTTATCTCGAGACGGACCGCGCCAACCACAAGGATCATCATATCAACTAATATCAAGTAATATATATATTCACATCGAAATACTCTTTCGACAACGCACAAGTGCAGTAAGCCATGCTGACAGACGAGAGGGCAAGACTCGATTTTGTTTGCTTAAAGTGTTTTAACGTGGTTGTTGTTGTTATCAGTTGTGTTGTTTTTGTATGTGTCGACCGGTTTAACGGGCCGCTTATATCATCACACATGGAGATTCGGTCCCAGAGCAGCAACGTAAGGCAAATAATGTATTTGTCGCGGTATATCGGAGTAAAAACGATTTGATAGTCCAAAATTGGTTCAATTTGGAATGTGAGCTACGCATACTTGTCGTCAACGATTGCAGTGTCATTGTTGCATATGTGTTCCGACAGTGCGACAACGAAGCGCAACTAAATGCCTGCAAATTTGCCGTAACAGCGCGCTCCGTACTCGCCGCTTGAGCTCGCACTCGAACCCGTGCTTGGGACTTGGGAAAAACCACACAATTACTCAATATAATTTATGCGTCTTTGTTCGGCGTTGTTGACTTCAAGTGCGAAGCGTGCTCGCCCATCGTACAGACTGCCTGACAATGCGCCAATGTTCGTCATTGGTGTTTGATTTTTGTTGTTGTTTGTTTACGGGTGGTTTTTTCAGTAATCAAAACCGTTCGTCAGCATGAAGCGATCGCGATTTAAGGTTTTTGCAATGCAATTAGCCAATTACAATTATACACGCACGCGCGTGAACGGTAGAGATTATAAAACATGCAACCGGAAGTAAACAAGCTGAAAGTCACTTCAGTTTGAAATAGTCTTAAGGACTGGCCGTGAAGATTTTGAAAGGATATGCGAAAGCGAAACACTTGACATTTGCTGTCGAGCCGATAAGCAGCAGTTCGTTGCGGCCAAAGGTTTATCAGCTGCGGCCGCGATGCGGTCATCGCAAAATATTTATTTTCCACTATGAATTGTGTAGTAAAGGCTCAGCTAAAGGAGCAAGTCGCCCTACACATGTATGTATATAGTGTATAGTACAACACCGACGTACATACATATGTGCACAATATTCGTATTTGATTGCATTTAAAAACAATTAAATTTCTTATCTCTTTGCGAGACGTTCTGGTTGAACACTAAAGCGATTTCCAGCCACATTCCTGGTGAATAAAAGGAAACAAATTTCAAAGCTGCTCGTAATATGTATGCAAGCATTTGAGTGACTTTCCAATTCTTCACGGTTGGCTTTTTATTCCACTGATATTTCCATTTTTACATTGTTGCGGCTCGTTATCCGCTTTCTGCATTTGATTTCCGGCTTCCTGCACCACAGGTGTGGGCCAACCATACCTCGCTGTTGTTTGGTTAGCTCTTTCGAAACCATAAATCAAGAAATGCCATTGTCCGGTGAGCAACATTTCGAAATTCGTATACATTTGCGCCACCGGCAACAACGGTCACTAATCAATAACAATAGCATTGTCGCCAACAATGCAGCGATGTGTGTCGAGCACAGTTGATTGTTTGCTGCAAATATTAAAATGTCTTTGTTGTGTTGCTATAGGAGAAAAGTGTCAAAACTTGCAAATAGTGGGTGTCGGTTTTGCCAACTGGTTATGTTTTGTGTTGCTGGTGAAGTGATTCCATGTTTGGTGCATGTACGAATGTTGACCTTGTTAAGAGCGTTAGACTTTAAGTTTGAGGGTCGCGAGTTTGAAACCCAACTTCACCAATCATTGTGGGAGAAAATGTATTATTCAATGATAGATACAAATTAGTTCCTGTCAGCCAACATGTATAACATACATACATATTGTAAGATTATGCAATTTCGTGGCAGCAAAAAATAATAATGGTAAATAATACAAAACACATACATTTGCTTACTTACGCCTTGTACAGGCTGTTCGACAAGATCGAGACCCGCCTGCGCCACTATTTGTCAAGTCAACATATGAAAATGAGTATATGAAAATTTTCATGTGGTTGCCTTCAGTTGCGTCCCCGGGCAGAAATAGGTCTACGCAATGAATTGTAATTGTTGAATGAGCTGTGCGTATGTACACACACTGTGACATTAGCTCACCCTGTGTTTGCTGCTGAGCTGGCTTCTGCTAGCGCTTCTCCCGCCCCTCCTCGTGTTAAATTGATTTGTTTACTAATTTCATACAATGCCGCCGTTACAGCTGTAACAACTTCGTCGCTTATTAGTTCAACCTTCTAAAACTAAAGTAATAAAATCAGGTTATAGCACAACACAGGGTCCAATTGGTTCCATTTATGTGGCACGAGTAATTTGTACAGTTGTTGTTTGGAAACAAAAGCTGGACACTGAAGTTCAGCCCTCTTTTAGCCAGCTTATTAGAAAATAATGCTATTAACCCATTAGTGCCCAATTTTTTGTTTCGACTTTCGCGCTAATTTTATGAAAGAAATGGCCTGAATTTTTCATTAAAAAACGAGTTCGAATATAAACACGTAAAAAAAATATTATTTATTTTTATTTTAATATTGCTCTAAATGGGATCATTGGCACAGCGGAACGTTGTGAAATTCAACGAAGCAATGAACATGCATCCCACGATGTTCGATTCGCATTCGATGTATATTGTTTGAATAATGGGCTCGTTTATGTAAGTGTTCCCAAATGGGAACTTTGGGCGCTAATGGGTTAATGCATTGTCGTTAATGCGGCGAGTCCCCCCTATATTTGATTCCATTTGGCGATCACTAAAAGAGGGTGTTCACAGTTACCGATGAAACCGGTTTCAGGTATTTTCAGACTATTTTTGCGACCATTAAGTGGCTGTGTCCCAAGTCTTAACGAGTTGCTGCAAATCAGAAATGGTTATTATTTGTGAAGATCACCATGCTGCGCACACAAACATAGCTGCATGTTCATGTGCAGTTGTTGGTATGCTGACTCATTCATTTACTGACCGGTGTGTTGGTTGGCTTCTGACGTCATTTACTTTATTAAGTGGAAACTGGGCGAAGCGGGGTTCGGAGCTGAGTTGTTTTAATGCGGCCATGCCACTTTACAGCAGCCAAGTGTATCGAAGTATCGTCGTGCTTGGCTTCTTCGAAGCGACTGAATACTGAAAAGTGAAAACTTTCACTTTTCTCTGACAATTTTTTTTTGTTTTCTGTTGCGTTACTGTAATTGCAGTCAACGTTTCTTGTTTATTGTTATTACTGTGTAGGTAAACTGGCCATTAAGTGCAGCTGATCCAGATCGGAGAAAATTGCTTTCGTTTCGCAACTTTAATGCGAACTTGCGGGCCAACCAGGCCCAACAAAATGTATAAAACAAATTAATTTGCAACCAAGTTGCCAAGTTGTATGTACCAGATGTACAAGTTTTAGCAGCCAGCCTTGCGATTGCAGTAGTTGAGATCTTTCAGATCAATTAGCTTATTTCACTTGTGTGCGAGCCCGAGTAATGCGCAAGCGCAGCACGCAGGGCTTCACACCTCAGCACCCATTGCGGTTTGTCACGTTTTGGGCGGCTCCACACCAATTTCAATCAAGTGACGAAAAGACGTTGAGGCATAAATACGCATTAGTTATGCAAATGAACTGTCGGCGTTTTTGTTGCTGTCATTTATTTGGAATTCCAAATCCAGCGCAGTTGGTTTTAGCGCTAAAACTGCAAGGTCGCTCTTGCTGCCTGCAAAATTCCATAAGTGTGCCCCGTTGGTGTCAATTCATGTAACTTTTCGTTTAGGATTTTCCCCTTCGCACACAACAAAATATCTTTTAACATTGCAGTCTCATTTGCTTTACCCTTTCAGTCGCTCGACGTACGTCAACATGTTGCGGTTGTATCTGTTTGTGATCGCATGCCTGGTCGCGCCCTATGCGTTCGCCCAACAGACTTGCTTGATTCATCGCGATCTTGCCAACTTGCCAAAAACCGTGCGCTCCGACCTGTACCAGGGTCAACGCAATTTCACACTGTCGTTGCTGCAGGCGGTCAACAAGGCCACGCCCAACGAGAATGTCTTCTTCTCCCCATACAGCACGTACCACGCCCTTCTGTTGGCGTACTTTGGCGCTCGCGGCCAAACCGAGAAGGAGCTGAGTCAGGCTCTGCAGCTGCAATGGGCGGCGGAAAACAAGAACCACGTGCTGGCTGGCTATCAGCTGGAGAAGAAGAGCCGACTGACGCGCGCCAAGCAAATGCCACTGCAGTTCTCTTCGGCGGACAAAATCTACTTTGATAGGAGCATCAAGTTGACCGATTGCGTAAAGGACATTTTCTATGACGAATTGGAGTCGCTGAACTTCCAACAGGAGCCGGAGCAGTGTCGTAAGAACATCAACAGCTGGATCGCCAACGTAACGCAAAACGAGATCCCTGACATGCTCAGTCCGGGCGATGTGAGCGCCGAGACGCAACTGGTGCTGGCCAATGCGGCCTACTTCAAGGGCCAGTGGGCCAGCAAGTTCGACAGCAAAGACACCAACAAGGAGATTTTTTACACGGCCACGAACAAGAGCTCCTTCGTGGACATGATGCATAAGCGCGGCAGTTATAATTTGGCCCTGGACGAACACTTAGGCGCTTATGTGTTGGAAATTCCGTATCAGACGTCCAAAGATGACAAGGCGGAGTCGGAAATTTCGATGGTGATTGTGCTGCCGCCATTCCTGACGCTGGATGAAGTGCTCGCGAAGCTGACGCCAGAGGCATTAGATGATGCATTGAAGGACAGCATGGTACGCGAGGTGGACTTGTCGCTGCCAAAGTTTGCCTTCGAACAGGATCTGGAGCTGGTACCGGTAAGTTCATCTTATAAAGTGCTTTCAAATATAAACTATCATTAATTATAATTATTAAACCAAATTTCTCTTTTGACTGTAGATACTGCGTCAAATGGGCCTCAATTCCATGTTTGAGCATGGAGCCGATTTGAGCGATTTTTCCTCGACCGACAGCCTCAATTTTGGCGATGCTAAGCATGTTGCCAAGATCAAAGTGGACGAGGAGGGCAGCACTGCCTCCGCTGCCACCGTTCTATTCAGTTTCCGCTCGGCGCGCCCGCTTGAGCCCACCAAGTTCGAGTGCAACCACCCGTTCCTGTTTCTCATCTACGACCACACTGCCAAAGCGGTGCTTTTTACCGGCATCTATCGTGACCCCATGACGCGAAAGTAAGGCTTGCAACAATTGCAACAAATGGTTGACTTGTAACTTGTATACACATATTTATGAAAGTTCGAATAAGACGACGTACTGCAACTGTGCTCTTTTTTGTTTTTTACTTTGTACTGAACAGTTCAGCTCGAATAAAACGTAAACAAGAATTTGGAGGCGTGTTTATACTTGTTTTAAACAATTTATTTTCTTAATATTGTATTTGTTTGCATTTTGTTTTATGTTCTTGTACTTTAAATAAATTACAAGTTTTGCAGTAGATTATTTTCTTGTTTCACACAGACAACACGTTAGATGTACACACTCAATACATATTAAACTCTTTACACTGGCTAACAGAAAGAGTAATTTACAGCTTCACAATAGCTTCGTTGAATAGCTTTGACTTATTTTGCTAAAGTGCAAACAAAATAATTTACTTAAGTAATTTGGCGTTCAACAAAGAGCTTTGCGTACAATTCATGCTTTAAGATCGGATAGGATTAGTTGCAAAAATATTCGAAAACACAATTTACGTAATGATTAACTACTCTTGTCATGGTTTTGAAGTAGTATTCTTTTCTCATTAAATATCGTTTCGGAAAGAACGTTGGAAGGCACTTTAGTTGAAGAACTATGTAAACCGAAAACTAAAAGCGAAGCGAGTAAAATGGTTAAGAATACTTTAGTTGCTGCACGACATCTGTACGGTAAATTACTCCTGCTTCTTTCAAGATTTATATTTGCGGTCCATTTGCTCAAATGTCGTCTGGTCGCACGATAAGTGCATACAGCGCGAATCCCAGAAACACAATACCGCCCAGAATAGTTACTGTGCGCACAGAGATTTTGGCGGCCACCATGCGACCGCCAATCACCGCCAAGCCGGTGCAAATCGAATGACCCAGTATGCCGCCCACGATCACGCCATAAACGTCCTGCAATTAAGTAAAATGCTATTACTCATCACTCATAAATGCCATATGAACAATATTTGCGCCGACCTTGCTGGCGGCCAGAATAATGGTAGTTAGCTGAGAACGATCGCCCCATTCGGCCAGAAAGGTCATTGTGAAAGCCTGCATCCAGATGCGAGTCGTAATATATAAAGCGGTCTGCTGTTTGTTCTTGCGTACAACGCCGCTTTCCGGATCCTGTATGAATTTGGCGGAAGAGTCACGATCCCGCTGCGAAAGACATGAAAACGAAATCGATAAGATAGTTGTGGACGTTTTGGCGCGCTTAAGCTGCTGATGGAGCAAGGTTAATGCTGTGCACAGTCGGGCACCGGATGTACACGTATGCGGGACCTATTTACTTATGATATCATGGAAGGGCGCAATGGCTACAGGGACTTGTGTAAAACAGACAAACAGATTAACAAGGTTGAATTAGACAAAAATAAACAAAACAAAACAAAACAAAACGAATAAAATGAAAAGTCAAAAAGCAAAAGCTTGATGCTAGATGACAAAAACATTAGCATACATTTGGGCTGGTTTGGCCTTTGGCAGTTTTTTACAAATGACAAAACTGCAGTTTCGCAAAAACAAAACCGAAACAAGCAAAATACGCACAGTAACAAAGGAAGCATTTACAAAATTTGAACTGCAAACGATCACTTCACGAACGTCCCTTAAATACTAAATACCTTTTAAAAGTAGTAATGTGTTATTGGTTTGATTGAACACCCTAACCCCAACTGCTATTTACTCGTGTTAGTTCAATGTGGCTGCCCGTGAGCTGTTGAGATGCTTCCACAGGGCCGTCAATTAAACTTATCTTTTTTATTGCGTTCAGAACATTTAGAAAATTATCGTTGCTCAACTGTTTCCAATAAAAATTGAACTTTTAAGGCAACTGACTAATATGCAAAATGTAAAAAGCTTATTTAGTTATAATTGCCTGAGCTGTAAAAAAAAAACGTGTTAAGCAGAAAAGCGTAAATGTTTCCTCACTTGACGGAGAGTCAGAGTCCATAAAAAATATGAGAAATAGAAAGAATACTCTTTCTAAATGGCTCAACCTACACAGTGTTTGTGCCGTGCAAAACACTGACAGCGAGATCCCGATAGTGAGTTAAGGTACGAGCATGTTAGAGTGGAATAGAATACGTAAGTTGAATGAGGTATGCACACTGAGCGGATGGGCGCATGAATGTCGAATGTGGTTGTGGTGATTTGTTGATGGGCAACATGAAGGATAGTTTTTGGTGCTTGGGTTTAGTGAGTGTTATACGAGTTCTGAATTTTTAGTGTTGCTGTGAGTTTGATTAGAATGAATTCTGACCCGTTTTATGCTTCCGCCGAGTTGCTTCAACTCGCCGTTGGGTTGTCCAGCATCGACGACTACACCGCCGATTGAGTTGATGCTGAGGCTACTAATGCTATTAATACTATTGTTGGTGCCCGCAACGATGCCGTTCTTGGTATTCGTCATCAGCGCTGCCGATGCCGACGTCGAGTGCACCATGGCGGTTGTGTCGCCGCGCTCGGTGGGCAGTTTGTGCTGCTTGCCAATGGTCGAGGGTGCGTCACCGTTGCTGGCCTTATAATTAAGCTTATTCGGACTATCATCACAATTCGTCTGATCAGTTTGATTCGAGAGGGCGGACGCCGACAGCGCCGGGCTGCTGTGGAAGGTGGTCATTTTCACCGTCTCGCCGTCCAGGAAGACGTCACTCTCGTTGCATGCATCATCGGAGTCGTCGTCGTTGTTCAGTTCACAGCCATTATTGTTCGTGTTTGTGTTATTGTTATTGTTGTGATTGCGTTGCTTGCGTTGGCGATGGTGCATTTCGGAATTCTTGATAGAAGCGCGAGCGGCTTTGGTACCGGCAACGGCGCCTGCGCCGCACTCCGCACCGCCGTCCTCCTTGTCCGAATTGCTGTTTTTACGTTTGGCCTCAGAGTCTTCATATTTGGCGCGCTTCGGGCGCAACAGCTGAGCACACAAGTGGCACATTGAATTTCGTTTAATGATACAAAATTTGGATTTGGAGTTTTGGGGAAAATAAAAGAATTTTTTTTATTCAAGTTGTGTTTTTTTTTAACGCAAACCGAGTGTGCGGGAAGAAAGAGAGAAAATATAAAAAGATACGCATTAAAACGATCCTTTATCAAATCACAATTTAATGAGATTCGTTAGTTGGTTTAATTGACTATTGGCAAATAAAAAGAGCAGAAGAGGAGGAGAAACAAAACTAACACTTAAGGCATGAATGTGTGAATTTGGCAACGGCAAAATATAAGAAAAGACTTTTGCAAGAAAGTAAACGTGCTGTTAGTCACAAACGGTCTTCGGTCTAGATTTGAAAGCGCAGCGCCCCAGTTTAGACGGGGTTTGCTAGTTTGAATGTGTTGCACAGCTGGGAGTCTCCTACCAGGGGCGCCAAAAGTGAAGAACACAAGGGTGTTTCTGGCTCTAAGGTGTTCAGAAAACAAATTCAGATTGTAGGCGCATTTGCCTTACATTTAATTAGATCTCAAGCACACTAAGAATGTTATGAGGCTATATGCTCGAATTTGAAAAGCCCAGTTTGGCTGAACAATAAAAATCTCCAGGCCTAAACTGCTTCAATTCAGTACTATACGAATTTTTAATTGATACAATTCTGGTTAAAGGAACTTGTTAGCATGCAGATTATACGCAGTATTTACTGATTCGCCCAAATTCATTATTGCTATCGATTAATGAAACCATGCTCAACTGGGATGCAATGAGGCGGTGTGAGTAAAAACTTCCCATGTACATTGTTCTTTTTCGAGCTAATACACAGCTCTGATGAATGAGTTGTTTATGCGTTTTTATATGTGTTTTTGTTATTGTTCTTGCCGAAATGTCGGTGTGAGAGTTCGCCGCATCGGTTTTGCTGTTGTATATTACAAGAAATGAGTGCGCATTTTGTTATCAGTTAATGGTGCAACGCATGTGGAGGTGTGTGTAAGGGTGTGTTTGTTTTGTAGTTTAAACAAAATGAAGTGATCGCAGTATCAAAAGTTCATATTGGGTTTCTGTTTTGTTCAAACTCTACTACAAACATTATTATCACAAAGTGGTTAAAAGCTGATTTGAAGGAAAGTTTGGCATACAAATTCATAAGAAGTGAGACGTTTATAAAATTTAAGCTACAAGCCACGAGAATTTAAGAATTGCACGTGCCTGATAGTGACTTGTATAACAAGGCGACTAAAAGTGTATCTGTGAATGGATCAATGACATGTTGGTACGCTTCGCTTACCTCATCGTCGTGCTTACGCAAGCTGGCCTGCACCTCCTCCAGTTCTTCTTGCGCATCGCTGTCTTTCATGAAGTATCCTTCGTAAATCATCTTAAGGCCGAAAATGGCAAACAACGCCGTTGAGATGTAGTAGGTATAAATCTTAGGAATAATGGTGGCCGCCATGCCAAACACCACTGAGAGTACAGTCATCAGCGCCAGCGCAGATATGGCGCCGGCGAAGACAATGAGGCGCGGGTGACGCATCGCCATGATGGCCGCAATGAAGAAAGTCTTATCACCTAATTCAGTAAATAGTATGACAGATATCGCTGCAGAGAATGCATCGATAAATCCCGACTTTAGCTTCGTGTCCGCGGTTGCATCGCTGTCCGGTAGTCCATTTGGTGCATCATTGGCCGAAATCTTTTCCAATTGTTTATCATCCATGAAGTCTCGCTGCAAGTAGTTGACGAGAGAAACGTCTCACAATAGTGTAGCAATAAATAGTGTAGCAATAAATAGTAAGAAGGAAAGCTTACTGTGGGCACACCCATTGTGACGCCGGTGTCTTCATTGAACTGTTCCTTATCCACCTCCGCCATGCAAATTGTGGAGTATGTCAGCACAGCAATCAGCGCCAGCCACATGTGAAGCCGGGCCGAGCGCTTCAGATAGACATTGTGTCTTGTGGTGTGCCAAAAATATGACTGATTTTGCGACATATTTCCGTCGTTTTCGTTTCGCTGTCCTGAATCTCGAGGCTCGGAACTGAATCTACTAACGTCAAACGAATATCACAGCTCAATAAAATTTGGTTAATGTCTCTGCCTTCCTTCACTTTACAAAAATTAATCAACAAAGCGCTGTACACCGTGAGTCCAACTGCGTCGAGCAACTGAAAAGAAATGCGGAAAAAGTCAAATATTGCCCATACGAATGATAGCCGCGAGCTGGCAGAGATTAAAGTTAAGCAAGTAGATGGCAGAGAACACAAAGTGATACGCGCAAGTGTCGAGATATGTATGTGAGCAGCAGATGTCATTTGTGATAACGTCACTGAAGCGCTTGTGTTGAGTGGCATAGCTGGACGACTACAGGCGAAACAGCGGGTGTCGCCGTAGAGCAGTCACAGTGCTGTTTTCAACCGTCAAGAGCACGTCACTGCTGTAACAGGACCTTTCAGCAAGAGCCGTTTGCATTGGTTAAAACCCGAAGCTGAATTTAAATCTTATCACATTCTGTATCTTATCTGGAGTGTGACGACGAGGACGTGACCGCGACTGCTAGTACGTTTATTAGCAAACCATCTCCGAAGCGATTTATTTACTGTTTCGTATCGGAATTTTTTGTGATTGCAATACACTCTCGGCCACTTCAAACTGCCTGTGGCTATTTTTATACGTTCCACGACAGCAGCAATTATGAGAGCAACAAAAATAATTGTAACACGCAATTAGTCACATGAGTGCGATTCAGTAGGAGCGTGGTGATTGGCCCGGGTTGGTAGTAACTTCTTGTTTTTATCTCACATGTGTAAGTCGAGTAAGTTCACTTTGTGCGATCAGTTCTGAGCTGGCTTTGCCTATTTCCTTACACATTTCAATCAAAACAAATGCGAAAGCGATTGTTGTGCTTGACCGTTTTGCAATGAATGTAAGTCAGGGACGCTGTGTTGCCTTTTTTGCAAGCGTTGTTTTACTCGCCTACTGACCGACTCCTCAATAGTCTTGCGCTGAGAATTCTGGCCTTTACTTTTTGGTTCGATCGTGTAATTTTTACACTATATAACAGAATTTCATATTTATTAACTCGAGAAGCAAATCGCTCAAACTAAGCCAGCGATATACGACAACATTTCATAAAAGCTATGGATTGGCGCTGGTTTATAAGACAGTCATATTTTGTTTAATAGCGTAATTGCGCAACTGTTTTGTTGTGGTATACAACGCAAAACACAAATAACTCATTGAGCTCTTTCTGTAGATAAAACAAAACGAATTGCAGTGGGAAGTACCCACAAAGCATCGAATCAAATCGGGTATATGACTACCATAAAAATCTTAGTGCTCTGTCAGACAGACCCGACGACTAATTACTCCAGAATGTTGACATTCGACGTCTTAATGGTATTTGCATGGGTATGGAGAACATTTGCCAATGAGGGCCGGCGATGATGTTTTCGTTTACGTGTCCGTCTGGGGTGCTGTAAAATCGTTTATCTGAAGTTTATCTATGTTAAATGACTGTAATGTAGTACAAATCAGGTATCTTTTATTATTTTCGTACCAACGCTGTGGGTGTTAAATTAAACAAATACCGTGGGGTGTTTACTAAAATGCTGAGAGTGAGAATGAGTGCTGACATTTGGCTATTAAAATTTCCATATAATATATACAACTCAACAAAGAGAGTGCAATGCCCGCACTGAGAACGCCGAAATCGGCTGCGCAAACATTCAAACATACGTACTGCTGTATGCATGTATGTTACATATGTATGAATTGTTAAATTTTAATTTCAAACGTTCTCACTACACCCTGCGGCAGTAATTACCACACAAAACATGAACACAAGTGCTAACAACAACAATATTTTTACATCAGTTTTCGAAATAAATGTTCAACAAAACATCCTTGACATAAATCTTATTTTTGGAGTTTAACAGGTGGAATGAAAACAAGTACTGAACTATTTTTAGCTGGTTAGTGTGTTAGACTGCAAGTGTTAAGACGTTCGAATTCCTGTCGTCGCCAATACGAAAATATGTATTAAAAAACAAGTTTTGTAACAAGTCTTGTAATTGAGCTGTCGTGCCAGTGCTGCATTATTTCCATATATTGCATGGATGGAGTCCACTGTGCACTGTGTGCACATGTTTTCACTCCAAACAGATTTTGCCTGCTTATCTGCAATGTCAAATGTAGACAAGGCGGGAATATTGTCGATATGCCGCTAGGAGGTTGAAAATGGGTAAATGTTGGCCTGTCTAGTAAAATATTTGACTATTGTGGCGTTATTTCCATAATATGTAAGGCAAGATGAAAGCTAGTTGAGAGCTCATAGCGACTAACGAGACAACTTGACATATTTGTTACTTGTTTTAAGAACACTTCATAGACAAATTTTATCACAATAATTGTTGCTGTGGATGGAACATGCTAATCAGGTAGCACGTTACTGTATTTCAATTTACAAGCAAAATGCTGCCGCAACATTGTTGACATAGACGAGTAGGTACAATAGATTTACGCAAATGGGCAACAAGGATTCAAATGTTGCTGTGCTTGCTTGTCCATGAATTCAAGAAGCTATTTTAAGAGATGAAGAGCGTTGCCAAATTTTACTGCCACACTCGGACGGTATATAGATACACATACACGTGTCCATTTGAAGGGCACAAGCACCAGTGTCGCACAATTGCTAAATTGGAGCTCGACAATCGACGTCAACGCAAATCGTTGGCGTCAATTCTATAAATTTAGCAAATTTGCGGACCGCTACTTGGATGTATGGATCTTTTTGATTTTTCTTGGCTATTGCTTCACCCCTTTCGGCGCAATGGGCATTCGTTCTTGATTGCACTGTTAATTTATTGAATTATTATTAATAAATTCCATTTCTCTGCCATCGCGAATGCTGGCCAGCATTTAAAGTTCGCATTGTAGTTGTTGCTATTATTGGCCGTGGGTATTTTCTTGCAGCTTGCTGTTGTTGCTTAGTTGAGTTCAGAAAAGCGGAAAATCATTTGTGTACAAAAGTTGGCATCGGGGGTAGAGGGTGCTCCTATTGCTGACGTAAAACGCACATCGGCCGATATACATGTCGGCTCGTCATTCACAATACTTTTATATCAAATTTTTACTACACTTTCATTTGCTCAGCTCAATCGTAATTTTAAATCGAGGTTTTCAATTAATTTGAGCTTTTACTTTGTATTTTTCAATATTTTCTAAAACCAAAAATTACACGCACACTTCCACTTACTTTGACTCTTCTTCTACTTTGAGAGAAGTCCGGCAGCATTGCCAGCACAGTTAATGCGTTAATTGGCAAGTGGCTTTTTAAACATTAAGCATTGCTTTCTACCTTTGCTGAGAGGTAAGAGGAAGTGAAAAATTGGGAACAATGTGAATTAAATACTTTGACCATACACCATTTCTTTCCGGCATTGATCGCACTCAAAGAATATATTTTAATTTCAGAATAAGAAGTCGTAGCTGGCAGGACTGCAACTGCATCAGCTGATGACTGCAATGCCAGTGTTGCGGCTTTTCGTGTAACTTAAAATTTTGAAATATACTACAAAGCACTTCGAAATAAGAAAAGCAAAAAATACATCAATTTATTTAGTGATACGCACAAAAATCTCCTAATCCTCAGTATTTATAGCTCGTATTCTATTTGTTGTTAAGAAAAAACGGGATTTAATTGTGTTCCATGGAAATATAAAATTTTATTGAGAAAGTAGAGCTTTTTACACAAAAACCTTCAAATCTTTTAATAACTTCTCCATGCTCTTGCTGACTGTTTTTGCATAAATCACAGATTCGCTGCCGCAGCCATTTGTTAGGTTCGCCACACAAGCACGCACACCAATTCGATAAGTCGTTTCCGGTTCCAGGTTGGCCAGTGTGTACGTGTATACATGGCCTGGTATTTCTACTCCTTCGATCTTCTCCAGCGGCTTGCACAGATTCTCCAACTGGTACTGGACCGTCGCATTTGGCTGTGGGCAAATCTTTGGCTGTTTGGTTATGGGGAAATCTCTGGGGCCCGTGTCCTGCTCTGCGAAAGCTTTCTTCTCCATTTGCATGCGATAGTTTTGATAGTTGCGTTCCGCTTCGGCGACGTCAGCATTGGTGTTGTCCTTGCTGCGCTGTTTTTCGTATTTATTAATATTATTGGCCGATTTGCCCTGTGAAGCCTTGCGACTGGTGCGCAATTGACCATCATTGCTGCTGCTGTTGGTAGTCAGATTGGGCGCATAGAAGGCCTCAGTGCTATTCAAGGCAAAATTTGTGTTGTTGGTATCTGTATGGTGTGCAGAGTGGTCAGCTGAGTTTAGGGTCCCTGCTTCCTTGGTCCTATTTTCAAGACGATTTAATTTGTTGTTTTCACCTGGTCGTCTGTGGCAATGAAATTTGAGAAATTGTAATTGGAGTTCATACATGTATACACGTGTAACAAGCAGCTCATGTGTAGGTATGTAAAATTGCACAGTACGGGTAGCTTACGGAACATAAATCAAATCAGGCAACGCCTCATCGTAAATAATTTGCTCTTTGTTGTAGTAATTTTCATCTTCGGGCAAAGGACCACTAGCGTCTGGGTTCACCACGGTGCACTCACAAGTATTTCCATTTGTTTTCGACTTTGACTCGGGGCCTTTGTCGGCGGCTGTAATATTACGTGTTAAAGCAAAACGTCGTTGAGGAATATAGACTTGTATGTTACCTTTGTCGAAGGAAATTACATACTTCTCAATGATGCCATTGGGAATGCGTGGCGGCCACCAATGCACCGACTGCCCGAATTCAAATAAAAATAGTGATAACGACAACTGGCTATTAAATCTGGGGGACTTACCAGTTTGCTCGACGACAAGGCGTGATAGTAAATTTTAGCAATGGGGCCGGGTTTGCTAGGCAACGTACGGAAATATTGAATTTTGGAATAGGCGTCGATTTGCATGTGATAGTCTGTCATAGTAAGAGTTTTGACGAAAAAGGCGTACTGCGTGTAGGGCCTCAAGTTGGTGATAATGTGGCGCACATTCTGATTGGGCGTGATGTCCATGCGCCATCTGCGGACAAGTAGATTTTGGATTTTAGATCGCGATGACGCAACAGACGACAACAACGACAGATCCATATTTGATAATAAGGCATTCGATCTTTGTTCTTTAACGTGTTCTGACACTCGCTTAGCTCACGTCACTATTTGTGGGTGATTTCCCCCTTTAGCACACATCCAAGGCGAATTAATACAGGTGACCTCGTTGAATCAGCTGATTTGATTTTTTTGTGGTGGAAAAGGTCTAATTCATGGTTCAATTATAAGGTTGTAGCAAGCCACCGGCTGATTGTTTATTGCTTCTGTCAAAATCGTTGGTGTGCTGTGTTGCCGCATCGGTTGATATGAAAATACCTGACTGAAAACACCTGACCTGAGCACTTTTCCCGTTTTTTTCACTCGAAATACAGCGCCGTCTGGCAACAATCACTCTTGTTTGTTTTCAGTTTCTCCCTCTATCGGCGAAAAATATCAACTGATTTTGACAGTAGCGATAAACAATCCTAACAACAAAATACATGTGGTTTTTGGTGTTACGGGGATGCTATAACCTTATTATTGAGCCATGGTCTAGATTGTCAAAATGCCTGTGTAAAACTGTGACAGTTTAAAAATGAAAAAAGCAAGCTTTGTTTTGATTGGTTGATTTTGACAATCTAAGCCCAGAAAACAAAAACAAAATACATTGAAATTTTGTTGCTGTCCAAGGCGAATTCATACCAGGTGATAGCGTAAGGACAGCAACAAAATTTCAATGTATTTTGTTTTTGTTTTCCGGGTTTAGATTGTCAAAATCAGCCAATCAGAACAAAGCTTGCTTTTTCATTTTGAACTGTCAAAGTTTTACACAGGCACTTTGACAATCTAAACCTTTTCCACCACAAAAAAAAGATCAATTCGCCTCATTTAACGCTATCACCTGGTATGAATTCGCCTTGGTTGCTGTCCTAACGCAGCACACCTGTCATGTCCACATCCGTGACGTCCATCATATAGCGTCACATTCTGCACCGGCGCTTCCTTGTAGTGATGCATGTAGCCAATCAGCACCGGCTTGTCATCAGCCGACATTGGTTCCACTTTAAGGCGAACCGCTGTGGAGTTGAAATCCTCAACGGTCACATTCAACACTCGCACTGCACTGCCACCTGTCAAAATAATGAGACGAAATAACGGTTTACTGATTTGATTTGCCCTCCCCTCGATTTTGGTAAAACACAGCATGCGTGTATATACTTATGATGGTATAAAATATAGTATATCTCTCATACGGGTTTCAACTTACATACCACACGCTCGCCATTGGAATTGGGCGATGCATCAACAATAGAGATTCCTTCTGCACTCTTGAGCGATGATTCCAAGTTCATGATTTTGTCATAACACAGGCGAGGATTGAGATGAAAATAGACGTGGCCCTTCAATATGGCGACATTCTGTTTGGGGGCCCAAATTTGCTCCAGATGGTAATTATCCACCACATAAAGGGCATACCTCGCAAATTCGGAAACAATCCATGTGAATTTTGAAAGGACATTTCGCATTCTTTGTTCACTCACTTGCCGTCAATGAGTTCTTCGCCGCGTATGGTGTCCAAATTGCTGAGAAAACTTAGCGAAATCAACTGAGGAGTGCGCACCACTTTCAGATAACCAGTGATCTCCTTGATGCTCATCAGCACCTGCTCCAAGTCGGTAATTTTATCTGGAAGTAAAAACAAGTTGCACAACGAGGCCGGCACAGACACAATTCCTCACCTCTTATATCGATCAGCTCGATGGTGAGAGAGCCCTCAATGGAAACGCACTCTCTGAGCTTGTTTAAATCTTTGGAGGTACGTATGACGTAGTGTCCGCGGCACATTAAACTGCAGCTAGTCTGATGCGTGGAATCAGGTGTTGGCTGAAAATTGGCTGGACACTGTGCCAGGCAGGCGCCGGCAAAAGGAATCAGGCCGTGCTCACGACACTGCGTGGCACTGATACACTCGCGTTTTCGAAACTGAGAAGAATCGTAAATAGTAAATAGTAATTTGGCATTGAGAGATTAAGAGCTCACTTCGTAGTGGGGTATGGGGCACGAGTCGACGCACTTCTGGCCCAGCCTGAGATTTGCGCACAGCGTGCATATTCTCACTGCACAGCCGCTGAGGCAGCTGTCGTTGCAGCAGTTACGTCTGCCATCACAACCGCGCAGACTGCACTCCACCGGGCATTCATCGAAGTTGAAGGAGCTGATCGTTTTCTGCATTGCTTCAGAGTCCCAGCAATGCTGTTCGAGTGTTTCGGGCACCAGCTCGGGTGCGGTCTTTGTGTCGTTCCGGGCAGATGTGCAGAGTGGGCATTGGTTGGGAGATTTGTTGCTCTGTGAAATGGAAGCATTTGTAATTTGTTGAGTTTATTGGCAAAGGAGCGAGTGTTTTTGTACCTTAAGCGAGAAGTGTTGTTGCGTGCTGTTGCCCAGCAGCAGTACCCAGTTCACCGTCTCCACATAGCACAGCTGCGGATTTGACTCGACGCGTATGGCGCCCGCTTGTATGCGTAGCAAGGACACCAGGCCTAAGGTCAGCAGATTGCGATTTTCATAGACGACCAAAGAGTAGCGCGTGAATAACAATTCGCGCCCGCGAATCAGCGTCAGGCACGGAAGAATTGTGCGCAGCGAGGACAGCCCCTGCACTCGATGCACGAGTAGATAGTCTGTGATCTCCTCCACCGCACTGGCGAGTTTTGCCAGAGTGTCCTCGGTCACTGCGTTCAGCTGCAAGTTTACAATACGCACATGTCCTACGACAATTGTGCAGTTTTGCAGCTGCGCAAAATCTTCCACTGAACGAATCTCGATCGAGTGGCAGATGCGTGCGCCGTTGCTGGCATCAATCGAAGTGACGGATGAGTAGAAATAGGCGGAAACTGCGTCGCCGGCTAATATTGCGTCTGGGCGGCACCACAGCAGCAGTACCAATAAAATAGGTTGTAGCATTTCCGGTGAATTTTTTCGAATCATATTTGAACTCCGGCGCGACATAGCGCTAAAGCCAGCTCGTACTGTTTCGGCGTGCAACTGACGCGTATCGACTGGTCTCCACACTCTGAACGCGCTAATTGTTTAATAAAACGCCTGACCCCAAGTGCGCACAATGTCGTTACCCCTGTCGCCCCACCCACTGCAATATGTGATGGTGCCGTTGCTGTTGTTGGTGGTGTAGCGCTTTGCACTGGGCGTTCTTTCACAACGTATTTTGAATCTGTTCTTGAATATGTGCGGCGGGTTGTTGCTGGCAATTAGCTTTTCGCTACTACGGTTGACAGTGAGGAGTACCACTAACAAGTGGCAAGTTCGTTGCAAGTTCAATTGAAGTGTTTTCGTATAAACGTTACTCGGACTGAGGAAAAAATTCCCCTGCTTCTTCGTGAAGCGTGAAGCGTGCACCGTTCTCAGTGGCGATCGATTTGAACTGAACGCAGTTTCGCAGAGACAAGGCTCCGCAAACTGCCAACGATATTCAATTAAGTCGCAACGTATTTGACCACAGGCGACGGGGATGGCTCGCGGTCGCGGTGCTGTGTAGCGGCGCACACGAACATCCACTGCTACCTTAAATCAGAGGCGTAGTTGCGCTTTTATACTATAATGAACATGATATTGCGCCTCAGAGGAAAGTCACATCGCGGACTAAACTGATCAATTCCGCATTACTGAGACGGCAGCCCGATGACGAGACTAAGACCCGCCACGAGATATTGCACAAAGTCGCTTTGCAGAAACGGTATCGAACCGTCTCACTTCTCGTTATGGACATCAATAACCGCCTTTAGCAGCATTATTTAAAATTTTTGAAAGTATCATAAAGCCAATTTCTTTACTCGCCTACCTTTCATACATGTTCATAGCACAAGTCCTAAAGGATCCCCTAAGCTGCACCGTTGTGTTTTACGTAAAATCGCCAGAGGTTTAAGCCTGTTAACTGCAGTCTGCTTTGCAGGCTGTCAATTGTCTCCCAGAGCATTACTGGCGGCCAATTGCCAACGGTCTCCCGTGTGCGACGAAAGAGCTCCGAACTGGCAAAGGAAACCGGTTTTGTTTGCCGGTTGGCCCTTTGAAATTCTGATAACAACTTTTGGTCGAAGCTTAACACGTTTGCTCCCAAATATTAAAAAGTGTAGCGCACAGAGAACCAAATGCGTGAACGCCTGTGTACACATAGGTACTAGGGATTGCAATCCCGGAATCCCGGGATACCGGGATCCCGGACAATTTCAGTCCCGAAAAGTCCCGGAATTGACAAAATCCGAAACAAAAAAAGCTTACTTTTTGCTTTTGTCACGTTGATTTCGAAAAATGCAACCCTTCTTACTTAGTACAAAAAATATATGCAGGAAGCTAAGATCTCGTTTAGGAGAAAATATTTGCCATGAATATTTTGTTCCTAGTTTTAAGGAACACAGAAATGTATTTAATACGAAAATACAATTTTATTTGATAGAAAATGACGTCTGATTTAGTTCGTTAAAATACTATATTCAATCTCGATAAAATCCCGGGATCGCGGGATTGCAAACTTCAATCCCGAAAATCCCGGGATTGTAAAAGTGGTCCGGGATTGCAATCCCTCATAGATACATAGCAACGTGCACTTTGCTGGTTTGAGAATCGCTGTACGACATTCACACCAACCCCAGCCACGCACGCAATTAACCCTTTGGGCGAAGACCATAAAACATGGCCAGTACTGAGTTGAAATTTCAAAGTAAATTTGTTTACATAATAAAACGTTTTAACGACTTTTTGAACTTTCGAATTTACACCGCGCACTTTCTTCAGATCGTTAAGCTCAAATCGACTTAACGACGTTTGCCCACTTAAAAATAAAGGTGCTGGCGCTGAAAAGCTGTGATTGTCTAAGCTTAAAAATGTACCGTTATTTATAGCCGAAAGCTTTAGCGCTCTCCTCAAATGTCACGAGAGAGTGTTGAACCAGTGCGCAGGACATCTATTCTCGTAGTAAGATTTTATACACAATACGGCGCGCTTGAGCGCTCTCGTGCGCTCCTTGACTCAATGTTGGGCGATGTGGGCATTGCTCGAGTTAGACTTGATAAACAATTGTAAAGTGCCGCATAGTTTAAAAATTCATCAACGATTTGATTCGAAGTGGTGAATGAAAAATGTGCTCGAGGGTGGAAGGCGTTCAGTGCGCGGGGTGCAACGTTTTCTAACCATGGTAAGCAATGTTTACGGCGTATGTTAGCTCCAGCAGGTGGAAGTGGCTCTGAGTAAGTTGACCAGTGCATGAAGTACTACTTGAAGATTTATTGACTTTCCTATATTAAAAGCCAATTTGGTTGAAGATTTACTACTTCCTGCTAGTTGAGCTATGTAATTTAATTTATGTGTGATAGTTCTTATTTGTTCCCTGTTTTGTTGTCGCTTTTACTTCACACTTTCATTATTTGAATCTCAACACCACTCGCTGCTCGTCTCTCCAGCTTTCATTCATCGCAACTGCACAGCCTGTGCTTTCACAATTCCCGAGATTGCTACTCCTGCAGCTGAGTTGGGCTTCCACAGTCTTCGCCGTAGCCTCGCGCAGCGTGGCCAAGTTAGTTGGATTCGAACCGTGTCAGGACGCTGTTGCACGCAGCGGCTAACTCTCGCCTCTTTACCGCAAATTTAATTCTTTCGAATCGTTTAACCTAATTAATTGAAGTTAGATAATAATGCACTAAAGCCATCTCGCCGCTCCAAGATGCCAACTCGCATGCGGCGTGCGTGAACGCGAAATGCGGCGGCCGCAGCAGTGCGCCAGCAAGAATTGATTACATGGGCAAAGGATTATGCCCGACGAGCGGTGAATGTATCCGAAAATGCCACTGAAATATGCGCTGTCCCCAAGCGTGAATAATAACGCAAAAACGCGAGTGCTCGTAAATTATGCTCGGCGCGATGATGTAGCGCTCATTTAATTGTAACAGAAATTTGTGCGGTGCGCGCTGTGAAGGCAAAGGAAATCGAAACTGAAAGAAAGCAACAACCAAAATTACCAAAAAAAAGTTATTGAATAATATAAAAGAAAACGCATGACTCTTACGAACGTATAAGAAAGCACGGATAGTTTTCGTTTAATTTTCGGTGAGTAACAAAACCAAACCACACAAAACCAAACCGAACACAACCAGACCGCACTGAGTTGCGCTGAACCCAAACATACAGCAACAACACACCACAATACAACAAATGCAAGCAAGCGTACACGCCACAGGATCAGGCGAATGCAAAGGCAACGCAAAAGCAACGCCACGGTACAGACTCAAGCTCAGACTTTGGCAGCGGCAGCAGCAGCGGCAGCGGCACAGTTGTGCATTGTGGCTTAGGACAATGGCAAACTCACACAATGCTCTGTAACAAATGTTAATTACTCATCCGCCTTGTGTGTACCAAAGTTGCCGCCGTGGAGTGGGTGCAAGTGCGGCTTGATAGCGGCGAAGGCGACGGAGAAAGGCATGAAAACTTCTCGCTCACTACCCACTATTTGCTTTATCAAATGATTTAATCAATATTCCATAGCTTAAATGGGAAATGTATAATTGCATCCCTCCACCATTCATCCACCCCCGCCCCAGCGCGCCCAAAGTGCCAAATTTGTGAGCAAAAGTAAACGAAAATACTTCACTTCACTTGAAAGTTTTAGTAGAAATTATACTTTTACTCTTGTAACTGTTGTTGAACTTGTTGTACTTGTTGTAAAGTTAAGCCCAAGGCTTTTATTATTTCATGAAATTCTGAAGAATTCCGTAAAGCTTGCGTACATTTCATGGGCGGAATCATTATGGAAAATTTCATAAATGCTCACAGCAATAAGTTGGGAATATCAAAAACCAAAAAATGGGTGGTATTTTGGATTAGATTTAGGGATTTTGAGCGCTGCAATTTGTACAAATTATTTAACTTTTTCACAGAAAAGCGAAAAGGCATCATTATGGAAAATTTTCATAAATGCTCACAGCAAAAAGTTGGGAATATCAAAAACCAAAAAATGGGCGATATTTTGGATTAAATTTCGGGATTTTGAGCGCTGCAATTTGTACAAATTATTTAACTTTTTCACAGAAAAGCGAAAAGGCGTTTGAACAGTTTGGAGCGAAAGTTGCGCAGACTGTTGGGTTTGGGGTAGATCGGTGCTGACAGACCGCAAAAATAAACTTTTCAAACACATTTAACTTAAAACTAAGTAGACAATTTGCGTGTGAGTAAGTCAGCCAAAGTGTTACGAAGATGACAACACGCAAATTCCCAAAGCTGTCTACTGTCATTAACAGTTTGTAAATGTTTTAAGGTGATTGCTCGGGTCAATTCAGAGGTTTTAAATGAATTTATGTGAGTGCATTAACCTTTCATTAAAAACAGTTTAAGAAGCGTTAAGTTCTAATTAACCCTTGGATGGAGAAGACTTTTTAAATTTTGTTAATGACCCATTAAGAATCTGACATCTGACATTGAAAAAGGTAGACTTCACGACTACACGGCTGAATACAAAGTCCATTTGAGAAGCTTTGAAATGGATTTGAGTGGTTTAATTGATTTTAATAAAAGCGTAGGGCAACCTTAAACTCATGAGCCAATAATTTTCTGCGAGGTCTTGAGGTAAGTATGGTGCAATCCTATAATGTTTTAACCATAGATCGAGCTTTGTATCAAAAATGATACATTTGGTTTTTGTTTCATCATAACATTTTTCAGGATATAATTAATTTAACCATTCTTTGTGACTTTCTTTGTGTTGGGATTATGCTTGTTTAAAACCATCTTTCACACTTCTTTAAGAAAGAAGTCTTGAGAAAATTGAAAAGTTTATAATTCTCTCCTTTGTATACATGGGATACGATTCCTTTATTTTTTTTGAAGCTCGATCTACGGTTAAACATTTATACTCGAGGTAAAAAATATTTGAGATCTGTAGGGTTTCAGCGTTGGAGTAATTTGAGAATGGAATGGAATGGAAGCATTTTGGTAAAGAAGTCATTGAGAGAAAGGGAGATTACTGAGTCGACACCTAACTATTCCATAGTTATGTTTTATGCATAAAACAAGCATTTTTTTTACCAGGATGTTTTTCTTAATTAATGTTTTGCCTGCTGAGCGAAACTTTATCACCATATGATGAGTTTTAAATAACTTTTACTCAATTCATTTCATTTCATAAATAAGTTGTTATAAAATGAGACAACGATTAATTAAACGTCTTCCAATCGTTTTCACTTTATAATTTTAATGCTCGGCTAAAACGAGGCTCGTTTTTAGTTTATGCCAGGACGGGTATTATTTGTTGAGGATAGAAGTTTGAGAGATCAACTTGCGAATACATTATTGATGGGGAAATGTGCCGAAGTGGTACAATTCCTCAACTGAGAGGCCCTGATTGTAAAGTATTTCTCGCGTTTAGGTTCAAGAACCACTCTGAACTCCTTCTAGGCTCAAGAACTATTATGAAATTCGATTGTGTAATCACCGAGTAGCGCAAACATTGCATTCCATTTGTCCTTTGCCAGCGCCGTTGTCGATAAAGTAATCTACGAATACTTGTGCCGCAATCTGCTGAAAAGTTACCAAAGTGCATTCTATTTCCATTTTTGCCAATCTTCACGCCCAAGCACTTCAAATTCAAATATCCACAAAGTATTCGCCAAAGTCGCTTGCATTTGTGCACTTCATTTTTGTTGTTCTTCCGTTCCGTTCGGTTTGTGTTTGTATTCTTGGTTTGCCTGCAATCAAGTGGGTGCAGGAGCATTAGTTGCCGCCGAGTTATTAAGTATTACTGAGTCTGAGTCGTGCTCTCCTCGTCCTGTTTATTTGCAGATATCACTGTACGGCACTCTACTTTTCCCCACAAAGGCAATGAACTTTCGGAAGCTATTCAGAGGTTCCGTGCTGTGTGGCTTCAATTGCTTAATTTTTTCGTGCATTTCACTTATGTTGGCCATTCCGGAGTCTTCGGCCAGCG
Source organism: Melieria omissa (assembly GCA_963971225.1). Lineage (NCBI taxonomy): Eukaryota > Metazoa > Arthropoda > Insecta > Diptera > Ulidiidae > Melieria > Melieria omissa. The sequence continues at coordinate 56,907,922 of OZ020267.1, read as the reverse complement.
ACTTCGATTATCGGCTGCAGCGTGCGAAGCATGTGCTGCGCGAAGTGCCGCTAGTGGATGGGTAAGTGCATTGCTTTGACACTACGACGACTATACTTAATGTCCGTGCGACGGACAGGGCAGGGGGGAGCGGAGCGCCGTCTGGCGTGGTGTGTATTCATGTTAATATGTCAGCCAAATAAAGTGCAGTATTGACGTACGTAGCTGCGCTGTGGCACTGCACTTGGGTTCAGTGGGCTCCATTGGAGTGTACAGTGTAGAGACAACATTTCGACCGCAACAATGGCTGGCGGCCGCCATGCATCGGGTTGTAGGTTAGTTGCAGCAATAAAGATTGCAACAGTAGATACTGCAGAATTATGCAATGGCAGATGGCAGATAATGTTTGCTAGATACTTACTCACTTCTGCTATGATTGGGTGAGTACGCGCATTATGCGATGAAACATTTTCGACAGCATTGCATGTATTGACTATTGACTAACTTAAGACATACAAATTTTAATGGCTGCGACCAGTTCAATGGCGACTGCCCGCCTCCCCCAGAGTGTACCTGAACTCGCCGCCAAGTGATACTTACTGTTAAAATACTACACTCTGCGCATTATTGCTTTGCAGCCACAACGATCTCGCCTGGAACATACGCAAATTCTTGAAGAACCGCATCAGGGACTTTCCGTTTGGCGGCGATCTGCGGGAGGTGCTGCCATGGTCGTCAAGCGCATGGAGCCACACGGATCTGCAGCGTCTAAAGGAGGGCATGGTATCGGCGCAGGTAGGGCTCCACGACAATCGCACATCATCACACAATGCCTTCAGAACATTCATACATTTTACGCGGACCCCTTTTATTGCTTCTGTCTCGCATTGTGGCTGATAGGATTGTTGGTGGTAAAAAAGTTTTGCCACATTTTATTTTCGGTTAAGCAATTGCTCCCCCGTTGCTCCGACAACCTGTCACAGCACAGAACAGAAATTTTCAACGTTTGTCACGCCGAATGGCATCCAGTCGAGCGAGTCAGTGAAAGAGATGTGCCAGCTTGCAAAGATAAATTACAATCTTGCGCGCGTTTGCTCGTATGCCTCGTATGCCTTGGATTTGGTCCCATTTCAAAGTTACAGAGTTGGCATTCGTCAAAACTTTGACAGACGCTGAACTAATTTTTACACCTACTTCTTAATTTCAACAATACATTTCTTGTTGCAAGACGACATGAAGGAAGGAGACGCAGGCCGGTGAAGGGTAGGCACATTCCTTCGCTGCGATGGTTGGTCGTTCGAGCAGAAAACACTGTGTTTGTAGCAGAAAGCTTAGTGTGGCTGAAGTAATATCATGTACGCCACATTTGAATTTGTTCGGTGTGGTGAAATATTTCTTGTATCCGAGTATAACCGGGGCGATAGACAACTGGGAAGGGACCAGTGGCGAAGACAAAGTTGGACGCTTTAAGGTTTGTTATAGCTTGCTGAGAGAACAATTGTCTTAACCCTTTCCGGTAAATTTCCACATTTCCTGAGGTATAAATTTTTCCTTCAAAATATTGAGTCTCATTGAACATTTTAGCAATAAAATACAAAAAAATATCGAGAAAAAATTATTTCAGTTGAGAAATACAGCTCAATTATATTTGTACGATATATTGTACAATGGTTCGCAAAGGAGTGAAAATGCATGCAATTTCGGTTTAGTTTTTTTTAAGTTTTATGAACAATTCATTGATTTTCTTGACAGAAAACATAAATTATAACAACAAGAAATCAAAACGTGATTTCATTTTGATCGAAATAATATATATAAAGAATTGATGCACATTTATTCGGTCTTATACAACCGTTTTTGTTGTTGCAAGGCCCTTTGCCTCTCAATAAAACGCAAAGCCCTTTGCCTCTCAATTAAAATTCGTATAGCTTTACAGAAAGATACTGAATATACAGTGCGTTTCAAAAATAAGTGTTGGCCATATCTTTTTAACTGTAGAAGTTTGCCATGGTTTTAATATCAGATCATCAGATCATATTAAAATACCGTTTTCGCGTGTGTTTCTGTTTTCTTAGTTGGGTACAAGTTTTTGTGGAAATATCAAGAATTAAAAATTAGTGATGTATTTAAAAAACGTTTCGAAGTAGTGTTTCTGGTAAACCATCCAAATGGTCTAAAAATGAATCCTCCACAAGTCGCAAAATACACAAAAACAACAGTTTCATTTGTGAAGAAGTGGGTCAGTCGATTCAAAGAGTTCAGAAATGTTGACGACGAGCCACGGAGAGACAGGAAGAGAACCACTCAGAGCAAATCCGATAAGACGATAGTCGGGATGTTTGATAACACTCCAACTATTAGCCTGAAGCTAGCGAAGAAAAGATTGTCACAGAAGAGAGTCGAAGTATCAACGGTCACTTTCCGATGCAGGCTTCTGAAATCGGGCATTCCTCATAGAAGTACCATGTCGAAATCGCTATTGGGTAAAAACATGTGGAAAATCGTCTGAAATGGGATAAAGAAAATTTGGCGGTGGAAACATTGAATTGGCCATCTCAAAATCCCAGGCGCGGATTCAGGAAAATATTTCAGGGGGGGTTTAAAAAGTAATTCTTTAATATTTATAAAATGCCTCTTAATTTTTATGTAGTTTAATAGTCGATCCAAATATTTCGGAGGGGGAGGTTTCAACCCCCAAAACCCCCCTCTGGATCCGCCACTGCAAAGTCCAGATGCAAACCCAATCGAAAATGTTTGGTCCTTAATGAAGCCAAAGCTGAGGGGAAAAATAATATCATCAACAAAACAGCTCATTTTGGCATTAAAAAGGATTTCGAGAGGGGTTTCTTTGGAGTACACTTAAAAATAAGCCAAAATTGTATCAAAAGATGCCAAGCTATTACTGACAACAACAAAGACTGGACAAAGTTTTGATAATAATGCGAAAAAGATATCTGCACAGCCTTTCAAAAAATATATATAATTCATTACTATACCTTCTTTTGTAAGTTTTATAAGCAACACTTATTTTTGAAACGCACTGTAGTCGATTTTTATTATCGTAGTGGAAGTGGCAAGTAATCTCACGCAACCTGTGTCTGCCCAGTAAAACTCAAAATCGTCTGGTAATTCTTACTTTTAATTGAAAATTGCAGAATAGTTGAATTTTATTAGTCACATGGTTTACAGATGGGCGTGGCAGGCAAGCAAATGCAAAAAATCTGCTACCAAACCCATAACTTTAACAAAATGCAAACATAACTTGCAACATTTGTCTTCCATTTGTATGATATATCGTACAAAGCTTTGCAACCCTTGTGGTCATTTGTATGATATATCGTAAAATTTTTTCAAAGACTTGGGAAAAATAATTATACGCCTAAAATTTTAAATTAAATAAGTTGTATAAATCAACTGAGATTCAAACTTTGAAATTGTTTAGCTTTTTGCTACTAAAAAGTATTACGTATTCAAAAATTCCTCCGCAAAAGCATCGTCGTTTGCTGGATTTTCAAATTCTTGCAAACGCTGCTTACAAAACTCGCTCATATTGTGTAACTGCGGCCACTATGATTTATATTTTTAAACACAATGATACAACACAGACTACACAATAAAAAGAGTTTAAAAAAAATGTGTTCGCTATAGAATAAAAAATCTTAGAAAAAATTGTTATATATATACAGTGCTTTTCGCTTATAACCAACTCGTTTAAAACGGTTTTCCGCCTAAAACGACCAATTTCAAAAGTACGCGCTCTATGTTTTCGCTTATTACGGACTCCTTTTAAAGCGAACTTTCGGTTAAAACGAACCATTTTGCCCGGTGCCTCGAAGTTCGCTTTAAGCGAAAAGTACTGTAAGAACCGGTACAGAAAGTTCTGCAAATTTTCAACTTGTTCCTAAAATTTTTCTAGAAACTCAGTAGACCTCGAGTAAATTGTTTTGCTTGCATCCATGTTTCATGTTTTCAAAATATTATTAATCAACACAGTCGTAATTGTACAAGCAACAAAAATGAACTCCAACGAAGAGCTTCGCAAAAAAATTGTGTACATTTGGACGAATAATGTATATATTGGGTACAAAAAGTTGGCAAAACTCGCTGGTTAATCGTATGCTACGGCACAAAGGACCATTTTGCGATTTCAACAGGATCCCTCAGTCAAGGATAAGCCAAGAAGTGGGCGTCAAAGAGGCTCAGCAGACGCAATTCTGGAAAAGAAGGTGGTAGCAATAGTGAAGAAGAACTGTTCTATGTCGACAAGAGATATTGCCGAAATAGCCAAAACTACACATGTGCAAGTTTTTCGCATCAAACAAAGAAATGGCATAAAGACTTACAAAATAAAAAAAGTGCAAGAAGCATTTCCCTTGCACGGAAATTGTACGAAATGAAACTAGCGAGCAAAATGTTTGTGTGGTTATGGACGACGAAACCTACGTGAAAATGGACCTAAGAACTTTTAGCTTTCAGGTCAGCAATTTTACTCTATGCAGCCTGGGAAATCATTCCTGATTCAGAAAAAACCATTCAAATGGAAAAGTTTGACAAAAAATTCTGACTTGGCAAGCCATCTGCCAATGCGGGAAAAAATCAACTCCGTACTTCACAATGGGCACAATAAACACATAAATTTATGTCTTGAAAAACGATTATTGTTATTTTTACGTAATCATAATGGTCCAACGTTGTTTTGGCCAGATTTGGCTCTAGAACATTACGCCAATGTGACTCTGAAGTGGTTGAAAGATCATAAAATTAATTATGTGAAGGACATAAATCCTCCTAATGTGTCAGAATTGCACCCGAATCGAACGGTTTTGGGCTCTGATGAAGAAAAATCTTCAAAAATTGGGCAAACCCACCAAAACTGTAGCAGAAATGCTAAATTTCATGTGGCGAAAAGCATCTCAAAAAGTAAACGAAACGGTTGTACAAAATTTGATGAAAGTTCTTGTAAGAAATGTCCGGGCTTACGAACAACGACGTATCAACTGATTTTATTTAACTATTATTATTACTACACAAATATGCCTTTGTATTAGTTAAAACAAAATATTCAATAAACCTACGATTACACCACTAAAATGAATTTGAAATTTTGCAGAACTTTCTGTACCGGTTCTTATATTCAAATTTTCGGAAAGGGTTAATTTGTTGTTGGTTAGGTTGGAACTCAAATACAAGACTTTCACAGGGGTTGTAAGTATTCATATTTCGGGCACTTTCCGCATCGACTTATCGATGTGGCAGGGCGAACTGAAAGGACTCGCTCTTCGCCTCCTAAATTGTTTAGGAGGCGATTTCCCGTATTAATTTCTATGTATTTCATTTTTCAACCCCACCAGTCTTTTGCTGGAAGCACCAGTAAAGTACGTTTACATCCGCTTTCAGTTTTGGTCCGCTTACGCTCCGTGCTCGTCGCAGCATATGGATGCTGTTCAATTGACGTTAGAGCAAATCGACTTAATTCGGCGCCTCGTGAATTTATATTCCAACCAAATGACGTTAGTTACAGCTGCTTCGGGTAAGTAGGTGAACATTTTATGTGGTTTCGCCAATGTTCCCAAAATTCAAGAGCTCGGTCGCTCAATAAGTCGATTCCGGTGTGATGACGAGAGCGCGGACGGAGTGTTTCACTTCTTTGGAAGCGCTCTGGCGTCTTAAATAATTTGAGCAGCGCAAGAAATAAACATAAACATTTGCAGGCATCGAGGAGACCCACAGAAGTGGCAAAATCGCAAGTCTGATTGGTGTGGAGGGCGGCCACGCTATCGGCACCAGCCTGAGTGTGCTGCGTATGTTCTACCAGCTCGGCGCGCGTTACTTGACGCTTACACATACCTGCAATACGCCATGGTATGTTGGAATTTGTTGCGCCGCACCGCGGTGGGTGAGCGGCAGCCATTCGCGCGCAGACACATGTCGATGCCATCGTGTGTGTGTGTGTGCGTGGGCTTCCGTCCCGGCGCGGATATGTGTGCAATGAAAATATCTGCTTAGTTTGCGTACGGCTTATGTTGTACAGTAATATGCAAAAATTCCTCCGCACAGGGCCGACTGCTGCAAGGTGGACGAGCCGGGCAAGTATCCACACATTGGCGGACTGTCGAAATTCGGGAAGGTGCGCGCCTGCCAATAGGTCTTTCTATGAAATGAAATGTGAATTGATTTGAATTTATTGCCAACAGCTGGTGGTGCAGGAAATGAACAGGCTGGGCATGATTGTCGACTTGTCGCACGTCTCGGTGCCCACAATGCTGGACGCGCTCAGCGCCTCAAAGGCGCCCGTGATATTCTCGCACTCCTCGGCGCATGCTATCTGCAACAGTTCGCGCAACGTGCCCGATCATGTGCTCAAGAAAATTGTGAGTGTGTTTCGTTCTCACTTTCTTTCTTTCTTTCTCAATCTTAGTATATTTTTTTTAATTATTGCACCTCTTTAAATCTTTTTAGTTTTTTATTACAAATCTTTATAATTTTATAAAACAAAAATAAATGAAATACTTAATTTTTTTTGTTTTTTTTTTTGTTCATTTCAGGCCATTAATGGCGGTCTTGTGATGGTTGCTTTCTACCCGCACTTTGTCAGTTGCTCCGGTCAGGCCACACTGCGCGATGTTATCGGTAAGCGAGGGGCTCCAAGGGCAGGGTATATCATTCCAAGGCTTCAGAACAAATGACAGTCCCTCGCGCATAGCTGTGTGCTGTGATACTGTCTGCATTCGAGTTTTTGATGCCTTCTATGCATTAATCGTAATTTACCGCCTACATTTTCAGCGCACATAGATCACATTCGCGACGTGGCGGGCATCGATCACGTTGGCATAGGCGCTGGATATGACGGCGTGAATCTGTAAGTGAACCCTTTGCGATATCCTTTCGGTTTCTCAATAATAGGCAGACTAATCTGTATTTTCATCTTTAATTACCCTGTAAACATAACGCATTGTTCCCTGTGCTATTGTCTTTAGGGTGCCAAAAGGTCTGGAAGATGTCTCCAAGTATCCGCATTTATTTGCGGCACTTCTTGAGTCGGATCGATGGTCAGAGGCGGACATTGCAAAATTAGCTGGGCGAAACTTGATACGGGTCTTCAAGGAGGTTGAAGTGGTAAGTGAACTTGTATAAATATTCCCTCAATCAAGAATGCACACCGCAAGTCCGCTAGTAATGGCACGCCCCTTCATCCTCCCGCACGTGCCACACGCTCTCCCGCACAAATCTGCTATGATTTTGCCGATTTCTCTGTTCGCAGGTACGGGATCAAATGGAGCTGATGAAAGTGCCACCCGTCGATCAGACAATACCGCCCGAGGATATTATGGGACGATCGTACTGCCGCTTTCAAGGACCAAGAACGTGATTACTTTTACTGCACAACCGAAAGCTTGACGGAATTTCATAAATTCGCGGTCGGCCCTGCTCTGGCACGCTGAGCGTGAAGGCGTTAATGAAGCAGTGTGTCGGTGTACGTGCGTCGGTGCATGAAAATTATTTTTTCACAGCCATTAGTGTTACACGGAAAGCGAAACTTGTTGCGGGAGCTGTTTTAAGCAAAAGCGTATAAGACTTTACTCTATAAGCGATAACGATAACTTTTGAATCGAAAAACGGCGTTTTACGGGTACTCAAAAATTCCCCTGCAAATATTATTAATAATACGAGTATTTATATACTTATACACCCCAAATATATGGAGCAGAATTGAAATAAGTGATCACCACAAGCAAACAAAAAAACAAAAAAACCAAAGCAAAGCAAGGCGAAACAAAACAGTGGAAGCGTTTACGAGCAAGTTGTACTACTTACATACATACATACATAGACCAAATATATTTGTGAGAATTTCTATGCAAAACCGACAAGTCCCTAAGAGAGATATATACATATATAATACATATACCTATAGCTGATAAACATGTATATTATGCGTGTATAGTTGAAACGGCGTTAACTGGAAGTAAAAATCTATATCATGAACAAATTTAAACCGAAACGGAAGAGCTATTTTTGAAAGGCCCCCCAGAAGGGAACTCGCAAGCGCTGTCCGCCAAAAAGAGTTCCTCCGAAAGGCCCAAGGATCTGTACTTGACCCATATGAACCCATATGGTGGCACAATGTGGCACAACCTTTGTCTGGATCGGGTTGCGTGGGCTGTTGGAAAATCTCATCATATCCTCTATGTTTAAACGGCTTTATTTTTGATTTCTCAAATCAAACAGGGATGCTAAATATAATATTACCGTATGCTTTCGATGCAGCGCACACCAGGCAGTGTTCCTTCTTGAAATGCCAAACTAACGAATGACGCTCTCACCAACTACTCATCCCTTTGTAAAATTTTGTTGTCAACTTTTGAATGTTTAACCCTCCCCAGTAGGAAAATTGCTCAGAATAAGCTGGATCAGCAATGGAATTCATTGGGAACTTGTTTCTGAAGTGGAAAATCAATTCTTATGATCTTGAACTGAGTCAGATTTGGCTTCACGGATCTATTGGGCTGAGTAACTTTTTCAAATGCAAGTACTCAGAGCAGAAACCGCATGTATTTTCAAACTTTTTCTGGCCCGTAGCAGCGGACCATTTTTATTCTGCTGTAAGAGCCCAACACTCAAGAGTTTAAGAGAGTCTAAGCAAATTTCCCACTGGGCATCTATCCGTGTACCACTACACTTATACATACATGTAAGGTTAATCTGTTGTTAAATGGATTGAAAAATTTTCTATTTACATACAATACTAGCGAAATTTTCACATTTTATATACCATCTGTCATATTACTCAAAGTACTTGGAAGCGGTGCCGGTGGTTAAATAAAATTACCTAGAGTTAAATTTTTTCTATGCTTGTTACGGAACGTACATACAAAGTTAATAAGTACATATGTATGTATGCAAAGTTGGTTTAGAATCTTTTTTTGAGAACGCACATTCACAATAAATACCTTATTCCCGCCAAATTGTATATAAAATGGACTTCAATTTTAACTTGATAAACGTATAAAATTACAACAACAACTTAATCGATATATATACGAGTTATGATATTTTTCAATACTAAAAACCTAGGAGCAAATATTGTACATAAGATATAGAAAGCTGTTATACAAGAATACGAAAAATTTAACTAATATTAACAGAGATTGTGTGCGATACTTTTACCAGAAGAGTTTGAGAATAAACGAGTGCTGACTTTTTTAAATCACCGTTTTTTATTGCCCTTCGACGAAGGTGTGATGGATGGGTGCTAATGCCGCCGGGCAGCGGTAGTCTACTTTGACAACAGTGCAGCTAATCACGGCTTATATTTCATAACTCACAATACCACGCGACAGACAGAATACAAATCACACACACACACTCTGAACCATTTTGAAATAATCTAATTTTTGAAGAAGGACATGTGGGATCAATAGAAACGCTTGTTCACAGTGCGACTGAGGTAAGTTTCTCGCTTGCAGTACTCTTGAGATGAAGCATTTTGCCGAGTGTAGCACTATGCACATGCATTCCCAGTGCGAAATGGGAGTCTGACTAAATTGTTATTACACGCTAATTCCTACCCGAGTACCCCATTTTGTTCTAAAGAATTCCCATTACATTTTTTTGAAGAGTGGGCCAACTTGATTTGTATAAAAGATTTAATGGTCGTTGCTTTATTAATTTAAACGATCTTGGCCTCGATGATGTCCTCGTGTCCACTCTCGTCGCCGGTCCGATTGAGAAGAAAGCAATAACTTCGTTATTTAACTATCGATCGCGCGACCGGGTGACTCATGTGCGTCAAGTTCTGCAGTGTTGCCACCAATACGGATTACAAAGACGTTACTTACCAGAACACAGTAAAAGAAATTCAAGCAAAGTGCTTGGCATGCTTTGTGTCTTCTATTCCAAGTAGTGTTTGCTTCTTAGTGTCAAGAAGTAATACGACATAATAAAATGTATCTTATACCAAACACTAAGTAATAACGTCTGGTATTGCTGCCACGAATCAATATCCCGCAAGTCTTCGACTTTTCACGAGTCAAGCATACAACATCGGAAATAATAATAATAAGAGTGCAGCTTGCACCGAATTTCCAACTGGGATGCTTACAAACGAGCTCTGCATTATTAAAATACGAGCGCACACATACATACACAGTTATAGAAGGATGTGGCACAACTGAAAGCACATCTGTAATGAGCCTGTCCCAAATACGACGAGCACAATACTTTCAGCGATACCCGAGCACGCCGCGCTGCACATAAATTTCATCAATGCCGCATAGAAGTGTAATTAAAGCTGGGAGTGGGCGAAGCTACGGGAGAGGAGGCGGGCCGCCTTGCGGGACCGAGCATTTCGGCAATCAGAACGCAGCCGACTCGTGGCCGATTGATATTGAAGGCATTTCGGATTAATGACTTCGTTAATAAAACATTAGTCTCGTCGCAGTCGTAAAGGGGAATCGGATTAAAGTTTAATAATGAGCATAAGGTACACAATTACCGTTGTACGTCGGCTGGGATGGTGGTAAGTGTTAAACATGACAAAGTTTATTAGAAAATTAGCTGATAGCATGACGTGCCAGGCCGGGCCACGCTTCCCACACGCGGGGCGGCAGTGTCCGGTGTCCACACGATTATAATATTTTATTTGAAAACACTATTTCATGCGGCTGTACACTACAAACGCATACATACATACATAGTAGTATGTATGTACTGCAACATGCATGAATGTATGTACTATATATATGCGTGTGTTGTATGTAAATGTGTGAAATTTTCCACTTAAAATATATATTTTTTCAAGGTGGGATTGAATTTCCTTCGCATTAAAAGCGCAGCGGCAGGTAGTCCCCGCAACGCGGAAATGCCTGCGGCGCGGCCACCATTTGGCTAGTGTTGCCTACTTGTAGTATTAGCCCCATGCCGATGGCCAGATGCCATTCATAGTGACAGTGCATTAGCCAAAAGCCTAAGTAAATATTGGAGCGAATATTAAAGTGCCACCAAAAAGAACACAAGCACAACTCACCGGGATTCTGCGCTCTAAAGCGCACCACAGCATACCCGCCGCTCGGTATGGAGACTGTGTCCTTGAATGGCGGCCGAGTATTGATGAATTTCTGCTGCAGTAGATTCTTGGCAGCCATTGCCCTGGCATGTCGCAACGTCATGGGACTGCCGTCTGGATTGTGTCCCAGGCTCGTGACCAGGAACTGATGCCCGTGCAGATGAAAGGGATGATGTAGGCGTCCTACGTCTAGAAACCGGAAGTTAGGCGAAATTTTCAAAAGTAAAGACTAACTTAATCACTTTCGCTTTCGTCTACTAAGATCAACTCCACTATCGTGTCCAAGCGAATATGCAGCCGATGTACGCATGGGCACAGTCGATTCCCGATGCACGGTTCAGGCCACTCGAACTCATTACAGAATTGTAATTCGTCCATATCATCTGGCTGCGTAAGAGGTGGATAGCTGGGGAATACCAGGCTCAGGTTGTTGATGGCGCCAACGATGGTGAGGTTCGACCGCAGGTCTGCAACGAGTGCACCAGGTGACTCTTGTGCCTGGGCGCTTATTGAGACATAAGTACTCACTGGCAAAATGATAGTAATTGCCTGGCTTGAAGATCTCCGCATTTGGTACTGGAAAGTTGTGAAATGCCAGAAAGAAACTATGATCTGGTTGCGCCGATAGAAGCTCCGCATCCTCATCCCAATTCTCCAGCTCGGTTATGCAGTAATCGCTGTCGTCGCTGGCACAAGTGGCGTTGGGATCGTTGACGAGCTGAAACAAATATTCAAAACTTTACCAGCATTCCTAATTATCAGAGCCCTGTTCACGAGTCCTCTTACGATGCCCGGCGAGTAAGTGTTGTTATAGTCGGGCATGGGCGGCAGCGGTCGGCTGTGATCGTCATCTGCGCTGGCATCGTTGCTCACATAGCGTAACAGCGCGAACGCCTCAGTGGGAACAGTGGCGCAAACGCCCAGGCCACGCACACGTATCCAGAAATCGCCGCCGCTGTGATTGGCCGTCACCACAAAGTCGTATCGTTCGCCCGCATTTGACACTAGTGTGTCGAAGACACGTGGTCGTACATCGTAGGAATCCGAAGCGATGAGAGTGAGCTGATGTTTCTCGACCTGCAGTAAACAGCGAGTAAATCAAAGCACTCTCGCAGTTGCTGTAACTGGCCCACCTGCATCTGAAACGGACACGAGTGGCTGACGGAATTGATGAGTCGGAAACGATAGCGCTTGCCGGGTGTCACATAGTAGCGCATGGGCGGCACTATGAGCTCATTTCTGACCCCTGACTGCGTATAGAAAACCCCTCTGCCGTTTATTAACACTGCGTCGGGGAAGATTCCTGCTGCGCTCGGCAGCCCGGGAAAATATTCTTCGCCGTAAGTGTGCATCCAGTCGGAGATGAGTAAGTAGTGCGCGGGAAGATCGAAATCATAGGCGTCGGCATTTCGCATGACCGCAGGATCGTCGCGCACGACAATGGCGCCATATTGACCATTCACTTTGTGGTGACCTGCAAAGCGTACCGTTTAGTGCCACTTAGATTCAATAAAACCGCAGCGCAAGCAACCGACCCGAGTGCGAGTGATAGAAGTGTGTGCCCACCTCCGTGGCCCAGAAGTGATAGCGAAATGTGTTCGTGAATGAGATGGGGCACTGTGTCACGAACGGTACTCCGTCCATGTACGGCGTGTCGACCATGTGCAGGCCGTGCCAGTGTATGGCCGCTGTCGTGCCCTGCGCCTGGTTGACCACATCCACCACCACTAAGTCTTGTTTGCACACCTGAATGGCGGGGCCGGGTACCTGCCTGTTGATGCTCATTACGCCCTTTTCAAAGCCGTCTCCGAGGACGCATTGCGGATTAAAACAGTCGGCCTCGACTCCGTGGCTACAGGCGCCGCATGCACTTGAGTGCCCGAAGAAACAAGCAGTGAATTACATGGAAGAAGGAAACCGCGAAAAGAAAGCCGCGAGCAAATGCGATGTTAACGATTTCGTTGTTGTGTTGTTGTGTTTTTGCTAGTCAATATTTATACATACGTACACGCCCATAACCTGGTAGTGTTCCAATGTGAATTTAAAATAGCAGACACGCCGGCTGCCGGTGACGCACTGCCGATTGCACAGCTCGCCGGCGTCTTGAGTGGCATTTAATGAGGCTGCGCTGGGTGGCGGCATTGCAACGCGGCCGAATTCATGCGTGGACTCGACAGTATTCGCGTGGCTGTTTGGTGTGACAGGTGCTGCTGCTGGTGCACAGCTGCTGTTTCCATTGATATCGGCGGGCACCGGCAGTTGGCGTTCACCTTCGGTACTTTTTGAGCTGCTCAAGAGCAGAAGCGAGACAAAGAATACCCGCGTCAAGTTTGTGGATATTTGGAGCATTTTGTACAGTGGTCTTTGGTGGTGGTGGTGTTGAAATTTCTGCTAAGCACGTCCTCATGTGGAAGAGACTGAACTGAAACTGCGGCGACTGCAAGCCGCTGTTGTGTGATTATGATAGAACTCGCATTGCCTGCTTGCGGCAGATTGCAAAGTGTCTGACACAATTGCAGAGTCTGCACATGCACGCGAATGTGGGACAAAAGATTTGCGCAAAGGGCCGGCTTCTGCTACATTTCCAGCAATCTTGCGTAAGTGCAGGAAAACAATTTGATAAAGACGAGTACAAGGAACGCAATGCTCTGTTTTGTTAGATAAAATCCCTGGAATGAGCAAATGCAAATGCGTTGAATGTGCAGTAAACAGAGTTCTCAATGCGTTAATAGCTCTTATCAGCAACATTTTCTATTAGCTTTAGCCACTTTGATGCCCGCTTGCGTCAAGTTTCGAAATACGACAGCGTGAAATGTTCCAATTATTCAAAACCTGGCTATATATTCCTGTGGACCTTTGACAAAAGCACTTAAGTCAAATTTCAATTTTTTAATCATAAAGAAACAATTCCAAGACGCTTCTTTTGGTGTAATCGGTCTGCACATTTGAAACATTTTGAAAATTAGACTTAGGTTGTTTTGTCAAAATGCCACAGATTTGTTGTATGCATTTCGGCGTCGTTGCCTTGTCTGACGTGACTGTTCAGCGGGGCTGTCACATCATTTGCGATTATATTAAGCTCGGCTCATCGCTGTTGGCCAGCACCTGTCGTCAAAGCACAAAAAGCCTTTTATCGCATGTAACAACCACCGACCTGGCGCTTTTCCTAACAGCCGGCAAGCTGCGACCAACTCAGTTTTGTAGGAGCTATTCCCATTGCACTCCACCGCAAACCGGTTTTGAGCCAAGTCGGCAGCTGAAACGCGCTGCGCTCCAACGCCTTGGCTTTGAGCGCTTGCTCCGCTTCTGCCAGCCGGTTTTCCGCTCCAGTCAGATCTCGGCCGCAGCACAACTGACGACTTGGCTAATTTTGCTGACCCACTACTATTGCAAAGCAGCCGAGAAAAGAAACATTGCCGCAGCTATTTCGGAAATATGTGTAAAAACCAAACCAAAGTAAAGCGGCGGCGAGGAAAGACTGCGGCTTGTTTTGAGGCTGGCAGCCTAGATCGACAGATAGACTGCCGTTCTCAGCGGATTGCGCGGCCAGTTCGAAGCCGAACGTTGCCTCAGACACAACGCTAACGCGAAAAGCGCTAATTGTGAAACTTGGCTTGATCGCTCGTAGACGAGTAGACGGTGGGTGCTTCGACTGCTTTTGACGCTGAAGAATTCGTAGTTGCGTTGCCAGTTGGTGTTGCAGCACGGCAGTGGCGAAACTGGTTCAACGTGTTCTGAAGACTGAACAACTGTGCTCAGTCACTGTGGAACATTGGCGTTAAACGGTGTTTAAGTCAAAATAAAAACTGAGAAAAGCGGAAAAGATCAGCATAATCTAACTGTTTGTGCGAAAAGCAAGTGTCAAGTGCCGAGAACATTGCATATTTGTAGTGACAGGTGTGGTTTTTCCACCCAAATGAGAAGCGGCAAATTGTTAGAGGTGAGTTGAAATGCGACGCCATGGCCGTTGTGTCTTTCACGTTTGCTCGAGTTAGACTGCGTGTGTGTGTGTGCGCGCTGAAGCTGCCGATAAATTAGCAACCATTGGATGTTCGGCAGAATTCAAGGTCATCGCGGCGTTTCTTGTGAGATAATGCGGTCAAGCGGCCAAACTGCATTTTTGCTTAATGTTGGCGCAAACTGCAACAACAAATAGTTGCTTCATATTATTGTGAATGTGTAAAGCTGATGACAGGATTAAAAAATGTAACGGATGTCTCAGCGTAGTCATTGTCACCATGACTGCGTGAAATGCCAATGAGAAGGAAAAACGCGGCGCAGCATGTGTGGAGCAGGTGCGAAATTGTGTTGACATCCGTTAACAAGTTGAAACGCGGCCACTCCTCTTCGCGTGCGGCCAACAGCAGACAGTGACGCATTCTGTAGTATTACGTAGTTTAGAGTTGCGAAATATTAGATAAATATCACATTCTGTTAAAAAACGGGCAGCCACCAGAGATCGTAGGCCAGTGTTACGCAAATTGGATGTTGGATGTTGTGAAAACGTTCCCTGAAATATCAATTTGGAATATGGAAGTTTGAATGATTTGAGGCAAACCACCAATAATGGTTACAAATAGTGTGAAAGCAGACTTTTTTCGACATTCGGGGGAAATATGGTGATTTGTAAACCCACCAACAAACAGACCAACATTTAGACGCAAAGTTTGAGAAACGTTGCCTTAGCCGATTCGTGGAATTCTTAATTTTCAACCAGGTGCAATATTTTGTTTTCTGTGAAATTGTTCATTTATCTCTGAACAAGGTTCAGTTCGTCCGCCGAGGATGAGTGTGTGATTATTTTGTTGTAATTACATGAACGTTCTGTGCTTTAAAGTGACTTTTTATGGCGTTGAAAAGGGGCAATTAAAAAACTCCCAAGTGTGAGTAGGTTTAGTTGCGCGCTTCGTCGTACTTGTACTTTGACTTGAAGCTCGTGAATTTATTTTTATTGTTGGCTGCTTTTGCTGCGGCTCTCGCATGTTCGCATTGGATGGTCGGAGTTTGAATCAGCGGAAGTCTTTTTGAGTGGAGGGGCAACAATTGCAGAATAATGAATTACATACGACATATATGTACGCATATTTATGCACACACACACACACTTATATACAAGCCGTCGCACATCTGGTCGTGTGCACATTCCACCTATCCGCAGCCGTGCGCTGTTGTGATGTTTATGTTGTTGCTCATACTTAAGGTCATTTACTTTGCATTAAAGTTTTTTTTATAGTTCATCGTAATGCACCGTCAAGTGGCACCACACTCGCACACATCACAACACAACAACAAATCGGCATGAAATAAAAATGTAAAAATGTTTTCGACTGCAGAACCAGGTCAATGTGTGTTTGCAAAATCTCGCGTTTTATACAATTTATTTATATTTTTTACAATTTCCCATACTGCCTTCTACTTTCGATATTGTTGTTGTTTTCAAATCTCATCAAATGCCTTCAAAATGCGATTTAAAAAAATTGCCACAGATATTCTGAATGCTCCGAACACATTTCGAACGGGAATGACTTAATTTATTTCCACAATAAATTGGCTCATTTTGCTGTAATATAAATGCAGACATATATCAACTTTTTGCGAACACACCACACACACTCACACACGCTCACAAACGCACACGCCCTGGCATACGGCATGCAAATTATGAGATCAAATCAAAATTTACAGTGGATTTGGAATATTAACAGATTCTTTCGCACTGGTGTCGCCTGGGATTGCGACGGCGGCACAGGCGGCGCGGCGCGGCGCACGTGCTGGCCGCACTTGTTGGGGCGAACCCAAGTAGGCGTATCCACTGCGCGGCATGTGTGGGCACAATAAATGCGTTTACGCCGCCTCTCATTGTGCGCGCAATCAATCTGGCGTCCATTGTTGTGCGCGTTCACCCTGCGATGGCGCCCAGGAGCAGCGGCTCGTTGAGTTGATATCAATTTAGTTCTTGGGCGGCTTTGGGCAACTACTATGAAATCATTTAAAGGCAAATGCTTCGGCTTTTATTAGTTAACGAAATCACATTCGACATTCGATTGGCACATTAACATCAAAATATATGCAGCTATATGCAAAGGTATTTTAATTTTTGCCATCTCTGATTCCATTTTTAATTGGCCCTACATTAAATATGTTCAATGGCAAATAAATTTATAACGTACAATGTATGTGAATATTACATATGCAATGTCAATATTGCTGTATTTTCGGAAATTCCTCTTTAGAAATGTTTTTACACACTCGCCTTTAGGCGATTTAAGCCGGCAATCCGAAAAAATACGGCCGAATATTTTTAATGTATTTTTGTCGATTGAGGCTCGATTTTTCTGTTCGTTTTACATCGAATCGTAAACTTCATATAAAATACATATCCCTTTGCGCATATAATGCAAATACATCAGCTGTCGCACTCACACTCACACTCGCACTCGACAGCGCCACCCCCACCGCATTTATGTGAGTTCAAATGGCCGCACACAGCACATAGTCGCACATTGGCACCGAGAACGTATTTGCAGAGAAGGAAAAGAACAAAAGTAACAATAAATAAACAAAAACACTCAACCCCAGCGTCCACCGCCCGGCTGATTTACTGTGGGTTCTTCGCTTGCCAGACCAATCGCCTAAACAATGTCGGCAATTGATGGGCGCCGTGATGAGTTTGACGTGCTGTGATGAGTGGTTCGCATGCAGTTTGTTCAACTTGCTGTGAGCGCACAAACACTCCTACACACACGCAGAAGCCGCACGAATTTCATTCACCTCAGACACAATTTTTTGTAGATTTGATAAAAATTCGCGAACTGCGGCAAAACTCCGAAACTTGATGTCGCAGCAAAGGCTACGCTGCTGAGCAGAAACGGCAGCGGAACAGAACAGTAGCAAAAACAGCAACAACAGCGCACTGAACAGTGGGCACAGGTCCGTTGCTCATTCTTAGCCGTGTTATTTACACGTCAAGCCAGTGTGTGCCGCAATGAGCGAACGGTGGCGGGCGAACGGGCGAACGACAATTGCAGAAATCACAAAATTTCCAATAAAAACAAAGCGTGACCTTTGTTTACGTTTGAATAATCGCTGACAGAGGAAAAATTGTATGAAACTGGTTTCTGCCAACCAATTGGCGTTTATTCGACTGCACGCCCGTCCGTCCGCTTTACACGTACGGACGTCTGTCGACCGTCAACGGAGATGACTAACAAAGCATTTTTTAATCGAGTCCACAGTCCGTTGTATGCGCTTGTTTCAGTGTTTGAGTGCGAGTGAGCGTGTGTGTGTGTGTGTGTATGTGTGTGCGTGTGTCGTATTATACAATATGTACAAGTACGTCTCGTTTTTAGAAATGCCGCACCGTCCCAAGGCCGAACACAAGCTAACCCATACACATTAAATAATAAAAAGTATTCTGCTGGAACTTAAATATCAAGTTTCATGCTGAAATGAGTAGAGATATGAATGTATATATGTATGTATGTACGTATACAATAGACACATTACGACATGCCGACAGGCGGCATGAGCGGAATTTTCCTCGTTTCTCAATTAAAAAAAAGCACTAGCGATTTTTAATTGATTTTTTGTATGCGAGCTCAACATGAGCAGCGTTGCGCACTTAAACAACAGCAAATAAACAAAAATTAAATTAATAAAAAAGCTATGAAACAAGACGTTTTTGCAACGCGACGGTGCTCAAGGTCAAGCTTCGTGAAAGGAAGGAAGCGACAGATACAGTGAGAGAGGGCAGTGGTCCAAAGAAGATGTTCCTTTGTTTGGTGCTAGTTCAGTCGCAACTGCTGGCCGCGAAACGAAAAGACACAAAATTAATAACGTTCACACACACATACACATGCGACATCTGTCTGACATCTTTTTAAAAATAATCATAGCGCCAAAACTGAGCTGTGAGTGAACGCAACCAAATGCTGCCCACTACACCCACAAATAAGCAAGAACACCACAACAATAGCAACAACAACAACAACGTTAGCTGGTGTGTAGTCGATTTTAAGGCACTGAGAAGCAATTAAGTGCAAAGTGCTTGTTAACACTGGCCATAATGGTCCTGATGCCAGCCGGCACGTGTCTAGTTCGATTTTTGAGCTATGCCCTCTTGTATGTAAGCAGCAAACGTACACCAAAATAGGCCCGAGTTGCAAAATGTTGTTGCTGTTGTTGTTGTTGTTGGTAAACAACAGGCTTAACAGTGAACTTATGGTGTGATGTCGTGTAATCATGTGAATTGTTATTCTGTTAAAATTAAACACTTTAGGGACATTCACGGCCTAGGAGAGTTTTCGACGTTGGGAGATGGAAATCTTCAAAAGATACCGGCGTCCTGGAAGGCCGGATTTTTACCGACTAACACCACCTCCTCCTTCTATCCCTGCTCGCCGCGGCACCGCCTCTCGGCATTCCCTTACGGGGGGGTGATGACTTTAATTGCCCATTAAAAGTTGTGTCAGCTAAAAATCTACCACCCCGTGCTTCCTCTCCATCCACTCTCGGATGTTAGGGATCAGTTTGTATGTGCAACGGCCTGTTGCTGCGGTGTTCCAGCGACGCTGCCACTCTTGCCAGCTGTGCTGCCGGGCAGCTTGTCGCTCTGCATTGCGTGACATTGATTCCATACCAGTGGTTGGTGATTCCTTTGCTAGTAGATCTATTGGACATAGGCCAGCAATCACCAGGGCTGCGTCCTCTGAGACGGTTCGAAAGGCGAAACCTGTACACCGATTTGATTCCTCTCCCGTACGTTTTTTTGTTTAAGACTTCAGCCCAGATTGGCGACCCATTACATGGCGCTTTAACCACGCTCGCCAACAGCTGCCTCCGATTTTGCTAAGGTCCCCTTGTGTTGAGCATTAGTCGGGACAACGCCCCTTCTACTTTGGCTCCTTTTGCGCTCGCGTGCTCCAGATGGTCCTTAAAGGTCAGTCTCGTGTCTATGACGATACCAAGCTACTTCACTGCCGACTTAGTGACAATGGAATGTCCTCCAACGTTTAGCGTGGCCACCTCTCTTGCTTTTCTGCTGCTTATAAGCACCGCCTCGGTTTTTTGCTCTGCTAAGCCAAGTCGCAGCCGCCGTGGCTCAGTTGGTTAGTGCGCGGTCCAACGAGTCGCATGCAGAGCGACGCAAGATCGAATACTGCATGTAGTAACACCTAAAAAAAAAATAACGGGAAACTCGTTTTCTCTTTCGGTGGCTGTCCTCTCAGCTGGAAATGGCAAACCTCTGAGATTAAAAATTGCCTATGAAAAAGCTCCCAACCTGCCGTTCGGAACCGGCATAAAACTTAGGTCCCTTCCACCCGCGTACAAAATTCACACGCACAACACGGGTGGTTGCGGGAAGCTAGGCCTTAGTCTCGCGTAAGCGGGCTGTCGTGCCAATCAATTATTATAAATTAAAATTATTAAGCCAAGTCCTGCGTCCTTTAGTCACCCCTGAATCGCCCGAATCGCCCCGTTTCCAATTTCGATGACCTCTTTTATGTGTTTAGTGACGACTACTATTGCTATGTCATGGACAAAACCTATAATATTGACCTCCTTTTGAACAGTCAGTCAGTGATGTTTGCAGCCGTCGGACGTTTCATACGTGAGGACTCTGCCTGTGAAAGAGTTTTCGATGATTCGCTTCAAGTAGAACGGCACTTTGAAGTGTCGCAAAGCGTCCATGATTTTCTGCCAGTTCGCTGAATTAAAGGCATTTCTCACGTCCAGCAGAGCGATTTGGCAGTATTCCTTAGTACCTCCTTTCTAACGCGCACCATTTATTGCCTCCTGAGCCAGCGCCTGCACTGCTTTCACTGCGTGTTTGAGAGGCCTCCTCCGTCTGTAATCGCCATCTCCAGGCGGTCTGCAATTACCCTAACAGTTTTCCTGACGTGTCCAACATGCAGATTGGCCGGTAGGCTGACAGGTCATCGGCGGGTTTTCCCTTTTTGGGCAGCAGAACCACTCGTTGTCGTTTCCACCTATTGGGGAAGGCACCTTCAGACAGGCATGTGTTGAAAAGTTTGACGAAGTCGTTGACGGCCTGGGAGAGTGCTGCGCTAAATTTGTGTGTGTTCGCGGCCTAATTGCAATAGAAGCCGAGATTAAAATCACGGCACCATTTCTTTTCTCGGAAACATTTATAGCAAAGCACAATAGCCAAAGTTCCATTGAACTGTAATGTTCTGTAAAAATGTTGCGCGACTTTCTTTGTGTTCATAAATTGCCCACTTAAGTATGCTTGTGTAATACGCACATTACATAGGATTTTCGAATTGTATTCAACATTTTAAAGCTAACAAATAATTTCAATATGTACTTCCATGTGCATGTGCGCGTACCACATGTGCTGTCGTCCTTCAGATAGTGTCGCGCAACACAATTTCAAAAACTTGCTTCCACTTTCGGCGGAAACAGCTGCAATAAAACAAAACGCTTTGAATAAGAAATTGTGAAATCATCACTTTTCGTCCCTTTTGCTGTAAGTTGAGTTCTTTTTGGGCAGCAGGACATCACAGCACATCAACCGAGAAACCAAAAAATTACGCACGGCGGCGCCGGGGCTGGCGCTGGCATTGCCTGTGGCGATGGTGTTGGTGTTGGCGTTGGTGAACCGATGAAATCGCACAAGTTTCAATAATAGCTTAATTTTTATGAACAATAAAACTTGTACCCTTCATCTCTGTACGCTTCATCTCAGCACTGTGTACTTCTCTCCTACTTTCAGACACTTTCCGCATTGTCGAGCTTGCGAGCAAGGACAGCGTAGGCAGCTAGTACAAGGACCTCGGGCCAAACACACGCCGCCCGACATACGGCGTACGACGCACGACATACGACTACAAGTGCGCGTACAACAATACGCAGAGGAAAGGCTGCGCTATCACTGGCAGTTGAATTGGTCTGCTTAACATCAATTGTAGCACTTGACGAGGCGGCAGGCGTGCGCGGCACGGAGCGAACGGGCAAAAGGGCGGCCTGCGACATACAGCGCCCGCCGTGCATAAAAAACGACTACGAATCCGAGCCCGATTATTTAAGAATAGTGCCGGAGTGCCGAAGTGCCGAAGCGCCAAAGTGTCGCAGTGTGAGTGGGCAAACAGTGAAACAGCAAGCAGTGAAACCCCACTGCCGACTGTTGACAACAGCGAAGCGCTAAAGAATCCCATCTATTGTACAATAAAAATAACAACTGTAACCGACACAGGGGGTCGCACCGACCACCAAACATAAACACTCTCCGCGTACGACCCGCTGCGCCCGAGCACGGAGTGGCGCACACGACGTGCAAGTTTTGGTGCGACGAGGCGACATCGAGCGTACGCACACCACCAACAAAACAAACAAAAGCAAAGAAACTACACACACTTTGAGCGACAACGCACACAGCAACCATGGATGCTGAGTCAGAGGGAATTCCCCCCGCAACCGAGACGGTGAATAGTGAATTGGATTTGGCCAACCGTCGTCGCCGCCTCATCGCGCAGACATCGACATTGGCCTCGCGGCGGCAGCAGGCAGTGTGTGTGCGCCGCGCGCACAAGATGTATGGCAACAGCAAGAACCCGAATGTCGTGCTGGACGGCCTCAATATGACGGTTCCGAAGGGCTCCATGTAAGTGAAAAGTCATTTTACATGCCAAGCAACGGTTTTATGGCCAGTTTGTCGCAACTACTAAATATATACGTCGAGCAGACCATTTCGGGGCCGATTTTGTGGGAATGGGCTTTAGCTGTCAGGTGGAATTTTATGATAATATTATTTAAAGTCCTTTTTAAAGGACATCGAATCAGAAAAAGAAAAACTCAGTATGCCATGTTACTATGAATGACCTCTAGTTTCACGCCCATACAGTCTTTTGAATGGGTCTCGACAAAATTTGTCTAAAAATTATGATAAAACCACCTTCTAAGCTCACATCATCATACCAAATGAGTCGCGATTTCTGCATGAACATAGGCAGAAAAATTCTCGTTCACTTCTCGTTCTTCTTTGATGTAGATGGTCACTCCACTGCCTGCTTCGTATTTGCATTTCAAACGTCATCTGCAACGCAACGAGAAGTGGATTCGAGTGCGGAATGAAATCATTTCATTTCCACAAACACCGACAAGTCGCCAGGATATATCGTCAGAAATAAAAAAAATGAAATGAAATTAAACTAGGCACAGTTTTGAGCAGGTCAGCGGAAATGAAATAAACAGTGGGGGTTTCCTTTTTTAATACTTGTCGCAATGTGATGGCTAGCAGCAGCTTTAAATGTTTATTGCATTAAAAGTTGATGTGAGTGCAGCATCCCCCTGAGCAACGCACGAAATCGACACATCAGTCGTTAAGCTGAAACTGCATCAAAGAAGAATGCGAGATGCGCGCGAAGCAGTCAAGGTCAGAGACTGCGGAGAACGTGAAACGCTGCAAAATGTGTTTCCGTTAAAATGCACACAAGCGAGCGGCACACTCACACTCACACTCGCATACACCCAAACACACACACACCGGTCTGCATATGTGCTAACATATTTTATTGAAAAAGTTGTGTGTGGACCTTCCACAATATTAAATTTATTTTATGCGCCAACTGAAATTCCGCTCACTCCGGCCAATCCTGTTTCGGCCCGGTTGTAGATGCAAAATGTCGACACGCATTTTACGGGGCATTTGAAGGCCGACGGGAGTACCAGTTGCAAATTTAGTTCATAAAATTTTTATTCAAGTCTCTAATGCAGCCTGTAAATTGTAGAGGTTTGAACTTGTAACTAAGCAAAGTCAATCTTTTGATAAAACTTTTGTTTTTTGTGGCGATTAAGATTGGACATGTTGACATCCGCATATATGCGAGTTTAGGAAAGTTTAGAAGTCAATATCAGTCCAATCAATCTCTTACGCAGCGAAAGCTTGTTCCGTCTAACTGTTCGCCGTGTCACATATCGAGTGAGTCAATGCATTCTTGACCAAAAAGGCCAAGCGCTTTGTCGACCTACGAGTAGCCCAAAGTGTAATCGAACTGAACACTCACAAACATGACGTAGGTGTGTTGTTCAAATATATAACAACTGAACCCATAAATTAATTGCCCTTTTAGTGCGGCTCTTGAGTTTATTTGTAGAATGAGTCAGCTGTAATTATTTAGAATTGAATACATAACTTCCAGCCAGCTCATAAAATTGATCGGCAAACGTAGTGAATTTTTGCTATAGTTTGTGAGAATATAGGTTCAGTTATCGATGTTTGTATGTGTATCGTTGGAAGGATTTTAGTCCTCAAATGGATGGATTTAGTGAAACAAAGCTGGTTCGAAGAAGAACACGTATGCCAGCTAGACGAGATAGTGCTTCTCGACAAGTTGCACAAGTTCAAGTTCCGAAGCACGAAACGATACTTAGCACAAATGCAAATTCAATATCAAATTTAATTGCTCTCATTGGCAATTGTCATTAAAAACGGCAGTCTGCTTAACAACCCGTACGGGAGTATAATTTCAAGAGCTTCATTATTTTACGTCCCAGTGCTACTGACCGCAATTAATGCTGCTAAGCGTCGCGACGTACCCAAACACACATGGTCGAGTGCGTGTGTGTGTGTGTGTGTGTGTGGGAACCGCAGACGCACACACACACGCCAGCACATTTAATTAATACCAAGCGAAACGAAACGAGCTGAAAATTAATCTAAAACACGCCAGCTTAAGTCGCTGATGCTACGACCGCAGCGGCGTTGGGTCGCACAAAGTGGGTCAATGTCATTGTTAGTAAAATCAAAGCGGTTAAATATAAATGTAAGCATAAATATGAAGCCGACAACGAAGCCGTCGCATGAGTGCTTTGCGAGCGGGAGAATCGGTATTAAAGTTGCGCAAACGAGTGCCGAATTAAAGCCGCGGCCAGCAGGTGGCTGACTGGCGTCCGCTGCACGAAGCGACGAACAGACAGACGACCGACAGTGGTTCGCACACCCAAGACAAAAGCAGCAGTCTGCAAAGTGTGCTGGGAGTTGGTTGGCAAATGCAGGTCAAACAGCTGATTGCCAGCTGTCGAAGCTGACCAGCAGCTCTTTGTTTTCGGCGCTGATAAGCTGTGCAAATTGATAAAACGCTGTTGGTGCAGCGTGTCCAACACACACACGCTGCTGAGCACCGCGCACCACACTCACTGCTGCTTGAAAGTGGTTAAGTTTCTGGTGCTCGTGTTGCTGGCCAATGCACAGTGGTCACAGTGCCACCACGCTTCATACAAATATTCGCTCCAACTCTGAAGTATCGTTTTAGTTGAGTTGCTTTGGCTGCCCATTAGATGGAAAATGGGATGCATTGTATTTCCCTAAGCAAATGTAAAATGTAAACATATTGCACAGGCACAACAAAAGTGACACAACTCAAAATTTTTAATTTTTCAGGAAACGCAAAAAACTGTTTTTGAGCTAAATAAACATTTTTTTTAAATAACAAATAGACCGTTCAGTAGAAAATCCTTACAGATTATGTTTATGATAAGTTGCAAGAATTTTTTTTTTATTTTACTCTAGAAAATCCAAACTTTTGAGTTGTGACTGTTTTGATGATATTTTAATTCAATAATTACGAAACTACTTCAAGTTATGCCACTTTTTCTGAATTTAATAATTATAAATGACAGTTAAACAGTTGAAAGAAAAATTTTGAAAATTCATAATTAATTTTAATAATTAAAAATATACACAAAAATTGTCAGAATTTTGCTTAAAATTAACTTTAACAAAAATTTATTTCGTCAAAAGTGACACAATTTGAGTTAGGACTCTTTTGCATTGAGCTGCAGCGATCAAATAGCATCAAACTTCTGACATCAAGAGAGACCTAACTGTATTTTTGCACCAGTTAACAACAACAAAATATACTGAGCTTCTGCTAATTGGTAGATTGATGCATTGTGCACAGTTTTAACACATAAACCCGAAAATGAAACATTTTGAGTTGTGTCACTTTTGTAGTGCGTGTGCGATATGTAACTGTCTTAGAATGCTCTACAGAAAATGATTTCGAAAATGTAAAAACTCTGAATAGTTACTTGTCGAAAAAAAAGGCGCGAAGCGGAAACCGAATGTTGGCACTTCTCCAACAGTTTCGACCCACTGTGGCTACATGATGCATGTAAATTCACTTCAAGCCAATTCACTCAAGTCAAGTTTTCGGTTTCAGAAGGCAAGGGTGGGCGGTGCAAAGCGTGAAACAGATTTGGGAGAAGCGACATGACAGGTCGCACACGAAACAAAAAGGGAGGCGAAAAGAGATAAAGTGGAGAAGAGAAAAGAAATATTATAAAAGGGCAGATGAGAAAAATGCTTGACCATGAATATATTTTTTAGCAATTTGCATTTGATTTGGCTTTTCATCTGACGGCGAGGCCGCATATGTATGAAACTGCAGCTGTTTGTTGGCAGTCGGAACACAATGGCACGGATGAGCTACACGAATGAATTTATAAGTTCTACAATACTCGAAGCTGTGCACGTGTGTGTGTAGGAGCCCGTTCGTATGTATGTATGTACATTTAGTATATTGGCGGCTACTTAATTCATTTATTTATACGTAGTTGGTTGGGCTTGAGTTGGTTTTATGGGGAGACAATAAACGTGGCTTTACGACTATTGCGAGGTATTATAAGTTTCTGCGGAACTCGGCGAGTTGGCCACGATTTGCATTTCGCTGCAGCGGTTTTATAATACTTTGCAATTTGTAGCTTTCAGTTAACAAAGTAACTGCAACATTCATATGAAATAGTTTCCATGCTCACTTCTCGGGGCTTGGGTCATATGGAACCCTTCATTTAATGTCTTTAAATTTCGCGCTGGAATTGTGGGCAGAACAACGCACACAGTCGTCGGTGATTAGCGTCAGCAACTTATCATTTATGGCCTCATAAACGCAAATAAATACCCACCAATTATAAAAGCATTTTCGCTGCGCCCCTCCACGTTCAAAACATCCATCTGCCCATCCATTTGTGTGCGAGTGGGTTGGTGTGTGTTGTTAGTTTCACCTTCTAACCTGCGAAACCAATTACATTTTCATTATTTTGCTATTGGCGGAATGATTGCGGCTAATGGCTGGTGGAAAGTGAATGTTGCATATCTGGCTTGGTGCTGCTCTCGCGGCGTTCCTGCTGCCCACTCCGTAGGGTGCTTTGCGCCGCAGTTGGTGCGGGCAGTTAATGTCTTAGCTGGGCTGTCTGAGCACGTTTGTTCACTGCGTGGCGATGCACTTTCCAGTGTGCTCGTTATTGACGCGACTATGTCGGCAGGTCCGGCTGATGGCGTGCCGTTCGTCCGGCTTATTCAGTAATTACGACTATTTGTCAGAACCCCGTTAACAGACTGCAAAATGAGTGACAGCTGCATTGTGCACTTTATTGAATAATCGGATTTTTTTTTTTTCAATAGTAACAAAGTCACACACAGGGTGACCGAGACCAAGTGCACACTAAGACTGAGTATTCAATGAGAAAATTGCGACATCAGAGGTTAACTACTTAAGTTATTAATTTGTTAGTTAGTTTGAAGCAAAGACAATAAGCTAAGGTTAGAGCATCTGCTGTCAGGACTATCAACTCGGTGAATGCACAATTGCTTGACATTAATTATAATTTATTAATTTTGTCAGGTTCAATTCGATAAGACAAATCTATATCCGCGTAGACCTGACACGCGCTGTTGTGAATTTTTTCACCCTGTCTAGTACCGATGTGTGTGTGCGTATGTACTTATGTACTTATGTACGTAGAAAGCGTATCATGTTGTGCTAATGTGGTTGCTGTTGTGTTATGTTACGACGCAAAACAAGCATAGAATTCAACTAAATATTTCCGCGGCAGATATCGACAGGCGGCGCACATTGGGAAAAAACAGGCAAAAACGCTCGCATTGGAGCAAATTCAAAAGTTGCGAATCTGAATTTTTTTTTACTTGTCGTAATATAGATACTCTAGCGAGACAGCAAATCAACTTTTCAAGTCTCTTCATTCCATGACCTGGACTTTACGGCCTTTCAAAGTTGAACGTTTTATTATATTATTTTCACTTCTAGCAAAATATCGTTAATAAGGCTGTCTTCAAATGCCCCTACAATCTATATTTTTTAATGCAATCCCATAATTTTTCACATGTGGAGTTACAATATTTAAGTAATTAATATGTAAAAAAATTGTATTTCAAAAATGTTTATTTTGACAAAAAAAAATATCAAACCTTTGCCTAATTTTTTGATAAAAATGAGTAAAATCGGGATTTTCTATGGGCTGTACCTTTTGAGATTCCACAGCATTCCAAGAAATACTTATACACTGATTAGATGGGACATTCAGCTAAATGATGGTACCAAACTTATCTGCGTACTCCTGCATCAAAATGAATGCGAGCAATTTTCGCATGCCAACCCAAGCACTTTTTGTACTCAGTTCTGGTGAGCAACGATACGAGGGCGGGTCAATAAGTCCGTGACTTTTTGAATTTCCCGCCTCTTAATTGAAATGGCAACACTGCTCCCGTCAACAGTCATCTGTCCGTTGACTCTTGTCAAAAATTGAACAAGCTGCGACATTTAGTTTGTTTTTGACAGCCGTTAATATCAGACTACCGCGTTGACTGAGAAGAAAATGGAAAAAAGTGAATTTCGTGTGCACGGGTGCACACATGTGCAGTTTCCATGGCAAAAATCCATGAATTGGGCTACGAATTGCTCCCTCATCCCGCCTATTCACCCGTATTTAAATGTATAGAATTGAGATATGTTTATATATATCGCATTGATTTATCTATGTCCGTCTGTTAATATGTCTTCCAATTCGTCTGTCTGATGGAAGGTATTCACAATTGCTTTCGAAAAAGTTGAGGCACGAAACTGAAATTTTGTACAAACACTTTGGAAATCACGAGAACAACATATTGACTAAAATGGGCGTGGTTTGCCCATTTTAATAAATAAAGATATTTTTCAAAATATAAACTTTTAAATACACATATGGTCAAAAAAATAAGTACACTACCTAAAATTATGTTAATGTACAATTTTTTTTGGAGTATTGAATTCATACATGGTACTTCCTTTTTATTTTAATAATTTCAGTATGGCAATGCTTTTGAAAGTGAAAATGAAACAGGGTTTTCCCCAATCTGTCGTATTTGGGCTTGTTTCGCTGTGATTTGGTATAATTGGTTGGTCATAAAAATAAGTACATTGATTCTTTTTCACGTTTTTCAACAATCTGATCAGTTTTTCGCAAAGGTTTGTTTTTTTATTTGTTATATTATTTATTTATAGTAAAATAAGAAGGAAAACATCTTGCAGATGGGCCGCAATAAACATTGTACTTCCGAGGAGAGGAAAATCGCTTTGAGGTTGAGAAATGACGGCCAAAGCCTTCGTTCCATTGCCAAAACTTTGAATCGGTCACTGTGTTTTGTCCAAAATGCTTTAAAAGCTAAGAAGATCATTGAAAAACGCGGAAGACCAAAAAAGACGTCTATAACGACAGATACTCATATTGTCACTCTTGCGAAAAAGGTCCCATTTATATCCTCGAGAGCCATTTCAGCAGACATCGGCAACGTGATTTCTTCCCGAACTGTTCGTCGAAGGCTACAAAAAGCTAATTTGCCTGGACGAATAGCCAGAAAAGTTCCTTTGCTTCGGAAAAAAAATTTGAAGACGCGGTTAGCCTTCGCAAGGGAACATTTAAATTGGTCCGGACCTGAGGGTGAAAAAAATGGCGAAATATTTTGTGGAGCGACGAAACCAAAATTAATTTGTTTGGAAATGATTCTGCTCGGCATGTTCGACGTCCTAAGGGTAAAGAATTTCACGTGCGCTTTACTAAAAAAACCATGCCACGGGGGAGGCAACATCATGGTATGGGGTTGTTTTTCATGGTACCGTGTTGGACCAATACATCTTATAACCGATACCATGACGAGATTTCACTACAAAGACATCTTGGAAAATACCATGTTGCCCAATGCTGAGGAGAATATGCCGCTAAGGTGGACATATCAGCAAGATAATGATCCGAAGCATACTTCCAAATTGGTCAAGAAATGGATTCAAGAAAATGGAGTGGCGTTGCTTAACTGGCCGAGTCAGTCACCGGATCTGAATCCAATCGAAAATCTTTGGGGAGAAGTGAAACGAAGAATTGGCAAGGAAGTATTCCAATATAAGGACCAATTATGGAATTTTGTCCAAAAAACTTGGTATGAGATACCAATAGAGACTTGCCGTAAGTTTATCTCCAGTATGCCAAAACGAGTGGCGAAAATTATTCAAAATAAGGGTGGGTATACCGGCTACTAATAAAAAAAAGAATTTGTTAACAAAGAAAGCCGATAAAGTGGGAATTTGAACTTATTTTTTTAATATAAACAGAATGTACTTATTATTTTGTCCAGCCATTTTCATTAATTTTATACTTTGTTAATGATTCTGAAAGTTCTTTTTGTGTTTTATTCGTATTATCCTTATTTATTTTACTTGTTATGTTATAAGAAAATATTTATCAATTTGTTTTTAATTGAACTTAAATAAATATTCGCCTACAAGCCATTGAAAAGATTATATAGGCCTGTACTTATTATTTTGACCATATGTGTATTTACCGTACGTTTAGGGATATTTTTGTCTGGAAATAGGTGTGACATGTCTCTTTAACCCTTTGAGGACCCTTTAGTGAGGAAAGATATACTTGTCAGTTAAAATTTTCCGTGCTTTATAAAAGTAAATGAATAGTTTAGATTTTTTTAAGAAAGAGTTTGCCTACTTTTATAAAAGTGGGCTAAGTGTCTCTAAAGAATATTTTAATGCATGACAGCAAAATTTTAGCTTATTTTAATATTGTTAAAAATAACGTCTGTATGGAGAGTAGGCGTGGCTGCGGGCGAATTTTTTTCATTTTTGGCATAAATCATCTTCTACTTATGGGAAACCGTTATGCGAAATTTCAATACGAAATATCTTTTTTATTTCCGAAGTTATTAAATCTTTTGTTATACGTTCGGAAACCATAAAATGTGCTGCAAAAAAGTGCTCAAATTAAAAAACCCTAAAACACGTGTAACTTTATTTTTGATCTTCTACGAGAATCAGTTATCAAAATATTGATTTTTTTTTTCTTCTGATTATGCATATTTCTAAAACTCTTAACTTCCGACTGTAGGGTACCAGCTCCTGGTTGGTGTAATTTGAAAAAATCACACCATACAATTCTCTGAGGAATTCTGAAGTTAATAGCGAGATTTCAGTTCTCTTGTGCAAAAGAGAGTTCAAAACAGGCGATGCGAGCATTTTTGCCTGTTTTTTCCCCAATGTGCGGCGCGCACCTTTCCAAAAAATAATTCAAATATTTATTAAAATTCAATTTATTTCAAGAAATGGTCTTCCTGTTTTGCCTCTGCACATAATTCGGTTACAAATTTATCGATTTGTTGTGGGGAAAAAAATTGATGCTTCACATATGCGTTGGTCTCTTCTGTTGCCTTGAATAAATAAAAGTCCGTTACACTGTTTTTCAAAAAATGTTGCAAATTATACTCGCCGGGTACTTCGGGCCCCTTTCAGCGGCATTTGGCACTACTTCGCACTTGCCGTGAGCCGCGCCGCCGCCAGCCGTTTTTTCCATTGGGGGCGCAGACAGCGTATAAAGCACATCTTAATTTTCTTTCTGAAAGAGTTTCATTCGCTTCTGATTGAACACGGCAATAAATTGGCCATTATAAGCGCAACTAACTTGGCTGGTGGCAGTGGGTGTGGATGTGGGCGCGCGCGTGTGTGCTGACAGTGCTGGGGGTGTGAGTGCGCGGGAGCGCGCCAACTTTGCAACTCGAACAGCGCGCGCTGTCAGATAAAACAAATTGTAACAAGTGCTCGAGGGTGCTCTTGCGCACCTTCGGTAATGAGGCTCCTTTCAGAATTATTGTTGCATCACCAGCCGCAGCAGCGGGCGGCAAGTGGCTAAAGTGGAAATTTATTTGTGCTGCCGCTCGCTTTGCAGGTCGCGGCCAACAACTGCAGCAGCGATTCTTCTCGACTGCGGAATATGCGCTTCTTAATAAATAAATGTTGTTCTTTGCATATAAAATTTGTGCGAGCGTTTTTCTGCTTTTTATCTGCGCTGCCGCCGCGCTGCTTTAGTTGGCATTTCCGTTTTAGCATTTCTAATTCGAATGGCAATTCGGTTGCGCTGCAACTTTTACACATCCAAATATTAAAAAGTTTGGCTCCCTGTTGGGGCAAACTTTGCACCTGCAGTGTGCTCGGTGCAAGTGGTTGAACAGTAAAAATGGGAATTCATGTGCAAGCTCGCATTCGGAACCACCAGCGGCAGTAACAGCAGCAGCGGCCGCAAGAACGGAGAATAAATGAATGCAAATAAAATATGCAGACGACGAATGCGACAGCGGCGAATGCAGCAAGTGCAGTTACCATTAGATTAATGCGCGCGAGCAGCAGAAATTGCACATTTGCTTTCGAAATTCTTAATGCTAATGCTAATGCACCCAATAATAAGTACGTTGTGTATAATAAATTATCGTGCAACATGCCATGCGACACAACGTCAACATTGTCTCTTGCGTTCTAATGTTCTCGCTGATGACGCGGTGAAACGCCATTTGGAAACGCTAATCACCGACTTTTCATAATTTATGGCATTATGGGAAAACTTGCTGCGAATACTGCACGAACGGAAGATTTATGGTCGTGAATCATGTGAACGCATTCGGCTCGATTTTGTGGGAGAATTTGTGAACTTGAAAATAGCAAAGGGCAATGCGAGTACTCACTGCCTGCCGAGAGTAGAGATCATTAAGCAGCGATAGATAGAGAGATACCATTCTTGGTGTTGCATGACAGAATCGGTGCTTATGTTGTCCCACAAGTGCCTGGCTTTGCAGTTGTTCTCTGCAAAAACACTCTTATATATTTCCAGTTGTCTCTTTCATTGCCTGTTGTCGACAAATCGTCGGGTCAAGATCTAACCAAAGGTTTGCCACTCACTCCTTTGCTAACTGATTTTCGGCGTGCGCATCAGATGGAGCAGCTGCAGGTGTCGCCGGAGGAGAAGCATTTAAGTGCCTGGAGGAAGAGCACTGCTACAAATGCACTTTGCG
Organism: Melieria omissa; assembly: GCA_963971225.1. NCBI lineage: Eukaryota > Metazoa > Arthropoda > Insecta > Diptera > Ulidiidae > Melieria > Melieria omissa. Next base: position 56,874,740 of record OZ020267.1, on the reverse strand, counting down.
CGCATTGATGGCATGAAAATTGCATAATATCACATTTAAAATTTGTACGAAAGCATTCAATATTGAAAATGCCCGCTCCGTCCGCACTCAGTTCTCGCCTCGCCGAGCGAGTAACAAGTGAACAAGTGTTGCTATGCGACAGTGCGAGTGGCATTGTGATTTCATGACCGGACCAAAACCACCCAAACGAACATGAGAATGTCAAAAGTGGAATGGAAAAAATTGAGAACTGCTACTGTTGCGGCTGGGAATGCGGTGCAAAACATTTGTGTGCTGTTGAAATAAAAGAATTCCTTTCATGCTTGCAATTTTTTGCGCTGGCTGGCTTCTGCGCCCGAAAGTAGACCAGTTTTTGGCGTAATCGTAGCGTAAATAGAGTAGAGTGGAGTGGAGTGGAGTGGAGTGGCGCACCGGTGCCAGCGCCAGGGAGCAAGCGCGCGTATGCAGTGACTGCTGGTTACGGCTTGTGGCCGCCGCACACGCTGTGCAGCATATGGAGGTAATGGAAAATTAAATTGGGCAGCTGTGTTTGCTTTCTTCTTTAAGTACGTGCAGAATAAATAAAGCCGAATGAATAAGTAAGAAAGTGAAACATCAGCAAGTCGACCGCCTAACAGTCCGCCAGCGCCAGCGCCAGCAGCTCAAGGGGACAGTGGGCTGTATCGATTCGGCGAATAAGGTGGGCCACTCAATTGACAATAACAACAAGAGCAGCAGCGCCGCTAGCAACGGCCGCATGCCAAGTTCTAATACGCTGTAAGCACTAATAAAACAACGTCGCGATTGCGGGGATTAAGCGGATTTGTCATAGTTAGTTGGGCATTAATTTCCTTCGCAGCCGCTGGAAACATTGCGCGCATATCCACCGTTGGCGTTTGTACGTTGGCCGCTATCTGGCGAAATTAAATTTATATGCCAGTTTGACAATGCGATGCTAATTGACGCCGCTCCGAGCCAGCAGCACGCACGCACGGACTTGTGTGCAAAGCGGCGCGTCGCGTACGTTTTTAGAGCTCGTAATTGCGGCTTAATGGCGAGTTGGAAGGGTTAATGCGAGCACTAATACCGAGGCAATCAACTGGCAATGGTAATTGCGTTCGAATGTGTAGTGGATTGGATTGAGGATTGAGCGCTGACGGCTGGGAACAGAAGAAGGGAAGAGCCAACTATAGGGTTTTCCAACAAGAGGTGTTATTTTGAATCACCCGGTATTTCGGTAGCTGTCACTTTTGAAGCTTTTATTCTTTGACATTTGACAAGTAGAAACTACGCCATTACTAAAAATGGAACGATACACGCTTCAACAAGGCATTGAAATTATTAAAATTCACTACAAAAATTGTGAAATTTTGCAGTCACAGTTCGCAAAACTAAAGCATTTTTGGGTCGTCGTGAAGCACCTTGTCGGACCGCAATACAGAAATTGGTGGAAAAATTCGAGCTGTTGGGACAAGTTAGTGATGTGAAGAATAAAACCCGTGTACGTCGCTCAAGAACAACTGAGAATATTGCTGCTGTAGCCCAAAGTGTTGAAGAAAACCCAGGTTTGTCGATTCCTCGTCGTTCTTTGGAATTGGGCATTCCAAAAAGTCATTACACCGTATTTTGAATAAAGACTTGGGTCTTAAGGCTTATAAAGTTCAGTTAACGCAAGAACTCAAGCCGACCGATCATCAACAACGTCGTGTCTTTGCTGATTGGGTCCTTGAAATGCATGAAAATGATCCGGAATTCCATTGAAAAATCATATTGACTGATGAGGCCCATTTCCACCTCGGTGGCTACGTCAACAAGCAAAATTGTCGCATCTGGGGCTCGGAAAACCCAAGAGTTATTGTTGAGAAGCCTCTCCATCCTCAACGTGTGACTGTTTGGTGCGGTTTATGGTCCGGCGCGTCATTGGACCTTACTTTTTCGAAAATGAGATTGGATCAACAGTTACGGTGAATGGATTGCGCTATCGAGAGATGATTAATGATTTTTTATGGTTTTATGGTATTGATCTGGACAACGTTTACTTTCAACAAGACGGCGCTACGTGCCACACAAGCAACGAAACCATTGCTCTTTTACGGGAAAAGTTTCCGGACCGTGTTATCTCTGGAAGAGGTGATCACAATTGGCCACCGAGATCTTGTGATTTAACACCTTGCGACTTCTTCCTTTGGGGCCACGTGAAAGATAAGGTGTACGCCAACAGCCCAGGGTCGATTCAAGACCTCAAAGATAGAACTCGTGAGGCTATCGAGGACATAGGGCAGACACTTTGCGATTTGGTTATGGAAAATTTCATGAAAAGGATATGGTTCTGTAAGCGTGGTCGTGGTGGCCATTTGGCTGATGTTGTTTTTCATTATTAACGGCATACCTTCCTCGTTATTATGAAATAAACATCCGATCATTTATCTCAAAAAATGGCATTTTTCTTTGAATACCAAAATAACACCTCTTGTTGGAAAACCCTGTATTTAAGAGTTTTTCATCAGTTATGATCAGTTAATAGTTTGATTTGTATGTTTTGTTTCAATATTTTGTGATGTGTTTGTTGATGTTGTTTGCACTTCACTTACCTTTCACCAGCTGCATCATTATAACGCTTGGTGGAAGGACAGCATAGCGCTTATTGTTTCAGTATATTATTTCCAATTATTTATTGAACAATTATTTCTCTCCCTTCCGTCCCAATACAGCTATGGCCTCTTGGGCGCGTCTGGTTGCGGAAAGACGACTTTGCTGTCTTGTATCGTGGGCCGCAGACGTTTGAACTCCGGCGAAATATGGGTACTGGGCGGCCATCCCGGCTCACGCGGGTCCGGTGTGCCTGGTCCGCGCATTGGCTACATGCCACAGGTGAGTACTCAAGCAACGACTCAACGATACGGCTCAAAGCAGCCCAAATTCATTGTGCAAATCGCAAAATGTCCAAAAGATGTTAGTTGTGAAAATTGTCCAACTGTCTACATTGTGCAAGTGTTGAAACCATTAATGCTGAACTGCTTGCAACTGCTGAAGCAGCCAACAAGGAATACGGCCACGCTTGTCCACTACCCCCACGAGTGCGAAGCGTCCGCATGAATCAAGCCATGGATTACGTACGGATTTGTGAGGAGACAACTCAAGGATTTTATGCCTTGACAACGCGCCGGCACCCACACACAAACACACGAACACGGTGGCAGACAATCTCAGACACCAACAGACACACGCACACAGGGCGCCGACCCATTCGCATTTGTTCGCAACTTTTTGCTCATAAATCTAACGGCGCCCATTCCCTGAGCGCCGCCTTCACGTCACACAGTCAAGTGCCCAGCGACTATTTTTCTATTTCTTCAGTTCAAGTTACCACACCGAAGCCGTTGCCACATCTCACAGTGGAGTGTCGGCGCATAAGCTGCAAACAGAAACAATACAAATATTGGCATTGGCAATGAAAATTGCTGAAGTGCCGTTCTGAAGTCTGTCGCGAGCCACAGACAAATTTTCCCATCTCTGGGTAGAAGTAAATTTAGCTCGAGCAAAGTTCCTTTTTCGATTTTTATCACATTTCGGCCGCACGTGACACACTGTGCGCCATTTTCAGGTGGCGGCAAGTCGATTGAAGCCATAAAAGTTGTATTTGGCGGAAAAGCAGACGGGTGTCGAGCGGCAGCCCGCTGGGTCAAACATACCGCAAATAGTTTATGAACGGTGTGTCGAAGATTGGATTAAACGGCGGCGCTTACTTGTTCGCACACATGGCGAGCGATGTGGGGGAAATAAAATACTCACAGCACAGCACAGCAAATAACATAAACAACCCCAAAGCGAACAACAACACAACATAAAGTAAAGTCAAAACTATTAAAGTGTTTAACAACGTTCGATAGTTACGTCTGTGGGCGCGACATGTTTGCAGATTTCTCGCCTTCGCCAACAAATTAATTCGCATTAATTGCACGTTTGTTCTCCTTTTTGTGTGTTTGCTAGGAAGTGGCACTCTATGGCGAGTTCACGCTGCGTGAAACACTAATCTACTTCGGGCTTATAGCGGCGATGACGCGCGGCGACATTGACGATCGCACCGAATTCCTGCTGAAGCTGCTGAATCTGCCCAATGGTTCGAAGCTGGTGAAGAATCTGAGCGGCGGCCAACAGCGGCGCATGAGTCTGGCGGTGGTGCTGCTGCACGAGCCGGAGTTGCTCATTCTCGACGAGCCAACCGTGGGCGTTGACCCGGTGCTGCGACAGAGGTGAATTTATGGCCGATTACGCGCATGTCGATTACCCTAATGACGCTATCGATTTTTTGCTGGCTTGCCTTATATTTATTTTTATATTTATATTTTTTGCTTTCATTGCCGACGTCTTCGTGTGACAGCATTTGGGATCACCTCGTCGATATTACAAAAAATGGCAACACGACTGTGATAATCACAACGCATTACATTGATGAATGCGCCCAGGCGCATGTGGTAAGTAGAGGTGCTCGAAAGGGCACGTCGCGACGGGGGAATTTCTGATTGTGGCCTTTGGTTTTCTTGGCACATCCCTTTTTTTGCCTTGAGGATTGTTTGAGTATTTGCATCAAATTGGAATTTTTGGGAGCTGCAAAGCTAGTTTATGTAGATAATTGCAAGTATTTATGAGAGAAGAGCTGCCATCTATTAGAGAATAAAAGCATCCAAGTGAGGAGACTTGGCTTGCTCTAATAATTTTGCTCAGGTAACCTCAGTTGTTTTTTTAAAGACAGTTTCTGAAAATCGCACAACTGCTCTGTGTTTTGAATACATTACATGATGATTCCATCAAAACTTCATTACTCAGTGCGCTTCGTACACATTGTTCACATTTTTGCCCTTTATGAACTGTGCCCAATGAACATTTTCGCTGATATTCGATTTAGTCAGCAGCAGCTCCGAAAGTTGTAAATAATGTCAAAATTTCGAAATCATCAACCCACACATATATGCAGAGTTCACTCGCTTTGCGCCAAACTCGGGGATTAAGTTTTATTTATGGACGGATTTTCGGCACTTTTCGCTTACTTATGTATGTTTTGTCGAGGACTCACATGTGCTTAATTAAAGCGCTGCCTGCGCCGTCAAGTGGTAGCGATGCCCGAGGCAAAGTTTTGCACCAGCTGAGCGAGAACTTAATTTATTCGGTAGGGTGTCTGCTCATGTTCAAACGGTAATCAATTATTGTAGTTAATTTCCGCACGTTCCGGGCATAATGCGCAACTTTTCGCCACGTCGCAACAGCTTCAAATCGGCACGCAGATGTGTGTATTTTATATGCACGCACGGTTACTTCTCTGCACTTGGCAAAAGGACCTGCTGCCCGTTGTCCTTTTGGGGGTTTATAATGACGAGGGCGCTGCTCGCAGTGCACGATGGGCAGTTAAGCAGCAAAACAGTATGCAACAGTGTGTTGCGTGGACAGAAGCCACAGTTGGAATTGTTAATTTTGACCAAGTCACAAACTCAGCACGAAGTGGACGTTGGGGAGCGAAGTTTTTGGGTGCTGCTGCAAAGTTCACAAACAGTAGTCAACTCTTGGCATCCCTTCCAGATTGGGCTTCTGCGCAGCGGCAGAATGCTGGCCGAGGAGGCGCCTGATTATCTGCGGCAGAAGTACAATGCCACCTCCCTGGAGGAGGTGTTCCTCAAGTTGTCCGTGATGCAGAATATGGGCAAGCGGCGACGCTCGTCCATAGCCCAGGAGATCGTGGAGCAGGTCACGGTGCCGGCCATTTCCAATCCTGCGCTGGACATGTCCGACGAGCAGCATGGCACAGAGATTTCCGGGGAGTTCGGCGACAATATTTCCATGTCGTCGGCGGTCAGAGATCCGCTCAGCGACTCGGCCGCGCCAGCACCTCCGCTGCCGCCGGAGCTGGAGATACCTGCATCGTTCTGCTACGACTTGCACGTGATGAGCTCGCACCATTTGCACGCGCTGATGTGGAAGAACTTCCTGTGGATGATGCGCAATGTGGGGTGAGTTCCCGACGACATTCAGCCGGCGCATTCGTGATTGTCTGAGTGTCAAATTGCAGGATAATGCTGTTCATTGTGGGTCTGCCGGTCGTGCAAATCCTTTTGTTCTGTTGGGCCATTGGACACGATCCCGTTGACTTGAAGATTGCCGTGGCCAATCACGAAATGACGCAGCACATGGTGTCAAAGCAGTACTGTCCGGTATATCCAGGCTGCAATCAGACTATGCTCAGTTGTCGCTATCTGGATATGCTGGAGAACAACAAAAGTATGATTATGGTAAGCGATGCAGTTGCCGGAAGACTAAATATTGGAGTGCTGTTGATTTTTCAGAAGCAATCATATTGCAATCGTGGTTTGTTTGATTTATTATTAAATATCTAATTTATTTTGACAGAAATATTTCGACCACGACGAAGATGCCTTCGAGGAGGTGCGGCGTGGCAGAGCTTGGGGCGTTCTGGTGTTTGCGCAAAACTACACCGAAGCACTGGTGGAACGTATAGAGGCGGGGCGCTATGCTGACGACTCAACCGTCGAGTCGTCCGATGTGGATGTGCGTCTGGATATGTCAAGTCAGTCGCTCTTCAAATGACCTAATTTCAACAGTTTGTGAATCTGTTTTTCACTCCCTTTTAGATCAGCAGATATCGACACTACTCTATCGTGACCTGCAGTACACCTTCTTCAACTTCGTTGAGACTATGCTGAGCGACTGTGATCTGAATCCGCGACTGGGCCGAGTGCCCGTCGACTGGCAAAAACCCATTTACGGTGTGCGTGACCCGAACTTCACCGATTTCGCTGCGCCAGGCGTCATTCTGACCATAATTTTCTTCCTGTCGGTGGCCATCACATCGGGCGCCATGTTGATCGAGCGCAACGAGGGCATGCTGGAGCGCTGTCTGGTCGCCGGCATTACTGGCCCGGAGATACTGCTTTCACAGGTCATCTGCCAGTTCACGGTGATGTTCTGCCAGACGACTTTCGTGCTGCTGGTCAGCTTCTACTTCTTCGAGCTGACTGTGGAGGGCAACATGTGGCTGGTGGTGGGGCTCTGCGTGCTGGACGGGCTATGTGGCATGACTTTTGGCTTCGTGATTGCATGTGCCGTGGACACGGAGCGCACGGCCACCTATGTGGCTATGGGTTCCTTCCTGCCGATTGTTATGCTCTGCGGCATCATTTGGCCCATTGAGGGCATGTACCCACTGCTGCAGTTCATCACCATCTTCATGCCGCTGACCAAGCCGACCGAGTCGCTTCGGTCGATTCTGCAGCGCGGCTGGGGTCTCGACGAGCCGGCCGTGTACAAGGGCTTCCTGTCCATATCGGCCTGGGTGCTGGTCTTCTTGGTGATGACGATACTGTTGTTGAAGTTCAAAAAGGGTTAGGGGTCGGGGCTTGACGCGATAGTAGCAATACAACGAAATTACATAACATTACAACTACACACATAAATGAGCCAATAAGTAAATGGTTAGGTTGCAGGGTATACTTCTGTGAGTAGCACTAAGTTGTCCGTCGAGCAAAGTTCCCGTAGCTTCCGTACAGCGCGGGATGCTTAAACGACACTACTGCAAATTGTCCATAGGCTAAGGTAAAAGGATGCCGCGGTTAATTTCGCATTATACTTACTACATTAATTAAACGGTTGATAAGTTAGATTTGTTATTGTAAAGTCATAAATTATGCAACAACCCATTTTATCACATAAATACATATTTAAATTAAGTTGTTAATTTTTGTATTTATGAATGTAATAAATGGCATGAAGCACACATGTCGAGTACGAAATAAAAATTCGCTTTCAAAACACTCACACAATCAGAGGAAAGCGCATTTAATATAAATGCTGGAAATTCGGTTTCAACTGCAGATGATTTTCAGCGATTTGCTTTTGCCTCTGGGCAACTGGGTGTGTTCAGGGAAATTGCAATCTTCAAAGCTGGGAATATGATTGCGAACATGAATTTTCGCGCGGAGTTTCTTGCGCGGGATTTTAATAATGAAGCGCCATAGGCAGCCGAGGCAAGTAACACAGTTTTCATGTAATTATGCCCGCCCGCTCCATTCAAAATGAGCAATAGTTTTCAACGGCCGACGGATAATTTAATAATAAAATTGCCAACAAAATTCAACTATCGAAAATACATTACGGGCGAATATAATACATATGTACATATGTAGTACATAATGTGGCTGCAATTTGGTGCAAAAGTCTTGTGCTGCTATTGCTGTCGCTATTATTGCCATTGAAATGCCAATTTTCCACGTTTCACTTTTAAATTGTTTCAACGTGAATTTCACACTCTACACGCACACACACACACTGCCACACCACACAGGGGCGTACAGGCACGACGCGCTCCTTCGTTTTCCACTCCATCCAGGGCCAACCGATAGCAAATTGCATTCATCTACTCAGCGCAAATACGAAAACATGACACATTTCGTTTCATTTGGAATTTCCTCTTTTGCATAAAAGCTTAACCCGCCGCACACATACACGCACACGCGCGCACTGCAGCGCAGCACCGAACGAACATACCGTCGCTTTTGCTGTACTACGGCACTGTATATAGTGTGGCTTACAAGGTGTACATATGGTTTGGGAGGTGTTGCTCCACATATCCTGTTGGCAGTGTGTATCGCTCTGCGCTGAGGTGCGACCGCATCAGCTTCGGAACACAGCAGCAAATTGAGTTCGATCCACCCTGCACGTGAACTACCCGCCGCTCGGCTGCCAAATCGATTCCGAGGAAATGACATTACTGTACTTAGTAGCACTGCCGAAACGTTTTCGTTTCCATTTCAGCACCCACTAAGTACTCTGATATCGCAGGAGAAAGATCCTGATTACAAAAATTAAGTAGAAGCTCAATCGGAAGGCTTCGGATCCGCTTTAAACTTCTGCTTGGAGCTCAGTTGAGAGAAGGCAAGTTTACCGACTCCACGGTTAGTCAGTTTGAGCAGCGACTGTGTCGGGGTCACCGCATCTTTTGGTCCTTTGTGAGTGCGTTCGATTTTGCATCCACGTGCATGGGTTCACGATCAACAAGACTGAACATTAGTCATGAGTCATGACAAATATTCGGCGCATCGAATAAGTATTCACAGTTTGAGAATCGATGCTGCTCCGCTGAAGTCCAGCGTTGTGTAGCCACCGAGCGTTGCGTAGACAAATTGCAAAATAAATTCACAACGAAACACGCTTCCAAAAGTTTGACATTGTTTTCGCCATACGGAATGATTGAGCAGATGTGGTTGCCGTTTGCTTAATTAAAAGAGCGACCACTTTAGTCGCTCTTCTCAACTTTTAGACGACTAGTTCGCCACTCCACGGACCCATGAGGACCTTTTACGCAAACTGCTACTTTATGCCATGAATGCTACTAGAATTAACCGCGCAGCTTATGGTAAGCGCCCAAATGCTTACTGTCGCTCAAGTTTGATCTCTTACTGTCGCTTGTTGTCACAGTCGCTGGCTAGCTGTCTGTTCGTCTGTCAGCAGGCTGACGAGTGACGGTGGGCTGAAGGGCGGCGGCGGCGAGATTGCAGTGCGGGTATGCAAATAAGCAGCCGTTATGCAGCCCAATAGAGATTTTGCCGTACGTTCGCTCGCCTGATGGTTAATAAAAATTCCGACATTGTCTTCCGAAAGTTTATGTGCGCTGTGTCGTGCAAGCGGGAAGTCGGCGTAGTCGGCGCAGTCTGCGGAATCTGCTGCGCTGTGGCAGCGCAGTAGGTGCGACAGCACAACCCGAGATGAGTTGAGTTGGATTGGTTTGCCTTGGCTCGGTTCGGCTTGAGTGGCGGCGCGCTGCGCTGCCACGGCCGGTGATACGTTGGGAGGGGGCTGGGATGAGTGGTGAGTGCGCACGGCAATTCCTGTGCGTGCATAAACAGACTACACAGTCGTGTTGTAGGGTGAGCGGGTGCGTAAGTGCTCATACGGCCGACTTTATGCACTTGCTTGGCTTAGTTAAATTTAAAATTCCATTTTAAAACTTGCGCCCTCGCATCCAAAATCCCGAAAGCAGTGCGGTGCGGCCTGTGGTTCAATCGTAAGTGACTTGAATTTCAAATTGAAACGTCTGCTTGCTCAGTTGGCGCAAGAAGCTGGGCCGCAGGCCCTCAAGAGTTTATGAGCAACATAAACTACTAAAAATATGATGAAACATAAGAGAAATGCATAAATTAATTTTTGTGCCTGTGCCGAACATATTCCCCGTTGGCGCCGAGCAACATGTGCACAGTCGGTATGGCCGGATGGCCCTGTGTCACGTGTGCTTGTGTGCGCCGTTGCCGACAATGTTGTTGAAAATTTCGAATTAAAATTGCACTCGCAAATGTGAGTGGGAATGCACTGTGTGTGTGTGTGTGTGTGTGTGTGTGTGTGTGTGTGTTTGTGGAGTTGGCAATGTATGCAATGTGCCCCGGGGGAATTAGCTAAGTTGTCAATAAATATCGAAAACTTGTTGAGTTGACATTAGCACCGCGCAGTAAAAACCCAGCAATCTCAAGTCGACGCTGCTCGACCCGACCCGACCCGGTCACAGTGCGTCTGGCACCAATTTCACGGCTGCCACGCTCATTGTGCCACTAAATCAGAAAGTCAAAATCTGCGCCGGCCTCATTGCTTTCGGTTGTCGGCGACTGCGATTGCGACTGCTTTGGCAATGATGTTCGCGGCTTTGTGTGTGAGTGTGTGCAGGCGCGCTTGCAGTGCAAATATGGAGCACAGACATAATTTAAAATTTATCAGAGGCCAACCAGGCACACATGCGAACATTTCCGTAATGGGTGCTGCAATTATGACGGAGTGTTGCGGGGCAGGCGATGTCGCCTTGTGCATGCTGCTGAATTCGCCTACTCGCCAACAACCCAAACTCGCATAAAATAATGTCTATCTGGTTTGGCTGTTTGTTTATCGGCTGGTTGGTTGTTAGGTTTGTTGGTTTGTTTGTTCGCTGGTTTTGCTTTATTTGTTTGTTTGCTTAATTGTCTGTCCGTCTGTCTGTTTGCTTATGCTAATGATTCCACAATCAATGCTGTTTGGCGGAACTGCACAGAATAAGTACTCGTTAATTAATATTTATTTTCTGGTCGGTTATCAGCGGCAGTGGGCGAGCGCCATAATTAGAAAATTTATACTCATTGTGCCAAACGAAATTTGCAAAAAATAATAACTAAAAATGCAACTTTCTTGCGCGGCGCCGCTCTGCCAACCGGCAGCGCTCGTACACTGAGAGAATGCTGCCCGCTACAATTTCTGCATTTCGATGTGCGACGGGCACTTTGGCTAAATTACCAGCATGAGGCTTTCATCGCAGCGCATATTAGAGATTGTTTGTGCACTTTGGATTCAATGCGACTAAAAAATCACCCATGCTGAGCAGGCTCAGACTGCTCAGGACCACCATAGATCGACAGATGTGGTCGTATTGTGCTCGAGTTTTTTTGAAGTATGCTTTTTATGTCTTTTTCCGTCTTATCTCGACTGAAACGAAACCACATAATATGGGCGCATGTTTATCTATGAAAAATATATTAGGGATTTTGCCAGAATGTGCCATTTAAGTAGATTTCTTTTGTGTTCGTTGTTGTTGTTATGTTACTTATTGTCGTTTCTTGTAGTGTAGAAGTACAGTTTAAAAACGAATTAAATTTTCGAGAGACAACAAAAGAAAAATGTCAGGCGAAATGTTCATATTTCACCACGACTCCTACCCACCCACCCACCAGCGACCGCTAATTCGTATGCAAGTTGTGTGTTTTTTCTAATGTTGCGCGAAGACATTTCGGGCGATTTCTGTTTTTCAAGAGATAATAACGAAATTATGCAAACAAGGTTGACCCATCGTCAACAACGTTAAATTGCCTTTCATTTGCAATATTTGCCAAACGGCAGCCAAAGGAGCCGGCAGCCCACAGCCCACAGCCGACAGCCGGCAGCCGTAGCCAAAAAGCAGCGGCGTACAGCGAGGCCAATGGCAAGGCCTGCGGTGTAGGAAGACGGCAAAAGTGGCGAAAAGTAAAGACGGAAATAGGTAGAAGCCGTCCTGACTCCCGTCTGGCCGTGCGTTGCGCCCGACGGTGGCGCAGTGGCTGGCAGCCAGCTAGACGCAGCTGCCATTTGTAACCATTAACACTCACTTTTTTCTATCACCCTCGCTGGCTGGCTGGGTGGCTGGCTGGCAGAGTGACGGCCTGGCTAGCTGGCGCGGCATCAACCTTCAAGCGTTTAACTTGCTGTTACAAATTTTGAAGCACTAATTTTCGGTAAGCTGCGAATGAAGGACGAGGATGAGTTGCGGGCGACATAGTCGGCAGCGCGTGTATCCTTTTTGCCTTTCGAGCCACAAACACACACACGCACACACACACACACAGCGACTGGCTTATGATTCATATCAATATTGAGGCGGCAAGCGACGTGACTGGGCTGCGGAGTGAGGTGGCCATGGCGGCGGGTTGCCACGGTTGACTGCTTCATTCATTTTCGTGGTCTATTGTTAGGCGCTTTAAGTTAGCTTAGTTAACATTTCATGCACACCTACACATGTACACGCAACACACGTAAATAAAACCGCTCACACACAAGCACGCACGCACACACCCACAACCGCACACACATACGAGTAAGCCGCACGTAAATTTGTGTGTAAAAGTGGAGCAACTTTTGGTAATCTTGCGGTTTGTCGACATGAGCGGCAGTGTGTTGCTCCATCTGTCTGCATGTGTGCGTGTGTGTGTCTTCTAGTTTATGCTTGCTGGAAAATACTATTTCGACGATTTTACTGATGTTTTATGATATGTTTAACAAGTGGCGCTGCGAATTGCACTGATTTGACCCCCACCGGACCCGAGCTACAGACGGCACGAAGGGAGAACAAATTGCTCTGCCGACCGTTGACCGTTGACCGCACAGATGAAAGCAACGGATAAGTGCCGCATGCGGGGAACTTCAAAAGTAAATTTTGATAATGATTATAAAAATTAAGTGAGCTTCATAAATACCGTTTGTGGTTGGGCATGGCCACTATGTCTGCCACTGTCGTAATCGTGTAATGCACAGCACAAAAAACCAACTGTTGGAGTTTCTACTCAAATCAAAAGCCCGAAAGATAAATATTTACAACACTTAAGTCTTGAGGAAATATTTAATTTTTTCATTCGGACAACGTTTGTTCACTTTGCACCCATGTTAACGGACACCGTGCAACAAGGTTGAGGTACTTTCGACTGCTGGACGTGCGAATGGCTACGCTGCGAAGTTTTCCGATCAATGTGTTTGACTTTGAGTTGCCAGAGCTAGCAGCACCGCTTATTTAATATGTCTGTACTAGGGATTGCAATCCCGGACCAGTTTTACCATCCCTGGATTTTCCCGGAACTGAAATTGTCCGGAATCCCGGGATTACGGGATTCGCGATCCCGGGATTGCAATCCCTAGTCTGTACGAGTATGTGTGTATGTTAACAGTTTCACACACACCTTTTATATGGCGATTTATAAATACTTTACTTAAAATAGCTCGGCGCTGTAGATAATACAAAGTTCCTGGAAACCGAACTGAAATCCTACTTCAAACGAATTCTGACAATGGCAATTCAAATGTGAGCCCGGATTTTCGTCGGCGCGCATCATTTTCCTTGCACGCGAGTGTAATCGCCAAAGCGAGTGGAATGAAAATGTCGCTGCTGTACCGCTCAACTGCCCACTTAATACAATGCTCGTTATTCCTTAACGCAGTCGACGCCTCTTCAACGCCGCGCCCTGCCGCCCGCTTGTGGGCTGACAGTAGGCCAGATTTGCGCTTTAAACGCTTCGCCACGATTTTTTGTTTGCATTTCTTCAGCACAGCTGTGCTTGCCAAATAAAAAACACCCACTCCGACGGAACAAGTAAATTACTCAGTGCTTTGACACTTTTCACAAGGCGCCACCCCGTCAGCACGTCACTCCGACAAGTCCATACTGCCACTGTGGCAGCGTGTCCTCGTCGTCGCAGTGCCACGTGAGCGCTGCATTGGGCGTCGGGCATGCGGCCTGGCGGTCGCCGGGCGGCTGCCGGTGGGCCGATTGTTGGTTTTGTTGCACGGTTAGGTAGCTGTTTGTTTTGGCTTCATTTTGTTTGTCATGGCTTTTGCTTTGTTTGCCTTTTAAGCTGCTTATTATTTTGTAGCATTTATGTGCCGAGTGCCGAGTGCCGAGAGCCTCTCAACATGTTCAAGATGACACTTTGGCGGTGTCAAAATTAAATAAAGTTTGAATTTTCAGCTGCAGCACAGGCCGATCCGTGGATGGCGACAATTTCGCTCCGCTTTGCTTTGCTCGTGTCGCCATTGAATGCTATTAGCCGCTGTTCGGCGCACGTACGCAGCTCACGCTGAGTGCGCCACCGGGTATGCTACAATAATTTGTAACACTGTCGCAGAGCCGCCGCCGCAGCGTTACGATGTACTTTGATATTTATGTTTATTCCTTTATTTATTTCGCAAGTCTGCGGGCGCCTAGCGCCGGCGGCCGCGAGCAGCGCATGGCCTAATAATGAATACGCGTTGCCGCTTTCGGGCCGCATAAATTTAAAGAATATGCGTTCTCATATTTGCGCATAAACGCCGCTTCGCTTCGCCGTTGTTTCGTAATGAGCTCCCTGTTACTTAAAAACGACAACAAGCAACCAGCAACCAACACAGACAACTTCAAGTTAAAGTCGTCGTCGTCGTAGAGTGGCACAGCGAGTCGGTGCGCAGAGCAGCCTGCGAGGCGCAAAGCTTTTGTCTCAGCTGCCGAAAATATCCCAGTATATTAAGCACTGACACATCTTGAATAATACAATTTGCGCCAGCGGCAGTGGCCGCATTATCCAACGGCAGCGGCAACACAAACACCAACACCAGCACCAACGCCAACAACAATAAATAACCAGTCACAGCTCTCCGCAGCAAAGCTTTTTATTTTTTGCACAAAATGGCACATTTAATTTTTTAGCAGAAATTGCTTTTTATTTGTCTCATTGCGAAAACGGAGCGAATAAACTTGAACGGCACAACGCAAAGAAATAAATAAATGAATGTATTACACTGTGTTGTGACCGAGCACACACACAAACACATTCATATGAATGTCCAGCTATGTGGTTTTTGTGCGTTGTCGAGTCCTTGCAAGCACAAACCGGGCACATTCAGACAAACACTTGTCGACACACTCGAAAGAGTAAGAAATGGCTACGGCTCACGTCCGCGTCCGCGTCCAAAACCGGCTGAGGTGACTGGGCAATTGCCGCCGCCCATTGCGTTCAGTTAAAGGGATTACTCACCGCATCGCCGCGCCCCGCCAACACGTATTGTGTATTGAACACTTATCTGCCTTTGTCATGCTTTGGCGCGCCATCCAGCGTCACTGGCCGCCGCCGCTCCCCGCCATTCGCTATCATAACTTTTGGAAATGCCTTTCATCGTTATCGTTTATTTCGTTTTCGTCATGGTGGTTGCTTCTCAGCTTCCTTTGTCGCCATGATGGTTGTACATAGTTTGAGGTTTGTGTGGCTGTGTGCGACGCCATTTAGTAATTTTTCGGCTCATTCAACTCTTTCGTTATTAATTGGTTGGCGTTTAATGTGTGAAAATGAATAAATGGGTATGCTAAGCTCTGTCTGGCTGCCAGTGGGAAAAGCATGCAGCAGAATCCTTCAAAAATTGATATCCGAACTTTTGGGTGGAAATTATTAAAACCATACCACGCAGTCTTTTTATGTAAAATTGTATAGCAAGATACAATTATTGCTTAAATATTTACTTAATATGCATGACTGCCAAACTCAGCAGAGTAAGCAGCAGATTTCCATGCAAATGCATGTTTTTTTGGAAATGTTGTTGAGACAAATGGTTGAAATTCTTTTCGAATCAAAAAATTTCCTTCAAAACTACGTTGAATTGCTAGTGTGGCAAGTTTTGGCATATTTGAAATTAAGCGTATGTTTTAATTCCTTATGTTTCTTTTATGTATATCACCGTGCGACAAAAATGAAAAAATTTTTTCACACTGGAAAAAATCCATATGGGCGTGAAACTTGAGACCAAACATAGTAATACTGCGTACTCAGTTTTTCATTTCTACATCCTTTGTCCTTTTAAAAGGACTTCAAAATTTTGAAGGGGATAAAAATGTTTGGATGTTTGGTCTCTAGTTTCACGCCCATATGGATTTTTTCCAGTGTAAAAAATGCTGTCGCACGGTGTATTATATTCAAGTACTAAAATTCAATAAAATTTTTGACTGCTGTGCAGTCACTCTGTGATTTTAGAAGCGAGTAATATGTGCAACAAAGGTTTTGTTTGTTTTCTTTATGTTCTCAATAAATTTTTGAAATAAAAAAGCTGTGTTTGTATATTTCTCCAAATTTATGTTCTTAATAAATTTTTGAAATAAAAAATCTGTGTTTGTATATTTCTCCAAATTTAGACGCATTAAAACACGACAATGTCTTTAAATGTTATTTTAAAAATATTTTTTGTGGTTTTTTACTTCATAAACGCAGTAATTCGAATGTGTTCAATGTGAATTTTCATTTTGAATGTTTTGTTAAATTTTTTATATTTTGTTAGTATGAATTTATAAAATTTATTTCCCATGTATTTCAATTTTTTAATGCATATTTTCCTATTTTAAATAGAAGCGTATGATATGCGCATATTTTTAATTTTTTAGTGCACGAAAATCCGCTCCCTACTCATAAGACATAACCGCCGGGCCATCGGTGCGTATGAGTGACTGCGAGTATTAGCGATAAGTTATCGCCGATAACATTTTTTAAGCCATTTAATATAATGCATAGTTAGTAAAATTGTATTTTTTGGTGCATGTTTAGTGTGACCATATGATCCCGCTAGATGCCAACGAGTAAGCAGGAGCTGGCCGCCCAAGACTGTCCGGAGCGCTGACTGCACAAATTTCGAGTATCGTGTGTGGCGGGGAAAATGCAAATGCTTTACATACTAAAATCTTAATGACCATGTATATTCGGACCCCCGCGGTGGTCACCCTATTCGCATCGCTCTCCCGAAACTGAATCAACATACGCAAACGAAGCATGGACATTAACGCGCAAGACTGTTAATTACAGTCAACTGTTTTATTGCCGCTTTAATGGCGTCAGAAGATAGCTTCGACTGCGTGTGGAATTATAAGCTTGCTGTGGTTTCACTACGAGCTACTCTGTTTTATGACTTGCGCTCGCCTTACTGGACGAACAGAGTGTAGTGAGTGAGTTTATTCGAGGGCAGTTTCCGGAAGTCCTAAATTTGTAAAACTTGGCCCGCACCCTATGCGCATTTTGAACTTGCGCCAGCAATGCGGTAATTTTCTTAAGCTCAACTACTATAGTTCAGTAGTCGATGGCAGTGCAAGTGCTTTGTGTCTCATTTATTTATTCCTTCGTTCTAGTTATCGCCTCAACGAAACATGCGGGCAGTAGCGGACTGTTTGAAGTTCGAGTGTGTGCGCCATAACAATGATTTCAATGATTACACCCATAATTCCGGCGCGCGCTTAAACCAGCCACACTTTAGCACACACAAACGTAAACGTGTTTGCGTTTGTGTTTGAGTGTGTTTGTGTTTGTGTTTGTGGGTGTGCATTCGCAAAGCGTTTCCAGTTATCATCGGTTTCATCTCCAGTTGCGCCTCTAATCAGCAATTTAAATCCATTTTGTTGTTGGTAATTTTCCTCATCCTTAGCCTCGCACACCGCCGCATCGCCACAGGTCGCAACTGTCTCCGCCCCTGCCACCGTCGCCGTCGCCGTCGCCACCGCCGCCACACGCAACCGCACGTCATTGACAGCGACTTTGGGGCCCCACTCAGCAGCCAGCAGCGAGCAGCTCGGCACGGCCGCGGCCTTGGCTGTGGCAGTGGCGGTGGCGGTGGTTGCTGTGCGTGCGACACGGTTGCCCGTATGTGCACGTAGGAAGCGGATGTGCTGCTTTAATGGCTCTAAAAGGAAGTCACGCGTATTTTGCTTATAATCCAAAGCACAAGGTGGAAAAATTGACATGAGCGCGGCCAGGTGCGTGCGCCGAAAGTGACGATGATTATGGCATCGCGCGTACGATACTCGTATTTGTTCCGCCCCACCCCACGCATCAACAATCGTGATGCCGGTGTATGTTAATGCGAAAATGTGCATACGAGTGCGTGCATGTGCCGTGTGCTTGTGTTGGTGTTGGTGCGTACGCCTTGCCGGATATAATTAATTTTGAATATTTTGACAATGGAATCTAATTTTATCTCTCGTAAATAATTCAATATTAGGACTTTGAGCCCACAGGAACCTTTATACTTAGTTGCCTACATTAAAGTTTATCGCAGCGTCGTGCAACTTTGCTGCTCATTTCAGTTCTTCATTACTTATTCTCGTGATGTCTGTTTTTGTATCTTGACTGCCTGGGGTTACCATGTTCATACGTTTCGCAATAGAAGAGCCGAAACAAGTTGCAAATAACATTGTTGTACAATAGGAAATTGTGTGCTTGTTTATTATACGAGTATCTATAATATTAATGGATATTTTTGCAAGCGAAAATTTCAAATTTGATTAACAATTACTACAACTTTTGTGCCGATTCTTAATAAAAATGTGCGTGCAGAGAGTGGAAAATTATATTAACCAGGTCTCAGTGTGGTCGTTGAGAAGGCCGGACCTCTGGTCAGCTTAGCTATGTTTGCGGTGCGAGCCTTTGTGCTCAAGGAATGTTGTTGTCGCCGCACAGCAAAGTACTCGTCTTTGTTTGGCGGCGCTTTCAAATGATTTCAACAAACACATTCCACGTGAGCATAATGGAACTTTGTAAACTTTCTGTTAAATATGCCGCCATCCCATCAGCCACCCCGCCCGTCGTCTGCCATCTGCCGCCTGGCTGCGCTGCAGGCCACCGATGCTGCTGGAGCTGCATTCACAACAACCACCAACAACTTCAGCCAGTCCGTAGTGCAACGTTGCCTGCCAACCAGCACCGAGCAACACTTGCCTATTCAAAAAAATGTTAACTTTGTTGCGCATTGTATTATTCATAATGATTATCCATTGAAATGGAAATGGAATGGAAATGCACGAAAAGGATTTAATTTCGTTTTCAATACGAAGGAGCGGAGCGTATCGAGGCGGAAAGCGCACGTTGCAGCCAAAGCTGCACACACACACAAATGCGTCACCCTCCGCTCACTTTGCCGATCCGATCCGACCCGAGTCGCCGCCCAAGTGTCGCTGCCTGCTTGATGCTATTGAAGCAGAAGCTGAAAAAACTCGACTAAATTTCCGTTCGAAGGAAATTCAAAAACTGCATCGGAATTTTAAAGATGTTCAGGAAATTACCAGCAAGGAAAGTACCTCAGTACCTATACAAAACGCCAGAACTGTGCGAGACAGTTTGTGCGGATGCGGATGCGTGGGGAGCGTGGGAGGCTGCTGGTGCATACTTTGGCCTGCTGACTGGTGGCCGATTTATTGCCGTTGCTTTCAGGCGAGCCGCGCGCTCCGACTGGACATCGTTGTAGAGGCGCAGCGTAAAGTAGTACAGGAACTCGATGGCGCTGAGAATGCTGGCGCCCATGAATAGGCCCATTATGCCGCCGATGGTGACCACCACGTCCAAGCGGGTGCGCAGCGCCTGGCGTCGGTAGCGCTCGGTGGCCATTTGCGGCAGCTGAATGGTGACGGCGCGCCGGTTGCTGCGCTTCTCGGGGCTGCGTAAGAAAACGAGCCAACATCAAATGGGGTTCTTATTGTGCTGGGTCTGCTTATGTGCGGACTTGCAGCGCTAAAGAAGTCTCTTCGCTCACTCTAAGTTATACTCGGATATGGAGCTCAAGTCATGCTCCGTGCACGACGGCAAGCACTCGCAAGTGAAATTGTTGTTGGCCCATGGCAGAAAGAGTTTGATGTTCGGCTGCAACATCCCCATACCCTCCAGGCACATGTAGCCTTCGTAGCCGCACTCCCGTATGGACTTGCGCGCTGCAATGAAAAGCAGAAACAACCAAAATAAAAATAAAAGCCAAGCGCGCTAGACTTCTGTTTGGCTGAGCCACTCACGTTCCGGTAGCAAATTGTACAGGGTGCAGTTGCAGGCACGCAGCTGCTCCACGCGTATACAGTCCACCAGGCAGGCACTGAAGCTGTAGTACTTGTAGCCCGCGTTTGGCAGCACCTCGTCGGGGAAGCGGCACCTGCGGAACTCCGGCGATACCTCGCGCACGTCCGGGTCATTGATCATGTTCTCAACGTACACCAGAAAGACCTTGTGTTGGCCTTTCAGCGTAATGCTGGCGGAAATGCCGGCTAAGTTCTCATACGGAATATCCTCCTCGTTCATGATGCGCACCTGAAAAAACCGGAAATTGAGGACTCGGCTGGTTGAGGGCTGTGAGGAGTGTGTGTGGTCATACTTCCATGGGCCGGTTGGCTACCAAGGTCATCTTGGTGGCGCCGACGGACTGCTCCATGAGGTTGGGGAACCAGCTGCCGCTGCCACTGCCAACGAGACAAATGCAAATATTCTCTTCAACTGAGTCCGTTGACTGAGTGCCAACTGCAAGGACTGTCACATACGGTTTGTTGTTCTGCAGGGAGTTCATTAGGAAGCATTTGCCAAATGGTGTGGTAAGTGGCAAGAAGTACTGGCAGCAGTCAAAGGGCCTCCCGGCCAGAGAGCAGTTGACGAAAAAGCTGCTGCAGTTGATGGCGAACTGGAAGTGCAAAGAAACTAATTAAATCGCCGATGCACTCGGTCGCTCGGTAAGAAGGCATGTTTTGCCAATTACAATTATAGATACCGTCAATGTGTCGCGAACGTAAGTTTGTTTTTTTACCTTTCCTTGCCGGGAATTTCCTCTGTGACCATTTAATTTTGATGTAAAATTACCTTCCAACCATGTTCGACCCCCGTACCACCGAAACACTACCTGGTCAATCAGTTCGCGGTACCCGCCGAGCGGACATTTCGCGCACTGCTCGCACTTCTCGTACGACGCGCACTTTCCCTTTATGATGCCGGCGTGGTAGATATGTGGATAGAGCAGGTTTATGACGTAGGACTCCACGTCGTAGTTGTAGTCCTCCGCATATAATCTGCAAACGAGGATTGCATTCGTTAGCTTCATGATTTCAAGTTGCTGCTCGGCCGGCGCTCACGCGTCAACGTAGGCCTCCACTTCTAGATTGACGTCGTGCTTGTAGAACGTGTCGCACAGAGCGACCGAGGGAAAGCGGATTTTCTCGTTCGGCGTGACGCTCTCGTAGACGATGCTCACCGCTTTGCTTTCAAAGTCGCGCTCGAATTGGCTGATCAGCTTGTAGGACCCCAGCGCCGACAAGACGACGCATATTAGCCAGAAGACACGCTCGGTGTAGTGCAACCTAATGTTGGCGGAAACTTTGAACTTTGGCGAAGGCTCGTTTTGTGGGCGCGCGTGCGACACAACTTACTTGCGATTGGCAATGTGGCAGACGCCAGCCAGCGTGCAATTAGCGCAATAATCTCGCAGGCAGGCGAGCACTTTCCAAGCCATGTTTGGGGCTGTGCAGCGGCCGTCGCCACTCTGAAGTGCAGCGCACGCTGCCGACACTCTGGTGCGCGCAACAATGCCAGACTGCGCGGAAAATACTTACAAACAAGTGAAAAGCATTTAATTGCTGTTTCCTTTTTGCCAGCGCAACAACAATGGCCTGCAAGGGGCTGAGTGGCTGGGTGGCGCTGCCGCTGACGCTGCCAGCGCGGAGCACAAGTGGCAGCGCACATTCACGTGAGAATTGCAATTAATGCTGAAAATTTGTGTCAATGGAACAGCCAGGAAGAAGACAGCTGGCAACCGGCAACCGGCAACTGGTAACTGGCGGCTGGCGGCTGGCAGCTGCTCGTGGGACAAACGGCCGGCCCACCGTTTGTCGCTTCGCCATGTTATGTCATATCTCAGTGCGCGCACAATGCATATTTGATAAACCCGACGCAGGGCGTGACGGGGCCAGAAGCAGGTGTGTGTGTGTGTGTGGGTGTGCACAAGTATTGTGTTGGCAACACGGCAACGTACTTAACGTTGGCTGCAATTATGCAATTAGACTCGTTGTTTATTTTATACAAAAACACTTAAAAGCAATTACACAGCCACGGAGCGCCCGCTGCTCGACGGCAGCATTGAGCACGCGTCTCCGCGCCATTAATGCACTGCAGTTGAAAATGCGGAATTAATGCGAATCGATGAATTATTAATGAGGGCCAAAAAAGTGGCAGCAATATGCTGCACACATGTCGGCGTGAGCGCACCTGAAAAGACGTAGTACACCGCAAGCCGCAAGGGTACTGCGGCCGCAGTCAGCCGCCTCTAATGATGCCAGATTTTCTGGAGTGCTTTCAAGTTTTCACGCCGCAAAAATGGCGAATTCATTGCGAGTAGTTAATTGAATCTTATGAGCGCGCTGTTACCGATGGAAAAGATGCGTACTCCGAAGTATAATTTCGGCGCAATTTATTATTTCCCACCACTGGGTTTCGGGCCGCTCCTTTCAGTTGCTGCACATAGCACACAAACAAACAAAATGTGTTGGAAACTTTTGCGTTGTTGGCGCAGATTTCAGTCATATTCGCACAGGTGTACGAAGTATGTCCAAGTATGTTCCTATATACACACAATGCGAATCTATGTGATAATGTTTACCTCACGGACAACTCAACACCTCAAATACTTATCGCCTCCACCTTAGAAACTACGAGACCAAGAAGAAGAAATCTAAACCACTTATTCAAGCACTTTTATTTGTCAACAATCAATCTTCGCAACAATTCACGCTTAGCCTCTGGCAGCGTGGACGCACTTGTTAATGTTGAGGCTGTAAATGGAGCCGGAGGGGCATTCGCCGTGAATAGGACGCTCTGCCGTGCACAGCTTGTTGGCGTCCAGCTTGAAGTTGGCAGGACAGTTCTGGCCGGCGACCATGGCGACCAGCGCAAAGACGAGGGCGAGGAACCACAACAATTTCATGTCGGACTGCAAAAGTTGACAGTTTTAACAAATTATTTAGATTACAATGCAATTGTGATTGAGATTGTTTGAGCGAAACTCACTGCTGTTGGATGTGATTTGACGACGTTCGGAATTCTAACTAAGTTGGTTTGTTGTTTGCTAAACGATTTATAAGACACATCCGCGCTATAAGCCACTATCAGTCGGCGCTGAGCTTATCAGGTCGACCGCAACCGATTGTGAGGTCAACAAATGGCAGCGGATTCTCACAATTGCTGCTGAAATCAACACAAGTTTCGAACGAATCGACGTTTGTTTTTCGTTTGAAACGATCGGTGCTTATCAAGGGGTGTTTTGTCAATGAACTAAACAAAATGTAAAACAATTAAAGCGCGCGTCTCATTAAAGCGTCTAATCACAAAAGAAACGCTGTAAAAAACTTCACTCGGCAAAACAATTGACTTGGTGCAAAGTCTCAATGCAAATAAAAAATCTGCTCCATTTGCATTCACATGTGGATGGAATATTAAAGACTTCTTGGGATTTACATATTTCCTTGAAAAGACTTGATTGGATACTGAGCGCTTCATGCAGCGTAACAGTGTTAATAGTCCGCGACCCGGTTTTCACCGCTGAAACGAGCTCATGCCGCCAGCTGTCGCTTGCACCAACGTTTGACTGTTCTGAGTTGTGGCATATTTTTAGCGCTTGTTCGTTTCACTATATTTCCAGTTTTATGAACCGCGCGTAATTGCCGTTTTAGTAGCGCAGCACTTTCGATCGCAACACTGTTGCATACATTCAGGCGCTACGGTTTCCAGCCAGATGCACAAAAGGTAATACGCCCCAAACACAGGCTGGCTGCAGCAGCAACAGTTGCCAGCGATTACGTGTAATGAGAGCGCGACAGTGTTGGACGCACGATATCGCATTACAAATAAATTATTACACGAGCAATTACAGTGGGCGGTCAAGCAATTAGCACGCTTCAAGCAATCAAACGCTTTTATGTTTAAAACAAACTCTTACAATTTTAGTTATTTAATTCAATTATATTTTAATTTCAGAACAAATAAGAAGATATGTTTAACGTGAATTGTTCAGTTTTTTGCACCATTCTTAAAAAACAGAAATTTGTTCAATACACCGTGATACAGTGATTCGACTTCATACAACCGCGGGACACAATTAGAAGGAGTGGTCCGTTCCTCATAAAATTTGGTATACTAGTTAATCATGGTCTACTGAATTAAAATCTCAATTTTGTTTTTCTTAAATAGCTGAGCTATAGCAACGAGTGTGTTGGCTAGATTTTTCGGATTTTACATTTAAACGGTAACGTCAACATTGATAATGGCAAAGAGTAAGAGAAATTGTCTTAGGACCCTTTAGTTTTGCAATTAAAAGGATAATAATAGATGTATGTTCTGCATTTGTGCAGATTTTTTAATTTTTCATGCTGATTACATACATTTAGAGATAAATAAAATAAATGTTGTCGAAAAATAGGTGTTTAGACCACTTTTCAAATTGAATGATTTTCTGAGATCGAAAGATATCGGAGGATGTAATTACATTATGCGACAAAGAAAGAATGCTTCTTAAAATGAAAAAAAATATCCAGGAACATACTTTTACA
The DNA here is from genome assembly GCA_963971225.1 of Melieria omissa. Lineage (NCBI taxonomy): Eukaryota > Metazoa > Arthropoda > Insecta > Diptera > Ulidiidae > Melieria > Melieria omissa. The sequence goes on along the minus strand of OZ020267.1, from coordinate 56,850,097 downwards.
TACTTTTTAGATATTTTCCGTAAATTTAGCTAATTTTCAGGTTTTTTATTTAGAAAAAGTTTAATTTAAAAGTGATGTAAGAGCCTCAGCTTTGCAAATTTTGAGAAAATATTAAAAGCGAAAATGCCCACATCATTTTTTAATCTATAATGAAAGATTTGGCAACTTCTTTGTAACTATGTATTTTTACAATTTTTCATACTCAATAGACTAAAAAACAGAAAATATGTGTTTAAAATTTTTTGTGAAAAAAGGTCCAACTTTGAGCAGCTCTTGCACTTGCACTAATAATTTTTTCGCACAGATTTTTTAGGGTTTTCTTAGTTGGAATTTTAGCTTTCAAATGACATAAAAATCGATTGTCTATGAAACGTACACCGTTCCAAACTAACTACTTAAGGGGGTAGGCAGGTAGAATCGACCATGTTTTTAATTAATTTTTTTTTCCTACAAATTTTTATTCCACATTAAAATTTTTTTATATGTTATTGTACATAGTTTTGAGTACTGAACAATATTTTTTTATAAATTTTCGTTTATATCCGTGGGAGATATGGGCGACCGGAAGACACCATTTAAAAATTTGTATGAAAAAAAATTACTTAAAAACATGGTCGATTCTACTTGACTACCCCCTTTAAACAATAATTAGGGGAGAGTGGGGCGAATCGTTACGCTTTTTTGTAAGCCCAATATTTTTTATCTGCGAAAAAATTGTTGACCATGTTATATATCGTTTTGAAGCCTGTTATTTTGCGCAACTTTTGATTATAAACACTTAGGTGTAGGACAAACACGAAATAAGTTATGTCGATATTCCCAAAGTGTCCAGAAAATGGCATTTTTAAAAGTGTGGGGCGAATCGTTACGCAGTATGGGGCGAATCGTTACACTCGCTTTTTTCAAATTTTGAGGCGCTGAAATCAAAATATGTATACACAAATAATATTTCAATTATTTACTTCATTTTTATTAAGAAAACGAATACATGTTTGATGGTTAAATTGACCAACATGCCAAAAGAAAATGGTGGAAAAATATATGAAAAAATGAAAAAGGAAAAAGTTGATTTTTAATCAGAATCTGACTCAACATCAGCATAATCAATCGCAGCGATGGCGCTTCGACGCTGGCTTATGCGTTTCGGTGCTGCCTCAGATGATTTTTGAAAAGTTGCAATAAAGTAATGAAAAATAAAAAAAAATCACGAAAATGATAAAAAACATATCATGGCGAACAACACAGATGATTTTTCTACAAACACAAGCAATAACGCAGTCTTCAAAATTGCGTCAGACGCTTAAATGCATAAAAAATGACCGTCACGATTCGCCCCATACGAAATGTAACGATTCGCCCCACTGTGACATGTTTGCTATGGAATGGCTTAGCAAAGACACGGTAACAATATTTGCGAATTTTCTTTTTTTGCGCGAAAGGCAACACAATAAAGATAAAAAAACATACACTTTCGATTGATCACAAAATTATTTAGCACTCAAAATTTAAAGATTGTAGACATCCAAATATGAATTTTACAAGTCACAAAACACGTCTTACCCTGCCAAGCGTCAGTTTTCTACTGAGAATTGGAATGTCACCGAAACAAATGAGCGGCTGAAGGTGACGAACATTTAGCTATGCGACATTTGATATATGGTGGCGTCATTTTTAAGATATCGCTCTGTAACGATTCGCCCCATGTAACGATTCGCCCCACTCTCCCCTACCTACCCCCAATGCGAGTATTTTTCAATATATCGTTTTCCTTTTTATTTTATTCCAAAAAATTCGCTACTTTCTCATAATGATTTCACAATTCGAATGCACACTTCACTATTCAGGATTTGCAACAAATGTTCAATTTAATACTGCTGCTAACAAAGTCCCGTTATCGTGCTAACCCACGGCCCATAAACTCACAAATACCATTAGAAATACTGTGGGGCAAATAAGCTTAGCAAACAAGAAAACAAAAAGCGTTTGGAAACAGTTTTAGTAAAGCTTACTTCCACTTAACCCTTTCGGGACAGAGTTTAATTTTGAAATCCAAAATACTCTCAGTAGAAATATTCTCATGCTATGAATGTTGGAGTTAGAAAATTATATTGGATGCTCACGATTTCTGGAATCCTGCTTTTATGCGAGAACATCGAAATCCGATTAAAAACTTGCTGGGACGCATTATCCCAGTAGTACCGAAAGGGTTAAACATGAAAATGTAGATTTTTCGTAAGCGTGCTAATTGCTTTACCACTCACTGTACACGAGTTGCACATTATCGAAATCCAATAGTGATCCACCTTCAGTCTCGTTCACCGGTTTAGTTTTCTGGTAACTTTTGGCTGAAGTTATCTTGAAAAGGCGCCCAACACTGGTTGAAATCGCGCTCGAACCATTCGCTTGAGTGCAATTTAGATGTGCGTCGAGGTTATGTTTTTGCCGCGCATGGCGAGTGGATATGTTCCATCAACCGCTGTTCCCGCTTGGAGTGCTGGAGTGCAGCAATCGCCCACATGTGATGGAATCGACCTTATTGTGTTTGGCGTTTGGCCGAATTTCAGCAGGTTGCACTCACGGCCGCCGCAGTGATGCCCAAAGCCACTAACGTACACGCGCCCAGAAAGCGTGCAGCATTTAACTGTTTATGAAAAAGGCAACAAAAGCTTTAATGGCACCTGCTGCTGCAGCTGCGCCCACTCGAACTGCTGCCACTGTTTCTGACTTTGTTGCTGTTGTTGTTGTTGTTGTTATTATTGATGGCGGTGGTGGTAGTGCTGCTGCAGCCTATAATTTTGTTGAGCACTCACACCAAAAACAGCTCAATTAGCGTTGAATTATCGCCCATAGAGAGCTGCAGCGCCAGTCGGCCATCCAGTCGGCCGGCGAACAAACAGTTGATTTGTGACATTTATCGTTTAGTCATGAACCGAGGCGCGTTGCAGTCACGCGGCGCCGCCAACAGATTTCGCATACCAATGCACACAGCTGCTATACATATGAGCGACGAGTGCCGCCGACACACGCGCCAACGGTGCGGCCCGCAATTAGAGCGCACGTAGCGCGCATTGACCGCCTGTGATGAAGTGCCATTTACTGCGGCTGCTCTTTTTTAATTGCGGCCAAGTTGGCGAATTGTATTTGGACATTTCCCACCATGCCGATGTGTTCCGCCCTGCACTCAGTGGCAAGTGCCCCGTGCGCGCCAATGCCATTTGCAGCGTTTTGACCATTGTGTCCAATTTGTGTTGCGGTTGAGGAAAAGTTCATAAACATAGACGAGTCAAATGTGTGGCGGCCGGCTTCCACCTCACCTCTACTCACCTCTACTCAACGCAGCTCGGTTCAAGCGGGTTCAAGTTGGGCCCGACTCATCTTACTGCAGCGCGCCGTTTCGGTGCTTTTCGAGGGGGGGAGGGGGTTGTGACAAGAGAAATTGCCGTAAATTTTCTTGGCCCACCAATTACGAGAAGGTTTTTGGTAATTTGTGGCAAAAGAAATTAAATTGCGGCAGGCACTTTGACTCCTTTGAAATGTACAAATTGTGCTGGACTACTGTACACATTGTACTTGTGTACGTACGTTTGTGTGTATATGTGTTCGTGGGTCGGTGCGCCGAGTATGCGCATTTTCGATTTCAAGAATAAATAATTCGGGGCAGGCAACAATGCCTCGAGCTGTGGGTCATGCTTGACCGAGCCGAAGGTGGTGTTGTGTTGGCACAAGCAGCGGCCGCCAGTCAACTGGAAGAGCATCTTTAAAGGGTTCCATTTATTACAATGCAAACCAAACAAAATGTCGAGGAATATATTTTTGAAGTTTTCAGACGAATTGTTGGAGTGGGTGTCTGTGAGCGTTGCAAAGGGTTTGAGAAAAATGTCACACCCCAGAAAGTTAATGTAAAACTTTTGTTTCGCATTGCGAGCGCCATTTTGAATGTGTTTTATGTTCGCGAACGAAAAAGTTGACCCTCATTTTTTAAACAGTCGAACACTTAAGGGGAGCACTCCATGAAATGGTTTCAAAAAATCGAATTTTTTTTTTGCTTTAATCGAAAGATATAGTATCCGAGAACATTATTGCAAAGTTTCAAAGTCGAACTCTGAAAACTTTCGGAGACACAGTTCTTTTCATCGACGCGCGCTCAGCCACATCAGGTGGTCCGAATAACTTTGGAACGTGTTTTCTCATAAACTCGTTTTTGTAGTCCGTCCACAAGATAAAAAAAAACTACTGAACCGATCTGCACGAATATATACTCGTTTTGTAGGATATTGAACAGAGAAGTGCATGAACCTCTGAAATCTATTACAAATTTTTTTTACTGTTTTTTTAATAAACAAAAGTAAGAAAAAACGAACTTTTTTGTAGTTTATATGGCTTTGTTGCTAAATTTTTAAAATTTTTATAGTTTTTGAGGTTTACGCGACAAGCCTGCTGATTAATTTTATATATAATTTTTATGTTTCAGACTTAAACTTCGGACGGCATCGTGTGGACGGGATGACGTCTTTTTTTAAACCAAGCCTCGGAAGATGTTCAATATGTTTGTCATTTTTAATTTGTTTTATGTATAACTTTTTTTTTGAACTTTTAACTAATACCTACAGATGTTCCAAACGGATTGTTCCTGTCTCTTTCTTTTTTTGTACAGTAAAATAAAGAAAATTGTTAAATTTTTTGAGCGTTTCATGGAGTGCCCCCCTTAAGCAATGGAAGTACATTCAAATAACAAATATATATCGTACGCATGTGCAATAAGACTAAAAGATTCGTGGTTGGTAAAACTTAACTTTGTAGCGAAACAGTGGATATGTTACAAAAACAAAAAGCCATGAAGTTGATCGCTTCTAAAATCATCTCATCTAAAAGTTTTGTGCTTTGTTTTGTTAGTTGGACCCATCTTTCGAAACTAATTAATCATAGCGCTTCGGTCCAATCGACACTTGAAGTTGCCTGACATACAAAACTCTCCTTTAACTCCTTTTATTCAACGTCTGCTGTAGACATTTGCTTATTTAGTTTAGGTACTTCATGTCAATTTTCAAGTTGCGAACGGCCAAAAAATTCGCCGTGTGTTTGATTGGAAATCTGCATATTCACTCAAGTCCTTTTGGTTGCTTTTTTTAGTTCGCATAAATCAAAACCGTGTGTGTTTGTGTTTGTCTTAACAACAAGAAAATGTGCTGTTGCTGTCGAAGACTCAATGGAAACGCTGCTGTCCAGCTGTCAACCAATTCAGTTGCTTGTCGCAGCACACGCACACACACACACATGTTGCGCCGGCTCATCCGCCAGCCGACCACCAAAGGCAATTTTTGTGCAAATGTCAAACCGTCAACGATTCAAAAACCTTTAACAAACAGCAGCCAGTCAACTAGCGAAACGAGCAATCGGCCAATCGGCCAATCGACCATCCAACCACGTATTGAAATTGGCATCAAACGAAATAATTGCGTTGACACGTGACGCCGGCGCACACTGCACAGCACATTGACTTATTAATACATAAATTCAATTTATTTATATTCGAGCATATTGATTTATTTATTGTGCATTGCGCTCATTGTACGCGCGTCTGCGTACATGGCGCTGCCGTCAGGTAATTTCAGCTATTGATTAATGCTAAATTTAAATACAGGCGCTTGCTGAAAGGGAGTCGTTTCATAATGCGAGGGCACAACATGACAAATGGCTTTGGTGGGCTTGAAGCTGACATTGTGTGGCGCAATTTATCACAATTTCCTGCTGTTGTGGGCGCTGTTCACTTCTAATTCGATCAAAACGCCGACACTGAACGATTAAAATCTGATTGAACTTTTTGTTAGTGGTATTTCGAAAGCTTCTCCATTTCGGAATGCCGCCACTGATTTCGCCTGGAACTGTGTGGTCCGCGCAGAGCCTTGCAGTCGGCGTCAGCATTATTGCCGCACGTGCTGCTGAACGTGCGGTCGTTTCGAAAGGCCACGTCGCATCCTAATGGCGCATATCTCCTTCAGCGTCCAGCTAAGCTTGTCCAAGTGTCCATAAATTCCTGCCACTCATATCCATTTGTGTCGATTCGATGCAGTTGACTGTGGCTGTGGCTGTGGATGTGACTGTGGCACAGTCAGTTACACATTCGTATTTGTGTTTGTGTTTGCCTGTTGACACACACTAATCAAATATTTATCCATGCGTATGTTACATACTCGTATGCATGTACATATGTACATGCAAACATATGTACGTAAGTTGTGCTGGCAGTGTCCAGTACAACGTATTTGCATTAGTCGCCCAGTCCAGCGCCGCCATAAGGCCGCGCGGTCGTATTAAGAATTAGGCGAGTTTAATATTTAACAGCAGTGCAGGGGCCGTGTTGTGCAAGCAACGCGCTGAAATGAAATAAAAAAACATAAAACGATTCTCGTGCGCTGCAACTGTTCCGCCAAATTTGGTGGCCAATTGGCAGGCGTAATTATTGATTTTGCCAAATAAGGCAACATCATGTTAAATGTCCAATGTCCGAAAAATGGTTTTTGCCATTTGCCTTGTCCAGCAGAAGCTTGTCGCCAGTCACCAGCCTCCAGCCGCCGACCGCCAATCGCCAGCGCCATCAAACCGCCAACCGCAGACCGAACGCTAAATGGCATTTCGCCCATAGCCTGCATGCGTCTGCACGCTTCCCAAATCTGGCCGAAATATAATACAAATACAAACACGCCCGTCGCCCCGTCCCCCCGCGCGCCGCACTCACACAAGCACCCGCGAGTACGTGGCGCGGCGCACACATCTCAAGGAAATCTCTTCATATTCGTTCGTGCTACTGTTGACTTTGGTGCCGCCACGGTGTGCTGGCTGCCGTCGGCTGCCGGCTGCTAGCATACATTAACAGACATTTTCAGCAGCGCCGCAGATAACGCAAAAATCAATAAAGCATAAAGAATCGCAGATTTTCATGACAAAAAGTGGAAAGCGACTTGCATGCAGCAGCCGCCGAGATTAAATCGAGCTCATAATCATATTTCGCTATGGTTTTTCGGCTTTTAAGCGGCAACACTGCGCTGCCATGTTCCATCTTGCGGCGCGTTTTCGTTTTCGTTTTGTCCGCCAATACTTCTCGTACATATCCAAGTGCTGCTGGCCGTTGTCGCTGTCGCTGTTGTGGCGGTGGCTGTGGCTGTGGTTGGCGTTGAGCAAGCATTGTTAAGCGCCATCAATGAATTAATCACGTTCCGATTTTTTATGCGCGGTCGGAAAAGTATTTATGTACAATGTGTGGTGGCGATGGCCCCGTCCATGTTTAGCCGACTCGGCCATGCTTTTTGTTAGATAATTTGCCTAAAAAGGATGTGTGTGTTTCCTCGTGGCGCCGCTTACCACCGCCCGCCGCACGTCGTTCGTCGGCGTGCCGCGCACGCAGCACTTTGAGCACGCTGCACGCTTTAAGCTTGGTGGCCCGGTGCGCAACAGCGGCTGTTGCCTAATCGGACGCGTATCATCACGCTCCTAGGAAAAAATAATGGAAAATAACAATACTGCATAGTTAACCTCAGGTTGCGGTGCCAATTGTGCGGCTTGGCGACAAAACTCGTGTCATGTGTGTGCGAACATGTTACAATATTATTGGCCGGAAGGCAGCCAGCCGCGCTCAAGTGGCGGCAGTTTTGCGATAATGCAAGTAAAAAGCAAAACCAACATATTAAATGTCATTTTGTGCGTTAAGTATTAAAGTTTTTTAATTTTTGTAAAACTTTTTATTATTATTATTATTTATTAAAATCGCTTTATTACTCACACACAGCATTAAGCATTGCATTAAGCTGCCATAAGAACTTGTTGCAGGATGGACCTCTCACATGCACCTTCTTCTTCTTCTTCCAACACAGCTTTTCTCTTCATTAACACTGGAAAAACCATTGCAGTCATTTTGAGGGTTTTGCATTTTTAAATATCTGAATTTTCTTTAGTATTTCTATAAATGTTTGCTGTGATTTCGTACAACTAGGATTCTATAATTACAATTAGTCAAATCCGATGTGTACTTTTCGAGATATCAATAGATATAGAGTACGTTCGGGTAGTGTGATATACCTGTTTTTTTTACGGCGATTCCCGACACACTTTGCCTTAAAAGACATTTTTTTTGGTCTCAAACTGCTCACTGACACATTATTTATTATATCTAAGAATATTAACTCTTTCAGATAAACTGTTGACGAGTTTTTTAGTTACAAATCAAAATATCCAAAAATTGGCGTCTGAAAAAAGTGGCGGGTAATGTGATATGCCATCTGCTGGTAATGTGATATATACCCGAAATAACGTTACTTAACAGACCTATTAGTTTCAAACTTGGTGAAAATACTCCAAATCAAACTTAATTAGAGACGTGTTTCTAATTTTTTTTGAAAATCACAATCTAAGGGGTAAAATTAGGTTAAGTAAGGAAGGGTGTGTGCGTCCCAAAGGCGGCACTTCCACTCAGAGGCCAAAATGGATCTGACGGGGTAAACCAAGAGTTAAACATTTTTTTCGAGAAACATGATTTCATGGATCTTTTTTCGAAACTTAACCATAACAGATTTTTGAGAATATTCCACTTTAAATATTATAAAATAAAGTATATATTCATTTCTGAATATACCTTGAAAACTCATAATCGATATCACTGATTTACTTTTGATTAACCTCGAACTTTCTAATAATATTTTTGTTGTACCTTTTAGGCTTTCTAACTTCATGACCAAAAATTTGTGCAAGCCCTACTCAAAGCACTTCATCACACTGACTTTAAACTATTTAAGCAAACACATCCAAAATCATGCAGCACGAGTTTTTAGCTGTTGTGATGTTTTAAAAAGGGTTAATTTTTGAAAAAGGTCAACGCACTTGTTAAATAAGCCACTATATCACATAACCCGAACGTACTCTAATACGTAGTCTTAGTAGGTATGGAACACTTGAAAACTTTCTAACATTAAGCATTAACTCTCCGCATTAACCCATTCGAGACCGATTGCATACCGTGTGTGCAATTATCAGTTATTCTGAGTAAACTAGTCATCGAAATAAGATTTTTTGGAACTAGTGAAATCTCTAAAGTACAGGAAAAATAAAATTTCGCTCCTGTCGACCGTGTTCGAAAATATCGTCGTCTCGAATGTGTTAAGTAATAAGTATTGGATTGGAACTAAATGTACATGAGGTGAGTAGTGGGGCAATGGCCTTCCGAGGCCTGTGTGTCGAAATTTCACCCAAGGAGAGCACTTTGAGTGCTGCAACCGAAGAGTCTGCAGGTGCGAAAGGTGCCAAGTTAATGCTGAACGTACCACACGGTCCAAAATGGCCCAATCCTGTATTCAATTGGATAATTCAATCCAATAGCATAATTAGTTTCGCTTGTGTATAGAAGTCATCGCCGTGATTGGTGATGGGACTAAGCAGTTTCGTTCAAATAGTTGTGAATCAATCCTCTTTCAACACGCAAACGATCGCCTCAGACGCACAGGACGTGCGAGCAGTTATGCAAATAATTCCAAATTAAATTTGCTAGCTTTATGAGCAGCACACACGCATTAACACACACACACACACACACATGCGCTTGCCTGATTGCCGCACATTCAGTTCCGACACGCACGTACAATTTTCGGTAATTCCAGTTAATTTCACTGCCGTACATTCGTCCGCCCACAAGTGCCGACACCTTTCGCTGCCACACTATGCGCCGCAGCAGCCAGCCAGAAACAATGGCAGCCACGTCAACTATTTTAATGAAGCCACTCGACAGTTCTGTTCTGACAAATGTTTATCAATAAATTTAGATAATCTTTTCAGTTGTGCAGTGAATGCGTCGCAACGCGGTGCGTATTTATAATTAACACCGAACGGGATCTCAACGACGACGTGCGTCGAGTGTGTGCAAGTGTTGTTGTCAGCCACGCACTGCCGCCCTGCCACTGCCATTGCCAGCATGGCCATTGAAATTCTTCTCATAATTTCACTACGGCAAATTTCGCGCCAAGTCGTTATTATCGCAAAAATGAGATTTTTATCTGCGCATCCAAGCGGCGGCTGGAGGCTGAGGTGCTGGGTGATAACGCTTAAACCGTAGTGCTGAGCGCACAGGAGCGCCACTTCCCAACGGTGGCGGCGCTTTCGCCTCCAAGCGGCAATTATTTTAAACTGCGCCTTACGCAACGGCAGCAGCGCACAATAGCTCGCCACGCGGTGGCACTCATGTGCGCATGCCGCGCGCCGAGCGGGGCTGTCGAGGGGAAATTTTAATTTATTTTTCACACTCAATAAGTTAAAATCCTTTTGGGCGGCTGCCAGGCATGGCGCGGCACGCACGCACACTCGAACACCGCCGTACTCACCGCCACACCTTCAGCCTCCCACATGTACGCATTCTCGACGTAATCAAGGGGAATGAAAATATATTGCCGTGCTGCAGTCGTTGGCGGCGGCGAGGAGCACATGATGAAATTTCGCAAAGTGTATAATGTGCCCCTACATTATTTATCACTCGCTCGGAAAAGCACTAAAACGCATAGCGACTTTTTCTGCTTTGCATTTTTCGCTCGCGCTCCGGCTTCCGCTTTGCCGCCGAAAAGTATTCCACATATTTGGGGAATTCTTTTCTTTCGCTTTGCGCGCATACGTCGGTTTCACATCCGTGAAATGTTGCCATTATGACAGCTGCTCGCTTGAACATTAAAGTACTATTTCACGCTTACGCGCGACTTGTGGCAATGCGCGCAGCACTTGAAGAGCGCACAAAAGGTTCCTTCAACGCAACGGCAGCTTGGCCGCGGGGGCGGGGCGGGTAGTTATGTCTTGCACAACAGCAAAATTAGTCCTCGCAGAGTGCAATCCGCTTTTTCTGCGCTTAATCAGACCCAATCGCATAATAAATACTGTAAGCCGCAAACTACAAACTGCAGCGCCGGCAACTTTGCTCCATTCCACCCAGCGACCGCGTTAGGGTGCAGTTGTGCAACTAAATGCTGCAGCGATCGCACCCACAATGCCAATCCGCAGGATAATGGCCATAACATCCGCGTATGCTGCTATTGTTATCGGCCGCTTTATTGGCGCCCACCGCCTGCCGATTGTCGGCGGTAGGTTGCTGCGCTTCGTTTATTTCCGCTGACTGCTACCAGCGAGAATGAACTGTCGCCAATGCGAACAGCATTGCCAACCTGTGCAACGTGCGGAGTGTGTTATTGGAGGAGGAGGGCGTATTTGCAATTATGAAATTTTATATTCTTTCACTTGTCGCAGCAAGTAGTAGAAGCTAGCGCCTGCGTGGGGCCGGGCGGTGGTTTGCTGAAGCACAATTGCAAGCCATGATTTAGATGTGCGCACATAGGTCTTTGTTGTGCAATGCATACCGCACAGTGGCGTGGACCAAAAAAAATAAACTTCCATCAAATCAAGTGAAATACAACAACACCAGCATGAAACAACGATACAATGCACAACAGCACCTCAGGATGCTGACTATTTCAACCGATGCACTATTCGAGCTGAAAATATGCAACCATCACCAGCACTTAGTACATACTCGTATATTCATAACTCAAAAATATAGAGCAGTGTCGCGCAAAGGATTTCATTTTCGGGGGGTCTATAGATAACTTTTGTGATCCAATACCATTTGAAACCATATTTTGTTTGTGTGCTATTAAAGTAAGCCCATCTCATATAAAAAATCACTCAGTAATCACTCAGTGTATTAAACATAGCATTAAGAGCTTAGTATCGTAGTAATCGAGCCGAGCACTTAGTAGACATTGTAGTTCCAATAATGCACTAAGGAAAGACAAATCAAAACAAAAAATTAATTACTAGTACTACAAATGAAGGAGCCATGGTACAAAAAACAAGATAGTTCCATAGTCAACATTTTAGAATAAAAAACCGTTTTTTAAAGATTGCTATTTTAACGGGCAAATATTTTCTTGTAATACCATGTTAACCCGGCATTGGTGTGGTGGGGTATACCATACCCCAGAGGTTGTATTTTTGTAAATAATACTGATATTAGTTTTATGTGGGCACTATCGCTTCTAGAAGCTATTTATAACAGTCCAACCATACACATTTGCTATCCTAAAGCAACTTGAGTGTGACCAGATTTCAGTCACATCCCGCTAAAGTTCATTGGGGTATGACATATGTACCTCACCACACCAATAACGTAACTTTTTGTGTAAATGATTTTTAATTCAAATTGATATTTTTGATGGTCTAGTAGTCACAGATTTATTCAAAAACTCACCGTACGGAAAAATAAGAGGCAAATACCAACTGTCCAACTGCTATGTGCAAGAAAAGCTCCCAGTTCAGTGTTCGCATTTCGTCGCCGTAGAAAACGAATGTCGTATGTTCCATTTAGTTTAATAGCACATACGACTATCGTTTCCATCCTATCATATGTTCCAAAAAATATCATTATATTTCTACATCATCACGATTCTGTAAATTCTTGAGATAATTCGAAGTTGTACCAAAACGTCGTCAGAACAGCACACAATGTTCGGTTTGCCTGTGAGCAAAAACCTTATATGAATTGCATAAAATGCGCTAATTTTGAGACCCTGTATTTCGCTACTCTTTCAAGGTAGCTACCGAAAATGTAATGTCACATAAATATATGTATGTCGTTTTTAAAACAGACTATGTTTTTTGGAAAATTATATAAAGCAATTTTTGTAAACCCCATTTTATGAAGTCAACCTATAAATATTGGTATTTTTCGTTTATTTTTCTTATATTTGTTATTTTCTTTCACAAATTGCTTGCACATAAAATTATTTTGCATGCTTTTGCATATTTTGCTTATGTAAAATTAAATGAAGAATAATATATAATTGCAATTTTTTATATGTTTGTTGTTTCGTGAGGTTGCTGCAATATCAAGTTTTGGGTTATGTCATACCCCACCACACCAATAACGTAATTTTTTTTCCACCGCAACAACGCCGGGTTAAGACTGCACTGAGGTTTTTCAATCGTTTACAGTAGAAATCTTGTAAACATTAAACAATTGAAAGCGACACTTACTATGAAACATCGGTTTTGCAAAATCGGTATCGAAAGACAGTCCAAATCGTATCCATAGTTTTATCAGTGACAGGAATAAATACAGTTTGCCTGACCTATGCACAATAGATCGAGTCTGAAGTAAAACTGAAAAGAAAAGTGAACTCCCGCCAATGCTGAGAATGTCCAATCCAATAAAACAATAGAATAAAAACATAACAAAAAATAACATGAAACAAAAAGTCGGAAGCACAACTTGCTGTAGCTGGAGAAATCAAGCAAATGTATTCAAGCAGATATATATACTTAAAAGATAAAAAAGATATATAAACTTAAGTGTACTTACGTATTTAAATTGAATAGTGTGTTTTGTTTACAGTGACTTTGCCTTCTCTCTGCAAGATTACATTAGTTTCTGTAGTACATCAACTTTGGGTCGCAAGACTCGTTAAGGTTCGCTGCTCACAATGTTCTCGTTATGCCACATAAACGGGCCCCCTCTCCATTGGAGGGACCCGTTAGCTTTGTGTCGCAGCGTTTATGGCGATTGCGCTGCCCAGTTGATTGTTTTGCCGAATTGCGCTTCGAAATCGCTGCCAATATTTTGTGCCATATTTCTCTTTCATTGACTGTTCATTTCATTGCTGTCCAATTGCACTTTCCCGGCGAGTGTCTGTCGATGTTCGGCTGGTTGTTTCGCGCTGTCGCGCGCCAGTTATGCAATCGCCTCACTTGCCAGCCGTCGCATTTGCCCACTGCAGCACAGTGTGGCCATATTTATGTATGCACGCGTACCTGAACAGACCAACACACACACACACACACGCATCCGTGCGACAACTCGTATGTGGTGAATGCACGCAGACGACCGAGTCAAGCGCCAGCACCAGCGCGCCATGTCCTCCGTGAAGCGCGCATAGCACATTGAAATGCGGAATTTGCAAGGAAGAATTAACATTTTACGGTGAAACTGTCAGAAGCCTTGCGCTGCGCTGCCGTCGCCGTCTTCCATCTCGCGGCCTGTCTGTCGCCCGACCTGGCCGTCTTCTGCACTCGCCGGTGATATTTTGCCAAGTTGACAATTTACCGTTCCGCGACGAGCGCGACTCCATTGCAGATGCATAAATCAAGGCGCTGCTGTTTCTTTACTTCTGGCCGCCACAAGTTGCCCGATGCGGCGGCAGCGCGGGTGGAGCCCGCGCCCGTTTGCGTAAATAAAGTAATTGCCCAGGGCTCGCTGCCGCGGACTGTAATTGCTTCATTCCTTTGCGGTGCGGGTACAATTTGGTCGCCGCGGAAACCACTTTTACTGTCCTTAATTTCCTGCATAATTATGCAGTATCAGGCCTTATTGAGAGTAAATTATATACGTTTGTGTGGCGCGCGGGCCTTAATGTTGGTGAATGTGATTATGTGCAAAGCCGCGTGTGGAGGCGTAAACGCGGCAGACGCTCACCGATTTTGTACAATCGGTGCGCGAAATTGGTTTTTGCTCTTCGCAATCAAACGAAATTGCATAAAAGAAATAATAGTTGTTGTTGTTGATTTTCAAACTTAAATTTTTAAAGCAAGCGTTTCTCTGCTATCCTTACTTCTTGAGTGCGGCAACAGGTTGTCAGCTACGGGGATTGACAGCTGTCAGTGATAAGAATAAAATGCAAACGAATTCAGATGGTGCCGAAAGATTTCGCTGCAAGGCGCAATTATTGTAAGAAGGCGCACAGTGGAGCTGCATAACGTGACTGTGTGGCGTAAACAACCAAGAGGCGAATGGAAATGAATGCCGATACTTCGCGCTGTTTCGTTCAGTATTCAAATCTGAACAAGTCGTAAGTCACGCCTAAAATTTTGACCTTTGAGTATGCAACTCTTCGGCCATTTCAGCATTCAGCTGCAGCGCCATTCTCAGCATTTATTCCACTGTGCAGCGCACGCAATGTGCACAACAATTGGCTGGGGTCCTTCGTCGCTGCAATTTACCGTTGCGATAACTGTCAGTTGCTGGAACTACACGTATACCCAGTGGCGCACACAGGGGAGGAAGTTCTTAGTTCTCCATCAATGGTTGGTTAAAAATATGGTTTCAAATGGTATTGAGTTCAAAATTGTACGCCAACCCCTCTCCCCAAATGAAATGCTGTGTGCGCCACTGCATAGATTTTATATAGGTATATGTTTATATTTTTCATAATTGAATATTTCGCTGACCTGCTGCCCATAAAGTAGAACAATTGTGGGTGCAGGTGGGCGTCGTCCGTTCAACCTTCGCCTTGAGGCTGCGCCTTTTCCACCACAAAATGACTTCGACGCCGAAAACACTTCAAAACAAATCGCCGCGATTTGCACACTTTATGGTAATTGACTTTTTATTTTTAGCTGCTGGCAGGCGGTCGCCATGTTTGTCACAGCGGCGAGCAGCCCCTCAAGGCGCTGGTCGATCAGTGTTGCCGCGCGTGCGACATAGAGCACGAACGTCCACTTCCTGCTCTACCCCTTCACCTATCCACCCATCAACGCGCCCACTCATTAGGCCAACATGCTTAAGCTAACGTTTAATATCCTTATGATTACGTCTCGGCCGCGGCTTCTTGGCCCGTCCAATGCATAGCGGCATTACTGGAATGATAACATCGGCCACACTGAACCCCATCTCCAACCCATTCCTTAGCTGAGAGCGCGCGTGCGAATTGCCACGCTGTTCGCTGTTCGCAGTACGCCGCGCATCAGTCGCCGTTTGAGTGGAAACGATTTTTATCCTGTTGCATTGCTGATTCCACCAACTTGGCTCGTTTATGAGCGCAAGCAAGAGCGGTCTTGGAGCCGGCGCCGACAGCATGCGGCGTTTTCGTAATTAGTTCTTGGCAGTTCGAACAAGTGTTTTGCCGGGGCGGGGAATCGAGGTCCGGTCGGGGTACGCCCATTGTGTAGCCTTAGTTGGCAACTTGGCTACAACTGCCGTTATGAGTTTCGGGCTAAAGCAGCTTTCACGAGTGCGTATGTAATATCCAGAAAGTTTTGCGCCGCATAGAGGAGCAACTTCAAAATTACTTTCAACTGAAAATGAATTTTAGATTTATCGCGAAATAATGAAATTGTTGTACAATAACTTTGCCGAATGCAGATTGTAGTTTGGGAAAATGAACGTTGGGCCTGCAGGAGCGGGATGGAACGACTTCCCCCAACCAACTGTTGCGCGGTTTGTCAATCTAACGGTCCATGTCGTAGGGGTTTTCAAGCAATTAAACAAAAGAGCTCATCAACTTCCGCTCGGGGCGCAGAATCGCGACAAAATAAATTATCGCTAGCAAACATGTGTTGCGATGCAGACGTACCTTTCTTAGTCAATCTGCATGTGAATGCGCTCTTCAAATTGATAAAAATTGATTCGCCGGAAAGCGAATGGTAAAATAGCATTTGCTATCAACGCATCTCTGGCAGTAATGCTGCCAATTGACGTTTTTAAATCGACACTCTTTGCGCACTTTACTGGCAGTTCACATTTAATCTGCGTTTAATCTTTCACATTAAACACTCGCAGCCATACGTGTGCGCGCACCAGCAGCCATTTACTTCGGCGCGAAATTCGTGCTGGCGGCTGGCGCCGTCTGTTGCTTCGTCCTTGTGATATATTTTATTTACGTGCATGTTTTGAACACTTTGCAGTTTTTATAATTTTACATGTGCATGCAGTCGACGACAGGTCGGCTTGTTTTCGGTGCAAAATGTCAATTAACTTCATTAGTTGTTGAGCTAATCTATTTCTATGGCGTCGTGGTTGTAGTTGGTGCTGCACTCGTCTTCTCACTGCGAATTTTTTTCACTTCGTATTTAACCACGTTTAGATTTTATGAAGTAAAATACAACTATCGAGTGCATCAGAAAATGTCTAAACTCTTAAAAAAAATCAAAAATCAGATATACATTTTAACAATAAATAGAATTTCATTAATCGAGTTTTTGATATTTTTCATTGATTATGAAAAATAAGGGCAGCTGGCATTATTTTTCATAATCAATGAAAAATATCAAAAACTCGATTAATGAAATTCTATTTATTGTTAAAATGTATATCTGATTTTTGATTTTTCTCAGGGTTTTCTATGACAGTTGATCCTTCGTACTGTCAAAGTCGTTTTCAAAAGATCCAAATTACGATTGTCCTTAATTCGGAATGTGTGGCGGACACTTTCACTTGCAGCAGCAATCATATCAGTTCTCTTCACTTTCAATCACTGCACTTCGCGCTCAATCTCTTCACTATGTTGCTAGTTGTTCCCTTAGCACAGTGGCGGCTCCAGGGGGGGTTTGGGGTTGAAACCCCCCCGAAATATTTGGATCGACTATAAAACTACATACAAATTAAAAGGCATTTTATAAATATTAAATAATTACTTTTTAAAACTCCCCCGAAGTATTTTTCTGGATCCGCGCCTGCCTCAGCAGAACGATTGGATTGATTATAATCTTCCTGACAGTTTGTAGCGAATTGTTATTTCTGTAGGACAAACTAATGTCTATAACTAATGTCTAACTTACTTCTTTATTTTATTAGCAGCCGATTTGTTTACGGTGTAGAACCGAATTTGCTGACGTCCGTTCAGAGATCTCATCAACTTGACCAGTTCTGCTTTCGTACTCTGTTATGACTCATGTTCACTCATTCGTGACTCTATCTACTCGCATTTATTGACTTCTTTTGCTACTTCGTCCTCCTTGCTTCTGGAAAATAATCAACTTCGCGCTCACACGCTGCATGTGCGGCGCTGCGACTCGCCGCCTCGTTGGCTCGCTGACGCCATTGCCACTGAGTGAAGTCATTTAATATGTATGTTTTTATTTTTATTGTTAATGCGTTCGTTCATTTGAATTAATTGCGTTCGGTTTGTCAGCAAATGAAAATCACAAGTTAATCCCCAATTGATGCAAATCTCTGCGGGCAGACACGAGACATGGGCTTGTTGCGTCCAGTCAAAGCGCTCGAACGCGTAGACATTGGCACAAGCGGCAGTAAAAATAGTCATTTCGATCACAACGCGCCAATGCCAATGATTTATGGTGCTTCCGAACATGGCTGATCAACTTATTCATACGAATGTATGTATGTTCCGCATGGCGTGTTGCCTGTGCAAAGACCGTGCGGACGATTACGATGACGACGATGGTGATGTTGATGCTGATGCTGATGGCGGGTAATAAGCTCAATTATAATCGGCGCATCATTGCAGATAACTGATGTGACATTTACTAAATCCCTGTTAATTTGGCGATGAGGTTGTTGATGGACTGATGAGATTGGGTGATTTCACTTTGACACCCAAGGACTTTTCGGTTGCTCATACAGTTTTCACACAGTCAATTATTAATTGCGGCATTAATAAGTTTAAGTTATTGTTCGAAATGACAGCGGTGAGTTGTCATGGTGCGCGCATGGCATTGAGTAATCCAAGTATCTTTTCCATGCGCTATGTGGTCAGCACTTAGCTGACTTCTCGCCGAGTAATGGCGCCAAGCGGTGATAACTTGCTAGCGTTTTGCCATATATGAGAAATACCAAACCTTTGCAGTGTGTGAAAAGCAGTGGACTTAAACACACCACACCAGCCCAGACCACACACCACCGGGCCAGTCAGGTGCAGGCATGCAAATCTTTGAATACCCGCACACGTTCATTATTCAATAAATAGCAACGGCTCCAAGTGCCAAAGTTTCGGTTCAATTTCTGCCTGAAAAGTGTCGCGCTGCAGTGTGCTGTTGAGCGCTAAGCTGTTGTTTAAACCAGCTTTTAAACACCAAACATATTCAGCCAGCAGTCGAGTGCGAGTGCTCAGTTCAAATCGATAGATTCAATCTCCACTCAAACCCCGAAAGCCAATTAATACCATTGACCACTCATCCCACTTTATGCGGACGCATTTTGAAAATCCTAAACTAGAAGCAAAACCTGCACACCTTCACAAATTCGCATGTACGAGTGTGTAGTTTACTCTACTCGTATTCATCACAACATCAATGAAATCACAACATCGAAATCCCAGCAAGCAAAACTGTTGCGGGAACCAGGTGTTTTCGTTTGCCAACGAGAGATACGTGGGTGATCCGATAAGTACTTAGCCTACAAAAGAAAAATGAAAATTTTGGAAAAGTGGCGATTTATTTCTCAATGTAGTCTCCTTTCAACTCGATACACTTGACCCAGCGATGCTCCAAATTCTTTAACCCTTTCGCTATTTTGTTGCCATATGGCAACATGCTACTTTGTGGACATCTGAATCATCTATGGTTGCAAGAATAGATTTTTTTGTTGGTCTTTAGAATACCTTGAAGTTTTAGGAAAAATACGAAATTAATAAACTGAGTTGTAAGGTTTAAAGAAGAGAAGTATACACGTTTTTTTTAATAGTATATCTTGACACAGTAGAGGAAGAAGAAGCAGAAAAAATTAGAGAACCTTTTTGATTTGACGTTTTCTTTCAATTTAGATACATTTATTTTTTAAGTTTGGCTGAAATAAATGAAGAAACATTAAAATTTTCGTTATGCGTACAAAATTTATTGTTTAAGTAGGGTAAAAGGTTCGGTTGTGGGCATAGTTCGGTTGTGGGCACCCCTTCGTATCTCTTGATAGAAAGCAGGCTGGGTTTTTTTGACTAAGGCCATTTGTTCATTATGGAACCACGATCTTTTTGTGCCAAATACTGAGTCGAACAGACACGCCTGCTTTGTGCTGGGACCATATATATCTTTTTGTGCTTAAAAAATAAGACAAAAATTTTTTTACACATTTTAAATGGTGTCATAAATCGAAGTGAATCCATCGAGAAGGCGAGTAAAATGCATTTTTATTTAGTTAATTTATTATACTTTGTGATCCAATATTAATTACAACCAATATGTTCACCCCGAAAAATTTTTCACTACTTCTCAAAATGGCTGCCATATTCGGTTGTGGGCACCGCAATTAGTTCGGTTGTGGGCACCCGTCTTTTAGTGATTTTGTAAGTTTTGGTAAGTTATTTCATCAAAAATGGTCTTTTAACGCATTTTTTGGTTGTTTTAGCTATATCTTCCGAGGGTAAATAACAAAAATCCTCCGATATTTTTTTAATGTGTTGGATGTAATTTAACATTGTTCTGCAGATAAGCTAATAACAAAATCGACTGCCGCAGCGTATGCGATTTCCCAAACAAATCTCCAACGCCATAAAAAGAAGGTGGAAGAAAATTTCGGAGACATCAAAGCTGTCGACGGTGGTGTTTTCTTCTTTTTCTTCTTTTCGTGGATGTTATCGAATCAGGTTGACTGGTGTTTTCCACCTTCTTCACGTCACAGCACTTGAAGAGTGTTGATTAATTAGGTTGAATTTCATTTTACTTTAGGTCTTCTTGACAGCCCAGGAGAATGACTTGGTCACTTACATTTTGAAATGCCCGTCCATCTAAAATGTACCCACATGCGTACCAGCTACTTCACATGCGTGCATTGTGCTTCAAATAATTAAAACTTAATATTTTTCTATATTCGTGTTGGTTTTTCTTAATATTTCCTCGTTTCCAGCAGATTTTCCAAGGGTGCCCACAACCGAACCAAAAAAAAATTTTTGTTAAAAATGACTACTTTACAAAATTAAAAAAAAAAATTTTCTATTTGACGGAATCGATTTACTTTTGTCATTACTTGTTAGCTCAGGTTTCTAGCTTTCCATAGATGTCCATATGTCCGATTAAGAAGAACTTGGTAAAAAGTTATGAGCCAAAAACAAAAAGGTGCCCACAACCGGACCCATTCCCCTAATTATTACAGCCACAACGATGTGGTTGTTCTTATAGAAAAACACTCTAAAATACAGGGTC
This sequence comes from Melieria omissa, assembly GCA_963971225.1. Lineage (NCBI taxonomy): Eukaryota > Metazoa > Arthropoda > Insecta > Diptera > Ulidiidae > Melieria > Melieria omissa. The sequence continues at coordinate 56,829,214 of OZ020267.1, read as the reverse complement.
CGAGTATAAAAATTAAAATTTTTTTTTATAGAATGTTGGTAATATAACCACATAGAAGTTTAAGGCATAAAATTTAAAATTTTAACTTTCCCCAATAAAAACCTGTAGCGAAAGGGTTAACCCGTTTGAAAAATACGTTTTCTGGAGGCCTCCGTGGCGGCGATAACCTCCATCGACTCAAATTTCTGCCAGGCGAGTGACTTTTTCAAGTTTGGAAACAAAAAGAAGTCACACGGGGCCAAATCTGGAGAATACGGTGGATGGGGCAGCTGTTCGTAGCCGAATGCGACCAATTTGGCAAATCATCGACCGATATTGCACGATAGTAAATTTCTCTTACGATAGTGGCGATAGTGGGGCTAAGTACTTATCGGACTGCCCACGTACAACAGCCGCGCTCGTTGGTGGATACGATTCTGTATGCGGCTGAAATGTTCGCTGGGTTGAGTGGTGGTCCGTGCCGTGCGAGTGGTCGGGCCGAATACGTGCATGGTTCAACTGGTTTCGATTAGCTTTGCAGGCGGCCGCTGCCGTGGTCGTTGTCGATCAGCAGTTGCTGTTAGTGGGTTCCTCGGCATTTGGCTCTCATCGAAGCGGTAGTTGTGAATTGGCTGTTCATTCATGGAATCAATTGCGCGGCGATTGCGTTTGCGGCTGTTCATAGTCAATTCGCTCGCCCAAGATCGAACGCACCTACGCGCGCGAGTGGGCCGATTTGGAATTCGCTTAAGTCAAAGTCAAAACGCCTCGCTGCTCAGTTCTGCCCACAGTAGAGCAGCACGAGTAACAGTGATGACTGTGGCGGCGGTGATGTTGTAGCTTATGATCTGTCAGCTGGCTGCACAGACTTACTTGACCGAGTCACGAACGCACACACGCGTGCGAGCGCGTGAAGTGGGCCCACCAGCTATGGCCGTCGACAGCGAATGCAGCGCCACTCAGTTTCGTTTTGACGCACATTCAGTTCGAAGCGGTTGCGCTGCGCCAGTGAACACGAAGACTTCTCCATGCGAGTACGCGCCCGAGCACGACACGCGCACCGGTGGCCAAATTTCCCGCTAGATATTTTTGGTATATAGTCTTGCGGCGCGCGATTTAAAGCAAGCGATCTAGATGTACACATCCGATATAAAAATACCGAGATACATGTGTGAGGGGAAAACTCCGCAAGTGATATTTTTAGACTGCATACGCGCGCGATGATCGACGACTGAGTCGACAGTTCGACATTGATGCGAGTCGCAACGGTGATGAATAACAAATCGTGGAGCTTCCTCTGAGTAATTTAAATAAATTGGCCTATTATTTTGGCTTTTCGGAGAAAAGATCAGTGGCAAAGACTTCGGAGTGACAACGGCAGAGGACGGTTCAAGTTGTATGGCGCATAAAAAGGTGGGATTGTCTATAAAGTGAATGTGTGTTGTATCGGGAAACTAAAAAAAATTAGAAAAAAACCATAATGAGTACTGCAATGAAAGGGCTGTGTGGGAGTTAAATATTAATTTCCTTACTTTGGGGAAACTATATAACAAATGTTTATGACAAATTAAAAAAAAAAAGTGGTCATACAGAAGTTACAGGCAGATGGACTGACAAACGAAAAATAGTCCTTATTATAGTGAATTGGCCAAATGTATCCTATTAAGACCAAAATTGGATAATATCTAAGCTTGGAATTTTAGAGTAAACACGGCCCATTTACTTTCACATTTACGCCAAAAAGCGTCGCTTGTTCAGCTTGTTGTCTTACAAATTTTACTAAATTGAATGAAGAATTAATTGAAGCCAGGCATTTCAATCGAAATCAATCATCATCAAATCGGCAATGAGCGTTAAATTGCAAAGGCCAAAAAAGGTTTTCGTTGTGGACTACGGCTTGAATGTGGACCCTTATTGGTCTAATATCCATAACATACAACAACAAAAACAGCAATAAAATGCTTAATTTGAATACCAGGCGAAATTGCTCGGGTACGTCTTAAATCTCATTGCTGCACGTCGCCGACATTGTTTTGCGTTGCCGCACAATTGTGTGGCACATTGTGTGGCCAACAATGAAGCAGGTCAGAGCAAAGTGGAGTGCGGAGTGGTGGTACAGCAGTTTCGTGTTCGCAGGCCGTTCCATTAATGCAGGAAATGTAATAAGGATTTTCGTGTAATAAAATCTAAATGTACGAGCACTCGCCGAGAAGTTTGTTCTTTTTTTTTTGCTGCTACTCCTACCTCGTTTGCTGCTGCTGGTTGCCGTTGTTGTTCTTCTTCTGCGTGTGTGCGGAGTCCGTTCAATTATAAACAAAAGTGCCTGATTTTCCTGCCATTAAGAAAGGACAGTGCGAATGGTTGCGAGGGTGAATTGGGCGGTGTCCGGGCGCAGGACATGCGTGCTCGCACTGATAAGACGCGTTGCGCTCATAAACTGTTCGTCGCTGTTGCTCTACACAATTTATTGGGCCCATTAATGGGCCCCGTCACGCATGTTGTTAGTGTGAAATCAAAATAACTCATACCTGCGGGACCGTTGATAAGCAGCAGCAGCCGAAGCAGTGTGCCAACTAGGGCAGGAAATTGGACTGCAACAAAAACAACGCCAACACAATTACACGCACAGCCCGATACGCCTACATGCGTGTAAAAACTTTTAAGTAAACAAAAACAAACGTCGTGCACAGGAAACACGTTGAAGATGGAATGGCCGTCAAAGTCGACACAATGTAGTTGAAAGATTTCCGAGCCAAAGGAAAAAGTTAATGTGTGAAAACAAAATATTATTTACGCTCGACAGCATACCTTGTTGGCAACAACAGTCTCAACAAAAAAAATATGTAGCAACTTTTATAAGAACTTTGTAAGTTCGCTTATTATGTTGCTGACTGAAATCGAGCTTAGATGCCAATAAGCCCCACCAACAGCACGTAGGGTGCGTTCGAAAGAAAACCAGAACGTAAGATCTTTAACGAACGATCACGTCACTCGACACTAAATCGCTGTGCTGCTGCTGCTTTGGGCCCGTTGTTGCTATTCGGCTGCCTACCACAACTCACTCTGCTGTGCTGACTCTGTGCATGCCGTCACTTGTGGGTGTTTTAATTACACGAAGCGTCAGATAAAATTTGCATACCTGTTAGCAGCACTCACACGCACACACACACAAGTTCGGCGGTCCGCTACGAGCAAAAATCGTAGCTTACATTAACGGCTCGGCTCGATTGCGCTGAATGAATACCCATTTCCAGGTGACTACAGGTGTCAGTGGCGGTACACGTGGGCAAATATATATGTGAGTGTGGCGTGCCGCGCTCACTTTTGCGGAGTAAATTGATGAATGCTTGTTGATGTTGGGCCGACTGGGCTGCTTCGAAACAAAAAAGTGTTAAGTTGTGTTTTATTTAAGTGGCCCTTCGAGCACGAGTGCCCGCTGCTTACTCGGCGCTGTATTGAAATCGAAATGAATGCACGGCGAGTGTTTGCGCAGCAATTTGTTGCATGCTCACATGCAACACGGAGCATTCCCTGCGCGCCCATCTACCAACATACTAACTGCTGTAGATGGTCGGAGCGCCGCGCAAGTTTCGCCAATTTCATTTCGCGAAGACGCAACTTCATTTTGTGCATATTTGCTCGGGATCGCTATCAAAATTTGCGCAAACAGCGATAACAATCCAAGTATATGGCTGCGCCGGGAGCGCTTGCGGGCGGTGCGCGGAGTTTTCGGCAAACCGGCAGCCGTATTTTGTTCCTTCCTGCCTTCCTTCCTGCCGTGCTGCTGCACTTCCTTTCAATTTGCTGCGGGTGCTGCCACTCAGTGCGCTCAATTGAATGTGGAGTGCTGTTGGGTTTGTTGTGGGTTGCTGTTGTTGCCGTTGTTAAGCTGCGGCGTGCTGCAAATTGCGACGGGCGCCGCACAAGGAGCGCCAGCAGTCGGCGGATGGAGTGTTTGTTATAGGCGAGTGCATTAAATCACGTGCAATTCACGGAGAGGAGCAGGAATTTGCTGAAAGCACTCCTGGAAGTAATAGGCAGTCCACTCCTCGCCATTGTAATGGGCAATGGCGCATTGAGTAAATCACATTAGGCACACACGGCCGAGTGCACTCTTCAATTCTCAATGACGTGACGACATCATAACAAATGATGCACTTGCCGCAAGCCAAGCTAACCGGAACTATTTGAGTACAAACAAACCACACACACAAAGTGACAATGCCTACTCCAAGCACTCATTGGGCTCGAATGAGTCCGAGAGGCGGACTTGGGGGAGATTGACGTTAACTGATAGTTGTGCAATTTTCAGCTCAATAAACGGCTAAGCCAAGAATTAAAGGTCGAAATGTGTCGAAAAGTCGGAATCAACATCAAATATAAAAAAACCGCTGATAGTAATGGAAGTAATTGCCTGTGAAACAGCTCCCGCTGTTCGAAATAGGCTTGGAATATCTTTGTCGCCATCCCAGAGCCGATCAAATGATGCTTTATTAGAATAGTTAGTTCTCAGTAGTTGTTCGTTTTTGGCGGATAGCATTGCTGAAAGTGATGATGACGGCCCTCTGCGGTACCTGTGGCGCCAGGTCAATTACAGTCTGTCCAGTAGAAGCGTGATCGACCAAATTATCACTTAGAGTACCGTTATCAAAAAAATTTGAATGCACCTAAGTAGCCTCATCATTTTTGTAATACGCACTGCAAAAATTGTCAGTCTCGTGAAACAATTACAAAGTAAAGGGTGTTTTAACAAAATGAGCTCCGCGTGAGAGCAGCGACTTGAAGCTGCATACCTTTGTCTACAGCCTAGAAAGCCGTAAATGTCACGTTTAGCTGTAGCAAAATATATGAAGAAGTCGAAGTCATTCGTAACGAGGTGGACGAATCGGTATATGGAAGCAAAAAATGTCGACGATTTGGCTGGGCGGGGCCTTGAAAAAAAGACCTCCCCAAAACAGGACAAGAAGATCATTGATTTGTTTGCGACGAAGCCCGGCTTCTCGTTGCGTAAAGCTAAAGCAGTTTTAGAGAAAAGTGATGTTCAAATATCAAAAGAGACAGTTCGAGGACGTTTAAGAACTAACGACGTTAAATACCGGAACTCTTTGAAAAAACTGTTGCTCTCATCATCACACGTTTAAAAACGGCTTGGCTGGGCTCATGCCAATTCAGATCGGAATTAGAATGATGTAATATTTACGGATGAATTCCAGTTTTGGGCAAATAGTAGCATAAATCGATCTTGGTGTGCCGCCATCAACCGATTGTTCCAACGAACTGTTAAAGACCCAGTAAAGGTCCATGTTTGGGGCTGTTCCTTAGAAAAATTATTTGGGCGACTTTTCGTTATAACCACCAACGTGGTTTTTATGAACAAAAGTTATGAAAAAGCTGTATTACCATCAGCTGCGAAGATGTTCGGGAGAAGAGGACTCTCTTGGATTATACAAGAAGACAACGACCACAAACATCGCAGCCGAATGTGTGCTGAGTGGAAACAGCAAAATGGGGTAGAAGGGTTGGCACAGTCGCCTGATGCCAACCCGATAGAAAATGTGTGGGCAATTGTAAAGCAGAAACTCAGAGGAAAAACGATATGGACAGCAAAACAGTTATCGAGACAAATTCGTTGGAGTCGATTGCCTCGGCAAACTTGCTCAGAACTTAGCGCAAATTATGGGTCGGAGGTTTGAGGCCATAATAGCGAATGGAGGCGACTATACCTGTTATTAAAAATATTGCGTACAATAAATATTATAAACGCATAAAATGCAGTTTGTTTGAATCGAATCGGACAAATAGTTTCCAAGTTACGGCGATCACGCTTCTACTGAACAGACTGTAACTACGTGCCCTGCAAGTTGCTATTATGGTATGGAGCTGAGGCTCCAATTACGGGTAATTTAATCCCAGTGTTAAAATGTGCCAATAAGCATGACATAGGTCGTCATGGTAAATTGAAGATTAAAGTCTGTTTTAGTGTATTGATGCAGCAACGCAAAGCTTAAATACTTTTCTGAAACATTTAAAAGCGCAATTCTTCCAGCCCTCTGCGGCGCAATACGCAGGCCGTAATGTATCGCATTACGCTAAATCCGTGTCTAGGCGACAGCAAGACCCCGCAAACTGGGCTATGGTAGTTGTACTCGCTTCGGTGCCATTAAAGGCATCTTGCGATTTGGATATTTCCGTAACTAAGTCAAGGACTGTGTGCATAAAGAACAACTACTATAAGCTCAATTTTCACTTATGGAAACTGACTTGAAAATCAATTTTACAATAAATAATGCAACAACGAAATAACGCAAAAACTCACAGTTGTGAGCAAACGCGTGAGAATCATGCGCCAATGCTGAACATATAGAAACTGGCAGCCATGAGACTTCCTATTAAGGAATCAAAGAAACAAACACAAATATCAGTTGACCGCTCGAACCGAGCAATTGAGCGTAACTTGAGTTATGTGCGGCGAGAAATGAGTGAGTTCTGAATGTGGAGTTGCAATAAGCTTTTATATTTAAGGCCGCTGACAACCGCCGTTGAGTTCACTCTCTATCACGATTTGCCGTTCATGAAGGCCCCCGCAAAGTGATTTCCGCCCTCGCCACTGTTTGCCGGGCAATCGGCGCAATTGCGTAGCGAACCGTTCCCTAAACGGAAACATGCCTTCATCGAACGCTCCAGTTATTTCAGTTTCAACTTTCAATAAAATCGTCGTCACTCGCGCACAAGATCAACCTACGCTCGTCTGACTGCCGCCAACTGATGTGTGCTGCTCGATGTCTGCGCCGTGGTGCGGTGCACCGTTGAACAATGTACCCAACATACATTCGCTCGCAGACGCTACATTGCCGCGTCAGTAACCGCGGCCAAGCACTTCCTGCTCCCTCTCGCTAGATTCTGCGCTGTGGAGCGGGAAAGCCTTAAAACATTTCACGCTCCATTGGTGCTGACTCGAAATCGATTTCGCTTTTTCGGGAATTAAAAGCAGCACATCCGCCCGTGAAAATTGAGTGATCATTTGTTGTTGTTACTCGGCGATTTTCATACATCATATTTCGTTTAAATTCGACGTAACAATTGAATTAAATTGAACTTAATCATGGCCATTAATTGTTTCACATCGGAGGAACGAGTAGAGTTGGCTGCGGAAAACTGACGCGAAGGCAATCAAATTAATCAATTGGACAAAATGCGTTTTTAAGTGTTGCCAATATATTGTTCCTCCGTGTTGGGGCTGAAGTTTATTAAATAAATAATAAACGTTCTGCCTCGTTGCACGTGCAAACCGAGCAGCGGGCAAAAGTTCGGGTCGGGTGGTTTTAGTTGAAAAGTCACAATCGAGTTCAGGTTCAGTTCGGTATCATAATGAATATATGTATGTATATGTCCGATATTCAAGTGTTTTGTTTTTGTTGCAGAAGATGCGTTCTCCAACGGGCCATGAAATGCAGAAGTACGCATCGTTACTGACGTTCAATGTAAGTGACTCCAAGTCGCCTAAAGATAAAAGCAATGGTAGTCGCAATGAAAAGTATTCGCTGCGGGAACGACAGAAGCGACGACACGTGATGGCAAGTATGCTCGAGCGACAGAAGCACCAAAACGATAGAGGTTACCCAGACTCCGGTAAATGTTTGCTTCAATACTAATTCGTGGTCTTCATCTTGCAGGTGATACCGAAGTGTCCAGCAACTTGAGCACAAAATCCACCAACTGCAGTAGCAATAAATCGAAAGCGCCGCCGCTAAGTAAATACCGCCGGAAAACGGCCAATGCCAGGGAGCGGACGCGCATGCGCGAAATCAACACGGCTTTCGAAACCCTGCGGCATTGTGTACCCCAGGCAATCGCAGGTGAAGACACGGGCGTGACCAATGAGAAACTTACCAAAATCACCACTCTGCGCCTGGCTATGAAGTACATAACCATGTTATCGGAGCTGCTGAAAGGTTCCGATATCCCAAGCGATTTCCCATTGGATTTTCTGGAACACGTTCAGTACAATTTCGCAGGGCGAACAGCAGCGAGTGACAAAGAATTAGTGCCGTTTGCAGAAACCAAACAAAAAGTGAGGAGCGTGAAGGCAGCTGCCAATCCAAGTGCCGGCAAAGCTGGTCAACAGAACAAGCGAAAAGCGCCAAAGCGTTTGTCAAAGAAGCGAAATCTGCCCGTCAGCGAACACTCCGTCGAAAGTACCCCTAGTACATCTCCCTGTACCTTTACCACGCTCTCGACCTCCACATCGCGCTGCACATCGTCGCCTTCCTCCTGTTCATCATCGCACGCGCTCGACAACATCGTTGCCACCAGCTACTGCAGCAGCAACATATTCCAATCCATGTCAGCGCTCAACAATCTGGTTCTAGAATCCGACGGCGAGTCGCTACATCTCTCCGAGCACTGCCTTAGTCCCGTGCAGGATACATATGCACATATATTCAGATCCAGCGAATCAAGTCCCACAGACGATATTTCCATTGCGAAAGATGACAACACAAGCGATTTTTATGCGCTCGAGTCACCGCTCGAGCTGAACTTGCAGCTGATGGAATCATCGCCCAACTCAATCGACTTCTGCATGGAGCAGCCGCCCACGGCATGTATGAGCCCACTAGCTGCATTGGACACATTCAGCCCATTTGGAGACTTCTTGTCGGACTACCCGGAGCAGATTTCATTAGACTTGTTCTTAACGTGACCAAATTGCTGATTTATATTTCGAAATCTTATTAACTTTTATTTTGATGTTAGAAAGTGTGGCAGCGTGATTTAATAGCTCCAGTCCAGATTGTGTTTATAATGGTATAATACATATGTATGTATATAAACAAAATCAAACCCGCGACGATTTTTTCATAACGAATGCCCGCTGTTAAAGTTAAAATACACGACCGTGCATATGATTGTCTACAATTACGGCGACGGCGACGTTCCGCGAACCACTGCTCGCTGAAGATGGATTTAACCCAAATTTTGAAGATCGTCAGGCGACTTGATCCTGTTTATACCATTAAATTAAATTTTCATTTTGCCACACTGAAATTTTCTTGATGCTTCATCAACACATTTCGGCAAAGTTCTTGCCATAGCACGAAAATAACTAATAACACTTGGGGCCATCCATGGTAATTTGTGAGTGCTATAACTGGAACTCTACATCATTATTAAATTAGATAATTATATCTTCAAATGACTTTAATTTGAGTGTTGAGCTAATAGTTTGTTCTTCCATTAACTCAATTTACTCACCCACATTAAGTTTACATACAACTTTAATATTATTGTCCCAACTAGAGTATTTATTTTTATAACTCAGTTTTTTTTACGATTGTTATGTTTTTTTATGTCAATATTGTATTTGGCTTCGAACAAATGTCACAAAAGTGGCAAACGTTCATAGCTAAATGCTTAAATATACTAAAATTTAAAATAATAAAATTACAATAATCAAGTAACTTAGATGTGATGTTGTTTACAATGTACTGAGTAGTTGTTGTACAGAAGATACCAGGGACCGTACCGGTTATGGGTTTTATCAAAAGAGTCAGATTTTAACTGTTGTCTTTTAATTTATATTTTTACAGACAAAAATAAAAGTTATTTTGTGCCTTTTATCATATCAGGCAAAAAAAAACTGTTACTTTTGACTTTTATTTTATTGGTCAAAAATAACATTTATTTTGTGACTCTTATTTTTTCGGTCAAATATATCAGGCAATGTGAATTTTTTCAAAGGCCGTTTGACCGACTAAAAAAGTATTGATACCATTTTTTTCGTCTCAGCGGACCGCACATTCTGAGCTATAAGACTTGTGCGACGAAAAAAATTGTATGAATAGTTTTTTAATCGGTCAAACGGCCTTTGAAAAAATTCAAATTGCCTGATATATTTGACCGAAAAAATAAGTCACAAAAACTGTTATTTTTCAGCGATAAAATAAAAGTAAAAAAGAACGGTTATTCTTGCCTGAAATAATAAAAGGCACAAAATGACAGTTACACGTATTTCCATATAATTTCAATATGCCAATGCTTTTGAAAGTGAAAATGAAACAGAAATCTGTTATATTAGCTGGTCATAAAAATAAGTAAGGGAGAGGGCTGGGTTGTGAACCATTACCGTTTTTTCTTTCTTTTCTAATTGACATATCGCCAATCTTTCAACTGTCAAGTATGTCTTATGATATGACTGCTTTTGTGGTTACACCGAAGTACAAACACGTATTGCTTGTGTTTGAAAATCGACTGCGAAAACTTGTTGGCTTTTTTAAAGTGCTATCCAAGTGACTGAGCTTATTGCAAAAAGGTCTGTGTAATACATGTTTGTTTAGTGTTTTGATTCTATTTTACGATGCAATATTTGTTTATGTCGAATTAGGATTGAAAGTGTCGTTTATTTTAAAGTTTCCAAAATGGCATCGTGGTTGGGCTGTGAACCACTGAGGTGGCTGGGTTATGAACCACCTGTTTTTCGTACTACATTTGTTCTAACACTGTCAAATATGGACGAATATATTAAAATAAAGTAATTTTTTATTATTTCACTCGATTTCGGTGAGTTCACTTGAAGTGGGCCAAAGCGAGAACGCGTTCGTATTTCACAAGCAAACATTGCGACACTGATTAAGATGAAAATTCAAAAAATTTAGCACTTTCATTCATTGCGATATTTTGGCCTAAGTGGCGTCTTTATAACTAGTTTTCAGCTCTTGAGGCCTCCTGATAAAATAAATCCTCAACTTACTTACAAATTATGGGTGTTTTCTTCGTATTTTCCGACTTTAATAGGGATTTTCCAGATGGTTCACAACCCAGCCACTTTTTTGGAAAAGCGAAAAATCAAGTCCTTAGAAAATTGGACGTAGAGAGTTAAATATCAATCAAAACAGTAATCCGTATTCATAAAAAAGTTTCGTTTTATATTTACCTTTCCAACGGTATCTTCGTTTTTTCGATATTTTTATTCTGAGAAAAGTTAGAGCCAAAAAACAAAACCCGGTTTACAACCCAGCCCTCTCCCTTACATTGAATATTTTTCAAGTCTTTCAACAAACCGATCAAATTTTTTGCAAAGGTTTGTTATTTGTATTATTATTTAGTTATAGTAAAATAAAAAGGAAAACATATTGCAGATGGGTCGTAATAAACATTGTACTTCCGAGGAGAGGGAAGTCGCGCTGAGGTTATGAAATGACGGCCAAAGCTTTTGTTCTTTTGCGAAAACTTTAGATCGGTGACTGTGTTTTGTCCAGAATGCTAAGAAAAGACCAAAAAATATGTCTACAATGACGGATAATCATATTGTCACTCTTGCGGGAAAGGACCTATTTGTATCCTTGAGAGGCATTGCAGCAGACATCATCAACGTGATCTATTCCCGAACTGTTCGTCGAAGGCTACAAAGAGCTAATTTACCTGGACGAATAGCCAGAAAAGTTCGTTTTCTTCAGAAAAACATTTTTAATTACGGTAAGCCTTCGCAAGGGAACATTTAAATTGGTCCGGACCTGGTAGATAGGTAGCAGCGACTGCGTGCTCACTGAGCACACTCAAGTAGCACTATGTGCCGTTTTGTTGTCGCCTTCTCGACTGGGTCTTCCCTGCGTAGGACAAAATACTGGGCCTTAAAGCCAACCCGCTTCGTTCAAATAGGACTTGATGCATTTTAGTCTTGTCTGAGACAGATCAGCTAGAGAGCTAATCAGACTATTAGCCAAGGAATTTAGTCTTTTAAAAGCTAAGGCAGAGCAGCTGCAGAGGAAGTGTTCAAGTGTTTGTGGTCCGGACCTGATGGTGAAAAAACATGGGGAGATATTTTTTGGAGTGACGAAACCAAAATAAATTTGTTTAGAATAATAACACTTCGTTCAATAATGTGTGTGACTGACACATAGATGGCGGCACTAATACTAAATCAATATTTTTTTTCGAAATTGTGAACATTTTTAGGCTTACTGTCAAAATTATATGTCAATCCGACCATTAGTTTACAAGTTACAGTGCTTTAAATGACACTACTTTTGAGTTTTCAAAAAAAATGAATTCAAAGCAATTCCGTGTGCTGATTTATCATTGTTTTTTAATGAAAAAAAATACTGTTCAATGCCAGGAATGGCTTGAAAAACATTATTCGGACTCTGCTCCATCAAAAAGAAGTTGTTATTGGTATGCCGAATTCAAACGTGGTCGTACAGACACCGATGACATTCCATCTACTGGACGGCCAAATGACGCTGTTATTCCGGAAAACGTTGAAAAAACACTGAAAATCATTATGTCCGACCGTAAAGTGAAAGTGGGGGAGATTGCTGACATTCTAAAGATATCAGCAGGCAGTGTACACACCATAATACACGAACATTTGGTTATGAAAAAGGTGTTTTCGAAATGGGTGCCGCGTTTGCTCACACCGGAGCAAAAACAACAACGAATCGATGATTCAAAGAGCTGTTTGGACATGTTTACGCGCAACAAGTCGGAGTTTTTGCGTCGGTACATCACAATGGATGAAACATGGATCCACCATTTCACTCCATTCACTCCATTTCAAATCGGCAGTCTGCTGAGTGGCATGCAACCGGTGAAAGCCGCCCAAAGCATCCAAAGGCACAAACATCGGCTGGCAAGGTTATGGCGTCAGTATTTTGGGATGTGCACGGAATAATATTCATCGACTATCTTGAGAAAGGGAAAACAATCAATAGCGACTATTATATAGCGTTGTTGGAACGTTTGAAAGAAGAAATCGCGATTAAGCGGCCCCATATGAAGAAGAAAAAAGTGTTGTTTCACCAAGACAATGCACCGTGTCACAAGTCGATGAAAACGATGGAAAAAATGCATGAATTGGGCTTCGAATTGCTTCCTCATCCCCCGTATTCTGCGGCTACTGGCTCTTCGCAGACCTCAAAAAGATGCTCCGTGGTAAGAGATTTGGCTCAAATGATGAAGTAATCGCCGAAACTAACGCCTATTTTGAAGGCAAAGAAAAATCGTTCTACAAAGGCGGTATCGAAAGATTGGAAAAGCGTTGGAATGATTGTATCTCCCTAAAAGGGGACTATGTTGATGTATAAAAACGAATTTTGGCAAAAAAATGTGTTTTAATTAGTTAGTCACACACATTATTGAACGAAGTGTTATCTGCATGATGCCAAAACGAGTGGAGAAAATTATTCAAATTAGGGTGGGTATACTGGCTACTAATAAAAGAAAGAATTTGTTAACAAATAAAGCCGATAAAGTTGGAATTTGAATTTATTTTATTAATATAAACCGATTGCACTTATTATTTTGTCTAATCATTTTCATTAATTTCATACTTTGTTAACGATACTGAAAGATCCTTTTGTGTTTTATTGTATGTATTTGCCCGATTATGAGGCTAAGGCCCAGCTACCCGAAACCAACCGTGTTGTGCGTGCGAATGTTTTTACAAGGTTCGAAGGGACCTACAGTTTTATGCCGATTCCGAACGGCGAGTTGGGAGTTTTTTCATAGGCAATTTTACTCTCAGAGGTTTGGCATTTCCTGCTGAGAGGACAGCCGCCGAAAGAAAAATTGTTATTTTTGTTTGTATTATATTATTGTATTATTTACTTATAAATTTGTAAGAAAAGATTTCTCAATTTGTTTTTCTTTTAACTTAAAAAATACTCGCCTACAAGCAACTAAAAAGATTATATAGGCCTTATTATTTTGACCATATGTGTAATTTTAACTTTTATAGTAAAAGTCTAAAATTTAAAAGGCGTTTAATATTCGCAAAGCTGAGGCCATTACGATCATAATGGTATATTTGAAAAAGTCCACCGAAAATTTTTTCGTTATGCCTTTTTGGATTGAAAATTGTAAAATAACAGTTATTTTCGGTCCCTAGAAGATACATGTTTGGCGAACCGAACTGAATCAGATTAGAAGCCGATTAACACTTTCGTGTCCGATCACGTATTTTTACGTTTTGTGCATAACAAACCTAGGAGCCATTCACGTATTTTTATGTTATTAAAAATTGTAATTTAACTGTTTCCGGGGCACTACTAAACCGGAAAATAAATCTGTAAGATAAATAAATTAAAAATAGCGGCCCCAACGCAACGGCATACGTAAACAAAGCGGCGGTTTTAGTTTAACTGCACAGAGAGCGGACAGGAAAGTGTTAACATTGGGGTTGATTTATCCGCAGTTATCACGGGTTAATATATCACAGCACGTTGGCTGGCACATCAACAGCATCCCACCTACCAACCAGCTATTTTTTGTTGAAGCCCAACGGAAATGTCAAAATCAGCTGTTATCCACTACCAGTTGTTGCCAGATCTAGCCAAAGTATTTGTATGCTATACGGCAACAACTTTGTCGCAGCTCTACGACAAAAAAAACAGTGCTAATAGGAAAATGTTTGTGTATATAATTTGTTAAAGCAGCAGATACGTGCGCACATTGAAGGAATTCGCTATGTAAGCCGTCGTCTTTTTCCACGACTGTTAATTTGTTGGCACTTGGCAACACTCTAGAAAGCACGGCACCGTATCGTTGGTATCGTAATGTGTGCAGCACAGTAGTGTATTGCAGAATAAAAACACAAAAACTGAAGAAAGGTAGTTCGCAGAAACATTGACTGCGTAATGGAGGCAGTGGAAATGGACAAGAGCCTGCGGTTGCCCCATGCGGATGGCAAGGAGGATATAAAAACGCCATTTCTAATTGGTGTCGCGGGGGGCACAGCCAGTGGCAAGGTAAGTGAGCGGGCGCATTGCGCCTTAGTTTTTCGCATTGCAACGCATAGTTTCTGATTTGCAGTCAACAGTATGTAAAAAGATTATGGAGCAGCTTGGACAGGCGGATATGGATCAGGCGCAACGACAGGTATGTTTAGCCCATTGAAAGTCGTTTTCAAAGTGTCCGCCCAGTTGAAGTCCTCATGCGCATTTTAGGTGGTTTCTATCAGTCAGGACAGCTTTTATCGCGAGCTGACACCAGCCGAGCGTGCTAAAGCTGCCAAGGGTCTCTTCAATTTCGACCATCCGGACGCTTTCAACGAGCAGCTGATGTTCGAGACTCTGCAGGATATACTGAAGGGCAGGATTGTGAAGGTGCCCTGCTACGACTACCGAACCAATTCACTGTGAGTATGCCAGCGGGAGAGCTGAAAGGTTGGCTGTAAACACTGTAGCGCTAAAGGCGTGGCATATACATGCACATGTATGCGCATAAAACTGCCTATTAAACAATACTTTTCGCGGAAATTGTTTACAAAAAGTCGTGTAACGAATGTGAGGTTGAAAATGAGAAGCCAATTTTTCACAATAGTTCGTCCGTTGTACTTGTTTGATGCGCGTTGCTGCATAGTATAAGCATTCCTGTATTTATTAAAATTGTGTGATTTCATACTCGTCCCTGCAGCGATCACGAGACCAAAATTACCATCTATCCCGCAGACGTTGTGCTTTTTGAGGGCATTTTGGTGTTCTATTTTCCGAAAATTCGTGATCTGTTTCACATGAAGCTGTTTGTGGACACCGACTCGGACACGCGGTTGGCAAGGCGGGGTGCGTTGTCATTGTTTGGTCTAAGTTTGTTTGCTAATCTATTTTTGCAGTGCCGCGTGACATAAACGAGCGTGGGCGCGATCTGGATGCTGTCTTGAATCAGTACATGACGTTTGTGAAACCTGCCTTTGAGGAGTTCTGCTCGCCGGTAAGTATTCTATTTGGTCCGGAGCAGTGTTCATCAGTTTAAAGTTGGCTTTTCTCGCGCAGACCAAGAAGTTTGCTGATGTAATCATACCGCGTGGTGCCGATAACACAGGTTAGTCTGGCTTCGACTGTGGTTTGCCTTTAATATTAATTTGTTTATTTTGATGAATTAACGTGATAACACACCCTCGTAATTAGCGCTGAGTTTCTCCTGTGTTATACTTGATTTATATTTTCAATTGCTTCTGTAATTACGATTGCGTTCTTGTTCGATATGAAAACAAACACACGTACATACATAGATACACACGACAATTTGTGCTTCTTTTGTGAATTTCTTTTTGAGAAGCCGAACTCTGTAACCAAACGTAATTTTGTTGATGAAGTTCTAGTGCTTGATTTCCAGTTTTGTTTCTGTTATTTGTTATATTTCTTACAGTTGCCATTGATCTCATTGTACATCATATTGGGGAAATCCTTAGACCCGGCGGCAGCACTAACAACCTAAATGTCTCGACAGCACACACCACTATCAATAATTCAGCTGGCGCCATGATGCGAGAACACTAGAATTAATTTTTAAACATCTGCTAAACTAATAAGAAACGACAAACAACGGAAATAGCCTAATATGATTTCAAACTTTGCCAATCACGCTACCACTGCACACAATATTCTTGCGCGTAACATAAGAATTTAGCATTGTTTAACAAGGGCGACTTTTAGTTGTAGTATTTAAGCTTAACGTAGCTGGGCAGTGTAGTAGGCTGCTGATAATGCCAATAGCATGACCTCTATAACTAAACTATCACCTTTGGTTATTAACAATTTGTTCGTTTTTAAGCATTTGAAATTATGTTTTACTCGAAAAAAAATTACGCTCTTTTGTCACCAACAAAACTACCACATATCTAGCGATTGTAAAAATGTCACAGAAGGAATGTTTCTCTCTTGCTTCCACTGGATGTTTATATTTATATTTTAGAGATACTGTCAAGTTGTATTGCATTACGCCAAGGAATTTCGCCGTCGCGCAAATGCTAAAAATAAAGTATTTTATAGGATGCTTTGAAGTTATGCAGAGCAGTGCGTACGGCGAGTCTAGTTGAACAAAAGTTCAGCAATAATTGTTTCGAAATTTTCGTACTTGTACTGTTATTCGCAAAAATTTATTTCTTTTATCGGCGCTTCGTAATATGAAACTTCCAATACCTTGAAGATTTCACCAAATTCCACCCCAAAAGTTCACGTCGCGCACTACTATAAGTCAAATAGTTTGGTTTATACTCGCCATTTGTTCAGCTAGGTTCAGCGGTCGCCCCACTCTGTATTTTTGCTCAAAATTTTAAGTTGATTTTTCTAGCTAAGTCATTAAGACATTATTGACCATTAGCGCCAAAAATAAGTGGCGGAGTCGAAAGAATGCATTTCGAGGTACGTACGAATAGTTTTGATTTTTCGCGCACAATCTTTGTTTTTGCTTTACTGGTTTGCATGCAAAGGCCCGATGTTGAGATTATAGTGCATAATAAAATGAATTGGAATTTATTCCTTAACCTGTACGGCATTTCATTGTAATAAATTAAATTACATTTGGGGAGTTAAAAATTTAGGGTTTTCGACATCACTCGAGGACTCCAATTTAAACTAGGCATTTCTAGCTTTACTTGAGCGCTAACTTTGAAATCTTCATTTGGCTTTGATGCAGACACAGATAAGCGCGACTCAGTTGAGTGAATGGAGAACGCTAATGGTCACTTGTCCGCTAGCCGCGCACTAACTGTAAGCAATTTTACACCGAAATAAATGCCCTTTTCTCAACCTGTAGTCTCTTTGCCAACCTCTGCTTAAAATCCTTCACATTTCGAGGTAAGCAATTTTTCGTGTCTATAACTAATAATCCTAAAAACATACTGATGATATAGTATTAAGAAGCACACGTTTTCATAAATATACATATCAAATATTTTTGCAGTGGCCATCGACCTGATTGTGCAACACATACGTGATTTCCTCAACAATCGCTCGCGTCACGGCTCCACCAGCAACATTGCCCAGGGCATAAGCGTCGAGCACGAGCGCAGTGGCTTCGGCAAGGGCCTCAGCAATGGAGGTATGGGCATTTGTAGCACTCGTCTGACCGTACCTGGATCCACTAATCTCATTAACAAAGGCTCCTCAGTACGGCCGCATTGATGCTTTGAACTCTGCCCCTTGTTTCATTCTGTTGCAACACTATCACCAACCAAACTAACGCTCTGAGCACCGGCTTAGTAACTTTTGACAACATTTTGAAAGCACCGACAGCTAACAGCAATGTTAACTAACAACTGCAAAACACGACCCAATGTTTTATTAATTTTGCCCCTTTAAACTTCACTAAAGATCCTGATGCATATATGGCGATACGGCGCTTTTCCACCCTGTGCAAGGAGCTGACCATGCAATGCAACGTCTTCTTTGAGAAGAATCAGAACTTGACGCAGCACTAAAGGATCGCAGTTCCGCGACACAAACACCGGGTTATGCTGCTGTGTTGCGTTCGTGCTTTCGTGTATTTGTAGCTGTGCTCGTACATACAACAAGTTAATCTGTACATATGCAAATATATTTTCCGTACGAAAAACGAGCCCAGCATTTTCACTTGCAGCGGTACATGGCGTTGATTTTCTGCACATCTCCCTTTGAGAAGCCGTAGCGTTGGCCCATCATTTGCGACTCTGCCGTTTGTTTCTGAAATGCCCAATGGAAGAGATGAGTTTTTGTTTTACTCAGCCTGTTGCTCCCGCTTACCAAGGCCATAATGGTCGGCTTGCCATTTTTGGAAAAAGTGCTGCGCGAGTAATGCATCACGCTGGCATAGTCATACGGCACCCCAAAGCCGTACTCCTCCTTCGGCGACAGCTTTAGAAAATTTCCCAACCGGCGGGTTTCGACGTTCTCACTTAGCACTTTCACATAGCTATCGCGCTCGTGTCGGTTCAGCTCGTGAAAGAATCCCAGCGCGTGCATCAGCTCGTGCATGGTGGTGCCGTAGGTGCGAAAACATAACGGCGTTTGCAAATTCACCACCTGTCGCCCGCCCAGACGGCCCACGCTGGACCAACAGCCCGTGTCGTCACTGGTTATGGAAATATAGTCGCGCTCGGTGGTGCGAGGCTTGAAGCGGATGCAGGTCTTGCTGTGGTACTCCTGGAAGGCATGACTCACTATGGCCGCATCGTGCGTCGACAGCTTTGCCTTGATTTCGTACGGCACAACAGCTCCGCGCCAGCGACCGCTCGAGGCCAGCACTCCGTTGCGATGGGTCAGCACGTGGTCCTTCGGCACTAGTATGTCACCTTCCAAGTACGGACCCAGCTCTTCGGGATTTTGAATTGTGTGCGTGCCATGCAAAGCTAGGTATCGTCCAGTGGCATTGTCCGGGAAGCCAAAGATGGATTCGCCATAGCGCGAGAGGTCAATCAGGTTGTCGTCTTCGAGGACATTGAGCAAGTTTGAGTGAGCGGAAATGCGTTCGAAGGGAGCCAGTAGCACCAGTGTGAAAGCGAAGCTTATAAACTGCATGTTTCTCAACTTGGTCGCTGTAGGCAGGTGGGTGGGCCTTTTATACTAGTCGCAGGCCAGACGATAAGGCCTCAGACCTCTAATCGCAGGTGCAAAACAGTAATCGCTCACTTTCAAGTAGCTTATGAAGGAAGAATAAATTAAATTACCCGTTGGCGGAAATGATTTGCATTTTAATATAGAGCGATAAGACGCACTAAGTTATTAAGCACTTTCTGCTACCATGCTCAACTATGTCAGTGGATGAATGAGATTTGAATATTTAAAAAATAAATTTAACAAGTACGAACTTTGGTAATCCCTATTTTGCAACTTGAATCGTGTAATGTCTTTCACCTGAAATAGGGATTTACGTAAGTAAAAGTAATAAGTTCGGAATCCATAAAAGTACTACCAGTTTTTTACGGTTATGACTTGAATTTGCCAATTGAATCTAAAGTTAGACAATACAAAGCTGAGACGCAAACCAGCTCGTCTAAGGCCGTTGAAAGCGGGTGAGTGCGGATGGCAGTTAGTTGTTGTTAGCCTCTATTCAGCTGTCACTTCGTACTATACGTACGGTATGTGTATGTCGGGTCCGCTTGCACAGTGTGTCGCAGTTCCTTAGCATTCAATTGAAGTCGGTGGCGCGCTTACCTGCGCAGCGCGCACAGGTATGGCTTGACGTTTCATTAGCACTTATTGGCCGCTTCATGAACGTTGGTAACAGCCGTCAGCACTCGTACGGTTCTCTCTCTTCAGCATGCCGAAACGAGAGCGTAAACTTGAGCTCGACTAGTTGCTAGCCGTTAGATGATTTGGGTCTAGTGGCGGCTCGGCAACCTGTAACTTCAGTTTCGATTCGGTTCTCGGCCCTGTAAAACGCGTTTAGTTGTGGCGGCGGATAGTTTCGGCGGTCAGTGTGTGTGCTGTATGCAACGCTGCATTGAGTGGTAGTGAGATAGCACCATCGGACCTGGCGAGTGTGCAAAAGAAACAGAGAGAAAGGTGTAAATTTAATAAAAATGTGAATATTGCCAACTAAGCCAATGAAAATCTGCACCCAATTGAGCAAATCGCCATTAGAAGTGCACAGTGAATTGTAAAGCCACGGAAAATATTGCGAATTGGAGTATTTGCGAGTAAAGTCGAAATATGAGCCTGGCAATGAAAAGTATCGTTTAACCCCCTCCCCGGCAACCAGGCCGCACTTAGTGGGCAAAGTTAGCAAAAAACAACAACAAATAACCTGTTTTTAAATAAAGCGGTGTGTGTGTTTTTAAATAAAGCGGTGTGTGTGTTTGTGTGTGTGTGTTTCGTGCATACCTGTGATTATTCATACGGATATTTATGCGCTGTGTGAAGAGCGCTTCCTGCTGCTTTCTGTCAGCAGCGTGCGTACAGCGGTGTTGAGTCTGAGGCTCGATCGGGACCTTGAGTCGAATATAGAGATTCGGGATCATGTCACTTGCAAGTGGATCGCCGACGGACAGCGCCTTACAACTGCTCTCCACAATAACAGCGACGAGATCGAAAAACTTGGATGACATGCGAACTCATTCGCAGGCTGCAACATCCCTGCGGCGGTGGGCAATGGCCGCGCTGCTGCTCTGCTTTGCGCAAGGTAAGCACTACCAATAACAAATACAAATAGTATGTATGAAGTGGACATGTGGCACGAGTGGCATACAGTGGTTTCCATTTGCACCCACTAGCTGCTTGATAATTTGTTTGCGCGCTGCATGCTAAGCTGGCAGTGGATGTGATTTGAATGCGACTTGATCTCGATTCGTAGGGGCCACTGCAGCGTGCTGACAATGGCCGTTTCGCCGTTTGTTTACGCGTTTACATGTGAATGAGGTCTCGTGTTGGGCGTTCGTACGTACGGTCGCTTGTAGCACTGTCGATATACTTGCTTGTAGAAAGAATGTCGTAGTGAAAGTGATGTGTCGTACTGGCGAACAGGTTTCTCTCGAGACCAGCGAAATTATTCTTTGGTTTTTCAAAGCAACATTTCTACTAATACAAAGCTTTCATTAGTGTCGTACAAAGTACGGCGTGCAGCGTGTGTTGGACTATAACCCAAAGCATGCAGTTCTCGTTTGCGACACATCCCGTTCACAACATTTTAGATTTTTTTAACTGAAACCGAAGAGATGAAGAAAGAACGAACTTCCCAAAAGCCTAAGATACCGCCGTCGCTGAATTATATTCTCACTGCACGCAAATTTATGTAGGAAGAGAAAATTTCGAACATTTCCTCACCAATGGTTATAAATGAGGTCTGCATGAAAGAGTTCCCATTGTTAGAAATGTTCCCACCGAGTGCGAGTTCTCGCAAACGTCTGTCAAACTGGTAGCAAAACTTGTATACGAACGCTGAAATGCTGGCGCGCAGATCGCTAAGCTGTGACGATAAATATGTGGCTCAGTCGCAGGAAACATGCTACTTTGTGGACGTCTGAACCCTCTGTGGTTTCAAGAATATATTTTTTGTTGGTCCTTGGAATAGTTTGAAGTTTTAGGAAAAATACGAAATTGATAAACTGAATATTAAAGTTTAATGAAGCGAAGTAAACACGATTTTTTAATGGTATTTCTTGACATAGTAAAGAAGGATGAAGCAGAAAACTTGAGATAACTTTTTAATTTGACGTTTTCTTTCAATTTAGATACTTTATTTTTTTTTTTAATTTTGGCTGCAGTAAATGGAGAAATATTCAAATTTTCGTAATGCGTGAAAAGTTGTATGTTTAAGTAATTATTACAGCCACAACGATGTGGTTGCGCTCATAGAAAAACACTCTAAAATACAGGGTCCGAGTATAAAAATTAAAAAATTTCTTATGGAAGCCTAAAACGAAAAATATAAAATTACAGTCGTGTCTGGATATAGTGAACTAATTATTGCAAGGCCTATTCACAGTATCGAGGTTGTTCACTATATCAAGGTTAACATTTTTGTTCAAAAACTCGATTTATTTGCTCAAAAAACACTTTCTGTTTTTTGATTAAAATTGTTTTCAATATTTAGAGGCTTCGTATCAAAATTTGGGTGTTCACTATATCGAGGTGTTCACTATACCCAGACACGACTGTATAACTTTCCCCAGTAAAAACCTGTAGCGAAAGGGTTAATGTGTGTTATGATGTCTGACAAACCGTCAATCAGCCAGCTTTTCGTATAATTTGTTGTGATCATATTTAGATTAATTTAGATCTTACGCACGAATCTATATTTTATATTTTAATGTATCTACGTACATAACATGAACGGCTGATAAAAGCAAACAAATAAACAGTTGCGCCAAACAGGCGCACGAGCGACATCTGCAAGGGGAAGCGGACAACTGCGAAAACAGCGCGCACCAACCTGATCTAGCGAGGTCCCCAACCATTCTGCTGTAACCTCCTCACAACAGATGGCGCTACGAGCGGCGCCGACGTTCCTGAGCGGCGTTAGATGATTCCATCACTTAGGACTACCTGCGGCAGGCCAATCACCGACCCTGGCAGAACAACACAACTGACCAACACACAATGTAACCAACACAAGGCTGTCTTGTGGAGGCCCTATGCTCCCGAGAGGAGTGAACAAGGGACAAAAAAAAACAAAAACCTACATAACATACATACATACATATATCGGAATAATGATTTTGAACGGTAATGAATGACGTATGGTGCGCATCTACCGAATGCGCTACCGCAGTCGCCTCTTTTCATCACCCCCCGTAGCCCAAGTGCAAGTCGGGGGCACTTCGGCCCATGTGCAAATATATGTAAAAGTCGTCAAGTGCATTGTACGGAGAGAAAAACCAAAACAGTTGCGGCAGATATCTGTAAGATCTGTGGCGGACTACAATAAATAGGCGTACATAGTACAACAATTTGTTGTTGCAGTATTTGTTATTGTATTGCCAACAACAGACCGAAACGCACAGCGATAACATACCACAGCGCGTCCGTATCTCCCGATGCGTCATCAGCCAACATCCATCAACACAATACAGACCGGTTTCGGCCACCGCCGCTGCCTCGTCCGTCCAGTCATAGCGAGATAAATGAGGCTGTATCTCCTGATTTATTGCGGTCACAATCAAGAACAACACATTTTTCGGCTATTCTGCTGTGCGCACACGGCGCTTTATCGAATTGTTAAATATTTCATTGAAATGCTTCAGCTGGGTGGATGCTGGTGGCTGACGATTGCAATTGGAACGCCCAACGGGCCTCGAACTAATATCAGTGTTTTGGACATCAGATTTGCTGCTGCTGCTGTTATCATTGTATTGTTGTGGCTGTCTTTAAGTTTATTATTGTTTGCTTGTTCTACGGCTGATTCTGTTTCGAAAAGCGCAACGCGTACCTTAATACAGGTATGCGTTCTTTTCAAACTTAGAAAAACAGCGGCGAACAAAACTGGTTTCAGTGCCAACCAATCAACCCACTGACTGACTGGCCGGTGGGTTCATCGGTTCTGTGCAGCATATGCATGAGTGAAACAACTGGAGTGTACTTTACGGCCGAATTGTGAGAGCTCGAGGGACCGACGCAGCCTAGCCCTCCCCCGCCTGCTGGTATAATGACAAACAGAGGTGATATATGAAATGCCTGAAATATAACAGCCATCAATAAGAAAATATGCGGTGACGCTGACAGCCATGCAACCAGCAACATTGCCTGTAAATTTAATTTAATTTTGGAAATTGTGGCACGCAATGCGCAATTGGATTTGAAGTGAATGCGCTCAGCTGTGCAGCAAATGCAAAAACAAGACAGCAGCAATAAAAAATGAGCATACACACTTTCTAAACACAAAACGCAATGTTGCTGCAAATTTAGTCATTTTTTTTGTTTTTGGTTTGTTTAATTTCTGTTGTTTATTTTGCAGTGTTTACATAAATGTATAAATGTTTGTATCTACATATATATATCATGCGTATTGCCCTGGACAGAATGCAGTGGATCATTTCACGCGATTATTTGTATATGTATCAACTTCTATATGTATCAACTTTTGATGAGTGGTATTCGAAATATGTGCTGACGAATTGGAAACTGATTTAAACCAATTCTGCAGCTTGAAATCTACATTACGTTGACTCGACTTATTCGACCGACCAGCACACAGCGCACGGCTTTTTTTGGCAAGCTCGTTGGACGTGCTATGGGCACTGACGGTCTTCTTTTGGGAAGCTATTATGTCAGCACTGGCGGCACAACGAGCAAAACATTGTTATTACGCATGCAGCGTCGCTTTCAAGTTTCACGTTTCAGGAGTTTTTTATGGTCTTGCATTGGATTTGCATGTGTCGCTGATTAGAAGCCGTCACAACGCCGGCTAAAGTTCCTACCGGACACAATGCCAATAGTTCGCTAATTCACCAGTAAGCCGACCATTTGTGTGTGTGACAATTGCTTTTGCCTTACAAGTACCGCCGCGCAGAGCGTCGGAATCACGGCTTCTGTCTGATGGCATATGTGGCCTAAAGATATTTTGATATTTGTACAATCTGCTTAGAACACGATACAGAATGATGCGTTGAGGGCGAGCAATGTTCTGTTCTGCACCGCTGAACACACGGCAGTGCAGCGCGTGGACAAATTTAGGAACACTCATAATGAGCTGCAGTCGTTTAGCGAAAGAAGGCAGATTCGCCGACACGACAAACAGCAGTCAGATATAGTCGCCGGCACACGTAAGTACACCGCCTGTGCAGCGGCGGTGCGCACCATTAGCGCACATTTAGCGATAGCGGCTTAGAAAACCAGCAGCGTGGGGGTATGGCCCGGTCAGTGGGCGATTCAGTGCAACGTTAGAGTCTCTGATCGATGGCCTCGTAATGGCGCGACCAGCGGAGCGGCGAAAGGGCGCGCTGCAATTGGGGCAGGTTAATGTTGTTGCTGCTGTTGTGCGTGTTAGGGGTGCTGCAACAAATCCATACTTCGATTTTTGCATTTATTTAGCTTTAATTTTATTTGGCTGCAGCTGATTTGGTTCGTGCTGGCGATTTATCAGCACAATGTCGATTGTTGTTGTTATTATAGGTGGTTTCATGGTTCTTGCAATCCACTTAACACCAATTCAGTGCTCCACATACGCTGCTCGCATGTGGTTGTTGCTGTGCTTGTAGCTGTGTGCCTGCGGCTGGTGTCATTATGCGGCTGTAATTTCTATAAAAAATACTAAACTTTCTTTCCATCTTGCTTGCAGTTTGCGCTGTGCACTTACTTGGCGATGGGCAGACGTTATGCTCGTGTATGTTTAAAATGTTTGAAAGTTTTTATTACTATTAGCAGCAGTTTTGTTTTCGCTGGCAATTCCACCTCGCTTTAGGCGTTTTTATCAACAGCAGATCGTCGTTGCGAATTTTTCGTCACTTTGTGTTATGAGCCGCATTCATGTTTTTCTTTTCTCCATGGAATGTTGTTGTGTTGTGTGCTCGACGGTGGAAGCGAAACAGGAAGTGTGCGCACATTACGTATGTGGGTTACAAACCTTTTGCCCTTAGCCGTTAAATGCGATTTGAAATGCCATTTGCCGCACTGACATTTCCACCTCGCGGTTGAAGAGGTCGCGCTAATCACTTTGCGGAAAAGTTAAAATCGGTTTAGAAATTCTGTCGCTGGGGCGCGAAACATTCTGCTTCACTGCAACATTTGTCAGACAGGGCTGTTTACACTGAAAATGTTGCCAAGAAAATGTTAATGTTTTTTCTGCTTACAGCTTTAGATTTAATACAGTTCACAAATGCCAATTCAGCTGCGGTAACGCCCCAGGAGGCGTATTTCAATGGCTCGGCGTATTTGCGGCTGTTGACACCGATGCCCATCTGGGACCATTCTGCCATTAGCTTTCGGTCGTGTCGCGGTAAGTGTGTCCTTATACCTCGAAACTTACTGTATTTAAAACCGGAATAATGGCTGTTTTCTGCTTTGATCACAGGAGGCGAAATACTTGCTCAACAATACAACAAAAACTCAATTGTTATATCGGTGCTCAACGATATACTGCAGGTCTCACTAGCAGGTCCCGCAGTGATCGGTCCAAATAACCGATTGGACGTGAAGCTGTCTTTCCATCTGCTCGACAATCGCTGGCATACGCTGCAGTTTAAATATGAATATGGCAATCTATATCTATACGTGGATCGCACCTCGATGATATTTGGTAAGCTCACAGTGCACTTTCCTGGCAAAGCCGTATATAAGCTTTAATTTTTGTGTAACTTGCAGCCAACTCCACATACAATAGTCAGTTCCTCACCAACCAGGACATCGGCAACGAGGCTGCCATTCTCATACTGGGCAACTCGTTCACCGGCTGCCTGCAAGATGGTCCTGGTCTGCAGTTCATTAACGGGTCCATGACAGTCCAGAATGTCGTCTACGGCCAGTGTCCGCTCAGCAACGGGCCCTGCGGCGACGTTGATACGTTAGTGAACGGGCAGGATAATTTCTGCTCCAACGATCCGTGCATGGGTCACGGTGAATGCATATCGCTGAGCGACGGCTACGAGTGCCGTTGCACGCCGCGTTATGCCGGCAAGAACTGCCAGATCGACAATGGGTCGCCGTGCTCGCGCAACGTGTGCGCCAATAGCGGCACCTGTGTCGAGGACAACCGTGGCGACTATCAGTGCCTGTGTGCGCCAAATCACACTGGCAAGCATTGCGAAACCGAGGTCAACATACATCCCCTCTGCCAGTCGAATCCCTGTCTGAATAGCGGCGCCTGCATTGTACCCCCTGGCAGCAACAAGATCGAGTGTGAGTGCCCCAAGGGCTACACTGGCGTGCGCTGCGAAACTGATTCAGACGAGTGCGCATCGCAACCGTGTCAGAATAACGGACGTTGCATCGACATGGTGAACGGCTTTAGCTGCGACTGCCGCGAGACCGGTTACACGGGCGCTCTGTGCCAGACCAACATTAACGAATGTGACAGCAATCCGTGCAAGCATGGTGGGCGCTGCTTCGACACGCATGGCTGGTACATATGCCAGTGCCTGGACGGGTGGGCGGGCGATTCTTGTGAGGATGCCATTAGCTGCAAGACGCAGCAGTGTCTGAACGGCGGTTCCTGCGTGAACAAGACGATAGGCTTTCAGTGCCTATGCCAGCCAGGCTACAGCGGAGAGCTGTGCCAGCAAGGTCCGCCATGCCCGCAGTGCCCCATCGATTCGGAGTGCGTTGCGGGCAAGTGCGTGTGCAAGCCAGGAACCTCGGGTGAGTAGCAGTGATAATTTCTATACGTACGTCTTCATATTCATAATCATTCATAGCGGTGATATGGGTTGAGATTAGACGTTTCGGACAAAGTTGTTTGGGTGTATGGAAGTAAACCCTAATTTAGTGTCAACTAAAGTAATTTCGTTGTGTTTCGTTGCTGAGCAAAGTCTTTTTAATTTCACAAGCTTCCGAAGTAGCCGACTATAGTACAGGAGAAAACGAATTATTTTTCGACTCGGAGTGGCTGTGTAATGGGGAGAAACGAAAACGTTACATACCGCCGGAGTGGCTGAAAAAGAAGAGATGTGAGCTAAAATTGAGTATGTAACATTTCGAAGGGCTGTAATTGCATTACTTCGATGCGTTTATACAAAATAGTATGCCTAGCTTTGGAGTGTGCCCAGACGCAATGCTTTTTTGTATGTATCACAGAGTTAGAGTCTTAAGAAAATGAAACGTATTTCATGGTATATATTTAATGCGGAAAACCCAATACCATTCAAATTGTGATTCGTAGATATTTCAAAACTTTGTTCTTTGACCGAGGAAGACGAGCGTTTCATTTTATTTGCTCTGTGTTACCTACATATACTCGTGTTCTACATACAAATATCTGTAAATGGTGTATATACGTGTACAAATATTGTGTAAGGCGGTTTCTTAATCCATATGCTTAACTAACTGATGCTTTAGTTTTACGTACAAGTATGTACATTCCATACACATTCAAACATACATATGTACATACATTAGCACTCACATACAACATACACCTCACACATATTCGGCACTTGCACGTATGACCAACGAGAATTAATCAATGATATTCCTTCAAATTCCGGTGTACTTTTAAATTGGCACTAATTTAGGCCCCATTGGCCACTGTCTTCCGGTAACGACAACGATTGAACCAACAACAACAACAACTATTACTCCTCTACCCAATGTACAGCAATCCCGTTCGGCTCAATTGAATGCATGTCCAACTGAAAAATGCTTGAATGGTGGTACTTGTAGTGGAAATGCTTCAAATTTTACTTGTTTGTGTGCTAGTGGATACACAGGTTTGGACCAATAACATTCAAATTACCTAATGAATTTTCTTTAACTCTTTCCTAGAGTTGCTCTATCTACTATGTATGTATGTATAAGTATATAGTAATTTTAGCAAAGTAAACAAAAAAAATGTAAAAAGTATGTTTCCTCTTGTAAAAAAGCATGCTAGCATTAACATTTCTTGACAATGCGAAATCCTATACACGTTCCAATCCACTAATTTGAACAGGTTACAACTGCGAGCAACCAACGGCGGACGGTGCGCCGTCCAACGGCGCCGGCTGCCTAAATGGCGGTAAGTGCCTGAACGGCGGCACCTGCTCCCTGAATGGCACCCACTGCTACTGCCCAATCGGCTACTCTGGCGAACGGTGCGAGAAGGTGGAGCCGTGCTCCCCGAAAAACTGCCAGGAGCCCATGATCTGCCTGCAGAACAAGTGCATCTGCCCGGAGAACAAAATCTGCACCACTTGCGCCACACAGCCGTGTCGAAACGGTGGGGTTTGTACCGACCTGCCCAACGGCGAGTACAAGTGCAGTTGCCCGGCCGGCTGGACCGGGCGCACTTGTAGCAAAGACGTCGATGAATGTGCAATAGACCCGCACATTTGCGGAAATGGCATCTGCAAAAACGAGGAGGGCTCCTACAAATGCTATTGCACGCCCGGCTTCACTGGAATTCACTGCGATTCCGATGTGGACGAGTGCTTGAGTCACCCGTGCCAAAACGGTGCTACCTGTCATAACAAGGTAAGACTAGTGTGTTTTGTGATCAGTGATCACGAATTGGGCTGTGACAGTGCTTTTCACTAAGCGCGATGGATCCATTGCTGAGACTATGTCCTGTCTTGCATTAATATTCGATAAAATGCTTGATTTGAGCTTTTGTGGTTTCTGGTGGATTGCAATATCTGTCGCGCTTGGTGGGAGGCTCCTTTAAGCAAGTTACTAAAGCATAATTAGTTGTTCTTCTTTAAATATGGAAAGCATCGGATTTTAAGACAAGTGAGTGAAGGACTTGAGATCACATATACCAGCCGCTAGTGGATAGTCCTTCTAAAATACTTAAGGCCACAATGCTCCTTTAACAAATCCGCCAATTTCCATTATTGCTTGCAAAAACGTATCTTATTTGAAAGCTTTTGTTTTTGTAATATCTTGCAAATAATTTTATTAAATCCGGTAAACCATTCGTTAGTTATTTTGATAATTGTTGCAAATACTTTGTGGAAGCAAAAACAAAAATTATTGTGATGAGTTTGAAATGTGTTGCTGGACTTAAAGGAAAACGATGTGTAGTAGGGGAATTCTTTGTAAAGTGCCATCCCGTAGCTTTTTGCGTATAACTCGTTCGAAAATTAACTTAACGTCAATGTTAATTTACCGTTGGAAAGAGGATTTAAAGAGCTATGATCAAAGAAACACCTTATTTGAATCTTTCGTAAATACGAATTTTACAGCCAATTTCCCAAAGTGTCAAAAATCGACATCTTAAAATTTTGTAAAAATGTAAAGTGCCACGTCCTAAAAAACCGTTAAAAAATGTAGAAATCTCAAGTAAAATTGCATGATTTAGAGAATTTACGAAACGTTATTGAATTTAATTTGAATTGAATAGAAAATGACCGAAAGCAAAATGCAAATTGAATGGTAACGAATAAAACGAAAAAATGTATGGAAATTAATAAACAAAACTGTACTAATTTATTCCTCATGATAGGTTTAGAGAAGCATTGACTAAGAACACTAGAAATATATTTTAATGACGATTCCGAGCAATAAAAAGTAATTTTACCGATAGAGGATCAAACAAAACAATGAAAAAAGAGGGGTGGCACTTTACAAAGAAGAAAAGGTGGCACTTTACATTTTCACGCCATTTTGGAAATTATTGAATAATTTTGATCCTTTTACGATATGCTCGGATATCATTTTGGATTATGAAAAAGCATTTAAAACCGCAAGAAAAACCTTCAGTTTTTATTTTTTAAGTTTTTTCTTAACCAAATTTGACACTTTTTCTTACCCAGACTGTGTTATTGCGTCTATTCCCTCAAAAACCACATGAAACTTTATGTTGTCATATATACCTTAAATGATGCTAGGCATTTTTTTGCACCTTACAAAGAATTCCCCTACAGATTTTCCTCTGTACGACATCGTGTTTTTGTTTACTCATATATATTACTCGTACCCTGCTACTTCACCAGATCAATGCCTACGAATGCGTGTGCCAACCGGGTTATATGGGCGTTAACTGTGAGATCGATATTGATGAGTGCGAAAGCAATCCCTGCTCTAAGGGATCCACCTGCATCGATCTGGTCAACAACTTCACCTGCTCGTGCATACCGGGCATGACGGGCCGCTTCTGCGAAACGGATGTCGACGACTGTGTTTCGGCACCCTGTCAGCACGGTGGGCGATGCATTGATGAGTTGGGCGGTTTTCATTGCGATTGCACTTCGACGGGCTATGAGGGCCAGTTTTGCGAATCGAACATTGACGAATGCGCCTCGAATATGTGTGTGAACGGCGCCGAATGCATTGACCAGGTGAACGACTACCTTTGCAAGTGCTATCCGGGCTTCAAAGGCAAAAATTGCGAGATCGATATCAACGAGTGTGAGAGCAATCCGTGCCAGTACAATGGCAACTGCTTAGAGCGATCGAACTTGACGCTGTACACGTTGAGCAAAACCATGTCTCTGCCGGAGATTTTCAGTCACCCGTTTTCGTACGAGAATGCAAGCGGGTGAGTGTTTGGAAGTAACATGAGATCGAAATTGTACAAAGTAATTAAATACTAAAATTTGGTTGTATCTGCAGCTATGAATGCGTTTGTGTACCAGGCATTATGGGCAAGAACTGCGAGATCAATATTAATGAATGCGAGAGTAATCCTTGCAGCAAGCACGGCACTTGTAACGATGGCGTAAGTTTGAAATTTACTCTTGAACCGTATGTAGCAGACCGTCCCTAACAACTTTCGACCATATTAGATTGGCACCTACACTTGTGAATGTGATCCTGGTTTCGAAGGCGTTCATTGTGAGATTAATATTGACGAGTGCGAACGGTAATGTTTATAGGTTCTACTCATTTGCAGTCTGGATTTGACGGCCTAATTCACTTTTCCTCGCAGGTATCAGCCATGTGGTGCACACGGCACTTGCTTCGACCAAATGAACGACTACGATTGCGACTGTGATGCTAATTACGGGGGCAAAAATTGCTCTGTTCCGCTGATAGGCTGCGTGAATTCGCCCTGTCAGAACGGTGGCTTTTGCAAACCCTTTTTGATTAACGAAACCGAACACCTGTTCAACTGCACTTGCCAGCATGGCTTCCAGGGCGACATTTGCGAGAAGACCACAACCATATCGATGGTAGTGAGTAGCCTGATCACCGTGAAAACGCAACGAGACGAGGGCTACGACATCAACCTGCAGTTCAAGACAACACTGCCGAACGGTGTGCTGGCGTTTGGCACTTCGGGCGGCCACAACGAGCCAGTTAGTTACATTTTGGAGCTAATTAACGGTCGGCTGAATTTGCATTCGTCGTTGCTGAACAAGTGGGAAGGTGTGTTCATTGGCTCCAAGCTGAACGATAGCAACTGGCACAAGGTGTTCGTGGCCATCAACACCTCGCATTTAGTGCTTTCGGCAAACGATGAGCAGGCCATCTTTCCGGTGGGTTCTTATGAAACGGCGAACGGAAGTCAGCCGTCGTTTCCGCTGACGTACTTGGGCGGCACTATACCCAACTTGAAATCATACTTGCGCCATTTGACACATCGTCCATCTAGCTTTGTTGGGTGCATGCAGGACATTGTGGTGAACGGCAAGTGGATATTTCCCGAAGAGCAGGGCATCGACCAGGACACCACGCTGACGAACATACAAAGCGGCTGTCCGCGCACGGAGCAGTGTATACCAAATCCATGCCATTCGAATGGAGAATGCACAGATTTGTGGCATACTTTTTCGTGTACCTGCCAGCGACCCCACTTCGGCCATACGTGCAAGTATAGTAAGTGCTTTTACGGAGCTGATAACGGTTAGTTTCTTATATGTTTTGTGAATTACATTTTTTAGATATAACAGCTGCCACCTTCGGTCACGAGAACACCACTCATTCTGCGGTTATTGTGGAGACTAATGATGCGGCGCGTCGTGCCATCCGATCTATTTTGGATATCTCAATGTTCATAAGAACGCGCGAGCCAACGGGACAGGTTTTCTACCTGGGCAGTGATCCAAGGAAAACAGCGCTGAAAGGAACAAGTCAGTTCATGAGAGGCTAAATGTAGGCGTCTATTTTACAGTTTAATTTACCTCCTACAGCTGACGCTGGTGACTCTTACGTGGCCGCTAAGCTGCATGGTGGCGAACTGCTCGTCAAAATGCAGTTCAACGGCACTCCAGAGGCCTACACAGTGGGCGGAAATAAACTGGACAACGGCTACAATCACCTCATCGAAGTGGTGCGGAATCAAACATTGGTGCAGGTGAAGCTCAACGGCACTGAGTATTTCCGCAAGACGCTCTCTTCCACTGGGCTACTAGATGCACAGGTTCTGTACCTGGGCGGACCGGCACCTACCGTTGAGGTGCAGCAGCCACCCGCAATCGGCGCCGAGAGCTCGATCGTACCTGCAGAGGAGAACATCACCAATAAAGAAAGTGATGGGAAGGACTACTTCAAAGGCATCATACAGGATGTCAAAGTGAGCAATGGATCACACACCATGATCGTCGAATTGTATCCACTGAATGAGGAAGACTTGAATCTGCCGCCTCCATTTGGTGTGGTCACTATTGATCGCTCGTCAGTGCTGAAAGGAGAAGTTTCGGACGACCTCTGCCGCAAAAATCCATGCAAGCATAACGCTGAATGTCGGAATACTTGGAATGACTATGTGTGCACGTGTCCCAACGGTTACAAGGGGAAAAATTGCCAGGAGATTGAATTCTGTCAGTTGGTCAAGTGCCCGGGCAACAGCATTTGCCAGAATCTCGACGATGGCTACGAATGTTTGACCAATATCACCTTCAAGGGCAATGAAAAGTCGCCGCTGGCCTTTTCCTATTTTGTGGAACAGATTGGGGAAGAACCCAAATCGCTGCTCAAGCCGGTGATTGAGATTGCCTATAGAACACGTGCGGGTGGTACGCTGCTTTACATCGAGAATGGCGAGAGCTTCTTTGAGATTGGCGTTAACCAGGGACAGGTGACGGTGACATGGAAGTTGACGCAAGAACAGTTTGGCGAAACGAAGCGTTTCACCAAGGACAACTCCGACCCGAACTACGTGGATCGGAATGAGCCAGGGTAAGCCTCGAACAGTAGCGGATCCAGGAGGGGTTTTGGGGGTTGAAACCCCCCGAAATATCTGGATCGACTATAAAACTACATAAGAATTAAAAAAAATTTTATAAATATTAAAGAGTTACTTTTTAAAACCCCCCCGAAATATTTTTCTGGATCCGCGCCTGGCCTCGAATAAACAGAACCTATAATTAGTTGATTGTTACTTTATTTGCAGTTGGAGTCGTATATATTTGCGCGCCAAGAGCAGCAAATTGGAAGGAGGTTGGAAGGGCTGGGAAGCAATGGTAGACCCGTCGCCCGCTTTCTCAGTTGATATCGACCAAGTGGCCTTCCAGGAGCTGCTCTCCAGCGATACGCAAGTTTATCTGGGTGGCATGCCCACCGATAGTCGGCAGGCGCGCGGCAGTACTTCGGCACAACAGGGCTCCCAGTTCAAGGGATGCTTGGGAGAGGCGCGTGTCGGCGATCTTCTGCTTCCATATTTCTCCAACGCAGAAATGTACCCACGTACAGAGAATGTGTCGGTGCAGCCGCACTCGCAATTCCGCTTGAACTCCACCAAACCGGAAGAGGGTTGTGTGTTGTGCTTCCAGAGCGACTGCAAGAACGGTGGTTACTGCAGCTCACCATCGGAGCAGTACGCCTGCAAGTGTTTGGCGGGCTTCGAGGGAGATGACTGCGCTATTGACATCGACGAGTGCCTGACTGCGACGTGCGAGAACAATTCGACGTGCATCGATAAGGTGGCCGACTTCCAGTGCCGCTGTCTGCCGGGCTATGATGGGCGTTTCTGCGAACATAACATCGACGAGTGTGCCTCGCAACCTTGTCACAATGGCGGCATATGCACGGATCTGATAGCGGCGTTCCAGTGCGAGTGCACGGAGGACTATGCGGGACCACAGTGCGATGTCCTGAAACAGGTGACCTGCGAGAATTTGCCCTGTCGCAATGGCTCGACGTGCGAGGATGGATTCAGTAAGTCTAAGCTACTCCCCACTATCCACCTAATTACATTGCAACTGAACAATGCTCAAACTCTCATAGATGCAAACACTAGCAACAACTTTACTTGCATCTGCCTGGCTGGCTTCGAGGGTCCTTTGTGTGATACACCGTTTTGTGATGTCACGCCGTGCTTGAATGGCGGGCTCTGCATCATCACCGATCCAACAGTAAGATGAGAAGCATTCGTTTCGAAGCATTTAACCAATGAAATTGTGTTCTGTTTCTGTCAGATTCCACTGTGCCAGTGCAGTTTGGGCTACACCGGCCGACTGTGCGAAGTCGACATTAACGAGTGCGAGTCGAACCCTTGCCTGAACGGCGGCGAGTGTGAGGACCTGGTCGGCGGTTACCACTGCAACTGCACTCACACCGGCTTCGAAGGCAACAACTGTGAGATCGACATTGACGAGTGCGCCATGAGCGTCGAGTACTGCGGCGGCCTGGGTCGTTGCATAAATTTGCCCGGCTCCTTCAAGTGCATTTGCCAAGATGCGTTCTGCGGCGTTTACTGCAACTTTACCGACCCCTGTAAAAATGGTGTGGCACTGTGCATGAACGGCGGCACCTGTGTTGAGGCTTGCGGCGATGAAGCGGACTACTATTGTAATTGCACCGAGGGCTTCACGGGCAAAAATTGCTCGGCATTAGTGAGTGGTCAAATGTGAAGAAAATTCTCACATAATACTGAGATGCGTTTTGTTTCGTTTAGATTACCGCAAAAGAGGACGGACCCTCCACTGCTGACATTGCTATCATTGTGGTACCGGTGGTTGTAGTGCTGTTGCTCATTGGCGCTGCACTGCTGGCCACGTTCCTGGTAATGGCGCGCAATAAGCGCGCCACACGTGGGACATACAGCCCCAGTGCGCAAGAGTATTGCAATCCACGCCTTGAGATGGACAACGTGCTTAAGCCACCGCCAGAGGAGCGACTAATTTAGTCGCGGCAGTACACAACCAATTTTTTTAGGAGAGTTTACAAAACAATATTATTATTTTTTTAAAAGCAAAGAAATGATTATAATGCTGCGTAGACTTTAAGGACTTGTTAAATGTATTTATCCGCCCATTAGCCATAGGACTTTGTAGTAAAATTGCATCGCCATAAACGGCAATGGTTCCACGGAGATGCCTGCAAATGTTGATATGCGGTGAGTTTGCGATTTGTTACACTTAAAGATAGCCAATGAAGGTAGCACTAAATCGAAATTGGAAGCGCCCAGCAAGGTGGCAATCCATATTTAAAAATGTCGGCGATGAAGTTTCCCCGATTGTTGTGCTTAGTTTTAGTTAGTCGTAAGCAGCTGTAGTTGTTAGGCTGCAAACCTCAGTATTGTATTTCGATTTAAGGCCAGGAGAGAAATATGAGCAATACAAGGACTATGTCGAGCATACAAGTATGTGAACTTATGAACTTCCATATTTAGGTACATTAAATATTTAGAGCACTGAGTTGTGTTATTTGTAAATAACTGATTTGAGCAACACTCACACATAAGTTACCACTTAAATAGCTGTGTGTATACGTAGAATACGTGGCCTTATTTATCTAATACATAAAATAAGCAGCATTTAAGATTTTTATAAAATAAATATTTTTATTGTTAACTTAGGAGACTGTATTATATTATTATATGAATTAATATAATTTATAATAAAATTTTGAAAAATCTAATATACACATTTTCAATTATGGAAATCAGTAATTTGTGATTGGGTAAATAAATGAGACGAAAATGCTTAAATCGATAAAAAAGCAAACGTTTTGCAGCATCTTCCTAATTATACTTTGTTGCGAACAACTTTATTTTCATTGTTTGGCTTTCGCTCAATAAATTTGTAATAGTGGTTACATATGCAATAAAGTGGCACAGCTGCATATTGAGACTTTAACGCATTATGGTTGTTTTGTACGCGCTTCAACATGTGCTTAATGTTCTTGATCTAATCTAAAATGTAACTCTAAATTTCTTTGAAATTGCTACCACAACTAACAATCAACAAGCACAAGAGGGCGAGTAAGCGTTTCTGCTCCAGCAGCATGCTGAGCTAATTCGAAGCAATTAGATGACCGCTGCGACCCACTTAAATTTGCTGCTGCTTTGCACCTCGTGATGGTAGAAGTTGCACTCCAGTTTGTTGATGCAGTTCTTGCCGAAGCGGCATGGTTTCGGATGGTAGAAGGTGCAGCCGACCTTGGTGCAGTTCGGATAGTACTTGCACATCGCAGCGGAGGTAGCTGGCGACACGGAAATCGATTTGTAGTTTTGTACGGGCACAACGTGCGAGGCTTTGGAATAAAGTGCAAGATAAATGTTACTCTAGTTGGTCAAGTTACAAAGAAACTACGCTCTGCACTTGGGTTGACAAATAAACTTATAAGCTTAAAAACTTCAGCTAGAAGTTTGTCAGATCCAGGTGCACTCTATATCGATGAAGAACACTTACACAAGGGCGGCGCAGTAGGCTGCAATAGTGATGGATTACGGGGTCCGCTGTGCGAATAATTGCAGTCGATGTTGGTGCAGGTCAGATCGAACTTGCATCTCGGGTGCGAGTACAAGCACTTGTCGGCGAACTTGCAGTTGGGGAAACTCTTGCAGGGCGCCGACGGATGATAAAAGTCGCAAAACTGCTTGGTGCAATTTGGATGGTACTTACAGCGCTCCTTGGGCTTCATCACCTTAAGAGCCTCCGAATCCAGCGTAAGAGAATTCACTACAGTAGGAGGAGGGTCGTTCATTTATTAGTGATATTCTTCGTCACTCATTGCATTAACACTTACATGATGGTATATTGTCGTATTTTCTAGCTTCTACATTGCGTATGGAGATCTTTCGTCGTTCCTCGCCGGCGCCGTTGCCACCGTGGCGTTCGCTTGAGTATTCATGTTCACGATCCCGTTCTCGCTCTCGCTCACGCTCACGATCACGGTCCCGTTCACCACTTTTCGAACGCTGTTTGGCTGCTGTCTTGGTGTTCATTTCGCGCTCTACTTCACGTTCTTTAGAGCACTTTCTGAATTCGAAATTTATGGGCGTTCGTTTGCGCTTCGGCGGCGACTTGCTGCTTTGTGCTGAAAGCTGTACTTTTGGTGGATTTGGCGGTGTGGTGGAACGTTCCTCGGGGCGCAGATCATCGCCGCTATGTGGGCGCTTTAGTTTTCTTTGATTGCCAGCGCTCGACAATTTTTTCGGACTCATATCTTCGTCTTCAGAGTCATTTTTTATAATGATTTTCTTAATATCCTTTGGCTTGCGATAAATTTCAATAAGTTCGGAACGACGTGGCGGTGGTGTTGCTGGCAACGAATTGGAAGAGTCATGATCGCTAGCGCGCGTGGCAGTTGAGGAAGATGCAGCAGTCGGTGCTGACTTCATAGAGAGCCGCGACTTAATATCTTGCCGACGTGGCAGCTCCCGTTCACGGCCGCTTGTACGCTTCGTATGTGTCGTGGAAGAAGCCTCTGCGGTGTTGTAGCGTGAAATTGATGACGAAGAGGAAACTTGTGGTAGTGGGGACGCGGAACGTGAGCGTCGGGCGGTAGAGTTGGCGGCAAATTTTAGTGACGTTTTCTCATCTGCAAAGCATGTATTTATTAACTGATTCAAAGTCAAAGCACCATCGCAGTTACCATTCAATGTGACCACAAATTGAGTCTTCGCCAATGAGATTTTATTGGGACTCTTCTCGCCGCTTTCGGCATCTTTTGGTACCACATCGTACCTACAAACAACAGAAAACAATATTAAAAACGAATTCAAAAAATTTAGCAATATGCGTATTTTCATACTCTTCGCTGCTGGCGTCCTGCCGCTCCTCATCTACATTGTGTATGGTCTGGGGCACATAAACGTAATCGACGTCCGACTCGCCTTTGTCAGACACCGACTCAGGCACATATTCTTCTTCCTGCATTGCTTGTGCGCGTCGACGTTTACGTAGCGGCAAATCGCTCTCCACCTCGATGACCAGGTTCTGCGTGCTGCGCCGAAATAGATTGGATGATGAAGATACAGTCGCGCTGCGCTTCAGACGATTGCGGAATGATTTCGTGTACAATTTAGTGTTGCGTTCGCCACTTGCATCCGAAAGACGGGCACTCAACTTTAAGCAAGGTTCCTTAGTCTTCGCTTTGACTAGAATGGTGGAGCGTTGTGCTTCTGCGACAGCACGCAATAAGAGGTTCTTGCACGCTTGTTTGCTGGGCGACACCGGTGGACGTGGCTTGATCTTTATCACCGAATTCACCGGTTTTTCCTCTTCTTCATCGGACGATTCAACGGGCTTTACGGGAGCCACAATCACCCGCGATCCTATTCGTTGGCGGCGTGCTGGTGGCGAAGCAGAGCTTTCGTGGTCGCTGTTGACTGTTGCCTTTTTATCAACCTCGACAAATGTGGATGACACTTTAATCGAAGGTAGTAGTGTTTGGTGATCTTCGGTAGATGTAGACAAGCGCACTGGGGACGAACGCCGGTTGTTCGAAGAAATATCGTGCTTTCGGCTGGTGAAATCACGGCTATCGTGTTGACGGTCTTTGGCATGCTCTCTTCCACGTTCACGTTCACCCCGTCGTCTCTCTTCCTCGCGATCACGATCACGCACACGTTCTCTATCGCGTTCCCTGTCCCTGTCACTTTTCGGCTCGTTACGTCTGAATGTCGGCACGTACAGTTCTTTGTCTTCTCGCAAACGTCGAGCTCGTGTAATCTCACGTACTGGGGGCTTCAGCCCCAGTCGTTCATGCACTGGTCGTTTAGCTGGTTCCACGGGAGGCTCGCGCCGATCTCTTTCACGTTCACGACTGCGATGCGAAGAAAGTATATTACTTGATTGGCTTTGCGTGCCATTTTGCCATTCTATATTGGTTTTCATGGCTGCCGGAGATAGAGGAGGTGGTGTGTGGTGCCTCTGACATGCTGGAACCTGTTCGTCGCCAGAATTAGAGTTGTCAGCATGCTCTTCGCGCGAACTGAATACTATGGGGCTCTTTGCCCTGCCTGTTACGCTGCTTTCTGGCTTGTCCTCCTGTAAACAAATTTGTACAGATGTATGAATTACTACGTGGCCTATACAAATCACATAAATAACTTAACCACTTCGATTGCCTCGTTCGAGCTCTCCTCTACACTGCCATCATCTTTCAGATTGAGAAAGTCTTCATCGTCGCTTTGGTCATTGATCTCACCCAACTGCTTTAGGTGCTTTTTGGCTGCGTAAATCTTTTTTTGAATTTCTGCCAACTCCGCCAAATCCTTCTCGCGATCGCCACTGATAACAGCGCCACTGCCGTCAGCACTTTGGCTGCCATTACCAGTCGTCGACGAAATCTCCGAGATCGTAGGAATATTGAAATCATTGGTTTTTTTTGTTGCTTGCGTCGATTCGCTGCTATTGGCGTCCTCAGTAACCTTGCTCGCTTTAACCTTTTTGATGTGCGCAGCCATGTCAGCAGTGGTGTCCAGCGTCTTTTTGGCTTTCTCAAGAAACACATCAGCGAATACATCTGTAATAGAATTGATGACGGGCGCTGATGCCGCTGCACCGCTTGTGCTGGGTTTTTCAGCTGCTGCTGACGCCACTGTAGCGTCGTCACTTGGTTTTTTGGCAAGCACAGGGGCAACAGCTGATTTCTTCTCCTTCCTGCTGGATTTTTTCTCTTTTTTACCAGATGGTTCCTCTTTCTGGCTAACTTTGCGTTTCTTTGTGTTAGCTGTAAAGCAACAACAAACAGAATTTCTCATATATGTAAATGTGCCGGCAGTGTACGGATTCAAGACACCGGGTCTTACCACTAACTGCGGGCAGTGTAACCTCCTGCAACTTCTGCAGCACCTCATGCAGCCACGTGACGAACAACTCTGTCTGCGAGCCCAAAAAGAGATTCAAGTCGGCGATCATCTGCTGCTTGGAGCGCTTGTTGGCAACCATTATCATCACGTAGTCGGGCAGCTCATCGTCGATGTAACCGGCAGTGCCGCCAGTGCCCAACTCCAGTAGCTTCGCCTTAACGGCGCTCTACAACAAAATGAATATTTATATTGGCGTATTTGAATCAGCAGCATGGGCACAATGTTTAATCAATAATGTCTGCTGGCACAAAATATTCTCCAAAATGCACAGTCAATTGCACAAACTACGTAAGATTTCGCGGTGCTGCAGACGTTGTTTTTCTGCGGCTTCTGCTCGCTAGCGCTACGTACCCGCATTTTTTGACCAATTTCACTGCCGAAATTATCCATTGCTCGCGTTTTTCTGGCAAAATATTTATCTTCCCGAAAATTGACTGTCCTTTTCAAGCAGAGCGAAAATATTGGAATGAAGTAAAAATAGGTAATG
Organism: Melieria omissa; assembly: GCA_963971225.1. NCBI lineage: Eukaryota > Metazoa > Arthropoda > Insecta > Diptera > Ulidiidae > Melieria > Melieria omissa. The sequence goes on along the minus strand of OZ020267.1, from coordinate 56,788,011 downwards.
CAGAACGTCAAATAGTAGAAAGTAGGTAAAAGAGAATGCGTGAAGATTGTGGTGAATTTGTGTATACCCAACATGGTAAGATAAAACTTCACCTTAGCTGACCAGGATAGGGGCTGCGATTGTTGGCAACAATTGGAATATTGCAATCCTTTGCAAATTTGTAAATTAATTGAGCTATTGCAGCCTATTCAAATTCTTGTAGACGAGCAATACAAGCATCGGAAAAAACTCCAGGATATGTACTGTGTCGCTGAGAGAAGGCGTAAAATTTTGGGCTCGTAATTTTTTGGCAGAAAGCTACTGTGGACTTGATGGTTTCTGAATATAGAAGTCGCCAAATAAGGATTAATGTACGCGAATGTCTGTAACATTCGTTCAGTTGATCAACAGACTGATGAAACTAATTTTATTTCTTTAAAACAATTATTGTAACTAACGAATATGATTCTTTTGGTTCTCTTAACCCTCAATCCCCACCCCTATTACTATCACGTATATACCCACCCTGAGTCCCCGGGACTGACAATTTTTGTTTACGAAATAACACAACACCTATTAAATGTTTATGGTTTTTAATTTTCTTGTAGGCCACATTAAGACCTCTTGTTACAGATTTCATTCCATATCTTTACATAACTCTAATGAAAATTCATCTTTTAATTGACAGAAAAAAATACTCTAAAAAACATACACTAAAAATTTTATAAAAATAAAAGATATAAATAAATTACCAAAAACAATTCTTTTTACATAAATAACCTAAACATATTATAACTGTTCAGAAAAATTCTTAAACTAATACTTCATTATATAAAATAAGAAAACGTGCAGTAGGTCACATACCTTTTGGCATAACTAAGAAAAATAGTTAGTAGCAAAACTACTCAAAGGTATACATTCTCAATTTGTGAACAATTTGCAGCCATTTTGGCATCTAAAAGTAAATTAACACGATAATACAAAATCTCGAAGTACAATGTTTGTAACACAAAACACCACCCTGAGCCCACGGGACTCACTCCATGCCAAAACTCAACCTTGTAATTGTAGTGCGCTAATGTCCGATCGTATTCGGGTTCAGCGCGACCCTGTACGAAGGTATACGAAAGTTGGACGCCGAAACATAAAAACACAACCTGTACCAACTTATTAAAATTCCTAGTGAGTCCCCTGGACTCAGGGTGGGCGATTGAGGGTTAAACATGTGAATATGGTGGTTTTTATAAATTTGAAAAAAAAATTGTTAAGGCTTGCACAAGCAGTGTTTTAGTTTCTTTTGCTATTATGCAATTTTGTTTTTATCCAGAACAATAAAAAAATCTGAAATCCTTACATATTTTAAAAGATATTATTGCATGCATTGCACATTTCACTTTTGCTTCAACACAATAATATTGCGCTGGCTGGTGCTCAGCCGCGCTGTATACTCGGCTGAATAGCTGAATAACGTTGAAGCAACGACCTCCATTCAACCTTTTGGGGCCAGTACTTTGCACAGAGCAAGTGGAAAATAAAGTTGAAACCAGAGGTTCGCGATCTCTACACCGTTCCTGTGTCCAGCTAAGTTTCTGACGTCCTATTCCTGGAATAAATCTCATTGTCTCTCCAGGTATGTGCGGACTACAAAAAGTGTTAAAATTAAATATTTTCAAAATATAATATCCCAACTCTTTCAACGCAACAAACTAGTATTCGGGTGCAGCGGGTGGGTGGTGGTAACAAATAATTTCGTAACTGCACCTTTGTGGTTATGGCAGTGGCAACATATTTAATAATTAAGGCAGCATTACGTTGATAAGGAGTGAGTAATAGTAAGTGTGAAGTTCTAAGCGCGAAATGAATTTGGGTGCGTTTTATTGGGTATCTGTGGTAATTCGTCCAACTGTGAGCGCGCGTGTGTGACCGTGAGCGAAGGCGGTTACGACAAGCCGTAGGAAAGCTTAGAGGCCATAGATCTAAATTAAACGCGATAATGGCCCAAAAGTGTCAAGGAAGTCATAGGAGCGAATGTGGCCGTCATTATAGAAACTGAAGGAGCGGAGTAAGACATCGCCAACAGATTTCAATTGCTGCGAAAGAAAAAACCCAAAAATGGTTTATGCGAAAATGTGATGTGGCGTTACTGTTAGATAAGCGATCGATGTGTTTTTTTGGGTTTTCAGTAGTTGGTAGCGCATTTTGTGATAGCATGAAAGAATACAGTTAAATTTCGGCGCAATTCAAAAACCAGCCGAAAGACAGACTGCTTGCTAATGCTTAGCAGTTTCGGCAAGAAGAAAGCAATTTCCATTTATTCAAATGAGGCCGTTTCCCAATTTCACATTCAATTCAATGTTCTGGAGACTTGGCACATTTAAATAAATATATACTGTTATGCATGTTTGTATATACCTACACATATGTGTTTCAATGTTGTTGCCTAAATTACCCAAAAGTATTTAGAAAGTTGCTAAAATTAAAACGCAGCATGATTTGCATCAAGTCGCCAGCATTTAGTGGCAGGGTGTGGCAAGTATCCAAAAATTAATTTTTGTTGCAAAACCAATCGACGAAATTCAGTAAACAACAAAGCATCACGTCGCATGTCAGCGTGGCACTCGAACATTTGCGGGAATGGCCAAAAGTGTAACAAATAGAAAAATCAAAACAAGCTCTTTTAGGGTTTAACACCATTGAGACGAGTCGAGTAAAATGTGACAAGTTTTGGAAGCATAGCACATGTGCGCCATGTTTTCGAATTTGTTTGGCTTGCGACTGTTTTCGTGTTGTTGATAAGAAAGGTTCGTTGCGGTTTTTTTTTCATAGTTTTGTTTGTTTTAGTTTATGTTATAGTTGTGTAGTTTCTCTTGGAATGATATCCGTAGATAAGAGGGAACAACTTGTTTAGTTCGGTTCAATGTCGTACGTGGTCTTATTATAACCAAACCGCTGGCGTTGCTTGTGGCTTGGTGCCGCGTTTGTTTGTATTCCACAAATGCTGTGCGAATTGATTGGATTGGTAGAAATAGTTAAATGAGCCGGCCACTCGGGGAAAACTTATTGCCAAGAAAACTATGGCTTTCGGGAAAATTGTATGCACCTCTGGGATTGCGAAAAAAAGCGCGAATTTTAAACTTTGAGCGAAATTTTAAACTTTGAACCTCGATATCTCGAAAACGAAGCGAGATATCGAAAAATTGTATTCTACATTTTCTACTTATTTTTGGTCGATCTCTCTAAAGACACCCTCAAATGGCGGCGCCACGGAAACCGTAGTCGTGCCCCTTTTTTAATAGGAAAATATGAAATGTTTAAAATCTTCATTATTTGATAAATATAAACAAAACTAAGTATGTTGCTACGTTGAGCGAATACGTGTTTTATTCATTGCCATATAAATAAATATTAAAATTAATATAGTTTTGCTTCAAAATACTTGTTTTGTAGCAAAAGTGCAGCAATTGCCATATTAAAAATAGTAAAGTGCTCTTACTCACTTTTTACAGTGTACTTTGCGAAAGAGCTGATTTATTATTATACAAAGTATATATTTTAAGTGATTCCAGAGCGTAATGAAAATGTGCTTTAAACTTTTTTCAAAGTAAAATTAATACCGAATGCCTGTGTTGTAAGCATCAAATAGTTAATTAGTAAGTTGAAATAGCTTTTTTAAAATGTCCGAACAATTGTTCTAGAAAACAATCTCAAATAGCTATTTACTTTTACCTTTGAATATGTAGCGAAATATATATATTATTATAACTTCAGTTGCCTTTTGGTAACCTTTGCCATTGAAAGAGGAAAAAATAATAACAACACGCTCCCAAAGGTCGCCTGTATTAATGTATTGTGTAAGTCCGCATTAAGCAATCGTTTCTGCCGATTCGCTTACCTGTTAGCACACTTTTGCCCACATTCTTGACACTCCTATCAAGAAACAAAAACAAAAAGAAGCTCATCCTTTGCCGCCTGTACCGTTTTCAATGTCAACGAAGTCAAAATTTCGGCGTGTGTTTTCAGTACGCATGACTCGCACCACACTCCCCCTAAATGAATTTTAACCCAACAAAAACAACACATTGCAAATACATATATGTATATATACATATTCAAAACAGACGTGTGGAAACAAAGGTTCCATGCCGACAGCCACCAGCTGCCGCGCTATCAGCATCAAAGTCTATTACGTTGACATTGAGTCAATGTATCGCAACATTTATAAGTTTGACCTTCAGCAATGTCGGCTTCAGTTGCTGCTGTCGCCGCTGATGAGAGTGGGCCTGTGGGCAGAGTGCGAGTAGCCGATTACATTTTTGTATATACCAGAAAAAAACTGAGCGAAGCGTTAAGTGGCATTGCATGACGCCGTTGCTGTGTTTTGTGTGTTTTCGTTTGGAAGTGCGCATGTCCCCAACAGCGCAGAGTGGTGTTGGAGCATGGCTGCACGCTCCTGCTTCAACAATTTCTCCAACAAATGTCGGCTGAAAGTGAAAGTCACAGTAGGACGACTACACGTTTTCACCGTGGCCCCCTCCCAGGCCCGTTGCAGCTCCCTCCACCGGTAGTATCTCGCTTATCGCTGGAAAATGTGTAGATACACGGCGGTGGGTGCGCTGAGCTTCACTGCTTTTCGCCGATTTTCATTCAGTGTCCCCAGAGTGTGTCGCTTCGACGGTCGTGTTTCGTGCGCTGAAATCATTATATCCGCAGCCAGCTGAAGGTATTGAATCACATACACATGAAATAAGTTGTGAAATTGTGTAATAGTTTTATCAACGAATTGACATATTCTCCGGGTATTTATGCCTTTTTGGCCGAAACAGTGAACTTCTAATGAAATAAAAATTTTTTGTTAATTATTTGATTACATTTGCTGTCAGCTACACCACTTTACATCCATCAATCTGATCGTTATCACTGTCAACGACTATCAATCTTCCGGCTTCTCCTTTGTTTTTATTTTTATTTTAAAAGTCGTGCAATTTCAAGTGGTCGTAAGGCTACACATACATAAGCCATCACCCGTTTAAAAAGATATATAGATATTTATTAATGTGTGGGCTGGAAAGTGTATGTATAGCATTTCATGAGAAGGCGTTGGGCGACCTAGTGTACACACGCCAGCAACAATGTTTATAAACATGCACAAATGCATTCACTCATGAATGCATTTTAAAAACCACAGTAAATTCAAGAAATGTTTCCTTTTTCTTTTCTCTACAGATCTTAACACCGAATTTCACAATGACTACTTATTTCAACTACCCATCCAAGGAATTGCAGGAGGAGCTGAGCCGCATTGCCAAGGCTATTGTGTCACCCGGTAAGGGTATCCTCGCTGCCGATGAGTCGGTCTCCACCATGGGCAAGCGTCTGCAGGATATCGGTGTTGAGAACACTGACGAGCACCGTCGCCAGTACCGTCAACTGTTGTTCTCCACTGACCCTAAAGTTGCTGAGAACATCTCTGGCGTGATTCTGTTCCACGAAACGCTCTACCAGAAGGCTGACGATGGTACTCCATTCGTTGAGCTGCTGAAGAAGCGTGGCATTATTCCCGGCATCAAGGTCGACAAGGGTGTTGTGCCATTGATGGGCTCCGAAGACGAATGCACCACTCAGGGTATGTGCGGGAAACCTCAAACTGCTCAGTATTTTTCTTTATTAACGCTTCTGCTGCCACTGCACCGATCTAGGTTTGGATGATTTGGCCGCTCGTTGCGCTCAGTACAAGAAGGACGGTTGTGATTTCGCCAAGTGGCGTTGCGTGCTGAAGATCGGCAAGAACACCCCTTCGTACCAGTCCATCTTGGAGAATGCCAACGTACTGGCTCGTTATGCGTCTATTTGCCAGTCGCAGCGCATTGTGCCCATTGTGGAACCCGAGGTTTTGCCCGATGGTGAGCACGACTTGGAGCGCGCTCAGAAAGTCACCGAAACCGTGTTGGCTGCCGTCTACAAGGCACTCAACGATCATCACGTCTACCTGGAGGGTACTCTGCTGAAGCCCAACATGGTGACAGCCGGCCAGTCGTGTGCCAAGAAATACACCCCCGATCAGGTTGCTCTTGCTACCGTGGAGGCACTTCGCAGAACTGTACCAGCCGCTGTTCCCGGTAAATGAAGAAGTGCTTTATTAATTTCTCTGAAACGGTTTAACCAATAATTGTTCAATGTTTACGTAGGCATTACCTTCTTGTCGGGTGGCCAATCTGAGGAAGAGGCTTCCGTGCATCTGAACGCCATCAACAATGTGCCATTGTTGAAACCATGGGCACTCACCTTCTCATACGGTCGCGCTCTCCAGGCCTCCGTTCTGCGCGCATGGGGTGGCAAGAAGGACAACGTTGGCGCTGGTCAGAATGAATTGCTGAAGCGAGCCAAGGTATGTTTGTCCATATACCAATTAATATTTAATGGGTAATAATGCTTGTGGATTGGAAATGTCATCTCATTGGGATTGTGGAGAAATGTAGACATCAAAACTGCACATAACAGGATAAGCTTTAAAAGTGCTTTGTGAGGGGAAATTGTGTAGAGAAAAAGGTGCAAACTTTGGGCTTTAAGATTTTGTGGAACCGGCTTAACAGCTTCAATCTTTATTGAAAAAATATAAAGCGTGAAAACGGAAAAATTTAATGAATTTCATAAAAATTTATTAAAAACTAAAAAAAAAGTTATTAAAACTTAATAAAAAATTAAAACGGATGATTGCCAATGGATGAAAGGAGCACAATTTTGTTTGCCGGCTTTCCAAATTTTGTATTATATCAACTTCTAGTTTTTGGGTATTAAGCAGGTCGTCCCTTCACACAGATAGGTATGTGGCTGTATGTATGCACAATATATGTATGTTGTTTTAAAAAGCGTTGTCCTCAGCTATTGAATTCAGTATTTCTGTGGCCGTAAGGAATAACAGCCAAAGTCGAGTTAGGACAAAATTGAGTTATTACCACCATTGCATTCGTCGTATTCAAATGTACAAGTACACAATTCTATGGCTTTTGCTCATAAAATGAATGTTTTACGCCCAAAAGTCTAAAATTTATCTAGTGTAATCTAATGCAAATTAAAAAATTAAAAGTGCTCTCCTGAAAACTTCATAAAATCGACTTTGGTTGTTATTCCTTACGGCCACAGATTTCACACACTATATTTCCACACTAAAGCTTGGTATTTTAGCAATATGGCACAGTAGCTAACTTTAGGTTTAAAATTTAGTGAACATTATAAGAACACATCTGTTTTTACTTGCTGAGCTATAAGCCAAAACTAATATATTTTTATGGCATTTTATAGATGTGCTTGATAGTAAATAAATAGTTTTTGTACTGACATCTGCTTTATCTATAACTAACTATTTTTAATTTATGCATTAATTAATACTTTTAATACTTTGCCTAACATCATAATGTACCGTAACACCTTAACTCTTTTGAACCAATGTTCAGCACGGCATGTCTAACAGCACAACATTTGCTATTCCTTCTTCTATAGTAAAATGATACTACTTCTGCACGCTTTAGTTGTATTTGCTATTTTTCCCAAAAATTGATTGAATTTAATGCTTTCTCTTCTACACTCAAATAATAAACTTCACTTTCTGCACTCTATTCGACAACCTGTGCTGGCTGCAGGCCAATTCGCTGGCGTGTCAGGGCATTTACGTGGCCGGCTCGATCCCTTCATTTGCTGCCAATGCTAGTTTATTTGTTGCCTCGCACAAATACTAAAATTGCCTGCGCTGCCTGACCCGAAATATTCGCATCGCACGGTTGAATATTACGAAACATTATGGACTGCTCGATTGGCTGCAATTATACAAACATACACACATGCACAAGGCAGCAACAGCAGTAAATGGCAAACAATTGACCCTTGTACCCGTCTAACGAGAGCATCACCAATCACCACTACCAACACGCACCAGCAGACACGTGTCTGTACAAATCAAACAAACAAACAAAATTTGTACAAATCAAACTATTCTCGATTTTACTTCATTAAGACACTACATATATACATTGTTTATTTCTAATGATTATGTATAACCTTATAACCTTTACAATACTATTACACAAGTTTTCCGCATTCGAATCGTTTCTCGTTTTAATCATATTATTTTTCTTAATACATATATAACTGTTTCCGTATTTGTATGTGTTGTTTTCGATTTGCTTATTGATTGGCAATAAATATAAACAAATCTTTATCTGTTTTATTTTATTAAATTAATGCATTATTTAAACACAACAATATTTGACTATGTTGCTTTGCATCCGCTACCTTAATACTACTACTTACTACTACTTACTACTACTTACTACTACTTACTACTACTTACTACTACTTACTACTATTACTTTTTATTTTATGAAAATGTATACTTTATAATTTACATGATTATACATCTACATCTACATATATATATGCAATAATAGCGTCACCTGATTGTAAAATTTGCCAGTTAACAATTATTTGTATTTTTTACTGTCGCTGTTCTCGCTAGTTTTAAAGTTTAACTGAAATGGCCAGCAGCTTAACAAAATGTAACTTTATGGTAAATGTAGACAGTCATTTGAGACTTTGAGAGCAAGATTGTATCGAATAAGTTAAGTTAGATACGAAACTCCGTGACATGGCCACATGTGTTGGTCCATTCAACCAATCTTCAGGAGGTCAGTTACTGGAGTCTGGGGACTTGCTAGCCGCCTTACGCTAGCATCTGCTATCGCGTGCACTCCACAATTTTTCGAAAACTTTTTGTAAACCCCAAATCATTCACTGTTTAACCGTTTTCTTTTCAAATTTTCGCTATTACAGGGCAATGGCGATGCTGCTGTTGGCAAATATGTTGCCGGCAGTGTAGTGGGCGCTGGTGCCGATGCAACACTGTTCGTTGCCAACCATGCCTACTAAAGCATAGCACTACAGCAACGCAAATACAAAAGGAGGAGCAGAAGGAGTAGTAATCACGAAATGGATTATTGTTTGCAATTTATTTATTAAGCACAAAGTGACGAAGACAACAAACGCGGAACTACATTGTATAGAAAAAGGAGAGGTGCCGCTGGAATAAGCTAAATCGAACAGAAAGCTGAACCAACAACATGAACACAACCAAATCCAATGTAAAGACCAACATTTCTGTTTCCCACCCAGTGTACGATCTGATAGTGACTACAAAAACCAAGCATGTTATTGCATTAGATATTTGCATCCATAGTACACATAAAAGCAGCAGCAACAACAACCGCAGCAGCATTACACAACCCAGTGTATTGCGAAATATAGAAATAATGGCAACCGCAACAAGAAAGCGCAACTGATCATCGTGGCTGAAATTACTATTGCTAACTATTATTATTATCATTATATACGGTTAAGTAAAGTTGAGAGTTTAAATGATTTAAAGAAAGAACAAAGAAACAACCAAAAGAAAACGAAATAAAAATACAACAAGTTGAAAGGCTGACGTGTTATTGTACAGGCATCATTTAGCACCAACTATGATACAAGACTGGGGGTCTGGCATACGATGTGTGCAGAATCGGGTGAACATATAGGCGTATGAAACTTCTCGTCAGTATGGGCATCTTCAAGTTTAGACAAGTCCCACGACTTTGATGGTGTATGAAAATTTTCGAAATATTTCGCATTTAGCCAAGTCTCAGTTGAAAAGTTTTGCTGATGACAGATCGGCACATAAGCTCTCATTTATACATACATACATAGCTACATATATGCAAGGATCGTAAAAAAACGTTACGCCGCTGTCAAATGCATCCGAAATTTATTTGACGGCACATAAACGACAAAAATGTTTTTGTTACGGACATGAGAGTTTTACAAATTTAAATTCGCGTTGATGTGTGAAATAATTGCGTAGAAAATTGCAAATTCATGGAATTTAACATTTAAGAAAGTACTAAAAGTTAAAGTTAACTGTTAAAGTTTAAATTGAGACTGTTTGGGTTATAAACCAGCGGCTGCGACGTTTTTGTTCGTAACTGCTGCTTTGCTTCTAGGACTCTAAATAATGTTGATGTCTGCAGGGAATGAACTTCACTTCACTGATTTATTTACGAGTAAAATATTAAACCCTAGAATGAAGGAAATTGGAAAAAAGTTAAATATATAAAATATATAACTCTATGTACATCTAAAGCGTGATCCATTTCGAGGTTCCCTACTTTTTTAAAGAAAAAAACACAGAAAATTAAAATTTAACGGGGAATGTTTATTATCATTCGAAATAACATTCTTTGGCATTTATTTTTTGAAGATTATCTCTTTCAAATGTTGGCCGCGGCTACGTCTCAGATGGTCCATCCGTTGAGTCCAATTTTCGATGACTCGTTCGAGCATTTCGACTGGTAACTGGCGAATGACACGCGTGATGTTTTGCTCCAAGGCCTGAATCGAAGCGGGTTTATCCGTATAGACTTTAGACTTTACGTATCCCCACAGAAAAAGTCTAACGGTGTGATATCACACGATCTTGGTGGCCAATCGATCGGCCCATTACGTGAAATTAGCTGTTCTCACCGGCATCATTTTTGAAGAAATATGGACCGATGAACGATTTGTAAACGTTGTTCAGGCGTAAGTCTTTCTATGATGAAATGCCAAACAATACTGAACAAAAATAATATGACAGCTTGACACGACTCACGCGTGATCTGTCAAAAAAAGGTTATTGAAAAAAGTACCTCTAGTTGGATCACCCTTTACTTATGTATCACCACAGAATAAACAATATACTGTTTGTGCTGTGGTATCAAACACCGAATGATCGCCATATTCCATATTCCATTTCGATTTAGCATACTTTCAGGCGGCATTTGAGAAGTGTTTCGAATACTTTGAGACGATTTGGCACAGTCGACGCGTTTCGTCGCATCATGCTGAGTTAGGAAAATCGATTATTCATTTATTGTGCATTAGACCACAGCATGTCAGCGGAATATTGTTCTGCGCTGTGTGGTTAGTGAGGCTTGACTGTCATTGCAATATGCAGATACGCCCCGATTTTCTTGCTCATCTTTATTGTAGCTGACGGTTTTGTTTTGGCTTTCATTTGCTTTTGTATTTATTAGTGAATGCGCTGCATTTCCTTAATTTCTTCGCTGCACTTGACCGTGAGTGCACGCGAAGCCAGCTCGCCGCAATTCGCAGTGGAATATTTTGGTGTTGGACCGTTGCCACGCCGAGCAGATACAGATTCATCAGCTGGCGGTCGCTAAAAATACACAGTAGTACACAGTCTGTTTGTCGAAAGCTCACCTAAGTATTGGCAGATGTCCGCATGCACATCCATAAGTACACATGCAAAGACAAAACACGCGTCAGTGTGAGCCCTCAAGCAAGTAATTGCTAAATGGATTTTGGCAAAAGCCCTGTCAGCCCTGTCTCATACGCGTGGGGCTGGAGCTGGCGCTACTGACGCAGTAAAATGAGAGCTCACACAGCTGCCAGTTCTTCTAAGATATCACACGTCAAGAGCGTAGCCAAAACTTGGCCGTGGAGGGCTTTAACAATTTGTTTTTAAAGAAAATTTAGAGTAACATGCATTCTAAAAAAACAGGACCTTTGAAATGTGGAGTTTCATATTTATTGTATGAAAATATGCATTTGCTGATGATAGGAAAGCTTTCTGAGGACGTGGAATCCATCCAAAATGCTTGTACGCACATCCTGAAGGACATCCCGGCCGATGATCTACAACACTTGTTATACATGTTTTTATTGCTTTTAGACTGTGTAGATCAAGTATTAAATCCGAAGTGGACTATTTTGAATAAAACAAATTGGTTTGCCAAAAAATATGTTATTGTTATTTTTTAATTGTTTTAAGGTGAGAAAGACCTTTCTGCTAGTGTGGAAGTGTACATAGCATGCATTGTGATTGGAAGTCACAACCTCCTTGTCAAGCCTCCTTGGCTACGCCCCTGCCACACTTTGACCTGATTTCAAAGTATTTGCAGGTGGCACAGGGAATAGCTGATAGCTATTACAGTGATCCTACTTAAAGCAGCACCTACAGCGACAACAGCAACGCAATAACAGCGAAGACCTTATAAAAACGATTGTAGGAAGTCAGTAGGAGCGGAGGGGAGTGCACCTGCGGCATGTTAAGTCGCTAAGCCTTCAGCTCAGCCGTTAAGACTTTGCATATTTTGCAAATAATTTGGTCCATACTTTTGAAAAGTTACAAAGTTATATAGAAAGAGATAATTGTGTACGAAAATTAATTCTCAGACGAATTTATAAAACGCCGATAGCCAAGAATTCAAGAAACTGTGTATTTGTACATCGGAATTTAAAGGCAGAAAATTAAAATTCTGTAACTGAAATTCAACTAATATAACCGACATAGCAATTGCTAAGGCAAAGGTGTGGCTGCGCTGATTGCATCGTGTGTTAAAATGGAATTGTCCTGCTAGGAACGAGTGGGCGGGCAAAGGGACAGGCAGTGTGCGCGTTGCATGTGCTGCAATGCTGTAAGATGGAGCGCAGGAAGTGTCTCTATAATTCGAGCAAAGCGTGATGTAGGACAGTCAGCTTTGCCATTGCTTGCCTTGTGTTTCCTGTTTTGCCTCTGCCTGTTTTTGTTGGCTCCGTTACTGCATTTGTATGCGAACTGTCCTGTTTTTATACTCCTGCTGAGCTGCATTTTTAATTGAAACAAATCTATGTGCGCCATGGTTTTGTGCCATTTTGTGCTCGGTTTCAGCGGTCTCGGATTTCTATTAAATCGCCAGCAAATAAAATGTAAAGCCCTTTGAGTGTGCGAGACCTGGTTGCAAATTTTCGCTCAAATGCCATATTTTCGTGTTTATATATACACATATGTATGTATGTATGTATGTAGGCATGTACATTTATACACGGAACAATGTAAGCCACATGTATGGCTAGAAAATGGGTCAGTTTGACTTTTTGAATGTGACTTTTTAAAGGTTTGTGCAATGCTCCAGTTTGTGCTTTAATTTTCCAATCAAAATCCTTAAAACTCAATCGATTTTACATTATACTAATTGAAAAAAAAGTTATTTCAAAGAAGCGGCTTACTTTAGGCCTCACAAATGTTTTATGCGAAACAAATTTTAGTTTAGATAAGTCCGTAAGCATCTCGTTGCAGTGCAGTTTACTTTTTGTTTACGCACCAAAGCAAAACACGAAATTTTAGAGGCAAACACACCCTCGCGACGCATCGACCGGATTGGTGATGAACAATAAAATAATGCTGAAGGCTGGCACGCATTGACCGGACTTGGCCCTTAACCTCGCCGCCATGGAGCAGACCGAAGAAAATACTGCTGCCACACAGAAGCGGAAAACATAATTGAAAGCGGATCAGTACGTGAACAGGCGCCTTGTTTACTCGGCACCAAAATAGTCGCGGCGACAACGCTGCCATGGCGGAGGCGGAGGCAAAACGCCCAAATTGTAATCGGATCCACAGCAGTGATTGAACTTTCAAGGAAAGCGCAGCGGCACATATCGGCGACAGCGGCTGTGATAGCGACGCATGTTACCAGATACGATAATTCAGCGCTGCGTTGTGCGGGATGTGCACGATTCGATCAATTCAATTTGGCTGCACTACCAATGAAAGCCAACGAAATCACTTCGCTACTGCGGAATTGATTGAAAAACTTTTCGGAATCGTGCGATGGCGTGAGAAGTGCGAAAATTATGTAGAATCAATTTGGCAGTCAGCCGCCTGTCCACATATGCATGCGGCTGCTCACACGGGCCGCGCGACTCAATGTCTGAGTGAGCGGCCGTCGAGTGTTGGCGTGGAATGTGTCGGCACTGTATGTGGCCACGTGGGCGTTATAAGCTGGCGGCCTGCTGTCCACTGCGTGCGGCGCTGAACGTGCTGCAACCGCAGAGCGACGTTGCATGCGGCAGTAGGATGTATGGAAGCTTAGCTTCAATTACGCATCGCCAAGCAGAGCCGAAGTGGCAAACAGCACCGCGAGATAAAAATGTCTTCCATTGCCAGAATCATCTGTTGCCATATGCGAAATGGCAAAACCAGAAAAGCAGCAAAACTAATAAAGAACCGCTCAATAACAACGCCAAAGCAAATGACAAAAGAAGCAAGCGAGCATATTTCAGTCGGCTTGAACGCGCAGCTTACACCCTGCTGTGCTTTTTCTTTTTTTGTTTTCCGTTCCGACTCGCAATTGTTTACAATAAGTTTCAGCCAATATTTTGAATTCACAAAATGTGTAGTACACATTCACATAAGCATGCACATATATATTCACATGTATTGTATGTATAATTGGGGTTATTCCCTGATTAGGTGATTAGGTTGCAAGTTTATTTAGAGACCAGACTCGAAGCAGCTGCAGCTGTTAAAGAAAAAAATGAAAATGAAAATGAATCCCGTAATATTTGCAAATATTTTATAATATTTTTTACTATACTTATTATTAGAAATATGATCAAAGAATTGTAAATGTGTTTCGAAATGACTTATTATGCGCCACTGCCCACATTGCACGTTCAACGGGTGTAGGGTATGGAATCGACGGAGCAGCAACAATAACAACTACATTGACAATCAACGGCCGCAAGCATCAACGAGCGCAACAATAGTGGCGGCGACGGCAGCAGCGACAACTGAAATTGTCGGAAATAGCCAGCATGACATTCAGGTTCTCGTCGCTGCGGCATTCGCGATGCCATTCTTCCGCAAAGATATTCAAATGAACTCAATCAAAGTGAGATAATTTCATATAAGCTCAGCCATTCGCTGCTGCACACCGACAGGCGGTCATTGCGGCAGTCTCGTGCCTGCAGTGTTGTTCAATGATAACATGATGCGAAACTGAGAGCGCTCGACCACAATACATACTCAAAATCCGCACTAATACACCGATAACATCAGACCTTAGGGTTGATTTTGCCAAACATCAGACCCGGGGTATGCACAGAACCGTACTGTTGATTTCCCATACAAGGGCCACGGCGAGGGTTGCGTTTACTTTCAATTTTTTAAGCATCGAAAAATCAATTGTTATTTCTTTGTAACTTTGTAATCTTTTGGAAGAAAAATGATTAAAAAATTACAATATTTCCCGAAAACCAGTCAAAAGTATTTTAATACGTGTTTAACACCTTTTTTATTCAGCTTTTATTGAATTTTATTCATGAAATTTGAATGAAATGTGAATTTGATGAAAGCTCCATAGGAGTTTTTGCGATAATTGCGACAGCCATATTTTGCTATCCCTTTTATACGGGTGCGCATATTATATATACATATATATATGTTATATATATATGTATATGTATATATGATATGCGTATATATGTATATATAATATATGTATATATGATATGCGCACCCGTATAAAAAGGGATAGCAAAATATGGCTGTCGCAATTATAATATAATATAGATATATACATATATATACATATGTTTTCTGATACGATTTTATAATCGCGAAGTAGCAGACTACACTTATAAACATAAATTGTTTACTGTCCGACACTGTCAAGGATTTCTTTTTTACATCTTTATAGCTCTGCATATTACAACTTTTCCCTAACATTTTCATTTAAATTAAATAATTTTGATCATTTCATATATTTTTTCCTTATTTTACACTGCTTCGTACAATAAGACTGCGAACATACTTTTTTACAAGTACATAAAAATTGCAACCCTGCGTTAGGAACAAATTTGCAAGTCAGCTGCTTGCTACAATACGAATTGTTCCACAAAGAGAGAAAGCTGGCAGGGTTGACGATTTTCTTTTCAGCTCACACGGATTGTGTTCGTGTGACCAAAAAAAACGACAAAATTTCGTCAATCCTCTCAGTTTCGCATCATGTTATCATTGGTGTTGTTGCAGATGCAGGTATTTTGACGCGTAGCACCAGCGCGTTCAAGGGCCGGGTGCAGTAATTGCCAGCACTGTTAACCAGCTTTAAGTGCCCTCGCAATTGGCAATTTATCTATGTACACTTTTTTTTGCCCCTTTGCTCAGCACTTGTTGCCATTGACAATCGTTCGTCTGGTAAAGCATAAATTGCATGACTGATGGTTGTATATATATGTATGTGTATAAGTATACGTGTGTGTGAATGTCATGAATGACTTTGATTGCGAATTTATTGTGTTTATGCACGATGCCCACAGACAATTCAGCAATTATCGCCCAATAGCAGCCACACAACCGGCGCTGGTTGCTAGTGATTTGCGGATTTTGCCGTCAATGACGAATTCGGCCAGCGCTGACGGTTCAGCATGATTCTGCCGTGTGGCGCCCAGTCGCTTCCTGCGTAGTTTCCCAGCGCACTCGTCGTAGTGCGAGTGAAAGTGCTGCATGCAATTAAGACTCGTTTAGACAGCCACTTTCGTGCATATTGGACAAGTGACTGACGGATCGATCGACTCGGACAGCTCAGCGCGCACGGAATGCGGTTAACTGTTTATGCTCACCTGCATGAAAATATTTTCCCATAATGATTAAATAATTTCCATGGCGGCCCTTTCGCTCAAGTTCACGCTGTGCAGACTTGCCTGCGTAGATGTGTAAATTAGTAAGTACAGTCGTGTCTGGGTATAGTGAACACCTCGAGATAGTGAACACCCAAATTTTTACATGGAGTACTTTAATAGTGAACAATCGTAAAACCTCTAAATAGTGAACTAAATTTATAAAGCAATTTTAAGCAACAAAAAAACACAAGAAGGAATCAAAAATGAAAGAGGGTATTCCCCTAATTTGTTACAAAATCAGCTGTTTCTTGACTTTAGTGGTTATGTTTTTGTCGAGAGCATATATGTAATACTTCTATATTGGCAGTAAGCTCAAGGTACATTCGCCAACATCACAGTACACCAATAGTGAAATATGAGCGAGAAAGCGTATAAACGAATGTACCTTGACAGCTGTCAAAAGTGGCAATAAGTCAGGTGCGTTCAGGCGGGAAAAAAATTGACTGGAAAAAATAAAAATTTGTCGAAATTAAGGGGAGGTTCTCATCTAGACCACCAAAAAGTAGGTTAACTTTGGGAATTATTTACAGGAAAACTAAAAAACATATCAAGACGATATGAAGCAGTTTGATACAATGTACTTTTATTTATAGATTTCTATTTTTATTATTAGAAAAAAAAAACAAAATGGCGTCCGTTATTAGGCTTTTCCGACGGCATGTTTTGGAAATTTTGCTCAACTGCCCGGTGTCCACAGGTTGCAAATCAATCTGAAATCAAAAAATTCTTGATGTAGCATAAACTAGAATAAATTTACTAAAGAATGACCTATTATTTAAGAAAATATATCAAAATTGACAAAATGGCGCGACTTTGAAATTTGAGTGCCGTTTTCAGACCTTTTTTTCCAGAATTTATTATTTAAAAAAAATAGTTAATGTTAAAATTTTGAAACGAAAATAGGTCATTCTTTAATAAAAATTCAAAAATCAAATTCAAAAATTCAAAATGAAATTAACTAGAAGAAAATCGGTTGAACCGTTTTCGAGTTATGCACCGGGCAGTTTTGAAATATCTGGTCCTGTTTAGTTGGATCAAGTCCCGCTGCAATCAACACACCGCAACAATCAACGGGCTCTAGAATACGTTCTACAACTCGGATCAACTAATAATTTTAAAACAACATTCTAGACATGTTAAGCTCTCAGGAAATGCAAAAAAAAAATCGAAAATTTCAAGATTATAGATGAGAACCTCCCCTTAACTGAAATTTCTTAAACCGCCCCTGAAGCAGTTTGACAGTTGTTCATGTGTAAAAGTGCCGTACCCGTATAGACTCACAAAATTTCGTGTTTTCTGTCTCATCGCTTGTCTCCCTTTGAGAGCAAACCGATTGTGGTTAAATGTGTGCTTTTTGAATTTTATCTTAATGATTTCTTGAATTTATATACACAAAGTGTATTTTGAGCAAATAAAACGAGTTTTTGAACAAAAATGTTAACCTTGAAATAGTGAATAGTGAACAGCCTCAATACTGTAAACAGGCCTTGCAATAATTAGTTCACTATATCCAGACACAACTGTAGTAGATTTTTAACCGATAGAAACGTTTTTATACATACATCAGTACAAACTGGTCTGTTGTTGGTGTAAGCGAGACTGTTGTGCAGTAAGTGAAGCCGGATCTGTAGAAAATTAAATAAATGCCAACTACACTGATGTGGTTACACGATCGCAAAGCTCTATGACTTTCTATGACTGAAGGACGTTTGAATCTTCATAACAGTAAGTTTATAAATGATTCATGAAAACTTAATTAGACATTGCAAATACCTTGAACTGTGTAACCCTTATCAATGTTTACATTTTCCAATAAAACTACTACTTCTCCTCAGATATTAATAACGATTAGCCACATAAGCCGGCACCCACTCCGAAATCTAATTACCGAAGCGATTTAAGGGTCGAAGGATGTGTCATCACTGCGTCGCGTGAAAATTTAATGACTGCCGTACTTGTAATGCCGGCTAAACCTTGTTTAATGATTAAGCATACAAATTTAAGTAACGTAATAGCTCACACACTGCCGAGCAACCATTACAACAATAACAGCGTAGTAGCAGCATGCGACTTTATCGACGTCGCGACGACAGCCGGGCGGGTAGGCAATTGTGCGTTAATGCTGGCCTAGTCCCTGTTGATGCTTGTGAAGGTAGGTCGGGCACGTCAATGGGATTTCAATGAGCCGAATAGGGCTCGCGAGCTACAGTCGCATGTGGAGCTGTTTGCTTTATCGATTTAACATTTGCCGCGTTAATAGTTAAAAGCCGGCTGGAGCGGTGAGCGGTGAACTTGTGCAAATAGAAAAGGAGGCACTGGAGCGGCAGCTTCTCAATGCAACGGTCGGTCGCGTGTGCCGTGCGGTGGTATACATATGTATACACTACTGCACATTCCTGCAGTGCCCACAATATACGCAGCGCCCGGAACCGCCCTCGTTCGCAAAGTGCAGCTGGAGCTTACGTCCGTGTGGCTGCGGTTCAAGTTCAAGACGACGGCAAGTTTTGTGGGGTTTATGCGCTGATCCGAGCAAATACATTTAAATATGTGTTTCGTTGTTTACATAAACCGTCAACGTTTTGTTGAAGCACTGGTTTGCGCGCTGCTGCTACAATGCGGTTGTTGAACGTCTGGTTGCATTTCGCCTTGGTAGTGCCCGATATTTTTATTGCGCAATCTGCCGAGCCCAATTATCAAGTGCGCGCCTTTACAACGGCTTGCAACTGTTTCAGTTATTGTTATTGTTATTGTTGTTCTCGGCACTAAACTTACGCAGCCGCAATGCTTACTAACGGCGACAGTTTGAAGCATTCATTCTTAGATTGGATAAGCACCAACTATGCAGCGGGTAGGTGGGGGAGTGAGTTTTTTCTACATTTTCTTGACTTTACTTCTAAACAGAAAGTACATAATAATTCTCAGAATGTGACAATAATTCAGCAATATTTTCCAAAAAAATTTGTGTTGGGATAAAATCTTTTTGTTCGCAAATAATATTCAACTCACTAACTGCCGAAATGCATGGCTTTTTTTTTAGTATGGCACCGTAAACTTGCAAAATATTGTTTTTCGTTGTTTTCCTCTTGAAGATTAACTAAATGCTAATAAACATGCTTGTAATTTCTTGGTAACAGTAAACACCTTCGTCGTCTATTTTTAAGTAACCTACTCAACATTTGCTTGAGTGTATGTCTAATAAATAACGCCGAGCAGCATTCGAATGCCTTCCAACTTGAGAGATTTCTATCTGCTCACAATGTGATGGCTTCGAAACAATTTTGACAAACCATAAAGTGTTCGGTTTAGCTGCTGACGTAAGGAAGTGCTCGCAAATCACAACGAAGTGCCAAAATAAATTGTGCCAAAATGTTTTTGGTTAGTCAAACGATAAACCAATACTGTTTGGAAAATTAGATATTTCAAAAGTCGATATTTATGTGTTCCGCGCAGCCACGACTACGACTTGTGATTTGAAGACACTAACACAAGTTCCATTCGTTCGCACTAACCAACTCAAATAAAGGAAATTTCCCTTGTGCACTTTTACTTGTGAACTTTTGCTCTAAAAACCTATGGCCTACAACAACAGATCGGATCGATACATACTATCAAAAAGTATAGAACATATATATATGTATTGTATATTCTTTGATACTACGTACATATATGTATGTACATACAAGGTCTGTTCAAGACAGGTGCCTTTTAAAATTTGACGAGCTACTGTGACAGGAAAACATGACCCATATTAAGTTTGTTTTGACAGATGAAAAGGTTAGAGACGTGATGATTGCTGATTTTTTTGCTATAGAAAAGAGAATCTGTATTAAATTTTGTGATGATTGCTGATTTTTTGCTATAGAAAAGAGAATCTGTATTAAATTTTGTGTAAAAATAAAATTAAGTGCTTCAACGCATTTCAAATATTGACTGTGGCCAATCTACTTTGAGCAAACAAAATGTTTAAAAAGGGTGCATGCTTTTCATAGAAGGCCGAGAAGATGTAAATGACGATGTCCGCCCTGAGAGCCCCAGACCGCATATAGTAAGTTTTATTAGTGGAAGTGATGTGCTGACGGATAAGTTCTACACCCAGTGGTGGAGTGTCTTGCTATATTCTGCTGCCTGCGCCTGTTTCCATACACTTTTTTGTATGTATTTATGTATGTGCTTAAATTTGTCATTTCTATAAAAGTAAAAAAAAGAAATAAACGAAAAATAAAATAAAAATAACGACAATAAAAAAGAAGCGATGTTGAGATGTTACGAAAACTAAACATGTTTTAAACTCATTTAAAAAATATATAGGTATATGTATGTATGTATGTATGTATGTATAATACACCCAGCCCGAACAGAGATGTAGTATAAGCAAATTAAACAGGTTTGTATGTACATTCGATAGACAAATTTAAACCTGCTTCAAGTGGCAGCAACTGCTGTCAAGTGTTTCCATTTCCTTCTTTATCTCTCCGTGTTTTCAATGTCACTTTTACAGCTCATGGTGGCCATTGGGACTCGGTGAAAGATTTACATCCGCATTGGGTCGTCTTCGTGCCAAAGCAAAACACTCCCCACGGCAGCGCCACTTCGACACATTCAGTGAAAATGTCACTTTCGCACTTGCAATTCGCATCACGTTGTCGCGTCGGTACGTGAACCCAGCGCCGTTACATTTATGCTTTTGGCCGCGTGCAATACACCTGAGGGTAATGACGAATACCAAAGCGCGCCGTGGGCGAACGAAAAAGTGGGATTGTCATTGTCGGAGGTCGATCTAATTGTCATTATTTGCACATTACAGTTGCAACCTGCGTCGGGGAAAACCGCCAATAGCGCCAAATGCTCATTTTCAATGCGCGACCGATTTGTTGACAAGTCACTCATCTACCTTCAAACCCATAACGTGTTTCTATGAGCGTCGGCTGTTGTTTTATTGTTTTTGTTTTGAGCTATGAAACGGTGCGGAGATTGATTTTTCAACATTCACATTTGTTAAATAGCTTCGGCCAATTTGCGTGCAATTCGATTTTGATGAATTAACTTGAGGCAACGAAGGCGTGAATTCGAACGTGTGGTCTTCACATTACAACTGTCTCAGCTAAGCGCCAATGGATGTGTGATGCAGTTGACCTTGGTGGGAAACGAGCGTCATCGGCAGACAGTAAATAGCGCGTTAACCCAAAATTTTGAAAATAAACTATCCATGGAAATATTTTTCAAGGCATTAACATGAAGAGGTCAATTAAAAAATATGTATAATTCTATACGCACATTCACACACACACACAGCCATACAGCCATGTGAATCCATTAAAACTAAAACAAATGTAAACAACTTTTGCCATTTCTCGCTGTTCAATGCTGACACAAGCAAAATCAAAACAACGAGGAACACGAAACCGGTTCGGCCCATGCGAGTGTCTATTTGCGGAAAGTAGCCTCCAACAAAAGTTGTCGTCTGGTAGTTTGCCCTTTACCCAGATTTGCGGTAGCCAAAAAGTCGCCGTCTACTGAGGAACGCGCACTCGGAGCAATTTCAGCTGCTGGCGTTTTCAGGCGGCACGCGGCACCATTCAATCCAATGCACATTTTAGTGGTGTTGCGACGCGTGTGTCGAGTGTGCCACTGGGTGCATTGGCCCGAAAGGCAAACGTGACTTCTGCGATAGAAACTCTGCAAACGCTGTCGCATCCGAGAATAGCCATGACGTTGGCCAGGAAGACGTTTGACGACGTATTTTGGCAGCGCATTGACCTCTGGCAATGCCGCAAAGTATTCATTCATCTCGGCGTTTGCTTATAACTGTACAAGAACGCGTGCCTGCACTTTTGTGCACTGTGCTCTGGCGCGTCGCTGTGTTGCGCACCAGCGACTTGTTGTAAACATTGGATTATTTTCATTACGAAGCCTAAATTGCACGACTCACACTATGCACAAGAAGAAGAAGAAGACACATTGAACTGTAAGCAAACAAAAATATAAACAAACAAAACTAAATAATTGAGCGAGCGGTGTGCTTACTTATAGCTCGAATGCGAAAATCGAAGAATTTTTGAACGGACAGTTGCCCATAGAAAGCGACAACGCAGCGAGGTCTTTGATGGGCAATGTTCGTGGTGGAAACCGGAAAGTGCAGCTGCTCAAAGGGGACAGATGAGGGACAGAGAAAATATCGATTAATTGCTGCTTGTATACAAGCAATCCAGCATATTTACAGGGTCTTTTAAAAGGCGTTGCATAAAGCGGACGCTCAACTCTTCGCCTTTTCGCAAGGTTTCTGCTTTTATGGTGCGCAGCAAACGGGCTGCTTACTACTGAACTGCCGATACCCTCTCGCCACGTTCGGCCATGTTCATCTCAAATATATGTACATATGTATGTATGTAGCTACAATCAACTGCGCTCCCTTCTATGCTGAATTTTGCATTACTGCTGCTGTCCCCACCACTGCCACCTACGCACCCGCACTCAGTGTGGAGCTACGTGCGGCGAAACGCCTCAGACACTTTAAACACTGCAACATTGAAGTGCCACAGGTAACCATGGTGAGCGAGGTGTTCGACGTTCGATTTTTTGAATTGTTTTCTTGGCTGCTGCGCTGCTGTTGTTATTGTTTGTGACTTGCCATATTTTCCATCGTTGGCTCGTAAAAGCGGAGCACACACGTCGCAAGATTTTTACTCAGTTTGCAAATAATGACAATGTTTTTTTCCATGCCGAGAGACGCAAAGTACGCGTTTCCTGAGTGCGGCCCTGTACGCATTTTTAGATTAAAAATAGATAAGCGACACTGCCCGACATGGCACTCCGACCAGCTGGCGGCCTTAACTGACTCACATAGTCCGTTCCAATGAAATGATGCAAAGAGTAAAATAATTATTTACGGCAATTGTTCAAAAACAGCGACAACGCCAGCAATCGGAACAAAGCCGCTTTTACAGCTGTAAAAATTATACGCGGATGCTCCATTTGCTGTACAACATCGGCGTGTGTGTGTGTGTGTGTGGGTTCGGTTATTTTGGCCATTGGCTCAAGTTGAGCAGATTTGTTGTTCCACCGTTGTTGCTGACTTAAAACCAAAGTCAACTGCGCTTTGAGCAAGTTCAAGGCAACAATCGTGGGGGGCGTCAAAGTTCAGCCAACACTTTGAAGGTGGATATCGATTCGTTTGGGCGACGCACACTGGGGTAATATATAAGTAAAGTGGCGATTAATTCAAAAATGAAAAATAAAGATACAGATACGTTTTTGGTACCGGGTTAAAGTGGATAAAATTCTGCATCACTAGGTGAAAGAATTGTTGTAAAATAATTTACCGTATGACTGCAATCCACTCTGAAAGTTGACATTTCTTTTCATTGGTCGTACGCGCAGTGTGAAACGTGAATTTTCCAATTATTCAAATCAAATTTTTTTAACAAGTTTTTAAAGAAGCATAAAAGTGATGATGGAGGCTTCTGGTTCAGGTATTTAAGTATTCAAATATTGATCTTTTTTTTTTTTAAATGTTCGTAAATATTTTTGTTATTTTTAAAAAAAAAAGCTTAAAAATTGCCTTATTTTGACCCTATTCATAGACATATAGTTGTTTGTTCAGTGATGTTCACCTAAAATTTTGTCATAATCGTATTCTGTGGATATTCTAGCAACTTTCTACGAAAAAAAAAGTTGCGCTATTGTTGCGCACTTTTGCAGCATTTCGATTTTTGTATGTGAAGTCTTGGCAAAATATGCACGCGGTCCGTGAAAGGAAAGACAAAAAATAAGTGTAAATGCAAAAAATATGAGAAAAGCAACAAGCGATATGTTTTATGTTAGTTTTGTTGTTGTTCAATGTATGGTTTTTAATATTGCCTTATGCTTTTTACCCTACATTACGGGGGACCGGTATATTAGATTTATATTAGCCAGCATATTAGGCGACATATAAGGCGGGATATCGCAACACGTAAGTATTTTTGGTTTTTAAGATATTTGTGAAACACAATACAAAATTGTATCGAATAATGCAGAACCAAATAAAATTTCGATATCTTAGATTATTTAATTTGTCTTTGTTGTAGGGTGTGTGCGAAACTAGGTCAACTGACCTTTTTTATCAGAAGTTGCAGTATTGGGCATTGTTATTGTTTGTATTACTTATGTGTAATCGATTGAAATAACCGCAGTGATGTGCATTAAACTAATTCGGTAAAGGGTAACTGCAAATGATTATTTTCTCAAGATATTAAAAAAAAGTTATTTTTTTATGTAGGAACGAATTCCAATGTTATTTGGTATACTCGTCAAAGTCTCTATGACATAATGACCAACTCTGGCTGTGCCGAATTTAATGAGAAATTAAATTTCTTACATGAGGAACTAAAAAGGCGCATTAAACCTTCAGGGGAATGCATGGAACAATTTTCTGCTGTTGTTAGACTTTTTATATCTCAATTTAAAATGCGCTGGACTAGATCGCAAAGACACGAAGAACGTTTTCTGCGTGTAAACCGAGTATGCTAGATACTTCCATAGGTTTTACCGCTGGAAAAGGCAAACGTGGCCGCAAAGAAGTATCTTTTGAAGAATGTGAGGAGAAAACCAAAGCAAAGAAAACCAGGGTCTTAAGAGATTCCATAAGTTTACCGGTTTTAGCTCATGCTACTCAAATGAGCTTAAGAGCTTCAGGGCAAGTAGATGCGTCGAAGTTAGTTAAAGATATAACAACTTCGCCATCGAAAGCAACAAAATACCGGCAGGCAGTTGTTAAAGCACATAAATAAAATCAACTATCTAACGAAAAAGCGTTGTCTATTTTAGTAGCAGCGAAATTGAGTCGTCATCAGTATAATATAATCAGGCAGTCCGCTCCAGAAAAGTTCCCCTCTTATACGTGTGTGCAATTAGCTAAGAAGGATTGTTACCCAAAACAAGAATGCATTCAAATAAGCGAAACTTCAGCACAAGTAAGTCTGCAAGGGCTTTTAAATCATACTGCTGAACGTATTGTATTATTACAAACAAGCATTATTGAGGCATTAAGCGATGACGAAATGCGCAACCTTTGCTTATATACAAAGTGGGGCTTTGACGGAAGTGCTGGCCACAGCTCATATAAGCAAGCTTATGTTGACCCAAATGCAACAGATTCTTTTGCGTTCATAACATCTATTGTTCCACTTCGCTTAGTTTGCAGAAACAAAATAATCTGGCAAAATCCGAGGCCATCATCGACTAGATTCTGTCGACCCTTAAAGATTGAATTCGTCAAAGAGTCTTCAATTGTTTCTAAAACTGAGCATGAAAGAGTGTGCAATGAAATTACAAATTTATTAAACACGGTTGTGCTTCAAGGCGAGAAATGTTTAGAAGTTAATCATTATTTGATTTGTACAATGATTGACGGGAAAGTATGCAATGCATTGACATCACAAAATCAACGCAAAAATGCTACTTATGTGGAGCCACATCTAAAGACTTTAACAAAATTGATGATATGGTTAATAGACCGGTGAATACGGAAAATTTACAATTTGGGCTATCTATACTTCATGGCTGGATTCGATTTTTTGAGTGTTTACTCCATTTAGCATACAAACTGCCCATAAAGAAGTGGCAGGCTCGTTCAGAGAGTGAAAAACTTTTAGTGTCTCAAACTAAAGCACGCATACAACAACAATTCAAAGAAAAAATGGGGCTGATAATTGATGTACCGAAGCCCGGATTTGGAAATTCGAATGATGGCAATACGGCTAGGCGCTTCTTTCGAAACGCCGAAGTATCAGCGGCTATTACCAACATCGACATCAATTTAATAAAAAATATGCACATTATTTTAATTGTTGTTTCTAGTGGCCATCAAATTGAAGCAGAAAAGTTTCGTAATTTTGCCTTAAATTGTGCCAAATCTTTCGTTCAAATATATCCCTGGTACAACATGCCAACAACGGTTCATAAATATTTAATTCATGGACCAGAGGTCATAACTCACGCCTTGTTGCCAATCGGTGAGTTGTCTGAAGAAGCGCAGGAAGCCAGAAATAAAGACTTTAAGGCTTTCAGGGAATATTTTTCTCGAAAAAGTAGCCGAGAAAAAACCAACACAGACATTCTAAATAGACTGCTTATAAGTTCTGATCCCATTATATCA
The DNA here is from genome assembly GCA_963971225.1 of Melieria omissa. Lineage (NCBI taxonomy): Eukaryota > Metazoa > Arthropoda > Insecta > Diptera > Ulidiidae > Melieria > Melieria omissa. The sequence goes on along the minus strand of OZ020267.1, from coordinate 56,761,367 downwards.
TCCGAAACGAAATTGCCGCATAAAGAAGTTACGCGCATGCCAAGGGAAGCATTGGATTTGTTGGTAATTTCGGAAGAAGAATGCGATGATATCAACAATGATGATAATGATGATGATGATGATGACAACGATGATGACAACGATGAATGCGAAGGTGAAACCGTGCGCGAATACGATGAGGATTCTGATAGTAACTAAGAAATATGCGAAGAATTCTGCATTAGACCCTTTTGTACGAATTTTGTATTTTTGGTCATAAATAAAAAAAAATTCACTAAAGTATATTCAAATACATTTATTTTTCACTTCTTTATGTATAATTAACTAAACCTAATACTTTTTTTATGTCTAAATAGTCCGGGTGAATTAATCGCCAAAATCGGCATGAATTACCCCAGTGTGCGACGGCCGTTGCCGTGGCTTTGAATTCCGCTCGGCTTTGCTGTGCTGTCGTTGTGGCTGTGCAGTGCCACTGTTGACAGCAGTCTGGCAGTCGCACTTTGCGCAAAATATTGCATTGAGATTTTTATAGCCGTAGAGGCTGTAATTGCAAGTGCTCACAAAACGTTGTTGTGGTTGCGCGAGCGTCATTTACGCGCTTTATATGTTACTTACTTACATATGTACATATGTATAAGCGGAGCTTGCAAAACGCCGGCTGTGTGCCGTTTTATGGCCCAAACACATTGGAGCCGGCAACGACAGGGCCACGCGACTACAAGACGCATCGGCTTCAACCATCGTCAGGGAACTCCTCTTATATCGTTTCGTTCATTTTATCGTTTAAACAAATGGCATTATGTAATAATTCACAAAACTAGTAAAAACTAGTGAAAAAATGTAAAAACTAAAAAATTTTGTATTGTTGTGCATCCACAAAAAATACTAAAGAAAAACGCCAACAAAATCATCGCTGATTGCCAACGATGTTGTGATGCGGTTTTCGCGCGCATTCGCCTTGCGAACAAACAAAAACGCATGTTCATGAATATGTCTTTTTATATACATTTATGTATATATGTACGTAAGTATACGAGTACACACTTACGTTAGAACTTTTCGACAACCAATTCAAGCGATCGCGGAGCGGTGTGTTGTAACAGAACGAAACAAAGACAAAACAAAGACTAACCAGTACGGAAACGGATTAAGAAGACAGCTTGAGGACATAAAGCTGAAGATGAAGAAATTGTTATTTATTTATAATTTATTTGCGGAGAGTTTTTAACCGATTTGTGTGAAATTTTCTTTTAAAAAAATTACAAAGCAAACGTGTGAAAAAGTAATTTGTTTGCACAGTTCATTAGACAGATTCGGCATTATTTTGAATTAATTTTTATTTACCAAATTGTTGCGCTTTTGAGCAAACGTGTCGTTTTAATGGAGCATTTAAATGTTTTCAAAGCCCACTAACCGTTTCAAAGGCACCAAACAGGAAATGAAATTAGCGAAAAATGTAAAATTACTAGGAAAACGCTTCAGCGGCGACCTGCGCTTTCATGCGTGTAAGTGTTGTGCTTTTGGCATAGTGCCAGAAAATTGCAGACGAGTGTGGCAAGGTTCGCTGACGCAGGTGAGGCACGTGGGCAATTTCACGGGGGAAATATGTACAAGTTTATGAATAGGCGGAAATAAAAGAAATTAGAAGCAACAAGCACTTTGGCACAAATATCGACAAATGTGCCCATGTACAAATCTATGTATTTAAGTATTTATTATTATTTTATGTAAATTTTGTGCAGATATAGAAATGTAAAAATTGCGGCATGGCAAGCGCTAAAAAGCGTTCGCGGCGCTTGAACGGAAATAAGTCAGCGATGAAAAAAATAACCGACCATAAAAGTAAAATTCGATGCCGTATTTGTCAGCTGTACTTATCGACACTTTGGGAAGTTGTGCAAAAAACATTGCTCGATTTGTGCGATCTGTCTGCGAAATCGTGTCATACGTTTCTAAAAATACTTTCGCATTTGTGGTGAATCGCGCAAGTACTATATGCCACATTCATAAAGAAAAGTACAAATAGATACATATATAAATATAGTCCATTCAGTTGTGATTTACGCAGCGACACATCGGAAACAGAAATCGGGAAACAGAAAAAGATAGTGGAGGCTTCAAAAGGCGATAATGGTGTGACACGCGAAGCTCTCTGATGTGAAGCTCAAACTCAAACGCAGAGCGCAATGTGATGGGACTTGCCATATATGCGATTTTTTGCGGAAAAGCAAATGCTGTGACTGTACATTGATCATAATAAAACTTTTTTTTTTAAGAAGTATTTATCAACTTTTTCTTAGCGCCTAATGATTAGCAATCCCCGACCCCGCATCTTCACCTGGTACCAACTCCATTAGCTCTTTGCGCCCGCTGAGCTGTCGTTTCGCAGCTGCTTTACCAATTGTAGGCGAGAAACATTCTGCAGCTACAAAGAAAGTTAGTAAACCATAGTACGCGATGGAATATTCCGTTGCAAATGTACACAAAAACATCACTTGGCCACTTTGTCGCGCAGTTAGCAACTGCTGCTGCCACTGCCACTGCGGCCAGGCTCGTTGCTATTTTTCTGCTTACAGCCATGCTGTCATCCAAACTGGTGTTGTTACTGTTGTTGTATTTGGCATATTTCCGACGCAAACAAGCTGGAAAATGTCAGAAAATGTCTCACGCAGCGCCAGCTGATACCATTCATGGCAAATATTTGGCGACAACAAGACGCTGATAAATCTTTTAATCGCCGTGAGAGCGACAAGGGTTCCAGCTACTTGTTAGTTGCACTCTGTGGAGGCCATATTTGCCCAATTCTGGGAAACTACACAGAGATAAAGGAGAAGGAAATTAAAAAAAAACAAACAAATTTTGATAGCCTTTTTACCTTTCCTCGTTTTTGTTCATGCGCAATGGTTGGATACAGTTAGTCGCGTTTAACGCACGTCACCGATGCCAGAATTTTGTGCTACGTGGGAATTTGTTCGGAGTAGCCAAGTATTAAACACTCATACGCCCCCCTTGCCGCCGGCTGAAAGCAGTGCGCACAGCTGTTTTGCTTCATTTATGATATTGCTACTGCCGTTTTCATTATCTGCGACTGGCCGAAGATCGTGTGCGAATGTTGATAGTACGCATGACGCATACGGTGCGGCGCGCCTGCCAGCATCTGGTGCAGAGTCGATCATCTCGATGAGCGATTGTCTGGTGTTAAGAGTACGATAACCTAAAAGCGAATTGGTTATCGGTTGGATTGCACTAACAGATTGTGGACTGACGAGACCCGCGAGCTGTAAAATCGCGGGCATATAAAACCCGTTCTTAAAACCACACCTGTGCCGATAGATTCAAAATTGCCTAATTACTACTAAATTGGACGTGAAGCCATTTATGCTTGCACACTTTTATGCTAATTCAATTGACTGCAAATCATCGTTTTTAGTGCTCCACGCGTGTGGGAATTGTACTGAGGCAGACCGACTGGAACCTGCGGCCATTGCCAAACCAGTTTCGACAAACCCAAAAGCACGACACACTGAGCTGTTTTCTCCCACTCTCTGGATCTCAAGCACCACCGAAAGTAAGTCGCATTGTCATCTGACTGCTGTGTGATCCAATCACACTGGGATGGTTTCGTTGAAACGACAAATCAGTAATCGAACATTTAAAAGGAAGCTCGAGATATCTTTTTATAAAACTCGATGAGAATGTGTGTACTTCTGAGTACGAAATCATTTTTGATAAGTACAGAATTGAATTGAAATTGAGAAACCAGGACAACTGATGTACATATAGCACACGCACTACAAAAGTGACACAACTCAAAATTTTTCATTTTCGGTTTTATGTGTTAATACTGTGCACAATGCATCAATCTACCAATCAGCAAAAGCTCAGTGTATTTTCTTGTTGTTAACTGTTGCAAAAATACAGTTAGGTCACGCTTCATGTCAGAAGTTTTATGCTATTTGATCGCTGCAGCTCAGTGCAAAAGAGTCCTAACTCAAATTGTGTCACTTTTGACGAAATAAATTTTTGTTAAAGTTAATTTTAAGCAAAATTCTGACAATTTTTGTGTATATTTTTAATTATTAAAATTTATTATGAATTTTCAAAATTTGTCTTCCAACTTTTTAACTGTCATTTATAATTATTAAATACAGCAACAGTGGCATAACTTGAAATAATTCGGTAATTATTGAATTAAAATATCATCAAAACAGTCACAACTCAAAATTTTGGAAATAAAAAATAAAAAAAAAAAAATTCTTGCAACTTATCATAAACATAATCTGTAAGGATTTTCTACTGAACGGTCTGAACGTTATTCAAAAAAAATGTTTATTTAGCTCAAAAACAGTTTTTGCGTTTCTTGAAAAATCAAAAATTTTGAGTTGTGTCACTTTTGTTGTGCGTGTGCGATATCTGTGGTCAAAAGTAATAACCGCTTAAGTCGACTTAAGAGGAAATTGAGTTAAGGATGCCACCATGTTCCCTTGACTGTGCTCTACGTTTGTGTAAAATCGGAGAGTTTGTAGGTTAGGTTAGGTTAGGTTGCGGTGGCTGCCTCTATAAGAGACACACTCGGAGGCCTGAAAGGCCCATTGTGATACCACATATTTCACCCGTTTTTGAACTGTGTATGCAACACTGTTTTTGCCAACATATGTTACAGCACACATTTCAAGCGGATGGGGAAGGGGGGGAGGGGACCTACAGTTTAACGCCGAATCCGAACGGCGATTGGCAATTTTTTTCGTTCACACTTGGAGGTTTTTGCCATTGCCTGCCAAGAGCGCACTTGTGTGATTCTTGTAATTCTCATTCCCTTCATGTGGATAGCGATAGAAGTAGATGAGTTGTTCACCAGCCCGAGCCAGAAATCGAACCTGGAGCCTTTGGTATGAGGAGCCAGCGTGCTACCCGCTTGACTATCGAGGCCGACGGAGAGTTTGTAACTTTAAAATAAAAAAAGTTATTAAAAAAAACCTATTCGCGTTACTACTTTTATCAAATATGCACATAAAACTTTAAAACGAGATTGCTCGAAACAGCAATTTTCGACTTAGGCGGTTTTGGCTTTTGACCACAGATATATCGTGTCGGCACTGATTATTCGATGAGGCAAAAGCACTGAAGAAACGCACATGGCAACCTAACTGGAAACACATCAAAGCCAAACTTTAACACCTACCAACCCACGTGTAACAATCTAATAAATTATTTGCTGTAAGCGTGTCGAAAGTATGGCTTTGGTGATTTGTTCAATGTTTGGCTGGGCTACTATTCACGGGCCGCAGTTTGGTGCTTGCGTTAGGGAAGTGTGAGTCATGCCGCGATTATATTCCAGTTTAGTAATTGTTCTTGCTTTTGTGGGTCACACTTTCGGGCGCATGCATTAACATGAGCAACATTCAAGACACACTTCCACACTTGAGTTGGTGATTGGTTGGGTGTATGCTTGGCTGGTGCGCGAGCCGATTTGGCGGCATTCTGTTAAAACTAGTAAGCACCTGCCCGCCAGCGGTGCTGTAGCTTTTTGTAGTAATTAATATGGGCGAAACTTAAGGCCAGTGCCTCAGCGTTAGCAAAAAGAACATACGAAAAAAGAATAAAGCATTTGCCATTGGATAAGCGTGCGATCGCATGTGGCCAGTGCCAATAGAAGAATGCTAAATCAGGCAAAGACTGGTCTAGATGTGACGAATGCGAAATGGTAGAACGAGAATGGAGCGGCGGCAGGAGGGGTTTTTGAACGATTTAAACGGCTTGTTAAAGATTAGATTTAAATCACATTTCAGTTCAGTTCTGTAAATTCCAATTTGCCAAGACACTAAAAATTGACTGAACCATCAAATAAGGGTTCAATGTGTTTCTTTTTCGACGCCACACTTCCAATAGCTCTCCATTCTATATCAAGTGGTATCGATTGTATCGACAGCTTCTGGCTAGCTTGACTTTTTCCTTCTCTCAAGGCCTCCCGGTTCCATACTTGCAAGTCGCACTCGCTGCTGCGCTCGATTGTTGTCATTTCTAAGAATTCCACAATTATAAAAAGTCGTGCATGTTTTTTTTCTCTAAGACACATTCATGTTTTATTGTAATTTTCTGTATTGTGTTTGCCAATGATTTCGTTTTGTTCTGTATTTTCTGACAATTATAAGGGAATAATTTTAAATACGCTATATTTGTCACATTTCATATCACTTAAATATTCTGAAATAAATTAATAGTAGTGTAATAATAATAGGTATGTTTGTATGTAATAAAAAGCACTATCTTTACTTATATCATAGATGATCGACAGTCATAGAATACAATAAAATGTACGGCGTACAATAATTGATTTAACATCACATTTGGCTTGCTTCAACTTCTCTTCGTGTGGGTGTGTGGGTGTGAATGAGGGTGAGTGTGAGTGTGAACTCCGCTTAATAGAGATTCCAACATTGCTCCACTTAACAATTTTCTTTTCATTGTTTCGCTTCAAAGTCAGCAACGTTCGAGAAAATTTGGCTTCGTAGAAAAATATAGATACGTATCTACACATACACACAGCGCGCGGACGCCGTGGATTATCTGCAGATGTCGTTCTTCGAATATGAATAATTCATTTTGTTGCAACACAATCTAATCGCAGCTTAGCATTAATTATATAAACTTAAAAAATAAAGCTATCCAGTTAGTATGGCGCACAGATTGTTGGACAATTTTCTTCTTACATTCGTGCTCAGCACTTGGTGACAATTCTCTCAGTTTTTCTTGTACGAGTACAAGTAGAAAGCTTCGATCGCATGTATAGTCAAGCCGGCGCGGGTTAAAATATTGCATGTGTATATATGTACGTGTGTATTTATATGCAATGCTTTGGCGTTAATTAAAACTAATGAGGTATTTCGCTGCACGCAATGTTTAAATTTTATAAATTGACTTTTGACGTTTACTGTTCACAGTTCGGCTCCCTAACTGCCGCTCCTAAACCCTCCCTCCCATTGGCGTTTTATATAACAAATGTTATTAAAATGGACCAAAAAATAACAAACAAACAAAAACAACAAATGCAGAAAGACCAGAAACATAAAGAAATCCAATGAAAATGGAAATTATATTCATAGGAGTTTTTCGCTTTCAATATGAAAACGAAACGCTGTGTGGCGAATGCAGGCAGTGAAAGGGCAAAGGGAGTAAGTATATAACTACTTGCAGGTGTGTGTGTGTGTGTGTGCATTCTAAAATATTCGTGCACATTTCGCAACTGCATATGGGCGAAAGCTAATAAGCGTAGTGCATTCGGCGCACTGTGCATGAAAAATGAGATATTGGCGACGCATCGCACCACTTTGAGTGGCTGTCAAACGGACAGACGGGCGGACGCGCGGACCGATTGCCTGCCGCTTTCCGAGCGCATTATTAGAATGTTAGAGTTAATTAAAGCTTTATGAGTTGCGGTAAATGGAAAGTTTAATTGAATATAAATTACATTAATTATTGACAAGTGAAATCTGTCTACGAGTGTGTCGCATGTGCATGTGCGCAGCTCATGTTCCCTAAGTGGAACTAATACTTGCAAAACGCTTTCGAAATGTGCACAGTGTAAAAAATCGCAAATGTGCCGATTTGGATTATCATTTCCTGCGCTTCGTCGGTCAATTTCATTTGAACATATAATGCAACTAGGTGATTCTTTGATTACGATTCGGTCCATTCGGTTCGGAAGACAGGTGCGTATGCAAGTCGGACTCAATACATAATTGAATTTCGAAGCGGGGCATAAGTGTCTGAATCAAATCGCAACAAACTGTTTCTCTATCTATGCAATTAATGATTTTTTTGGTAGAGATTTTCCATCATTTCATTTTTTTGGTAGAGATTTCCCATGATTTCATTGCTTAAATCTAGTTTTTACTACAAATTCAATAATGATCAAAAATATATAAATATTAAACATTTTATATAACTGACGAAATTATTTGCACCACCAATTATTTGTTTCGCGCGTTCGTTTCACTTGTGATTTTCGACTACGACTCTGTCTTCTATTGTTTTATAAGCTGCTTCAATTCTATAATCTATATTTTTTAGGTACATTGAGCTTGTAGATTTGTGATAATTCTTCATTTGTTTTGTTGTGTGTTTTTGGTGTTCTTAAAACTTAAAAAGCATCTATCTATCTATCAATTCAGCTGCTTGGGGTGATTACTCCCACAGTGCAAAGACACGCATTTACTTGTCCACACTCGACAATCGAATACTGAAAATTGAATTACAATACGGACAACTACTTCTACTGCTGGCGTATGTGGGCTGGGTGGCGCGATTCAGCGGCAAACAGTGGCGTAGTTGCATTACAATTGAGGGGATCACCTTCAACTGCAGACAAACTCTCTAGATTTGAGTTCAATACTTCTCAACAGTTCCTTAGTTTACTTAAAACAACTCAAATGTGTTGATTGGGTCGCCTTCACTGTTCCGCTGCTTTGTTTAGACTTCTGCCGGCTCCGCGTGCGTTTTCCCCGGTGCGCAAGATTGCGCCGCCGCACAGCCCAAGTTCTTCGAACTCTGAAAGAAGATCTGGAAGAAACTGCGCCTCGCCGCGAACTTCCCGCTGTCGATCAGCTGCTCGGAAATGCGCGTCGTACCGTTTCGCAGCTGCTGCGCCACCACCACCTTCTCGCCGGCCGCTTTCAGCCCGTCGCAGTCGGTGCCGTCACTGGTAGTCACTGCGCCAAAGTTGATGATTGTGCTGCAGCTATTGTTCGGGCGCAGGCCGAGTTTGTGCTTTCCGGCGTGCAGCGGTGTGGGTGTCGACCTGCCGCCAAGAGCTGGTCGCGCTGCCTCTGGCGGCCCGTTGCTGGTCACCGAGCTTTGCGGCGTTAGGTGCTTGCAGGAGTTCAGCGAGTAGGTTGAAATTTTGCTGATATTGCGTTTGATATTGGCGCCAGTGTGCCGACTGCCGGTAAGCTGGCGGTTGAGGAAGCCGCTGCCGCGTCCGCTGGAGCTGCTCTGGCGCTGCAGCGAACGCTCGCGCGTGCGGCTGTCCATTCCGAAGAGGCGTTTGACCCCGCGACGCACGCGCTTATTGCGATAGGCGAATATGAAGGGCGACGTGAGGTTGCCCAGGAGCAGCATGAAGATGGCCAGCTGCGTGGAATGTGCGAAGTTGGCTGCGGGCACGCGGCTCTGCAGCAACACCAGCAGACCGTACGGGAGGTACGAGACCAGAAACATGATGACCACTAGAATGCTGATGCGTACGGTGCGCGACTCCTCGCGGTACTTGAAGAGCGAGGAGGCGTTGGACAGTCGGTGCCGCAGCGTGGACATGTAGCTGCGTGGCGAGGTGTGCGGCATGGGTGGTATTTGCAAGGCGTGTGGATGATGGTGGGGATGGCGGTGGTGGGAGTTGGGGTGGCCGTGCACGGAATGATGTTGAAAGTGCTGGCGCTGTGTGGGCGTCTGCGCAGTTTGGTGATGACCCAGCAGATGGGGCGAGCAGAGCGCGTCCGAGCGCTCTTGTGTGTACTTTTGCAGATTCGGAGATGAGTGTACCTGACGCACGCCCTGCAGACCACGGCCCTCTCGAAGGTCCTGCGATGAGGTGCCCAGTAATGGCAGCTGTCGTGCCGAGTAGTTGCGTTTGATCTCGCCACTGGCTGACTGAAGCGTCAGCAGGATGTTTTGGTTGCGATCGGCCAGCGAGTTGAACTGGCTGGGCGGCTGTGTTAGTGGCACCAGGGGATCATCGACGGCGAACTCCACGTTGGCTTCGTCTGAGAGACCGTCGTCCGAGATGGTGGGCAGGAGTATCTTGGCAGTCGAGTCGCGGCGCGGACAGCCGGGCGACCCTTTGCGTTGATCGATTTGCATTTGCAGGCCACCACCGCCCCCACCGTTCGACGAGACCGACGACACTGAGTTGCGGTGCACACACATGCCATTCGAATACTGCGCTGGTGCATTCGGCTGATGGTGCGTCAGATTCAGCGCGCTCTGCAGCAGCGGCGACGAACCATTCTGACGCATACGCAGCCCGTTCTCGCGCGCCTCACTGAAGATGCGCCAGTACATGCCGCAAACACAGCTAAATGGCAGCAGTATGATGATCAGGAAGTACACACAGGCAAAGGTGAGGCCGAAGACGCCGCTCGTGGACGATAGGCGTGACAGTCTGGTCGTGACGTAGGAGTCGCCGAAGCGCCGTTCCTCGCTTACTGTCGTGGACTCAAAATCGAGCTCACGGAAAGCGGACAGCGCGCCGAACAGCAGGCCCACGCTCCAGGTCAGAGCGATGAAAATCCATGTTTTCACACCCGATATGCGGCTGTGGTAGCGCAGAGGATCGGTGACGGCGCACCAGGTGTCGCCCACCACCAGCAGCACAGCCAGCGCGCCCAACGCAGCGGCCATGTCGATTGACCAGCAGCGTATTCTCACGGCAGGCGCGTCGGCCGCCTCAATGTTGGCCTGCGTTGAGCTGGACTGCACGCGGTGATTTTCCTCCTCGATTTCGGTGATGACAATCGTGTCACTGCCTTCATCAATGGTCAGCTCCTGACAGAAGGTTGAGTTGCACTTGTAGATTGTCTCGATGGTGCGCGGATCGTCGCTGTTGCCAGCCAAGCCGGCATGGGAGGGTGACGATATGTTGCGGCGCACAATGACGCCCTCCTGCTCCACCATTTTACCATTATGCTTGATGGTCATCTGGTGATTGCCCGGCTTGGAGAGAATCTCAATGCGATCGGCACTAGTCTGGGCGCCCAGTATCATTGTGGCCGCATCCGCTTCGGTGTTGGTGCCGTCGTTGATGGCGGTGCCGCTCAGAAAGAGCGTCGGCGCCATTATGAGACAGCCGATCAGATTGATGACCAGCAGGTTGATGGTGAAGCGGTTAGCCGTTGTTCGTAGAGCGGGTGTCACCCAGAACGCGCCCAATGCCAGCAAATTTATCACGAACGATGTGAGAAGCAAACCCAAAATTAAAAAGTCTATGGCCATTGTTGGGCATACTACTAAGTGCGGGTTTCTGCTTGGCTGGTCACTCTATTAGGGTCGTGGTGCGAATGCACGAACAACGCTTGCAATTATTTTTTGTGTTTTGTTGTTGCATTGGCATTTGCGAAAATACTAAAAAATCCATTCACTTATTTTCTGGCTTGCTTGCTATTGCTGCTCTCGTTGCTTCTTCTTCTTCGTAACAGCGAAGAAGAGGCGGAAATGTCTATTTGGCTATTTTGTTGGTATTTCTTTTTGATTCGCTTTTAAACTCGGTTTTGTCATTAAAAACTTGAGGCACTTTGCTGCGCCTGAATACACGGCCCAACAAAAAAGCGCCCTCACCTTTTTTAGACGCTTGCGAAACGCCTGCACTCTCGCATATGCACTGCGGAAATTTTGTTATTTTGCGCCGCTTTGTGAGAAATTTTGCACTGATTTTTCTTTTATTTTATGGTTTCGAGATATCTTATTCTTCTTCTGTTTTTAGTGTGATTTTAACATTTTTGTTTCTTCTTTCGCTGCTTCTCGGTTTATTTTTTGCTCATTAATTTCACTTTGCCGTTCGAAACGCGAACAATGAACACTTTGCTGTTCCTGTTTGCCGAGCGTGGTTTGCTTTTGTCTTTATATTTCGCTGCCTTAAAAAAAATTTGTGTTTTGTTGTCTATATTCTTAGCTGATTTCACCTTAACTTCTCGTATACTTTAGTGAAGTGTTCAAAAATTTATACGCGCAGATTTTTGCTTAGCTGACTTTGAGTATGCCATTTAGTTCACGCTGCAGCTCAGCACTTAAGTATCGAGCAGATACCGAACCCAGCAATGCGCGCACCAATTTCACCACCGACGGTCTTCACTCGCAAACGAATTCAGCATAACTGGTGAGCGGCGGCAAACGGCTGTCTGTGTAAATATATCGGCCGCCAGCGCGGCAATGCGAAAAATCCAACCGATACCGCGGAGCACACGATTCGCGCTCCCAGTGACTGGTCGATCACCGGCTCCCACCGACCCGTGCACAGGGCGCTTGTCGGCGACGGCGAGTTCGCGCGCTTTAGCGAGCGGTGTGAGCGAAAAGAGCGCCGCCGTTGGAGCACTAAGCGAGCGGCTACTCTTGTTCGGCAGCGACTATTAGCTGTGGTTCCCACGATGGCTCTTGTTGGCCCCACGATTTGCGGCGAGCGCTGATCGCTGCGCGGAGTCAAAGCCGCAGCATCAGAATCACTGACTGTCTGCCGTCTGCTATCTGCTGCCTGTTGACTCTTGCGTACACTTTCGCATGTATTACTAATTGACTGGTGAATGGAGGCGGTGTCGCTTTATTTGTAAATTGATTAATTCCGCAGCGTTCCGTTGAAAGAGCTCGAGTATGTTGTAATTGATGTTTGGTTGTTTGCCGGCTTGAACGCTGCGTTGTTTGCAGCGTGATCCCTGACTGCTTCAAACACGCCCGTCGTTCCGCTCCCGTACTTAAGGTTCTGTGCAGAACGTTGTCAGAAAAGTTGCTGACATCCGCTGATGTACTTTGGTTAGCTGAGACGATGGTACCTTTAGAAGGCAATCACTTCTAACCCAGTTTTGTACAGTTTTTGCAGTTTAGTAGTCGTTAACTTGTCCCTTCCGATTTTGAACGTCTTTGGTCATCATATAGGCTTCTCTAATGATTACGTTACGTGGTCGAACTTTGCTTCAATTCTTCGCAAAGCTGTTTCTATAAGCTTCACTTTGGTTTCCAATAATCGTTTGTCTGTTTTTGCACCAAGTCTTTTGTACTTTTGTCCATCCGGCGAACTCTCAGTAGTTCCGCATATTGGTCACACAGTCGGTTTTGCTTCTCCTCAAAGCATTCATTGTTGTTCAGCAGTTTGCGGTGTGCTGCTATTTAGCCAGCAGCTGTCCGTATTTCAAGCAATAAGTGCCATTGGCCATAGCTTCCCTCATAAATACGAATTTTTATAGCGTTCGCTGCAGTTTCCAAAATAAACACGCCCGTTTATTTGCTGCCGACCGGTAATCACGGCTGTGTTTGTTGGTGTTTATGATTGTCTGTAAAGAGAGAAACATGGCATTGTGAAAACTGTTTACATTGTGCGCTTCTAAACGCTGGTTAGTTGAATGCTTTGTTTTTGTTTCAGAGACAACATCGTGTCCCTTTCACGTTTTCCGCCCACAAATCGCACTAATGTTCACGTGATAGTCTAATCTCCCGCATTTTGTGCTAAAGTTCAACTGGCTCGGCTCGTTCTTTATCTGAAAATGTGTGCGCTCTCGCGCTGATCAATCGACAGAGCACACATCATTTTCGTATACATTTCGCTCGAGCGCGATCTGCATGTGAGGTCGAGTTGATGCGCTGCTTGATGATTGGAACAAATATTTGCACAAAGCTACGGCATGTGAAATGTTAAATGTGCCCCGACACGCTTATCAATTAAGCCCTACGCTTTTTGATTCAAGTGCCATTTTCGCACTTGGCGGAAGTGTTGTAGTTTCGGAGCACTGAGCGTACATTAGCACTGGAAGCGCGCCCAGTCCCACCACTCAGCTGCTTCCAGTGGTTGGCGTTGGAACATTATTGTTTCAGTCCAGCGAGCGCCCTCTTTCTCAATGTCTAATACGCAATAATTTTGACTTGACAGCACCACGTCAGAGCTCAGCCGAAGGGGAATTTTTCGCTGAACAGTGGCAAAAAGCTTTTCAAAAAGTTGTGCGACGTTTTGCATACCAATTGTCCGGTTGCGTGTTGCATGGAACGTTTAATGTCTGCTTAAGTCGTAAGTTTTATGTGCACCAGACCTATTAAATATAGTAAACAGCGTAGAGATAAGATAATGCTCGTTTGCGACGACAGTTGTTGAGAGAATCTTATTGTCGATTTCGTAACTTATAACCCACTAAAGGATCACCCAGCGCTGGTGGGCATCAGAGAAGAGTGCGGAAGCAACTTTTGTCGCCTTTATGTGACTGATGGCTCTCCTGTAAATTGTATTCATCTGATCCCGGAACTTCATATGCAATTCTGAGCACTTTTCAGGGAGGGAGTCAAAGTCTAAGACACTTTTGTGTTGTTAACCCTTTCGCTACAGGTTTTTACTGGGGAAAGATAAAATTTTAAATTTTACGTCTTAAACTTCAATGTGGTTATTTTACCAACATTTCATAAAAAATTTTTTATTTTTATACTCGGACCCTGTATTTTAGAGTGTTTTTCTATAAGAGCAACCACATCGTTGTGGCTGTAATAATTACGAAAACATTAAATTTTGTACGCATAACGAAAATTTGAATATTTTTTCATTTATTTCAGCCAAAATTAAAAAAAGAAATGTATCTAAATTGAAAGAAAACGTCAAATCAAAAAGGTTCTCTGATTCTTTCTGCTTCTTCTTCCTCTACTATGTCAAGATATACTATTAAAACCACCTGTATACTTCTCTTCTTTAAACTTTAATACTCAGTTTATTAATTTCGTATTTTTCCTAAAACTTCAAGCTATTTTAAAGACTAACAAAAAAATTTATTCTTGCTACCATAGAGGATGCAGACGTCCACAAAGTAGCATGTTGCCATATGACAACAAAAAGCGAAAGTGTTAATGAAGCGTTAGTTACGGTGGCGGTCAAAGCACGAGGCTTATGAGGCAAACGCCTAAGGCGGCAAAACATTTCATATTTCCAAATCACGAAATTATTTCTGTACGCATTTTTAGTGATATGTCACTTTGTCTACGTCCGGTTGCTTAAATACAAAATTATATTTTTTTACTCTAACTACTTCTTTCTATCTGATACAACATAGTACCATTGGTGATTTTGATCACATGTGGTTAAGAATTTTCATAAGAAATTAAAAAACCCTCTGCACTCTGCGGCACTCTGGCGATTTGCCTCGAGGGCATTTGAGCTTTGTCCGCCACCGGTTAGTTATGCATTCTGTCTGGGACTGTTACGAAGGAATAATTGACCTATTAATGCTGTAGGTATGTTGTATTTTAATATTCCAATTTCAATATTTGACGTTTAATTGCTTTTCAAGTGGAAAGAATCGTTTCAGAGATTGCCAAGTATTAAAACCATATCACGTAAGCTAAAGTAATTGTGGAAAATTTAATTGAGAACAATTTCCACTGATTCATTCATGAAACACTGGAACTTAGCTAAGCGAGACTTGTAACTATAAGAAAATAATTTGCCTTGCTAGCCAGCGCAAGTTTAAAATGATTAACTCCGCCTGATCGCTGACTCGCTTGAAAACAAATTTCCACTTGCATCGCCAATGATTTGCAAAACGCCAAGTCTGAGCGCATGGCTGGGCACAGAATTGCGCGGATTCAATTTATGCACAGCTTCAATTACTCACAATCATTGTGGAATCTACCCAAGGCGTTGTCGTAACAAAATCAAAAGGCACCAACAACTGCTGCGAAAAGGCCATTGTGTGCGGTTAGTAATTGACTCGAGCATAACAATTCCACCTGCCGGTTGGCGGTTGACCCTTGCTCGAAGTCCGAAGTTCGCATCAGACGGGGGCGAAAGTAAAACAAAGGCCAACCTATGACGGCGACTGGCTAAAACTATGCCGCTTGTTCTAAGCAGTTCCCAGGGTGTCTGCGAGCGGTGTGTTTTCAAAATCATATCCAGTCGTCGCGGTAATCCCCGAAAAACCGGCCGTAAATCGTAAGTAAATCGTTTACTTCGTCATCTTGGCGCAAGCGAAACGTGAATGCCACCGTTGTTGTTGCGCTGCTTGTCGTTTCGTATGCCAGCGAAGGCA
The DNA here is from genome assembly GCA_963971225.1 of Melieria omissa. Taxonomy (NCBI): domain Eukaryota; kingdom Metazoa; phylum Arthropoda; class Insecta; order Diptera; family Ulidiidae; genus Melieria; species Melieria omissa. The sequence continues at coordinate 56,745,609 of OZ020267.1, read as the reverse complement.
ACAAAAGCAACAACAGTAAAAAACATTAACATTTTTTAATAAACAGCTCCAGCACGGCATCACCAGCGCCACTGACAACCGTGTACGTCACAGTAACAGCCAGAGCACGGCATTGAAGAAGAAGAAGCATCCGAAACAACAGAATTTAAACAGTTTGTGTGCGTTCGTCGAGTGGCAGCTTTTGTGCGCCGAAAATAAATACAATGAGTGCAAATAACGCACAAAATAAAATTAAAAATAAAATAATCTGAGTGGAAAAACAACAATATGACGTTTAACCCATATTTTGCCATCGAGCATAATCAGACCGAGGCGAGGTGAGCGGTCAGTCACTGTTTCGTGAAACCAATTAATTGGCTTTTAATTATTCAGAAGCATAGGCAAGGAGGCTGGAAAATGGAGGGGGTTCACATTGTAATGCTGACAGTGTGAACGAGGACAAGCGCAATCAGTTTCAATATCTGGCGGTAACATTGACTGCAATTTTCAACTTCAGTTCTTCGTTTGTGCTACGCAAAGACAACATTTTCAGTTAATTAACAAGAAATCAAATGCAGGTTTTCTCAGGTAATTCCCCCTTGTAAAGTATGAGTGAGTGTTTTACTGCCATTCAAAACTTTCCTACTTGACTGCAACTGCATTAAAAACTGTCCTGTAAAAGATTGGAGCACACGGCAGAGGCAAGGCACCTCGTTCCAGGAATCGATAGAACTCTTTTCGTTGTTTGATAAGAAATTACTACGCCCTGTGACCACAATCGGCTAAAGTCATTCTTCCGTCCGTCATTCTTCCGTCAGTCATTCTTCCGTCCGCCACAAGGCCCATCTATACCTCGTTTGTCACGATATCAAATTGTTCTATATTCAGTTCGACATAGTTCGACATCGTCAATCAAAATTAATGCCAAACATTGAAAGGCGTAAGCGAAATTTTTGTGCGATTTCGCAGGCATTTGAATGAGTTTCGCAACTCATTGTTTCCAAGCGATGAATTGAAACATATGCGACAAGTAAAGAAGCAAAGTCAACACCAGTGTGGGCAGAACAAAGAAACGCCAAACGGAAAAGCAGACAGCAGAACGTTTCACTATCGCCTAACCATGTAATGCCACTTTAAGCACTGATAAGTGGCCAAGCGAGAGAACGAGTGTGTGAGAAGCAGGCCGTGTATTGTCACACGAGATGCGAAAAACTTTTCCATTAACCCCGCAATGACAACGGTGTCTGCTAATTGCGGGATTAGGCCGACGCTGATGCTGCCGACGATTGTCGGTGAGCTCAGACGACTTTTAATATGGCTGAGCGTGCAATAGCCGACACGCTGCACCGACGGCAACAATAACAAATTAATTTACTATGCAAATTGCAAATTGAAAATGGCCATTACGGAGCTGATGGGGCCTGATTGCCGAGTGCAAATGCAACTGTCACACTGAGGTGCAATGCATTCCGAATGACAGTGCGTCGCTGCAAAGTTGCCAAGTCGCTATCGCGCGCAGTTTGAAACTATGACGGCACCAACAAGTTACGTGGCAATGCACAAAAATAAAACTTATTTAATTGTAGGGAAGGCGCTGGCTGTGTCGGATGACCAGAAGCCAAATCAGAACAATTCAGTCGTTGTGTCATATGTAATTATCAGTAATAAATCATATTACGGAACTCGGAGCAATAGACTCTGCGGCCACCCTGAACCATACTTGAATTAAACTCGGGTTCACTGCACCGCATCAGCGCGAACTTTGCTCGTCGTCGCCGCCGTTCTATCGTCAAGTATCGGCAATGTATCAAGCAATGAGCGAATAGTGGCGCGTATCGAATTGCTGAAGTTGAGCCGGGCACACACACAGACAAGCAGGCCGGCAGTTTGTGCGACTTGCCCTTAAACTTTTGCTCCCCCTTTGGCGCACTACATGGATATTTTTGCGGCGAATATTTCATATGCCAGATTTCATTAGGCTTTATATGGCCAGTCGATGCGCTGCTGCCGCTGGCAAATATATAAAGTTCTGCGTACAGCAAATTTACTAATTACACATTCATGGCTGTCAACTCGTGCCCAGCTTTTGAGAGCGCTTTCAATAAAGTGGCCTTATCACATGGCTGACGCAACTCTGCCAAACATAATTATTCTTATTATCTGCAATCAATGCCTGGCAACTATGCAACTAAACACGTGTCACATGAAGTCATTTGCTTCGATGGGGCAGCTCATCAAAAACCCTCCGCCCACCTGTACACCACAGAGACGGCTAGTGCTTCCTAAAATTGTGTAAAACGTATAAAATCTGATATATTATTGTATATAAAAAAGGGTCCACATACATTGTGAATACCTATACATATAGCTATCGCATTATTCGATACATATCTTATTTTGATGAAATTTCCATTTTGATTTCGAACGAATCGGTTTAAACTATTTATTGCTAGAAGCTAGACTCCCAGCTACTTTTGTGACGCCCTTTATAAAGCCAAGGCCTGACGACTTTTGATTTGCAATAAATATTTAATTTTTATTTTTAATTCGATTTGATTTCATGGCTGCGGCGCACACGCTTGAACCGCGCAAGCAATCGTGTAACGCGCTCAATGATTTATTTATGAGTAGGGAAACTCAAAAAAACTGTTTACTAATAATTTATAATAAAAATTCTAATTTAATCAATCAGTGTAACAGACACCGCTGCTTTTTCATGCCATTTCCATCTTTAATTTCACTTCTTGCACTCATTTCACCGCCGCCGTCGTCGACGTCAATGGCATTTCTCGCGAGGCTTAACCATTTTAAATTTATTCTGCATGGAACCGCCCCAAATGCACACATGTGACGGCGTGTTGACGCAAAACACGTGACCGGCACACCAGACACCCTTGAACCTTATGTAATTTTAAAAAGAAGCTCAGTATTTGCGCTACAGTCTGTACAGCACCGAATGTCCTTGTGCGACGTCGAGAGCGTAGGATGAGAGCTGCTGCAGCAGGCGTTCATCAGCACACTGCACCCCGCCAACACGGTAGCTTATCAGTAACAAAGGCCTTAATGCTAATTGAAATCGTACGAATCACAAACTGCCAGTGTTGCCCCCGTATTGCCTCACACACGCGCCGCCATTATGCAAGGAATATGTAATCGAATGCTCTTATCAGTCGCTGAGGTTTCAGTCTTCACTCGATTTATTTACACTTGCTCTGCATTTACTTGGCAGCGATACTCGCTCGCGGTGCAGCATTTTGCATTAGATGAGCGAGTTTCAAAGACTATCTACTGTGTATGTAAGAAAATTTGCAATAACAATGGTATCGGTTCGTTATCAACGTGGGCAGCTTAGAAGATAAGCCGAGCAAGTCGTACTACAATGTGCATTCTTCGCTGACAGACAACGAGATAAAAATGCATATTTTGGTAGTCACTGGTTTTATTTGTAAATATTTAAAAGAGGTCTTTTGTTATAAGCGTTTTGGACTATCAGAACCCATGGTTCACCATTGTACGAGGTAAAGCGATATGCTATTCATACTACAAGTATTTAAATTATCACCCTCCATCATCATACTTTGACCTTGACGCGTATCTACGCGCTGGATTATCTCAGTAATTGTAGTTCGTATCAATGTTATTCAAAATTTGACACGATGATTTTTGGATAGAATTCATTCATTTCATAGCATAATAATATAGTTGTCTAATAAAAACCCTCCCTCTCAGAGTAAACAAAATTGTGTTTATACATTTCTCAAATTACGTAAATTTTTATGTTTGAAATGGGTCAGTTCAAAAATTGTTGAACCGCAGTTGCATTTTCATTCAAATCAAATCGTAGTAAGAACAAAAGGGAAAAATAATATATAGAAATAGATAGATAGATAGAAAAAACATAGATAAATTCCAAATCAAATACAACTATGCCCCCACCGTACATAATTTGAAGACTCTGCTGATGACTTTTTTGACAAAAATTGTCAATCAAAATAGAGGAACATTAGGAGTACTCTCTTTTATTAGACTACTTTATTATTATACAATGATTCATTCATACACACAGTTTGACAGTTGTTGAGCTATTCACATCGCTATCACACAAGATATATGTATGTATGTGTGTGTATATATATTGTATATAAGTATATGCATGTTCAACCATATTAGACAATTTTGCACGATGCTGTCTTGAGCGAAAACGAAAAGTGATTAGCTGCTCAACGGTCTCAGCTTACGGCCACGAACCTGTCACACAGTCAACGTTTCACTGTTACGTGTGTCAATTTTCGACACTTTAGTGTACTATGTACGTGATTTGTCATTTCGCGAGCAGTGTGAAGTGATAAGCGCGGCGCTGGCTTTGTCGCGCATGGCGCGGTTCACCTAAAAAAGCAAATATAAATTTAATAACAAAAAACATCGCAGCACAGCAATTCTGCTGAAAATGCATGTACTTACATATGTCGGTATGTATACACATACATAAATGCGATACTGTGCAAAGCAGACGATCTGCGCGCGAGTGGGCAGCGGCGCTGCAACGTTAAGCACATCCGCGTGCTTTAGGTGCATGGACACCTAAAGCATCTGAGCTTGAGAGTGTGGCTGGCGGCGGAATTCCTTCGGTTCGATAGTGGCTGAGTTGGGAACTATCACGGGGGTCAGCTAAAAACACAAACCAGTGGGCGAATGGCTCAAGTGTTTGCGCGTTTTCATTTCGCAAAATGTGGCTTTGAAGTGCATTGAAGCATGTTTCCTCCTTCTGTGCGGCGCGACTAGCGCGCGCCATGGAAGCCAAGTGTGCAACGTGTCGAAAATGCCAATGAAAGTACATAGGGCAGCGAGCTGGGGCGCCACGACTTGGTTTGGCTTTATTAGTCGCACTCCCGCTGTGTCCACATTCACTGCGCAGAAGAAAATTCATATGTACGAACGTATGGAGGAGCGGCCATTGTTGCCATTGGCAATATTGGAAGGAAATAAATGGTCTGACAGCCAATGTGGCATTAGGGACGACGCAACGTATGAGCGTCTTTTTGGCAAAAGTACTCGTAATTGCCAAAATTAATTTTGCTTAGCTCAACGATGGCAACGACAGTGGCGTTGATGAGACGGAAAAGAAACGTGGTGGCAAGTCAAGTGGCGGTGAAAATGTGTTGACTTCAAGCTGAGGCGAGGACGCCATCAGTCGGCGAGTTAAGATGGGAGGTGCCTAGAATTGCCTCTTCCGGTGGCTTTGCCTCGCATTAACTTACAATGTCAGCGGCTGACGCGTCGAGTGACAGGGACAGTGCGCTGTGCAAATACAACCACGCTGAACAAATACGTTTAGCCTGAGTGCACCTGGCCCATTACTAATTGACCACGCCATGACTACAATTTGTAAGTAAGCACAAATATTAATATTCATTAGTTGCTTATATACGTGTGTACATACAAATTTGGGGCACACTCGAGAGAGTCGCTGACAGCCACTTGGGCATGTTGCAGCGCAAGATTGGGTTGATGAACTGTTGATATCGCTATCGATTAGCGCTACTTTCGAAAAGGCTACAAGTCAAATGTGTATGTGGCTGCTTTGTTCGACCACAAAATTAAATATGAACTGTTTGCAACAAATACATAGGTATGAGTGTGTGTGTACTTGTGTTAGAGGACGCGAAAACGCGGCGTTGTTTATTGCGTGCGCGTTGGCGTGGGCGTCAGTAATCACTCGTTGCGGCGGCGACTGTCGAGTAGCTGAATGATTTTCGGTGGGATCACTGCGAGAAATTACGTCGACAGATCTGGCCGACATATTAAGATTTATGGCCACTAGTCAAACGATTGATGTGAAAACAAGAGAATTTGAAAATTGGCTGCTAATACTGCGGCAAGATGTGCTGAATCGGGTGACTGATGCTGTGCGCACGGCCAAAATGTGGAAATAATAAAAATGGGCTTATTATTTTAATATTTTTAATTGTCGCAGTCATTGGGGTAGAAGTTGAGTGATAATTGGTTATGAATCTGAAATGGGAGACAGCAGAAACCTGGCAACGGTTTGTATTCTGATTAGCTCTCTCTGTTTCGATCTGATTTGATAAATTCAAATGAGTAATGAGAGAATAACTTAAATAGTTAAAAACCAATAAAGAACCGTGAACTTTTATTTCCTGACCTTTCCAACTTGTATCGGAGCCGTTCGGAACTGCGCCTACTAGCTGTGCTGGGCCCCATACCGAACACAGCTGTCGCTGTCGGCAAACATAGAACTGTTCTCAATTTCTAAGGCGACAAAACCAAAACAACAACAAAACATCACTGCTTCAAAGCAGATATTTTTAATGGAATTTTTCTTGCTTCGATGTTCTTTGAACAGTTAAATTTTACTAGTTCTAAAAATTATTACACATTGTCATTTGTTTTAAATTAAGGAAGAGCGAGTTGAGGAAGAGCGCAAGCATTTTAAAATTTCTGCTTAGGAGCTCAAAAATATGATTGCGATTGCTGCTTCTTTAATTGCAGTCGTGTAGTTCACTACACAGTGATGGTCGCAGTCAACGCCGTATTGAAATTGTGTGGCCGTGTCGTTGCCACCTTAAATGTGTTCGGGCCATAACACTGACTTGCCATGGCACATAAGAATCAAACCCACTTGCTCACACATCATCGTTAACAGTTTCGGCACTTTTTCTTCCGGCGAGTGTGAATGAAGATTGACACAACTGACTGCGGGCTGCCTACTTACGCGAATTTGATGATCCGCGAATGTGACTGAATAAAGCACCAAAAAAAATCGGCGCCTTTGACGAGAAAAATTGTGAGAGTGCAAACAAGCACAAAAAATATTGCAAAAAATTGTTTGACCTTGAGCGAGTTCGTAGGCTAGTTTGGCACATTTTTACACCCACATACAGTACACATATGCAGTGGCGCAGACAGGATTTAATTTTTAAGGGTTAGGTAAACAACTTTTGAGCCCAACACTACACAATTTTTGTAAGAAAAAGATATTTCTGTGGTTTGAACCCCCAAAACCTTTGAGTGCGCCACTGTATGTATGAAAAGTTTATACAAACTGTTTACGGTTTCTTAATGATCACGTTTTCGTTATTTGCTCGACTGCACATGTATGTATGTAGTATATACGCGTATGTAACATAGAAGTTGTACTAGCTCAACATTTGAAACGAGTAAGTCGACAATAGTAAACGAGCTTGCGATCGTTAACGGCGCAGTAAAAGTGCGCCGATGTCTGCATCCAAAAAGCATGGAACGTTGACCTTGCACGAAAGACAAAGTTCAACTCCAACTTCAGTTAGCCACAAGCTTCAAAAAGTAGCCAAAATGGCGCGTGGCACCTCAGATGATATCAACACCTCGGCAATGGACAGACGCACTGACAAAAAGTTTGACAATGATGCTCACAAAATCTTAATCTTAATCATATAGCAAAGTGTTCAAATTTCTTGCTCTCAGCGCTAAAGAATCGTTTTTAAAGGGCATTGTGAGGAGCGCAAACATCCACAGAATCTTTTTTTATCATTTTTTGTGGCATTGCGACTGCTGTGCAGCTGCCTCCGTTGGGAGAGACGCAGTTTTGGCAGCGAACAAAGTATTAAATTACTTTCGGTGAAGCGGAGCATCACAAGTGGAAGCTGCTGCATCTCTTGCCTGGCAACAGCCTTGGAAGGAGCCGCAGCAATCGCTGCTAAATGCATGATTCTCCTACACCTCTTATTTTGCGCTTGTGGCATCCATTTTCTAGATCATTAAATGCTTAGCGCTTTGCCGACATAATCACCTCTAGTGATTCTCGCAAGGGATATCTGTTACGCTGCATGAACAGCTGAACATGAGTTCGTTTTAGTGCTTTCAATCTTGCCACCTTACATCAATCACAGAGCAAACGGAGCACATAAAATGCTAAACTACCGAAATCTAATAAAATAAGTGAGGTGAACAGAACATAGGATCTTTGGTTCAGTAGTAGTTTTCCTGCTGGGAATATGTCATCACTTGTCAGTTTCACTTCTGGCTATATATGTAGTCTCGTTCAAAGTAGACACGTGTGCGTTCTTTCCTCAACTCTGGTGTTTTCATGTGCTTTTGTTTTTGAAATAATCTGAATATTTTGCAGTAAAAAGAAATTTAAGTTTTTTTTTTACAGTTAGAAAGTGGGCTAATGTCCCCTGGCAGCGGCACAGCACTCAACGTGCCCGACCGGTTGGGGCTGGCTGCTGCAAACAGGGTCAGTGGGCCAATCAAACCTCAATGGGCCTCAAGTACGGCCAGACTCCGTCGCTGCGGCCCATGGCGCGATGTGCCTTGTGTGCGGAATATTCACTTCACCACATTGCGAAAAATCATGTACGCAATATTTATGAGCATCGCTTCGTGAAATATTGATTTTTAAACTAAATAAATATGAATGTACATAAAGAAGCATGCGAATCGAAGCAGCTCTTGTTGCTCATGTGCGGCTATAAAATGTGCATGTTGCTCTCAGCGCGTTCCCTCGAATAGAATAGCAGTTGCAATGCACTAAAAGACACAAAGGGGTTTTGTTGTACACATGTCAACATTACGTAATGCTGAGCGAATTCCTAAGATTAGCACCATAACTTAATAACAGTTGGAAACGGACAAACGTGACTCATTTCCGCAACATTCGACACCTTCGCGAGAAAGCCCGCATGCTGATAAGCCACAACCTTTTGCACCCCTCCACAGTGCAGCCAACGCAAAAATCATATCACCAGCCGTAGATACTCAACCAGGCAAACAGCGCGCAACTGTTGCGCACAGCGGTTGGAGTTGGCAGGCTGGAGGGCCCAATTGTGTACGGTTTGCACTACTATTTAGCCCGATTTTGCCTTATCGGTGTGGCCAATCTATGCAAAATAACAGATTTGATTTAATAGCTTTCGCACCCTCGTGCACACACACACTCACACACACGGGTGTTGGTACATGTTTGCATAATTGATTTAACATTTCAATTTGAAAAGCGGCCAACGCGCCCGAGCACAGGCCAGGCACTTACGGCGTTTAGGCTTAGAAATTGCGATAATTGCCTCTGTACACAGTCGACGGAATGTGCCATACGCGTTCGATTAACTGACAAATAGGAGCACACACAAACGCACACTCACTAATGTGCACTTAAATCAATGTTTGTTGCTGTTTACTCATTTGGTGCGAGTACAATGAAGGCTGTTAAATAATTTGGCAGCAGCGAAAAACATTTCTACGCTGCATAACGAAGTGTCGCATATGCGTCCCAGAGCCAACGCACTCGAGTCCTCCGCCGCTTCCAGCTGCTGCCGAATGTTGTTGTTCTTTGGTTGCCAGAAACCGTAGTCTGAACGCGCAAATTTCTAACATGGAATTTCAATCTACAACGAATGTTTTAAAAAATATTTAATTTAAAAAGAACACTTCGCGTTATCCAGAAACTGCGTACTTGCAGCAACAAATGCGACCACTCCCCGCCGTGACGCTCCGCCAGCAAAAAGGAGATACGATAACCACTGCAATTCGAAGTGGTAGGGCGGCGCTTTTCTTGAGAACCAGTGCCGTTGCGGCGGTGTGCGCAAAAAATTAACTGCATTGTGGAAACAAAGCAGATACTGCGTCTACATATACTAGAAAGTGACGCGCTGCCTGGGGGCCGGGGTCGCGCAGTGTGGTAGTGTCTGCAATTTTTGCCGACTTTTTGTTTACAAACACTTTTCGCTTTCCAGGTACTTGCATACCTACATATGTGCCATGAGTGTATGTATATACATATGTGCGAACGAAAAGCTTAGTTTTTAATTGAATTATAAGCCACTAAGTGACTCGACAACTTATGGCGCGGAGACGGCAATTAGTTTCCCATAAAACTGGTGAATGGAATGGAAACACAATTCGCTATCGGCGGGACGCAGTGTCTATTGTTTTCGCTAAAAAGTCTCACTCATTTTGGAAGTCATATCTAAATGGCCCTGCAATTATTTTATTATTATTTTTAGTTAAATTTGAATCCACATAAATGTGTCAAGAACACACTGCAGACCGAAATCATATAATTATTTGCGTACTCGAACCCTTCACGTTAACCCTCGGCCGCTGTTGTGAAAGTGAATTGCCAGAGTGGGAGAATTACACGTAGCTCGGCCATGCCACATTCTGACGAATATTTAATTGAATTTTTCAAAAGAAGGCAGGGCCCGGAAAATATTAAAATAAAAAAATATTTTCTCACTTTATGGTTTTATCTAATGTTATGTTATGTTTTTTAACCTCATATTCACCTCATATTGATTTTCGAACAATGAAAAACATACGCCGAATTATTTTTCACCAAGAGTTTCACCAAGTTTGAAGTCAATAGGGCCATTAATTTTTGTTTTTCCCAGTTTCTCCATATAAACCTTTAACCCATGGTTTACAGCGCCACATTTAACTATTGAAAAAATGAAAAACACGTGTCGAATTATTCCTGATTTGAAGTGCTTTTATTTTGTTTTAAGTTTGAAGTCAAAAACATATTAAGTCATGTTTCACCATACACATTTTTAACCCACGGTTTACCCAGTTAGATTTTGATTTTCACAAAAATTAAAGACATGTATCTACTTTTTTTATAATTTCAAGTATTTCCACCAATTTTGAAGTCAATAGGCCAATGGATTCATGTTTTTTCATTTTTCCATTGTTGATCCCATTAAATTTTTGTTTTCAAAAATTGAAAAAATTTTACGAATTACACTTGAAAAAAAAATATGTGTCGAATTACTTTTCATTTGGCCGGCCTCGATAGTCTAGCGGGTAGCGCGCTGGCTTCTCATACCAGGTTCGATTCCTGGTTCGGGCTGGTAAAACACTCGTCTACTTCTATCGCTATCCACATGAAGGGAATGAGAATTACAAGAATCGCACAAGTGCGCTCTTGGCAGGCAATGGCAAAACCTCCAAGTGTGAACGAAAAACTGCCAATCGCCGTTCGGATTCGGCGTTAAACTGTAGGTCCCCTCCCCCTTTCCCCATCCGCTTGAAATGTGTGCTGTAACATATGTTGGCAAAAACAGTGTTGCATACACAGTTAAAAAACGGGTGAAATATGTGGTATCACAATGGGCCTTTCAGGCCTCCGAGTGTGTCTCTTATAGAGACAGCCACCGCAACCTACTTTACATTTGGAGTATTTTCACGTTTCTTCACAGAGCACCTTGATCCATGTTCTGATCCTTTAGAGCCTGAATTTAAAAAAAATCCCATCTTATTTTCTAAAATGGACCTACTGCTCAAATTTCATGTTTGTAATTTCAACAATTTGGGATAGGCGATGATGAATTAGACAGGACAAGCAATTATATGTATATAGAAAAATAAAATATGTATATACAGTCGTATCTGGATATAGTGAACTAATTATTGCAAGACCTGTTCACAATATTGAGGTTGTTCACCCTTGTTATCAAGGTTAACATTTTTGTTCCAAAACTCCTTTTATTTGCTTAAAAAACACTTTTTGTTTTTTGCTTGAAAATGTTGTTCCATATTTAGAGGCTCGATGTAAAATTTGGGTGTTCACTATATCGAGGTGTTCACTATATCGAGATGTTCACTATATCGAGATGTTCACTATATAGGGAGTTCACTATACCCAAGCACGACTGTATAAATGCTTTTACAAAGAAAATATTAAAACAAGGTACCAATCAGACGTCTGCATGATTGCATTCAAAACGTGTTGTGACTCATTCACTCTTAAATTACCTACTCACTCACTCATATTTATTTTTGTGATTGTGAATGAACGAGTAATAATTTGCTCTCGAGTGAGGGATTGTACTGTTTTCATAAATTGAATGAGTTATTTTATAGTGTACCCAAACAGAAACTGTATTCACTTTATGCTGTGAATACAGCGAAATCAAATGAATGATTCGAGTCATTCATATTGAGTAGTGTGTTCAAAATGAAACTAAAAAATGTAGTATTCAAAATGAAACTAAAAAATGCTTTCCCACCAAGTTCTATCAAGTGAATAAATCGTCAACGAATACCAACAATAAAAACAAAAACGAAATATACCGTTACTATATACAAATGATGCTAACTAATGTTGATTACCTTACGAACAAGTGAGTAATGAATATTCACTAAAGAGAATAGTGTGTTATGACTCTCACTACTTTGTGACTCTTTTTTTTTTGTGCCTACGGCAATTACTGTATTCATATTGCATTGACTCTCAGAAAGTGTGCACTCAGCAGAAGTGTCAACACTGTGGGAGAGAAAGTGAATGGATCCATGCAGATGTCTGGTACCAATATTCAAGCCAATCGAAGACTTGCATTCGTTTGCCGAAGACTTCAGTGAAAAATAATGATGAGATTTCTGAAACTTTTTATGAGTAACGGTATTAAGCTCATATTCTCTCCTGTGTTATGTCCACTGTTTCTTTTACTGTTTGTATAGCGTGTTGAAATCTAAGAAAATCAGATAAATATATGGAAGTCTCCGAAAATTTGCAAAGAATACTTAGAGCGCTTAAAATTTTTACAAAACGAGTATAACACCACTCCAGGGTTAAACAACCTTCTCACTATGCACAACAACACACACTTCGGGCATTGCAAACAGTCTGCGCAGCACAGCTGTGTGGCATATTGTGACATATCAAAGGACCTGACTCTGTACCGTCGCATACCTTTTGCGTAATTCAGCATTTCATTCGCCATTGCAGTTCGTTCACTGGAAACAGTGCAAGAGCCCATGCTTGTTCGCCCTCATCTCCATTTTTTCATAAGCCCTGCTTGGTCGCGAACATAATGCAGCCTGCATTGCTGTTTATGTGAATGATATAAGTCAAGTTCGGTAACCATTCTCCTCCGTCTTTTCTTTCGAATATCGTCTAAAAACGAAACTTTCCCGTTACAGGACATCGCACGACAAACTATTACGTAATAGCATTTGAGCTGCTGCTAAGCATCAAACAAGCAAAACAGTATTAAAATATAACAGAGATGGCATGTATAATGCCAACGGAGCAACTTAATTCAATTAAACTCAGAAAACGGATTTGCATTTCTTGTGAGCAGCGCATCCTTGGCATTACGAATAATTCCAAATGGCAAGTCGATGCATCTGAAGTGTCCCCGCCGACATTCTGCAACTCGCAAGTGCAGACGCAATGCCACACAGCAACAGAAACAACAACCATAGCCAAGACTGGCCAACGGAAATACAACCTGGCGAACTGAAAATAGGTCATGTGCCGGCAGGAGACACAGCACACTCGCCACTGGCCACAACACATTGAAGCGTGAAGCATTGCGGAATGCTGTGTCAAAAGAAAGCAGAGTAGTGAAGAAAATGAAAGCGCAACAATGTTGTGCAGTGGCGCAAACAACTGAAGAAGAAGAAGGACATCTTAGGGACCAATGGAATACGAACTTGTAGCTTAAGGCACCGAAATGGAATGCTCTTTAATCTTTATCCACAGTGCGTCAGGATAACCAGAAAATATTATTAAATATTACATTTACCCGAAAATCTGTCGCATCTACGGCACTGAGCACTGGTTCAGGTCTATTCACCGGCAGGGAAATGGTAATTCAATGTGCCTCCGCTTTCGCTTCAACTCAGTAACTTTCAACTTCCTGCAGTAAATGTTTACGGAAAATGTTGCTTAAAGCAATTTAAAATTTTCCCAAAGTTTGTGTTGGCTGCACATGTGCCGTTTACGGAGTCAACCCACCAGGCATTTGCACAATTCCCAGCAATTAGTTTACGCTGCAATCTCGCACGTGTCCTTGGCAGCGTTGGGTTTAAATGCTCGTAACAGATACACTGTAGCCATAATTAAATTTGAGAACGCCGCATCAGACCCCAAGGCAGCAGGGCGACGAGTCGCACGAGCGGTTGATGGTGGAGCCCCTTGTCGAACCGAAAATAATTTTGCAGCAATCTTTCGTATGTGAGTTGCACTTTTGCCAGATGAGCAATTGTACAGAAACACTCGCATTACCCACGCGGCTAAATTAAATTCCTTTGGTCAGAAGACAGTCGTGTCATGGCGACAGCTCGACATGTAATAAGCTGTCTTCAGCACAATTTCACAGGCGGGCCCGGAGGACAGGGCGCTGCGCTCGCATGAGAGCTAAACATGAAATAATGCTACGTATTTGAAATTCAAATGCAGGCGCCGATCTCCGTCTCGGAGCCCGTTACACCCACCACATGTGTTACACCCACCACATGTGTTACACCCACCACATGTGTGGCAACGTACACGGTGCAGTGCGCTGTTATTGCAAGCCCCGCGGGGCGTCGGAGCATGGATGCGCGGTAACGTGTTTTTTATTTTCAACTGTACGCCACAAGTACGCAAAATGACATAAAGTAAACAATTGACAACCTGACCCAGCAGCGGCGACGGCGGCCATTGTGGTTCTTGCTAGATTTCAAGTTCTATGCGGCGCTTTGGGTAATGTGGAAATATTTTCAAGGTATTTCGCACGAACCAAAGGATAACTGCTGCACGAGCGCACTCAACATTCCTGCTCAGAGGCGCAAATTCAATTTGCTTACCAAACTAATTGCTCTGGTGCGTGTCACGCGCTGTTGTTGTGCGCGTAACCTAAGCGAATAAAATAGGGTTATTGAACTTCGGCGGCGACATGAGCAGTTATGCTTAATGATTAATTTAATATCTAACACATTTTGTTGTTTTTGTTAAAATTAGAAAATATCTATTTCATTTGTAACTTTCTTAAATGAACTGAACATATAATAATAATAATTCAAAGGGAGAATTCAAGATTTTTTCAAAGTAAGCCTCAGAGTTGAACAGAGAGAAAATTGTATGAGCATTCCGGAGTTGAGATGAAAACAAAATAATCTGCAGTAAAGAGACACGCCAAGGAGCCACTTTTCATGCAATTCGGAGCACTCTTACACAGCCCAAAAAAATTAGATCTGCGGATTCTAGAGCGAAGTTCCGTTGCAATATTCTTTTACAGACCCAGTGTCCACACTTCGCTGACACTACTTGCCTGCAACACACCGCGTTGGCCACAGCACCGTCGGTTCGGGCCGACCCGCGAATGTGACTTTTACTACAGCAAATTATGAAACCGTAATTCTTAGCAGTAAATGTCAGGTTGGTGGCTGAAAGCATTCCTCGCGACCTCGCGCTCCCATTCCATTGCTCCACTTTACTGCCTGGCGATTCACTTACTGCTGTTTGTAGCGTATTTCGTTCAACATGGAATCATTGCTATTTTAACCAATCTTCGCGTGCCGCGCCAGCCGGGCTTTTTCCGTTTTCTCTGTTATTTATTTTGTCGACTTTATTGAAGACTCTAAATGGTCACGACGTTCCCAGCGCTCCTTGCCAGAACAGCAAACAACGAATACGCCACACTAGCGGCGCATCAACAATCACATAAACAGCAACCGACAACCCAGCGAGTACGGCTATAGTTTATTACTTTTTCATTGCTATTGATTTTCCCCACAAGGGCCTCCATTAATATTGGCAATGGAGGTCCTTGTCAGCGGAATTCAATGTTTGTTAAACCGTAAATATAGTGTTGAGTGCACATTACGGCAGCACGGGTCACGCAAAGAAGGACGGGCAATGCAGCGCAGGGGAAAGGAACGAAGCAGCGATTACGTTAATCGACAGTTTGTGCGCGTGAAGTTACGTCTGCTTCGCAAGACTTCGATCGATAGCCAATAATCCGCGACCGTCCCTGAACGCCCGCTGAAGAAGGCATTCAACTATGTTCTCCCGCTAAGCCAACAGTTTGCAGAGATTACCAACACCCCACGCAGCAACTACTCTATTTATTTGAGTCACCGATTCGCAGCAGTAAATTTATTCCAATATTAAAAATCCTCCAAGGCAGCAACCCCAAGCCAGACCACCTCGCCATCGCCATCGCCATCGCCACCGCACCGTTTCTTCCACTCTGTGCGTCCGCCTACGAACGCACGCCATTGTGGCGCCGCCTGTGTCTAGTCGTGGCGCGCCGAACCGAACACAGCAATATGAAAACTGTGGAAGGACCTATTATGATGGCACACGTCACAAAGACAACACAACAAATTAGCGTTTGTGGTGTCGAAGATTTCGTTTCGAGTTGTTGCCAATGGCGAAAAGTGCTGAAAAGCGAACAGAGCAGTGAACAGGGAGGGACCGTGGTATGCGAGTATTGTTGCGGACTTGTGCAATGACGTAGTGATGCAATGCGGGGAATATATCGCACACGCACTACAAAAGTGACACAACTCAACATTTTTTATTTTCGGTTTTATGTGTTAATACTGTGCACAATGCATAAATCTACCAATCAGCAAAAGCTCAGTATATTTTGTTGTTGTTAACTGTTGAAAACAAAAATTCAGTTAGGTCTCTCTTCATGTCAGAAGTTTGATCGCTGCAGCTCAATGCAAAAGAGTCCTAACTCAAATTGTGTCACTTTTGACGAAATAAATTTTAGTTAAAGTGAATTTTAAGCAAACTTCTGACAATTTTTGTATATATTTTTAATTATTACAAATAATTATGAATTTTCAAAATGTTTCTTTCAACTTTTTAACTGTCATTTAAAGTTGTTAACTTCAGAAAAAGTGGTATAACTTGAAATAGTTCCGTAATTATTGAATTAAAATATCATCAAAACAGTCACAACTCAAAATTTTGGATTTTCTAGTGTAAAATAAAAAAAATTCTTGTAACTTATCCTAAAGCATAATCTGTAACGATTTTCTACTGAACGGTCTAAACGTTATTAAAAAAAAAAGTTTTTTTAGCTCAAAAACACTTTTTTGCGTTTCCTGAAAAATCAAAAATTTTGAGTTGTGTCACTTTTGTTGTGCGTGTGCAATATCTATATACATACATATGACAGTCCTTTTGCATCGTTCGATTTAGCTCACCTGTTCTGAAGGTCTCCACAAAATAAAGGACACTGGCGCAACATTCTGGCTGAAACATTGAGCTCCTTAAAACCCATAATTTCTTCGAGATCTGTAGAGAGTTAATCGGCATCCGAGTGTGTCTGAATCGACTGATCGGCCACAAATTGCAGTTGCTATAATTAAGTTATCAGTTATGTGGACAGAAGTGTGTCATAAACATTTCTTTGACCACAAAATACGCTCCGCACCACTGGCCGCATATACTTTTTGCTAGATTCAAACTCCGCGCACTCACACACACACGCAGCGTTCGCTGCTGCATAAATTGCTCGTATTACTGTGTCCGAGTATGTGTGTCAATATCTGTGCTAATGGCCGCTGTGTGTGGCGACGTGTGTGTGCATCTGTATGCGACAAATCCATTAAATATTTACACTTTCATAAATGCGAAAGTGCGCTGAAGCTGTCAATATTTGATGAGTGTTGCCTCGACACAGCGCTGTCTGGCGTTTGTTTTCCGCTGCTTCTCTGCCGTCGGCCGGAGGCATTGGTGCTGGCACGAAGCCGTGTCGTTATGCCGCGTTCCAAACAAAAAGACCCAGCGATGCGCAGAATATGGCTGCCCGACTTTAATTTTGCCGGCCCGTCGCTGTGTTTCTTTTCGCATTTTCCGGGCTATAAGGAAAAGCCATTCATTTGTGACACGGCGCAGTCGTAAAGCGAGCTGGCGCATAAATTCTGCTCATGTGCAGTTGCCCTGCAGCGCGCCTCAATAAACAATTTCGTCTATTTCGTAATCGTTTAATCTTCAAAGATTAATCGTTCGAATGGAAAAACGAAGGAACGTACCAAATAACAATTGCGAAATTGCGTTTAAGCACAGCAAATGGCGCAAGTGGCGCCGTGGGTGTGGTGTGCGGGATGCACATTGCTGGCGGTGTTCACAGCCTTAAGGCGTCTAAATAAAGGCGACCGCCAAAGTTGGCTTGCGGCTTGTCGTCGGTTTACTAATTAAAACATACATATACATACATGTGCAGTGCGCGTTTGATGTGTGGTCACACACACACGGACACCTAAAACACACTTGTGCGCACCGACAACATGCATTAGAAAGCTGCTGTAGACCACAAAAATGTAGAATTCATACCCGCAGCCACACGCCTCCTAATGGAATTGCAGTAAATTAAATGTAATAATTGTTCTGGCAGCCAGAGGCGTCGGCAGAAGCGTCTGTATTCCACGTATATACTCATGTATTCAATGTTTTCAAAATCATTCGGTTAGTTCGAAAAACTACATGTGTCAAGCGTAGATGTGCTTCGGCCTACAATTTTTGAATAATAAAAATCGGGCAAGGCTTCCAAAAATATTAAACTGAACTTTAAAATATGCAACATATGCAATTTACGTACTGCATATCTGTGGCCGTAAGGAATATCAGCCAAAGTCGATTTTATGAAGTTTTCAGGAGAGCACTTTTAATTTTTGAATTTGCTTTAGATTACATTAAATAAATTTTAGACTTTTGGGCGTAAAACATTAATTTTATGAGCAAAAGCCATAGAATTTTGTGTAGTAGTACATTTGAATACGACGAATGCAATGGTGGTAATAACTCAATTTTGTCCTAACTCGACTTTGGCTGTTATTCCTTACGGCCACAGATATATAGTTATGTATAATATTTGGTTTTTTTAAGCCTAAACATGGTTTTCACTTCACTTTAAATAAGTTGTTCACTGTTTTACAGCTTTTACAATTTTTCCAAGGCGCTCAATCAATCGAAGGAGTTAAATTATTCAATTAACTTGTTTAAAAATCCAAAGTGTATTTACCCAACTTTAAAGCAATTTCACCGCCGCCAATGCCAACATTCAAGGCCATTCAATCCAGCCAAATTAATGGACAGCCAAATTAATGAACACTTACCATGCCAATCCAAAAGGAAGAGACAGACAAAATAATTGGTTATGCAACCGAAAATCAATCGTTGTTTGCCGATCTGACGCACCCTCCCGGCCTCACCGTTCGACCGACTGCATATTAGGAAAACGTGTGCCAGCGGCGATTTGGCAGCGCAAAATGCTCCCAAGAACACACTTTAGCTCTACGCAGCGTAACTCATTTCACTCGATACCAAAATCACCGTTAAGACACCAACACACACACACACACACATAGACAATCACAAACACAGCCCTCAGCAAATTGCATGGCAACTCCAAATCGCACCGCTTCAAAGTGGATATATGGAATGAAATTTAACTTTGGTAGACTTACTAAATTATCAAAGTTGATCCGACAATTACGTTTGGTGTTTAATATTGCCCTTTAATATTTAGGTAATGTTTTTGGTTGTTATTGTTGTTGTCACTGTTTTCCGCTTTTCAAAACGTCACTAGTTTAGTTTGCCTTATCGAGTTTCTCGCTTCGCTAAACGTTCGACAAGTTTACAATTAAATAGATTGCAACGCGTTCCGAGTGCGTTTATTGTTTTCGACAACTAATCCGTTTACCAGAGCATTGCCACCGTTTGTCCTCGCTGTCCAAAACTATTTGACATTGGCATCTAAACGCCACGCACAACAAGTCGGCATCGACTGAACTTCCCATCCCGCTGCAATTTATCAAAAGTCGAAACCCAGTGGCCGCCGACCGTTTTACTTTTCACATTCACTCGGCGCAACATCGGCAAGAATTCTCGGTACCGTTCACCGTGCCGACACCGCAATGCCATTCCTGTCGGTGCGCTTCCTGCAACTGTTCACACTTGGCCCGAACGGATTGAGACTTCTTGGTCAGAAGTTGCTGCTGTCTGTGTGCTGGCTGTCGGTTGTGAAAGTGGCAGCGGCAGCGGCATTCGCACGTACACAGGAACCTGAACACGCCACCATAAAACTTGAACTTCCTCTCGTTTCAAACATGCTCGAAGCTACTTGCATCGACCGATGTGGCGCAACAACAGCGTGGAGCACATGGAGCTCGGAGTACCTTCGCGTGTTTGGGGTGGCAACTGTTCGGCGCAGGGGTGCCAGCACTGTCACGTGCGGCTGTCATATAAACACAACACAGGCGTCGGGTGGTGCTGCCAGGCGACTGCAACATCGAACTTGTTCGGAGTACGGTTTTTGCCGGCAACAACTTTTTTACCTATGTAACTGGTGTAACTGTGGCGTAGCCAGAACTTGAACATGAGGAGAATTTAAAAAATCGTTTCCAATAGGACATCATTTTTTTTACTTTAAGTCGCATTTTAACCATCAACCACTCTCTGTATTCTCCTGATTTGGCACCGTGTGACTTTTACCTTTTCGAAAAATGAATTTGCTGTTGAAAGAAAAGCGGAGGATGTAGAAGTTTTGCAATCGTAAAGGCTGTAATCCAAAATTGTATTTATTTGGCAGTATAGTTTTATAGAAATCAATAGGATACCTGTTTGTGATACCATTTCATCCAAGACTTCTTTTGTAGTAATGTCCATATCATTGTGTATGGAGAGTGAGGCAAGGCCATTAAGTCTAACTTGTTGCTGTAGTAACTGGTAATATACATAAAACTTTGACCACAAATTGGCCTTTTGAAAAGAGTTTAGACTTTTTTACTAGTACGGCAATGTAGCATGCGAAGTGATTGGAAATATTGATGAATGACAGGCTATGGGGGCTTAACACCCAAAACCCACCTTGGTTACGCTTCTGTTCCCATCATCCAGAAAGAGCTACGACTAGTTTCGGTTTCGGTTGCACTGCGCTAAGTTAGGTAACGCGGCTTGGACTTTATCGTAAACATGACCGACGCGCATTGCAGGCAGCCAAAGTCATTGACGCACCGTTTAATCCCACCGTTGCTATAATTAATGACTGCGTGACTTTTCGGTGGCCGGCGGGTCAGATGCCAAGGGCTTTCGTTGGCAAATGTGCTGGCTATTCCAGCGTTTTCAGGTGTGTTGGCGTTGGAAAATGTTCCTTGATTTCTATATGCAGAAGTGCAAAAGTATTCAATGTGACGGACAAGTTATATCAAATTTCAAAGGCTTAGCTGCGAGCATGCCCAGCCTCCAAGCAACCTACGAATTGCTCTGTGTGTGTGTAGTAGTGATTGCAATCCCGGAGCAGTTTTACAATTCCGGGATTTTCTGAACCAAAAAAAGAATAATCCCGAGATCCGGGGATTTTTTCGGGATTGAATATATTAATTTGATAACCCTTTATCGAAACTTTAATATCAGCTGTTTCTGTCTTTAACCCTCCTGTTTACACCGTTTTCCTTGTGTATTGTGAATGTGGCAAGTTACGCTGATGTAAAAAAGAGTTTAACTTGTAAGTTTTTATAAATTTCTGTTTGTTTACTTGTTTGGATGGTATCATTTATGGGAACGTAAGCTTGCTTGTTTTCCTGGCAAATATTTACTGAAAAAGTACCCACACAGAGCTAACTTGTACAAATTTGTTTAAAGTAACCGCATACACACAGAGCTATTGTTGCATTGAAACTTATTCCAGCGTCACAGGCATAAATATCAGGTGTACAACTTTGCTTCCGCCGTTTTTTTTCAAAATTAAAAGCTTTATTGCGAAAAAGTGCTTACAGATGTATTATTCAAAGTATTGTCCGTCGCTAGCGACAACTTTCTCCCATCTTTCCGGCAATTTTCGGATCCCGGCTCGAAAAAAGGAGTCCTCTTTTGACGCTATCCATGAAGCAATCCATTTTTCCAATTCTTCGAAGGATTGAAAATGTTGATCTGCCAGGCCGTGTGCCATCGAACGGAATAGGTGGAAGTCAGAAGGGGCGACATCTGGGGAATACGGCGGGTGGGGCAAGACTTCTAAAACCACTCCCGACACGTTCTTTCACTCAGAGCAGCATCACCGTAAGTTTCTGAGAGCATTCGATGCGCTTCAACTGCATTTTTTTTTTTCGATTTGTAACAGAAAAGTAAAACTTCCCGCAAATGGCGAGAATCGGGCACATAAACGGACATTTTCGAGCGTGAATAATACGAAAACAAGAACAACTGTCACTGAAACGGCGATGACAATTCGTTAGGCACTGTCCACACTCACTTTAAAGGCATTACCATCTATGTATTTCAACCAGCCTCAGCCGGTACAGCCACCTATCGGAAAACGGCGGAAGCAAAGTTGTACACCTGATATAAATGCAATTTATATATTTTTTTATTAAACGAATTTATTTCGAGTTTATTATAATTCAAAATTAAAGTAACAAAAGCAAAAATTAAGCTATTTCTATGTTTCGATCCCGAGATCGGATTCTGTCAATCTCGAAATTTTTGGGTATTGAAATTATCCGGGATCTTATGATTGCAGTCCCTAGCGTGTATGTATGTATGTACATATGTACATATTTTGAGTTAGAAACTTTGTTTTATACAAATTTTTTAGTACATTTTTTAGAACATTGTATACTCTATTGAAAGATGTTCATGAAAGGCATGAAACGCTTTGTGCCTTCTTATTTTACATATAGTACTTTTCGCTTAAAGGGAAATTCGAGGGACTGAGCAAAATGGTTCGTTTTAACCGAAAGTTCGCTTTAAAAGGGGTCCGTAATAAGCAAAAACATAAAGCGCGTACTTTTGAAATTGGTTCGTTTTAGGCGGACATTCGCTTTAAACGGGTTCGTTGTAAACGAAAACCACTGTAATTACATCTGAACCTAACCTCATTTTAGATTTGCATATAGGCGCATTCCGTGATTTAAGTAGTTTTTCACCGTTTTTCACATGCTGCGAACACTTTCATGATGCCACTAGCAGCAATTATTCATTTAAAACTGCCAAGGATACTGCACATGCCAAGCCGAAAAATTGTGACCGTCTTGTGAATTGGCGGTATGTATATTTTTCATGCTGTTGGTAGCGTGCCCTGCACACTTATAGAGCGTCTGTAGGTGTTGGCCGGAACTGGGCACTTGAAACCTGATAACCAGCAGAGAACGCTCAGCACCGCTGCTTAGGTGTCAGTACAGTGGTCCATGTGAGAGAAAATACATCGCCTGAGCAAAAGTCAAGTTTTTACCACATGCTCGTGCCCAACGGCCCACAGTAAAGATCAGCTGTGAGCGCATGAAGCTGGAGCGGTCGTCTACCTCGTTATTATTGTCGTCATCATATTACATAAGTTATTAACCTTTTCGCCGAGGGTAGCAGCCCTAATTGCCGCCAGTCGCATGCTGGCATAGCAACACCACGCAAAGGCGCTGCTGCAAAAATAGGTCGATTGCCAGGAGGCAAGCAGCGCAGTAGTTGGGCTTCAGGCTGCCACGCACGGCTGTAGATGCCCACCAGCAGTTGGTGCGGCTGCTACTCGCCAGGGTGTTGGCAGCTGCTGATTCCTTGACATCTCGACCATCACATACCATTGTGTGGGCGAGAGAATGCGAAGCGGGAGTGGCATTGCGATGTGGGTGGCGAAATGGCAAGTGTTCCGGTGTGCAATGCGGATACAAGTGTCGGCGGTAAGTGAGTTCGCAAAACGAAGACATCATGTCCGGAGGACACCACGAACACGTCGAGAAACGGGCGAGAAACTTGAGATCGGGCAGTTTCACTGATCACTGAGCACTTGCTCTCGATGCTCGCACAAACAGGCAATCCGGCACCTGATGCAATGCGCGAAGCGGAAAGGTAAAGGAAACAATTAGTATCTCGAGATCAGCAGCAGATGTTCGATAGGTGTCTCGTTTTTTCGTGAGAGCAGATAAGGTTACGCATCACGCAACCTTTTTTTTTGATGTTTTGTAGCAGTTTAATCTGGTAATAAGAAAAGAAGATACAAGAAATCCGGCCACTGCAACTATTTAATTTGAGAGTATCATGTCCGGAATATAAGAAATGGATACCAAACGATGTTGGAAATATTTTATAAAAGGCATCAATATCTAAAATTAAATACAAAAAAGAAGTGCCGGTGTTAAAAAAAGGTCGTTGAAAAATTGTTTGACATAAAAAAGGAATACAAAGTAATACTAATACAAAACAAGCAATTATAGTCAGAAAAACTCAAAACTATTTTCATCTAATTACAAATAACAAATTAAAATTCTATATTTTCAATTCAGATCAGATTTGTAAATTAAAAAAGTCTTATCTTTCAATATAAAATTTTACCTAATGAAAAGTGCTTATTTCCGACTGATGTAGCTAGTCCTCGTAACCGTCGCGAAGCGATTATTAGTGGCAACCCTTTGATTCCAGTTTGGGTCAAAATGATTCTTGTCGAAAATAAATTTTTGAAATAATATAAAATGCAAAATAAAATGAAAACCACCCCAGCTCCAAGTATATTCCTTTCCATATAACAATTTAACATTAACAGTTCTTCGTAAAACCGCATTCGAATGTGCTAAAAATGGCAAATTTATCGGTATTTCCAGCAAAATTCAGCGTCAGTCGGCTTTCAGACGTCATATTTAAGCATGTAACTGACCCACCGAATTATGATAATTGCCGGCCAACCCATAGAGCCGCGCGCACGCATGCGTACTTTGTATGCGCATCGCGCATTGTGGACGTCGAATATGTATAACTCTCCACAACAACACGTTTGTTGTGCGCCAACCTGAGCGGAATTTCAAACGGGACGAACTGTGGACTTTCAGAACGGAAAGCTGCGTCGGCCAAATCCGCAGGGGGAGTCACTACAATTGTTTTAAATCTGCGCATTATGAAATGTAGTTTGACGGACGCTAGCTGAGCATTTGTATTCGGACTTTTCTCAACTGAAACCCGCTCACACCCAAAACAAATGCCCACATTATGCCTGACAACAACAACAGAGCCCGGAAGCACTTTGAAATTACATAATGTGCGCCAATGAATGGGGGGAGTGCAAAAACCTACCTTAAAATTCTAAAGGGCAGCGGCAGATAAAAGGGCGGAATACGCGCTCAGGCGCACATAAAGGTGTTTCGATGCCAATGTGACTAGAATTCC
This sequence comes from Melieria omissa, assembly GCA_963971225.1. NCBI lineage: Eukaryota > Metazoa > Arthropoda > Insecta > Diptera > Ulidiidae > Melieria > Melieria omissa. Next base: position 56,720,759 of record OZ020267.1, on the reverse strand, counting down.
AGAGCTGTGGCTGTTCGCAACTCAATAGAGCCAGTGGAAAATCACTGGTTCTGCTCTATTGCTTCACTGACATATTGTACAATGAATAAATGGCGAAAGCGCATACTTAACCTTCTGCCTGCCCCTTGCTCAAAATTACGTTCGCTGTCTTTTGGGGTCACGATGACCCCAACCAAACGGCTATATAACTTACTGACAAAATATGAAGAAATATTACACAAAAATCACAAAAGTAAAGGGGAAAGCCCCGAAAAGTATTTTTCTCAATTTGTTTTTGGGCTGTAAGCGCGATTAACCCATTGCTGCCTAATGGGTAAAATTTTGCCCATGAAAACTGACTTTTTAAAAAAATCACAGAAAAGTTCGTGATAGAGATATCTCAAAATCATTGATAGGGATGGTTGGGGTAAAGATGGAACTACCTTAATTTAGTGGAGGTCACCCTAAAATTCCGCCATCTAGCTAGAGTTACCAGACTCCAAAAATTGTGAATTTTCCGGAGGTAGAAAATGTGGTGAAACGTAGTGGCCCTAAAATTTCACAAAAATCTGCCTCCTGACTCACCTGTAAACAATACTTCTTTTGTTCACGTGTTTAGCTGAGCACTTTAAAAAAGGTATGGAAAAAAGCTACCATTGCTGCCTAATACTACGTTTACATTGAGCCCAAATGCGTAGTTTGAGATGAGTCATTTCAAAGTGTTTACATTGCCTCATTCGCATTGCATTTGCATTTTGTTTGGCAGCTAATGTCAAATGCTCATGTCCTCTTGCCGCAGCACATAGATCAGCGCTTCTCCGGCTACTGACTAAAGAATTTGTTGTTTTTTTGCTGCCTCTATGTGCCACACACTGCCATATTTGAATACAAATATATTACATACCTTACATGCTAAGCATATTCTACATATTTGAAGCAGACGAAAATTTCCATTCAAAATTTCTATTCTGATCATTTTCGTTTGTTTTGATTTGGAACTGTCAAAAAGAACAAAAGCTTTTGAATCTTTTGAAAGAGCTTTCATTTTGTGATGCGTTCGATAAAATTGGTCATGTTTTATCGCATTTGCTTCGTCGTTTTGTTGAGATGAGTCATTTCGTCGATTTGAATTTGTATGGGGAAATGCGTGATTTGGCTTCGCATTTGAGAATTTTTGCCCAAATCACGCATTTGGGCTCAATGTAAACGTAGTATAATGGGTACAAAATACCCAATGAATATCTCAGCAACGTGCAGAGAGAGAAAGCTGAAATTTTGTTTCTGATCATTTTGGATCAATTCCAGGTTTTTATCAAAATCGTATGGGCGGAACTGGTACCCGGCAGCAATGGGTTTACAGTAAGTAACACAAGTAGACGAGCGCATAAAACCGCTCAAACGTTTTTTCAATTCCGCCTGGGGTCAAAAAGACCCAAGGGACAGGCAGAAGGTTAAGTGTATGTGTTCTTTGTAGAAATTTCCCTTACAAACCTCGTTTGCATCACTTTCCGCAGCCAATAAAATAAAATTACTTCGCGGTCTGCCGCTGACAATGCGCAACAAATCTCAATATTCAACCAAAATTAAGTTTTCTAAATTAAGCCACTTGCACTGAGCTGCACACGACCCAAACGAATGATGCTGAAAGTACCGTTATGCGCTTGTTAACCACAATTTAATTTAAGCTGCCAAACGAACTCGCCAAATAACGGTTGTGATGTCATGCGGCCACGGCCGCAACCACTCCCCCAAGTTCGCGCTCTCGCTGCCAGCAGTCGCCCAGTTCGACAGCACTTGGCCGGCTCAACTCGTTAGCGCAGGCTGTTGGTTTTCGGTGCTTTTCGATGGATGTAATTAATGGTCACGACTCTGTGCTTTGTCGGAGCATCTTCCGGTTACGCTTTCGTGCGCTCATTACACGTTCTGTGTTTTCAGAAGCTGGCTCGATTACTTCAGTCGAAGACCAATGCTTGCGTGAGATTGCAGCGACGAAAATAGCGTTTAAGGAAGGAAGGCAGCCTTGCACGAAGCGAAAGAATTTTGTTAGTTCCTGGCTCGTCCATACGAAAATAGATGTACCGTTAATTGCATTTCCAACGTAGACGGTGGCTTAGCATATCTAACATGCATGCAGCTTAACACACCTACATACATACATATGTATGTGTGTATGTACTAAACCAAATATGCAAATTTTATGTTATTATTTGCCTCTACTGACGGATTTATCATCACTGAGCCCAAATCACTGAAGCCATGAAACTGGGTTTATATGGAGAAATACGACTTCATGAGCCTATTGATGTGGAACTCAATGAAAGTGTGTGGATTGTAAATGGCGTGTCAGTTATTGCCTGTTGGGGCCGCAAAAGATTGACTATGATTATGACTTGTATTGCAATGTTATAACCAATCGGCCACAGCAGTTCCTGTGCTTAGCTTAGCCTTATGCTTCTTATGCTGCGCTTCTTTGCAACAACAATGAAGCAAATATGAAAGGGAACCAACTTGTCCAATTTTTGAGCCCTTGGGAAAGTCGCACAAATGTACTCCTTTGGAACACAACCCTACAATCGCTGAATATTGTTATTCAGCTGTGCTGAATTGAATCAGCTGTGCTAAATTGAATCAGCTGATTACATGTTTACTTGTTTAACTGTTTCATGTGGTTGCTGGCGACGCGTGGTTGTTAAGTTGAAGCTCAATATAACTAAAACTCTATTTTGAAGAGAAAGAAAACAAAATTATTAAAAATAGGTGACATGGCAGACGCGAACGCATTGGTGAAAACTGAGGCCACGCTAAAGGAGTTGTTGCAATTTTTGCAACCTACACAGCGCCTGGACCTAAAGGCAGTGGCCTTAACGCATGTGCTGGGTGAGTGAGGCTGCAATTTGTAATTTGGTCTATAGTGACTTATTTCTTAAATGATTTGCAGGTTTAACCGGGTCCGCTGAGGGCAAGTCAGCCATTTTGCAGCTGGATGACATACTGGTGGCGCTTTTCAACCTGACGCAGGATAAAAACCATTCCGTGGCCAAGGATGCAGTGTTGAGTATAATTAATTTGACGGCGGACGAGCCGGGTGCCGTCAACGTGTACCGAACTGCAAGCCAATTGCATCCTGTAAGAACTACTGGTGGCGTATTCTAAAAAGCCAATTCTGAGTGCTCGAAGGATTTACAGATGTTCTTTTACAGGCATTTCCGCTGACCAAAGTGGTCGTAAAAGCTATCACCGACAGCAGCTGCAAGTTGGCTGACCCTTGGACGATGGTGCTAAGTAATCTGACGCGCAGCGAACAGTTGGTGGCAGACATTTTGGCTGACTTGCAACAGGACGAGACTACGTTGCCCAAGCTTGTGAAGGCATTTGCAAAATTGGACTATAACCAGGAGCATCAGAAGCTGGACTACTTAGGTACTTATATATCGTATCTAGTAAAATGATCATTATTACTACTTGCGTAACCTCTTCGAGTGCAGCGCCCATTTTCTGCAATCTGACGCAAATCAGCAATGGCCGTGAGCTCTTCTGTCACTCCGAGTACAACCTGCTGGATAAATTATTGCCTTTTGCTGCGTACGAAGGTTCGCTGTTACGGCGTGGTGGCACTGTAGGCATACTGAAGAACATCTGCTTCGATCCCATCTTTCATGACACAATACTGGACGAAAGGGAGGATATACTGCAGACCATACTGTATCCGCTCTGCGGCCCGGAGGAGTTTACCAACGAGGAGAATGATAAGCTGCCCATTGAGCTACAAGTGCGCAAAAGTCGTCGCCTTACTGAAAGGACTATTAAACAATTTGTCTTTGCAGTATTTACCAGCAACAAAAACGCGTGAACCGGATCCTGACTTACGAAAAATGCTGCTGGAGTGCTTGTTGCAGCTGTGCGCCACTCGCCGCTATCGTGAGCTGCTGCGCGCTAAAGGGGTGTACGAAGTGCTACGCGAATACCATAAGTGGGAGACGTCCTCCGGACGCGACAAAGAGTGTGTTTTGGCGTGTGAGAATGTTGTCGATATACTCATCAAGTGCGTCTGCAATGATGTTATTGCTACTGCTACATCATTGTTTCAAAATGTTTGTTTGTTGCAGAAAAGAACAAGAGATCGGCCTGGATAACTACAAAGAAGTAGAAGTACCTGCGGATGTAGCTGATAAATTCGTTAAAGACGACTCGGAATACCTGAATAACGTTTTGTAATAATACGACAAATGCTCGCGTAGTTAGTAAGTGTTTATTTTTCGATTTACTTTATTTTTTATTTAGAATTCTGTTTGATTTTTATCACGCCTCCTTACTCGAACGCACTTTAAATGCGTAAACAGTTAAACAATGTTGCGTAGTTCGAGTAACGTTATGCGTTAGAAAACGCTACAACTTCCATTTTTTTGCCTAAGATTTTTTAATACAATCTTCAAAGTTTAATAAACTGTAATAAAAACATCCTAAGCGTACATTTTAATATTAAACGTTTTTGGTCATTTTGCGTGTTGATTTCCGTTATTGTTTTCCTCCTCCGGAGAATAGTTTGATTCGCTTCGCTTTGAATAATGCGGCGCACAGAATGCAGCTGTGAGCATAACTTACTCAGAAGTTGAAAAGCATAAATTCTTATAATTTATTACATTAATTTCGCTTCGTTTCAATTTCGTGCCATGAGGTCTGTGCGAGAGGATGAGCCGAAGTGTGTATGTTGAGTGAATGTAAACCCTTGCACCAATGGCATTGAATATAAAAATAAGCTCCTTAATGCTACATGGGTATGCGTATATGTATATGGCTGCGTGTGTTGATCTTGCTTGATTTTGGGCTTCATGCGTCCATAGAGCGCAACAGGCGAAATACAAATCAATTTAGTTAAATGCAAATGCAATGCATTAGGAAACCATTTAAGCTCAATTTTCTCATTTAAGTTCTGACCAAGCTGCTTGCATTTCGAATTGCATTGTAGCTGTTTAAAAATTTCGAACGTACTTTGCTATGATTATTGGTATTTGTGGGCAGCTATGTGGTGCCGCCTGCTTATACTTAACAGTTAACGAGTAATTGTTGGTCCTGTTTATATATCAAACGTTCTGCGCTGAGTTGTGCAGTTCTTGTGGTTTTCTTTTTTTGATTTACCTATTTATATGTATATGAAAATGCTAAAAGGAAAATTCATTTTGCCTCAATTGAATCAAATGTACAAATTTCTTGTAAAGCGATTTAAATTGTATAAATTTGTGTTAGATACGCTAGACAATTTCTAGCCTTGTTGAAATCAAATAAAAATAATCATTTATGTAGACATTATTTTAATAGTTAGAAAGTCTTCATGGGTTAGATCGTTTTTTTTAAGAATTGAAAATTTCAGCGACAGGTTAAAAAATATTCGCAGATACCACACACAAAAAAAATTAATAATGAAAATGTCAAACCATGTCTTCTATATGTTTTTGGGGTCGCGTCACGATTTCGGTATATATTGTCATATTTTTCTTGCATTTCAGTTAACTATTAATTGATTGACTGCAATAATAGGATTACAAGAGGATTAGGTTGCGACTTAAGAGATTGGAGTTGTGTTTAAATCCTGAGTTACACAGTCATGGGGCTTAGAACTTAAGATTATAAAGTTTTTGGTATTTAGTTATGGAAAAACTTGGCGTGATGAGATTAAACAGACCTTTTATTCAAATTCAACCACCACAGAAACATATAGTAAACTTGGTCTGATTCCCATGACCGGACACTTTTTGTCCGTCTGTTTGATAAAACGAATTTCCCGTATAATTTGCGCACTTCTTTCGTTACTTTTACGTTTAGTTTCGTTCAAATTCAATTCGAATTTCAAGTGTGCATTTGTGTTATCCTAACTACAAATGATCAAAGTTAACTAATAGCGGCACCAGAGGAAACTTGTGGAAACAATTTGTCAGCTACTTACATCGTAGCACATTTAGTAGTCGGACGCAAAGCAATCGCCATCGTGCTGCGTTCAATAACAATTCGATAAATTTGCTATTTTATAGGCTACAATTCATAATGCTCTATGCTATACAGGTATGCGACACTTTTGTTTTCACTTGCAACAGCTTTAAATTAGCGAAGCTCTGCGTACTTATGGAGTTAGACTTAAATTAGTTTCAATGTAATTGCAAAAATTGTCGGTAGTTAGCATTAATCTGTAAGTACAATAGTTAAAATCGAAATCACATAGTATTGTATGAAGTGTCGTATTGCGTAAAGTGCGTGCGTTGTATGCGTGGCGGGCGAGGCTCCTGCTTCTATGATTATTACAAAAGTGTGCCACTTTCAAATCGATTTTGCTTCCGGTTTTTGTTTTTGATTTTTCCTTTGCTACTGGTTTGCGTGCGCTTTGAGAAAAAAATCGTGTCTATGCTATATTGCAGTTGCGAGGCGTGCTCTGATTCATGCGAGTTCATTAATTCATGCAAGTACAATAATGTGCGTTTGCTGTTGTTGTTGTTGTTTTCAAGAAAATAAGATTTACGCTTAAGTCTAAACGTGTTTGAATGCATATGGGCGCTCCGCGGGCTGTGGATGACTCTATGAGTGCGCGTATGCGGCGAAGGGCACTCGGCTCCGGCACGTATGCTACCTCGTGAGACTGCTCAGCCCAAGAAGCGCCTGCAGCGCAACGAGCACTGCCAGCGCAAGACTGGAACGTTGCCACTCGGGCGCGCGCTGCCTGCTGACGGCCGTGTTGCAGGCATCCGCGTCGCTGCAGCTCTGCAGGCAGCCGTGCACATACCTGTCCGGGGAGAGAGCAAAGCAAAATGAAAGGAAATCACTTCAATAATGCTGCTTATTGTTATCGGCGCTTTGCATACTTGTCATCGTAGTAGAACTTGCCGCAGTGGGACATGCGAATAATTTCGGTGTCCGTGGTCAAGGTGCCACTGTCCAGCGCACAGCCACGCACTGTTATTGTTTCGCCAGTTTCATCTGCGAAGTAAGAAAGAGTCAAGTTGTAAAGCTTTATAGTCTCAAATCAAAGTTTCGGTTTGTTTTTCTATTTTGATGCATTTCATGGCTTTGGCACGTTTTATACAAATGCCAATTAACCTCAATCTGGCACCGCTTACCATAGTATCCTGCAATTTTAATGCACGCCGTCGCCGGAAATAGGCCATCACGTCCTTTGCGTCCGCCCATGCACGGCGACTCCAATATAGCGGTGGAGTAATTATTGTGGAAGGGATCATCGCAGGCCTTGTTGGCGCCGTTGAACGATATGCACTTGAAGCAGTCGATGCAGTTGCCTGTCGACGCATAAAGAACATCGGTTGCAGTTGTATTCATGCTGGAAGCTCATCAAAAACAACACTTACCGCTTTGTATGAGGGTGACTAGTAGCAGGACTGCGGTGATGTAGAGGCTCGGCAGACGTAAATCGTTGACTGGCGACATATTCCCGCCCCTTTGTGATATGCTTCTATGATGTTCGAGGTGCAGGCGCCGTCATGTTGCATGTGTCTATGTGAACGCCATAACCCTTTTGGGCGTTTCGCTTAACTGAGCTGGCAGAGGAGATGCTGAGCTACGAGTAAAAGAAAAATGCCCGATTAGCTGCATAATTTTGAATTGTATAATTAGCCAGACGAACGAATGCATCGGCAGTATACATCAAGTAAGAAATGCTGTTTTTGCCGAACAAAAAAGTGTTTGTGTCTCAGCTAAGATTGCTGTATAATTTGTTAATTGAAGGTTGACTGGACCGCTTGTTTAATGTACTCGTAGCTGAAAAGATCTTCGGAAAGGGCAGCCACACACAGAACATTTAAAACAGATGTGCGTACAGACACGTTCGGCAGACACAGAAGCACACAAGCTACAAATTTACACACTGCTGCATTCGTCTACTTATTCCGTTCTGAACGAAGGACGAAGGAAACTCATAAATATTATTCCGTCGCTGGCTTTCAATAAAAATTACACAGCGCACAGTGTCGCGAGTAGGGACAAAAATCCAAAAAATGAATGTCGTAAATGTAGAAAAATAAGTTTGTAGTACTGAAGTAAATACCTCAATTTACTAAAATGTGAAAACGAATTTTAAAAATATCAATTTATATACCGATGGCAGGCCACCAAACTTGCACTTTGTTTGTTTGTTATTGCAATTGGTTGAATGTGAGTTCGAGGACTTTTGTCGAAAAATTTCCCATGGAACCTTAAGGCATGATTACACGTAACGAGTCGAGTGATGAGACATCAAAATGGTACTAGGTCGAAAGAATTGGGATAGCGAGCAAAAGCGACGAGTTGTTTAAACGTATTTTGACACGTGGCGAGTCAGTTCGGTTTTGCAATGCGCAAAATGAATTAAGCAACTCGCGCAATTAGACTCAACCGAGCGAAAAGTGATGCGATTCCGCATGTGACGAGCGATTGCGCGAATCGCTGCGAAAAGAGAAAAATATAACGGTAAAGTAGTGGTCGCTCGGCCTAGCAAACAAAATGTGATTCTAGTGGCTCTCTCGCCACTTTCATCGGTCACTGACTCAATCAAGAACTCGCCTTACCGTTTAGACGAAACGAGTACTCGTTCGAGTTGCTGTCTTGTCACTCTACTCGTTACGTGTAATCAAGCCTTTATGTCAAGTAAATATATTCTATAAATATACTATTTTTGCAACTCTTTGGAAGCATTCCCTTTTTTGTTTTGCTTTCCATATTCCTTGCACCGTTACTTGAAAAAAAGTCAATTCGTAGGAATAACAGTGCAATGTCATCAAACTTTAGATAAGCTTTAAAAAAAACTACTTCTTACTACTTCGAGATTTTACAGTGTGATATAGTTGAAAGTATGTATTAATAGAAACCATGGACCTTAGCTGCACAAACTTGCACGTTTTTAAGAAATTCAACATTTTCAGTGACGTATGTAGTCAAAAATAGGGAACTTTTTGCAGCATTATTAGCAGGAAAACATGGCGACCACTGCTGCGTTCCGCTTAAACTATACATTTTTGTATGTAATGATATGCAAACACTACTTGATATAGAAAAATTACAAAAAAAAAGGTAGATTCGATTGAAGGCTTCGGTAATACAGGGTGGTTTGCCATCGAATTAAGGCAACTTTTCAAAAGAAGCAAAACTTGTGAATATCTTCAGAACCAACTATAGCAGTTAATAGGAAAATTTAAGTAAAACATGAAAACCGAAACTCTGATATACTGCAATATAAGAAAAATGTAATTTAAAATTTTGTCAAAAATAGATGTAGAGGGTTTAATTTGAATAAATCATCATCGGAAACCGATTGTCCTAGCAGTACAGATTAACAAATTGTAATTTTTAATGAAAATATATATTATTACTAGCTGACCCCGCGAACTTTGTCTCGCACGACATTTGTTGTTTTTTTATAATGAAATACGCCAGGTGGCGAATCTATGGCGATGCAAATTGACGAAGAAAACCAACTGAAGGAAGAGGAGGAGCTACTGATTAACGCAATCAAGGCCCACAAATAAACAATGTTGCTGTTAAGTTTCAGTAAAGAAATGGACTGCGCTTGAACCGGATTTAAATTATATGGGCGGTGCCATGCCCTCTTATTCAATGCCTGCCCCTTATTCAATGCCCTCTGTCAAAAGAAAAAATGGTAGGTCCGTACTAAGTTTCATTGCTGAGCGACTTATAGTTCAACAAAATATTTGTGTCACAAAAAATGTGCCACGCCCCTTGTCCAACGCCCATAAAATCTTATCATTAGAATGACTCATCTATGGGACGACGGGATACTAAATTTTAATGTTGTGCTACTTACAATTTCGAAGATATTCTATTTTAAAGATTTTGCTTGTATGGGTGGTGCCACGCCCCGTTGTCCAAAACCCGCCTCATTCCATCTGTCGAGAGATATGATTACATGATAGGTTCATGCTAAGTTTCATTCCTCTGTGACTTGTAGTTCAGCAGAATAATTGGGTCACAAAAATGTGCCACGCCCCTTAGGGGTATAAAAAATAGTTAGTAGCCGATTCTCAGACCTACTGAATATGCATGTAAAATTTCATAAAAATTGGTCAAGCGGTTTCGGAGGAGTACGGTAACAAACACTGTGACACGAGAATTTTATATATAAGATTTTCTATTTGGGTTTGAAATTACTTAAGGACTGTATCGAAAAGAAAGTGCACACTTTCTAACTTAATTTTCTCGCAGCATATAATTATTTTTTTAATTCTAAAAATGCCGTTTAATAGAGTAGGCATTGAAATACTGATTTCATACAATTTTCGTTTCATATATTATTATATTACGAAAATTACGCGTATCGAGTTAGACATCCTCAAAAAATTTGTGTACAGTTGGTTCACTGAAACAGGTGCTTCGTACAGAAAATCACCCAAACGACATCGCGTGTCCATAAACTTCGCTAAAAAAAAATGATTCTTAAGTATGGTGAAAATTGCACTATCAACGACATACCAAAAAGTGACCGTAAAAAGGGTCCTAAAGACCCAAAAATGGAAGAAAAACTGAGGCATTAGATTGACGAAAACAAGTGCATTTGTATTGGAAATTTAGCTAGAACGAGTGTGACGATGGTGCAAAGAGTGAAGCAGAGGAATAACTTAAAAACATATAAAAAACAAACAATACCAAAAAGAAATGAAAATCAAAAAGCGGCTGGCAAAACGCAATGCAGAAAACTATACACTCGTCTCTGCAAAGAAAAAATTTCGGGCATCATTATGGATGACGCGACATATGTAAAAATGAACTCAAAATCACTGCCAGGAAGAAATGAGAATCCGCTAAAATCACCAGAACTACGTCCAATAGAGCGCTACTACGCAATAGCCAAAAGAAACCTTATGAAAGATGAACAAGAAGCTAAAAATCTTAAGGAATTAAAAAAAAAATTGGAGAAAATCAAAAAAACCCATAACGCAAACAGCTGTACAAAATTTAATGAAGAGGGTCAAACAAAAAATTAGATATACATTTATTTGAAAAACAAATTTGTTATTTAAACAAAAATCCTTAGTCCTTAAAGTATATGCAACAAATGTTAAAACAAAAAATCTGATCAAAAAAATTTCCATTAAAGTTATACTTCAAACTAAGCGTGCACTTTCTTTTCGATACAGTCCTTAGGTGCGCATAAGTATGCACAGATATTAGTAGTTTTTTCAAAATTTCCTTTTTTATGATTCATTTTTGATCATTTTTATTTATGATCATTTTTGGTACATACCTTTATATTGATGATATGAGTTTCATCAATATATCTTTTATAGTTTCCGAGATACTGTCAACTTAGTATTTGGTTTGTATGGGAGGTGGGCGTGTCCGTGGGGCGATTAAAGTTATTTTTCGCGTATTAACTTTTCTTTATAACAAAATCATATGTACAAAATTTTATTGTCGTACGACTATTCCTTCTATTTTTGTCCCTCGCTGCTATGGACTCGCGACACTGTGCAGCGTACCGTGGAGGTGACTTTGCAAGTAATTGCTTTCGGCTTGCATTCCCGTTACATGAGATGCATCGGCGAAGCAATGAGTTAGCAGCTCAGGAATGACTTTAAGATTGGACTCCCCACGTACCACCTGCAGCATGGTTCACTTGTATTCGTTTCAAGGGCTGCGACATCATCTCTCTATAACACACATGAATTGTTGTAAACCATCACTGTTGTAAACATTGAGCGATTGAATGCGCTGTCCGCATGTCCCACCATCATTTCAAAATTCAAATCTTACATTCACCAGCTCAGCACTAACAATGAAATGAAAGACACCGCCTTCACTGGTTTTTGTATCAATATCAGTTTTGGTAGTTTTTAATATAGTCCGCTCGACAATCCCTGAACCCGTCAGGCGGGTTTGCTCAATAATCAACAGCGCAGAAAAGGGTGACCTTTGTCATGATTGCATATTGCGTAAACTCATGTCACATGCCGATTAAAGTGCTCCCAAAAAAGGAAAATCAAAAAAGATTTGAAGCCACCATCGCCGTCGTGAGCGTCATGAAGCGGAATCGTAATAAATCATTCGGCGGCTGCACGAAGGCGACAGAGCAATGGCATATCGGCAAATAAAATAAAGGATTTTTTGAAGGCTTCCCGGCGCGCTCACCAAACGGCTGGCAGTCAACGCAGACACCACGAAACGACGAAATTACGCCCAATTTGTAACTCCCATAAAATCGCAACGCACAAATGCTCTGCGTGGCGTTGCGTGCATCATTTGGAGGGCTGCAGGCGTTGGTCATAAATACCTGATGTGAAATCTTAATGACGGCACGCTTAGGCTGTGAACCGCACGTAGGCGCTAATGTCATCTTTATCAGGTAATTTCGGAATTTTTATAATTTGTGTGCTTATGTTTTTACGGCGTTCAACGTGTCAGCATTCGAGAAGATGAACGCAGTGATTCATTACACAACCTTCGGTGACTGCTGAGAGGGAATTCTTGCTGTGTAATGTGAAAATGTTGTTAAGTGCTTACGCTGCATTTTTTGTGAATTTTCTTTAGATGCCATGAATAATGGAAACTGTGGCTTTGTGGCGCTTTTATTTGCCAACGACAGGGAGTCGATTTGATTGGTGTCGCTGTTTTCGATCCAAGTATTTTCAGTAAAAATACAAAATTTATTATAAAGTCATAAAGTTGCCCACTCTGAAGGAATGATTTTGAATAACAGCCTTGAAGTTTTTGACTTTGCTTACACAAGTACTCAGATTAAGTGGGGAATTGCATACGTCACCATTCATATTCTGTGTGTCCCGACTTGAAGTTATAATGCTTTTGCTACTTTTCTACGTCGTCAATGTAACAAGCTGTCATTATGAAAAGCACGTTTGCCGACGCGGCAACTCTACGCAGTACGATTGCAAAAATACAAAAAAAATCTACGAAAAGTTTACCACAAGACTTTTGTAGAAAAAGAAGAAGAAGCATCGGCAGCAGTAGTAATTTCATTGTTACACAAACTGGCAATACTGCTGACTTCCGTGTTTGGGTTTGTTTCCGTTTCCGCTTGAGCATCCGTTGACTTTGTCGCTGTCCTTATTGGATTGTCGACAGTCACAAGTTGGAGGCCGTTGGTTTTTACAGTTCACTTTAAATAAATTGTAAATAGTATAACTTTCAGGAACATTTTGCTCACCTAAAAGGACTCGTTCCTAAGACCATCAACAGAAATGAGAAAATCTACGTATTATGGTCATTTTTTATGGTCGACTGTGGCCATCGTTGAATTCCCCGGAAACCGCATTATTAGCGCACAGCACAGCACAGCCAACGACTTTAACCCTCTAATTACAATTCATGGCTGTTTTTCTGACTTTACGCACCTTTTGTTGTGGTTTCTTGTATTTGTCTGCAGTTGTGGAAGGAAATTTTAAATGCAATTCCTTACCCTCCCACTTGCGTCGTCGTTGGCCGAAGCCAAGCTTTCGCTCGCTTTACGACAATTAGTCTATTACGAAGTAGGAGATAAAAACATGCATTAAACAAAAGCAAGCACAGAGTTTGCTTCGCGAAGAAGAAAACGAGAAAAAATTGCGATCAGCGCAATTTAAACATTGGCAATTAGTAAAAACAACCAACTAAACTGAACTAAAAGCGGCCAACTCGCTACTCGAGCAGCGCGAGAACACAATGACGCCAGCTGTTGGCTACTGCCAATCTGTCAATCAAATACGGATTTTTGACTGGGCGGAGGGAAAATTTAACGATCGCCAGCTAAGCACACAAGCCCAAGCAAGCCGTGCCAGTCCGTCGCGCAGCTGCATTGCGTCAGCGTGTCACTTTTTAAAATTGTTTACACTTTGAATAATGAAATGCTGCCAATGCGTTTCACGAGCTATGGCGGCAAAAATTACAATTCACTGCATGATTGCACTGCCGATGCTGTCGACGCAGACTGATTGCTCGTGCAAACAAAGCAAAAGCACTGCGCACAATGCACGCCAGCAAAATGCAATGTTTGCGCAGCTAAATCAACAAAGGTGTGAATAGCCAACGACGCGCAGCCTGAACATGCGAGCTGCCGGCAAGTGCCGGGTCGAGCAGAAATTCAAAGCATTCAATGGCAGCCGGCCACCTGCCGCGCTGGCCCGCGTAGCGTATGAGCAACCTCTCGTCGGCAGCGACATTGTGCTGCTGAGGGAACGCGGCCTTATTTGCGCCACTCGAACGAACTCACTGAAGCGATTTTTCTACGAACGCTCTAACCATGTGCTACCGCACGTAGAGTGCTGTGAATGTGTGATGTTTATATTTGACTGCCAATAAAAATGTGCGAAATGTTATGAGAAAATGCGAAAATGAAAACGACTGCAACACATGCGTAGAGGCGCCCATACAGCCGATTATGTAACTGTGTGTGTACATTTGTTTTGAGATTTTCATTGAGAATGCACTGGACGGTGCTGTCGGTCATGTGCGTTGGCTGGCTTTGAGCAGTTTTCCTCAAGTATCTTCTCGAAGAATCGTTTTGTATTGTGTGCTGGAAACAAAGCATTTGTAGTGCCGCATTACATTGATTGGCACAATTTGATGGCCTTTTTCATGTAGCATTACACGAGCGCTTACTTGTGGTTCACGTTTTAGTACTGCGGTTCATGCAAGTGCCCTGCATTTGCATTTGATGAAGAGTACAGAATTAAAACTTATAAAGTGAGTTCTACTTCGGATAGAAACAATTACCTTGTAGGGGCAATCGAAAGTGTTTCTTTCTTAAGGGGATCCTCTAGTTGTAAATTTTGAAAAAAATAGATTTTTTTTTATTTCATATTTTTATAGTAAGTATAACTATCATAGAAAAAGTATACGAGCGAATTTTGTCGAATTCATAAACGTCTCTGAGATACAGAGCCTCAAATCCGTCTCGTTCACTACGCGGCACAGTGATTCGTTCCATAGACAATATTCCAAAAATTTATGGTCTCAGAATTTAACGATTTTGAGGTCATTTGAAAGGTAAAACTACAACTAAGAAACCCCCAAAAAATCTGCGCAAAAGCGGCTCAAAGTCCCAACAAATTGCAAACACATATTTTCTGTTTTTTAGTCTATTGTGTAAAAAAAATTTAAAAATACATCTAAGAAGTTGCTAAAACTTTCAATATAGATTAGGAAATGATGTGGCCATTTTTGCTTTTAATATTTTCTCAAAATTTGCAAAGCTGAGGCTTTTGAGGCTTTGAGGCTTTATCTAAAAAAGTATGTGAAAGTATGTTCCTGGATTTTTTTTATTGTAGAAAACATTCGGTACTTCACGACGACCCAAAAATGCTTTAGTTTTGCGAACTGTGACTGCAAGATTTTCACCATTTTTGTAGTGAATTTTAATAACTCTACTTGTCAAATGTCAAAGAATAAAAGCTTCAAAAGTGACAGCTACCGAAATACCGGGTGATTCAAAACAACACCTCTTGTTGGAAAACCCTATATTTCATATATAGAAAATGTGTACCAAGTTTCAAATGAATCGGTTTAGTAGTTTTTAAATGACAGTGAACACGGACTTTGAAAAAGTAGTTTTGAGACCAGAACAATAGAAGAGAATAAGCTGTATACCTGCACTAAAGGACAGGGGACTAACTATAGACCATAATTTCAAGAGTTTTGCCCCGATCGACTTAAAATTTTGAGAATATATTCTTGAAATGTTTAAAAATAAGATAAGACAAAAAAAAATAATTCGATTTTTCGAAAGTGTAAACCCTTACCCCCCTTAAGGACAGTTTTTGAAAAAATTGAATGGAAATTGTCAAGTAAAATATTTTACCATATGACGAACAACGAAATGTATTCTTAGTTTCGAGTTTAGAATTTTCGTGTGTGGTGCCGCATTCGATAAACTTCTGAATGCGAACACCGCACAGTTAAATTTAATCAACCAATATTTGGAGAGATATTCTTTATTAATGTGGGTTCGCTTTCGTGGTTGATCAAAAATGAAGTTTAGTGGGCACATTTGCAGTATTCGCATCCCGAGCCAGAGTAATGCTGGTCGTAAATATTTATGTGACGCATTGACTGGCAAACACTAAGCACTACCGGTGGCCCAAGTGAAAGCCGGTGTGAGTGCCGGGCCAACCGGCGAGTAACTCAAATACACTGGCGCTGCCCAGCATTTGTACCGGCCATAAGTTGTTCATTTTACACGCTTACAAATGAAAGGGTAAACACCAGCACGGCGCGAAGTACAGGTGTGAGGCGCAATGATTGCATGCAAACAAGCAAAGTGCTAACAGGATGCGGACGTGGATATAGTTAGATGTGTATGGGGCGAGCGAACGAGTGACTCGAGCGAGCGTAAACTCGCTGCCGCCGGCCGCCAATTTAAGCTCAGCCACCTTTTGGGTCACATCGAACCCGACCTAAAATTTTAATTTTCCGAATTTACACGGCTGCCGCTAATTAGCTAAAGTTTCTCCCAGGTGGCTTATGCACACCGCCGGGAACATCAAATATTAACTGCGGTCGTTATAATAGATGATAGTTTGTATAATTTAGTGGGGTTTGCTGGGATTGCATCACCCAGGGCCACTGGGCGAGTGGCAGATGGCTGAGCGCAAATCTGCGTTTCATCAAGTCTCGACCTGGAATGGCTGCTGGGCAAATACACTTTAAAGGTGTTTTCGTGTCGTCTGCACAGATGTTTGTGTGTTTATGTGTGTGTATAGGGCGCTGTGTGCAGCACTTTCCCAATGTTTAGATGAGTTTGTATGTACATTTGAGTGTGAGTGTGTGTGTGCTACAAAATTTATGGGTTAAGTGTTTTGAGCCGCAGCCCAACAACCGAACAACTGTGCCAAACGAAATGAAACTTTCAAATTGCGTTCAACCGGCTTTACTTCTTGTTGTTACTTGTAGAGATAGGACATGGACGTGGGTACGGACGCGATTTGGAGGAGTCAAATAGTCGTGTAGGTTGTCGATGCACCGTGAGCGTCGATAATTTTCGTCGATAGAATTCTTGTCAGTAGGTAAGCCAAAAGATTCAGCCTTATTTGAAGAAACTTTTTCTACGCCCGTACTGCGCCCCTGCCCTATCCTGCGGTTGTTTCTCTTCGGACCACACAGCTACTGCTCGTCTCTCGCACAGTGTTGACGGTGATAGACAAGAAAATTACTCTTCTGTTATTCATGAATTCATTAAAAATTGACAACATGCCTGCAGAAGCAGTAGAGCCGTTGCCAGCTGGAGGGGCGTTCGCTGGCAATTGTTGCTTTTATTAAGAACTTAAAAATGAATACCAACAGCTGTGGCGCGGCAGTAGCAGGTGGACTTAAAGGATGCCTCGTCGCATACAGACACAGGAACTCAAAATTGTCCAAATTTTCATATTTTTCGGTAGCGGAATTGTCCCCATACAACTGGTTTGTGTCGTGGAACTTAGAGCCAAGCGAAGAAGAAGGAACCATGTGGAAAGGAACGGCACGTTTGAGACGAGAACGCAAAGCGCTGACTGTGGGTGCAGTGGCGCATTACGCTGCGTTACACGGCACTGTACGTCGCGGTGGTTAGGGTTGGGGCGGCCCCCTTTTTGGGCGTATGATAAATGAGCTCGAATTGAGCCGCCATAAGCAATTAGATTGTTTTTGCTACATGCCGCCGAGCTGTTGCGAGCAAACGGCGTATAATTTTTCATGTGATCTGACAGCAGTTCTCACCCAATTTAAATCGATGCCAACAGCATTAGTCACTGAACTGACACAGCACAGCTGCTGGCTGCCAACTGTTAGCTGTTTACTGTTTTCACGGCAACGGAATGGCCAATGGTTTGTTCCATCAGGTGGGAAGTGAGCTCTGTTGGCAATTAAGCTGATCCACGTGCTGCAGTTTTTGAATATCGAACCCTGTTAAATAGATTTAGCTGGCCAAATGACGTTGTAGTGACACTTGAAAGTGTAAAAGGATTTGTATTTTACATGTGAAGGAATTACGCAAATTATATATGAACATTAAATTATTCAATCAAATTAAATGCATTTAAAGACTGAATTTAATAAAGTCAGCGTACATGTTTTCGTTGTTATTTCGTCAAATATTAGACAACAATTTTTGCTTGGATCCCTCCTCTAGCAGCTGGCAGCTACATACATACAGTTCGTCAAGTAAATGTTTGCAAATTTAAAGAAGGTAGAAAATTATTTTGAAAAGCTTATAATATAACAGAAATTGGAATATTTTGGAATTATTTGAAAAATACAGATTAATTGAATATTTCATTCTCATATAATATCAAAGTAATGTCTATTTGATTCACGTATTGGCGAATTGATTTGAAAGTATCTCCTGGACAACCCAGAAAACTCTCTGACAGAGAAGAAAGAAAAATCATCCGAAAAGTTCCTGAAAACCCCCGTGTCGCAATAAGGGAAATGTCTGGATGGATATACAAAAACATAATGCGGAACTGATGTATCTCATGAAACTATTCGGAACTGTACGACGCCAAATTTTCAATGCAATCTTGGTTTTGAAAGAAGACGAATTTTTTGACAGTTTGAAATATAGCTTCATTCCTTTTTTGATTTTTTACACTGTTTTCGCGTATCAAATAGACATTACTAATAATCTATATTAAAAAAAAAATTTAAAAAATTGCAATGTCTGTTATATTTATAAGCTTTCCAAAATAATGTATTTACGTTTTTTAAGTTTGCAAACATTTACTTGACGAACTGTATGTATTTAGCTTCACAATGGCCACGCCTCGCAGTTCTTTTTTATCGCTTTGTTTGTCTAACTTTTGTCCAAAAGATAAACGCAACTGTTCTTCATGCAGATTTTGCTGTTGCTTTCAACTGTCCGCAGCGGAATTTTAAATGTTGTTGGTATTTGTCAAAGACTTGGAAAAAACATGGAAGTGGCCCTGAGCAAAGGACTTTGCATTTTCATGAGCTTAAAAACAAAACTAGTGAAAAGTGAGATACAACTTTGCAATCCACGGAACTCGCCGAAGGGTTACTGGCTTAAATGCTTAGACAACTTTTAATGCAGCAGCGGCAAAAGTGTTGCAGTGAAAGGATGTGGCTAGACAAATGATGTAACTTATTTTACCGAACCCAACGAATTTGACTTAAAAGCCACGCAAGTTATTTAATAAATTTTGACTAGAAATGCAAGTTGCTACCGCCTGGCCCCGCTCCTCTTTCCTGGCATAAAAAAGCAATTGTGCTTTAAACAGCTTTCGCTTCAATTCGCTTCAAGCAAGTGTCACCACCACTGCCACCGTCATACACACCCCTACTCGTCGCCACCACCGGCAGCAGTGAAACGGCCCATTTCGCCAGTACAACGAACTTGCACGCCACGTCAAAGGCGAACGGCAACGTGCCACATCATGCAGCAGTAATAACGAAAACGGCCACAAAAATCAGCAGCACGCACATAGCATAGTCGCAATGCCATCAATACGGTAGCAGTGCTGAGAAAAGTAGTAAAAAATCTGCTGCTTCCACTTATTGATTTACAAAACCGGCACAAAAACAAAAGAAGCCAAACAACGGGAAGGCGGCGAAGCAACGAAATGCTGCGTTGAAGTTACGCCTCCTCTGCCTTGCTGGCCCGCCAGCAGCATAGCGACAGTCAAGGGACTGCGGCGCATAGTCCTTTCGGTTGTGTGATAATGGGGCACCGCATGCGCCGCAGCGGTCGAGCGCACAGCACAGCCATTTCTGTTGTGCCAGCGAATTGGGTGGATTCGGTGCGCTGTTATTCCAACTAATTGCGTAGTGCACTTTATTTATGATTTAAATATAGCGCAGACGGAACAGGCTCCAGCGTTCGTATTTCTTGTAGGACTTAACAGGAGTAGTAAAGATGCTTGTTTTCTTTAAAACTTACACTTAACTGGCCATAACAACCCGTTACCTGGTTAGGCCTGCCGCATAAGTCCTCTCCAGGCGCTTCTGCTTTGCGCGCGCTTTCCCCAGTTGGTCACACCAAGAGAAGATAGAGAACTTACACCGGAGACAAAGTCTCCCTCTTTGCTGTGGACCTCAAGCTACTTACCGCATCCAACACCTTTTCAACGGAACTTCATCGTCCATACAAATCCAAGTCGAATAATGACTTTGAAAATTTCCCAACTTCCTGTGGTTCCTAAACTAACAGAACTAGGGACTTGAACTTACGACCTCTGAACGTAACAAAAACACAAACTAATTGTAAGGTGACTTTGAAAAAAGATATCTTCTCACAAGTAAATAGGAAGTTGGAGAAGCGCAGGCTTGCACTATTAGAATTTGGTTCCATCAGATATTTGTGGGACACCATGAACACAATGCCTGCGGTCAATTTGACAATATTTGCGTAAAGAAAATTCCAACAATTGCGCGAAATCAATTTCCGTCGAACGCTCGCGACATGAATCCTACAGCGGAAGCACATGGCGACTGTGAACGACGGCCGCGTGTCTCAGTACTTTTGTGCCAGCTGTGCGGATAAAAGCTTCAGGAACAACACACGCAGGCGCGCTCATCACCACCGGTGGCAGTGCACACGGGAGAGAGAGGGCGAGCTGTGCTTGTTCGGTTTTCTGCGTAGGAATATGGCTTCGACCGCAAGGCTTGCACCTAAATATGAAAGGCTCATGGGAATGTTAATGTGTGTGACTGACACATAGATGGCGGCACTAATACTAAATCAATATTTTTTTTTCGAAATTGTGAACCTTTTTAGGCTTACTGTCAAAATTATATGTCAATCCGACCATTAGTTTACAAGTTACAGTGCTTTAAGTGACACTACTTTTGAGTTTTCAAAAAAAATGAATTCAAAGCAATTCCGTGTGCTGATTTATCATTGTTTTTTAATGAAAAACAAATACTGTTCAATGCCAGGAATGGCTTGAAAAACATTATTCGGACTCTGCTCCATCAAAAAGAACCATTTGTTATTGGTATGCCGAATTCAAACGTGGTCGTACAGACACCGATGACATTCCATCTACTGGACGGCCAAATGACGCTGTTATTCCGGAAAACGTTGAAAAAACACTGAAAATCATTAGGTCCGACCGTAAAGTGAAAGTGGGGGAGATTGCTGACATTCTAAAGATATCAGCAGGCAGTGTACACACCATAATACACGAACATTTGGTTATGAAAAAGGTGTTTTCGAAATGGGTGCCGCGTTTGCTCACACCGGAGCAAAAACAACAACGAATCGATGATTCAAAGAGCTGTTTGGACATGTTTACGCGCAACAAGTCGGAGTTTTTGCATCGGAACATCACAATGGATGAAACATGGATCCACCATTTCACTCCAGAGTCAAATCGGCAGTCTGCTGAGTGGCATGCAACCGGTGAAAGCCGCCCAAAGCGTCCAAAGGCACAAACATCGGCTGGCAAGGTTATGGCGTCAGTATTTTGGGATGTGCACGGAATAATATTCATCGACTATCTTGAGAAAGGGAAAACAATCAATAGCGACTATTATATAGCGTTGTTGGAACGTTTGAAAGAAGAAATCGCGATTAAGCGGCCCCATATGAAGAAGAAAAAAGTGTTGTTTCACCAAGACAATGCACCGTGTCACAAGTCGATGAAAACGATGGCAAAAATGCATGAATTGGGCTTCGAATTGCTTCCTCATCCCCCGTATTCTCCAGATCTGGCCCCCAGCGACTACTGGCTCTTCGCAGACCTCAAAAAGATGCTCCGTGGTAAGAGATTTGGCTCAAATGATGAAGTAATCGCCGAAACTAACGCCTATTTTGAAGGCAAAGAAAAATCGCGGTATCGAAAGATTGGAAAAGCGTTGGAATGATTGTATCTCCCTAAAAGGGGACTATGTTGATGAATAAAAACGAATTTTGGCAAAAAAAATGTGTTTTAATTAGTTAGTCACACACATTATTGAACGAAGTGTTACACTAGGTCGAGCAGCTTGATGAAAAACCATAAAGAACCAAAACAGAAAAGAAAAGAAAGGGAATTGTTTGGCTTGAAAGTGTCAAAATGACACACAATAAAAAATTTTACAAAACAAACCAAAGAGATGACACACTTTGGTTGACAGCTGAGAAAGGATCTGCGCGTTTGTCTTCACATTAAAATGGGCGTGAGGGGGGTTTAATGCACACAGTTCCTGCTGCTTTAAAATTTAATTAACAAAAAGCCATAAACAATAATTGACCCCTATTAATTGCAGTTTGCTTGTTCGGTGTAACTTGGGATCTTTTTAATGACGCTTTATTAGTCAATTTCATAACTGCAATGACCACAAGCCATGTCCGACAAACAGTCGCCACAATAAAGCCGAGCCGAGCCGTTATCGCAAAAACTTCAAAAAGCAACGAGCAATGCCTAATGCGGACGTGTAGGGGCCACGAATAGCAAACACATCAACAACAACAACAATGACAAGGACAACGGCAACTAAACGCGTGCGACAGCAGCAATAACGGGTTGATTGACATTTTTATTGTCGTCACTACTGTGAGGGGAGGCAATGAATGGCATATAATTAACTCCGGTCCGTGTGTTGGTGTCGCTTAAGGACTGTGAAGGCCGAACACCGGACGATGTGCGCATTTGGACCTTTGTGTACAATTTGACGTTTTTGTTTGTCAATTTGTAAGCGTCCGTGTGCCGACCCAACACTGGCCAGCATTGCCACAGACCAGAGGACGTGGACGAGGACGTGGCAGACCGCTGGCTGGGCTCACAGCTTAAAAGTTACTTTACGTAACCACAACAAAGACTCGGCGTAACAGTTAATTTTAACTTTTGCATAGAATCAAAGCTGATAATGCGAGGATTGACCAAAATTAGCCATATTTCAGCTAATGATAAAACTTTTCATGTTGCGTTTGGTCGCAACACTGTTTTGGGAAAATTACAGGTAGCTGGAAACTGGAAACCGTGACTCTGCGTCAGTTAAGTCGTAGCTTCGAATTTCAATTCACCAGAATAATGAAAATGGTATTTTGATCGTTGTCGTCTCAGCAGTCACTGGCAAATCATTGTCTATTAGAAACTCCCCTGCAAGACATGACTGATGGGAATTTCAACACATTCAAACGGTTTTCATTGAAACCAACACTAATGCATAGTTTTTTTTTTTCAAAATTTCGCTCACATTTTGGGACTTTTTTTGTCCGTTGGAAAAAATACATGCGATTGTATTCATTGCGACCATAAAATTGCGAAACATATGCGAGAACGAGATAGCTGATATAGCCATAGTGCGGTACATTTACAGCGTTACCATAAAAATATATTTTCTACTTTTCAAAATCCATAAACGAAAATTTCATAGTCGCATAATCTCAGCAGGCTGCAATATCTTAACAAATGACATAGTATTACAATCAAATTCCGTAAGTATCAAAATGTATGGATTATGTACGTCTTGAAGTTGTACAAAATTAAGAAAATAACCGGAGTCGAAAAATCCCTAAAGAATCAAAATTCCAAATTCAATATTCACAAAAATTCGAAGTGGCAACACTGACTTGCCAATTTACAAAAAGTTAAAACAATGGCACAATAAACAAGGTAATAGCATCCCCGCAACACCAAAAACCACATGTATTTTGTTGGTAGGATTGTTTATCGCTACTGTCAAAATCAGCTGATATTTTCCGACGAAAGAGGGAGAAACTGAAAACAGACAAAAGTGATTGTTGCCAGGCAGTGCTGTATTTGAGTGAAAAAACGGGAAAAATGCTCTGGTCAGTTGTTTCCAGTCAGGTATTTTCATTTCAACCGATGCGGCAACACCGCACCACTGCTGACACCGACGATTTTGACAAAAGCGATAAACGATCAGCCGGTGGCTTGCTACAACCTTGTAGTTGAACCATGGTTAAAACCATTTTTTGAAAAGTTTCGTGAATTGATCTGAATTGCAGTAAACTAAACTTACAACTTCAAAATTGAAAGCGCTGCTCGAAACCGAAGAAATAAAAAACTTGTTTTTTAAATAATACATATCGTTAATTTTGTTAATATTTTGTTCAACAGATGGTGGACAGGAGCGAGTTGTTGGTGCAGAGTAAGCTGATGCATGAGTGCAAGGTAGCAGTTCAAAAATAACCTAATAATAATAAAATAATAATATTGTTTTTCATTCAATCTTATTAAATAAATAATATAAAACATAAAAAATACAAACATTGTTCCCACCACATTTTATTTGTAATTATTGCTAAAAAACAGTTCGATCAGTACTGATTGTAAAAGCATCAGACCTGACTGATCAGTTCTGACCGAATTCAGGTCAGAGCTGATTTTGAGTAAGCAGGACAACTATACGTTTGATTAGGTATTGAAAACATGTTTCCCATCAGATTTTTCACTGCGCTCTTCAGAAACTGATGAGAAATCTGACTGAATTCCTATCACATATTCCGATCAGATGACTAGTCATATGACTGGAAGCGTTCTTGCAGGGTCCCAGCCCAGCCGAGACAACTCAACAACAAACTAACGTCACTCAATCGCATATTTCTAAAGTGGTTTTCACATACATAATTGGAATCAAATTCTGATCTTCTTCAACAAGTATCCCACTTCCTTTTGCGGCTTTTATATCCATTCGGCTATGGGGAAATTGCTGCATTTCCGCATGCCAATGTAATTAAAACAGCCCAGCTTACGTGAACAATTCATATAACGCTTTGAATGACAGTGGCAACCCTGCTCGCAATGCTTATTTGCGCCACATTGCACTCGGGCCAGTTCGAGCATAAACAGGCAAAACGCAGCTGCTGCACCCACATTGACGGCATTAGATGGCAGCGCGCGCCACACAAAAATGCCGCCGCGCCGCCACTACTCTGAATGACGTTGGCACGCTTCTATGGCTAAATTGAATTCGCCGGTTGGCGCTCGGCATGTTTCAATTTGCAATTAATCGCCACAAATGTATGCAGTCTGCGCAAAATTTAATGCGACAATTCATTCGCCAATGTCTACACCGTTTCCAAACGAAATATACAAAGTTGATCGCGAAATTAATTTGTTATTCCTTGAGAATAGAGCGAAAAAAATTTATAGCTTGGCTAGCGATTTTCCATTAGGAAAATTCCTATGGAATCTACGTTTTCGAAATTTTCGCCAATCTTGTGTTTACATTGTCCGAAATGTTTCTTGAAAAATTTTGTTTATTATGAGTTTGCATTGCCCGTTCGCCCGTTCAAAATACACTGCCACATCACACTGGCCAACGCGCCTGGTTCACGTCACTTCTGCTTCATGTCGGCGAGTCTTTTCGCTGATCTGATGTTTCTGCCGAAAAATGTAAGAAAGAAACCGCATATTTACTTAGAAATAGCTCGAACTCGTAGTGAAATTTCGAACAGTTCAATAAAAAACCAATTGTTCAGTAAATTTATTATATATGTACGTATGTGTACATCGACTTCAAAGCCGCTAATTGGCTTGCAAAATATGTAGAAAGGGTAAACATGTATCATTGCTCATTTTATTTTAACTGAGTCGATTCGAGGAAGCCACCCGCAGTGCATTTGAAACGAAATAATAAACAACATCCACACATCCGGCCGGTAGCCTAAGTGCACATTTGTGTGGGCAGTGCGCCAGTTTCTGTGTCGGCCGGCACTTGAAATTTTCCATTAACGTAAACAATGAACCTAATTGAAGATGAGCTGTGGTTGCTGTTCCTGTTGTTGCTTGCTGAGTTGGACCACAAAAAAAGCAATGCGCAAACTTTGACTACGTGCTGCGGATGGTGAGCGTCGAGCTCTTGTTTAGGCGAATAGTAATCAACACAACACTAAATCAAACTAAAAACACCGAAACCTTATTAACAAAACACTTTGGACCAAATTTTGAATGCGCTTCGCATGAAAACATTGGCGAAAACAGAGACGCATTTCGAGTTTAGCATATTTGGTCTGAGACTTCTAATTTAGTCTAATATAAATTTTTATTTGACAAAAATTCCCAAAATTTAACAATTGGTTTAGTCATTGATAAACCCACTGCAAAATGCTCCTTCTTCGCGAAAAGCTCTTCAAATGGCGCCTATTGTCGACGTTTTTAAGTGTCGGCCTCTGTTGTTTAAGTGAATGAATCATTTCCGCCCACTTGCGGCACTTGTTGTAGCTTTAACAAGCCGCTTGTCAACGCATTCCATACATCCGTAAAAAAATTGCTCGTTCTTCGTTCTTTCTACGTATTTAGCTGCCTTTATCCGACGCTTTGCCGCACTTCGCTGCCGCAATTATGCCAACGCTCAGCGCATTTGGTGCGCATTCCATTATTATTGTGAGCCGTTACGTGGCAACGACACCCCGCTCCACACCACGTCGTCGACACTAAACACAATCAGAAGCGGAAGCAAGTCGTTTGGCGCACAGTGCAGTGCGTTAAATGCTTCCGCTTCCGTTGTGTTGCCACGTCACGACGTGCTAAGCTTCAGTCCGTTTGCGCAAGAAACGTGGATCATTTCAGGCTTTAAAATTCGTTTCGGCCAAGGAAAAGCGGGAAGCAGCGAGAGATTGGTTAAGCAGCAACCGTCATAAGCCAATTGCATTATTTTCAGTCAACTGCAATCGGACTGAGTTCCATCTGGTGGCACAAAGGCGGCCCAAAGTCATTTAAATAGTCATTCAACCCTTTCGCTATTTTGTTGCCAACATGCTACTTTGTGGACGCTGAACCCTCTGTGGTTTCAAGCATACATTTTTTGTTGGTCCTTAATGCAGGTTCTCACCTTGTGGGGGAAAAAAACGTTTTGCCTTATCGTGTAGATATATGTTTCAAAAATGTGCTCCAGAAATTTCAGATCAAAATCTGAAAAATTACAAAAGTTACAGGCTGTTACATAGAGCAGTGTCGAGCACCGGCCGAGCGTGCTTTCAACTTGAAACGCGTTTTTCTGAGAACCACATTTTCGGACCTAACGGAAGTGATTGAAGGCGCTGGAGTGAACCAATCATCACCAAATTTTTTTCTAATAAACGAACTACGATCAGCCAAAAATATTTAAAATTGTTTATTCAAAATAATAATAAGTGAACAAAAAAATGCGAAAATCTTAATTTTTTTTCAAAACCTCATAACTTTTGTAATTTTGATTTTTTTTCATGATCTTAGTTCATTCAATAGATAATACGGTACGCATTAAGAATGTGTTCGATTTTTGTGTTTCAGATCACGGGTTTTGACGGAATCACTTCCGATAGCGGGACACCTCCTCGCCGACATGCCGCCACTGATGGACGCCCCCTCCCCCTTTTTTGATTCATTCTTGAACAATTGTATTCTCTAAATAAATGTGTGTTCATATCCAGAAAATTCATTTTCAGCGTTGTATTAACCGTTTTCTCCAAAAAATTCCTAAAAAAAAAGTGCACTTTTTCGGATCCACAAGGTGAGAACCTGCCTTAACCCTTACACTGTTGAACGTATACCAAGTATGAATTAGTTAGGTTATGCTAACCAAAACACGTGTTGTGAAGTACTGACTACAGACTACTGTTTAGTCTCATCCCAGCACTTTTAAAGCGAATACTTTTCGCACCAGTAATTTGTGAACATTATCTGGGACTTATATATCCCCGCAGTATTAAAAGGGTTAAAATAGTTTGAAGTTTTAGGAAAAATACCAAATTAACAAACTGAATATTTATGTTTAAAGAAAAGAAGCATACACGTTTGTTTAATGGTATATCTTGACATAGTAAAGGAAGAAGAAGCAGAAAAATTAGATAACTTTTTTAATTTGACGTTTTCTTTCAATTAAGATACTTCTTTTTTTAATTTTGGATGAAGTAAATTAAGAAATATTCAAATTTTCGTTATGCATAAAAAGTTTTATGTTTAAATAATTATTACAGCCACAACAATGTGATTGCTCTCATAGAAAAACATTCTAAAATACAGGGTCCGAGTATAAAAATTAATTTGTGGTATGTTTGCTGTCGCTAGCAACTTTATTAAAATACGGCTCGTTGTAGCGAAATGGAATCATAATGAGTTCGCTTTGTTTGTTTGTTATGTATTGGGTATTCTTGGGTATTGTCTTCATGCTCCACAGCGCAACAGTCTCCTAGAATTGAGAACCGATTAGGTATATTTGGCTATTGAAGGACAAGGCTGCTCTGCCAACAGAACTTCAACCGTGCCCAGGATTTTCACTATGCTTACACAAGGGTTAATGCACCTATTATTGCCATCTTAAGCGCTTTATCACGCTTGAAAATGCCGCTGCTTCCGCAGCATGTTGTGCAGTGCATTATCACCTGGCGACGAGCCGTTAACAAGCGACCGTTGATGGCTATTGCGGCCGCTTATGAGACTAATTTTTCATTTTCAGCCCTCTGCTCAGCACTTACCCCCAGTTTGGCCGCTGGGATGGGGAAATGCTCAGGCAGCGCGCTCGTCAAAATTAATGAATGCTTGCCCGACGCAACGCGCGTCGTCGTACGCGTCGACATTTACGAAAATCCGCTGTGCGGCTATTAGACCACAGAAAATGTCACTGCAGCCTTCGCCTGTCGTTCTCCTAAATCCATTGTTGCCATAGTCGTCGGTAACGGAAACGGCATTGTCAGTCGGCAAGGCGCTTAATATCCGTTACGTGAAATTGCGTCCGCCGTCTCGTGCCAGAACATTGTCTAATAGACTGTGCGCTCAAGATTTCGCGCGCTTCCCACTTCGAACCTGCTACCATTTCCATTATTTTGCTGTAAGTCGAGTGCCAAGCCGGAAAGTTCCACCTTGGAGGTGTGCGGCGGGCCAGTGGCCCGAAATGTACTGCCACATCCGACTGGAAATGCTTCGCGCATTTGAAATATGGCGAAAAACGTTTGTCATACAATGTAATAATAATGCCGCAGTTAGCCCCACGCGTGCCGGTGCGTCCTGTAAGCCACGAGTTAGGCAATAAAACTGCTCTGCGCTGTGTGCGTTATGTGTGCGGCGGCAATAAAAGCATCCGCCTGCCGTCTACAGGCTGCGCTGCGTTGCGTATACGCCATGTGCGAAGAAGGCCGCAAGAAGGGCGAGCGGAGACGCTGGAAATTAATTTAAACACCAAATTGTGCAGCGACTTGGTGTACCATAAAAAGGGGTTTTAAGATTTCCCGCCGCTTTAAATTGCCTTATTAATGTAAATTGAGATCTTAATTTGCGCTTAAATTGATTGAAAATAAATAAATAAGGTCAACTCGGTCGACAAACTGAACCTTTTACGGCGACCGAACTGAGTTGGGTCGATCAGGGTCAAAACGTTTACGAAAGCCTGCACCCGCAGGGGAGCATGCCGTGCGAAAAGTTTAAATTGTTGGACAAAACAAAAAACAGGGCAAACAAGCAAAACCAGAAAGCATGGAAAGTGAAGAAAGTGTGCGGTAAAGTTTTCCCAACTAAAAAGTTAAAATGAAAAATTACTGCTATTTGCTTTGGCGTTGCCCAAAAATATGAGTGACAACAACAGCAAAAACGAGCGCAACTATAAAAGCAGCAGCAGCAGCAGCAGCAGCAGGGGCATGAAAAGATGGAAGAGCTGACTCAGTTGCAGATTCGGTTGTCGGTTCTACTTAGTTGCCAGCGCAAGTGTGAGCAGTACTGAGCCGTGGCAGGAGTGGCGGCGCATTCGTAGTTGTTTGTATCGTCATTAATTTTTGGCTGAGCAAAATTAATGAGTTCTTGTTTTGGCATGTTTCACGTTGTTCGTGCAGTCGCTGCTGTAACTGTCGATGTTGTTACCGCTGCTGCTATTCCGCTGACTATTGTTGCTGTAGCGGTTGCAGCTGTGGATGCTTTTCACACTCAGTGCATTTCGACTAAGTGCAAACACAAACAATCGAAACGGCATAACGCAACAAATTCGTCAACAAGGCAGCAAGCCAACTTCCGACCTGATAAATACAAACATTTGGTATTAGCAGAAAGCAGAAACCGACAAAAATAACTGAAGCACTTATTTGGCTTAACAAACCTACAAACAGAAATTAAAACGAACAACGAACAGAAATTCAGTATTGCAAAATGTCTGCTCGTAGCTTACGCAGGAAGCACCGAGCTCGCTTGATGCCCAACACAAAGCGTGCGCTGCTTCTGGCGTTTCCAATGGAGACCTTTTTCGCCCTGACCTCTGCATCTCACTTTCTGTGTACATTGACCTGTCATCGACTTGTTAAGTCTTAATTCAATTTGTGCGAAAAGTCAAATGGGCACAAGCCCAGGCAATCAATCACGAGACGGCATATTTGCACATTTCCGAGCAGCCGCTGCTACAAGGCAAAAGCAAAAGACTACCGAAATCACTTTACATACTGTTGCAAAAATTACAAAAAGTTAAAAATATTGTTGTGTACAGAACAGAACATAAACAATTGCGAGCATTTCACTTAATCTTTGGACAATTTCCTATAGCACGTCTACTGAAATTGTTTTCGCTGAAGTGAACTGTCCACATAATACAAACCGCACTATGGCGAGAATAACAAAAGAAAATTGTATGGATGCAAACGAAATACTTAGTTGTTAATGTGACCCAGTTGACAGTTATGAAGAATAGGATGCCACAACAGACACATCGACACAATAGTTTGCACTTTCAAGAGATAAACCTAAAGTGACCAAACTCTTTGCAGTAAACGAAAATTCATAAAAATATATAATTCACTACATTTGAAGAAAAGTCTTTTACTTCAGTTCAGTTCAGTTCAGTGAAGAAACTCCAAAAAATTTCAATCCCGAGTTGAACCAAAGGCCGAGTTGAACAAAATGGGTCAATCGCGTGCACCTAAAAACAAAAGTAAGTAAATATTTCCTAGACTAACTTTTGGTCAAAATAGAAAATGTAGTAAAAAGGAGACAATTGTCCACTTTGATTTGGTACCCATATCTTCATCATTGTACAACCGCAAATATTTGAAAAAATATTTTAAATATGTATGTCCTTAAAATTTTTAAGTCCTCCAAAAAGGACTTTGAGTCAGAAAATGAAAAACTGACTGTGCCAGAATATTATAAATGACCTCTAGTTTCACGACTATATCAACATTTGGATGGGTCTCGGAAAAATAAAAAAATTATTTCTCACGGTGTAATAAATGAAAAGTTGGTATTTTCACTCAGTGCAACATAACTTTGCCATTTTTCTTTCAATTCTATTGATGTTAGGCTTAATATTTGCTCAAATAATATATCTTTCATCTTAGATTTTAAAACCATTTATTTTATCAATAAAAAAAACATTCGAAAATTTATGATATTTTTAATTGGTAAAAAGATTCACTTTTTTACAATTTTCACCAGTAACTTTCCAAAATTTTATAAGATTTGGACAATCTTTATATCGCTGGAAAGGCTAACAGACGGACGGCTTCTAACAGAGGGACGCTTGTGTTAGTCGGATGATTCGATATGTACTCATAACTGAAAAACAGGGGAAAAAATGGTTTTTCGAAGATTTTTCGAAATCGCTTTTTGGACTTTTAGTTTCGTGTTCAGCGACCCAAAAGTTAGTCTAGAAAACACTTTTATTTTTAGGTGCATTTTTCGTGTCGAGTAGTGTTATTCAAAAATTTC
Organism: Melieria omissa; assembly: GCA_963971225.1. Taxonomy (NCBI): domain Eukaryota; kingdom Metazoa; phylum Arthropoda; class Insecta; order Diptera; family Ulidiidae; genus Melieria; species Melieria omissa. The sequence goes on along the minus strand of OZ020267.1, from coordinate 56,689,257 downwards.
GGTGCAAATTTCAACTGCTTTGACATGGTCACTTTAGCTGCAGCGGCGCTGTGCTGGTTCCGCCCGCGAAGCAGCCACTTCAGCGTGTGGACTCCAACAGCGTCAACTGGCTGCCGCTGAGCAGCTCTGCATGCGGGCCCGTGTATGAAAGGCTCTGCATTCGAATGGCTGCGACGGTCAGAGTGGTTGCAGTTGTTGTTGCTGGCATTGTTACTGCTATTCTATGCCGTCTATGCTGGCAAATCTAATTATAGCACTGGTGCGCGGATTGCCGCATGTGGCACGCAGCCTGCTGCATGTGTCTCAATTGTTGGAGCGTTGCGTTGCTAATGAGTTGCTAGTTTGCAACCACGGTAGCTGCACGTGTTGTGCTCCGGCTTTTCACGTGCACTGCTGGCGTCTGTGTTGGCTCTGAGTGGAGCGGTGGGATGGGCGGCGCTTGTGTTCGTTTGAAAATGGCCAATTCAAAGTAAATCAAATAAAAGGTTGCCTTGAATTGACTCACGGGTTTTAAAAGATAGTGAAGAGTTTTGCAAAAGCGAGTCAACATGGTTCGCACTTCCGTCAAGCATCAACAGCTTCAACTTTGCGCAGTCACTGACACTCACGGTGGCGGCGGTGGCAGGTGTCTGATTAAGGCAATGTTCATGCGAGTGTGTCGGCATGTAAACATATAACCATTCTGCTCCAACGTACACCGATTAACCCTTGCACACCTAGTAAATTTTTGTTGAATTGCACACTGGGGAAATCGTCTTGGTGAATCAGAGCAAAGCAACATAAACCAAAACAAAGCAACTATGAATAAACAATGCAAGACAACAACAGCAATGACACGTGTAGCACACTTCAAGGCGCAATCTTCGCCCTTTTCCAGAGCAAAGGACTGCGCAAACAACAGCCGCACTTGACAGCAACAACATAAAACAGTCGAAAAATACCAAACCCTCATTCACTGCGCTCACTTCCGACATCTGGCCACTTCGAGCCCATCGCACATTTAAGCCGAAATTCGAGGGCCACTTTGTTGTTGCAGTAACAGTTCATTTATCTTATCCTCCGGTTCGCCCTGAGATAGACAGCAGTGAAGTAGCGGGAACATGGTTCGCATGTCAATTGCGTCATTAATAACACTGTTGGCTACAATATTTCTCCCATTTCCGACATGCGAATGAAGAGCGAAGATGCAGGAGTCACGCGGCAAACAGAGAGGAGCAAGCTTTATCGAAAGATTTAATAATTGGGCAGCAGAGGGTCGGCTTCCTGTCTGGTAATGGCAGCGGGCTGAACTTAAAGCGAAATCGTGACTGCCATATTAAAGTCAAATAATCCAAATGAGCGCCGCCACTCGTCAAACTCGTGTGATGGCTGTGCCGGCGTGCTCGAATGCCAACGTGATGTCAAAAAGGAGATACGAATGACATTTGGCATGGCATTTAAATCATTTGCATAGCTTTTCCATGTTGGCCTCTGAATCGCGACGTGAACTCGCGAGTTTTGGACTTGGGGCCGAAAGTAAAATAAGTTACACAGTTCAAACATTCAAATACGGTTTAAGCAGCTCAGGTTCGCGGGTCTATGTAGTGATTTGTAGCGAAGTGTACCTGTACCTGTGTACTTTTATGTACCCTGTGCCAGAGGCAGTCAACCAGTGTTTCTACGTTGTTTCCGTAACAGTCAGCAACGAGGGATGGCTCACTCGTAGGCGGCACAGTCGGTGAATCTTGAACTAAATGGCGTTTTAACGACTCACCTGTGCTATATCAGCGCCCACTTCGCTTGCCAATTTCTGTTTTCTTACAACAAAGAGGCAAAGAGCCTCTGCAAAGGGCAATATTTGTCCTGTGCTTAATAAGAAAAATATCCACTTAGCTTGTCAAACGCACACATGGGCGCAGCAGGCGCAGCAAATTGTGGATCCTTGACGGTGTGGCTTGCGGTGTGCATTGCGGTTGTGTCAATATTTGACGAATGTGTGCAAGCGTGTGCGTATCGCAATTATATCGAAATGTGCTTGTGCTTGTATTTGGCAAGCTTGCAAGCTCTGCCTTGAACCGAAAGACAGAAGCGCGACATGGCAGCAAGCATGGCTGCGCGTTTCAAACGTCAAACGTTAATTATTGAGACAAGAAGTAAGAAGGCACTTAAAAGCTGCTATCTGCTTCAGATGGCAGTTCCGAGATTTAGGAAATTTGTATCGTTGGATATCTAAGTTAAGCTCAGCTCTAATTTTTAAACCCAACCTGGTAATAGTCTAATTCTAGTTCGGTTCCCAAATTAACCAAAATTTTTGTGCACAAGACCCACTCCACTCAACTTTTTACACACAATTTCCCCTTGGATGGATTTCCCCCGACTTCTGCAACAGTTTCTCTTAAGCGACGAGAATTGTAAGCGGAAAATTGGTCCATACCAAACTGCCCAAGTTTTGGTCGATCGATTCGTTTTTTATTGGCCAAGTTGGTCAAGTTCTGTAATAACTCCTGCAAATGTTCCGCCGCGAGCACTAAATTTTGTATGCGGGCTCCTTGCTTAGGTGACACTGCTAGCAAATTGCCTGGTCCGAAACGCAACTAAAGTGATGGCCGCATGCCACCATTTTTGCTCTACAACTTTTTACGGTCGGTGCAATTTCAAGTTCTCAAATAAATTCCTTTCCATGCAAATTTTGATGGGATGCTCGGTGGGATAGCTAGATTTATTTATTCGAAGCTGTTGAAGTCAGCGTGGGAAACGTCGAAACAGAAACAAAACATGGCGCGTGCCTGACGAGCGCGTGGCGAACTTTAGCACTGCTGGCGTTTTTTGGTTCGGTCGTCTGGCGTGGGTGCGTGTGTTTATGGTCTTGTGTTGCGCTAAGCGCATTAAACATGCAAATTAAACCATGCCATGCCAGAAGCGACTGCCATTTTTAGAAGAAGCGGCGCGCCTCGTATTCAGTCCTCTGAAGAGCGGCTGCTCTCGAAGCAAAGCGCGAATCAGCACGCCCACTCGCAGGGCGGTGCACTTCGGGCACTACGCGCCGTGCCATGTGAAAATGAATGCAATTCCGGCTGAGTGGCCGCGCGCCGTGGAGCAGCCATCGCCAACTTCAAAGTGACGAAGAGAAGAAATGCTAATTCGCATTACAACAACTGCAGCAAACACAGCCAAGGCTGCCTACAACAGTGTTCAACCAGCTGTGCAGGGTGCGGCTATATAGGGCGTTGTTTTGTTGTTTCTTCACTTTGCGCTTTTGTTCGCTCATAACCCCACACGAGCGTCCACATCAGACGACGGTGCATCAAAGGGCACATTGCACTCCGACCTTAGACAGCGCGTTCGAATCAGTACAAATGTGCACATTGCTAAATCGCTTAAATACATTTTTGTATAAATTTTCGAAAAAGAAATTTACAAGAACCGCCGATGAGTGGCTTTGACTCAAGTTGCAGCGTGGCTAATGTGTGCGGGGCATATTTGCTCAGGAACCCTCTTTGGCCAATGTGGGGCTGCGCCCCGTTATTGGAGGCGCAGAAACTGTAAATGAAAAGTTTCTCTCCGTTTTGCAACGTGTGCATAACTGTGGGGACAACAACGATAAAGTTGCCCGTTTCCGTCCCCATCCTCAGCCTTGACCCCAGCAAAACCGGCTTCATAAGTTGAATGCCTGTTTGTTGGGTTCGTTCTTATTTTTGGCTCTTCGTTTGTTTGTTGTGCGGTGAAACACAAATTTCATTAGATGAAAGCAATTGCCGTGCTCAGCATTTCAAAATATTTTAAAACCAAAAACAACAACAAAGAACAGACGGACAGAAAACTTGCTCCGTTTACCCAACAAAAGTGGAACGATTTGTTCAAAAGTGGATTAAGACTTATCAAACCCGATTGTTGTCCCTGCAACAACAATCGAATTTGCCGATTTCTCTTTATTTCATTTTTCTCACAGCAAGCAAAATCGGAAACAAATTTTATTATTCATTTATTTATGCGGCCAACACTTGAGAAACGGCGAAACGCGTACTCTCGTTCGCCTTTCGCACGCTGTCGTAATCACCTAAAAAGTTAATTAAATTCTTAAATATGCACGCTAAACAAATTTTCACGTTGTTATTTGCCGCGTTGATTTGCATTAAAAGGCTGACTGCCAACGCAGGCTCCAGTAGGCAGTGGGCGTTCCGGTACTCTCCGCTGCCTGCTTTGCCGTGCGCTCACTGCCAACCTGGCGGCTCGCGCCGTCGACTCACATGCGCGCGTCCTTGAGCGGTGGCAAGTGCCAGTCCCCTGCGTGCGGCTGTGGATTTGTTTTCTTGTTTTGTTTTCTTTCTGCGGATTTTATCTTTCCTTCATTTCGGGCGAATTTGTATTTTGCAGCATCGCACGGCAAGTCATGTTTTTCTGTTTGTCATTTTCATTGTTGTTGTTTGATTTTTGTTTTTGCCTGCCAACCACATGGCCGAGCTGAGAAGAAGACGGCATATTTTTCAATTACACTGCGTTCATCACCACCGCCGCCGCTTGCCACGCGGCGCGCAATGATAATGAGCAGGATTTTCAGTTTAATGCCGACATTTCCTTTCGTCGCTGCCATTATTGCAGTGTCACCCCAGCAACAATTTGGGTGTGTAGATTTTGTTGAGATTACTTTCCACTTGCTGGAGGGGGCGCTGATGGGCGGCATCGGGGCGTGAGGGCGTGAGGCGGCAGTCGGCATATTAAACACGCATTAAGAGCGCAGAACGAGCGAGGTAATTATAGATTAGAAGCATTTAAATATTTGTTGAGGCAGAACATCCGAACGAACGAACGGGGCGCGGCCTAAGTGCTGCAAAGATTGGAAGCTGACAATGTGCTGCTGCGCCTCGCTTGAATGACTCAGCAACAGGCGAACGCCAACAAATCGTTTTCTGTTGTTGCAAGGCTGAGCGCAAAACGTAAATAATCTTTGCATTGAAAGCATTTCAATAAAAGTTATTCAAGTTGAATAGACTGCTCGGGAAAGTCATCTTTCGCAGCTTTTAATTTAATGTCAATAACCATACTGTAGTTTGAGAATTGTATGCGAGCTAAACAGAGATGAGATGTAGGCGAAAGAGCCGGGTGAAGGGATTTTTTGTATTAAAATTGCTTTGAAATTTTACTGAGAAAAATCATTGAGAAATATTTACAAGTACATTCCAGGTTAATATTCAAGATATTTATTGTACCCCATGTTTGAGCGTCGCATTTTTGTATGCTTTCCTCCTTCTTGCACACCGCGATGCAATCCTTTTCAGTGGTTTTCTTTGAAACTCAGACAGACAAAAGGAATTGAAATGCACAGAATGCCGTGCCGCTTCGGCGTTCTCTCCACTTCCCCTTGCTGTGTACGCATACATGTAAAAACTTTGACAATGATCAATGATGTCAATTTCTCGCCTCCCGCCCGCGCTGTCTTCGCACTCACTGCTCAGCCCTTCTACACTTTATTCAACTGCTCAGCTGCTTTGCACGCATCGAAGCTATCAGCCTGAGTTATTTCATGCAATCAGAGGCAAAATTTCTGCTCGCTTGTTGCTACTTGCTTGCGCCGCGTACCGCCCACCAATAATCCCAATAAGCCACATTGACTCCGCCTTTGCCCGCTGCAGCTCCGCATTCGTCATCCGCGACAGCGCGTCGCCACTGATGCTAACGCTGCCTGACTGGCCGACATCGTCGTCACCTGGGAGCAGTGAAAATGGATTATGCTCCAATTCAATTTTCCATTAATTTCAACATCCATTGCGTGCGTGCAGGCGTTGCGTACGGCGGGCAGATGGTGCTGCCGTGTGTGCACGTGCCTGTCTGTGTGCATAGCTGTGGCCCAAAAAGACAAGTGAAGCGGCTTCATCTGACATTTACGGCCACACAATTCCAATAAATTTGTGTGTGCTCGCGTGTACGATTTGGTGAGCTTTACAGCTTGCAGCACAGAATGTGGTTCTTGGCGCTGCGCTCTTGGGATGAAATTTTCTACTGTTGCTTAGTGACAATGGCATCCTTTGTTGTTCATAAAATCGAAAACTCAATCCGATGTTTAATTGCGTGCAATAAGAATTTTGTTGGCAAATCTTATGATGATGAGAGCGTAGAGAGAGCTTATTCATGGGGGGAGGAGTTTGAAAAAAAGTGTTATAGCAGATGCAGATGCGCCTTGCATAACAGGACTTTTGGACTATGCCTTTTCTCTCGCCACCTATAAATGATTTAGTGCGTTGGAAAAGTCCATCCTTTCCCGATTTTCAGTCTAAATTTCGTGACATTTGGTTCGCTGGGCACTGAGTTATAGCATCTGAAGTGACAGCAGGTTTGTGTCATTAGTGCAGAAATGAGCATAGCACCAATTTAAGTTTTTTTACTTTTACAAAAATATTTCAATTGATGAACCAAGTTTATGCTGATGATTTCTTCTTCTTCTTTCTCAAAAATTCAGACATGGGGTTATCTACAGAGCGACTTTTCATAGGTATACTGAGTTGAGATCCACCAGCCGTTTGGCTGGATTGGCTCTAGTTTAAGAGAAATCCGACTTTGAAGTTTGCTTATTTTAGTCGAGTTCGTCGCTTAAGTCTTCGAACGTTTAAATGCTAATATGTCCTAAATCGTTCCAAATATAGCTTTACTGTCTTTGGCAAGTTTGTAGATATTTTAACGACCAAAAAATTTCCTTAAGACACCAATCCAAAAAATATACATTCAAACTGTGTAATTGCGATATGTGCATTGTTTTGCGTTGCGCAACGTGGCGTATGAGTGTCATTTAATTCTAATATAAATATAATTAAATGACACTCATACGCCACGTTGCGCTGATTGCGGATTTCTCTTAAACTAGAGCCAATCCAGCCAAACGGCTGCTGGATTTCAACTCACCTATGACAACTCGGTCTGTAAGTCCCCCCATGTCTGAATTTTGGACTTGCACAGTGTTATTTATACCCGGGCAGAGCTCATGTGAGGTAAACAGGAGATTAAAAACAGTCTCGAAGACATAAGGACGGATGATTAAATATTGAATTGAAAAATTCAACATTCGAAAGACATAATTTTTTCAATGTCACAATTTGCAATTTCACCATTAGCAACTTAACCCTTATTCGCCCGAATTGGCACCACTTGCCGAGAAAAGCAAATCGTTTCGAGGACATAAAAGCCAACCAAAACGCTTGTACCGTCATTCTGAAAGACATTCCTTTGCTTTTCGACCGTGCAAATCGCAGTATTGAATCCGAAGGGGATTATGTTGAATGAATTGGCCACTTTTTGAGTCTTAATGGACAGTTAAAAGGTGACAAGACCTTTTTGCTAAGCTGACAATGTAGCATGCGAAGTGATTGAAAATTTTGATAATTTTTGGGGTATGGGAAATAGCCCCCCTGTGCTACGCCCCAGGGCGTATTCATCATTTCATAGCAGCATTTATATGAGAGATTAAAGCCGTCTTAATGAAATTGTTTCCTAAAAGCCATTTCACTTCAAGAAAATTCCAACACACTAATGACAACATCTTCATTGTTACGCTTTAACTACCAACAAAGTGAAAAAAACCAATTCAAAAATTATTATACACAGTGCAACCATTATGTATTAATACTGGAACCATATCTCGCGCATACTAACTGTCAAAATTTCATGACATTTGGGTGACATTTAATATTTATTAAAATTCATTTTGCAAAACACGTTTTCGTTTGATGTTGAAATTTTAGCAAAAATTAATAAGAGTCAGCTATTCTACAGACATCGTGCAGCCGCAGAAAATGATCCAAACTTCCTGAAAACAATTGTTACAGGAAATAAAACATGGTGCTTCCAATACGATCCAGAAACCAAGCATCACAGGTCGGAATGGAAACCAAAAAACTCACCACAAGCCAAAAAAAACACGAAAAGTTCCATCAAAAATCAATCATCACATTCTTCGATAGCAAAGAAATTATCCACAAAGAATTGGTTCCAACTGGTCAAACAGTTACCTCGAAGTTTTGAAGCGTTTGATGGACAGAATCCGTCGTATTCGACCAGAATACCGCGATCCAAAAAGCTGGTATCTGTTGCACGATAATGCACCGAGTCACACAGCACTAATTGTTCGTCAATTTTTGGCTCGGAATCAGGTCTGTGTGTTGGATCATCCGTCGTATTCACCTGATTTGGCACCGTGCGACTTCCCTTTGTTCCCCAAACTGAAGTTGAAAGGATGCTTTTTTGATGACATTCAGACCATACAACTGGCTTCGACGAGGGCACTGGAGGAAATTCCGAAAAATGAGCTGGAACACGCGTTTGAATCACTATTAAATCGATGTAACAAGTGTATTGAATCAGGAGGAGAATATTTCGAATAAATATACCGAAAAGTTTGCAGTGTTTTAGTTGTGTTTTCTAGAGGCAGTCTTAACACATAATTGTTGCACTGTTTATATGAATTCAGAAAATATCTGCGCCAAGAAATAAAAACAAAACCTACAATAGCGTTGGTGCCGTTCATGTAACATATAAATATGTTATTGTATTATATCTGGTGTTGGTGATAAGTTGTGCACCTATGCCACCGTGCAACTGAATCGACTCAAATGAAATGAAGCGCTCCAATTCAGAAGATTCTTGCTCCGCATTCTCAACATTTTCCGAATTGTTTTGATTTTTGTTATGTTTTGTTTTTAGCGCAGCAGCCTTCGCTCTTGTTCTCTCCGCACTGACACACATTCATTGTTTGCGTCAATGCATTTGATTTCATTATCTTAGCAATTCGATTCGGCAAATATAAACAAATTGCGAGCGCGCATTAACGGCAGATGTGACGTGTGTGTGTGTGCCAGATTTCTTCGAAATTCGCTGCACTGTGTGCATAATCAGAGATGTAAATTCGTATTCGTTTATTTAGTTTATTTAAATTGGCTCCATGCGCTGCTGTTTGCCCCACAAGTAGCTGAAATCAAGCTAAAACAAGCATTGATTGCTGATATTTGTAGGTTACGTATACGCCCAAGTGGCGGACCGTGTATGCGGCGCAACTGAATCATTTGAAAAGTGAATACAGGCGAATTGCAGTTGCAAATAATTGTTTTCATACAAATTTCAATAACATGCAACTTTCATTTAATACAGTCACCATCAACGACGTGAAGCGGCGCTGCATGCAGCCAGAAAGCAATGAATAAAATGCGAGCAGAGGCGCTTCATCACGTTCGGCAAACTCTATTTAAATTTTCATCCAGACTCGTACAAGTTACTAAAGTTCCTTTTCTTAAACGTGTATGGGCCCTTGTGCGTGTTGGTTTGTGTGTGTGCGGCGCTCATTTGCATTTCAATAAAATCGAATCTCAATCCCACGACCGTGCAGCCAAATTTGGTATCCTTTTTTTTTTGTGAAGATGGAAAAGCATTGAAAGCCGGTGTGTGAGACTTTTACCCACTAAAAACGTTTCTGTCTCCTACACTGCTACCAGGGAACGTCCTGTGATGAATTACTTCTTGATAACAGTAGGGTGCGGCACCATGCCCAGCACCTCGAACTATCTAATTGCCCTACGTTGACGTTCTAGAAGATGCAGTGTTTTCATAATGCTGGCTGCGGCTGCTGCTAATTCCCGTCGGAGGTACTGCTTAGAGCAGCCATGCCCACTCAGCAGCTGCGTAAAACTGTGCTCTAACTCTGCCAACTAACTCCAACTCTCATCTAACGCAAGCCACAGCCACAACAAAAACAAAAATTTGAACATAACATTAAAACGTGCCAACAAGAAACGTTAACAACTGCGTACTTTTGTGGCAGCGACTTCGGCAATAGCCAACAGCAAGAGCGGCAAGTCCTTGCATGACGTTATTGTTTTTCGATAGATAATATTTTGCTGTTATTTTTATACAGGAGATATGCAATCCATCATTTGCATGAATCGTCTCGGCGGTCAGACAGCCTTGCCGAGCCGTGTGCGGGGCCGTTGACAGTCGCACATTAACCGCTGCCAGTGCGCTGAAGCGCGGAGAGGTGCGGCATAGTGCTCCATATCGCACACTCTCTTGACGGCGGAAGACATCAAAGTGCAAATATATATTCGCAAGATGTTGCGCAGTGGCAGCGTCGCGGGGGACGCGGCTCATGTGTGTGCGCGCATTTGCACTAATGGCAGCAGTGATGGCAGCAGCTGCGTTTGATGAGACATCATTTGTATGCAGGCGTAATGTACGGGAAATGACAAAAGGAAGTGGCAGGGGAAGTGGTAGAGGAGGGGTGTCGAGGCAGAAACAAACGATAAATGGTGAATGCACTATTTATCCTGCAGCTGATGACGGGAGTTGCAGGACAAGGCCGCCACAACGATAGGAGAAATTGTAACGCAAATGACGATACAGATATGTGTAAATTTACAATCTATTCGAATGGAAGCCTGAAATGCTTTTAAATCTGTAATGCAGGAAGCACAGCAACTTTTACTGAAGTACAATGACAACGGTCACCAATAACTGAATGCGAAACTTTGAGCATGAAAGTCATGCACGTAATTTCAGATGGAACGTTCGTCGTTCCTTTTTTCTTGCCTCCTGTTCATCGTCATCAGAGTTGCCGCTTTTGGTCTTTTCGGACCAAAATTGGTCATATTTTTTTCCTTTGATCCGCTGGTCGGGTTAAACGAATTTCGGTCCGTTTTGTCATGTTAGATCTTTTCATTAGTACACAAAATTTATTAAAACAAAATAAAATTGTAATTTAAAAATGACTTTAAAGATAACAAAAATGTTTAATTTGGTCGGTTGAGGTCGGATTTGGTCAGAAGTTTGGTCGGAAAAAAATTGTTTAAGTGGCAACACTGATCGTCATATATTCTTAATGGTCGATAGGCGGCAATGGAACGTGACTGCAAGCAATCTGCGGTGCGTGTATGACGACCGCTGTGACTGTGTATGTGCGTCTGTGTGGGCACGTGTCGTATATGGTCCTCAATCGCCCAGCTAGTGCTGTTCGTTATTATTATGGCCGCGTCATGCAAATGTTTCACATTCCCATTGTCGCTTTTGTTGTTGTGGCGTTTGTGTTATTCCTTTTATTGCGTTGCTGCTTGTGGTTTTTGCCATTACTTTTTACTGTCAGCGCCGTTTTATTGCTTCCAAATGTGATTCCCAACCACAATGCTCGCTATGGTTCTTTGCTTAGCTCCGCCGCGCCACATCGTATCGCACCACCACCACCACCCTCCGCTACTCTGTGTGACATTTCACCTGAGCTGCAGCAAACGCGACACGCGGCGACAACAACGACGCTTATACCGCAGCATTAAGCGGTTTCAGCAAATCGACGAGGTGAAACAGTTGGCGCTGCCGCTCACAGTAGCATGGCTTAGTTTTAGCCGCCAAGAACTGTAACGGCCCACATGGCGCCAACTGTAACGCATACCTTCTGCTTCAGGAATTACTTGCAGGCATCCAGTGTTGCGCTTGCCCCCTGCCCTCTGTGCTGCCGCACCTGCCGACCATAGCGCGCCAGCACGCACACGCCATCGTCAGCATTTGAATACATATACCAACCCACCCACCTTCTCACACACACACACACAAATAAACAAATGTAATTACCTTAATTATGTGCACACATACAGAGGCCGAGACACCAACACTAATGCTCTCGTGCACGTACACACATCAATAAGTTGGGCAATCGCCATGGCAATGGTGCGCCGAAAACAAATGCGGCAAAGCAAGTTAACTAATTCCTAACCAGCATTCAAGAGTATTTCGTTAATTGCCATCAAAACGAGCGACGAGCGCAAGTCGCAGATGAAATAAGTGAAGACACTGGCATAGAGCCGGCACGCTATAATAAATCCCAGATACTTTACAACATGAGCCGAAAATAATTTATTGACCATTAATGGTCCCTCTCCACAATATGATTCCTAATCGTAGGCACTTTACGAGTGGCTTTGTGAAAGAGAGTTGAATATATTTGAATGTCATGTAGATTTTTCGCAACTTTCAACAAAGACTTGTGTGTCATCATTGCTGGATCCGATGGGATCGGATCAACAGTTCTGTAAAGTTAAATCACTGCCATAATCTCTGGACTATGGCAAATTAACAGCAACCGCAAGTTTTCGACCGGAATTAGTTGCGCGCGTATTTTGCATTCAGGTGCTGCACACCGTTACTTCTTGTTTAGTTTTCTTATTGTTTTTGTATAATTTGAATGTAGGGGCAACTACCGCGCAACTACCGCGCCCCCCGCACTCCTGTCACCAACTGAATGCAAAGCTTAAAAGTAGGTTAAAGTAATTCACTTGTCGCGCGTCCGCACGGGGGTGAACGGTCGGAAACGGAAACGGAAAGCGAAAGGCAGCAGACCAGTAACAGCGTTGTGGTTGGGCAGGTGGCAAGCCACGCTGCCAGACGAATGTAGCGAATGCTCGAATTACGAAAGTGCGGCGTTGCGGCCTTTGTGGCCAGGTGGCACAAACCAGCAGCAGAAACAAAACAAAAATAACTAAAAACGAAATGGCACCAAGTCAAAACCGCACGGAAAAGCGGACACGATACAACGAGCACTGCATTGGTGCGCTGGCCGCACTTATACAGCCTTCTTAATTTTTTTTGCTTTACGCTGCACCTCGCCCCCGCCCATATGCTGTGCTCTCGTAATGCTTCAGTAGCCACTTACAGTTCGCTCCGCTCGTCCCTCCACACACTCGCTGCTGCGTCTCAACCTGCACGGACCTTCTGACTGACTGCACGGCGGGTTCTTCTTTCTCGCCCTGCGCACCGCTAACTCGTTTGCTTTGTTTGCTTGCCACAATTGTTTTTTTAAGGATAGTATTTTTTACTTAATAAATTGCTCACATAATTTTTGATACTATATTTAATTTTTTGGAAATATGCACTTTTGGCTTTTTATGAAATGTGCCAGCACACTTCATTATTGGGAAGTTTCACACTCGATTTGCCTTGGTTGCGTGTGTGCGACGCAACTCTTTGCAATTTCTTTTCACTTCGAATGCCGCAAACTAACTGAATTTCAGAGGAACGATTCGCGGTACGCTGCTCTTCTCGGACGGCTGTGGTCGTGTCGAAAGCATGTGAGCAGTGCATGCGCAGTGCGACAAGTTCCGCGTTGAAAGCACACTTTCGGTGCTCTCTCTTCAGATGAATGGGCTTGAAGAAAAGCTCAAGCGAAGACACGACCTATGTCAAACAGAAATGCTAAAAGCATACAATATTTTGACAGAAAGCATACAATTTTTATTTGCGTAATACTAAGTTCCATTTTCAGAACCGCTTTCATTATCTATTTTAAGCTTTTGCAATTGTTTGAATACTACTTGAGTGTCCGTATGCCATCTACATCTTAAGGCTTGATTACACGTAACGGGTAGAGTGAGAAGACAGCAACTCGAACGAGTACTCGTTTCGTTTAAACGGTAAGGCGAGTTGCTGATTGAGGCAGTGACCGATGAAAGCGGCGAGAGAGTCACTAGAATCACATTTTGTTTGCTAGGCCGAGCGACCACTTCTTTACCGTTATATTTGTCTTTTTTTCGCAGCGATTCGCGGAATCGCTCGTCACATGCGGAATCGCTTGTAACATGCGGAATGCGTCACACACCACTTTTCGCTCGGTTGAGTTTGATTGCGCGAGTTGCTTAGTTCATTTTGTGCACTGTAAAACCGAGCTGACTCGTCGCTTTTGCTCGCTATCCCAATTCTTTCGGCCTAGTACCATTTTGATGTCTCGTCACTCGACTCGTTACGTGTAATCCAGCCTTTAGTGACAGCTGTGTTGGATTAATAAGTCTAAATAATTGTCTCAATGCGTACGTTTGCGACGTTAAGTTATCACAAAAGCATTTACCTAAAAGCTAATGACTCGATTTTGCTTAAATATATAATGCTATGAATTTGTCGGCGCGCTAACTTCTCATGCGCCAGGCATTTTTGATCATGTCTGCGGCCTTCTCTGCAACCATAATAACAACTGCGTTGGTGTGGCCCGCGGGTATCGTGGGGAACACCGAAGCATCGGCCACGCGCAAATGGTGGATGCCATGCACCCGCAACCGCGGATCGACCACCGCCTCGACATCAGTTTTGGGTCCCATTTTACAAGTGCCCGCCTGATGTTGCAGACTCGACCCGTAACGCCGCAGGCAGCACTTCCAATAATCGGTGCTCGCGTAAGGCAAATGGCCACAGCCCAGAAACGGCGTTTCGTTAAATTGGGTGCCCAGCTTTTTCATTGCCTTGGTTTGGGTGATTTTGAAAATCTGTAGAGTATAGCCGTCAGTAGCCGTCTTCAATAAATGCAATAACGTTACGAATTACCAACTGTAAACCTTCGAGCATGGCGCGTATATCATCCGGTTCCTGCATATAGTTGGGCTCCATTTTGGGCCAGTGGAAGGGGTTTGTGCTTCGCAGCGAGATGCGCCCTTTACTCTTGGGCCGCAACAGTACTGGCACCAGACCAAAAGTTTCCTATCAAATATATGAGAATGTTATCTATATATCTGAGCATCGAAATACAAGTCTCTATTTGGTTACCTTGTCATGCACTCCCGCATAAACGCTCTGATAGAACTCATCAGTAATGCCCAGCAGGTCGCGCAAGGAGCCCATGTGATCTCCGCTCACTGAGCCCGCGCCCAGCACGATTTCCATATCAGTATAGTCTTTATCTAAAAAAGATTTCGCGATGATTGTGAACTAAAGTATTTTTAGAAAGAAAACTGCATTCGTTCTTACCGCAGCTGCAATTAGGCGTACGAACGAATGCAAAAGCCTCTGCACCACCTGGTATCGTATAAGGTCCTCGGCCCTGCAAGATATAGTGCAGTATATCCACAGGATTCATTAACCTACGATCATTCAGCGTCTCCGTGTCGTTGACCACGAACACCAGCCCATTAAGCGTCACATGGTCCTGTAGATTGTAGCCCACTTTCAGGTCCTGCACAACCGGCAACTGTAGCTGCTCCAAGTGTTCCCTCGGACCCACGCCCGACAGCATCAGCAACTGTGGCGAGGCAATTGCACCAGCTGACAAGATGATCTCTTTGCGCGCCCGCACCGCGAAACGCTGTCGTTGCTTCACGAACTCCACACCCGTGGCCACTTTCGTATCGGGATCGATCGCGATCTTCGTCACCCACGATTTCATGGAAATATGCAAATTGCTGCGGCCCACGATCGGCCGTATAAAAGCCTTGCTCGTGCTGCAGCGGCGACCGTTGCGTATGTTCGCCTGCGAGCGGCTGAAACCCATGAGCTGTTCACCGTTAGGATCGGTGATCTCGTAACCCAATTCGCGGCTGGACTTTAAGAAAGCCTTCAAAATGCGCGTCTTGTAGTCCGGGTAGCGCACGTCGAGCGGCCCGTTGCGGCCATGATATTTCGACTTGCGTAACTCGTCGATGCCAATGTTTTCCGATTTCTTAAAATATGGCAAGACGTCGTTGTAACTCCACCCGGTGTTGCCCAGCTTCGACCAGTGATCGTAGTCCTTGCGATGGCCACGCGTGTAGAGCATGAAGTTGATGAGACTGGTGCCGCCAATGCCGCGGCCCTTGGGCCAATTACATACGCCGTCCTTCAGACCCTGGCAGGCATTAGGCGTTGGCTCCGTCTTGTAGCCCCAGTTGTAGCGAGTCATCTGCGTGAGCGCAGCGGTTAGGGGGACATCACTGCAAACAATTATTCATACATCCGATGAAGTCATAGCTGACACGGCCGCACTCACCTCAAAAAAGTCTCCTGATCACCTGCCTCCAGCAACAAAACTGTGGCATTTGCAATTTCGCTAAGGCGATTTGCCACCACGCAGCCCCCAGAACCGGCGCCCACGATAACGAAATCATATTCGGGCAAGAAGACATTGGTATCGGGCAGGCGGGTGTGCAGCAGCGACGTTTCCAAGTCACGCGCCAAGTCAACCAGAGACTGGGAGTAAACAGTTGTAAAGCACAAATGCGCGAAAATCATCAAAAACGATGTCTTGGCCGTTGACGCCATCGGCTGTTCTAGCATTTTGGTATGCAGCTAAAACGCAAGTGAAGACGAGAATAGAATAAATCAATGTTGGAAGTATTTCTGAAAATCGAAAAGTCGCTGAAGTCATGATTTGCAATACACATAAACAATTAGCAACCTACATCTAACTGTGTGTGACAGCAGAGCAAAGACGGGCGCTGACGAAAACGCGTAGGAACGAGACTTGAAAAAGAAAAAAAAATTAAGTATGGGGATATAGTCAGTAGCAGTCATTGACCGTAGAAACCCATTATCGATCCTACACGGTCAGGCTAAGACAAGTTTACGAGAAGCTTTGGAACTACAGTGCACCAGAAAATAAAGAACAACGGAGATCAACAACCGACGGTTTTTTGATTCGCCCTTGAAATCGAAAAACGCCGCACTTACCGCAAATGTTTGCCTTAAGTAGTTCGCACTGGTATTTGACTCCAAGTTCCCAGTAGGAAAATGGTAAGGTGCTTACCATAATAATGCATGTTTTCCTCCACCTTTTGGCGGTGGAAACGGCATGCAACCAAAAGTCAGGTATTAGTAAGGTATGTTTCGAGTACCTGCGATTGTAGCTTACGCTAAGAAAGCAAACAAGAAGGCACCAGAAGTGCAGCGATGCTCCAACTTCTTTAACCCGTCTGAAAAATACGTTTTCTGGAGGCCTCCGTGGCGGCGATAACCTCCTCATTCGACTCAAATTTCTGCCCGGCGAGTGACTTTTTCAAGTTTGGAAACAAAAAGAAGTCACACGGGGCCAAATCTGGAGAATACGGTGGATGGGGCAGCTGTTCGTAGCCTAATGCGACCAATTTGGCGAATCACCGACCGATATTGCTCTTTTTCCATTTTTTTCTAAAATCCGCGGACACGTTCGTTTCCACACGCGGTCAAAACAAAACTACAAATCCGATATGGATGAAATTTTGACAGTAGCCGTCTACTACTACTACACGATAGTAAATTTCTCTTACGATAGTGGCACCATTGGGCGGTGGGGCTAAGTACTTATCGGACTGCCCACGTACGTCGAATCTACATTTAAGTAGAACGAATCTGGAGGAAACAAGTGATTTTACAAGCTTAATAAGTTGGCCTCGGTAGTCCAGAGGGTAGCGCGCTGACTTTTCATGCCAGAGGCCCTGGTTCAATTCCCAGCGTGGGCTGTTTTAAACACTCGTCTATTTCCACCGCTATTAACATGAAACAGTTGAGAGTTAGAAGAAACGCACAAGTCAACTTTTTGCAGGCAATGGTAAAATTTCCAAATATTTCTACCTTCCATCGTAAGTAAAGAAATCAGCAGTGCTTACGTTATCCATAGTGAGGAAGGCATAAACTAAATAGGTCATTTTATGTATTATCATTTTAAACCCATTCCAATAGCACATTACGGCCCCCCTTACGTTTTACTTCATACCGCCACATTACTAAGTAAAGTACATTTGAACGGAAAGCCGAACAATTCCGAAGGATTTTGCAATGATACCATTTGTACTTAACAAAAATTATGCATGATTCGGCGGCCATGCTCTGAACCAACGTAATGGGCGTTTCGCATGGAAGTTGGAATGCTTCCCGGATGAAAAGTATGTATGCTGTAATGAATTACGGAAGGTGCCAGATTCCTACTGGGCTGCCTGAACAATTTACCTACCACTTAAACTATAAGGTTCCCTGTATACTTACACACCAAGCACATACCGCAACAGTCAAGAAGAGGAAAAATCGCAAAGCCATACAAGCCGAAAAACCAAATACCGGTTATGCGAATCAAAACAAAACCCAAAAACGGCCACATAGCACCAACAGATTAAACAGCAAAGTGCAACGCAGTTCATTAAGCGTTCGAGTTACAAAGTGCAAACTAAACAAAAAAAACAAAACAAAACAATGTAGTAGGAGATATATTTCGCATTGAAAATGCTAATGTGAAGCAATAATGAACTGGCGATAAAGGAAAAGATGAGCAGAGCCCGAAAGTGTGGAGTGAGGTGAAGCACAATTTTGCTCGTCGACCATGAAATCTAATAGTCTGCACGCTTTACAATGTGTGCTTTTGACATGGTCTGATCGAGCGAAGCCGATCGGTCCGAACGTCAATGTTGCTAATTTTCTCGCACCTTTTCTTTACTAGCAATTTGCTACCCATTTGGAAAGCATACAATTTGCCATTTATTTACAAGTTGCTCACTACTTTAGTAACATTAATTAGCGCACCTAATCATACAAATCATATGCAAATGAGTCGCTCGGCGCTTGTCACATTTTAGTTTGTCACACCTGCTCAGTGAAACTGCAGAGCAGTGGCAGCAAGCGAGATGCTAATACAATAAATGTAGACATCGAAGTCGAGCTCAAGTTGTTCGTTAAGCTTGAACAAACAAAACGACTAAATACCGGCGCCAACCGCCCTTAGCCGAGGATAAAAGCAAATTAATTAAATTAATGTCTGCTGAGCTGTTGAGCAATGCGCCTCACACCCACCAACGATCTATTTCGCTTTACATATTTTCCTGATGGAAATTTCAGTGCTTAACTCTTGTAAAGCTTATAGGGGACAGTAGGGCATCCAGCTCTATTGACTCCTTGGAACATCGTCGAAACGTGGCATGTGTGGTGTTATTTTACCGATACTTTTTCGGTAACTGCTCAGTGGAGATGAGCAGCTTGATGCCATCACTCCGGGTATTCCCCCGGGCAACCCGTTTGAACACTGGCGCCCATGCATTCCACGTCGAAACGATGTTCCAGCGCACTACGCACTACAGGGAAAGTTCGTTTCTGGCCCGTACAGCGCGGTTGTGGAATGGTCTCCCTGCGGATATTTTCCCCAGCACTTATGATCTCGATGGGTTCAAGGCAAGAGTCCATAACCACTTCACTCATAACCCTATCTCCTAACCTTTATATCCTTCCTGAACCAACGCAATGCTTCGCATTAATAGGGGTCATCCCCTGCGCGTTTGTTCCTGTTTCAAAAAAAAAAAAAAAAAAAAAAAAAAGCGATAAACAAGGACGTTGCATTGGGTGTCTTGCCTATCCTTATCCTGTCACACTAGCAAAAAAAGCTTTTTAAATAACACCTTTTTTGGCAAAACCGATTTTGTTTATTCATAACACCGTGCGACAAAAATGAAAAAATTTTTTCACACTGGAAAAAATCCATATGGGCATGAAACTAGAGACCAAAAATAGTAATACTGCGTACTCAGTTTTTCATTTCTACATCTTTTGTCCTTTTAAATATTAATTAAAATACTGATACGCAAATAATTAATAATAATTATTATTAGAACTTTTGAACTTCATTAGACTTGCAGCTTCCGCCTGTTTTTTAATAACTTACGAACCAATAAAGTTAGAGTAATGAAATTTTGACATGTATTCAAGGAGATTTTGGGTTTTAACATAGTAACATAGTTACTTTTCGAAAAAATTCGTTATAAATTTTCAAGGATATAAAGGATACAAAATTTCAAAGGACCTTTTTCATATCCCTTTTATACAAATAGATAAAAAATCAGTTTTATTTAAATTCTTGAGCCTTTCCTCTTTCATCTGATATACATATCGCCATATTCTAACTAGGTTAAGTATTTTTTATATTTTTTTATTTTTTAATCCCTTCAAAATTTTAAAGTCCTTTTAAAGGGACAAAGGATGTAGAAATGAAAAACTGAGTACGCAGTATTACTATGTTTGGTCTCTAGTTTCATGCCCATATGGATTTTTTCCAGTGTAAAAAATGCTGTAGCACGGTGTAATAGTCCTTTTCACTAATTTTCACTTTTCCGGTGGAAACTGAAAACAAAACCAGGCTAAGTTAAACTCGCACAGCTGTTGGAAAAATGCGCACGCAGAAAAAATTCAATTTATTGCTTTCTGTTCTTGTCGGTTCCAGCACATCACGCTTCGAGAAAAAACTTGCACCAATACGACATCTTGCCGTCTTCCGGCTCACTTTTCGACTGACTACTTCGGCCAGAGATGATCGTCCCTAGGCGCACAAATCCTTCACACAGAATATTGTCTAATAAATATTTACGAAACACTAATGAATGTTTTGGATCGCCGGCGGGGATGTCCCTAAGGATGTCGGTACAAGCTTCTTGGGTGACTTCTACGCTTTCCTTTCAACGCCAGAAGCATTTCTATGAAAATGTTGCGATTTTTAGTCCAAAAATTAATCACAAGTGCCAATCGGTGAGATGATGTTAGTCAACTTATGGAGGAGAATCAGCTAAAATGCCACTAAATACCATAACGAAGCATTAAAATTCGACGTGGATTGTTCGATAAGCGTTATTACTCAACGATGTATTATGTATAAAGTTAATCTGTTTTTATCGCAATTCGCTACTATTACCGCTTGACCCAATTATGTAAAACTTAAAGTATCTCACAGGAACGAAATTGAATTTGTCCGGTTTCTGCAGTTTTTACTGCTGTGATTGAATGGTGTCGAAAAGGACCGTATGTTGAGCACTGGTTAAAGATTGGAAACAATTAAAAAAGAAGCAGATCGCGTGCACCGTTCAACATCTTCATTGGTAACGGCGTTTTGTTCACTTAATGCACATCTTGAGAATTCACTGTACACAAACGTAGAAAGCTGTCTGGGACTTACAGCCACAGAGTCAAATCACTTCAATCGATCACGAAGAACACACCTTTGAGTTTGATCAGAACGCGCGTGCAATGCGACTTGGGGCCTCACTTGAATGGCCAACTCGCGAAAATAGCAAAGCGATCCGCTTACGTTGCCTACTTGTACGAAGCGTTGCGCATGCGCAAACGTCTCGCTTGACCGTTCGAACGGAATTGATAATCGATGTGCGGCACACTGCAGCACCACAGGTAAGCTCGGACTCGAGCCAGCGGAGAGCCAACGCCGTGTCTATGTAAATTGTGACAATGAGGTAATTTCAAGTTCAACGCACAACGCACACACAAACCTGCACTGGCTGATGGCTGGTGCCAATGTGAGTCACTGCACATCCCGCCGTTGCCTGCTTCTGTGCCGAACAGCGTTAAAGCCATGGCAGCGAAAATTGGCGGCGTCATAATTCACACATATTTGATTTTCGCTTAATCGTTGCTATTTGCGTCTGGCATTAAATAAAATTATTAACCCCTCAATCGAACATGAACGTTTGTTTATATTGTTAATTCATGACTACATTGTTGTGCTGTTCGGCAGTGGCGCCTCTGCACAAATATTCACGGGGGTGTGCAAAATGATCTTGGCCACGAAAGCGTACTTTTTTGAAGTTGGATCTCGACTAGTTTCCAGTCGGTATGAACATGAACGTTGTGACATCAGCAGCCTTATTGCATTCTTGCCTCCTGGGTGCGTCTCTGTCACTATCGCCACTTGTTCTTGGTGGATAATATTCTATGCGTAAGCAATCCTGTCGTTGAATGAACCCACTTAGCGTGTTTATGCCATATGAACGTAATGGTCAAAATAAACTACGGCCAAGTTTAAAAACTTCCGGCTTCTGTCCTTGAAGCCGTTTAAATCATATCATTTGAATTTTATTATCAACAGCAACAACAAACAACTTTAATTCAATTACTACAACAACAAAACCAGACACTTGATAATAACCGTCACGCTTCCGCAGCGCCCGTGAGCGGCAGCGCCGTTTGACGCTTGGCTGAACACGAATTCACGGCCAATGTCAATTTGTATGTCACGCATTCCAGCGCTCACAGAGGTCTGCGCTGGCACTTTCTTGCGAAAGTAACAACAAACAACGGCAGCAATTTTTGCCCGCGCTGATTCCACAATTTTCAGCTAATTGGGTCGTGCTCACTCGCACATTGCTCGTATCGGCCATAAATAGAAAAATAACTTAAAGATTTTGATGCAAATTTGCATAAAAATGTTATTTGAATTTTTGCGTCCGCCTGCCCACCGTTTGCTTGCTTTCAACTTTCAGCCGCAATGGGATTGAGCGCTTGCACAATTCACGCAGCGCTGACCCTGAAGTGATGCCCCCAATACAAAAAACCGCGTAGCAAAAATTCACATTTCGATTTGGCAAAAATTGAACAGAAACAAACGCGCTCACACTCTGGTCCATTGAAAATCGCACGCCTCATTGTTTTTGCATTTCTGGGCTCGTGCAGTCGATTTGCCGTTTTCTGGCGCATTGTTGTTGCTTTCAATTTAGGTGTCTTAATTTGTTGTTGGCTATTGTAATTTCATTTCGCTTGAATGGCAATTTTGTAGCTGAAACGGCACCTCAGCCGAACGAAACGCTTATGGCATTTACAAGCAGTGAGGTCAGAAGGTCACACTGCAGTGTGGCCTTGAAGTCAAGTATCCTCAAATTCTTCCACCAAAACCCTGTCTTCTAAATTTGCAGTCTTCCATCCGCATTTATAGGGGAAACTTATGAAAAAACAAAGGTTTTTTTTGGAATAGTCACTAAAATACCGAAAGCAAATTTCATAACCTCGCGCTGACGAGTTTGTTGGTGGACAGCCATATGACCGCTTGAAGTAGTCGGCTACTGCAATCAACCGCAGCAATAAGGGCGAGTTATTGACTGGTGATAACTTGGCTACAACTTGGATCATATTGTGTGATCATATCGCACACGCACAACAAAAGTGGCACAACTAAAAATTTGTGATTTTTCAGGAAACGCAATAAACTGTTTTTGAGCTGAGTAAATATTTTTTAAATAACGAATAGACCGTTCAGTAGAAAATCCTTACAGATTATGCTTTATGATAAGTTGCAAGAATTTTATTTTTAATTTTACTCCAGAAAATCCAAAATTTTGAGTTCTGACTGTTTTGATGATATTTTAATTCAATAATTACGGAACTATTTCAAGTTATGGCACTTTTTCTGAATTTAATAATTATAAATGACAGTCAAAAAGTTGAAAGAAAAATTTTGAAAATTCATAATTAATTTTTATAATTAAAAATTTATACAAAGATTGTCAGAATTTTGTTTAAAATTAACTTTAACAAAAATTTATTTCGTCAATAGTGACACAATTTGAGTTAGGACTCTTTTGCATTGAGCTGCAGCGATCAAATAGCATCAAACTTCTGTCATAAATAGAGACCTAACTGTATTTTTGCAACAGTTAACAACAACAAAATACACTGAGCTTTTGCTGATTGGTAGATTGATGCATTGTGCACAGTGTTAACACATAAACCCGAAAATGAAAAATTTTGAGTTGTGTCACTTTTGTAGTGCGTGTGCGATATGTGTTGTGTTGGCGCCAACTAACAGCAAAAATCCAAATCGTGCCCATCGTAATTTTTCTATTAAAATCAACTACGGCGCAATTGATTTTTGAATACATACCTATTGCCTTAATTAGTAGTTATGTGCAATTTCAAAAATTAGAAAAGCACTCGAGTGCTATACGTAAAAAGTCCGAACAAGTGTGATATTTAACTTTTTTACTTGGGTTGTGGTTAGACAGTGGGTTGTCTAATATTAAGTACAATCTAAAATTTTACAAAAATTTTCTCGATTTTAGTCCAAATTTTTAATTTGTATTGCTTTTTTTCGAGTAAAAAGTCCACATTGTCTTAACTAACTATTTTTAAAGTGACGTAGTACACTTTAAGTGTTTTATATGTATTAGGTATAACCATTTCCAAATTCAAATTTCCGCATTGGTCCAGTATTATGACAGTAGTTGTAGTTGCGGCGCTTTAAACCTTAAGCTGTCAATGACAGTTGAACGCTCATTGCTGATCGAACAATGACTCTTCGGTGTTCAATGTTTTTAGTCGAATGGGATTTCCAAGGCACTTGTTGTGCCCGTATGACGTTGTTTGGTCTAGAAATACAGTCGTATCTGGATATAGTGAACTAATTATTGCAAGGCCTGTTCACTGTAGTCAGGTTGTTCACTATATCAAGGTAAAAATTTTTGTTCAAAAACTCGTTTTATTTGCAAAATATAAACTTTTGGTTGTTTTGCTTGAAATTGCTTACAAAATTTTGTTCAATATTTAGTGGCTCCATGTCAAAACTTGGATGTTCACTATACCCATACACGACCGTATTCCGAGAGTGATAGGTAGCTCAAAAGTCGGTATTTGGCAAGACAACTTACAAACTACATGATGAATAAAACGCATGTTTGAGTTGATTTATTTCAATTTATGTTATATGCACTTTTTATTCAAATTAAAAAATTAATTTCCCCACTGCACACAGGGCTGCAGCGTGACGCACACACCAAGAGTGCCTGAAGCCATATGGCATTTCAATTAAAAGGAAGCTTCGATTCAATCACTTCACTTTTTAAGTTGTCTGCTTCGGCGCACATTTTCACGCCCTCTTTCTCTTTTACTTATTACAGTAGCTACTAACATCATGCAACTTTTTTAGTGTAAAAAACTAACTAAATCTAGCATTAAGTAAATTCCTTATTAATTAATTCTTTAGCAATAGTCAATTTACTGCTGCATTCAGCACTAACCAAGACCAGTTCTAATTAAGAAAGTTTATACATGCGAAAGGGTAAATTTATTAATATTATTTTGAATTTCATCTTGTTACCCACTTTGTGCTGCGCAGGTTTTGAGTCTCTGCGTTTGAAATGCTCAGAGTGCAGTTGCAACTTTCTGAATTATAACCAGTTGGCTGTCAGCCAAAGCCAGACACAAATTCTTACTGTGCACATGCACAGTAATGTGTCATATCTACATACATACGAATGCATTTATGTCGACAGATTTTACTTATTGTGTATGATGTTTGCTTAGTCCACATGTTGTATGTGGTTCGTCACTGCATGCATTATTATCGTTTAATTCATTTGGTATTTTATTGGAGTGAAATTGCTTTTCGGATATTTGTCGGTTATACTTCTGCAAATGCTCACAAATCAAGTGAAACTACAATACTAATCAAGCGGTCCGTATCTCGGACTTGTTTTACAAATACAAAACGCTACCATAATATATAATAATTATGTAGATAATAGTTGTCAAAAATTTATTTTCATGTTTACTTCTACAAATGCACTGAAGAAATAACGTTCACTCATTTTCTAAACGACAATTTAAAAAATACATTTGCATACATAATCAAGACTGCGAAGTTCCTCCGATCAAAATGTTAAACTCGGTTCAACTCAGTACATTTTAAAAGATATGTACAATAATTAAATAATGTAAGTGAATAAATAGCGGATGGAGTAGATGTACGGAGAAAATATGCATTATAGAATAAGAAAAAATGGGATCAAAACGGGCAGCTTGTGTGGTGTTGCTTCCACTGAAGTTGGCCATAAACTGTGGGATTAACGGAGCGGGGTGTGAGTGCAGGCTTGTGGATACGTTGGCTGGAACATGGCTAATTGCTGACTCCGTGGCCTCTTCTCACCGAAACAGCCTACACGTGTATCTGCAGTAGTACCTATGAATGTATGTATGTACATCTTTTTGTGAGACTGGTCCACCACCGATAGCCGGACTAGTTCTGAGATCACTCGACTGGTGTGTAGGGCGCTGAGCGATTGGTGGCTGAGGATTGTTTTGCACACACATCGTACCGCCTGTGTGCGACCCTTTCGAGAGGTGTCGAGTCTGACGATTTGTTGCAGTTCGAGCGTTGACCCCCGCAAACCGCGTGGTCTGCACAATTAGATGTTGCTGCACCCATTTAAACATTTAAAAATTTTTGTTTTAAGTATTTTAAGTTTGATATCACAATGTGCGTCACAGCGCGCGATTGCAGGCGGTTGCCAGTTGACAAATCACTACGTTGGCGAGCATGCCTAAAGCTGTGCTTTGATTTGTGGCTCCGCAACACAAAAATTCGGAGAAGCTCTGAAAGCTACTGTCACACAAAAAACGTCCACGAAAAGCCCAACAGTATAGATACATAAAAATTGCGTTCAGTGCTTAGATGCGAACATAGCAAGCGAGAAAATGAACGAATGAAAACTTGTGCCTGCAACATGTTGCGCTACATGTTGTGTGTTGCGTGTTGGTGGGCGCTGTTTAGACCTCGGCCATGTTCCGGCCGCCCTTCCACTCGAGATCCTCCATCTTAGCCGGCTGGGGTTGCACTTTTTCGCGGAAGTGCCGATTCTCCGGATTCGCCAGCACCGACTGTATGAACTCTGAGGTCTCCAACTGCAGCTGCGCCAAACGCCGCTGCAGCAGCTGATTACGCTTCACCAGTTTAATGGTTTTCAGCGCAATGGCCAACAGTCCCTCCGTGTTCTTAATCTCGCACATGTTCGCGTACGTGTCGCTGTTGTGGCTGTCGCATCTGGACTTGCAGGTGTTTTTGCCGCTGCCGCTGCCGCTGCCAGTGCTGCTGTCACTGCTGCTGTGGTTATTAGTGGTGCTACGGCCGATGGCCGCCGACTGCTTGCTGCGGTTGCCGTCGTTATTGACTGCGGACGTAGCGAATACTGTTTTGACGGTGCAGCGCAGCATTTGGCGGTGCGTGACCTGATTATTTGGCGTTGCCTTGCCGCACTTGCCAGTGATTATGGAATGTACCTCGGCATCATCGTCATCCGTGTCTATGGCAGCATACATATCCGCATCAGCCTCTGAATACTGATAGCTGGAGGAGGAGGAGGAGTGTGCAAAGGGCGAAGAAGGCATGGATGCATCGTAGCGACGGGCATCGGTGCGATTGCGTTCGCTGTCCCGGTGTGTGGATGAGGAGACCGCGTTGTCGGAAATGAGCTGCAGTTCCCTTTGATCATGATGTTGCTGAGATGAATTGGCATTATCATTTGGGTCGGTTACTTCCAGTCTTTCCGTAAACATCTGCAACATGTTTTTATCCGCATTGGCGTCGGAGTTTTGCGTGGAGATGCCGCGCACTCGCAGTGAGGCCGCTGTGCGCGCGTTCAGTGAACCCTTGGCAACTGAAAGTAATAATAGATATTACATAAGTAAAGTGAATTAACCAAGTACATACATACGTATGTAGATAATATATGTAGAATAAAATGCATGGGTTTGGCCATCGATCTTTCGATTTCCAAACAAGAATTAAAATCACGTCTGAATTGCTTTTATAAATAACGTTATTCTCATTGTTGTTCTATTCTTAAGTTTTATTCCAATTGTTATTCTATTTTTAAGTTCTTTTATTGTTGTTTGCTTAGTCTGTAAGTTCATTTACTGTAGACTTGAAATAAATGAAATGAAATAATCCAACTATTCTATTTTGAACTATTCTTCACAAAAGCTGCTCAGTAAATGTCATCGATTTTTTTACAGTTAGAAAGAATAAACAAAGATACGAAAACCCCCGTTTTTGGCATTTATGCTTATTGTAGTTTTTTTATTGTTTCAGTCCATCAAAATGTTAAGTACTTTCGCCTTCCACATGAACACGAACGCATGCTTGCTGCTCGTTGACAATTGTCACATAAAGAGTGACCAGATGGCACTAGTAACTTTTCCAACAGAGTTGTCTCAACAACATCAATGACGTTGAAATGTCAAAATATTTAGCGTAATTTGCAATTTCATCATGCATCGTTTTACGCTGACGAACGTGTGGAAATTATTAAAAAAAAATATCGAAATTCCAGCTCAGTTGTAAATACGCAACGTGAATTTCGTTGTGAGGTCGCTCGTCAACATGGCTTCAGTACACAGGCAATTCTTTGCACCGTTGAAAAGTTTGAGCCTTTGACTCTTCTTGACCTTGAACCACCAACCCGAGAGATTGGTGAGAAGTAAAGAAAACATACCTGTATCGGCGCCAACTTTAGAGAGGCCATTACCAGAATAATGTTGCACATATTGGACCGAGTCATCAAAAATAGGACCATAATTATCGGATACATAAGAGCATGAATGGAGCTTCAAACAAAAGGCAGAATCAACTTGATGTTTTTATTTCAATTTTTTTTCTTACCGTTCCTATCTGGTCACCTTTTACTATAACAATACGCTACGCTCACAGTTAACGCTATGCTCTCAATGAAATGTTGACCTTTGAAAGGGCAAATGTTAATTTTGCAACTGACTAGTGTCAAATGCGACGCTCGAACCCAGGTTCAAGACTCCGTTGCTGTCGTAACATCGAAAAAAATAGAAAAACAAAACTATTTCTTTTGGCGGCTGGTCTCTCAGCAGAAAATACCAAACCCCTGAGAGTAAAATTGCCTATGAAAAAGCTCCCAACTCGCTGTTCGGAATCGGCATAAAACTGTAGCTCCCTTCCAAACCTACAAATTCGCACGCACAACACGGATGGTTGCGGGTAGCTGGGCTTTCGTCTCGTAATCGGGCTGTCGTTCCAGCAAATAATTATTATTATTAACTATTTTATATACATACAAACATACATATGCAAATAATAATAAAGCTCACTCGCACCCACCATATGTCATGGAGATTTTCGCTATAACAAATCAAGTGATCACTTTGCCATGCAGCGTTCATAGTTGAAATTGAAATAAATTCACAAGCTGTCAACTGAAAATTAGCGACAACAACCCCTTCCACATCCCCTATTATTGCTGCCTGGCAGCGATTCGCAAAAGCAGAAAGCCACCAGCGGCAACGCTCCGTGCCCTACGCCTGCGATTTGGGCCGGGCGTGAGCGAAAACGTGACAAGCAGTAAGTGCCACCGACATGTTGGCAATGTGTGGGCACAACACACGGTCCAGCCTGGCGTGCTGGTCCGGCTTATCGCTGGCGTCGGCAGACGCTGGTTTGCAAAACTGTTACACTTGTCAGTAACCGGCAGACAGCAAAATGCGGGCGTCGAGTCAAGAATGACTAACAAAATGGTTGTGCAATCGGAAGTAGCAGAAATAGAATTTGGGAAAATAACATTGTAGCTGGAAATAGAAGCGGAAAAAATGTTCGGCGGTAAAAATTTTATGTCGCGTTGCTCAAGTTTGTACAATAGCGCTCAGACTTTTCAAAACTTCCTCATGTGAAAATGAATCGCCACAAGGTAAAAGTAAACTTGGCCAACCTTGTTTTATTCATCGCCCGTTCGCCCTCGTTAGCCCCGCTTAGCGTGTTGCCTGCATCTACATTTCAACCGCATGACCTACATTTCAACCGCAATTGTTTACCGACTCCAGCGGAAATTGTTTTCCGCATACCTACCGCCGACTCATGGCAAAATACAAAATAAACGCCCAAGTCGGCAAAAACTTGCAGTCGGCGCCTCCTCACAGCCGCACGACCCGCTGCATGCGCCAGTTCAGCTTGTGCCAATGCCGCCGCTGCTAACGCTGCAATGCCTCAGTGCGCAAAAAATTCGCGCTAGAGATGGAAATTCCGCAATCCGGAAATCACGAGTGCTTCACGGTTTTTTAGTCGAATTACTGGCCTTCGCTGGGATTCGAACGTAAGGCAATTACAGCAACAGACTTTTCCTGCTGCACCTCTGGGAATGCAATTTCAAAATCTGTGTAAAGAGTGCAGAAAAAACGCACTAACGAGGGTGGACGAGGGTGCAAAAATGAACTGTGGATTTTCATTTTGCCTCCCCTTCGGTCATGTTGGGCAATTTTCGGCTTAACAGCCGCAGTCAGGTATATGTACGGTCATTGTTGTTGTTAGTATATTTGATAATGCCATTGTTGTAGCTACTGCTGCTAAATATTTTCAGTAATTTGTCACACTTAATTAAAGGTCACAAAAGACGCACATACCGCGGTCCGCAATGAGCGAATCCGCACATCAATGTTGCTGTTCTGCGGCGTTGTACACACTGTATATCAATCGCAATTGCCGTCGCTAGCGCAATGAGAACGAGACGAAACACGCCGCCGACTCAAAAGCCCTGACTCATTACGTGAACAGCCAGCAATGTCGGCTGTGCACGCTCGTGCTGCTCAATGTGCCAGGAGAGCTGTGCTCGTGTTGGAATAAATTAATTGCACGAACTTATTTATGCTGCCGCCAAAGTGAGAGCGCAGGAGCAGAGTTGATGGTGGGGAAATGGGTTTTGGGGGGCGAGTGCGAAGTACGAGCTGTCAATGAGAGATTGGCGGCGAAGCTGCCGCCAGACGTCGACATGCACGTGTTGCGCTACGCTATGCACAGCGGGAAAAGTCTACCTGCGAATGTTCAAAAAACCAAATACACTCAAACTTAATTTAATGTTTGACATTATTTTTTGTTCACAACGAGTAAACCGTAAAGAAAGTAAAGTAAAGACTTTGCTACTCGTTTGATTAATTACAACAATTAAACCTGTAAAGGTTCTACACAATTTTGTAGGAATTTGTATGGTAGCTTTTAGCATTTAGGTTTTGGACATTTCTAAGTATAAACACAGAAACCAAAAATTTAAATATATGCGTTTTGATTGCAATAAAAGAGTCGATCGAGCCCAAAGTTGGCTGCAGTATTCTTGCCTTGATCGTGTAGAGTTTCTTAAAATTGCAAACAAACTTAAACGAAATGTAAGTTAACCCTTTACACGGCAACAGCTAATTTTTTCATCAATTGTTGTTTTTTAGATATAAACCTAAATTTACAAAAACACGTATTTTTTTATTATTTAATATACTTTAATTTTGTAAGGTTTTTTTGTAAAAAAACATTAAAAACAAAAAGCATTTAAACTTTTTTTTTATTTTAATATGTTTAGTTTTAAATGACAATTTTTAAAGTAATTAATGCGTTTGTTGTAGCATAGTCCTGCTCCGCATTTTTCGCGTGTGTTTTTTATTAATGTTTGCTTGTGTGTTTTTTATTAATAAGTTTTAATCACTTTTGTTTCACTAAAATAAATGCATGCAACTTTTCGCAAAAACGGTCAAATAACTGCTGTCAAGTAAAATTTAGCTACTTTTTCCCACTTTTAATGCGAGTATTTTAGAAAAGGAACCTTGCATAGTTGTAAAATCGCAAGAAAGAGTCGTTTCGATAATTACTTCCGATATTACGGGCAATTTTACGGTTGGTTGCAGATATGCAACTATACCGTGTAAACGGTTAATCAACAATTGCTTGAAGCACACAGAATCTCGTGTTCCGCCTCGGAAATGCGCTAAGGTGAACGCTGCACCAATTTCTCACAGTGTGAATTCAATTAAATGGATCCAACTTGAGCGAATCCGTTACGACACCTTAGGAGCATTTCAATCACTTTTTTTGCAGTTGGGACGCAGACTGGCGCTGTGGCGGGAGCACTCAACGTGTATGCAAATCCGCTACAAGATTATATGCAAACGCAGCACTACGTAACCATATGCAAAGTTCCGCGACCGTCTCATTTTCGCGAGGCGCAAAAGAAATGGCGTGCTCCCGCACTAATCCAATCGCCTTTACTGCATTCGTAACGCCAAAGGGAAGTGCAACGTGCACGGCGACTGCCGCCAATAGGCGTACAACACTCGGCGGACAACAGCGCCACCACGTGCGCGCCTTTGCGACGTGCATGTGGTGACTGCGCCAACAAATGGGAAGCCACAGCTGAATTAATATAACGGTGCGGTGTGAATTTTTTGTCGACCCTTTTGCCAACCGCCATCCCACGATTGCCGCACGCAATCACGCCACGTTGAGCACGGCGGCGCCGCGACGCACAGTGTTGCGAGTTCATATAGCGGAGTGACAAAAATAGAAGGAGTGGTCGTATATAAACTGAAATTTGGTATACAGTTATTGTATGAGTAAAACATTTCAATGAAATCGGACCAAAACTTCGACTACCTCCCATACAAACTGATTTGAAAAAACTTTATATTAACAATGAAAATTATCTCAGTTCATAAAAGATACATTCAAAATATTTGTATTTTAATATAAATTTATTTATAAATGTGTATATAGATAAAATGCGCTTTTTTCAAAAGTGATTGAAAATAAAATCGCAATAAAGTACTCCACGGCTGCTCAGAAATTGCTCTTACAGGGTTAAAATCTTAGACTGACCCCACTAATTTTTCCTCCTGAATCTTTTTTTCGAACATTTCTACCACCTATCTCCAACCCTAAATGAGGCTCCCATACAAAACCATCGTTTTTAAAAAGTGGGCTCCCGCTGCTCTCAGGTTGGTCCCAGACGTACCATATGTAAGATTGACCCCAATTTATTTTCCCTTTCGAATATTTTTTCTATACACACCTAACCGCTACATCCAACTCTTAAGGTGGCTGCCATACAAAATTAGTCATTTTCATTGGAACTGGCTCCACACTTGTAAATGTAAAGTAAGCGAAGAAACATCGTATCTGGCAAAGTACTTAACCGATTTGAATGATTTATTAAAAAATCGCCAACATTCCTGAATGCCAAAAATACAAAATTAATTAAAGTTCCAAAATTCACCCCCAGAGGGCGCCTCCCATACAATTGAAGTAGTAAGGTTGTCAACTTTTGGTTCTGTACGAAAAAAAATCAAAGTGTACTGTCGAAACTCTATTAACCCCTCTATTTCGAATATAATAGTAATCGTAATTGATTTTCCGGAGCTATCTTCAACAAATTTTTCCATCACCAGCAGAGCATTAATTGACCGATTGCTATTGGCTTTCAACCAAACTGTGAAATAATCGCGAATTTGCACTCAAGTCTTCACCGAAAAATGCCTATAACTTCCATTCGCGCAAATATGCGCAGCTAAAAATTCTACAGCATAATCTACATACTTGCCAAAACAAAATATCAAAAAATTTCAAAAGTAATATTTAACGTTTTTTTTTTAAATCACTTTTAAAATTTGAACTCACTTTTTAAAGAAAGCGAGGGAATTCTTTACTTAATTTTCATTATAACGGTATTGCTCATTGGTGAGAGTTATCAGAAAAATGTTGGCCTTGTCAGACCTAGATTGTATAAAACTTACGACAATAGTAATTTTTAGAGACCTGCTCATAATTTATTTTAAAATATTCAACCTCAAAGTCAAAGCAAAAATTTGCTGTTTGTACACAATTTTTTTTCACCGCTGGAAGAACGTACTTTAAGAGCTCATAACTTCTATGTTATCCAATATTTTTTCATAAAACTTCGGATTTCTCTTAACTGAAGTATTTCCAACAAAACCTCGTATTCAGATTTTTGCGCTTATACAGTTGCATTTTGGCATTTTTGTCACTACTCGCAGCACTGTGCGACGCGTTTTGTTGCCGAGTGGCCGAGAGATGGCGAACAAGACGAGCTTATGTAAAATCTCAATTAATCAAAATGATGAATGTACAAATGTATGTGTGCGTGCAGCTTGGTGCGATTATGTATACGCCGCGTGCGCCGTCTAGTGGCCAGCGGACATACTCGGTGGCAGCACACACGAGACTCACCGTAGCTGATGATGGTTGAATTGGAGATGGAGCTGTTCGGCGTCGTCATAGCCGTGGCCACGGTGGTGGACTGTCGACGTATGTCTTTGGTGCCGGAACGTATTTGGCGTTTTTTCTCCGAACATATTGTAGGTGCCATTTTTGCGTATCGGTCAGGTTCTGCAAAGAGAAATAAAATGAGTATATTGTCAAAAGTTTTCAACGTCAAACGACAGCAGTACTCGTATGGAATGCGGCCGAGATTTAGATTTGATAAACCCCTCAAACCCACACGAATGTGAACAAAGTGTCATTGATGTTGTGCTGCGACTGGTTGCGGTTATTGCTGCCACCATTGTTGGTATTTGCAAAACATGTGGGCACAGCAGAAACCGCAACAACAGCCAATGCTGCTGCAACATTACTGAAATAAAATCAAAGCCAGCAATAACAACAATGAGACAACATCAATAAAAACAAATGTTTACACTGCCGCACTAAAAAACCAAGCAAAACGCAACGCTAAAAGCAAAAAAGCGTGGCACGTGTACGCGTCTGTAATTACGTTTTATAGAATTTCAAACTTGTATTCCACGCAAAGTAGCATAAGTCGAACGCGTTGCTTTTTCCTTTGCGTTTGCTGCTTTTCGTTCGTTTTCAAAGCTTAACATCGGCTTGCATGCGGCTTTGCGAATAATTGGACCGACAGCACTCATTTCGGTGTGTTTGTCATTGATTAAATAACAAAAGTAGCAGCAAAACTCAAAATTAAATCTAAAGGCAAACTATCATATTTTGTTGCCTCAAAATTATGCGCCACGAGTTGCTTTGATGAAAACACACGTATTCGAGTTTTTATTTGTTGGTCACTATTTGCCAGGTCTGAGATGCTTTCAAATATTTTTAACAACTTTTCGAACCAACGACTTTCCGACGCAAATTCGTGTGAACTTAGTGCACATACATAATTAGTGGATTTGGCTGGCCTTATTGATTTTGTTTGTTTCTTTAAAATGTTTACTTATGATTGTATCTTGTTTTTGTTGTTATTTTTGTAGGCAGTAACGCCGACACGAATGTGCGAAAACACCCGTTCTTTTGACAAGTACAGCAAATTCTCTTGGATTTTATACAAAAGATCCTCATTGGCAAACAAGCAAAAAAGAAAACAAATTTGATGAACAAATGACGATGGAAAAAATAAAGTCAAGAAAAGGCAAACAACGTTCCTCGGACTGTGAGCATTCTGCCGAATTATGACACATGCAGTTAAGCCCCTAAAATGCTAATTAATTCAATACAAACTGTTGCAGCGGCAACGACATAAGTATAGCAAATTACAAACATCTCTTCCTGTTGCTAACAAAAGCCAGCAAAGCTATTGCCAAAGCCGTCACGGTGGGTAGTGTATGCAGACTTGACGCCGCGGCAACTCTTCCTGCCCACAACTACTGAGCGATCCCATCCAGTCGCATGCGGCCGTTGTGGAAGAGGGGCAGCGAGACGGGCTCGAGCTGACTGACAAAGTGCTAATTTCATTATCTAAGCACATGCGCGTGTTAATTCATGACAAATGTGTACACAACGCCGCGCCAGTTACCAGCCACCGACGGCCAAGAGCAGCCGAGCAAAGCCACATGCAAAATTAAAAGAAAAATTACCGCACGAGTAGAAATTATCAGCAAAAGTACGTCATGATATTTATCCGCACAACAACACAAGCCGTGCGCTGCGCATTGATGGACGGGCGCACACACATCAGTAAACACTAGGGATGCCAATCGCGGGGTACATTTTCGTTTTTCCCAATGTCCGGGATTTATATTCTCTAATCCGGGATTTTCGGAATCACATTTCAATGCATTTTTTTAGTAAGTTATTTAATTATCTGAAAAATTGTTATGGCTAGTTAAGTAAGTACATCCCTCCCGCACAACAGCAACTCCCATGAGATGTTATAGCCAGCAGATGGTAAAAACAGCAGATGGTCTAAATAATTTCCGCATGTAAACTTGTAGTTTTGCGCGAAATTAAAAATACAAGCAACCATCTGTATTCTACTTATCTGCTTAAAATTCCAGTATGTATGAGAAATATTACTTAATCCGTAAGATATATAGATCCGCAATTAATCACATAATTTATGTTTGCAACGAATTGTTTAAAACAAAGCACATAGATGTAAAGAATTGTACAGCTTAATCAAAGCGCGAATATTTTGATTTGATATTTAAGTTTCGAAAATCCCGAAATTGGAGAATTTCCAAATATTGGCATCGCCAGTGCACATCCACGGTGCTGTACATGTGCAAGTGCTCATTGTGTCTGCAACAAACAACAAAAAACCAGCAACAGCAACGCTAAATAATAGCGAAAACAGAAAAAGCTGAATATTGTAAACATCTTCCATTTCCAACCAACCATTGTTGACGCGCACCTTATTTTGGCAAGATGCGAGACGGACAAGTAAAAGTTGTTGAACTATTTTTACGATATCACAACAACACATATCATATGTACGGCGAAATTGTGTTAGATGACAGCCATATCGTGCGCGCGAGAAATAATGATTAATTTCCCACCCTGTAGGTAAACGACGTCGTAAACATATCGTAACTTGCTGGAGATTGAAATTGAGTAGAGAATGTTGCAATTGATAAAATAAAGTCGCTATAAACTACTTAAAATTCCTTCTCAAATTTTCCCAGCCGCCTATTTACGAGCTTTAGTGTCAACAGCGTCACCAACACAAGAATAACCCAGACAAACACACCATCGAGCAGCCACGCGCAGGCCGACAAAGAGTAATGGTCGAAAATACAAATTTACGCCGAAAGAAAACATTTACCGATGAAAAGCAGCGGCAGAACGCCGAATGGGCGGACGCGTTTGCACACGCCAGGCAATGATTGAATGAATGGGTGGGTGGCTGAACGGATGTTCGAATGAACGGGTACGCAGACAGTGGCGGGCGCGCTGAAGCTGACGACTGGCGGCTCATGGTTTACGGCACGTGGTGTTGATGACTGACAGCGGACTCTGAGTGGGAATGGACGCGGGCTGGCGACCATGACGAGAGTGTGTGCAACAACAGTTGGCGCATGACAGAAACGACAATGCCAACAAAGACGACGCTAAAGAAAAATCGTTGAACGACGCACACGTGTGCGACATGACCTAATTGCAGGCGCAGCGTGCGAGGCCTACGAGACGATAATGAAGTGTGCGAGGCACACATCGCTGCTCTTTCCACGTTGCGCGCCGTTTACTAACGCTTAAGGCAGTGCAGTAGCCAACGCTACAAAGGCGCGGAAACCGGTTGGGCTCCCCACTGAGCCCACACGCAGTTCCGTTCGGCACATTCCGCCAAATACAAACTATTTGTAGCCGGCGGCGTTAAGTCGTGCAATGATTCTAGTGCGAGCGTGCGTGTTATCACCGATAACGTCAATTGTCAGGCTTTAAAATCAGTGGCAGATCCAGGGGGGAGGGGGGGGGGGGGGTTGGCGGTTGAAACCCCCGAAATATTTGGATCGACTATAAAACTACATACAAATTAAAAGGCATTTTATAAATATTAAAGAATTACTTTTTAAAACCCCACCGAAATATTTTTCTGGATCCGCGCCTATCTAAAATCATAATCGACACACGCACTGCATTCAGCTGCAAATTATAGAATTGCAGCACAGATTCGACTCAGTCTAATGGTGAAGGGTGCAACGACGAGGAGGGGCGGGGGGCTGAATATAAATTCTCTAGGTTTTTAAGAAACTGAAACCACCAAAGCTGCTTTTTTGCTCAGTCGTGCCTCAGTGTAACTAATGTTGAGGCATTCGATGTCCGCGTTGAACAAAACGACAAACAAGCAGAGAAACCCGCAACGACGTTTGGCAATGTGGGGCCAATGCCCATTGTGCTGGATGGCTGCTCGCATTCGTCGTTCTAAACTTTAGACTCTAAGTCACATGGCGCGTGTGTGTGGCGACAGCGACGCAAGTCAAACCCAATTTGCAACTGAAAAGCACTCAATATTCGATATTAAAATTCCGCTGTAAGCGCTTTCGAGCGCCGCTAACAGCAAAAGCAAACATACGCATAAGAAAGAGCAACAACAGCTACTGCAAAAAATGATAATAAATGTTTTATTAGATTATCGTACACGTGTTGCCGCTTTCGCCACTATCGCTGCCCGGCCGCAACCACTGTCACACTGGTGTTGGCATTGTCGTGTCGGTATTGGTGACGATGACGTTGGCGCGCTTGCGACGGCTTCCGTTCGGCTCACCTCGCATTTCGCTGCCTTAACGTCCGCTACACCCGCTCCCTCAATAAGCGGCAGCGCACACACTAGTCCGCTTGGCATTTTGTTGCAATAATAAATTTCACGCTTAGAAGAGCTTTTGCCCCCTTTTTCACTTCGCAGCGCGCACACACAGCCGCTCTTACGCTCGCACAGACACAAGCACACGCACGAGCACGGGCTCCTCGATAGGCCATCGACGATAGCGAAACTGGGGCGCAACCTTTTGGGAATTGACGGCACTCCGACGGCGCGCATTCGACTACGGAATTTGTTTAACAAACAAAACGTATCAAATAGGCTTCTACTTCAAGGGTTTGCCGTCGGCACTCGGTTTGACGCGATACGAAATCTCTCGACATCAACCAATGCAGCCGCCTCTAATGTGCACAAAAGATGAGTCACTGGAAATGCCAACAAGTCCGACAGCTTGACAAACATATTTCTTTGTTTCTTTCTTAACCACTGGCTCCCAGTGTTTAACTTTTGGTCTCATGCCGCAAGCATTTCACAGTCTTGTCAAACTGAACACCGTGAAATGCAAGCAATCCCAGAAAGAAAAATATGTACCTTTGACATAGTTAAAACGCTTGCAGAATATAGTCAAATGAACCAATTTACTGAAATGAACCAATTTCGAATCAACAACTATGTAGTTACTATATGCCGTTTGTTTGTTCTTTTAGTGCTTTGCAGCAATTCCGCAAACAGTTGTTAATTGTTGCTATAATCGTATTATGTATATGTGTAGGTTTGTATGCGAAACTATCGCCGACGTTCCACATTTGTCAGCATACAGCCGCGTAGAACACAGTGGGCGAATAGTCACAATTGTTTTCTGTGAAATCGGACACAGTTCGCAAGTTGTAAGGTGGCAAATATGTTTTGTAATGCGTCTACTATTTATTTATTTATATTTGAATGTATTTTCCTTTGTTGTTGGTCGTTTTGCGCTTGGCCAGTCTCGTATTTATATGTAAAAAGGAAATCAGGCATCGTTTGTTGACACCGCTCCGTTATGTGTTGTATTTATTTTGACAGCGTCGAATGTTGTACATTTGAACTGTCAACAACTTTTGGTGTTCTTGACCGATGGTTGCACAATTTTGCGAATAGAGACTTTTACGTAACGAACTAATTATGAGATTTGGATTGTAGAAACATAAAGTGAGAGTCGAATTTTTGAATTTCATCATTTAGTTGATAACTTCTCCAAGGACCAACCAAACCGGAGACAACGTGCCGTGCAAACGGCGAAAGCTCAACGCAGTTTCGCATTCAAATTTATGTATTCTCGCCAGTCTACCGTTTTTCTTGCTTGCATTAAAATTTCAACGCACTGCGATGGCACGCGCGGCAGTCGACTGTTGGTGCTCAGCAGCCGACCCAGTACAGTTTTCCACTTCACAGCCAATGAACTTGTGCGCTGACAAGCCAAGCAGTGCCTACCACAGACACTGGTGGCACTACGCCGACTGGGTGACGAGGGCGAACGGACGCACAGGCGAGCGACGTACCCGGCGGTTTTACCCGACTAGAGGTCGGCCGGTCAAAGGCTGAGCACGGCTCGCGTGTTCTGCAGGCACACGGCACATTACAATTGCCACTGCGGCGACTCCTCACAGAAGCGTAATGAGAATGAGATCGCAACCACGTTTTAACTGGCATATGGAAAAGTTGTTGGAGCAGTAGCGACAACAACCACCACCACGTCGACGACCTCGCTTAGCATCATTGTGAAAAAAAAAATGGCACCGAGATAGCGGCAATTGTCAGTTAAAGCCAACAACCAACAACAGAAGATTTATACAGGGTGTTAACGCAACAAGTATTAGGGGTGCGAGAATTTTTCAAAACCGGTAAAACGGTCATGTTATTATTGCGGTTTTCCAAGTTGAAATGAATGTGTTGCTCACATTCGAAAGTGGGTTGACAAGTTTGAAGAGATCGGTTCAACACTAGGAAACTCGAATTACGGGCGACCAATGTCCTCCAGGATACACCAACTACATGGGTACGGATTAGGCTGTTCGTGATGTTCCGAGCCATTTCGAATCGTTATGAGAAATTTTAGTATTTGTTTAAATGAGTGCCATGAGTGTGATGGTTTACTTTAAAATTACACTACTTTACTTTAAAATTGCATTACAGATTATTTTGTAAAATTTGCAACTGTATATTTGAATAACTAATAAAGATTATATCGACCGACGTCATGCTTTCTTACATATACATCGAATATAAACTTTCTTTTGAGACACCCTGTACAACAACAACACTGACATGCGTCCTATTCGACCTAAATTCGTCCTTGAGAAGACTGAGTGCAAACTGGTTGAGGATTTTACAACAATGCGAATGTCTGCTGTTATTTGTATGCTGGACAGTGTTGAGAGAGCCGCCAAATAGACGGATGGTTGACTGAATGGAAAAGTGTGTGCAGGTAATTAGTTGCTACTTTAAACGGCAAGTTTGTGCCGACCGACCAGCTTTGAACACTCGCGAAACTACTCAATGAGCAATAAAAGTAAAATCAGTGACGCTTCTGGCTTCTTGACTTGAAACAGGACACCGCGTGGTTGCAGCATGGCCTCGTGTAAAAGTGGCGCTGCCAGTGTAACCAATAGGCGAAATGAGAGAGGGCCCGTCTGCCTACCCGCAGGTGGGAAGTTCCTGCGGCAGCGGAAGAGTGCTTGTGCCCAGTGCAACCACACCATGGTCGCCAACGCAACAGCTCGTTGTGTGCGTTGAACTGTGTGGGCCGCTGTCCGAGAGCAATGCAACCAGCGCTGTAATGCCAACGACCTTGCAATAAATGCATAACAACTACAAACTCCCACATGGAATTGAGCATGCACGCTTGTATGAATGGAGGAGCGAGAACCGCGTTCAATAAATTTGATATTTATTGAACGTGGTTATTTCGGTGCGGTACTTACGATGAAATCAACGAGGAATGTGCTGTCTGCTGAGGCTGCTTCGGCGAGACGACTAAGTCAGCTGTGCGATAATTGCAATTGTTGTCGTAGTTGATGGTTGCCGCCGAAGTCGGAGTTTTATTTTTTCTCAGCTCTCTTTTAATTTATTTGCTATTTTAGCATTTCTTTTTCGCTTTTGGTTTGTTAATAATGTTTTCCCAAATTGCACACACACATGTATAACATAAGCCTTTGCTGCGTGAGTCAAACACTTCCGGCACCAATCTGAACACACCTCAACTGTGCTGCCAAAGTGCTGTTGTTGTTATTTATATTTTCGTTTTTTATTTATCTCTGCTATTGATATTCTTGCTTGGCTCGTGGCGCACTCTTTTAACACTTGAATTCTATTTTCGTTTTAGATTTTTGTTATCTATGGCGCGCGTTAAAACTCGTTTTCCGTTGGCTTTCCGAACCACTGTGTCAACGACTGTACCACGTTGCGTGAGACGCTCGAATGCGAGAGTGCCAAGTGCCTCGCTTAGATACTTTTGCCGGCGTCAACCAAGCTTTTATCAACATGTTGCTAACGACTAGCAGCAAATGTTGCAAAGCACGCGAGAACAATGGCGGATGCGTAAAATCTTAACTGAATCGGCATAACTTTAATTCGTTCTGTGCTGCAGACATTTGTAGGGAGTAAACGAGAAGAATTCGCAGCGTAATATTCATCACCGAGACCGTTGCGATAAAAACTTCCAAAATGAATTGCTCTATGTAGGAACAAGTACGAAAAGAGCCAAAATGATATACAAAGTAATATACATTCGAAATATCGGTGCTAAGGAAACTAATCAGCAACTTATAATCACACCAAAAACACTTTGTCATCAATGCTCTAGAAATTGTCAGTAACAGTTTGAGCTTTGCGCCTTTGCTTTGGTTAAAGTGGCCGACTCAAAACCGCTATTTAAGTTCTGTATTACTGAATCGGAGGTCTCTGGATCTTCGTGTTGAAATATAGAATTTTTTCAAGTTCGTGATTTTCAGTTTCGCCACTGTGTTGTGTGCATGCTGTCGCAATTCCTATTGAATGATCGCCCTAAGAGTCTGTTGCATGGGTGACCCAGGGACCAGATGACCGCCAATGCGTTGCTGCAGTTATGCTACCGCAACATTTTGCGCAAAGCTTTTTCGTGTTTTCTTTTGATGTTATTTATGTACATGCAGGCGCGGATTCAGAAAAATACTTCGGGGGAGGTTTCAAAAAGTAATTCTTTAATATTTGTAAAATGCCTTTTAATTTGTAGTAAATTTGTGTAAAGTGTAGTTTTATAGGCGATCCAAATATTTGGGGGGTGGTTTCAACCCCCAAAACACACCCCCCCCCCTGAATCCACCACTGTGTACATGGCATCTATAGTTGGTGGCCGCAACTCAAAGTCCTCCAATGCTTATCGCCAAAATGCCATTAAAACACCAACAACTTCTCTCGCAACTTGAGCACAATGAGAGCAAGCAACTTGTTGTTGCTGTTACTGCTGTGGCTTTGGTGTCACTTCACATCGTGTTTCAGCAACAAATGACCAACGCGAGTCGCTCTTTGCATTCGTTGTTGTTATTTGGCAGCAGTTTAATGTCCGTTTTGCTGCACGTGTACGCCATTTCGACACCCCCACCTGCACCTTAGCGCCGCAGTCAGAGCACATGGTGATGTCCGCACCGGTCAACAGCTCGCATAAGCCGAGACGGGGACGGGGCATACAGAATGGAATTAAATACTTTTCGCTTAGCCTCAGCGCAGCGTAACAGCGAAAGAATGTTGCGGGTTCGAGATCGAGCACCCCGTCTGCGCTTTAACACAGTTGCGGTATTTATCAATGATTTTCTGATTGATTTGACTGTGTACAGGCACCGAACGAACGCAAATGTGCCAACAACTGTTTTGATATAGTAAGACAGTGATATTTCAGTTGTTTTGGAGGTGGTGGTGCTTCGTTCACCGTACCTTCTAATGGCGGTATAAATGCGCCCGGTAAGAAAAAACTTGTAGTTGTCTGCAGATTAGTTGTAGTGCAGGTAGAAAGTTACACATGCTGCAGTATTATCACTGACAACCGACTGACATAATTTTTTCATCACCTCTGATTGCACCGGATATATCATAACTATTCCGGAGCTTCACTCCGCTTCGATACATTTCAAGGCACGAATATTTTTATTAGTCAAGGAAATTCGGAAAGCATCTACTCCACTTTTATCAGCTACACAGCACCGTAAGGCCGCGGCATTTCCAAGCCTTTGATCAGAGTCAATTATTCAGTTCCAGACAACGCTAATGACTAACACGAGGCCAATTTCCGGTGTACCGTGTATGCGCGCTTCAATGTGGAGCAAAGCGATTATCCGATGCGTGACAAATAGATTATTTGTAGGTAAATTGAAATTAGCATAATTCAAAACAAAACACACTTGCAGATGTGTTTCATGTGTGTTCCGTACTCGTCGTCGTGGTCCAATTATTATGATTGCATATTTTTCGTTTAAACTTGCGACTTCTTTGTACGATGCTGGCTCATACATTCGTCAGCTTCGATTGCTGGCACGTGTAGCGATCATAAATTAAAAGACTGCGGCGATTACGTAGTTGTCCAGGAACAATAAACGACGGAGAGGTGTTGCAATGGAGAGTGAATGT
This sequence comes from Melieria omissa, assembly GCA_963971225.1. Classification (NCBI taxonomy): domain Eukaryota; kingdom Metazoa; phylum Arthropoda; class Insecta; order Diptera; family Ulidiidae; genus Melieria; species Melieria omissa. The sequence continues at coordinate 56,646,100 of OZ020267.1, read as the reverse complement.
TTGGAATACAAATGTACATATGTATGTATGTATGGGTATGTTTTGCAGTATTAATAACCTGTAAAAGAGTAAAACTCTCCAGTGGGGACTTGGGAAAATTTTCTTATTAACTTTTTTATGTGCGGTATTTTCGAAATGAGTTATCCGCAATGCGGAAAAGTACGGGATTTGGTTGTTTGTCACACTCGAGTTGTTGCACTACTCACTCACTTCTGGCAGCAGATATGCACGCTACGTAAATATACATACATACATACTAGGGATTCCAATCCCGGGATCGCGAATCCCGTAATCCTGGGATCCCGGACAATTTCAGTCCCGAAAAATCCCGGGATTGACAAAATCCGATCCCGGGATCGAAACACAAAAAAAAACTTACTTTTTGCTTTTGCCACGTTGATTTCAAAAATGCAACCCTTCTTATTTAACACAAAAAATTAATTGCCCATTGCCTGTGACGTTTGAATAAGTGTTATTACAACAATAGCTTTGTTTGTGTATAACTACTTTTTACAAATTTGTACAAACTAGCTCTGTTTTGGTACTTTTACAGTACAGATTTGCCAGTAACCAAAATTAGAAGTGCAAACAAGCTTAAGCTCCCAAAATTGAATCCATTCAAAAAGTAAACAACCAGAATTTTCTAAAAACATGCAAGTTTAACTCTTCTTTACACTAATGTGACTTGTCACATTCACAATACGCAAGGAAAATGATGTAAATAAGAGGATAAAGAAAGAAAAACCTAATATAAAACCATCAGCATTTGAGAATTAAAACTATAGCGAAACTTAAATTATTGATAGAATTACCGAATTTCACTTATTTTGAATGGCCAAAACTTGAACATCTACATATAATACGATTTGATATACTTGTATTGAACCAGAGAGATGCCTCTTTTAGCAGGTTAGCCAGCTGATTTGGCAATTAAATGCGTTTTTAAGTTATTTGTCATAAATATTTTGTTCTTAGTTTTAAATTAAGTACACAGAATTGTATTTAATACAAAGATATAATTTATTTGATTGAAAAAAAGTTTGAACTAGTTCCTTAAAGTAATATATTCAATCACGAAAAAAATCCCGGGATCCCGGGATTGTGATTTTCAGTCCCGAATATCCCGGGATTGTAAAACTGGTCCGGGATTGCAATCCCTAATACATACGTACACATTTCGAAATTTTTGCCTAATTGGGAACACTACAAGCGTTCTCAGCTTCGCCAATGTCAAGGCCTTTCCAGCAAAAAATCATTCGCAAAGATACGAAAAAAAATGCTCGTGTGCACAAACATACGTTTGTACGTACAAACAAGTTGCTCGCTGTATAATAATTGTTGAAGAACTTCCCAAAATAGAATCACGTTGAAACGCAAAGCGCACAAAAAACAAAATGAAACCGACTTTAGCTACCACAGCCGCTTATGGCGTAGCTGAAGCTGGCGCGGTTTTTGTTGCTGTCGTTGACTGTGATCGCGTCTGGCCGAAGTGGACGTCCCAGTGTGGTGCCAAACACGCTGCGAACACTTTCCTTGACAACATTCAACATGTGACATTGTTAGATGCTGCGATTGCAACGGTTCGTTAGGCCGATATTCAGGCCACTTGCGGGTTAATATGAGCTTTCAGCTGCATGCCCCACAAACAGATTTATACATAGTAAGCCTCTTACGGTCGACAAGTGTCCGCAAAAAATGCAACCGAGACTGCTGCGACGACTCCAGTAGCTCGTCTCCTATTTCTTTTGGCAGACAGTGCTCGAGAAAAACAAAAATACTTGTCGTCGTAGCTCGGGGCTTTAAAGTCGAAAAAAAAACTGATTGGAAGAATAGAGCAGCAAAGCAATTGGCGTGTTGTTCTGTTGGTTTTTTGTGATAATTTTAATTTTTTGCTCTCGGCTCAATACTTACATATATGTACATATATGTAGGTACATATGTAGGGGAAAGTGGGGTAATGACGGCATAGTTTTCATTTAGCATCAAAACATATCCAAAAATTGATATTTTTGATGAAATCAGAGTTAAGAGCACAACTCGAACACATATGCTAATAAAGTGTATCGGCAGATTTCAAAAATTCTGATTTTAACTATAAAAAATTAGAATCTATAAAAAAAGTTGGTTTTTGTCATTTAGAAAAATGGTGGGGTAATGACGGCCACTCAAAAAAACCGACCAGAAATCGCACAAATATCAACACAAATCGCTGTGAATGCTTAATAAAGGCTCCGTGAAGAAAAACAAATGGAAATTTGACATTTTTGTAATTTTAACTTTATTGATAGCTCACAAAAAGCGGAAGAGAAACGAAATTGAAACATATTGAAAAAAATGCCTCAAACTTACAATACAACGACTGGGACTTGTGAGAATGTATAGTGCAGAATAGCTATACCGTCTAGAACGACTGGACAAACAGTGGATCTCTTTAAATGGCATAAAAGGCCTCAATGATGAACAAATATCATCATGCGGATTCCAAAAATACTTCTTAATGACATGGCCGTCGTTACCCCACCTCTAGTGGCCGTCATTCCACCACTGACCTCATTTTGCGCAAGCATGCAGTACAAATAAACTATGCAAGACACATGACAAATTTTACTTGATTTAGAAAGCTAATATCAATAGCAACATTTTAACATATTTACCTTGATTGTGTAGCTGAAAGTGTTGACGAAATAATCGATATTTTGAACACCTTATAAAACTTTCGGGTAGTTACGTATCGGCACTGGTCTGGAACTACAAGTTATAATAAATCCACACACTTCAGCTTCTACTTAAAAACAAGCTTACGGAACAAGCTTTCTGTTACAGTAAACGGTTTAGACCTACGTCAACTTTAAGTACCAAAAATGGTGATGGCCGTCATTACCCCATGGCCGTCATTACCCCACTTTCCCCTATGGTTTTCTGTTTGTCGGGTTTATTTCGTTTGCATCGCTCCTCAATTTCCTATCTTGGGATTTTCTTTTTTCGGTCCGTTAAATGCTCAATTTATTGCCGCAAACACTACTCACCCGGGTAGTCGACTGAACACTTGATTTTTGTATCTTTATCGCTTATCGTTGGTGAGAAGGAGGAGGTAGTTTTGGTTAAATGAAAGTGCAATATTAAAATTACTGTGCTCGTATTATTGCTGGAAAAAAATCATTGTATCAAACATATCTACTTATGTTCATCTGCCTTCTCTCTCTATATATATAAAAGAATGTGGATGTATGTGTGTAAGCGCATCACGCTTTCCATAGAGTTTTTTTGTTGGATTCGTATTGAGTCAGAAGAAAAGTAAATTCCGGAAAATGTATTCGCAAAGTCGGAAAATCCCTGCCATATTTGACCGTGAATTCTAAAGATTTTCAGATAATAACTGTGGAACCATAAGTCACACATCAATTAAATTCACTACGAACTTACTATTTAGTCATGTCCTTCGACAGAGGAAATGGGGCGAGTATTGGACGAGGGGGCGTGACACCACCCATTGGCCAACTCAAATCTTAATAATGGAATATCTTCGATGTTGTAAGGTGCACAGCATTGAAATTCAGTATAGCGTCGTCTTATATATGAATAATTCTAATGATAAGGTTTTATGGACGTTGGACAAGGGGCGTGGCACATTTTTTGTGACCCAAATATGCCGCTGAACTATAAGTCGCACAGCAATGAAACTAAGTATGAATCTACCATTTATTCATATCTTTCGACAGAGGGAATGATGAGAGTATTGAACAAGGGGCGTGGCACTGCCCATACATGCTAAATCTTTAATATAGAATATCTTCGAAATTGTAAGTCGTACAACACTGAAATTTTGTATCCCGTCGTCCAATAGATGAGTCATTCTACTGGTAGGATTTGATGGGTGTTGGCAAGGGGCGTGGCACATTTTTTGTGACCAAATATTTTGCTGAACTTTAAGTTGCACAGCAATGAAACTAAGTACGAATTAAAGTCCTGCATGAATATATTCATTTTGGCGGCTACACTACTGTACATACTGTACGGGTACTTGGTATTCGAAGAATGCGTACAACGAAACGAATAGAAACGAGAACCAGCGAGCGTCGCTTCTCGTTTCTATTCGTATTCGGCGAAAGCGAACACTGCAGTGCTCGTATTCGGTAATCGAAAACTTTGCGAAGTATTCGAATATCAACAGTTTCACCGAATATTTTTATGCGCAGTATGTCACTTTTCCATGTGTATACTTGTGCTGCGGTTGAAGTGGCTTATTAGTTAATACGCAAAATGAAATTTATTGAAGAAAGTAGCATACAAAATTAATAAATATTTATATATAACATAAATATTTCTAAATAATCTTAGGAATAATAAAACGAGTATATTCGAATATATTCGAAGCAGTGTGTACTATTATTCGAATGCTTTTGTGCTCGTTTTCCCGCTTCGAGCGAATATGAATAAATAGTGTACGTCTACTCGTTTATGTTCGGAGCTTACTCGTACTCGAAGAGAGCTGTACTCGTATTCATTCGGACCGGTCCGCAGAGATGAAGTGAAGTATTCTAAGCATGAAGTGAAGCATTTGAATGTTTTCGAATAGCAAAAATGCATACTCGTGCAGGACTCTAGTACGAATCTATCATTTTCCCTTTCGACAGAGGAGATTGTGCGGGTATTGAATAAGGGGGCGTCTCACCGTCCATATAACTTAAATCTGTATATATAAAATAAAGTTGCTGTATGTGAGTAACGATCACACTCAAACGGACCGTCTGATTTTTTTGTTGGATTCGTCTTGAGGCAGTGCAGGCTTAGACCCCAACAAGTGGCGTTATACTTAAATTAATTCAAATGTTGTGCGAGACAAAGTTTGCCGGGTTTGTACTTCTTCGACCGTATTAATTTCAATTGATAATCTCAACGTGTGAATCATCGCATTCGAAAAGAATAATACGCAAACGACGCCGATCAACACCAGTGGTAATTTTCCGTGTTTCTAATTGTAAGCCACGGATAACAACTATCTTATCTTGCATAACTGTCAGCGTTGTTGTAGTCGTTGTCGCCGTTGCGACAACAGCAACGAATCAAGCAATGGGATCAATAAACTTGATCACGTTTGCGGCAACGCTTTCATCGTCGAGTTCTACTCTGCGGCACTGTGTGCTTAGTGAAATATCGCGAAAACATTTCACATTTATATAGCGTCCGAATATCGAACACAAAGAGTTTCCAGTTTTCAGCACTTGCGATTATAAAATAAAGCCGCGATACGGACGACATCCATTGCACCGATGCCGGCACCAGTCGCAGCGGCTGACCGCACCGGCGGAGTCACAGGTCCGGTCCACGTGACAACGTTTCGTAACTTAAAAATGCAGCGGCGAAATTGTCGACCGGCGAAATTTATGAAACCGAACAAACGTTCTTATAAAACCAAATAGAAGCAAATTAACAGCATTCAATAATAAAACTACAACAACAGTAACAATATAGCTGGCATAAAATAGGCTGGCACGCAGGGCGAATGACGCGTCGCGCTTACGCGGGCCGTTGCGAAGTCTACGAGAGTGCTTCAGGTACTTGGCGCGATCAGCCAGACACCGTCGTTGCCACGTGCGTGGGGGTGTGTGAGTGTGTGGTGCAGATTCGGATAACAACAGCAGCAGCGCAAGCGGAAGGCGAGCGGACAGTAAAGATCGACGAATTAAATGTCGGACCAGCGTGTGCAGAGCAACGTGACAACGCTGCGATCACAGTCGCCAACGTGCGGTCGTCACTTGTCCCCAAATGTGTGCGCACATCGCCGCAGCGTCGTCTCGGTGCAATTTGAGTTCGCGTGCAGCTCGGTTGCACAATCGCCTGCGACTGCATTCACGCCAACAGTCAAACCGCTACGTTCGTTGACCCCGGGGCCATTGTGCTGTGGGGGCGCTGGAGCGTCCTACTTGCGCGTTGGTCCGTTCCCGCGCACCCGGCGTCGATGTGATTATGCGCATACAACGTGATTGGAACAACTGCCTCGCGCCGCACCAGTCGCTCAGCAATGCGGCCGGAGGTGAGCGTTCGCAGAAAACGCTTTGTTTATCTCCGTTAGACTGCGCGTGCAATTAGCAACAATGTCGACTATAACGAGACGTTTGATGAGCTGGAGCTTATGTACACAGTGGCGACTTTGTGCGCCGATGGGCTTGTTGACATTTAGTCTACTAAAGACCAAATCTAAACGCAACAGCGTTCACTAAAGCTAAGACTAAGTAACCAGAAAAAATTTGATCTAAACAATTCAGTGGTAAGAACGGACCTTGTTGAAAACAGGCATCGACCGTTCGCAATTAAGAACAGTTGCACTTTTACAATGTTCCACTCGTCTAAGGACGGAACAACCCGCAGAGGAAATTTATTATTTTGTTTGTGTATATTTTTGTATTCACAGCTCTGCGCGTGTTCTGAATGCCATTTGTCTGCTATTGCCGCTGTTTTTGTTTGTTTTTGCGCTTTTTTTTGTTTTGTTGTTGATATTTTTCTCAGCCAAGCCCATTATCGTTTGGCTAACGTGTCGATACGCTTCCATGAAAATTGTGGTTTCAAGCCGTGCCCTAAGGTGGGAAGGTATCTCTATTTAAATATAGGGTTCGTAACACCTGGACGTCAGCCAGTACGTGTGGCTGATGTACTGAAGAATGATCACCGGGACATACCATGCCAATCGACAGACTGTCCACCTATAACTTGATTATCACTAAATTTTACAATATTAAACTTATTACTAACTTTAACGTGGAGAAGTAGTAGGCAATGGGGTGCGGTCACTGTTCGGGAGTAAAAATTTGTCAGGTTAGACCGACTAAAACATGTCGCCATATGTTTTCATTATGGTTTACTTTTTCGGTTTGATTGATTTCGAAGCTGAGGGGCATTGAGCTTTAAAAACTGATCCGGTTGTAGTACGTAAAGTTCACAAACGTAATAAGGAGATACACGTGTACTGAATCAGCTACGCCGACCGTCATTTAGATGTGAAATAGAGTAGTGGGGTCCTACCAAAGTTAAGTCATTTTTAAATTACGCTACGCCGTCAGCTGAAACAGTTCTGCACACGATTCAGTCATGGTTAGGGATGGCAGCGATTAATCATTTGATTAAAATAATCGATTATTTTTGTATAATTTTCTATTTAATTGTATCGTAATTCTCCATTTGATTAATCGATTAATAGCAAAATAATCGCAAACTACATTTTTGAATATAATTCGCAATTAATATTACTCCATCGAATATTCCGTTTTGCTAGCTTCATCAACATTACTCGACCCAAGATTCAAAAACTTTAATTTTAAAGATCCATTAGACTGGCCTCAGTTATTAAGTTTTTACGTACTGTTATTTCAGTTGCAGATGATGCCATAGGAACGGGTAGCGAATCGTTAGTGGAATCGTTAGAGAATGAGTTTGATCTTTGGGCTCCTCATAAAACTCTAGTGCACAAAAGAAGGGGGAAGAATGACGATTGTGCTCACCTCACAAATTGTCAAGTCTTAGAATTAAACCGAAACATTATTGATGCTTGGGACGAAATTAAAACAGTATACCCAAAACTTTACGCGCTTTCAAAAAAATATTGCCATTTAGTTGGTACTTCAGTTCCAGCAGAGCACCTCTTTTCAAAAGCTGGTAAAACGGCTACCGAAAAACGCAACCGTTTAACCCATTGCTGCCGGGTACCAGTTCTGCCCATACGATTTTGATAAAATTTCATATACGACCTGGAATTGACCCAAAATGATTAGAAACAAAAGTTCAGCTTTCTATCTCTGCACGTTGCTGAGATATTCATTGGGAATTTTGTACCCATTAGGCAACATACTTTTTAAAGTGATCAGCTAAACACGTGAACAAAAGAAGTATTGTTTACAGGTGAGTTAGGAGGCAGATTTTTGGGAGGTTCTAGGGCCACTACGTTTCGCCACATTTTCCACCTCCGGAAAATTCACACTTTATGGAGTCCGGTAACTCTAGCTAGATGGCGGAATTTTAGGGTGACCTCCACTAGACTAAGGTAGTTCCATCTTTACCCCAACCATCCCTTTCAATTAATTTGGGATATCTCTACCACGAACTTTTCTGTGATTTTTTTAAAAAGTCAGTTTTCATGAAATGGGTTAACAACAAAACGATTATCAAAATTATTGTCTCTGCAAACTTGGTTGAACAATAAATAATTTGTATTTACTCCAACAACGCTTGGTTTATTTTATGAAAGCTCAATTCCACATTTTTCAAAAATATGCATTATTAATCGATTATTTTACATTAATTGCAATTAATTGCAATAATTTTTTTTTTGTCTTATGATTAATCATATGATTAATTAATCGATTACATTTTGTTTTCTGCCATCCCTAGTCATGGTTCAACTATAAGGTTGTAGCAAGCCACCGGCTGATCGTTTATCGCTTTTGTCAAAATCGTCGGTGCCAGCAGTGGTGCGGTGTTGCCGCATCGGTTGAAATGAAAATACCTGACTAAAAACAACTGACCTGAGCACTTTTCCCGTTTTTTCACTCAAATACAGCACCGTCTGGCAACAATCAGTTTTGTTTGTTTTCAGTTTCTCCCTCTTTCGTCGGAAAATATCAGCTGATTTTGACAGTAGCGATAAACGATCCTACCAACAAAATACATGTGGTTTTTGGTGTTGCGGGGATGCTAACACCTTATTATTGAACCATGGATTCAGTTCAAGGCACATTTAATAAGGTAGTGGTGGCAACACAGCTGCTTAAACTTTTTTCTTCTGATATTCTTTTGATTTTTTCTGATTTTCTTTTGGCTTTTTGCGAATGGGCATGCTAATTTTGACAAGCAGCATGCCCAAAAGCACTAACAAAATACATGGGAATTTGTTTTTGCAGTAGTGCTATCACCTTATTAAATACACCTTGATTCAGTTCACCAAGAGTCCATGCTTCATATCATGTTTCAAAATACAGCGTTGATTTTTTTTAATTGGGGTCGCCGAGACTACACCAAAAAATTAATACAAAATTTTTCCCGACAGCTGCTCAATTAGCAAAGAGTAAACAAATTGCAACCAAAATGTTCTAATTATAGTATCGATAATGTTTTATGTATGTAGGAGTTGTGTGGAGTAATTATAAACTTTACACTCTGGAACAGCGGCTCTAAAACTTTTTTCGTACCATGCATATGTAATGTGGATCAAGATCGAACTAAATAAAAGATCTGTTTGGCAGAGAATAATTTGTACGAATTTGTACAAATTTGTACACGCAACGAACTATTTGCATTTTGCATTAAATGTCTGATTTAACTTAATTTTCCTACCACTTCAAACCTCAAATGAAACTTTTAGATCAGCTGTTTCGTTCTTTAACCCTCCTGTTTACACCCTTTTTACTATGTATTGTGAGTGGGCCAAGTCCCAGTGGTGTAAATAAGAGTTAAAACTTGCAAATTCTTACAAATTGCTGTTTGTTCACTTTTTTGGATAGTTTGTTTTTAGGGAGCGTACGCTGTCTTACTCTCCTGATATTTTTTACTGGATAATTTTTACTGGAAATCTGGCTAAACAGACCTAAATTCTATGTGAACTGCAGTTCCACGCAAATTTTACCTTAATAAGAAATACTGATAAACATGCAACAGATTGTTAAACCTTGAAACAAAAACGTTTAGCTTTAGAAAGAGAATACATATCAGAAAACAAAAATTTTCAATCAAATTAAACCAAGGTGTATTTAATAAGGTGATAGCACTACTGCAAAAACAAAATTCCCATGTGTTTTGTTAGTGCTTTTGGGCATGCTGCTTGTCAAAATCAAATCAAAAGACAAGCAACACAAAAACAATTTTACCAATTTTTGACAATTAGCATGCCCATTCGCGAAAAGCCAAAAGAAAATCAGAAGAAATCAAAAGAAAATCAGAAGAAAAAAGTTTAACCAGCTATGCTGCCACCACTACCTTACTAAATGTGCCTTGAATTACGCCAACAGCATTGCTGGAATAGCATTGCCAACCCTAAATTTAACTGTAGTGAATTTCAAATAACCCTGCACCCTAAACTTTAAAGAGGTTGTCTTTGAGGTTTTTTAAAACGTGCATTTTTTTACTTAATATTGTTACATAATGTTAATATATGGTGAATGTAGATGTTTTGAACTTAATAATAACGGATTTGAGTCGAGTACCAATCAAACTTTAATATATTTCAGCGACTTACAAACACGGCAACCCCGCCCAGGCCGGGCTGAACTTGATTCTACAAGTTTATTGCGACTCTGCTAGATTTGGAAAATGGCGCATTAACGGCTTTCGGAGTGTAAAAAAACAAACGGGGATTAATATCGAGCGAAAAATATAAATATATTCCAATTAAGCTGAAGAAATACTAAAATGTAAGTGCAATGCAATATGTGCTAAAGCATAAACAACATGATAGCATAAATTCGCTACAAGTAGTTACGGTGTGGCAGTCAGGCAGCGTCTCTTGACTGCGTCATCGCAAACATTGCATTCGGAAGTCTATTGAAATAAGCTACTGAAATGTTGGTGCTGTGACCAGTGAAAGATATAAATTGTGCGCGGGCTTTAGCATAAAGTTGGTGTATTAATTGATGATTAACTAATGGCTTGTGATTTTACTTTCATAGGTCTGCGGATCGCTTCAGTGTCGGCGAGTTCTACGACTTCCTGGATGACAGTGAAGGACATCGGCTGGCGCAATTTTTGCAAAAGAAAACAGGCCAAGTGCGGCCAGCACGACCCATCTTCGATTGTGAGCCGGAACGGTTTAGCCTGAATGTGCAAGTTAAGCGGGTGAGTACGCCGCGGAATACGCAAGGACGACAGGAGGGAGAACACTATCGACAGCCTACAGAGTCGCCAGATAAACTCAAGTCATCTCCGCTGAAACTGAGAGTAGAGGAAAGCAATCCGAATGCACCTCTTCAAGAAAAAGAATTTGAGATCGACAAAACTCTGATATCAGAAGATGTTCCAGCTGTGGACGAATCTATTGTAACTGAAGCTCCACATGTTGTTCAATCACCGCTTGTGCATTCACAGCCGATGGTTTGGTTACCTGAACGGCCCCTGTCCCCAGCGCGGCGCAGTGGCGGCTTTGGCACTGCAGATCGATTGCGTCGTTACTCGTTGAGACGGCTGTCACAACTAGGCGTCGGTGGTCGTCGAACGCTATTGAAAGAATTCGAGAGCACGCTGTCCTCACCAAAATTCGTAAGTTTTGTGCAGTAATCTATGTAACTATGTCCGATGTTCATTAATTGGTTGTTGTACTTCACTACTTAGTCCTGTCTATTTATTAAATTGAAATCGTTTCTTCTTTTGAACTATAAACAGCACATAGTCTGTTTAAAATCGTGTATGCATGCTCGCTTATTCCGATAATTGCGCAGGCGTAAGTCAAGAGGATGCCATCTCAATTTATCCACCAACCAAGTCAGATATTCTACTAGTCTGTGCAGTAGAGTTTAAATAATACATTTGCAGGCCCCGCTCGTGTTCAGCACGCCTGTGTGTCGCCCACAGTTGACGTCTCCGGTTACTTCCCAGGCACAAGAGACTGATTCAGCTGGAGGTAATGTAGCGCCTGCAATAGGTGTGACTTTTACCAATGCTGACGCTAGCAAAACATCTACGTCGTTTGGATTGTCACTTCTTCGTCGAAAAGACAAAGAACTGCATGAATTGCTGGAGGACGTGCTAGACGCAACAATTCAGAAGTTACACGAAAAGGAAAACAGCAACAATGTACACACGGAGCCGACCAGTCCACAGCACATCAGAGAGGCGTCGTGCACGCCGCGCTCGCGACATAGCTTCGTCCACCAGATAGATGCCAATACTGAGATGCCTGAACGATTTCCGGGCGTAGCTTCCTCAAAACATCCGCCAAACACGGAGGTGCTGGGCACACAGGAGCTGCTTCAAAAAGCTCAAAGACTTCTAGAATCCCTAGACAGTACAAGGCTGCAAATACCGAAAATTGTGATACCTGTGCAACAAACCTTCAATGGCATACCGCCGACGGAGGCAACCCGACGAGTATTGATGCATGATGCCGCTGCGGAGTGTCGTAAAGAGGACGATGCAGCAGATCCTGCTGAGCAACAACCTGTGCAGCAGAAAGACGGAAAGCAAACACCGCCATCACCTACGCGTAACGAAAAGCCAGTATCGCCGCAGCTACACTATAAAAAGTCGCAAGTAAATAAAACGCTGTCAAAAACAAAAAGTAGTACAGACATTGTGCCACCGTTGTCGACCCAAACACAACGGCATGATCCGTCGCTTGCCGAAATCATGACCGAGGATGACGACGAAGACGCTAACGAGACAGCGCCGACGATCGCTTCTTGCAGTCAGAAGAGCGGACCGTTGAATTTGGTCGCCGCAAGACCAGTGAGTGTCCCTTCGCCTCATGGGCCCAGTCGGAAGTTGCGCGGTCGTGCGGGTTCCCGCCGTAATCGTTATTTGCCCGAATGCTTGAAGCTAACGAGCACAGATACCGAAGCGGGACCACCGCCTGCTCACCCATTCAAAATTCATGACCATCAAGATGCAAACCGTAAAGGAGCGACGCGAAAACGGCCACTGAACAAGGCACCTAATATACCAATTAACGGCGAAAAGTTTGCTGATGAGTTGAAATCGCACCTAGCGCGACTTACCAATTACGAAATACTTGATCTGCGCAAACGCAATTCGATCGGTGACGTTTTCCCAATATCGGGGCGACGCCACTCGGTCGCAGCCAAGCAACAGGCTATCGAGCGGCAGCTGCAGCTAGAGGAACAAATACAAATGGAGATATTGCGTCGCAATCTAGAAGGCAACGTCGATGTACTCGAATCCGTACAAACTGAGCAACAGGTACAGCCGCAGTATGAAGAAATGGTGCCGGAAAACTTTCGTGATAATCTTCTACCAGCATGCAACAGTTTGGCAGTTAACACTGGAACGCCTCCAAGAAACGAGCCAATACCTGCGCTGATTGGAATTAGCGCCGAGGATGATTCATCTTTAGTGGGCGAACGTAGTTGTGATCGTATATCATTTGTAAGTTTTGTAGTAACTTTCATACTTTGTTTTTTCCTAAAACAAATTAATGTCCTCATTACAGGTGCAATCATCTTCTAATCGCTCGAAGCTATTAAAAAACAGCCGTCGCAGCAAATGTAAAAATAAAATGGTAAGTGACAGTTACATCTTTCAAGAATTTTTCTAAAATGTTTTACTTACCCAATAGCCTGAGATGGTGCAGAAATATATCGATGTCCGAAACAAGCTGGCCAAACACCGACCAATGAACAACTCCAAGCGTTCGCTGTACTCCAAAGGTCATTCAGACACTGAGCAGTCACCAATTCCTACACCACCCGCCACTTCGTCTATCACCTCGCCGCTCGTGTCATCAGCGCGTCCACATATGAGCAGTGAACTACCAACTCCTTTAAGAAATGCATCACCAGCACCTACACGACATTCGCGCTCGTCCAAATCGAACGCCAAGTCATCCGAGGAAATTATACTGCCACCAGAACCGTTTATGGATGCTGCGGCAGACAGCGCTGCAATCGAACCGGATGATGCCATATTCAAAAAGCCCTTATTGCCGCCGCCAAAAGTGCGGGTCAGCTCCAAGAGCAAGAAAAAGAGCACAGAAAAAACGGCAGCGTCAAACCAGTTGGACGCATCAGAAGGTGAGAGGGTTAATTCAAACATCCTATTTACTAATTATTACTACCTGTTGCCTTTGCCGTTACAGTACCACCACCTCGTAGATCGAAGCGTGTGCACATGCCCGTAAAAAACTCTGTTGTGCAGTTGATATTTCAGCAACTAGAGCAGTATGAAGTACGGAAATTAACAAAGGCTTCTAGAAAACATTCGTTGGTGAGACGCAATGAGGTGAGCAGTACGGTCAAGTCACACTTGGGCACTGGTAGCCGCAGCCATGGACGTAGCAGAAAGCCACGTCAGGGACAGTCTTCGACGACATCGGACCTGAATCTATCGGGAGACACGGACGCTAGCTGCCAAACAACTGCGTCAGTGAATGATATACGCATGCCCGCCTTTGATGAGCATCAAAGGCGGGAATTGTCTGCAATATTTGAGTCAGATACGGAATTGGATGAAGTGCCTACAACATCCACGACCGCGAAGAAATCAAGTAAACAGCCGAAAACGCGTGCACCGCTTGTAAAACGAAAAGGGCAGGCCAGCACACAGACGAGCAACATCACCCAGAGTAGACTAGAGCATACTCATATAACGGTACCGCCGGCACCGGTCAATGAGTTGAATAATATCTTCGATCAACTAAAGCACGCATCAATGCAGAGCAGGGCTACGTCGCCATCGAGCTGCATCGACGGAACCAAACGCACGAGAAAGGTACGTGTGCGACTGCAGCGCTTGAATTTGCCGTCGTCTGCTACCCCGGAGTTTGTTACCAAAAGTAATGTGAACGATCGCGAGGCGCAAGCAGCAAACACATTTTCTGCACCACCATCGCCTTCCGTAACCATGGCCAAAGCGGGGAATAGAGTAACGTCGGCAGCAACCAGGACGGCAGCTAACTCGACGGTTGACCTGCTGTCGTGGCTGAAAGGGGTGTGCGAGATCCAAGTGCCGAGCGGTCACGAGCAAATGTTCATGGATATGCGCTGCTGTAAGTCAGCCATTGGCATTAAGTGCTTTGTAATTGTTAAAGTCTTTATATTTGTTGTAATTTAGCTGCAGCGGGTAATCTCATGTTTACCGTTCTCGAGGGTATCGACTATGCGTTTTATGACACGGATGATAGGGCGAGTCTGGGATATCTGCGCTTCAAGCCTAGGCAAAAAAAACCAGCGAAAAAGGCTAAGAAATACCACTTGGTAAATTTTGCTTTTATTTTTGTCCTTTGAGCGCGTCCCTGCGTATTCACACACAATTTTTTATTGTAATATTTTCGCGCTTTTATTATAATTCACTTTTGTATTTTAGCATTTTATCGTACTGGCTGGCGAATTTGACATCGGCACCGACCGCGGGCACGGCACATTCAATATAGGCGATATGGTCGCCATAAATAGAGGTGAGTGCCCTTATCTCTGTTCTTTCTTCGTAATTACATTTATTCTACTTATATTTTGCAGGATGTCGCTACACCATTGAAAATCTTCGAGATGATGTTGGCTTGCTGATGGTCATCAAGAAGTGACGACGCCGCGCCGCGCTGTCACTTATCTCATTATAATAATATATTGTTCCATTTCGAAACTTAGTTTAATTCAACATTCATGGGCACATATATATTTTTGTAGATTCTTGCAGGCCGACATTTTACTACTGCAAGTGTATTCCTTTGAATTATGAAAGAAACACGTGCCCTTGTAAGAAATAAAACCAGTTTCTTTGTTTTCAAAATTTCTGTATTTGGCTACATACATTTTTTTCTTGAATGTATAAATCGGTCTCATTCTTTGTTTTGTTTACGAAAATACAAGTACTTCATAATTGATATCTGGTTTTTGAGAAATTTAACCGAATTGATTTTGAACCAAATTACAACGCAAACAAATATTTTGGCTATTTTAAATATTGCTTACTGTTTTGTTGTTCTTGTTACTAGCATAGAGCGGTCAAAACTGGCCGCGCACAGCCGTGGTACAGCTGCTTCATCCGCTTAAGTTACAGTACATTTGCTTAGAGTCTATGCTGCACTTCCACCACCGATCACGACAACAAATGAACTTTCAATTTCCTTTCTTCGATTTTGACTATACAAATATTCAATGCCAAGCTTACCTGGACCATAAGTCCAGGTAAGTTGCTTGCTGCCGTTATTAGTTAAGTTTCGATTTTGATCGGTCGCTGCTGTAAGCATTGTTTTGGGATGGCCCCTGTGCGCGCGTCATCTTACATACCATGTCGTACAACGCCGGAAAGTATTGTATAATAAAGTACACGGACGCCAAGTATGCGCAGATGAGTATGGTGAGGAAGAGATCGAAGACGGCGGGCTTGACGTGATAGACATTCAGGTGCGCCTCCTGGCCCTCGTATAGCATGAAGTCGGGCTCGCGCGCGTCGGGCTTGTCGTACATAAGCTTCACGTTCTTGAGGTACTTTTCAAAGGCATTCTTCAAGTCGTTGTTGTGCAGTGCCGACTTTAACTGCATATAAGACTTGACGAGCTGCTGGTCTACTTGCTGTGGAAAGGCAGAAAACAGCACAAATTGTTTCTACTAGAGTGCAAAATGAATAAAACTGACTTACCAATGCTGCAGCGAATATTTCGCTTTGCTCCTCGATGCCATAAACGTAGCGAGCCAATGCCTCGGCTATCACTTTGGCGTGTTTCTGCGTTTGAGCCAAAATCAGTTCGTCCATATCCTTAAAGATGGTGGTGCGCACAGGCTCTTTAGGCGACTTCAAAGCGGACAAAGTGAACGCAGGCAGCCGCTTCATGCTAAAACGCTCATGCTCCCAGGCCAACTGGAGGTCGGCCAAGTTGATCTTTTTGTGCACACCATCAACAGTAATGTTGTTGTGTTGCACACCCACCGACCTCAACACCTTATAAAAATTATTCATGGTCGTGCCGTCCTTGGGCGGCTTCGAGACATGCATATACATGGAGCCAATCTCACTGTTGAGCGGCTGCGCAATACTGTCCAGGCAAAGTACAAAGTCTACGTTCTGTATAAACGAAAATTTTAGCCCAAAAATGTTTACACATGCATTGCAATTGGTTTACAAATTTAAGCACAGAAAGCACTAATCGAAACTTGCTAGCGATATTATCGTACGCGACTATAAGGCAACTTATTATAGATTTGGATCTATCTCAAACCTCTGCTTCGATGCTAGACTTTTTCCTGGCAGCAATCAGATTGCCAGTGATGGACACAAGACCGTCCTTAGGCGCGACAAATTTTTTTTCGTGTCGTGTGCATAATTAAAATTCAAACAATTGTAACAGTAAAACATCACTAGCCCTACGTTACCTGCAGTTGCACATTTTCGTCCAGCCACTTTTTCACGCCCTGGAAATTGAGAAGAGTGCCCGACTCGGACAGCAGAAATAGCAAACGGTATTTCGGCACCGCATTGGGTGTATTGTGCATCTTGCTAAACACATCGGCAATGGTCATCAGTACAGCAGCGTCTGCATTTAGTGGATACTCCTGGAAGGAAAAGATGCAATAAATCATTTCGACGTCCTCTCAAAACTAACACTTGCACTTTCGCACATTATACAATCCGAATGTGTTTAGGTGTGCCGTCACAATTATCATGGGCAACTGGCCGTTCGTATCCCCAGCGCCCTCCATTTGTTTAGAGAATTTACTTGGCGCTGCCAGCTCCCCCTGGATGATGGGAATTCGACTGTTCTTGCTAGCAGCATGACTGGCGCCCGACACAATCACTTGGTAGCCGTTAGCTGATATGGAAGCAAACAGTTCGGAAAGTGCTGACCCTCGTTGACTTATCTCTTTCCCGCCGTCTGCTGTGCTTGTGCGTGTAATGTCGGCAATGATTCGCTCCAGGTCTTTGTTGTACGGCGAAAAGTAGATGGGAATAGAGCTGGGCTGAGCGAGCATTGCTTGTTCCAACAAATTTAAATGCTAAAACAAATGTATTATCATAATCTGCAATGGAAAACTAAGTAGCTAGATTATACCTCCTTTTCCTCCCAACTCATTCCTCCAATATTGTTGGGCAGCAGTATCACCAGACCGCCGGCCTTCTGGCGAATCTCACGGAACTGGTCGATGGTGATATCCTGCAATCTGGTATTACAATACAAATATATTTGGTAGCTTAAGTTGAATCAGGCAAATTATGGCATACTTAGCGACGACACAGTGCCTTCCCGTGTTCCAAGTGTATAGCGATTTGGCCTCCAAGGACAGTGCAGAAGCGCGACAGCCTGTAGTGTGTGGAATCACAATATAATACATACATTTATGGAAAAATTTAAACACTAAATCACAGTGGCGGATTCAGGGGGGTGTTTTGGGGGTTGAAACCCCCCCCGAAATATTTGGATCGCCTATACAAACTACATACAAATTAAAAGGCATTTTACAAATATAAAAGAAATCCTTTTTGAAACCCCCCCCGAAATATTTTTCTGAATCCGCGCCTGCTAAATCAGTTATCAAAACTTTCTAACACAAGGCTTTCATAATCAAGACAAGAGTTTGGATGTCTTATCACTCCATTAGAATAACTCAAAATGCATATCGTGTTTCATTCATATTTTAGATATGCCATCAGATCGGTCCATCTAACCTCTAAACGTACGATATGAGCAAACGAAAGAACTCACCTGGGCTGTCGTTATCTGCCTAAAGGGCCATAAAAAAAACATCTAAATCAATAACCCCGTTTTCATCAAAAACCTAACCTTACTTGAACTCGACTTCGTGGTTGCTCACGAATTCACACTGATGCTCCTGAAACCTGGTCATGGTACTCACCGTAGGCTACTCCATTGACGTCGAACTGCGACATGCGTTGCACGGTGAACTCACTGGAAGCGAGCACTGGATTCGCGGAGCAGATAAACAGAATGGGAAGCGCCAACAGCAGATAGGGCAAACCACCGCGGAAAATATCCGCAAAATTGTCAGCCTCTTCGAACATTTCGGGAATTGGCTTTTGCTTGTGTTGAGTTGTGTGGCTATTGAAACTACACTTTTGGCTTCGGCTGCAATTATGATGCTAATTTAATTAACTTAAATTTGAGAGTTATTTATTGCCCGGCTGATTTTTTTTCTGTCTTCAACGTTGAATGTGTGTGCCAAAAAATGCAGGTTCGCAATTATTGCAACGCAAGGGCAACCCATCTTATGAAAAGTGCATGAGTTGATGAGCGCTACCACACGTCACCATGACATGCAATAAATAATATACTGCTCGTCTTCCATATGTTTATATGTTTTACACAAGAACTTATGGTGGTCTTTTATGAAAATTATTTGTAAACTTCGAAAACATTGATTTGTACAGAATGCATTTGATGCCATTCTGCCACCCTGTTAAAAGGGTTGCATTGTTTTGCTTATTCAATGTTGCTGATTCGGTGCCGTCGTTCCAAAAACGGTCACTTTCAAATATAATTTCAACAAAAGAACATTTTCTTTGTTAAGGAATAAAAGTATAGGTTCAGATTCGTAATTATTGGTGAGGAAATGCGATGTGAAGCGCTACGTGCATCACTGCAGTCAAAAGTAGAATCAGTGTTGCCAGATGCCTGAAATGACTTTCTCCTAAATCTTAAAAAATATTGAAATTTTCTCCTAAAAGTTAAAAAAATCTCCTAAAATTTTTGTCATATTTTTTAAAGGAATTAATCTTCTCGTAAAAAATAAAAATATTTAAATAACATTTTTTTATTGCAACCTTTTTTATTCAACTTCAGCTTAACAACAAAAACTTAACAAAAACAAAACATATAACAAATAAAATAAATAAACAAATAAAAAGTGTAATTTTTGACGTGATTTCATTGTGACAGCAAAATTGAGAACTAGTCCATCGACGAGCCAACATTTTGCTTAAACATGTTTAACACAATAGGATGCTTTCACTATTAAAATAGTTACCAAAATACGTTCTGTTGCCAGTTTTCCCAATACATCATACTTCGTTATCCAAAAATCTCCCAAAAATCCACTAAGGATCCGAAAAATCCCCTAACAGTCAAACCTAAATTGGAGCGTTGAGCGTTGCGTTTTCTGACGCAACGCTCTCGCTCAGTGCGGCATACCGAAATTGAAGCGTTGCGTTGGGATTGTCAAAATCATGAAATTAAAACAAATGTCAAAAAAATATCTGTTTAGTTGCCAAAAAACTAATAAACTATTATTATTTTGCAAAACTTAGTTCTAATTTGAATAAATTCCTCACAATTTAAATAAAATCAAATATAAATCACAGGCGTTTTTGTGTGTCGCAGCCAACTTCAACTGCTAACGCGCTGTCAAAATTGGAATTCGAATAGCTCAGCGTCAGAGCGTTTCAATTGCGGTTTGCCCCATACAATTTGTATGGGCATGAAGCAATTTTGACAGTTGCTTGCCGCTGACGCTCCAATTTGGGTTTGACTGTAATATAAAATATAAATCTCCCAAACTTTCTCCTAAACAATTTTTCTTCCTAAAAATTCTACTAAATGGTCAAGAATCTCCTAAATCTAGGAGGAAATCTCCAACAGTGAGTAGAATACAGTTAATCAAATGAACGACAACCAGTGTGCTTCTACCACATATGTGGTAGATCTAACACAATTATTTTTAAAATCAAGTTTCTACCACATCTACCACGGAGGGCTTAAAATCTACCACATTTTTGTGGAGCATAAATTTTTCTCTTAACCAACCTATTACTCCAAGTAAATTAGAGCTTTATGTCGTAAAATTTATGTTAGGGCTGCATTGAACATTGTAAGTGAAAATGTGCAAAAAAAAACGTATGCGGTAGCACTGTCATCACTTTGAAAGCAGTGCACTACAAATAGTTGACAGTTTGACAATTGTTTTGGTGGCAGGTGCAATTAAAATGGACAAATTTTTAAAAAAGTTTAATAATCTTTGCCTTTATTCTTTAGTAACATTTAGTTTTTTAGAATATCGCATGGCGATGGCAATGCGCTTGGACCGGACGAAGTTTTACGACGCGAAGTTGTACCTGCTGCTGAAATTTGCGAGTCCGAGCTCCCAAAAAAGAAAAACAATATAGTCAACAATACAAAAAACAATGAGAAGAAACCCGGCACAAGTTAAAGTGCATAAAAGAACGTAAAATACAATTAATGTACAAATACAATGAAATACAATAAATGTACAAATGCAATAAAATACAATTAATGTACAATACAAAAAATCTACCACATTTCATTCAAATCTACCACATTTTTTTCACTGGGTCTACCACATAAATGAAAAAATAAGTAAGCACACTGACGACAACACAAAGTGACCACGGTTGCCAACCTTTCATTTTCAGAAAGCACTAAAACCCTCAAATAAGCAAATGGTGGTAGTTGTCCCAATGTTCCGTGTAGTATATGTACTAGGAACACTATTGCAGATCAATGGCAACCGTGACCCGAGTAGCAATTCAACCAAGGAGGATCATTTCAGGTTTCATGTGATATCCAAAGAATGATTTTTATTCCCATTTTTCAGTTTTTAAAAGAAATATAGTGTTGTATAACACTGCAGTTTAAGAGAAAAACTTAAATTTGGTTTAAGCAAGAATTAGTCTTTGTGTCTTTTTAAATAAAATAAAAGCACTTGAAAACGCACCAAGTACCAATCTCAATATTTTGCAATTTTGATTTTCAAAAAGCACTATATTTAGTGCGAAACGCACGAAGCTGGCAACAGTGAAAGTGACCTTTCGTCTGTAGCTGGCTGCGAACGGTGCTATGGTAACCTTGGAGTGGCGCTTAACCATTCTGCTTATAATCTTTTACTTTGCTCGATTATTGTACTTGAGCTCAACTAAAAGGCTCGTTTCAAATAAACGGAACTTTTAAAAATAATAACACATGCTTTTTCACAGGACCCTTCGTCGTCTGCGAAATTGAAATAGTTCTAAGGACGGCGACTGCTTCAATTGTGGCCAATGGTCGCGTAGCCATGCAGTTGTTAAAATAATTCACACAAACGATCTGATTCTATATTTTAACAGATCTAGTCGTGTCGCCGTCGTCAATGTGTTTAGGGCATCAGTTAGGGCAAAGTTAAATAAACGTAATCCTAAAAGGTTTCATATCATGAGGAAATGCATTCTTTCGAAAAGTCGGAATGTGTCAAATAGAACAAATAGAACAACTGTCTGCCGATGAGAAGGCGTTGGTCAACTTGTACAGAACAAATGGTGCATACATTTTCGGCAGCTAAATGCTTAGTTAAAATGCGATAAGTTGATATTTTTGGATGAAATCCATTTACAAGAATTTCAATAAAGATTCTGGGCACCAATGAACCAAATGCCATGCAATTATAACTGAAAATCGGGAAATTACTTTTACAGGGTGATACCATCAGAAAATGAACGATTTCGAAAGTCCTGCTTACTTTGGAACGCACCTTGTAACATATCGCACACGCACAACAAAAGTGACACAATTCAAAATTTTTGATTTTTCAGGAAACGCAAAAAACTGTTTTTGAGCTAAATAAACATTTTTTTTAAATAACGTATACACCGTTTAGTATAAAATCCTTACAGATTATGCTTTATGATAAGTTGCAAGAATTTTTTTTTAATTTTACACCAAAATTTTGAGTTGTGACTATTTTGATGATATTTTAATTCAATAACTACAGAATTATTTCAAGTTATGCCACGTTTTCTGAATTTAATAATTATAAATGACAGTTAAAAAGTTGAAAGAAAAATGTTGAAAATTCATAATTAATTTCAATAATTAAAAATATATACAAAAATTGTCAGAATTTTGCTTAAAATTAACTTTAACAAAAATGTATTTCGTCAAAAGTGACACAATTTGAGTTAGGACTCTTTTGCATTGAGCTGCAGCGATCAAATAGCATCAAACTTCTGACATGAAGAGAGAGACCTAACTGTATTTTTGCAACAGTTAACAACAACAAAATATACTGAGCTTTTGCTGATTGGTAGATTGATGCATTGTGCACAGTATTAACACATAAACCCGAAAATGAAAAATTTTGAGTTGTGTCACTTTTGTAGTGCGTGTGCGATATGTACATAATACCGCTTGTATGTACATATTAGTTCTGTGGTCAAAAGCAATAACCGCTTAAGTCGACTTAAGAAGAAATTGAGTTATGGATGCCACCATGTTCCCTTGCTCTACGTTTGTGTAAAATCGGGGAGTTTGTAACTTAAAAATAGAAAAAGTTATTAAAAAAACCTATTCGCGTTACTACTTTTATCAAATATGCACCTAAAACTTTAAAACGAGATTGCTCGAAACAGAAATTTTCGACTTAGGTGGTTATGGCTTTTGACCACAGAGTTGATAAAATATGCCCTGTTGGACCGGAGACAACTGCTTCCCAAAATTCATTTGGTTTTCAACTGGTTGTTGGCAGCTCAATTTGACAACTAATTGTCCAAGTAGTAATAGTAGTTTATTAATACAATTATTTGTCTTTTAATTTTTTTAACGCGACAGCATTTTGTTGTTTTTTGAAAATAATCTTTAAATGAAATCTGTGGAATTTTGACAAAAGCACAGTCAAATTTCCATTTTTTTTAATCATAAAGAAACAATTTAAAGACGCTTCTTTTGTTGTAATCGGTTTGTTTCTATGACATTTAGTTACAGAGATATGACGTGTATAATTTAAACTTTTCTCGAGTTTTGTATGAGATTTGGTCTGCACCTCATCAGTTTTTTCGCTCTCCTGAACATTTTGAAAATTAGACTTAGGTTGTTTTGTCAAAATGCCACAGAAATAATTGTTGATAAATTTATTTTTTGCTCCGAACGATTTCATAGGTAGGTCACACGATTGCCCGAATCGAAACAAAAATTGAAATAAATTTTCAAAAAATTTCAAAGCACCGACAAAATTTGTCGGCCCCTATGGTTGGCGCTCGAGTTGCCGACAAAATTCGGCTCAATTTTTATTTTTTTGTCTGGCTTCAACTGTTCACACGATTGACGCTATTGTACCAATTTCGTTCGGCGCAACAGGAGGCCATGGCACAATAAACAAGGTAATAGCATCCCCGCAACACCAAAAACCACATGTATTTTGTTGGTAGGATCGTTTATCGCTACTGTCAAATTCAGCTGTCATTTTCCGACGAAAGAGGGAGAAACTGAAAACAGACAAAAGTGATTGTTGCCAGACGGTGCTGTATTTGAGTGAAAAAACGGGAAAAGTGCTCAGGTCAGTTGTTTTCAGTCAGGTATTTTCATTTCAACCGATGCGGCAACACCGCACCACTGCTGACACCGACGATTTTGACAGAAGCGATAAACGATCAGCCGGTGGCTTGCTACAACCTTGTTAGTTGAACCATGCAGGAGGCAGATCGAGTATTTTTGACATTTGCGCCGAAACCGAATCGAGTTCACACGATTGGCATTCGGTTTTTTTCAAAATGCGTAAAATTTCTACGCATTGCGGCGATCGTGGGACCTTACCTTTAAAAGGGTGAGTTTGCTCCAAGGAAACGAATCGGTTCTAAAGTCAGCCATGACTGACGAACAACCAGTTAAAAAATTACATTCGGATCAGTCCGAATTCTTACAGGGTGCTTTCACGAAAATACGTAAACAAAAAATAAGTCTAGCTGTAGTGCGATTTGCTTTGTCTGCTATCACATTTTCAAATTCGAGACAAATACCAGCCAGTGTCATGTGGTATGTGTAAAACCACACAGGTAAATCAAACAAATTTAAAGGAAATTCCGACTTAGCCGATTTAAAAGAAATAAACTAAAAAGCTTGCGTTAGGACAAACACATGTCTCGATTGTGCATAAATTATGGACCATACACTGCATGCCCAATCATGCGAAACAAGACCAAGATGTCGAAGGCCGGCGCATAAATTTTCATTCTCTAATTCCCATCTCCACTGACTGTGCGAGCACGAGTGTTTCCGCTTTACATACACATGTCCATATATAACGGCGATACGAACATGTACATATGTATATTGTTGCCAATATTTTTGCCTTTGTAAAATAGTACACATAAATTGGATTTGGTAAACAGTTTGCCATGCGATGGCGAAAATTAGGTGTCAATTTGGATAAAGTCGATAAGCGAGGGCTACAGCGACCCCTGCCTGCCGCGCAATACTCGTACACTGTCATGCGGACGTCAGATTTCGAGTTTATCCCCCAGACGCATGCAAACTACGAATTTTCTTCTTTCTGAGATAGCACATAGTGTTTTACCGTGTAGTTGATTTTTCTAAAAAGATACATTGGCATAAACTGCAATGATGAAAATAAGTGCTTCGCAACTACTAAATCACATCGAGTCGCTTTGAGCAGATGGTTTACTCAAGCCCTATGCACTAAGTTTCGCTTTCGTTTAGTTCGATTGTGCCTCACTCGTTCACCATTAATCTATACATATAAATATATCAGGTGTACAACTTTGCTTCCGTTTTCCGATAGGTGGCTGTACCGGCTGAGGCTGGTTGAAATACATAGATGGTAATGCCTTTAAAGTGAGTGTGGACAGTGCCTAACGAATTGTCATCGCCGTTTCAGTGACAGTTGTTCTTGTTTTCGTATTATTCACGCTCGAAAATGTCCGTTTATGTGCCCAATTCTCGCCATTTGCGGGAAGTTTTACTTTTCTGTTACAATTCGAAAAAAAAATGCAGCTGAAGCGCATCGAATGCTCTCAGAAACTTACGGTGATGCTGCTCTGAGTGAAAGAACGTGTCGGGAGTGGTTTCAACGTTTTAAAAATGGTGATTTCGATGTCGAAGACAAACATGGTGGTGGAAGAGAAAAAACCTTCAAAGATGAACAACTAGAAGCATTGCTTGATGAAGATTCGTGCCAAACCCAAGAAGAGCTTGCCGAATCGTTGGGAGTGAGTCAGCAAGCCATTTCAAAACGTCTCAAGGCCCTGGGCATGATTCAGAAAGAAGGAAACTGGGTGCCGTACGAGTTGAAACCGCGGGACATCGAGCAAAAGTGGTCAAAAAGTACCTGGAAACGCTGAAATGGGAAGTCTTGCCCCACCCGCCGTATTCCCCAGATGTCGCCCCTTCTGACTTCCACCTATTCCGTTCGATGGCACACGGCCTGGCAGATCAACATTTTCAATCCTTCGAAGAATTGGAAAAATGGATTGCTTCATGGATAGCGTCAAAAGAGGACTCCTTTTTTCGAGCCGGGATCCGAAAATTGCCGGAAAGATGGGAGAAAGTTGTCGCTAGCGACGGACAATACTTTGAATAATACATCTGTAAGCACTTTTTCGCAATAAAGCTTTTAATTTTGGAAAAAAACGGCGGACGCAAAGTTGTACACCTGATAATTGTTTGATTGACTGACTGACTGAATCACCATTGCCCAGCCCAAGCCACTGAAGCGACTCACATGAAATTTGAATATAGATACATTTTGGAAAATTGAATCTCCCTTAAGACAGGATGTTTTTAAATTTACGATCTAAAAGAGCAAAACTTGGGTTAAGGTCTTGTATGAAGAAACGTGATTTAATAGGACCATTGATTTTAAACTTGGTGAAAATACTCCAAATTAAAAATTGACTCGTATTTTTAAATTGTTTTTAAATCAAAATTTATGAGTGGATTAAGGTACGGAAAGACTACGAATAAAACATGCACCGATAGGCCTATTGCCTTGAAAATTGGTGAAAACACTTGAATTCTTAAATAATTAGACACGTGTTTTTAAGTTTTTTGAAAATCTATATCTAACGGGTTAACGAGGAGTTAAAATTTGTATAGAGAAAAATGATTTAGTTTCTGGACTTCAAACTTGGTGAAAATGTTCCAAGTGATAAATAAATCGGCACATGTTTTTAATTTTTGTTAAATCGAAATATGACGGGATCAACGATGGGTTAAGAGTTTGTATGGGTTAAGAGTCTATTGACTCAACTGTGGTGTAAGCACTTCAAATAAAATATAATTGGACAAGTATTTTATTCATAAAAATCTGAGGGGGTCAACAAAAGGTAAAGAGAAACTTGATTATTGGCTTCAAATTTGCGTACACAGCCCCGGGGCCCTGCAAGTATTCTACTAATTCTTGAAATGAAATACATTTTAAAACCTGACGACTTTGCTTAATAGCTTCGGCTTGGTCCAGATTCCCTACCTACCTACCCCTATTATTTCAGGGATTAAAGGCGACGCTTGGCAGCGGCTGCAACTGCCTGCGATATTGGTCGCAAATGTTGTTTTCTATTGCTGCTGTTGTCCTTGCTGTCGTTGTTGTAATCGTTTTGTTTGGGTGTGTGGGCGTGGGTGGCTGCAAAGCTGTTGCGCTTCGCCTGCCAGTGACCTTGTGCGTACTAACCTCAATTGGGCATAAACCTGCTTGAGTTAAACTTCGAGTGTATGGTTTGTCTTCCCTTAGAGCAACAAACTTGATATCAACGACAAGTCTGCGGTGGGCGATGTGGCTTAGGTGCTTTTGTGAAGTTGATATGTGTTCATTTGACTAATTTGATGATAAAGTGCGCAGAGTCGTTTGCTCAGGTGTCTTTAGTACCACCATCCCCATTCCTTTCTTTCTGCTAATGTGATGCCAATAAAATCGCCTGCACATCGCCGAGAATCTTTGTTCTACGGCTTTTACTACTGGCGCTTTCGCTTATTGTTGTTGCAGCTAATGCCATGAATGCAGAAAATGCGTGAGGGGCTTCAAAAGGGAAAAATTATAACGCTGACAGAAGTTCCTCAAATTAAACCTAACACTATCTGTTTGTGAAAACCAAAATTATTTTCTTCCCAACTGAAGACACATCTACCTGATATTTTATCGATTTATATTTGCTCTTTATTTTGATTGGAAAAAAACGAAAAAAAATTTGATTCTGAAAAAAAACCCAAAAGTAATATGTAGCTTTTCAATAACTCAGCGTTCAACTTATGAGCCCAATACTATTTAAAACAATATTTTTAATTGCAATTTTTCTGTTTGGGTGGGGGTTTAAGCCCCGAAACCCCTGTGTGCGCCACTGTACACAGCATTCCCAGTCCGATGGGCAATGAGCAGCTGTTGCACTGTTGACACCATATCTACTAGAGGCATTCACCTCGTCCTTGTTTGTGTTGTAATTCGGGCACTGATAACTCGGTTAAGTTTTTAACTCTAAACTCTAAAGTTTGTGAAGTAGAGTGAGAAGACAGCAACTCGAACGAGTACTCGTTTCGTCTAAACGGTAAGGCGAGTTCTTGATTGAGTCAGTGACCGATGAAAGTGGCGAGAGAGCCACTAGAATCACATTTTGTTTGCTAGGCCGAGCGACCACTACTTTACCGTTATATTTTTCTCTTTTCGCAGCGATTCGCGCAATCGCTCGTCACATGCGGAATCGCTCGTGACATGCGGTATGCGTCACACACCACTTTTCGCTCGGTTGAGTTTAATTGCGCGAGTTGCTTAGTTCATTTTGTGCATTGTAAAACCGAACTGACTCGCCGCGTGTCGAAATACGTTTGAACAACTCGTCGCTTTTGCTCGCTATCCCAATTCTTTCGGAATAGTACCATTTTGATGTCTCGTCACTCGACTCATTACGTGTAATCAAGCCTTAAGTTTAGTTTTCTCTAAAGTCTCGCTAGCCTGGAAACATCACAGCTGTTGTTGTACAGCAGCCAATTTTTACATACACATACATATGTATGTTGCAAAAAAAGCAAATTTTTTGTGCAGGGCGAGTACAGAAAGGAAAATGTAGAAATAATTAGTGTAAAAATAAAATTTTCACTAACTAACGAACGAATTGTCACCTTGTTTCGTTGTTGTTCGGTAGTTCAGTAATTTGATTCTTTAACAAAAACAATTCCAAAATGAAGTAACGGTGTGAATACCCCTAGTGTGGAAACCTGTACTGTTTGCTTTTTCTAATTTCGATTTCAGCGTGACCTTTGCAACGGCGCCTTGGACCTGGAACAGTGTAGCTCGCAGGGCACGATGCCTGGCTGGTAGCAATCATGTAGGCAGCCGAGCTCGAAGCCGGACGGCATCGGCGTTAGGAATTCAATACATGGCGTAGGAAAATTGCAATAATTGCTTTTTATGAGCTTGAGTTAATGGAATTTATTTAAATGCTGATGAGTTTATCACGTGAAGCGAAGTGGCAGAGAAAAAGCTGTCCTGTGTTGAACAGTACCGTCGTGGAATTTCATTTACATTAATTGAAAGTAAATTTATTTCTAGTTAGAATTTCACAGCTGCAGCCGAACGCATTTTTCTATTTTCTTTCAATTTCAAACACCGACACCGAACAATTTGCTTGGACGTGTGGGTGCGCAGCGCGCAGATTTCCTTTCTTATTCCCATTAGAAGCACATTTCACATTTTCAAGTTCATTTAATTTCCATTTCATTGCATGCGGTGATACGGAACAGCGCCGACGAAAACAAAGGCACAGCAGTGCGGACAGAAAAAGCGAAAAGGCGAGACGGTTGCAGTGGGCAACAAAGGCAGCACCTGCCAGTGTGCATGAGTCGCGTGCCAGAGCTCGGGTCCTGCAGAAAACAACGCTTTTCAGTGCGCAGAAGGCGCAGACGGAACAATACAAAGTCAGTAGACGGAAATGGTGCGCGTTTGTGCAACTGTGTGCGGGCAGTGCAAGTTTCGCCTTCGCCATTGGCAAATCCTTTGAAACGGCTAAACGCTCTGCTGGGCTCTGCACACTAATCCTTTGATCAGTTTCGTGGCGCGAACAGTTGTGAATTTTCAATTTAATGAACCTGCGCAAGGACTCGAAAGTAAATATCGCAGCTAAGTGTGCCCACGCGTGACGTTGCTTGCTTATGTGTTTTTGTTCGTTTGAGTTTTGAATGATTTTGTCGCGGCTAGTTTTATAGGGCAGAATTCACTTGTGCTGCACACGAGCACAGGCGATCACTATGTACGTGCCTCTTCGAGTTCAGTTGCTCATTTTGTGCCGGTGTTGTCTCGAGTGGGGGCGAGGTGTCGGCAGCAACACGAGTTGAATGTGTGTTTCACGCCTACACATCAAGCAACCAGTTGCGCTTGTGGTGAATTTCAATGCCGCCACACAAGGCACGGTGTTCCGCATATGTAGAGCCGGCGGGGTTTCCGGGGAAGGCTGGCACTGGACACACTACCCACCGATTGGTGTCTGTGATATATTACCAGCCGCGTGCGACCCATGCACGCACACACACACACATACCTGCTCCTTAATATAAATATAGTTCGCATACCCAAACTCATCTGGAATGTGTCCTCACAGCGAATTGACATGAATTATTTATGAGCCCACACGGCAGCAGCTGAACAGCATCTAAAACAACCGCACCAACGAAAGCAAACAAGAACGTCAATATGAACTCTAGTAGCGCAAGTTGAGCGGGAGGCCTCCAGTGGACAACATGTGCTGCCCTCTTGGACCTTCAATTTTGTCACGCCCCTGCGCATGCTGTACCGTCAGTAGGGGCGCATGCCGTATTTCAATTATCCGGCAGCGCGGTGGCAATTTCGTCCAATAAAGAATCCTGTGTTTAAAATTAAAAACACTGTTAAAATGTTGAGTGAGTTACATTTTGGTTTTATTTCAAAAATGATGTAACCGAATCAGTGCACACAGGGAGGGTTTTTGGGGTTTAACCCCGCCCCCGAAATATCTTTAAGTTAGTACAGAAAATAGTCGAAAGTTAGTACAGAAATTGTATTTATAAGCGTCGCATATATATTCAATCATCAATATTCAATCATCAATAATACTACACGACACAAAAAATTCACCTAACTAACCTAACCTAACTAGAGACTAACTTTGGGCCGCTGAACACGAAACTGAAGATCAAAAAATTTTTGTAAGAATCTTGTTTCAGTTATGAACACATATCTCATAAACGAATCACCTGACTAACACAAGCTGCCCGTCGGTCAGAAGATAATACCTTAGCCTTTCCAGAGATATAAAGATTGTCCAAATCTGATGAGATTTAAAGAAATGACTGACGGTGAAAATAGTTAAAAAAGTGATGTTTCGACCATTTTGAAAAATCATAAATATTCGAAGCTTATTTAGATAAAATAAAAAATGTCCTTTGGTTTTAAAATCTAAGATAAAAGATATATTATTTGAGCAAATATTAAGCCTAACATCAATAGAATCGATCATAAAGTTATGATACCTTACATTTATTACACGGTGCGAAAAAAACAATTTTTTTGCCGAGACTCATTCTAATGGTCAAACTCCATAAAGCGCGTTTCAGACGTTCAGGGTTTGTCGCATTATGGCGCTTCTCGCGTTATTCGCGTTGCAATGTTGTATACTCCATAACATGCATTTCACGCGTCAGCTTCTTCTTCTTACGTCAGCTAATGCTAATTTTTAATTGGCAAACTGCTGATTGATTTCGTTGTGAATTGTGAAAAACAACGAAATGAAATTGCTATACGGCGTTATAGATGGTATAGAATTTACTGATTTCATTTTAAACACAATAAATGCATATCGGGCATTGCAAAAAATAAAAAAAAAAGATTCAGTTGAATTCAATTTGTAGCAATTTATTTCACAGGGATGAGCAAAATTCGATCGACAACGAATAAGCTATCGAATTTCCAATACAGCGAAGACTAAGTTTCGTCTGTCAAAGAATTATGCTAATTTCTAAGAATTTCTTCACCTTTTATGTTAAAATGTAGGATTTGAAACGTTTCTTAAATGTATTTCGTGTAAAATAAATGCATTCGACTTTTGCGATAACACAAGTTTGTTATCGGCATTACCATTTAAGCACATAATTTATGACATCTTTAGGAGCTCTGTCAGCTGTTTGACGTCGTTAAGCGCGAAACGCCAGAGAAAGTTGAAAATAGTTCAACTTTTGACGCGTTTCGGGCGTATCGACGTCAAGTCATGGAGTTTGCTTCATACAAATACACTGATTCTACTTTTTCTGGAAACGCGGGAAACGCGAAAAACTACGATACGCTTGAAACGCGCTTTATGGAGTTTGACCATAATGTTGATATACCCGTGAAATTAGAGGTTATTTGTAGTAACCTGGAATAGACAGTTTTTCAATTTCTGACCCAAAGTCCGTTTTAAAGGACTTTAAAACTGTGAGGGCATACACAATGCATTTTTGTTTAATATTTGCGGTTGTGCAATGATGAAAGAGAAAACTTGTCTCTTTTTAACTAAATTTTCTATTTTGAACTTTCAGGAGCAAAATCTGTAAGGGGGGAAATAGGTACATGTTTTGGATCTCAGTCTGTAGATTCATACATCTAAATTTTATTATGTTTCAAAGTTCTCAAAAAAGCTACACAAACCCCCCCCGAAACAAAATCCTGCGTGCGCCACTTTTCCGAATCATCCAAGCTGATTAACAGGACAAGGACATGTTGTTATTCACCCCAGGGGTTTGTTGATTGTTAACAGCGAAAGGATGACTTGGAGCACTGACCAGTCACTTTAAACTTTCCCTCATCATTGAAAAACATACATAAACTTATTAACTTCGTTGGCCCCTATGAAAAATAATGCAACAATAAATATAAGTTGAATTTGCGAATAAATACAATTTGAATAACAGGAAATAAAAGAAACAACAATTGAAGCAAAACCGTTGCATACATTTTTCCACACAACGTTAAAGTGCTGAAGAAGCTGTCGCTTATGTTTTGTTTTTAACTTTAAAAATCATTCTTTTCCATTTTATTACTGTTTAAGCCTACATAATGAATAATCAAAAGTCATTTTTAAAATATTGTTCGAAAAAGTGGTTTTTGGGCATCATGCCATATGGCTTAGTAAGAAATAAAAAAAATCGTACAGCTTTAGTGAACTTTATTTGGGATCTAACTTACACTTACACTTACTAAAGCAATAAATATCTACTAGATTACCTACATAAACCTATGAAATAAATTGATTTTTGTAATAGAATAAATAAAAGTACGAAGTGACCTCTTTTTGTAAAATACGCAGCTCGATAGGACTGCGCACTTTCTGAACCCTTACAATTTACTTGGTACACTAATCAAAATTTGATTCATTCATTATTTGATATAAAAACCTTGGGAGAAAAATACAAAAATTTAAAAATATTGTATCCACAAGTTTTTGACCTAAAACAGGCACTGAAAAGAGACTATGCCATATGGCATAGAATAACCGAAAGGGTTAACTAGTGCTGTAGTTAATAGTTTGCAGTTGGTTAAAACCAAAATGGAGCTCGCTTGATTCATACAGTTTTCTTGTACGTTAAAAGCAACTTTAAGTGTCTTAATTTTCACGATGGCCGATAAACAACAGAGACTAGTGTTTTTTTCGTACGCAACCCACATCAAAGACCGCCAAAAGTAGAACATACTACACGGTCCGGACTTGTAAATGCAAATGAATATTTTTCAATTTGCCAACATTGCGGCAAAGTGTCACCTAAAGTTAAAACGGTTGGAATTAAAAAGGGGAAATGTGGCGGGAATATGTGGCCATATGAAGTGTGTGCGTGTGTGTGTCCACACTGGCACAATAACAGTAATCAGTAGTTTTGGCTCATCGCACACGCAACCGGGAAAGCGTTCTGGCTGGCCCACTCCCCTGGCGGATCGATGTCGAGTTAAGCAGCTGTCTGAATTGCGCGCTTAATTAGGGATTACGCTGCTGCGTCGAGCGCTTTGACAAATGGCGCGCACGCGGTTTCAAGGATAACGCGTGTGGCCACAGGATATTTTGTGCATTACGTTTGGATTATAGAAAATACCCTCAAATGGGTGCCAGCCAGCCAACCCAATCAGATAAACAGCACTTGCGGTCGATCTGCCAGGTTGTCGGTGTGCGGCATGGCCAGAGAGGTACGCTTCTCTTAATGTGTAATGTGCTTTGTCGCAAATAATGCGCATAATTCTGTCGAATGGCATTTTGAGTTTCGCTGGCCGGAGGACTTTCGATTGCAGTGGCAATAAATTAATGTAACGAACGAAAGAGCATAAATTATGGCTTTGCGCGGCAAGTGGAGAAATTCCGACAGTGGCAATTGGAAGCCCAATTTTAACGTGGCAAGTGGATTGAGCGTGAATTGCATTCGCTTTCAGTACAAATTTCGAAATAGGAACTGCGAAAATGATGACAACAGTAGGCCGACTTATCGAACATTCCACATGCCCCCTGCTAGGAACAAATCTGTGCAGGTCAAGTGGACTATCTTTGAAAGTTCTATTTCCAAGCGTGAATAAATCATTTATTTGTGCGTCTTTTTAAAGTCGAAAAGCTAAATTCAAAACCCTACTCTGTCGAGCTATAATTTGTTCCCTCCTGCCACGCGACCTTTCGCGGGTTTACGTGACACACGCATACAGCAGCACCGTATCTGGAGCAAAGTGACAGCTGTCGGGTATCAGGTGGAAGGCCGTAAAAATGTCACTTCTACCCAGAATCGAAAATTGAATTGAAAAGTGTCGAGCCGAACAACGCCAGTTTTTCAGGTGTGGCACACTTCGGCACATTCGGCATTACCGACAGCGATTGCCACTAAAAATAGCTGCAAATTATTTCAAATTTCGCTCCGATATACCATTGGCATTGCGGTTTCCTACGAGGCGCTAGAGTGGCGCCAGTAGCCGACATATCCAAATGCAGGACACCACATTTGAAGCGGCGCGTATGCTTTAGTTTTTTGTTGCTATTTTTATGATGTATGTATGTGGAGGTGCAACAACAAGTGTGAAAATAGATCCTAGAAATGCAACACCAACAACGCTACGTTAATTTGCATTGAAGTGGAACTTGCACTACACGTGAAGGTACAACCCACGTGAAGTGGGCGGCATATACATAGAATGGGTGGAAACCTTTCACAGCGTTTTTGCCAGGTTCGTCTTTGGTGTTGTATTTGTGCTTTTCCCTCAGGCGAAAATGATTCGCACGGAAATTTATTTTGCTGAGCCGCCAATTGTACCGCACTTTTGAATTTGAATGCGTGGCCAGCTTCACTTGCCAACATCTAAACTCGACAATTTCGGGGTTTCCCTTTGTTCGTCGATTTTCTATGGCTCTTAAGAAATTTGAAATACCTTGAAAATTTGTTTAAGAAAATTGAAATACCTTAAAAACTTGTTTTTCAAACGCTTACTAAAATTGAAGGCTGATTGCACATGCAGCTGCTGTTCTATTTGATGGCATCCAAATTGAATGAATTGCACACCAGTGCGTATTAGTAACCTAATAAATGTTTAACTTGGCCGGCTGATTTGCAGTGTTTCAAGCAACCCATTCATTGCCATTTCACTGTATATTTCGATTGAGGGACTACACCATAGCAGCAAACCAAATGGCTCAGACGCACTTTTAACCTTAAAAAAACACCCTTACCCTGTGATAAGGTACCCGGGTACCCCAGTACAAATTGTTTGAAAAATTCTAACTGTTTGCTCGCAATGCACGAACTTCTGCCGTTTCTGCTTAGTTTTAAAGCTCTCGGTAATATAAAAGTATATTTAATGATTCGATAAAAAGGTGATTGGGGTACTCGGGTACCCCATCACACACATAAGGGTTAATCAAGAAAAAAGCAACATGTTGGTGGACGCATACCACTTTGCAAAATGCAGCCCTGACTAAAATGCAATGGCTACAACTTATTGAAAATTGTCTCCTCCCCACTTTGGTGATTGTTCCCTAATGCGATTAATTTCAATTAATTTCTGCATGCCGTCATATGTATACTTTTCTGAAAACTCTCCGTTTTCCTATTGAGATTTGTAGAACAGGTTGTCGCTCTCCAATTTGTGACAACCTGATGGAGCTAAATATGTCAAAGTTATGGTAAGCAACTTATAATTTTATTTTCACAGCGTCAGAGTTCCTGGGAAGGGTACTCAATTAATAATAATAAGCACTACAACAGGTGTTGTCAATCACAAAATATATATATACCTCACATTTTCCCGCGTATCGGGTTTAAATGAAATTATTATTTTATAGGGACGTATAAGTGCATCAAGTTTGGTCGCCAAAATTGACACTAGCAATGTGCAGCATGAAACTCTGCCTTTGAATTATGCGGACCAAGCATGCCTTCCGACAGGTGAGCGCACGGATAGTTTAATTGAAAGCAAAAGAGCGTGGAAGTGCTGCCCCGCGTCGCAGAGAAAGCTTTCGCTAATTATGTTGACATATTCTTCGGCGTCCATGTTCCGTGTTCCTTGTTCTTGCTTTCTCACCGCAATTTATGCCAATCCACGCGGAAATCAACGTAAACATTCTCAGCCAGCTTCCACGTTCAGCTTAAATATTGTTTCAGCAATAAATGTTGCTGCTACGCCAATTTCGCATTTACGTTTAGCTGCCACCTAATTCCGGCAATCGCGGAATGTGACAGCAGCGCGTTGCATCACCCTGCCAACCACAGCCAGAGGCGGCCGGATAAGGGCAGCATCGGCCCCGCATTGGGCACATGTCCGGGTCTTCGGCACAAAGAGCGACGCGCTGCTAGTGGCAGTTTGTTGTCGCGCGCCAGCTGTGCGGAGATTGAATGAGGATGGTTCTTGGTAGAGGGCAGCGAGCTATTGTGGAAAATCAACAGTTCGTTTTGGAATATTTCCAGGATTGTGCTGGTTGGTGTGAGGGCGTATAGTGCGCACGCGCGAGTCCGGGATGTGTGAAGTAAAAATGGGCGCACAAAAGGTAGTAGAAAAGGCAGTGAAAAAATGTCGAAAGGCTGTCACATTTTCAGAGATACATATAGACATATGTAATTATAGGACTGTGCAACTCATTTCGATACTCAGCCATCAGCACTTCAACAACGACGGACTTGAAACTAGTGAATGTGTCCAATTCACTTTTGCGCTGCACCACAACCCACTTTTGAAGTGCCTATTCAATAGTATCGACGGCCGCCAAATCAGCTGTTGCATGTTTATGCGGTGTCTTTCCACCCCACCCGCTGCGGCGTTGCACAGCCCAACACAACGGTTCTTATCAGCCGTCTTGGCGCCCGCTGGTTGCCGTGTGGAAAGTGCACTTTTTGTGGAAGTGTTCCAAGCGGCAAAAGGCACTTGTAGAGGTGGTGGAAACGTTGTACAGCATTTGTGTTCAGCGCGCACAGGTTGACGAATGAGCAGCCGCCAGAGCCATTCAGTTCGACTCAGTTATTGCTCGACGTCGACGGTGCACGAACCCATTGAAATCGGCTCCCAAGCGACAGTGTTAGGTAATCGATGCGTCTATCGCACCGCTTAGTGTGCGTGTGTACGCGACGGTAAAGTGTCTCACTTTACAAGAATACGTGGCTATATTTATATCCTGCTATGATGCATGAGATTTACAAAGAAATTAACGAGTTTTGGTTTATTGAATATCGTACAAGTGCTGTGGCCTTTTCGAGTGGAGTTATTTAATTCAAAAGTGGACCGAAAATACTACGGTTTCTGGCATGCAGAAATGTGTGTTTATTGTTTAAAAAGTGAAAATTTAAGAATGTGTGGGAATTTATAAAAAAAAACTACGAAAAAAATTAAAAAGTGAATTTCTCAAGTGCAGCCCATTTCTATGGCACACAATAACAATCGTCAAACGGATGTTCCGAGTGCGGATGCGGTAATATGGTGAAAATATGTTGACACATGACACATTGCAAATAGAACTGGTAAGTTTATAAAAAACTGTAAAAACAGCCAGGGAGCCATACCAGGAGCTTGGTGTTTTTCTTCATTATTATTATTTTATATATTTTATTGTTGTATTTTTCAGAGAGTTTTGCATAGGAGTTTATAGTATTTTGTTGTGATTAGCCCAACATATTCCAAGCAACTAATGGGTTTAATATATATATTTTTTTAAACTGTAGCATAAATTGTGGCTTCTGGTGCAGTCTTCGTCTGTTAACCTTTTATCTTAATTCCACTGCAGTAGTGTAGAAACACTCAGCCATTGTACGTAATCGTAATTAAGTGCAAATTCTGATGGCAAGCCATCAGAAGTTGGAATTCCATTTACTATAAAAATCTGCACAATTTAAAGCGTCAAAAATATTTCCAGTACTTCAAGGCGGATGCCTGCAGGCGAAATTCAAATAAAGTTGAAGAGTTCTTGACTTGCACCCTCATTTGTTCAAGCGCAATCGTCATCGATTTTGAATGTCTAAAATTACATCACCGTTGCAGTGGCAACTCAGACTTTGACTCAGAAATGTGGCTGCTAGCTGGAATTTATCCTCTACGCGAGCTGTCGAATCTCATGAGTTTGCTCGATTAACTTTGGGAATCGATTTAAGTGAAACGAATTTCCTCTTCATTTTCTCTTCTATGTTTACATAAGAACTGCATCGTCAGCAGTAGAGCTCGTGCTGGAATAGCTCAGCAAAAATTTGTTTGATTGCAGTGCGGTACGTGGCTGTCTCCATTTTTACTGTTACAAATTTTAGCGCTACGGCACGTGGCTTGGGACATAAATTACAGGGGTTTTTAAAATCCTTTGGTGCTATCGCATTGGTGGCACCGCAATTAAAAACAATGAACGTTGCATTAATGATACGACAAAAGGAGCAAAGAGACGAAGTGATGAGAAGTTTGTGGTGCTAGCGTGGGCGGTAATAACAAGTAAACACGATGAAAATGCGACTTTAAACATTTTTATTGTACAATCCACGGCAGCATAACTGCAGTTAATGAAGTTGCACGTATCGGCGCAAGCCACGAGAACAAATAAACGAGATGAATGTAGAATGAATGCCAGGAATGCGGTTATGTGCAGCAATGGTTGCTCTGTAATGCCGGCCAGCGAATAATGCAGTTGACTCCAGCGGCAGTGCGCGCACGTGTGAGCAACAAAGTGCAGCCGCCGAATGCCGTTGCGTAAGCAATTAAGCGCATCTTTCTGCTGTTGTTGCAGGTCATTGTCTCCGTCCTCCATTGCCGGGGCCTTTATCTTCCCTGGCCTTAACTGTCAGCATAATGACCGCCATTAGACGCGTTATCAGCGCCGTCATCAGCACAGCTGGCAGCACAACAGCACAACAAAGGCGTCAAAGATGCTTAATGAAATAACGACACCCACCACATGTCATATTCCACTGTTGTTGCTAGAGTTGTTGGCGTGAATTTTGTTTGTGCCGCACCATTTACTGCCTGTGTGCGCAGACAATAAAATGCGTTACGCTACAGTGGAAGTGCAGCCGTGGTAAGTGCATTGCATGTGCCGTCAACGCTGGATCTCGCTTCGGTTGTGTGGCACACGAGAATGCACGCTTCGCAGAAAACACTTTCGGTGTAGAACTCTATTATCGCCTAGTGCCGTGTGCACTTTAATGCTTCTTTAGCTACTTAGTCTACTTCTTTTCTTCAACAATAACGAGCCAAACTAATTTCATACGTTTTCGCATTTTCACTTTAACCAAGAAGCAGTGTTTCGATCGTATTTGTGATCAATAAGGAAACGACGCAACATCTCATAAATTTTTAATGTGTGCAATTTTTTTCTTTATGTCTACTTCTTTTCTTCAACAATAACGAGCCAAACCAATTTCATACGTTTTCGCATTTTCACTTTAACCAAAATGCAGTGTTTCGATCGTATTTGTGATCAATAAGGAAACGACGCAATATCTCATAAATTTTTAATGAGTGCAATTTTTTAGAATTCTTTACGGAAATACGTATTTTGACCAATCGGTCAGGAGATTTTCTATAGGCTGTGGTGTTTTTGCAACTGCTCTGGCAAATAAAATATGTGGCGTTACTACTTTATTGTTTATTTTTGTCATAACCTGCACAACCTGTGCAATCGATGGTGTGCAATGAAGTATAATATGACAAATCGGCCATATTTTGTAAATATAGGGTGTTGCATTAAAAGTGCACGACTTAATTAAAATGTATATTTGCTGAACGAGTAGTGATATTTACATTGCACTGTGAAGTATGTGTTCCGATTAAGTATGGAAAAAAATATTAGACAAATGAGCTCGCAACTCTGATTAAGTAGTTTTCAATGATACTTTGAGCAAAATGTGGCTCTATCTTACCATATGGAATTGTTTATAGTTTATTCGCAATCCCCTTCCTTCCAATATTCGCTTGAAAAGTGTGTTATAACACATGTTGGAAAAAACGGAGTTGCATAGACATTTCGAAAACGGGTGAAATATGTGATATCACAAAGGGCCTAACAATAGACCTCCGAGTGTGTCTCTTACAAAGGCAGCCACCATCACCTAACCTTATTCGCATAGATCAGAAATTTCTTACAATCCTAAAGAATAAAATCGCATTATATCGCGATACTTCACAACGGAAATTCGGGAGATGATTTGGTCAGGAAATCGTTATTCCAATAAATCGATTACCTCATGTGCTAAAACCACATGTCGTCCAAATCTATACCGTCTTTGTGTGGCGCCATTTACCTTTCAACATCTCCCAATTTCAGACGCCCTATGTGGGAAACCCTATATTTTCCACATCCTAAAATTGTTTGAAGATTCTGCGAAAAGTTTACACACACTAGTTTTTCACATGTCATTCAAATATTTTACCGCACTTACGCCGCAATTATAACTTGTTTTGCTGCCGGCTGTGTTGCAATTAGTTGTGAGTGTATCACTATAACGTGCCGGACAGCTCAGTTGCATCTCGTCGTATGGCAACATCTGAAACTGGCAATATGTATGCACATACATACATATGTACAGAGGGGCGGAAACTCCCTTGCAGTTCAACAAGTTGCTTCGAATAATGACAACAACAGAAACAGCAACTATCGCAAGCACAAGAATTACAAAATCAACAATAATATTATGTTAGCAAAAACAATGGCAACAGTGCAGCAGGGGCGTTATTTTCCAGCGACATAGACATAGGAGTAACTATAAACGAGCAACAACAGAAGCCTAATAGATGTTGGCTCGTGCTGACGTTGTGACGCATGCTGAGCTTCAGAGTATGGTCGAACAATCAACAACGGACAATGCATGCTTGTCGATGGACATGAACCGGCAAATGGCAGTTCGACTGGCCGGCAGGAGGCTTGGGCGAAGTCACTGCAGCAATCTCGAGGCGACCAAGCGTGAGTGCGTTAGCATTCCAAATGAATTTCCATCTTTTGCTTTTCTTGCAATTGCATGATGGCCGCACTCGAGCAATAACAATTTCAGCAGCAAATAAGGAAATGAGAGTTGGGGCGGCGACTGCCGGAGCTAGTAGCGTGGCGTGAGCAAATTTCAATAACAGGATTACATGTCATTAAGGTGCGCACGGTTAACAACTTTTTAATGGTCGTGGAGTTCGTAATGAAAGTGGGACCTCATGAAAATTTCTACTTGGTAGTGTCAGAGATGTACATATTGCACACGCACTACAAAAGTGACACAACTTCCACTGTGCACAATGCATAAAGCTACCAATGAGCAAAAGCTCAGTATATTTTGTTGTTGTTAACTGTTGCAAAAATACAGCTAGTTCTCTCTGCATATCAGAAGTTTGATGCTATTTGATCGCTGCAGCTCAATGCAAAAGAGTCCTAACTCAAATTGTGTCACTTTTGACGAAATAAATTTTTGTTAAAGTTAATTTTAAGCAAAATTCTGACAATTTTTGTATATATTTTTAATTTTTAAAATTAATTATGAATTTTCAAAATTTTTCTTTCAACTTTTTAACTGTCATTTATAATTATTAAATT
The DNA here is from genome assembly GCA_963971225.1 of Melieria omissa. Lineage (NCBI taxonomy): Eukaryota > Metazoa > Arthropoda > Insecta > Diptera > Ulidiidae > Melieria > Melieria omissa. The sequence continues at coordinate 56,604,724 of OZ020267.1, read as the reverse complement.
CAGAAAAAGTGACATAACTTAAAATAATTCTGTAAATATTGAATTAAAATATCATCAAAACATTCACAACTCAGAATATTGGATTTTCTAGTGTAAAATTAAAAAAATGCTTGTAACTTATCCTAAATCTGTAAGGATTTTCTATTGAACAGTTTACACGTTATTTAAAAAAATGTTTATTTAGCTCAAAAACAATTTTTTGCGTTTCCTGAAAAATCATATATTTTGAGTTGTGTCACTTTTGTAGTGCGTGTGCGATATGTGTGATGTATGTAGACTGCGAAAACTGCCATTTATATGTACAGTGCAATACATTCAATAGTACAATTAATTACATAATTATTTTGTAGAATCTGTTTAAACTTGTAATGTATGTACATCTGTATATTTGAAACTAATAAGAATGTAATTCAAATAGAATTAGCATTCAATTGACAGACGGGATTAATTGTTTTATACAGTGTGCATATATAGTTTTACAGCGAAAATATTTAAAACGAATGTCTTTGCTGGCATTGAGCTTCCGTATTTTTCATGGTTGAATTGCGGTCTGCATGGCGAAAATCACAAAGACACACTGAACCAATTTTTACAGTTTTCCTGGTGCATATTTAATTGGATGTATGGTGTGGAGCCAGGGGCATAGCGAAGGTGGGGAGAATTTGGGTGTTAAACCCCACATAGCCTAAAACTATTTAAAATGCGTTGCATAGTTCAGAGATGACGAATTTGATCCCGTTGCGCTTTCGAAGGTCCACTTTCTGATCAAAATTTTATTTTGTTTTTCCCAAGAAATTACATTAAAAAGTAAAAGGCCGTTTTCCTCTTTCAGTCTTATTGAAAACTATGTAAGAAACACCATGAGCGAAGATAGACTTAATGGTCTTGCCCCGCTCTCCATATACAAAGATATGAACGTTGTTTCAGAAGAAGTTTTAGAGGAAAATGCCAAAATCAAAAACTGGTGAATTCATTTAGTTTCATGAGATTATAAAGATAACACTTCTAATAATGGAGAATATGATTTTGTAAATTTCTGCAACAATGGATGTGCATGCATTTTCTTTTTTACTTCACTTAGTCCCTTCCAATAGATTAACCATATTTGCAGTGATTGTTGCTCATCCCGTGACAGAGTTTCGTGAGTGGTATGCGTGATTTAAAAATGATGGAGTGGATATAAATAATGACCAACACGTTGGCCAAATCATCAAAGATCTGGAAAATCTTCATTGACATTCTTGAAAATGGATTTGAACACCACAGTAACATCAATCCATCATATTTTAAATTAACATTAGACTAACGCAAAGTGTGTGCGCGGTTTGTTCTACAGAAGTTCACTGACACCGTCTCATCAACAGACAATTGTGGGCGATTCTTTTACTAAGCACTCCTTGTTTTCATCTAATTTGGCACTCTAAACTTTATGAAAATATGCATTTATTGATGAAAAGAAAGCGAAAGAAAAAGGAGCGTCCAGAAACGCAAGTACGTGAACAAACATCCGCCCTTTGTGCTCTGGCTTGCGCCTGCCTCCTTGCCATTTCTAGGAAATACTCAACTGCGCGACTGCGGTTTGCTAGTCACGAGACAAGACCAAGCTCCAGAGACCTGTTGCATTCAGGTTTGCATTGGCCCTAGGACGGATTCCACAAGCTTTGGATCTGAACCGGAGCGTTGCTTTCGCGAAGCTGAGCACGTCCGACAATTTGAGTTTCCTGAGCTCATCCTCGTAGAGGATCATGTTGCCGAGGCACGTGTGCCTGAGCCGCCCGAAAACTAGTCACTCACATATGAAGTGCACTGAGGTTTCGTTGTCCTCAAAGCACATGTCGAATAAAGGTTTTGACCCCAATCCTTGTGAGGTACTCGATAAAAGGAATAAACCCTGTGACGAGCCCCAAAACAGTTCTACATGTCGTGAGACATTAGTGCTTGCGCGTTAATGTGCTATCGAGTGTAGTCTTGTGCTCAGATAAGCCGCAGCCGCTCGCTGGTTCAGGTCCTACGAAACGGACCATAGATCCAGCTCTGGCGAGCTCACTCAACATCGGGATGCCCAGGTACCTCGGGATGCCACAGAAGTGTGACGATATTGCCAGTGCTTAGCTCGTTTAGTCTGCAGACAGCCTGCAGGGAATTTCGGCCGACACTCATATTTCTTATGCTTTTAGACCATGAAAATCGCTGTATTGAGTCTATGAATAAAATAAATCGGTTTTGCCAAAAAGAAGTGTCGTATATGTTCATAATACAGGGTTTTCCAACAAGAGGTGTTATTTTGGTATTCAAAGAAAAATGCCATTTTTTGAGATAAATGATCGGATGTTTATTTCATAATAAAGAGGAAGGTATGCCGTTAATAATGAAAAACAACATCAGCCAAATGGCCACCATGACCACGCTTACAGGACCATATCCTTTTCATGAAATTTTCCATAACCAAATCGCAAAGTGGACATAGAGCAGCATCCTCGATAGCCTCACGAATTCTATCTTTGAGGTCTTGAATCGACGCTGGGATGTTGGCGTACACCTTATCTTTCACGTGGCCCTAAAGAAAGAAGTCGCAAGGTGTTAAATCACAAGATCTCGGTGGCCAATTGTCATCACCTCTTCCAGCGATAACACGGTCCGGAAACTTTTCCCGTAAAAGAGCAATGGTTTCGTTGCTTGTGTGGCACGTAGCGCCGTCTTGTTGAAAGTAAACGTTGTCCAGATCAATACCATCCAACTCCGACCATAAAAAATCATTAATCATCTCTCGATAGCGCAATCCATTCACCGTAACTGTTGATCCAACCTCATTTTCGGAAAAGTAAGGTCCAATGACCCCGCCGGACCATAAACCGTTGAGGATGGAGAGGCTTCTCAACAATAACTCTTGGGTTTTCCGAGCCCCAGATGCGACAATTTTGCTTGTTGACGTAGCCACCGAGGTGGAAATGGGCCTCATCAGTCAAGATGATTTTTCGATGGAATTCCGGATCATGTTCATGCATTTCAAGGACCCAATCATCAAAGACACGACGTTGTTGATGATCGGTCGGCTTGAGTTCTTGTGTTAACTGAACTTAATAAGCCTTAAGACCCAAGTCTTTATGCGAAATACGGTGTAATGCCCAATTCCAAAGAACGACGAGGAATCGACAAACCTGGGTTTTCTTCAACACTTTAGGCTACAGCAGCAATATTCTCAGTTGTTCTTGAGCGACGTGCACGGGTTTTATTCTTCACATCACTAACTTGTCCCAACAGCTCGAATTTTTCCACCAATTTCTGTATTGCGGTCCGACAAGGTGCTTCATGGCGACCTAAAAATGCTTTAGTTTTGCGAACTGTGACTGCAAGATTTTCACCATTTTTGTAGTGAATTTTAATAATTTCAATGCGTTGTTGAAGCGTGTATCGTTCCATTTTTAGTAATGGCGTAGTTTCTACTTGTCAAATGTCAAAGAATAAAAGCTTCAAAAGTGACAGCTACCGAAATACCGGGTGATTCAAAACAACACCTCTTGTTGGAAAACTCTGTGTATAGTAATTATTTAATTTAAAAAGCCTTGTTTACTTCGGAACACTCCTTGTGTACTTTTCTGTAGAACAATTTCTTTAAGCCCCTCGCCCATGACCAAGTTCGGACTACGCCCCTGGTTGGGGAAGCTAATTAGGATAAACGTAATTAGTTCTGCTTGCTGCCAACAACAGCTCGCGAACATGTGCATGAAATTTTCACTGTACCGTGCGCGCAACGGCCAACCGGAGCACAAACAATCTTCATAGTACATACAAACACTCATATAAACATATTCATATATGGAATATGCCAGCTGCTGCTAATTGAAATTGCAATGATTGCATCCAAAGTTTGCATTGCCTTTGTCGTATTCCAGTAATGTTGCAATACGCTCATGGCACACTTCAAGTTAAATAGAAAATCTGCCAAAAAACTTGACCAGCTGTAGGACTGCTGAAGCACAAGAGTTGGACTAGGGGATGGACATTGGCCAGTTGTCAGTTGCGGATGATACGACGATGGCGCTTTTATGTAGTTGTCAAGCAAACAATGTTGGCGCAGGCCGCAGCAACAAGTGCGACAACAACAGCTGTGAGGCTGGTCTGCACATATTTCAAGAACTTTATTTTTGAAATAATTTCTAAAACTGATTGTTTTGCAGCTTTGCACACCGACAGCAGCGGCAGCTACGTCCAACAAGGCAGCAACAGACGACGACCGTTTGCTGCTCACCGTAGCCTCTAGCAACGCTGTCGTGTTCGGCTTATCTGCTGCTTTCCGCGCTTCCTTGCAGACTGCGCTGGACTGAGCGGAGTTGTATTGTGACTGCTATTTAATGCAAAATATCGATAAGGTCGATTGGTGCGCCGTAGGACGGCAACATTGTCCGACTGCTCGCTTTCCAGTCTGCCTTGTCCAACCGTCCGTTCGCCTCGTTGACCTCGTCTACGAACTCTTATCGCTGCTCAAATATGAAACTTGATGTGCAAGTTTGTGTGTGTGTGTGTGTGTGTGTGCTTACGTGTGTTTGTTTGTGTTCAGTTTATCGTGCTTAACATTTGTTTATTATATTTTATGTTATTTGTAAATATGTATGAATATGTTTAAGAATATTTCTTGTAGCCAAACATTGATCCCTTTTCTTGGCTGCCGTTAAAGCGACATAAATATTTAAATTTCCTTTTCTTAGTGAGAAAATTGGTTTGAAAATTGATGGGATTTCACGGAGTTCTGGGTATATTTGTTCAAATTTGTGCTGCACGCCTTCTTGTGCGGCTTCGGTTTGCTCTGCTTGATTTCAGGTTACCACTTCCGCCTCCTTGGCTGTTTCTGTACAGTTTCCCGGCCTCTACCCGCTTCCGTTCATCTTAATCGGTGTAATAAGCAAACGGCACAGGCGATGGGCTGCGTCTTCATGGCATTAGTAGTGCGGGCGCGGCAAACGTTGCTACAGCGTTGTGACGGATTTCTGGCATTAGAGTTTATTAGTTGAAAGTTGGCATTTAATGATTGATAAATCGAAGTAGGTAGATGGAACATGGCGAAAAGTAATGCGATAATTTCTTAAATCAATTCTACAATGGCAGTTTGGACAAAGAGAATCCCATATAATTTAGTTCAATAGCTGATAGTTTATAGCACTGCGGAGTTTTCTGTACCATTTCAGAGGTTATTGACTGCCGAAAAGCTCCAAAATCTATACACTATAAGGCCTCACTCAAAGTTTTGATTGCTAAAAAAAGGTTCAAATTGCGTGCGGCAGTCCGGAATGATTCCAATTTATTTATATTCGCACAATTGTCACTTTTTATAATCAATTACAAGCAATCAGCGCTATGCTCATGGCAAAATAAATAACAAATAAAACGAACACTAACACATGTGGGGAAAACTCGCAAAGTATTTTCCCGGCTGGGGAGGCCATAAAATACGCTGTTGCTGGTGTTTCGGGCCGAAATGCTGTCCTCCATGCATTGCTGTTGTTTTATGGCAATTTTATGACGGCGAGTCCCATTCAAAGTGAGATTCTAAATGCGAAAAGTAAAAAAAGCATCGCACCAATGCATGTTACTCAATTTGAATTCAATCATGTGAGTGACGAGAGCCAGAGGAGCAGGTTGAGGTAGAGGGGGCGACATGTTGTTGCAAGTTCCGCAAACGCTCGAACAGCCACAGGCTTAAATTTCCGTATCGGACTGCGACTTGAACAAATAATGGTAATAATATCAATAATTTCGCAGGGTTGACTGCTCGCTTGTTTGCTTAGTTGTCCTGGTCGTTTTATCATTGTTGTTTAGAAATTTTCTAAATACATGTATGCAATGGCGGCTTAAGGTGCTCTGGGTGCCGGGCCATGGGGCTGCGACGACTGACGAGGCCCTCTAAATTCTTCAATTTTATGAATTAAGAAATGTTATATAACTACTGTAATTTTTTTGTATTCAAAAGTAGCATAAACATGCACATATAAAAAATAAAACAAACCTGCAGGACAACAGCAATTCTGTGGTCAAAAGCAATAACCGCTTAAGTCGACTTAAGAAGAAATTGAGTTATGGATGCCACCATGTTCCCTTGCTCTACGTTTGTGTAAAATCGGGGAGATTGTAACTTAAAAATAGAAAAAGTTATTAAAAAATCCTATTCGCGTTACTACTTTTATCAAATATGCGCCTAAAACTTTAAAACGAGATTGCTCGAAACAGCAATTTTCGACTTAGGCGGTTATTGCTTTTGACCACAGAATTGTAAACTAACAAAAGATGACATTTATCATTTCAACACATAACGTCCAAAAAACAAAATTAAAGAAACATTTATTTTCAGTCATTTTTCGAATTTTTATTTGCATTCGACATACATTGTGACCGAAAAGTTTCCGGAAATTTTAAATAAAACGCAAAATTCTTAATCTTCATCAATATTTATTTTATCTCCTTCAAAATATGCTCCATTAGAAGCGATACACATATGCCAACGTTTCTTCCAATCATCAAAACATTTTTTATAGGCGCTTTCCGGTATGGCTTTGAGTTCCCTCTGCGAATTCTGTTTTACGTCTTCTATGGATTCAAAACGCGTTCCTCTGAGTGGTAATTTGAGTTTGGGAAACAGGAAAAAGTCACACGGTGCAAGATCAGGTGAATACGGTGGCTGTTCGATGGTATTTATTGAATGTTTGGCCTTAAAATCGTTGATAATGTTGGCTCGGTGCGAGGGAGCATTATCGTCATGAAAAATCCATGAATTATCCTTCCACAATTGAGGCCGTTTACGGCGGATATTTTCACGCAAACAGTCAAATAATAGTCTTTACCGACTGTTTGTCCTTCAGGGACGAATTCATGATGCACTACACCACGAATATCGAAGAAAACAATCAGCATTACCTTGATTTTCGAGCGACTTTGGCGTGGTTTTTTCGGTTTCGGCTCGTCTTTTCCTCTCCATTCCGATGATTGTTGGCTTGTTTGCATGTCGTACTCGTAGACCCATGTCTCGTCACCAGTTATGATGCGTTCCATGAAAGTTGGATCGGAATTGGCACGATCAAGCACGTCCAAAGAGACCTGTTCACGGTACTCATTTTGAAGAAAATTCTCAACAAAATCGCAACGCACTACTGAGGTGAACTGGTTTCAACAGCTGCCGTAAACAAACTGTCTGACAGATCGCGCTCATTTTTGGCATAGTAATTAAGGACAGTGCTACCAACCTACAGAAACTTAAAATATCGAAAAATATACAGCGCGCGAATTTTAAATGAGAATTTCCGGAAACTTTTCGGTCACAAGGTATGCTTAATTTTATAATATTTGAATTGGAATAATCTCAAAAATCTGTTGTGGTTACGTTTCAGATAAAAAAAAACCCATGAAATCATGTTTCTCGATACAAATTTGTAACCCTTGGTTTGCCCCGTCAGATTGTGATTTTCTTAAAAAAATTAGAAGCACGTCTCTAATTATTTTTGATTTGGAGTATTTTCACCAAGTTTGAAACTAATAGGTTTGTTAAATAACGTTTTTTCGGGTATATCACATTACCCGCCACTTCTTTCAGACGCCAATTTTTGGATATTTTCATTTGTAATGAAAAAACTTGTCAACAGTTTATCTTAAAGAGTTAAAAATCTTAGATATACTAAATAATGCGTCAGTGAGCAGTTTGAGGTAAAAAAAATGTCTTTCAAGGCAAAGTGTGTCGGGAATCGCCGTAAAACAAACAGGTATATCACATTACCCGAACTTACTCTATTTAGAAAGGATATTTTTGAATTTATCTATTGCATTTTCAGAGTCAATTATCGATACTTTGTCTCTTAAAAAATGGAAATAACTTGGTCTTTCATCAACCATTGTGGAGGGGAAATAGTTTTTTACAAGTTTCAGTTTTGAAAGGCAAATTTTGATAGACAAATTATTAAGAAATATTGCACGATTGAATTGTATTATAATACAAATAAATAAAATAAAAAAAATAAATAAAACAGAAATTTATAAATTTAATTTTCGTATCAAATACAATTCTGTGTTTTTGCTTTAAAACTAAGAACAAAATGTTCATCACAAAAAACAAAAAATTAATAAAATAAAAATGCATTTAATTGCCAGACTACCTGGTAAACCTGTTGATAAAAAGCATCTCTCTGGTTCAGTACTCATAATTGAAATCGTATGTAAATCTTCATATACTATTTGGAAGTTTTGGCCACGGTTTCTGCCATTTAAAAAACACGTCAAATTCGGTATAAGTAACATCAATAATTCAAGTTTCGCTATGACTTTAAATCTGAAATAAATCTGTGATATCAGTTATTTGTTTCTTTAACCCTTTTCACTTTGTGTTGTGAATGTGACAAGTGACACTGGTGAAACTTGCATGTTTTTCTGTATGTTTACTTTTTGGATGGTATAAATTTTGGGAGCGTAAGATTGCTAACTCTCGTGATTTGAATACTGGCACATTTTTTTGTGAAAAGGACGCAGACAGAGCTAGTTTGTACAAAGTATCTGTACACAGAGCTATTGTCGCATTGAAACTTATTCAAACGTCACAGGCAGCATGAAATTTCTTTTTTGTTTAAATACGGTTTGCCTTTTCTGAAATAAATGTGACAAAAGCAAAAAGTAAGCTAAGTATTTTCATGTTTCGATCCCGGGATCGGGCTTTTTCGGGACTGAAATTGTCGGGGATCGCGGGATTAGGGATTCCGGTATTGCAATCCCTAGTATGTGCATACATATGTACATGTGTATATTGTACATGCACCGCAATGCGTGTAACTACGTATTCACCTATTACATAATATAAATTATGATGGGAAATTTGCAGACGTGAATTGTTGCATTCGGCAAGCGGACGTGGGTCTGTCACGTGTGTGCGTGTGTATATGTATGTATGTGTATAGACGCACATGCCGGCAAACTGCCAAGCAGACTGGCGAGGCGTACACGTATGTACGTATCTATATACATATATATATATATATATATATATATATATGTACACACCTACATACATGTGTATGTATGTACATGCATTCATGAGTACGCGACCTCGTTGTGGTGCCATAAATCTCAATTGATTTGCTGGCAATTTCGGTGACAGCGGAATTTTCGGGCCAGCGATCTCGATAGCGTTTGCGATTTCGGCTACTTTTTCCCCTTCCTCTATTTTTGCTACATGTTTATGTCATTTGACGCTTTGTTTTGCTTTTAACCAATTTCAATTTATGTATTTATTATTCCACTTTGACGCAAAAATCGTAGTCGGATTAGAGTCCTGACGACTGGAATTGCTTAGAAGAGAAACGGTTGCAGTATGAAGTCGAATGAGAAAGGGCGGCAGCTTCAAAGGTCTCTCTCCCATTAAACGCTAAGTGATGATCTCCTTTATGGCACTATGACGATTTGCTTTATTGTCAATTTACCGTTATTGTTCTTGTTGCTGTAGTCACTTTGGCGTGGCTGCGGGTTTTTATAGGAAAATTCAGCTATCCGCACAGTTCACATATATCGATTGTAGCAGCGAGCGCCTGAACATCATCGAGCAAAAAATGGCAATCGCGGCAGCGCAACTTTGTAGAACTCGCCCACTCGCCATGTGCGTGAACGCGTGCAGCGCAATTGCGGCCGAGTGTGACCTGACAGGTGCCTTGCGTTCAGTAATTTTATGCTCAAGAGCACTTGGCCGAAGCACTCCTTCGGGACCCACCACTGGCAGTAATTGATTTGCGCCATTTAGGCAAAACTTTGGCGGTGGCGATGTCGAATGCTCTGCTCGTGTTTCTGCGTTTTGGTCGCTAATGTTGCGTCATTGCGCGCGTAATGAAAGCGCCGCATTCGACCACTTCTCTACGCTTAATGTCGCATTAGACGCGGCCCGGCCCCTTTCTTGTCGTGATTTGGTCGTTCGGGAACGTCCGCTGCAAGGCGGCCTTTGCAGCTCTTTCGGTTAATTTTTCGTATATTTCGTGCTTATTCCCATGCTTATACATTTACATATGTACTATTGTTAATATGTATGTATGTATATACATTCACTTATGTACATATGCACACTGACAGATTAACATACGAGTAGCAGGCTGTGCGTGTGTGTTGTCTTTTGTGGGAGTTTATGAAATCCATTTTGATTTGCGGTAATAAACTGAATTAATCTGCCGACAATTCGGGCGCTGCTGATGTGCGATAAAAGGGTCATAAAAGGACTGCAACGCAAACGGTAAAAATTTTGCGAGACATGCCACATATGTATGTGTTGTCAAGAATATTTTGTATTTGCAATGCATGTGTGACGAAACACGTGTGTATATATGCACACGAGTATGTTGGCGATGGGACAATGATAACCGGAAAAAATTACGAACTTTTTTATGCTCATAATCCTATTAATATGTTTTAAAGAGAACTTCGGAGGCATATACACTGGAAGTTTTATGCCGATTATGAATAGAATATTAGATAGCATTACGTAGAGAGCTTTTTCGATGAGTGTTATTGCTTTTGTAAGCCTTAAGCGAGGAATATTCTCCTTATCCACTGGCCACATGCTAAAGTGGTCTGAAGCTGCTTGCTTTTCAAAGGTTTTTTTGTACTGTGAACTCGACTTTGCTCCTTGAATTATTTAATTGGCGCCGGCCTAACAATTTAACCCTTTCGCTATTTTGTTGCCATATGGCAACATGCCACTTTGTGGACGACTGCATCCTCTATGATTGAAAGAATACATTATTGTTGGTCTTTAGAATAGCTTGAAGTTTTAGGAAAAATACGAAAGTAATAAACTGAATAATTAAGTTTAAAGAAGAGAATTATACACGTTTTTTTAATCGTAGATCTTAACATAGTAGAGGAAGAAGAAGCAGAAAAAATTAGACAACTTTTTAACTCGACGTTTTCTTTCAATTTAGATATTTTTTTCTTTTAATTTTGGCTGAAGTAAATGAAGAAAGATTCAATGTTTCGTTATGCGTAAATAGTTTAATGTTTAAGTAATTCTGTGATTAAAAGCAATAACCGCCTAAGTCGAAAATTGTTGTTTCGAGCAATCTCGTTTTAAAGTTTTAGCGCGTAGTGCATTCGTTATGGGAATGCGAATAGGTTTTTATTAATAAATTTTTTATTTTAAAGTTACAAATTCCCCGATTTTATACAAACGTAGAGCACAGTTAAGGGAACGTGGTGGCATCCATAACTCAATTTCTTCTTAGCCTAAAACGTAAAATTAAACATTTTAACTTTCCCCAGTAAAAATCTGAAGCGAAAGGGTTAAAGCACTTGGAAACTAACTACTGACCTGCGCCAAATGATCGGCGTGAATGTTTGTTTGTTCGTTGTGTGCGTCTTAAAGGTTGTTGTCCAACGTGCAGCATGCAATATTACACTTATTCCACTTGCGTCAACAATAAATCTCCACTACCGCCGGTGCTGCCACAATGAATGAGTTCTGTTTTTCTCACAAGGATATTTTTGCCACGAAACGAATCACAACGACAACACAATTAGCCAGCAAGGTTAACGCTAGGGTTGTTTTTTTTTAATTGCGTTTTTATTTTTGTTTTTCATTTCAATTCATTTTCCCCATTTGAATTTCAATAAAGTGGTTAATTATGGCGGTCGCACCATCTGGACTGTAGCGCTCAAACATAAGAAGACATGACTCGATGCAGTAAACAAATAAAATGCCCTCCGAGAGATTGTCTGTCGCAATTTCCTCCACTGCCGCATTATCCAACCAGATGCGAAGAGCGCGAACGTGGGACGGCCAACGAATTAAATTGGCTCGCTGGAACGCAATTTAGCATTAAATGCTAATAACGCCCAAGGCGTCTGCGCTCAAGGAGCCGCCAGCGTAATCTTCCTGTCCCCCGCGCAATTTTATCATCTTGTTGCATGCTCGAACGCGGAGGAGATCGGCCGCTCGTAACGCCACGTCGAGGATTGCTAAAGTGATTGCGAAAAGTGAGTGAGAATTGAATTACACGCCTCTGGGATTGCGTGCGCATGCGAGGTTAGGCGTGGATTGCTGCGGCCTTCGCACTGCGTCCTAATTGCAGCCTTGACAAGACTTTGAGGCAGCTACCAACTGGCGCCTGCCAGCAGCCAGTCAGTCGACAAGATGTCAGTGTCGTTTAATGCTAATTTAACTGGCAGCATGCTCGACATATGCCGTTTCGAGGCGTTTCGGGCTGCCACGGGCGTTTAGTTCAGGTTGACGTACTCGTATCAATTACAATGCATGTTCTGTCCCCTGGCTTTGTTTATGTACTAATTTTAATTGCTGCGGGTGTTTGTTGCAACAGCTAAGGATGGAGGATGAAGAAAGCGTGAGAGGGCAAACGTCTTCGGAGGAGAATTCAATTATAAGTAATAAGATGTTAATTTGATAACGACACATGGGGTGATTCTGAAGAAAATGCCTTCAAGAGCTGAATGAATGACAACTTTTGTGGAACAGGATTTATTTCAGATTTGTGGTGTTTGTGAAAGTTTTTCTGAGAAATAACAACAAAGTATACAATAATGATTACTTTGCGTATTGCATTAAGTTTCTTGGAAGGAATAAACTCGTCGGCTAGAAATGAAACCAATCATGATGATTAATGGCCCGAACACATTTACATACATAGGACGGCAGCGACACTGCAAGAAAATGGAGAATAGTCCTATGATTGGCAACAGCGATAACAAGGGTCAGTGGTCGTTTGGCTGTGCAGTCGTTAAAATAATCGTTTCCATACGAATGTTCTGATTCTCTATTTTGACAAGTGCAGTCGTGTCACTGTCGTCGTCTGTGTGTGTTCGGGGCACATGTGACTGTGCACAAGCAGTAGCCAGACAAAGTGGGAAACAATCAGCAGAAAAGAATGAATATACTTAACAGAGAGAAAATTAAAGTGTCAAACAAGGAAGCATTTCATTCAATCGAGTGACCTTGCAGTAGGCTTCACTGAAGGCTTCACACGCCACCAAAAAACCAAAGAGGCGTGAAAATATACATAAAAAGGAATAGAAAAATGGAAAATAAAGGATAAAGGCGACACGGCCACAGTCGGAACAGCTTGTCTACCGCAGCCACGCCTGGACAATGTGAGTGAGCAAAACATGCATGATTAATTGCCATGTGGGTGTGTTGCTGTGAGTTCACGCATGTTGTGCGGTACGTATGGTGAAGGCTGGCAAGAAAATACCAAATCGCCCACCGTTGCGGTAGTGGCACAAATTATGGCCCGAAAACCTTCAAGACGGCATTGACAAAACCTAACCTAAACTGGTTGCCCTAATTGCAAATAAATATAGAACAATTTTTTAACTTATTATATATCTGTAAGATAAAAAAGATAATAAAGATTAAAGATAACAAATGATTTTTTATTATCATTGGGCAAAAAATTCATCAAAATAATACAAAGTACCATATGGGTGAAATTTCACCCGAACATTTTATGTGTGAGTTTTTTTGAACGTCGGATGACGGTTAAGAATTCGTCTGTGCTATGTATTTTATCGTTTACAATCAATACAAACGAATTTGCAATACTTAGTTGTTCTGAACACCCAGAAACAAGAATACTGCCAAGAAAAGCATCTGTTGCGAGGGAAATCTGCCAATTGATTTGGTTTTGTCCCCTGCGAAATAGGAATAGTTCTAAGGGAGACGCGTTTGCGATGTGTTGTGTACCTTAACCCTCTACTGCCCCATACGGCCTTAAGGCACGGTACACAAAAAGCTAGAAAAATCCACATAAATTTTAATTTTTTTAACCCTTATGTGTGTGATGGGGTACCCGGGTATCCAAATCACTTTGATACTGAAATTTTACATACTTGCGGACAACCTAGAAAGGTGAAACTTCATGACAACTTCCAAAATGGTATTATGTCTTTATTTTCGAGTGTTTGATTCCATTTAGTTGCTGGGGAACCCGGATAACCCAACACATTTTTTATGGGGTTTCATCGATTTCTTAGATATTTCTTGTAAGTAAAACTTTCTAAAGCAAATAATTTGTAAAAGAACAATTTTATCTACAAAAAATGGCAGCCGCTTTATTTGATTGGGGTCGTAAAGGTCGGCTAGCATCGTTATCGAAAACTTTAAAACGTAAAATTTTTTTTTAAATTTTTGTATGTAAAAATAATGCATTTAACGGAATAATTGTTAGCCAGAAATGCTTAGAATCAGTCTAAGAAAATCTATGCATTTTTTTCAGAATTTTTTGAGCAATTTATGCAATTTGTTAAGAATTGACAAATTCAGACGTATTCTCTGTCAAATTCTAAACACTTTTTGTTCTTGAACATTTTTCGTTTAAAAAAAAAAAATCATGAATGATTGTGAAAATTTTTTTCATTTTTCCGCCATTTTGAGGTTGTTAAATGTATTCCCATGGGGCAACTTGGGTATTTTCTGAAAGTTCAACATGTTTGTGCACTTTTCTGCATATTTATACCCCAACCAAAAATCTATTTCGGTACGAAATATTGATTTGAAAATAAAAACAGGTCGAAATTTTTGCATTTTCTTCCGAAAACACCGCCATATTGGATTTCCTTGTGACCAAAATGAAAATCGAATGGCATAATCATGTAGAGCGGACCCGAAAACATATAGAATGACTATTTTCACTATCCGCAACGCCGATTTCATCGCTTGGTACAATCGCAAAGTTGTACAAAAATTTTAGACGTTTTGGACGTTAATGGGTTAATGCATTTGGTCACTAACGTATACTTGTATGTGGTTTCCGTTTTATAGATATCAATCGGCATTTAAAAAAAAAATTGTCGGTTTTATGGGACAAAAAAGTACAGGAAGTTTTAGAAAACTTGGTTTTCGAAGAAACTGATGACGAAACTAATGAAGTGTTAGCTCTGTTAGATTCAAAGTTCAAAATAGGAAATTTTGTTAAAAGGAGACAGTTTTTCTCTTTCATTTGATATCCATATCTTCATCATTGCACAACGCCAAAAATTAAAAAAAAAAATATTTTAAATGCATGTATCCTTAAAATTTTAAAGTCCTTTAAAAAGGTTTTTGGTTTAGAAAATGAAAAACTGACTATGCCAGAATATTATAAATGACCTCTTGTTTCACGTGTATATCAACATTTTGAAAAATGTGTTTTTTTGTCGCACGGTGTAATAAATGTTAAGTTGGTGAATGTTAAAGATGCTTTATAACTTTGTCATTTTTCTTTCGATTCTATTGATGTTAGGTTTAATATTTGCTCAAATATGATTCATCCTAAATTTTAAAACCAGAGCAGATAATTTATTTTATCCATAAAAAAATCAATCAAAAATTTATGATTTTGAAAATGGTCGAAAAATTCACTTTTTTACAACTTTTACCGTCAGTAACTTCCCCAAATCTTATCTGATTTGGAAAATCTATATATTGTGGGAAAGGCTAAGGTATTATCTTCTGAACGCCGGATTCGTTTACGAGATATGTGCTCATAAAAAAAATGTTTTTTCGAAGATTTTTCGAAAACGCTTTTTTTTATTTTCAGTTTCGTGTTCAGCGCCCCAAAGTTAGTCTAGAAACTACTTTAATTTTTTGGTGCATAGTGTAATTAATAAAACGTGAAACTGTTCAGTTAAATTTTTTAGCTTATGTGCCCAGAACGGCCTTAAGGGGGTCGTCTAGTGTGACGGGTCAAAAAAATCGTTTTTGTTTTTTTTTCATAAATCACTTCTAAAACATGTTTAGAAGACGTGTATAAATGGATTTTTGTAAATTCGAAGCCGTTATCAAGTTGCACTTGTAAACCGGAGTAGGTATGCGGAGCGCATACCTCCAACTTCCAACTTAAAAACGCGTTTTTCTCAAAACACGTTTCTTCAAAACTGCTGCCACGATATCTCAAAAACTATTTAACTATTAATGCTCAACTTTTTACACCATCTTGAGTACATGTCCAACTACAAATTAAGCTAAAAGAATTAAGATTGCTTCGTTACTTTTTTTTTTCTTCAATTATATGCACGTGAAAAATAGTCGAAAGACTCATATTTTTTTTATGTTTAGGCAAAAAAATACTTTTTTTTGGAATTCGAACTTTCTTTTAGCTCAATTTGCAGTTTGAAGTCTCAGGAATGAAATGGCGTTTGGTTTTTTGATTTCAGATAATCACAACGCCCGGAATCATGGCAGCAGTGGAGCAACTTTTTTTTTTTACGTCTTCCTGTTGAGTGGTGTAACTCCGATACTAATCAATAGATTGGCTTCAAATAATTATAAAACTTTGTCGAAATGTACTCAAAGAAGAAATAAAATTCAAAAGTTATTTTACTTGAACGGTTTTTTTAATAATGACTGTCAAAAAAGGCATAAAAATACGGCCTTCACACTAGACGACCCCCTTAAGGCACGCAAATTTATACGGGTTTCACGCCCTCACGGAAGCACATTTTTTTATTTTAAAAATTTTCCCTTTTTATATGAGTCTAAAGCTACATGGTGAACAATTTTTCGACTTACAAAAAAATTGGGGCAGTAGAGGGTTAATTCAGCTTTCCGATTCTTTTTTTTGCAGGGAGCAGCCAAGACAGTAGTGAGCGGGTCCTTACCTATCTAACTGTGCTGATAGTTTTTATTCCGAAAAATCGAGTCAACATTTGAATTGAATTCACTTTCCTGCTTTCGGCACTTCTCTGCTTGTGTTTCCAATAGTGTCTTTGTTATTATTTTAATTCGTATTCGAGTGCAGGCGGATTTTCATTGCGTTTTTCGCTTTGCAAACAGATTCAAATTGAATTTAGTCTTCCACAAAGATGGACCGCCGCCAGCCTTGCCACTCGTGCTATCCGCAGAGGTGGGAGGGAGAGGGGAGGCAGTAAAAGGCACCGTCAGCAACGACAAACCTGCAAATTAAATTTTCATTTCCCGATTGAAGCGCCGCCATTCGCTTTGCTTACGCATTGTGACGACTACATTATTGCTTTGTTATTATTATTGCTTGTCTTCTGCTTCCCCTTCTTCACACTGCTGTTGTTATTGCTGTTGCTCATGTTGTTCTTATGTCGTACTGTGTACATGCCGTTGCTATTTTCGTCTTGCCATTGCGCTTTTAGCGAAACTCCAAATGCAAATTTTATTGTTAAATAAAGCCGAGCGTGTTGGCACAATTACTCGCGTCCGCCGCCTGTACTCCTTCCCCCAGCGGACTTTTGCTCGCACCAAGTTCCACTTTGCCGCTATTTCAATTCAATTTCAATTCAAGAATATAAAAAAATTCAAATAACAAAGAATGGAAACGAAAAAACAATGCAGCCGTTTTGTCATTTCGCCATTTCGTTGGGTGGTGTCTGCAGCGTTTCACTGCGTGGTCTGTCTACATTGGAACGAAAAGAGTGGCCATTAACAGGTCACACGTTCGAAACCCATGCTCAGCCATAAAAAAAAAATTCAATTATTTCTTTAGTGTCCACTTCGGTCGCTGAACAGAAAAGCTCCCTAAGATAAAGTGGGAAGCGTAAAAACATATCGACACCGCCCCTGGAAATCGAAATATAAGTATATATTAAAATATTTAATTGCATAAAGTAAACAATCTTTCTTTAACGCGGCCGGAATGCGCAGGCTGCAAGAACAACAAAACATCTTTGCTAACCAAAACACAACATTCCATAGCGAAACCTCACGGAAGCGCACTTGGGAAATGAGAACGAAAGCAGCGAAGAGTTTATGATTTAACCGAATTAGGTACTTTCACCTTAATTTAACTTAATGACTTTACAACTTTACACCTTAAACTTATAATTTTAACTTATACTTAATAAGTAACGAATTTAAGGTGCTGTCAGACTATGAAGCGCCTTCAGAAGTTATGTCCATTCCAGAAAGTAAAACTTTGTTTTTTTTGGTGTGACCACCAAAGAAGGAACTTCTGCAAGCGCTTTCCGACTTTTTGGAATGAACTTTCGAAAACAAAACTTGCATAGTGTGACTGCTATTTTGTGAAAGTAAATTATTTTCGGATAGTTAATTTCAACGCGCTGCTGCTGCGTTGGAAAGTGTTTCGCTTTCCGGAATGTGCCGAACAATGCCGCGTAAATTGAGTGCGGTCCTTGTTGCCGAACTGATCAATAATTTGTGTATTCTTTCGAATTTTTTAAGAGATGCAAATATTTGTAGATACTATTATAAATATACATACCTCGTGACCGAAAAATTTCCGGAAATTTTAAATAAAACGCAAAATTCTTAATCTTCATCAATATTTATTTTATCTCCTTCAAAATATGCTCCATTAGAAGCGATACACATATGCCAACGTTTCTTCCAATCATCAAAACATTTTTTATAGGCGCTTTCCGGTATGGCTTTGAGTTCCCTCTGCGAATTCTGTTTTACGTCTTCTATGGATTCAAAACGCGTTCCTCTGAGTGGTAATTTGAGTTTGGGAAACAGGAAAAAGTCACACGGTGCAAGACCAGGTGAATACGGTGGCTGTTCGATGGTATTTATTGAATGTTTGGCCTTAAAATCGTTGATAATGTTGGCTCGGTGCGAGGGAGCATTATCGTCATGAATTATCCTTCCACAATTGAGGCCGTTTACGGCGGATATTTTCACGCAAACGTCTTAAAACAGTCAAATAATAGTCTTTACCGACTGTTTGTCCTTCAGGGACGAATTCATGATGCACCACACCACGAATATCGAAGAAAACAATCAGCATTACCTTGATTTTCGAGCGACTTTGGCGTGGTTTTTTCGGTTTCGGCTCGTCTTTTCCTCTCCATTCCGATGATTGTTGGCTTGTTTGCATGTCGTACTCGTAGACCCATGTCTCGTCACCAGTTATGATGCGTTCCATGAAAGTTGGAACGGAATTGGCACGATCAAGCACGTCCAAAGAGACCTGTTCACGGTACTCATTTTGAAGAAAATTCTCAACAAAATCGCAACGCACTACTGAGGTGAACTGGTTTCAACAGCTGCCGTAAACAAACTGTCTGACAGATCGCGCTCATTTTTGGCATAGTAATTAAGGACAGTGCTACCAACCTACAGAAACTTAAAATATCGAAAAATATACAGCGCGCGAATTTTAAATGAGAATTTCTGGAAACTTTTCGGTCACAATGTATATTGTATATTTTAAAAGATTAATAGCAACTTGAAAGATTGCGACCCACAGATGAAATGGATTGATATAAGTATTGCCCTTTGTCAGTAACCCTGCAGGAAATCGGACTGGTCCAAGTCTAGTTTTTCAACTGGTCGCTTGACAGTCATATATGACCTCAGAATCGACTCGTTTTCTTGTAGCAAACTCACCCTTTTAACATGGCGGTGTCCTAGGCGAGGGTCAATTGTCCCCTTCTGCATCCATTTTCAACTAGTCCAAGGTTAGTCCGAAGCAACCAGTTTTTAAACCAGTTGCAAAGCGACTAGTTTGCAAACTAATTTATTCTGTGCTAGTTCAATAACCAGTTAATTTTTGTAAAAGAAAATAATCATTGAAATTTATAAACATAAATTTTATTACAAAAATATTATTAAAACAACAAAAAATCATCGCGAATAAAACTAGTATTGGTGAACGTAAAGATGAACTTCGACTTGTTGACACACTTCGAAACTGTTTGGGGTCTGACGCAGTTCAACATCCTGACTTTGCCTGCAATTAATACAGAAATAAATTAATTAATAAATGATTACATAAACATAATTACAAAAATTTATTAATTCATACCATTCGACTGCTGCTGCAATTCGTTGCTTCACGCAACCACACAAAATTCTAACTGAAATCATCCAAGACAAAACGTGCAAATCGAGCGAACTTCGAGTCATAGAAACAGAAACTTTGAAAAATGCAAACATTTCTACGTTGTTGTTGTAACAAAAGCATCGCAAGATCAGTCGTAACAGAATATTGTTGTTTATTTCACCTCTGTTTCGTTTTTCGTTTCGTTTCGTATTTTCATGTCTCTTCTCGCCTATGAACGCGCACGCAGAACGTGAACGATTAGACGCGAACTAACTGACTTCAGCATCCGCTGACAGCTACTTTGACAACTAGTTGTCCAATTGACTACAAAAAACCAGTTGAAAGACCAATGAGTTTTGGGAACTAGTTGTCTCAGGTCCGGCAGGGAATTTATTGGACTTGCGTACTGTGACTTTTCAAAAAGTACTTCTGGAAAGTTGACCTGAAAGTCACTTTCTGGAAAGTAAAAAGTACTTACGAAAATTACTTTCCATACATAATGTAACTACTCGTGAAAGTACTTTCTAAATATTTTAGACTTTCAATCGCATTCCGAAAGTACTTTACTTGCATAGCATTACGGCATCTTTACGTGGTAAAGTGCAAGTTGCGGTAAATGCGACTGCCAGCAAAGGCATGTCAGCCCTGCGGGAAGTGGGGCTTAATTGAAAATTACACACACACACACACACACATACACGTGTATGACCGCAGGGGTCCTGCGCGCTAAAGCGATGTAGCTTTCGTGGAAATTGCCATAACTGCTATGCACACACACCACAATCCCTGCAGTAGCTTCGAATGACTGCACTTTGCTGGAACCAAAATCGACGCCACTGTGCAATGTGCCATGCTCGGCTGGCCGTTTAACCCAATCAACTTAAAAGTGTATACAAATCTGTTATTTACTTACTCTCGCTGAATAAACAAAATCCCATAGCAGCAAATATCAATTTAATGCAAAGTGCCGCCTGCAAATATTCTCTGCAGCAAACACCTTCAATAGAAAGCTTTATGAGTTTATTTTCCTCTCAAATATTCTGAATTATTCATTAATTTACTTCATTTTCTACTACATCTCTGTCTTTGGTAGTTCGAAGAGTGTCGAAGTGAGTATAATTTTATCGACATTTTCTGCTATTAACATACACACTATATATATGTATCTACACTCTAAGTAATTCGCTCGAAACAATTGCTTCTCTTGAGACGTGCGTTGGTTTATCAATGCAACAAGTTTCAAGCAGTTATTCTAAAGCCAGCGCATGTAAATAATCGAGACCCAGTTGGATGGATGGATGGATGGATGGATGGATATGACGGGAGTCAAACAATTTAAGGGAAGAGAAGGATAATCCAACTTCCTGCAGACATTTCCTGGATTCTTTAATGACTCTCAGGAGACCCAGTTTATTGCTTAATATTTTCTGTCAGTTTTAAAAATATTTGATTCGTTTTATTTTCAAAGATATAAGATATGTCAATAAAGCTGTTGAACGGTTGTGGAATGGCCGAGAACGGCTGATTTTCAAGAAGAACATTCATAGTATTAAATATTTGAAGAAAAATTTATTTATTTATTTATTAAATTTATTCAAAAATCTAAAAATTGCAAAATTAAACATGAAGTATGCAAAATGGTTAATTTTAATATTTTATTGTTAGTGTTATTTACTAATTTATACTTACTTACTTAAGTACTTTCAAAATGTTTGGAAGGATTTCTTTATTTTGCCACAATGCTACCATGATTGAATTGTTTTCAGTGGTTTACTGCTCAAGTCGAAACGTATTCAATATGCAATTGAGCAGCAGAAGAACCATTCCAGAAATTTACATTTCACTTCTGGGCCCTGGCTCCTTGCACTTGATCCCACCGCACTCCGCAGCAGTTGTGTGGCAACGTTGTGTGCTGCCACTCTCCAAGCCACTAGCTGCCACTGCTGCCGTTGCTAAGTTGACATCTCAATGTCTGCCCGAAATTCAAGTGTCAATGGAGCTGTTAATTAATTTTTTGCCCCTCCTAGATAAATAAATGATTTACAGGCACACGTTTGCCGGCGGTGCTCAGCTGTCTGACTGCCGGTCAGTTCGTTTGATTGCTGGCTCGTGTATTGCTTTGTCTATTCTTCTCAGACGATTGTACTCGTTTGTATAGCGCACTGGCCGTCGGTCTGCCGCCCTATTTATCGCCCACGTGCTCCCAGTCCGCCCAACTCAATACGACAATGGACAAGGCGGAAATCGAAGCAAGGTGTGCCGGCGGGATTGCGCAACAAAGCCAACCAGATGGAAAGATGGAATTAGTACTATTGCCGAATGTGTGCATGTGTGCATGTCCGTCCGTGTGTGCTGGAGTGTCAGGGGCAGCCGGCTGAAGCTTGAAGTCGAGAAGAGAAGTGGCCGCACTCCGTGAATATGTGTTAATGACCACCAGACAAACGGTCTTTGATTGTTATTATTGTTGACTTTATTTGCATTCGAGTGTGCGCAGCTCTCGGGTGGCCACTTGAGCGAGCATATTCGGGGCTGCCACACATGTTTGAACGCTTCTAGTGCTCGCTGTCAGGCATCGGCCGACCACATAGTTGGCTAATTGTGCACATGTAGTAGGGCGGGTGGGCCAGAAGGAGGGCGGACGCTGCAAATGTTATCCATTTGTTGGTTACAATCAAAATATTGACAATGGTGTCTACTCGAGTATTGGGCCGACTGACTGACTGACTGGCTTCCTGGGGTTGCTTGCGTTGAGTTTCATTTGGGTCGTTGTGTTGTGAAAATGCAGATTTGAGAAAATCGTGGTATTTGGTTGTGGCCAAAAGCTGTTGGCAGAGCGGAAAAGGATTACAAAACTTGAAGTGCGAAAAGTTGTATTATGTTTCATTCAAGTCAATCCTCTTATAAAAGCGATTAAATGAATGTATGAGGAGAGAGAGGTTCGGCGAAAACCCATCGATGCAGTGCCTAGATTATATTTACATAGGCGAAATATGTACAAAAACACTTTTTGGTAGATGCCAACTTTTGGTATGGTTTCAATAGATTTAGCTCAAGTATTTAATGCTTGTAAAACGTAAATACAAAATATTTATTCACACCCAGCCAATACCACTCCTATCTACCTAGGTCAGGGTTTCGCAAATCGCATAGTCTTTATCCAATACGGAACGTGTGCGAATGTTATCAAACACAGGTTTATGTATAACCAATAAATGAGTTGGGATTTTGTGGAGTGAGCAAAAACTAGAACAAGAGTTCTCGTAACGTTAATTACATTAAAGATTTACGAAAAATGTTCTCTAACGAAAGCACAAATGTTTGACATCCTCTGATATGGCTGATGCCATGCAAAATTCAAAAGCAAACCGGCAAACCAAAGACCATGCAGCTAAGAAGCGAATACCATTAGTCATATTAATCCCAGCAGAGTCATTAAGTCGTAAAGCGGTTAACGTGAAAGGTATTTATGCTGGCATCATTGGCACCGCCACCGCCAACGCCATTGCGATGTAGAGGGGCGTCTGGACCGTTGGCAAGCAGGCAGACGCCAACTGCCACTGCTTCTCTATGCGTCTGGGGCAAAGTGTTCTGGCTAGGCGTGATAAATTGCTGCTGCTAAATGCAATTGAAGAAAACGAAAGAAAACTTCTGACAAATTGGCACCGCACAGTTGCGATAGCGGGTTCGATGTGCGGCGTGAGGGAATAGTTGTAACGCATAAACAACGCAACAAGCTCCAACACAAACACCGACTTTCTTGCAACAAAAGTAGAATAATCAATTTTCTTATGATTGCAGTTCATCCGCCGCTCTAGTTGAGGACTCAAGCGAAAGTTGTGCGACTGCAGCAGCGCGCAAGCGAAGGCAACTACGCCATGTGACCGCCGCCTGCCATTTTCTCGTTGAAGCGTCTGCCGTACGCCGCATGTCACACAGAGTTCGTCAATTTCCTTCCATCAGTCTGGCTAGGCAAAAGTTTCTGGTAAATGAATTCTTGTGCATTGGCGCCATTTCGAGAAAACTATTTCCGGCGCCATGCGGCACGATGGCGGCCACAATATCCGCTGCCATAAATCTAAAATTGCCGAACTTGCGAATACTACGGAGCGTCGGCACTGCAGCGGTTAATTGACATTGCGAACATAAATTGTGCCGAGCGTGGTCGAGTAGAAATGCGTCCCAACTACAACAACAGCAATTACGACTTCAACAACAACTACAACTGCGACAACAAAGACATTATAAGCGTCGCTGACAAACCGTAGTTTGATATTCGCAACCACTTTTGCCCACCACCGCTTGAGCCGCTTTGGAATATGGACGAAGATGCCGTGTACGAGGATGTGAGCCTTTTCAATGGGACCGACGACGTGCTCAGCAGCTCCAAGCAGTTACGCAGCTATCTGCTGTGGAACGGTACCATCGTCAATAGCAAATACGACAACCGGAGTGGTGGTGGGGAGCAGCACGAGTTGGGCAACAGCGTCACACCGCCACACTCAACCGCTGAAGGTGGCCAGCCGGACAATCCGAACAACTACTGGGCGCTGCTGGCGTTGGTGTTGGTGTTTGGCACTGCGGCGGGCAACATACTCGTCTGCTTGGCAATAGCCTGGGAGCGGCGACTGCAGAATGTCACCAACTACTTCCTGATGTCGCTGGCCATCACCGACCTGATGGTGGCCATACTGGTAATGCCGCTGGGCATACTGACTCTGGTTAAAGGTGAGTGCGTAGAACGTGTTGGCTGTACGGAGGACATATTGATTCTCTCAAGTTTTATTCAAGAAGTTAAAAAATTCCGTTAACTTAAACGTTAAACGTTTCACTGCCTTGTACGCGCGAGTTTGGAAACTGCAGTAAAGTGTAGCTTGAATATTTTCAACGCGGCTTAATTTCATACTTTTAAGTTCTGTTTGTTGGGTGGGTACAACTCCGCTTAAATCATTGTCGTATGTAAATTTCAGCATGATATCACTTTAGGTGCTCTACACACAAATTTATAAAAAACTCAAACATAAAGGAAACACAATATGTGTGCAAGGAACAATGATTGTAGCGATTTTCGGCAAAGGATCTACACAACGATCCACTACGCTCAACAGGTCATAGTGCAGCCAAATCACAATCAGCGTTGCCGTTTTGGTTATTTTTAACTAAAAATGGTATTTTTTGAGTATGGGTTTTGGTTACTTGGGAATTTTTGATCCCATTTGGTTATTTTTTAGAATATTGCACACTGATACAAAATGTATCTTTCAAAATATTGCACACTGATACAAAATGTATCCTTAATACCAACGAGCACAAATAATTGCAAGTGGCAATAATATTGATTTTAACCCTTTCGACCCCAAAGTTTTCCTGAGAGCAACTTCACCTATTTGTCATCTTATAGCAAAAGCTACAATTGTTTTATGGGTTTAATTTTAGTAGGCACCAACAAATTAATATATTTAGAAGTGAATTCAAAGCAATTTACAAAACTTGTACTGTTATCCCCAAAATAATTTCCAATAATTTGCAGCGATATCAGGTTAAGTTTGTGTTCTAATTGAAGTCTACGAATTGGGCGCGTTTGAGCAAAACCCTGTTTCTTTAATAAATGGTTAAATAAAATCAAAAAGTAATAATTTTTTATTTTTCCATATATTTTAGATAAATGTCGTGTAATTAAAAAATATTGATAAAAAATTGATTTAACCCGTTTTAAGCTGAAATTGTTCAAAAGTAAACTAGCTCTAGAACTTTAACAAAGAGGCGTGGCGATTTCAAATGCCGTGTGCACACTTCTCAGGCAAATGTAATAATGTAATAATTTAAATACAAAAAAGTAATATCGAGATACAGGGTGAATTTCGGGGTCGAAAGGGTTAAAAGAGTCAACAAAATTTTTTTACGACTATATTTTGTAAAAGTAAATAAGTTTTTTATGTCGAATAAACATTTTGGTTATTTTTGTTACATTATGGTTATTTTTATTTTTGTTCGTGGTTATGAATTTAGTTTCTTGTGGCAACGCTGATCACAATGCCTTCTTGCGCCTCGTGTGAGGCGCACGAAGTAGGCAATAATTAAGGGTAAAAAATAGTTAAATCACTAAATGAGATGTGAACAATTACAATCGGGGGAGAATGTTGAAAATAAAATGAAATTGAAAACATTAACTGAGTGGGGCAGTCAAACTGGAGCGAAAATAATGAAACACAATAAAAAAAGAAATGCGAGTAAGCGCGCACAAAGTGAAGGCAAGAGTGGCGACAAATTGTAAGACTTTCCAACACAAAGTCAAAAATTATGTAAAAAATAACAACTAAAACTTTCCTTTGTTAACTTGCAACCAATGCAATGGCAGAGCGTGCATAAACAAACCCGGAAACGGAAATATGTATTTTTGTGATACAATGCGGCAAGAAATGTTATTAGCCGTGTACGCTTTGAGCGGCGCTCTCAGATGTGCTCCACTCCTTTCACATTTTATCTCTTTTGGTGTGCACTCAACACTTCGCTCAATGTTTGTTTGCCTTCTTGCATTTTGTCCATGTCGTAGATTTCGTGAATTTTCAAACGGCATTTCCTCAATTCACTTTCATTGGGTGTCCCAAAAAAATAGCACAGACAAGCGACTGCATTGTTCGCAGTCCGCACACGCTCTACGCATTTCCGCCCATCCGTAGCACTGATAAATTTATTTAAATAAACCGCAGCAGTGACAACAGTTGCCCTTCACAACTTGGGTACATCTTATCATCAGGATTTGCGACTTGAGCGACTTGACCTGCAGCCAGTGCAGCGGATTTCAGATTTAAAGGGATTTGATTTTCAATGTTGGCAACTTGGTTCATGCATATCACACCAGCGCACGATTTATTTGTGATGTATTATACTCGACAAACCAACTGCGAGCTTCACTAAAACCATGGATACGTTCACGCAGGCTTGTTGAATTTCTTTATTATTTTATCATTACGCACTTTTTCTCTCCGGCTATGATTAGTTTATTTTTCGACGATATCCACTAGCTTTGCCATCGCTTTTCATTACTGTGTTGAAGTGCAGCTGTGCGCAACGCCCCTCCGCGCCAAACAGGTCTTTCACGCACAATGGCATTCCCACGTTGCAGGGTGCCCGCGATGCCGCCATTAAAACTGGGTCCACGCAACGAGCGTAATACACTCGTTCGGCTGCGTGCCTTTGTCTGCCGCACTCCGTCGGTGGCGTGCGCAGACATCAAATTTGTGTGTTGCACATAAATTACGAAAGAAATGAGACGCCAAGTGCTGCGCGTCAAGAACCGGGCGCACAATAAAAGGACGGCGCGGCCCTCATTTCGGACTACCCAGAAGCGAATCTAATTGCAGGGAATCGCTGCTGCTGCGAATTTAATGAAAGGACTCTGTAAATGGAACACAATTCCTCAGACACATATCCTTAAAGTGCGAGGAGCACTTTCGGGCAACAGTGCGGTAGCAGCGCAACACAATTTCGACACAAACTCAAGTGCGCACACACCGACATACACGCGGATTTGTATACGCGCGCGTGTACTATATATGTATGTGCACTTGAGCACACAATTGTTAGTTGGAAATGGTTATTAATAGAATGCGTTCCCCATGTCAGAGCGATGAGCTGCAGTGGCAGTGGCGGAAAACATTTCAAGAGGGGAGATATTACCCGCTGAGTAAGAAAGATTCACAGTATTTAAAGAATCTCGTAGATGTGGCTAAGGTTTCATATTGTTACGAAAATCCAAGTTTGTTTTCCAAGGTTCGTTTAGATTGTGTTTGAAAATAAAACAACTTCAATTATTCAGCGCAAACGCAGTCAAAAACCAACAATCGCTTTATTTACAAATTTACACTTGTTCTACTTTACACTTCTACTATTGCATGTTTCCCCATTGCTTGCACCACACAGACGCGACTCCTTGAACTGCCACTGCTCCTTTTATACTAGTTTTCTTATCGCGCCGAAGTTTCTTGCACATTCCAGTTGTATAGGGTGTTTTTTTTTAGAGGTATAGAACTTCGAATTGAAATAAAACACAAGAAAATCGTTTTAATGTCCATCAATTTGGCTTTATTGGAAGGATAATTTTATGCCATTAATGTTTAAATATGATTTCGGGCATGTGGCCGCCGCGGCTGGCTCGAATAAAGCCAATTCTACAGGTCCAATTTTTAAAGTTGATGGACAAAGCTCCAATTGCTGTGCACGGTGGCGAATCGATTCATTCGGGTCCTCTTCAACATTTTGCTCTACAGCGGCAATTGTTTCTTCGGTGCGCACTGTTCGACGTCTCTGCGGATGCGTATTATCACATAGAGTAAACGTAGTGCGAAAACGACCCATGGTTAACCGATGGATGGACCGATTTTGCTCTGATGGACGATTATGTCGACCATAAAATGGACGGAGCTTGCGGTAAACTTCGCGAACTGAACCATTATTTTCGAAATAAATTTGCACGATTTGCAAGCGTTGTTCTTTTGTCAACCTGTTCATGATGAAATGGCAAACCAAACTGAACATAAATGACATTAGAGTTGCCAGATTTGACCACAAAATGCCAGTTTTATCTCTATTCGAAAAACAAACCTCTAAAAAAAACACCCTATACTTTCTATATCGATTGTTCTAGCAAAGTTCATTACCTTTAGCGAACCATCCTTGCCATATCGGAATATCCAAGCGAATTATACCAAATTTGCCATACTTCAAAGTGCATGCCTAAAAGTATGCTTGGAAAAGCATTCGTGCATAGAAAAGCATTCAGCACAGAGTGCTTTATCGTTTCAATATGTATTTTATTTTCGACTCTTCAAGTGCCAAATTGAATATACATTAACGCAATCACTCAAAATTTCCCAAAAATGCACTGTACATAAGAATGCTGTTGTGGCCTGTCCGACTGTATGTCCGTCTGAATTAATTTCCAGTAATTTAATTTCCTTGTTCACGTTGTTATTGCTTTTGCTTAGACCATAGTTTAACATTTTTTCGACAGCTAGAACCCTTATTATTAGTTTTATTTGCTACACCTCTGTGCGTCTGTATTGATTGGTGGCAGGCGTCCTGTACGCCTGTATGTCTGTCCGACTGCTGTCTAACCTTGAAAAGGTACGTAATTTCGTTTTTTTGTCACGTTTCTTTTCCCTAATTGTTATACTTACTGACTTAAAAGTTCAATAAATTAAAGTTTTAGCTTGGCCTCATGTGGCTCTTCAAGCTCCAACTGAATGTAGAAGAGCGCAAAAGTGAACTAAAAGTGTGAAAGGCTAACCGCGCCCTGTGCAGCTATTGAATTATTTGAAAGGTCATTTATCAATGTTTGATATCCTGCTTTTTTATTAATGTGGCATGTCACTGTCGCACAGTCAAATGACACAGACACAGCAACAGCCGCATACAAACACACACACGCACCCAAAAGTGTAGTGCGCTAAAATCGCATAATCGGACCAGATGAAGTCATTTCCATTTTTCGCTGTCTTCCCGCACTTGAAGCAACATTTTTCATGCTTTGCTTTGCTGTCACTTCTCTTCTTCATTCCGCGTTGCTTTCTCCTGCGAATGGTTTTGGTTCTGTTTTATGTTGGTATTGCACAATTAATGAGAATATATGAATCCAAGCAATTTTCCAAATGGTTTAACACATTGAACGATTTTGCAGAACGGGTTGGCGGACGGCAGTCAAGCCGCCCACTGCTCGAGCTGGTGGAGTAGGTGGAGTAGATTAAATGCATAAGAACTCGCTGACAAGTCACGCAATACAGCAACAGCAACAGCAGCCGGGGCCGCACTGCGCCCGAATGACTAAATGATTAATTGGGCAAATTGGCAGCCCCAGAACTAAATTCGAACAGGCAAAGGACTTAAATCCGCTCACCCACTTTTGATGCTTAGCTCACACACGCTTCTAATTCAGTTTGGACTTTCAATATGCAGCGAGACATACACAAATCCTCAGTGGCTGCGCATACCGACACGTACAAGGCGTAGCAACGACATAAACAGGGATAAACTCTGCAATATGCTAAACAAAAGCTGATAAAATTGAAATTTAATAACAAAACAGTCTAAGCGTCTCTAGCAGCCACCCACGGTCAGACAGTAGATTCAGGCCTGGGGCTCACTCAATGACGGCGAAATTGGCTCCTCTCTCAAGGCCAAATTTGGTTGTAATTTTTCAAAAGTATTTCTGCAAAACACACTCAGAAATTAAGGTTGAGTCATACTACTGTGTCCAAAAATAAACTAAATATTTTTTCATAGGTTGGCAGCATTGTTGCAGACATCTACGTCAAATTTCAAATCATTAATGTCATTAGTGTTTGAGTAACGCTTGACTTTGTACGACGCGAAAAGTGAATTTTTCGATTTTTACAATTCTTGGTTTTTGCATTCGATCCTCGTATTCGTCGGTTTTAGCTTCCTGCGACTTCTGGCTATTCTCTACACTCCAGGATCGCTCCGGGGACATCGTTTTGAATCGATTCGATATATAGGGTGTTTTTTTTAGAGGTTTGTTTTTCGATTAGAGATAAAACTGGCATTTTGTGGTCAAATCTGGCAACTCTAATGTCATTTATGTTCAGTTTGGTTTGCCATTTCATCATGAACAGGTTGACAAAAGAACAACGCTTGCAAATCGTGCAAATTTATTTCGAAAATAATGGTTCAGTTCGCGAAGTTTCCATTTTATGGTCGACATAATCGTCCATCAGAGCAATTAATTCGGTTAACCATGGGTCGTTTTCGCACTACGTTTACTCTATGTGATAATACGCATCCGCAGAGACGTCGAACAGTGCGCACCGAAGAAACAATTGCCGCTGTAGAGCAAAATGTTGAAGAGGACCCGAATGAATCGATTCGCCACCGTGCACAGCAATTGGAGCTTTGTCCATCAACTTTAAAAATTGGACCTGTAGAATTGGCTTTATTCGAGCCAGCCGCGGCGGCCACATGCCCGAAATCATATTTAAACATTAATGGCATAAAATTATCCTTCCAATAAAGCCAAACTGATGGACATTAACACGATTTTCTTGTGTTTTATTTCAATTCGAAGTTCTATACCCCTAAAAAAAACACCCTATAAAAGCCGAATCCAAGGTTTTGAAGGCCATTCCGGACAGTGACTACTTTGGATGCTTCGAGGACTAGAAAAAACGCATTGCATCGATGAAGCGATGAAATAGATTTAGAAGAAAGCACAACGATGTTTCATTTTACAACACAATTCCGCGTAGTTTTTGGACACAGTAGTATGATTGCAAATAACACAGCACAACAAAAAACACTATTTTTCTGTTGCATGGAGTTTTTCTACTGTTTCTTACTAATTTGGGTGCGCTGATTGCGAATCTATGCTCAGATCTATCCTTTTCTAGCAGTTCTAGTTATTGAGATATAGGTACTGTGTCATTTTTTCAGTTTTTCCTGTACTTGTTCCATATTTTTCATCGTAATTTCTAAACCAAAAACCCGATTGACATGATTTTCACCTTATCGCATTAACAACACCACACGGCTTTTTTCCGATGAAACTTATGTTTATAAGTTTTAAAATGCCACGGTAATTGGACAACAAAGTCGGAAAATATGAAATTTTAAGGCGTTCCTTTGATGGTCAAAAACATACACAATTTTCGTAAATCAATTAATGAGTTAGGTGTATAATGAAAGCCGACACATTAAACAATACAACACACCCAAATTATTTGGCGGAATACACATTTGCATCGAAATAATAGCAAAATTGTACCAAAGTCATTTTCATACTTTTTCCTTAAACAATTAGGGGCCTAAAAATATGCAAAGTTTTTAATTTTTTTTTGTTTCGAGCAATTCAAAATCTTTTTGCTTTTTGCTTGTATTGAACATATAAAAGAGCATATTTTGAGGCTCCTAATTTTTTAAGGAAAAAGTCATGTCAACCGGTTTATTGGTTTAGAAGCTACAATCCCAAACATGAAAAATATCAGGGAAAATCCGAAAAACGCCCATTTTTTGCGAAAACGGAAACTAAGTTTTAAAAACGGCTTGCGGATTCGAAATCAGCGGTACCTAATTACCCTAGAACTGATGTCAAACCCAGAAAAGCCATATTGCTGTTGTAAGTGTTACCTAAATACGTCAATAGTGTGATTATCTTCTCTTTCCACATTGTGGCAATGGCCTACAACTGAAAATGATAAATTGTTAAACGACAATGTTGCAAGTAGGCACGAGTGGCAGTTGTGACATTGTGTGAGTTAGGTGTTCTGTTCTCTGAAATTCTATTCAGATATGATCTATTCATTGCAACGTGATAATATGAAAATATATAGAAACATTGTCAGTCAGATTGCGCTGCAGACAACCCGACAACACTGAACAAGCATATGTCGGCGGCAGCAGCTTTGCATACTTTTAGGGGTAAAGACGGTTTGAGGCGATGCTGGAATAGTCCAGAACAAGTTTTGGCACAATCCAGCGATACGAACTACGCCTGCGCTGGTCAGCAAAACTTATTTTCATAGCAATATTAATTATATTTTTTCCTACAAATAATTTTTACTAGGAAGTAAATATTTCAAAGCCAAGCACAGCGGCTAATTGCAACATCCTCCCCTCTTCGACTGCCGCTCCATACATTTCGTACTGCGAATATTGCGTATACGCCGAGTCGGTCCTCGCAGCGTGCGCACGGCATTTGCGAATTATATTTTCTTTAATTTAAATTCCAAGTGCTCGGCAGTGCTTTGCCGCACAAACGATTGCTGTGCTCCACGACCAGCGATGGTTGGTTGAAATTACTGGCAGTGATTTGCGGCAAACGTTTTGATGTTTTGCATGTTGTTCTCTGAATTTGAATTTTTGTTGCAACTTACTTGGTACTGGCAAGAAGCCATTGCTTTCCGCACATTTGAAGCATTCGACAATATATCAAGTAAATATAAAACTTTATCTCATTATCAGCTGCTTTATTTATATTTGTGTTAGTGAGTGTGTGTGTATGTGTAAGTGTTTGCGCTTGTGCTGAGTGGCCTTGCCTTTCAAGTGTTTGCACGTGTACGAACGTGTTTTGGAAAATGTAAATTTCAATTTGGTTCGAATAGTTTTCCTCATAAGGTTTTGCTGTACTCTCGAGTTAATCACTAAATGTAATGAATAATGAAATTTTCCACTGCTTGAGAAACACTGAGGTTTCATATGCTTTTGAAAAAAGAACTTCGAATAAAAGATTAATTTACAGAATAAATAAAAGTAAAACATAGTCATAGGGACAATCTATAGGACTTTCCAACAAGAGGTGTTATTTTGAATCACTCGGTATTTCGGTAGCTGTCACTTTTGAAGCTTTTATTCTTTGACATTTGACAAGTAGAAACTATGCCATTACTAAAAATGGAACGATACACGCTTCAACAACGCATTGAAATTATTAAAATTCACTACAAAAATGGTGAAAATCTTGCAGTCACAGTTAGCAAAACTAAAGCATTTTTGGGTCGTCGTGAAGCACCTTGTCGGACCGCAATACAGAAATTGGTGGAAAAATTCGAGCTGTTGGGACAAGTTAGTGATGTGAAGAATAAAACCCGTGCACGTCGCTCAAGAACAACTGAGAATATTGCTGCTGTAGCCCAAAGTGTTGAAGAAAACCCAGGTTTGTCGATTCCTCGTCGTTCTTTGGAATTGGGCATTCCAAAAACGTCATTACACCGTATTTTGCATAAAGACTTGGGTCTTAAGGCTTATAAAGTTCAGTTAACACAAGAACTCAAGCCGACCGATCATCAACCACGTCGTGTCTTTGCTGATTGGGTCCTTGAAATGCATGAAAATGATCCGGAATTCCATCGAAAAATCATCTTGACTGACGAGGCCCATTCCCACCTCGGTGACTACGTCAAAAAGCAAAATTGTCGCATCTGGGGCTCGGAAAACCCAAGAGTTATTGTTGAGAAGCCTCTCGATCCTCAACGTATGACTGTTTGGTGCGGTTTATGGTCCGGCGGGGTCATTGGACCTTACTTTTTCGAAAATGAGGTCGGATCAACAGTAACGGTGAATGGATTGCGCTATCGAGAGATGATTAATGATTTTTTATGGTCGGAGTTGGATGGTATTGATCTGGACAACGTTTACTTTCAACAAGACGGCGCTACGTGCCACACAAGCAACGAAACCATTGCTCTTTTACGGGAAAAGTTTCCGGACCGTGTTATCTCTGGAAGAGGTGATCACAATTGGCCACCGAGATCTTGTGATTTAACACCTTGCGACTTCTTCCTTTGGGTCCACGCGAAAGATAAGGAGTACGCCAACAGCCCAGCGTCGATTCAAGACCTCAAAGATAGAATTCGTGAGGCTATCGAGGACATAGGGCAGCCACTTTGCGATTTGGTTATGGAAAATTTCATGAAAAGGATATGGTCCTGTAAGCGTGGTCGTGGTGGCCATTTGGCTGATGTTGTTTTTCATTATTAACGGCATACATTCCTCTTTATTATGAAATAAACATCCGATCATTTATCTCAAAAAATTGCATTTTTCTTTGAATACCAAAATAACACCTCTTGTTGGTAACCCCTGTATTTTTCTGCAAAAATCAGAACACGGTTGAGAAAAGTTTCATTTAAATCAAACCCTCACTATCAATCAATCATTTCAATTTAATATTTCCACTTTGGCTCCAACTTAGTTTCCTATTAATAGCATTGCTAATATCGCACCCTATATACGGAAAAGCGACGGCTCAGTGCAGACATCGCTGGCAGAGGCAACGCAAGTAATACAGTATGAGGCAAATTTAACATAAACAATCCTAAAATTAACATATGTGTGCTTTCCGCCACTCCCACCCACCAGGGTACACGCAGCCGCCAACCAGCTTTTGCGTTGAGTGCCTTAGCGCCCAGTCATGCTCAGCCCAAAATAGGAGACGGAGTGACGCAGACGCCCATAAAAAGAAGAAATATGTGAAAATGCATATCACGCGCCTTAATAATTCACAATTCGCAACTCATTAGCTGTGCGCGTGCGGCAGGTACACAGGAGAGGGGGTTGAGGATAATTGCGTACATGCTGCTTTCGTAAAAGCGAGTGTCAATTATTTATTTACGAAAATTGAGAGAAGTGGATTTCAGTTTTGCACGTATCAACGCAATCCATATAAAACAAGAACCAATAGTTTAAAAGGCACAAATCCTCGCACAGAATTACCATAAAAGCGGACAATGCACAAACACATCCATCCACTCTTGAATACCTGCCTGTCTAAAGCACACTCACACATACATATATGCACGAAGCGGCTGACGCACATTCAAAGTCCACGCCTGACGTATCGCCAATCTCGCCACACCATGCCGCGGCACTCACCATCAGCCGGCCCACTCAACCACAAACACGTGTTGTGCCATAATGCACACCGAGGCAGCGCTGCAGTGTACCCTGCTGTGTCCGCCACCACACCGACTGCCCATTAATGTTAACCGGATATGTGAGCGGCGGCAAATGCGAGCGCGAAATTATTCACAAAGATCGATATTTTAATAATTACCACAGCCTTGAATTCACGGTCAACGGTCATCAAACGGCAGGTAGTCCACAATGTGCACGGCATTCCACCGAGAAAGGAAGCGGCGGCAACGGCTGAATGACCGTCTTGGCCTTCGGCTCCGCTGTCTTCTAAGCGTTTTGTCCTCGCCCTTCACTCAACCACGTTCACGCCAATGCTGCCACCCACGCCTACGCCCAGGTCGCCTGTGCTCACGTCCTCGCGCTTGCTCGGTGGACAACATTTGCCAGCATTGGCCACACACACACACAGACACACATCCCATGCACGTACTTAACACTCACCAAGCCATCGTTGAGTGCGCTTCTCAACACTACAACAACAACAACAATGAGGGCGAGTGCCTTGACTTGGGTGGCTCGACTCGATGCAACTTGGCCGAGTTGATTGGCGTGTGCTGGGCTGGCGTGGCGTTGCGCGGCCGAGCGGAAGTGGCGAATATTGTTGCTGCTGTTGTTGTTGGCATGACTGCACTTGCATTTGTTATTATTGGTCTTTGGACGTTTTTCTCTTATTGATTCAAAGTTTAAAAATGCTAATGAGTGCGCTGCAGCAGCTGTTTGCCACCCGAGTGTCTGTGGTTATGTGTGTGCGTGTACATTCTCAAGTATATTTAGCATGTCTATATGCTAAATACATACGTTATGCAGACAGTTAATACAAATTTTAGACTAATAACGATTTTCTTGTTGCTCTTGATGTGTGTTTTGCCATGCATACTTCATGAGAATAGACTGCAAATTAGCCTAAGGAAATGCACTCAGAGAGATGATCAAATGCAATACATACAGAAATCCAAATATATAAGAACCTTGCAAGGACAACGAGATAATGAATAATAGATAATAGTGTTTGTTGGTTTGCATTGATTGCCTTCAAATGTAACCCAGACTGCTGTGTCGTCTGTGTCACCTGCTCCGCATCTGTCCTTGACATTTTTGTATTAATTTCTGCCAAAGTTTTCTGCCAAAAAAGCACTTTGTCCGACTTACATTAACTTGTTGTTGTGTTTTGCATCTGCCAATTTTGGCCAAACAATGCCGACAGACGTTACAATTTTCGCTGTCATTCCGAAAAATGTTGCTTCATGGTAAGTTATTTATGGTGCCCGTATAAATAACTTGGCCTGCCTGTGGTCGGACGCTTCCGTGGTTGCGCTTACTTTTCGGTTTCGTAGCACTGCTGAAATACGAGCGAAGGCAGCCAGCACAGATGATTAAGTGCCGAAGAATGCTTAGCGTAATTTACAAATCGCAATACAAGTAGTCGAGAGTTAGAACCATACGCCGTTGTAATTGTTCCTATTGCCAAGTCGTAAAACTAAGCGGTCACTTAGTTTCAGATATAGCGAAACAAAAGTAGCGAAAATCCCAAAATTAAATATTATAATCACACAAATCTCACTAAGAGGTTTAATTGAAAAAAAAAAACTTCAATTAAGATAAATTCCAATTTGAAAAATATAGAAAAATATTGGACAACATAGAAGTTTTGAGCCCTTAAAGTTAGCCCTTACAACGTTTGGTTGAATGCCAATAGCAATCGACCAAACTAATGCTTTGTTGTTGGTGGAAATTTGTTGCAGATAGCTTTTGAAAATCAATTACGATTGCAATTATATTTCTGTGGTCAAAAGCACTAACCGCTTAAGTCGACTTAAGAAGAAATTGAGTTATGGATGCCACCACGTCCCCTTGACTGTGCTCTACGTTTGTGTAAAATCGGGGAGTTTCTAACTTTAAAATAAAAAAAGTTATTAATAAAAACCTATTCGCATTCCCATAGCGAACACACTACGCGCTAAAATTTTAAAGCGAGATTACTCGGAACAGCAATTTACGACTTAGGCGGTTATTGCTTTTGACCACAGATTTGAAATAGGGAGGTAATTTGGGTTTTGGTAATACAATTTGATTTTTGTTTCATAGGAACCCTTAAATTGAAAAACTCTGTTGGCGATTTTTTGAACTTTAATTAATTTTTTGTTTTTGCACTAAAAAATGTTGCCGACTGTTGAATTAATTATTCAAATCGATACGATTTGTACTCGCTTACTTTACTTCATTTACAAGTGGGGAGCCATACAAGTGGGATTGCTAGTTTGTACGACGAGATATGTTTGCAAAAAACATTGGGAAGGGAAAATACATTTACATTTCATACGTCTTGGAAACAGTAGGAGCTCATTTTATAAAAACGATAATTTTGACTGGTAGCCTCATTTATGGTTTGTTATTTAAGGGAACAAATTAGTGAGGGTCAGTCAAAGATTTCAACCCTCTACGAGCAACTTCTGAGCAGCTGAGCAAATTCTCGAATATGCCAGCTTTTTGTGAACTTTGACCTCAATGCGACGCCATTTAACGGCACTGTATCTATGTGCGCATTTGTAAATAGATTTTATAACTTTTATTTATAACATAGCTTTTGCGATTTAAGATAAGTTTCATTGTTAATAGAAAGTTTTTTCAAATCCGTTTGTATGGGAGGTCATTGTAATTTTGCTCTGATTTCATTTTTCACAGTAAGTTATTTACACATACAAGATCTGTGTACGAAATTTAATTTATGTACGACTAATCCTTCTACTTTCGCAAGTCCGCCATACGAACTCGCAATGCTGTACGAGCGAATGTCCTGGAGGACTCCGAGGAGTCGCAAGCTTAACTAACTAATGAATGTTTTCAATCTCCCTAACATACAATACCGACGGCTTTTGATAGCAGCAATCATCTTTTCCATACATCGTGTCTTCCCATCATGGCACAAAAACAGAGTCGCTTGTCCCTGGCTGTCATTCAGCCATTCATTGGCTGTTGGCGTTTTGATTTAAAAGTTCCAACACGCACAATAACAAAGCATCACCTTGCCAGGCATTCTACAGTCATAAGGTTGGCAAGAAGAGTAAAGATGGGTCGCAACAAAGGGAAATGAAAGGAAAAACACATTTCAATGTGTATTTCAGCACACGAATCGGGTGCCATTTGTTTTGCTGGTGCTGCGACTGCCGCCTTTGCAATCTCTTATCTGCCTATCTGCGTGTGCGTTGTTTATACCTTCTGCCATGTATGGGTTTACTCGTATGAACACGTGTGCTATCGGCAACGCGGCAGTGAAGTCCGCACGCGCCTGGAACTCAAAGATTAATGGCAAAGCAAAGTGTCTGCAATAGCTGCTGGCTTTGTGAAATAAAAAATGAAAAACAGAAAAGTAGAGACAGGAAAATAAAAAGGTTGGTGCCTTTTTGTGTCTGCTGGCGCTCCAACCTGCTACAAACACATGAAGATGTCCTTTGCTTTTTTGATCGTTGTTGTTGGTCTTTAACTATTTCGTGCGCATCATTCGCACGATGTTTTTTTGTTGTCTTTCCTAATTCATTGCGTCATTTATCTCGGCCGAATCTCAACAAAAACTGACAGCATTATTTCTATTCCGCAAAACACACACTCACACACACACACCCACGCAGGCGTCGTGCGTGGCCACGTTCGGCTGGCGCTTCGGCGGCTGTGCGGTGGATTATGCGATTAAAACTCCTTTGCAACACCCACGCCCCCGCTGCTGTTCTTTTTCACAGCACGAACTGTTTAATTTTTTAGTTTTCAGTTTTTTGCTCGTGGACAACATTTGCGCTGCATACTTTGAGGGTGTGTGCCGCATTTTTAAGTTGACATGAAGTTTAATGATTTATTATGCACTAAATTAATTTCTGATTTTTGTCGCTTTTTCTGTCAAATATTTGATTTTTTGGTGTAGTTAAAAGAACATTTTGTCCGGATGAATCATTTAACCCTTAAATGATTTATACTTTTATATTACTGAGAGCTTTAAAACTAAGCAGAAACGGCAAAATTTCGTACATTGCGAACAAAAAGTTAGAATTTTTCATACAATTTGTACTGGGGTACCCGGGTACCCTATCACAGGGGTAGGGGTGTTTTTCAGTACACACATTAGGGTTAATGCTATCGGGTTGTAACAGAACTCCAGCCAGTGGCAGAGGGTTGGCAAGTGTTTGCCTCGATGGACAAATCCTATTACGGTTCCAACACAAAGTTCGGAAAAAGCCGCGCGACCCAAAATGCCGCTGTCTCATCAACTCGCCACCTACTGCCGGCAAGGACAGTGCCGGAGCGCCCAGGCAGCAAGATTTAAAGTCCGGGCGTTGAGTTTGTTTTCTGCTTCGCCATATTGCTCCTATTTCCGTTCAACTTGTGAATTTAGTACTTTATTTGGTTTGGCGCAGTGCTGCGTAAGTGTTGTGGCTTGCACGGAATCTTCATACTGCATCTGCATTAGAGTCCTGCACGAGTATGCATTTTTGCTATTCCAAAACATTCAAATGCTTTTTAATAGAATACTTCACTTCATCTCTGCGGACCGGTCCGAATGAATACGAGTACATTTCTCTTCGAGTACGAGTAAGCTCCGAATAGAAACGAGTAGACGTACACTATTTATTCATATTCGCTCGAAGCGGGAAAACGAGCACAAAAGCATTCGAATAATAGTACACACTGCTTCGAATATATTCGAATATGCTCGTTTTATTATCCTAAGATTATTTAGAAATATTTATGTTATATATAAATATTTATTAATTTTTTATGCTACTTTCTTCAATAATTTCCATTTTGCGTATTAACTAATAAGCCACTTCAACCGCAGCACAAGTATACACATGGAAACATACTGCGCATAAAAATATTCGGTGAAACTGTTGATATTCGAATACTTTGCAAAGTTCTCGATTACCGAATACGAGCACTGCAGTATTCGCTTCTCACCGAATACGAGCACTGCAGTGTTCGCTTTCACCGAATACGAATAGAAACGAGAAGCGACGCTCGCTGGTTCTCGTTTCTATTCGTTTCGTTGTACGCATTCTTCGAATACCAAGTACACGTACAGTATGTACAGTAGTGTAGCCGCCAAAATGAATATATTCATGCAGGACTTTAATCTGCATGCATGGCAATTCCTTCAAAACAGGACCTGCGAAGTTGCGCAGACGCAATGCTCTAAGCCGCTGACTATTGGTATTCCGGCTGCCTGAATGTGGCGAAAGAATAACCTTTTGATGTCATGCCCTTGCGCCAAAGGAGTGTGGACATGATCACCAACATATTGTTCCTTAACCCTTGCCTAATGAGTATTTAAAACACTACCAAAGCTTAGTGACCGAGAAACAAGTGGCTGGTGCTTATTTCTGGGTACGTGCCGTGTCGCCTCGGTGCAAGATTATTCCCACAAAACAAATCGTGATTGTTCGTTTACTACATACGGAAAACGTGCAAACTTTCTGCTGCTAAGCCCTTTCCGGCCCGCGTTTGCTAATTTGTTGTTGGTTGCTTTGTTTGTTAGCAGTTGCTGTGGTCCGACACCACAAAAGACTACAGTTTTGGTGATTTCATGTCGCCGCCTTCTGCTCATGCCAGCGTTGAGCTATTTGTAAGTAATAATAATTTAGTGAAAGTTATCGAAAAGATGCCCGTAATGACTTAAATTTTGCATTTTCCACTGTCGAGTGGGCGAAATATAAACGACCGCGGCTCGTGGGCAGGCAGGAAGTGTTGAAGTTGAACAATGAATAATTTAAAATTGCTTGTTAATTTTGCTACAGCAATTGCCAAAATAACAAATATTATGCATTTGGCTCATGAAGCAGCTACGCAAAGTATGCAAACAAGCAATCAATGCTGCCAATTTAATCAGTGATACCAACTGATTTGGTTTTATCGCCTACGAAATAGAGACTAAGCTTGGCGACAGCGATATCTGTGTTCGGTGTTCGGAATGTCGCGCGGTCGCGTCGTCAAAATAATAGTTCCCATGCGATTGTTCTGATTCTATATTTTGACAGATGTAATCGTGTCGCTGCTGTCCTCTAAGTATGTGTTCGGGGCCTAAGGCGGTAGTTATCTTGTAGTATAGACATATTTTTCAAAAAGTTGCGACAAAAGGAAAGAACTCATTTAAAGGCTGCAGTGCTTTGCTCCCACTCCAGCAGCACTCTCGCAGTTTGAAAAGAGTATATCATAGTGCAACTTAAATTTCAATGCGCACATTTCGAGAGATATATCACATCTGAATGAGAAATTGCGCACACGAATGGCAGCTGACGGAAGCTGACTTTTGACTCAGAGCGGAAATTTGTGCAACAATTTCTACAGCCGCACGCCACACAGTCGAAAGCTGCTGACACCGACACTGAACCAGTGCTCATTGGGAGTGGGCAGCCATAAAAAGTGTAACAATGACACGATGCACTCAGCCATTTTCAATAATGTTGCAGAAAATTAAATGCTAACCGCACGACACGACACTGCACCATAATCGGCTTTTTCAAACAATTTTACTGCCTTGATGCATCATGTGTTGAGTGTTGCCTGCCCCCCTCTCTAGTCGTTCCTTTTCGGGTAAAGCTAGCAAACTCACATTTGCCGGCGCTTGCAACTAAATAACAAAGTGCAACTTCACTCTGTCACGCGGCTAAGGAAATACGCGTGCGGTGCAGGGGTTGTCTACAAGAAAATTGCACGAAAAGTTTTTATTTCGTAAGCGAGAAAAGTTGCGCGCTGTAAGCTGCTCTTGCTGCCAGTGCGACGCAGAGCTGCCAGATAGAGAGTGTGGAATGAAATTATTCGGAGTGAATGCCATTGTGATTTTAGACGGCTTATTTGTGGCAGCGTATTGTGGAACGGAGAAGAGCAATCGCTCTTTGCACAGGAAGATTCTGTACTTTTTAAGTTGTCGAGACCTTTGCAATTGCTGGCAGCACTGTGGGTGGCAGTTGGGGTTTTGTGTCCATGCCATGTGTGGCGGTACATATTGTGCAGTCATGCCTCGAACACATTGAATACGGCAAAATATACTATCCGAACAGAATGGAGGCGATTGTTTTGACGACTGCACGGCTACACGAGTACCAACTCCAGTTGTCGCTGTTGCCAAGCTTAGAACTATTTCTATTTCGCAAGCGACAAAACTAGATCAACTAGCATCACTGCTTCAAAACAGATTTATTGTGTTTCCCAATGCTGTAAATAGTTTGTAATTATTACAAATTATGATAGACTTCCAATTGTTTTAGATTAATTTATGAGAACGATAAAATGGATACAGACGTTTTCGTTCACTTTTAAATTTATTAGCCCTATTCACAATCTTGTACATTTGAGATTGCAAATCTCATTGCAAACGTTTGCCATCAATTGTCAGAGTATTTTTCTGTTTAGTTTACAATAATTGTTGCAAAACACGAAAATCACAGCTAGTATGAATGCAGCCAGCTACAGCAGCAGAACTGGCAAAGTTGCTAAGCAGCGACCTTTCATTACCTCTATTTCTATTCCTCTTTAGATATAGTTTATCAGGTGTACAACTTTGCTTCCGCCGTTTTTTTCCAAAATTAAAAGCTTTACTGCGAAAAAGTGCTTACAGATGTATTATTCAAAGTATTGTCCGTCGCTAGCGACAACTTTCTCCCATCTTTCCGACAATTTTCGGATCCCGACTCGAAAAAAGGAGTCCTCTTTTGACGCTATCCATGAAGCAATCAATTTTTCCAATTCTTCGAAGGATTGAAAATGTTGATCTGCCAGGCCGTGTGCCATCGAACGGAATAGGTGGAAGTCAGAAGGGGCGACATCTGGGGAATACGGCGGGTGGGGCAAGACTTCCCATTTCAGCGTTTCCAGGTACTTTTTGACCACTTTTGCGACGTTAGGCCGAGCATTGTCGTGTTGGAGGATGACTTTGTCATGTCGAAATCACCATTTTTAAAACGTTGAAACCACTCCCGACACGTTCTATCACTCAGAGCAGCATCACCGTAAGTTTCTGAGAGCATTCGATGCGCTTCAGCTGCATTTTTTTTCGAATTGTAACAGAAAAGTAAAACTTCCCGCAAATGGCGAGAATTGGGCACATAAACGGACATTTTCGAGCGTGAATAATACGAAAACAAGAACAACTGTCACTGAAACGGCGATGACAATTCGTTAGGCACTGTCCACACTCACTTTAAAGGCATTACCATCTATGTATTTCAACCAGCCTCAGCCGGTACAGCCACCTATCGGAAAACGGCGGAAGCAAAGTTGTACACCTGATAGTATTTTAGATATGACCTCACTGCACTTGTTTCTTAGTTTCTGCCGCTTAATTCGATTCTTTAGTTATATATTTCCAATGTTTTTAGTTTTGTTTTTCGCTTTCCACCAGTTGTCAGTTTTGCTATTCGTTTCGATTGCATTTGCATAGTATATATAAACTATGAGTTTTAAGTGTTGCATATTGACATCGGTATAGCAAATGTATCTCTGTATATTTTGTTAGTGTAGATTAAAAATACACTACACCTGTGATGCAAGAGCGTTTGCACAAGATTTTGAATAGGGCTATTGTAAATTTACAACTATGCAGACATTCATAAATTATGTTAGGTGTGTAGTCGGCCGTGCATTCAGCTGAAGTTTCTAGTTATGCACCAAGCATCAGTGCTCGTGGGATTTTCACAAGCCAGTAAACCACTGCAGGAGCGCCCACACACTAACATCTGACGACATTTGTTTGGGCCTTGCGGCAAGTGCAGAGCGTGAGCAAGCAGCAGCATGAGTTTTGCGTCGCACAGTGGGGCGTCCTCATATATCGCATTGCCAAAAATAGTAAATACTGGTTTAATTTTGACGAAATTTGGTGTCCACCCATTTTTTAGCGTAATTAAAAAAAATACGAAAACTTGTAAAAATTGGACTACTGCCACGCCCACGCCCCATATTGAAAAAATATTTGTTATTCGATAACTTGGCCACTACTAACACTAGAAAGATAAAATTTTATACACAATATCACTAGGATATAATCTATAATTGTGCCAAAAATGGGCAGTCTGCCACGCCTACTTTAAAAGTTCGTATAAGCCTCAAATGAATTAATCGGTACATATGTACATATATTTTGCCATTTTTTTGTAAGTTTTCGCTGTTTTTTATATTGGCCTCTCTTCAATTCGCTTTTAAGTTTATTTTCACAAATATTTTCATGCATTTGTAGTGCCAGCCGGTCGAGCTAAATTACGCGACGGCAGCTACACATGAAATAGCTTACGAATTTGTACAAAAGATGCCACTATAAAAAAAAGAATTACATGCAGGTCTGCAGGCCTCTGCAGCTGAAACTTTGCAAACGTGTTCTACATACTTGTAATTTAGTGAAACAATCGAAATTGGAAAGGCTCCTTAGGGCTTTTCGAGATATTCAATTTTGAAGTG
The DNA here is from genome assembly GCA_963971225.1 of Melieria omissa. Lineage (NCBI taxonomy): Eukaryota > Metazoa > Arthropoda > Insecta > Diptera > Ulidiidae > Melieria > Melieria omissa. The sequence continues at coordinate 56,560,124 of OZ020267.1, read as the reverse complement.
TGCACTTAAACTTTTGCTCAGGCTCAAAATGGCTCTACGTTTAAATAACGACAGTTAGCGAACAGTAATAACTAGAGTCCGGCACGAGTATGCATTTTTGCTATTCGAAAACATTCAAATGCTTTTGAATAGAATACTTCACTTCATCTCTGCGGACCGGTTCGAATGAATACGAGTACAGCTCTCTTCGAGTACGAGTAAGCTCCGAACAGAAACGAGTAGACGTACACTATTTATTCATATTCGCTCGAAGCGGGAAAACGAGCACAAAAGCATTCGAATAATAGTACCCACTGCTTCGAATATATTCGAATATACTCGTTTTATTATTTCTAAGATTATTTAGAAATATATATGTTATATATAAATATTTATTAATTTTTTATGCTACTTTCTTCAATAATTTACATTTTGCGTATTAACTAATAAGCCACTTCAACCGCAGCACAAGTATACACATGGAAAAGTGACATACTGCGCATAAAAATATTCGGTGAAACTGTTGATATTCGAATACTTCGCAAAGTTCTCGATTACCGAATACGAGCACTGCAGTATTCGCTTCTCACCGAATACGAGCACTGCAGTGTTCGCTTTCACCGAATATGAATAGAAACGAGAAGCGACGCTCGCTGGTTCTCGTTCCTATTCGTTTCGTTGTACGTATTATTCGAATACCAAGTACCCGTACAGTATGTACAGTAGTGTAGCCGCCAAAATGAATATATTCATGCAGGACTTTAGTAATAACCAAAACAAAAACAAAAGCATTAACAGACTGTGAAAACCTATAACATAAAATAAAAAATTAGGTATATTAAAATAATAATCACAACCATAAGAAAAAACATCTTTAGTTTCGCAAGGTTAAATTTATATTTTTCCTTAAATTTGTGTATAGGCAATACATAAAGTTTGAAACCTTCGTGAGACAACAAAACTTAAAATTTTTCAAAAATTCCTTTTGATATAGCTTAGTTGGAGATTTAGCTTCGATCGTGCTTACTTATTTTATTCATAATAAAGATTTGGTTTTTTCTACAGCCCACTGTGCGTCGCTGCCCTTTGCAACAAAATGTGTTGTCGTGCAATTGCATGGAAATTGTGTCATATATGTTGGTAACTGTTTTCACAAACGTGGGTGTGGCAGTGACAATGGCAGTGGGAGTGAACAGCTCCCGGGTGCGGCGGGTGCTGATGAGAAGACGAGGTTTAACCCTTTCAATACGACTTTTGGCCAGTGAAGATATTTCTGTATAATTGAACTAAATGTGCTGTAAATAAGTAAAAGAACATGTTTACATAATTTCAGATTTTTTTTTTATGCACAAAGAACACGCTTACACTTCTGAACGTATACCAAGAATGAATTAGTTAGGTTATGCTAACCAAAACACGTGCTGTGAAGTACTGACTACAGACTACTGTTTAGTCCTATCCCAGCACTTTAAAAGCGAATACTTTTTGCACCAGTAATTTTTGAACATTATCTGGGACTTATATATCCCCACAGTATTGAAAGGGTTAAATGCCGTTTGAAGCTTTCTCAAAAATTTGTCAGAAGTTGTGAGATGTTGCGCTTTCGCTGGTTGATATTTATGTGTGTGAGTGTTGTCGTTGCACGGAACGCACGCTACCAGATTATTGCTCCCTGCTGATGTTGTTAAATGAAGTTGCCGACTAGTGGTGCAGGTAATAGTTTTGGCAGTTATTGTTCCGCTGATGTTGTTGTGCTTGTGTGGTTGATACACAAGTAGTTTGGTGTTTTGATGTTTAAGTTTTGTTGCCAAAGCAGTTTATGCTACGACATTGAAAAGGAATTTTACCTTTGGTTGAAATTTTTTCGGTTTTGCGGAAATTTGCTTCGGAAATTCCTTGTTTGCAAAGTCCAGAGATGCAAATACGAAATATAGAAGTTTTTTTTATTACACGTAGCATTTTGGTGGATACAGTAGCAGTTGGAAGATTATTTTCTACTCTGTCAGCACTCACGGTAGACCTGAGAACTGAATGGGTGAAAAAGCGACTGTTGCGATTGTGACACCTGTGATTTATAGTGCGAATGTATCTGCTCGTTGCGTGGAAGTAGGAGGCAAAGAAATTAAATTTATTTCCGCTGGCAAATGCAGACATACAATTATGCGGCGGCTGTCTCTGTCGAGAGGAATCTGCAAATTTACAGTTTGCCATACTACAAATATGTATGAAAATAAGTAAATAATAAAAGTACCATGTCACAATAGGTCGTGGTGTCCCTGTTCGACTTACACCGTCGTTGCCTGCACGTACGCATTTCTCGCGACAATCTCTCCTGTCACGCATTTCAGGCGCAGCAACGCAGAAGGTAATAAGCTACAAATGCCTTCGGCACATAACCGCGCTGCCGGGTTCCTCCTCCTCATATCCGCATATCCGGCGTTGCGCGCCAGCTGCCGTGCATGTACTTTAAGTAATTTTACGTACTTCATGCATTTCTGTGCTCACGGCGACACACAGTTTTCGAGTTGTGGCCCAAATAAGCTCAGCATATGGCAAAAATTCAATTTTGATATGCTTGGGTGGCATTATTTCCGCCTTGTCGAAAGTTGCCACAACAGATGCGTACGCTAGCGCCGACTCACTGTCATGCGGTGTGCCTCGCTTGCAACCTTGAAATATGCAAATTTATTTTTTATTGGGACATCCTTGCCATGCGTTGCCAATGGTTTTTTTGTTTGGTTTGCTTCCCAGTGGTTGTACGAATGGGCTAGATTCGCCTACATATGAGTAGTTACAGAAGAGTCGAGCGTCGAGTAGTCCGAAGTGTGCTACGCCCTTTCGAAAACCATAACTTTTGCATTAATGTGTGACCTGTAGCGTGAATACCAATTCGTAAGAAGGAAGGTTTCGCTGCCACTTTGGTGTGGCTGTTTTCCTTTCCGGTTCTGGTCAGTATTCAAATTTAGATAACACACAAAAATTCAGCATCTGCATGCCACAGTTTGGGCGTTGCATGCTGGAGCATAGAGAACAATGGCGGCAATTGCGCATTGCGACACAGGCACAGCAAAAGAGCTTACACGCCTCGCGCTTACACTGCCAACTGCCTCACCGCTGTCGACTCCTGCTGCTGTGGCGCACAAAAAGGCCAGAGAAGCAAATACATATCGCACACGCACTACAAAAGTGACACAACTCAAAATTTTTAATTTTCGGGTTTATGTGTTAATACTGTGCACAATGCATCAATCTACCAATAAGCAAAAGCTCAGTATATTTTGTTGTTGTTAACTGTTGCAAAAATACAGTTAGGTCTCTCTTCATGTTAGAAGTTTGATGCTATTTGATGGCTGCAGCTCAATGCAAACGAGTCCTAAAGGCTTGATTACACGTAACGAGTCGAGTGACGAGACATCAAAATGGTACTAGGTCGAAAGAATTGGGATAGCGAGCAAAAGCGACGAGTTGTTCAAACGTATTTTGATAAGTGGCGAGTCAGTTCGGTTTTACAATGCATAAAATGAACTAAGCAACTCGCGCAATTAAACTCAATCGAGCGAAAAGTGGTGTGTGACGCATTCCTCATGTGACGAGCGATTCCGCATGTGACGAGCGATTCCGCGAATCTCTGCGAAAAAGAGACAAATATAACGGTAAAGTAGTGGTCTCTCGGCCTAGCAAACAAAATGTGATTTTAGTGACTCTCTCGCCACTTTCATCGGTCACTGACTCAATCAAGAACTCGCCTTACCGTTTAGACGAAACGAGTACTCGTTAGAGTTGATGTCTCGTCGCTCTACTCGTTACGTGTAATCAAGCCTTAACTCAAATTGTGTCACTTTGACGAAATAAATGTTTGCTAAAGTTAATTTTAAGCAAAATTCTGAAAGTTTTTGTATATATTTTTAATTATTAAAATTAATTATGAATTTTCAAAATTTTTCTTTAGATTTTTTAACTGTCATTTATAATTATTAAATTCAGAAAAAGTGGCATAACTTGAAATAATTATGTAATTATTGAATTTAAATATCTTCAAAACAGTCACAACTCAAAATTTTGGATTTTCTAGTGTAAAATAAAAAAAAAATTCTTGCAACTTATCATAAACCATAATCTGTAAGGATTTTCTGCTGAACGGTCTATACGATATTTCAAAAAAATGTTTATTTAGCTCAAAAACAGTTTTTTGCGTTTCCTGAAAAATCAAAAATTTTGAGTTGTGTCACTTTTGTTGTGCGTGTGCGATATAAGCAATATGGACAGACGAGACTGGAATTTTCGTACAAGTTGAAATTACGGAGGCGTAGCGCCACAGATCTGACTGGGCTATCGACGGCAGTGCAACTGTTGTGATTGAGCAGACAGGGGTAGCGGATCAAAAACCACAGACCAAAACAACAAAACAAGACGAGTATAATTTAGAACTGCGTCGGGTGCAGCGAGTATTCAACTATAAAACGTGAATTAAAGTCAGATGTTGAACAAGTGGGGAGCGCATTTTAATAAAGAAAATTATTGCGCTTGTTTGCCTCTTCCGTCCTTGCTGGCAACTAATTCGAAAGATATTAGAAAGCAGAAACAACCAATAGGGAAACCGGGAAAACCAGTATCGTGAGGCAACCGAAATGAACTGCGGTCCTTGCTTTGCGTTGTAAGTGCGAACGTTGGAGCGCAGCGGTGAGTGTGGTTGGAAGGAGGAAACCAACTTTTCTTGGCACTTTTTTTCTGGACACTTGAAAGAAGTTGAAGTGCTCAACTAAGGGCGAAGACGTAACAGCATCAAATGGCAAAGGGAAATAATATCACGGAAAGTAATAACTCTGCTCAAGAGGGTATTTTGCTTGCTTTCAAGTTGCGGCGCAATAAAAACAAAACACTTAAAAACAAAAAACGTCAAAAAAAAAAAGTTGAAACGCCAAAGAATAGGAATGGAATTAAAACAGACAAACAGCTACCTGGAGGATTAAACCCATTCAAAGAAAATGCAGAATGCCAATTTTTGAACGTGCGACTTCAAGACAGGTAAACATTTTCATTTTCGAAATATATTTGCAAATTTATGGAAAGTGCTGATTTCAGCATAAACACAACAGTTGTTCACATGGCCGATACATTTCTTTACAAATGCTTGTGTGCACATTTAATTGCCTGTAGATGGCACTTCTGCTCAACTTGATTAAAAGTAACTAAAAGTGTTTTAATGAACTTTTTAATTTAAATTTCGACTAAATTAAGTTTCGGCCAAGTTTCATGACCAATCCCACAAAAAAGGCAGAGAAAATGTGTTTTTTCATTGTGTCCCTTATTGGCTCTGAAAGGTTGGACGAAAATGCAAAGGACCGGCGAAAAATGGGAAAACATAAACAAAAAGGGCGTGGGGCAACCGAAAGAGGTGAATATTTCGCTGAGTTGGAAATGACATGTCGGCAGAAATGGAATATAAAATAACCACATAGCAAAAATTGACTTCATGGAAGGATAAAAATAGTCGCAAGCCAAGTGGGCTCAGCATAGCTCAGCATATGTATGTATGTATGTACATTGCATACCTAACTTCATATGAATATCAATATGTGTGTAAATATGTTTTTGCATATGTGTGTGTGGGGGATAATGTTGCTGTTGTTTGGTATTTATTGAACCGAAATCGATTACAATAAAAATACCACAGCAAAACACCGTTCAACAATTATAGCGAAAACAGCGGCAGCAGCTATAAACCAACAACAGCAGCAACATCCTCAGCATCAACAAAAAGGGGACGACAACGACAGCAGCAGCAGCTCGAAAACATGAGCGACAACAACTGCGGACGTAGTAGCAAAAACTAGAATAGCAGCTATAACAGCTAAAGCAACAACAACGATAACACACCAACATCGGCAGCAACAACGAGCGCAAGAATCACTTCACGGCACATCAGAACACATCAGCAGAGAATTATGTGAATTGATGTGAAGAGTGAAGGAATGCACACAATGGCACATAGCCACATACATACATACATACACATGCACCTTGCCACATTCCTGTACGTCGCGGCGTGTGTCGCTGCAAACCGAGGCAGCCCTCTGGGTAGACAAAAGCCCAAAACAAACAGCAAACTGGAGCATATTCGGAAAGAGGAGACAGGAGGAGGAGCAGGGATTGTGAGCTTTGCGTTCAGTGGGAGGGCATATCAATAAATACTTGTCTATTTAGGGTGCTTCGTAGTGGTAATAGCCACCTTTTGAGATCAAATATTTCCAAATAATATCGCATTGGTTAAAGACAAAATACCTGTCAACTTGCGGGAGTAAGTGTATTTATGAAAATTAATTTTTACGACATTTACAAGTCATTACTGTCAGCCAAAAAAAGATCAAATCAAAAACAGGGACCACCCTACTGCGTGCCGATATTAATGGCGTTTGCGGCGCCTAAGTTGCACATCAATGTACGGAATCCCACAAACGAATGCCAATGCCGTCCACACTGTGCATTGTCCCGCATGGGGTAGGGTTGGAATTTGCTCGAGTGCACATATGTTTGCTTGTGTGGGTGAGCACTTATATTTGGCGCTTAACTGTGGGCGAAGTTATTTGTAGCAACGCCGCACTGCGCCCATATCAATTAATGGCCATTGTCTAACTGAATTTTCAGCTAGGAATGTGCCAAGAGCGACAGTCTGCAATTTTCCACGCTCACTGTTCCCATTTTTTGTTTTCGTTCAACCCATTTACGTGTCCCTACTCCATACAGCTGCAGGCGGCTCTTTCGCAAAAAATTCACCTGTTTGCTTTGAAAACCCATCGCACTTCATTGTGTGTTGTCCATTCCGCTGCAAGAATGGAATTAAACTTTTACCAACACGTGTCAAAGTTTACGTTTATGTGGCCATTGTGGTTGGGCCCCACAACGCACAGCTTCTCATTTTCCTTTTTTCCTTTGATTCGGCCTTGTTTTGTTTTGTTCACAATGACCCGTACAGGCACTAAACTCTTTAAGGACTTTTCGCATGCACACTCTTGCCGCTTCCTACTTCCTTGGCAGCGCTCATTTCCGTAAACCACTCAGAAAGTAAATCCAGCTGGGCTTATTGTGTGCTAATTCCCGCCTCACTCTTGCTAACGCTGTCGGTTCTTGTAATTTTATTTTTCGTTTTATTTAGTTACAATTTAAATTATTTTTAGGCACGTTTCACATACAGACGAGCCCCGCCTATTTTTGTAACTTAAGCACACAATTTTCTATCTGTTTGACTTCCAATTTCTTGCCGCCATTCATATTTAGACATATTTGACGCCGAGCACATGTCATGTTCGAGGCAACAAATTTACATTTTTACCTCACCGTGTTATTGTTGTTGGCGTCGTTAACATTCGCACAGTTGTCGCATTCGTCGTTACGCTCGTTAACGATTTGCAACTGGCATTGTTGTAGTTGGGCCTAATAGGGAACGCTGCTGGTACGCAGAAATTGCAGGGAAATACAGTGGGAGTTGAATCTAAAGTATTTTGTTACTGACAGTTACAATTCCAACGGCGGCATCAGTAGTAACAATGCCATAAAAGCACCAACAGCAATAAATGTTTAATGTTAATTTTGGGCAATGTCACATGTTGTTGAACAAGTCGTGTCAATTTGGCTGCGCGGCACATGTGGCGCACGTTCACCCCAACTTAACATACTTAACCTTCTGCCTGTTCCTGGCTCTAAATTGCGTTCGTTGTCCTTTGGGGTCAGGATGACCCCAACCAAACGGTTATATAATTTACTGACAAAACATGAAGAAATGTTACACATGAATCACAAAAGAAAAGAGGAAAGCTCCGAGCAGTGTTTTTATCGATTTGTTATTGGGTTGTAAGAGCGATTAACACTAAATAAATAACACAAAACCGTTCAATCGTTTTATTTAACTCCGCCTGGAGTCAAATATACCCCAAGGAACAGGCAGAAGGTTAAGGCAGTGTGCGTGCGCCGCAGTGTCAAATCTGGCTCCAGTCGGCGTTCGAACTGCGCACTGCCACGCCATATGACAATGTCAATAAAATTGATGGAAATTCAGAGAATCATTTGCAAATGCAAGCGGTGCCATTTCTTATTTGGCAGGTTCTCTTGATTATTTTAAATATGTTTCACATCCACGCCACTCACAGAAAGGAGGAGCCGTTTCGGCCAATTGTTTGGTTGACGATGGAACTGAAATGTGAAATTCGCCATAAGTCAAGTGTCAGCGCGCACGCGTTGCCCACAAATCAAATTAAATCTCGGTTCAAGGACTCTCTTGGAATTGCAACGATCGTTAAAGTGAAATGTGCGTTCTGTTCGTTAAAAATTGTGTATCAGTAGCCCGCATTGCCTTCCGACCCTCGATTCTATAACCATTAACTATCCACGGCTTTCGACTGCGTATTTGTGTTTATGCTCTTCGCTCGAAAGCTCCGGACAAATTATTTATTAGCAATAAATGAGGCAATAATGTTGCGCAAAATACGTAACAAAATGAAAATGTCTTGTAGACGGCCACACTGGCGATGCAATAACAACGACAGTGTAAAATTGAAGAGTTTTTCGGAGACAAACACATCAAGTAACAGCAAGCAACAAAAAAATTCAAATTTAAAATTTTAACGAATTTACAGCCATCATCATTATGTGCTGGCGACAACAATAGCAACAACTTCGGCAACACGCTGGTGACAGGTAGCGAACAGCGGGCGGTAGCTGCCTGAAACAGTAGGCAGCAGGCGGCAGGCGACAAGCGGCACCTTTAAGCTGCAGCTCAGCATTATCGGTGTTGTTGTGTTTGGAGAAAGTGTCGTCGTTTGCTTTGTAAAATGAGTACATGTGGCTTTAAAATATACAAATATGCGCGTCATAACCCCCGTCGGGAACTTTAGTGTGGTCGATGGAGGCCGTCACAGGAGTGGGTGTCAGTTTGCTTGACAGCTTGACAAACGAACAGCCCAGCACTCACACACAATTCAGCACTCACCTCACATACACTGAAAAAGTCGGCGTGATTACACATCAACAGAGTAGCCTGAGTTTAGTTAGTTTAATGCAAAGAACACTTTGGGCTTTTGCGTTGGACTGCCGTGATCTTGAAACCGATAATGAGAAATTATATATAGTAAACGTATTTGTTATCAGGTGTACAACTTTGCTTCCGCCGTTTTTTCCAAAATTAAAAGCTTTATTGCGAAAAAGTGCTTACAGTATTATTGTATTATTCAAAGTATTGTCCGTCGCTAGCGACAACTTTCTCCCATCTTTCCGACAATTTTCGGATCCCGGCTCGAAAAAAGGAGTCCTCTTTTGACGCTATCCATGAAGCAATCCATTTTTCCAATTCTTCGAAGGATTGAAAATGTTGATCTGCCAGGCCGTGTGCCATCGAACGGAATAGGTGGAAGTCAGAAGGGGCGACATCTGGGGAATACGGCGGGTGGGGCAAGACTTCCCATTTCAGCGTTTCCAGATACTTTTTGACCACTTTTGCGACGTGAGGCCGAGCATTGTCGTGTTGGAGGATGACTTTGTCATGTCGCTCTTGATATTGTGGCCGCTGTTCTTTTAGCGCGCGACTAAGGCGCATCAGTTGCGTTCGGTAGCGATCTCCTGTGATGGTTTCACCCGGTTTTAAGAGCTCGTAGTAAATCACACCGAGCTGATCCCACCAAATACAAATCATAACCTTGGCGCCACCATGTTTGTCTTCGACATCGAAATCACCATTTTTAAAACGTTGAAACCACTCCCGACACGTTCTTTCACTCAGAGCAGCATCACCGTAAGTTTCTGAGAGCATTCGATGCGCTTCAGCTGCATTTTTTTTCGAATTGTAACAGAAAAGTAGAACTTCCCGCAAATGGCGAGAATTGGGCACATTTCGAGCGTGAATAATACGAAAACAAGAACAACTGTCACTGAAACGGCGATGACAATTCGTTAGGCACTGTCCACACTCACTTTAAAGGCATTACCATCTATGTATTTCAACCAGCCTCAGCCGGTACAGCCACCTATCGGAAAACGGCGGAAGCAAAGTTGTACACCTGATAGATATGTTTTATATTTACATTATCTTTTGTCAACTACTATTGAGTTAGCCACGGCACACACGTAACTGAGCGAGTCAGAACGGCACGTTTACTCGCAGATATACGTAGGCTGCCTTTTCTTTTTTTCAATAGGGATGGTCTAGTACGTTTTCGAAAAATCTGACATTGTCATTGAAAAGTTTGTAATCTTTTACCATAAACGTGCTTAGAACATTTTATGTTCAAGCGCTCTTTGTGTTGTTTAGACTGACTTGAAAAATTCATCTTGGTCAAAAAATGGATTTAACTAGTAAACATTTTCGAGCAATGATTTTTTACGATTTCCGAAGTGAACAAGAGTGCTTCGCTCGCCTTCATTCACCAACTCTCAAGACAATTTATAACTGGTTTAACGAATTAAAGTGTGGTCGCCGTTCCCTCCAGGACGAATCTCGTGAAGGTCGTTCAAAATCGGTCATTGTGCCAGAAACCATTGATGCTGTGCGTGAACTGATAATATAAGATCGTCATGTGACATACCGTGAGATAGAGGCATCCTTGGGTATTAGTTCTACGGCCATGCATTCGATGAACATTTAGCTGCCAGAAGAATTTGTTCTCGTTGGGTCCCGCATAATTTGGCAGTTGCTCAAAAAAAGCCTCGTGCCAATTGGTGCAAAAAAATGGTGGAAAAATTCAATCGCGGTACTTCCAATGACGTTTATAAGATCATCACAGGTGACGAATTATGGATATATGCGTATGAGCCCGAAACAAAACAGCAATCGACCGTGTGGGTCTTTCAAGACGAGCCAAATCCAACAAAAGTTGTTCGGGCACGCAGCACATCGAAGCAAATGGTCGCCGGTTTCTTCGGCAAAACTGGTCATGTGGCTACTGTGCCATTAGAGGAACGTAGAACGTCAATTTTGAGTGGTACACAATGATTTGTTTGACAGAAGTCAAACGGAAAAACAACCGCCGACGCCGAATCATTCTTCACCAGGACAATGCGCGCTCTCACACATCCGCTGAAACAACCGCCTGTTTGATCGACCAAAGCATCGATTTAATGGGTCATCCGCCAAAAAGTGCTTCGACAATTGGTTAGAGCGCATGCATAAGTGTAGCAATCTTCAAGGAAAATACGGTTGTCCGATAAGTACTTAGCCTACAAAAGAAAAACGGAAATTTTGGAAAAGTGGCGATTTATTTCTCAACGTAGTCTCCTTTCAACTCGATACACTTGACCCAGCGATGCTCCAACTTCTTTATCCCGTCTGAAAAATACGTTTTCTGGAGATCTGCAAAGTAGGCCTCCGTGACGGCGATAACCTCCTCATTCGACTCAAATTTCTGCCCGGCGAGTGACTTTTTCAAGTTTCGAAACAAAAAGAAGTCACACGGGGCCAAATCTGGAGAATACGGTAGATGGGGCAGCTGTTCGTAGCCTAATGCGACCAATCTGGCCGTGACGACGGCGGAGGTGTGAGCTGGTGCGTTGTCATGGTGGAAGAGCACTTTTTTCTTCGCCAAATGGGGCCGTTTTTTCTGCAATTCCAATAGTTCGGCATAGTAAAGCCCTCTGACCGTTTTGCCCTTCTCCAGGTAGTCGATGTAGATCACACCTTGTGAATTCCAGAAAACGGTGGCCATAACCTTTCCGGCCAATGGGACAGTCTTTGCCTTCTTCGGAGCACATTCGCTGGGCAAAGTCCACTGTTTCGACTGTTCCTTGGCCTCTGGTGTGTACCAGGGAATTCATGTTTCGTCGACGGTCACGAAACGACGCAGAAACTCGTTCGGATTGCACTTGTTGTCCGGAGTGGACAAACGTGGCACCCATCGAACCGACAGCTTTTTCATACCCAATTCTTCATGCAGGATATGACCCACGCGGTCTTTTGAGATGCCGACTGCCTCAGCTATCTCGCGCACCTTCAATCGGCGGTCTGCCAATACGAGATCGTGGACATTTGTCACGTTATCTTCCGTGGTGGCCGTTTTTGGGGCACCTGGGCGTGGCTCATCAAAAACTGACGTGCGACCACGTTGAAACTCGTTAAACCAATTTTTGACGGTCGCCATTGAAGGAGAAGAGTCACCGTACACAGCATCCAAGCGCTCTTTGATTTCGGTGCGCGATTTCCCTTCCAAAAACAAGCATCGAATCACCGACCGATATTGCTCTTTTTCCATTTTTCTAAAATCCGTGGACACGTTCGTTTCCACACGCGGTCAAAACAAAACTACAAATCCAATATGACTGAAATTTTGACAGTAGCCGTCTACGAATGTACTACACGATAGTAAATTTTTCTTACGATAGTGGCACCATCGGGCGGTGGGGCTAAGTACTTATCGGACTGCCCTCGTACGTATGTTTTTTATAGATGTTTGTACATCTGAAATTCTCACAGTGCACATTTGACACAATATTGTATTTAAGTGTACAATGTGAGCGTGCGACAGATTACTATACAATGATTCTTTGCGCGCACACACAGACACAAACATTCAGACAGCCGACCAGCAGCCATTGGTAACGGATGGAGAAATTATGAACACCCATCATCGTCCGGGACATTTTGCGAGTTTTTTTCTCATTGAGATTTTGGTCTTTCCATTTTTTGAATTCCTTGCTACATGGGTTTTTATGTTTGGCACTTTTTAGCCGAAACGCGCGTAATAATTTTATGTTGTCAAAATAATGAAGGTGGCAGGCAGTAAGATATTTAAAGCCACACGCCACGCTTAATGTTGCTGTCAGGGGAGTGGCGTGTTTTGGGAGACCAAAGACGAGACATTGCAATGGCGTGGGAACAGCAAATCAGTGGCAAGACAATCCAGGGAAAAGAGCTTTGGGAATCGCGGTGCGCTCCCTTCGATTGCAATGAAGTCGCAATAATGTATTTGATGATCGTCGCCACCGACGTCGGCTTCGAGTAGAACAATACCCACACCCACAACACTGCGGCATCCAGCTAGACGCACAGTCTGCTTGCAGTTGTAAGCATATACTATAATTGTTGTTGCCATTGTTTCTGCTTTTTTTATTGTTACTGCTCGTACGCTAATGGTGTGCAGCTGATTTGAATGTTCGGTATTTGCAATAAGTCGTGAGGGTGGAGTTCGGAAGCCAGACGGTTATGGAGCGGTAGGTGTTGCTATGGTTATGTTGACACGATGTTAACATATATGCCTCGGATTTGCGTCCAGCAGTCTGTCTGATCCGCTGCGTAATGTGTGGTGCGAAATTGATGTTGAGAGAAGGGAGAGGAGCCAACCAATTTCGACATCTTGCACATTTACCAAAGGCATTAATGAGGAGCAGCTACAGGCATAATTGCTATTAACCCCTTTGCTATTTTGTTACCATATGGCAACATGCTACGTGTGAATCCTCTGTGGTTTCAAGAATAAATGTTTTGTTGGTCCTTAGAATAGTTTGAAGTTTGAGGAAAAATACGAAATTAATAAACTGAATATTAAAGTTTAAAGAAGAGAAGTATACACGTTTTTTTAATGGTAGATCTTGACATAGAAAAGGAAGAAGAAGCAGAAAAAAATTAAAGAACATTTTAACTCCACGTTTTCTTTCAATTTAGATATTTTTTTTTTAATTTTGGCTGAAATAAATTATGAAATATTCAAACTTTCGTTATGCGTGAAAATGTTTAATGTTTAAGTAATTATTACAACCATAACGATATGGTTGCTCTCATAGAAAAATACTCTAAAATAGAGGGTCCTAGTATAAAAATTAAAAAGTTTCTTATGGAATGTTGATAACAAAATGACATAGAAGCATAAAACGTAAAATTTTAAGTGTTAACTTTCCCCTAAAAACCTGTAGCGAAAGGGTTAACACACTGAACTTCCTCTCGTCACATACCGGTATTTCCTCCGGACACTTCCAGTCCAATAACTGTAACTTATCAACCACATTGTGAGAGGATGAAATATGCAAATTAATAAACAAAAAACTCAGCAATTGAGCAGCGATTCTGCGAAACCACTGGGAAATTGAACTCTTAAAATTTTCAGTGCAGTCAAAATGTTTTTCGCATATCAAAATTCATGTGCACGTTCCACATACATAATCACCTTTTGTATGTGTAGAGTGATGTATGTATAACTCCATAATTTTCTTCGAATATAATATTTTTGACCTGTACTGCAACGTACTCGCGTTAGCGCTACGCGAGGTAGACTGGCAGTTGCCACATCTCGCACACAACTCTCCAACTCGCATAGGACTGTTAAGTTGTTGTACTCACTCGAACTAAAACTTTGATTAATCGATGCCATTAATCAAATTTCTGCCGTTTTCCGCCAAACCCAGCCTGAATGCCACCTGTTTGCGTGCCCTTCGTTTCCCAGACGCCCTGACCCAGCAATCACAACTCATTTCGAGTGCGCAGTTTTTTCCGATCATTTCGCCGTTCATAATCATTGTTTCGCATTTTTTTTTTTGCAACAATATTTACTATTGTACAAGAAATAATATCGTTCACACAAACTGCTGCGACATGCCAGAGTGTTCAAGTCATTAACCGCAAGCATTGCTTTCAAGAGACACTTGCGTTACTTTGCTTAAGTACTTTATTTTTTAACATTTGATTTTTTCGAAATGCGGAAAAACAGAAAAACATTTTTTTGATATCATTAAAACAAGAAATACTGATTATATTAAAAATGCTAAATATTTTATGTCCACGATTTGGTTTCACATAATATCCAAATCTTCTATGAGTGTTTAAAAATTGCTGTTTCTTTTAAAGCAACAAGCACAACCGAAAAGTTCAATCTTCTTATGTATAAAAAAATTCAAAAATTCTGTGCGTAGCCAGTGTTTGCGAAAACGGCTCATTCTTTCGGCAACATTTTTTTTGTGTGTGATAGAATATGTCAATGCGATGGTTTGTAGCGATATTACATGTTTGTACGGCAGGTGGACGTGGTACCGCCCATACAACCAAATGTCCAATATTTCAATATGGTATATCTTCGTGTCATGGCGTAAACGTGTCATTCCACCGGTAAAATTTAATGGGCGTTGGACAAGGGGCGTGGCACTATTTCAATTCCGGTGTTACTTTTGAACTATAGCATTCACCACGCTTGGTACAAACAAACGATTTGGTCGTGTCCTTCGGCAGGGGCAATAGGGTGTATTTTGGACAAGGGGGCGTGGCACCGCCCATACAACCCAACTTTTTGATATTAAATATCTTTATAATTATAAGTCGCTCAGCATTGAAATTTGGTACAGTATCATGGCGTAGACGTGTCATTCCACCGGTAAAATTGAATGGGCGTTGCACAGGGGGCGTGACACCTATTAAATTCCGATGTAACTTTGGAACTAAAGCTTTAACATCAACGAGACCCGGTACAACCTTACGATTTAGCAGTGTCCTTCGACAGGGGGAATGGGGTGGGTTTTGAACAAGGGGGCGTGGCACCGTCTATACAACTCAATTCTTTAATATGGAATAGCTTCGAAATTGTTAGGCGCACAGCATTAAAAGTTGGTGTACCGTCGTCTCATAGAAGTGTCTTTCTATTGTTTAAATTTGATGGGTGTTGGATAAGGGGCGTGGCATATTTATTTGACCCAAACTATCTGCATAATTTTGAAACTGTTAGTCGCACACAAATGAAAGTTAGAACGAACCTACCTATTGGTCATATCTTTCGATAGAAGGAATGGGACGGATGTTTAAAAAGGGGGCGTGTCCCCGCCCATACAACTCAAATCTTTCATATGGAATAGCTTCGGAATTGTAAGCCGCACAGCGTTGAAAGTTAGTGTACCGTGGTCTCATAACATAGATGCGTTATTCTACTGATAAGAATTTATCGGCGTTGGAAAAGGGGCGTGGCACATTTTTTATGACCCAACATTTCCGTAAGTCGCACATCAATGAAACTTTGTACGAACTTACCACTTAGCCGCACAATTCGACTAGAAAAAAGTTGAGAGGATTAGACAAAGGGGCGTGGTACCGCCTACAATTATATATATTTATATAAACGTTGTTTGTCCTGACTGACGGACTGATTGGTTTATCACTGCCTAGTTCAAACCGATGAAGCTACTAACGTGAAACGTCCGCTAACACGGGATTTTTCGAAAATTGGGGTCTAAAAGGGCATAACATACGTCAAGGTGTTGTATGAAGAAACGTGATTAAATGGGCCTAATGATTTCAAATTTGGTGAAAATAATCTAAATCAAAAATAATTCGAGACGTATTTTATAATTATTCGAATACCGAAAATTTAACTGAGGCAACAATGGGTTAAGGTTTGTTTACGGGAAGAATCCGAAAAATTAACAGATGGGCCTATTGACTTCAAACATTGTAAAATTTCTTGAAATAAAAAAATTAGACACATCTTTCCTTTTATTTTCAAAATGGAAATCTAACTGGATCAATGACGGGTTAAACGTATGTATGGAGAAACAAGCCTTTTAACTTCAAACTTGGTTAAAGTACTTCAAATGAAAAATAACTCGATACGTGATATTAATTTTTCCGAATATCAAAATCGGACGGGGTCAGCGACGGGTTAAAAGTTTATGGGGATAAATTGTGAAAAACATGAATTAATGGGCCGATTGCCTTCAAACTTGGTGGTAGTATTCTTAGTTAGGAATAATTTGACACGTGTTTTCACTTTTTTCACTTCGGAAATCGAGAAATAATAAAAACCTGCTTTTCATTTTTTTGGAAAAGGGTTAAGAATTTGGTTAGATGTGATGTTACTTTTCTTTAAATGTGAAAACATATGATTTAATGGGCCTTTGGACTTAACAATTTTTGGAAACACTAGAAATCAACGATAATTAGACACATGTTTTTTCAAAATCTGACTGGGTCCACAAGCAGGGCCCAGCTAGTACGTTTATAAGCAAATCAGAAGCAAAAGTATTGACAACTTCTTTTGGCAGTGTTGCTTTCAAGTACCGCTTATTTGGATCAAAAGAAACTTATTTTGCTAAAATGAATTGTTAATTGTTTTGATTAAAGAAACTGAGTGGCAGAATGCCGCCTTCCGAGATGCGACGCGTGGTGCGGAGGCATGCAACTGCAGGTGTGAGTGTTGCTTTTGAAAAAACTGTTAAAAAAGCCAAAACTAAGTAATACTTGAATGCTGCATGGGTAATTATTTATAGTACATAGCAACCAGCTTGTGCCGGCTCGCATACAACTTCTTAAAAAAATGTAAAAGTATTTGCTAAATTGAATAACTTCTCCCACGCATTCTCCGACGCTTCCCCCAATGCTCAACGGTATCTTTGTTCGGCTGGCAGTTGTAAAGCAATTGTACAGGCGTACGCCTCCACGTTGGTTTTTTTGCCCAGCGCTGCCAATTGCCAGTAACAAGAAGCCAACGGACCAAGTTCGCTCCTCCAGTTTTTGCTGCATGCAAAATTGTTTATTTACACGAGGAGGTTAGCAAATAGGTGGAGCATTTGTTCTCTAGAGTGAAACTAAAACAACAACAACAAAGACAGTGTACGTACAGCACTCGAGGCTAACTAGAATAAAAAGTGACTCTTGCTGTTTTCATTGTTTGGTTTGTGGCCAAGGACCGACGAAATAAGCAGTTGCAGTTATTTTCAAGTTGCTTGCCAAACACTCCACAACGGCAGACAAAAGACCATTCGGCCACGGCTGCCTCGGTTGACTGCGTTCGGAACGGCCTCCTGGAGGATTGGCATCGGCCACATGAGAGTTGTGTGAATAAGAGCTGAGAAGTTACGCTGAATTTTTTGTAGCTTACGAGTACAGATTCGAGATCATTAAAAATTTAAGGATTAAAAATCAAACTTTGTAGGAACATCAAAATAAGTGTGCTGCTTTGGGATTGTGGGAACAGGGACTGAGAACACTTTCTCGTAAAGGAA
The DNA here is from genome assembly GCA_963971225.1 of Melieria omissa. NCBI lineage: Eukaryota > Metazoa > Arthropoda > Insecta > Diptera > Ulidiidae > Melieria > Melieria omissa. The sequence continues at coordinate 56,542,193 of OZ020267.1, read as the reverse complement.
GACAGCAAGTGGTTAATTGCTTTTAATTGTATTTATTTTATTTTTATTCTTATTTTTATTTTTAGTTTCAGTTAACAACGCATGGTGGGCAAAGTAGACTTAATGATAATAGACTTAAGGAAATCTAATGACCGTAATTAGCTTTAAGGTTTCATAATCTGTTCTCAAAAAGCCTGTTTGAAGGCCACTTGCTGATAGTCAATCGGCTTGTGAGTAATTGGACTCGTATTTTCAGACCAAGAAAATTGTTGTGGAAAAGTTACCATCAATTACACTCTAAACATGGCTAAGGACTCGGAGCACTTTCACTTGCTCAACCGAGCACTTCCTTTTCCCGTCAATCATCGATACAAAATACGCATCGATAAAAAATATGCAGATACGCATATAAAGCAAAACTTAAGTTTGTTTAAAATGATTGATTTGTATTATAAAAAAGTAAAAACCCCTTGAAACAAACGTTTCAATTATGTCTCGAACGTAAAGTACCAAATATAGTTGTTGGCTCAGCAAATTCCACCGTCAAATGCATTTATCCATTACTCAGCGTTTAACTTTGCCCAAATTGTTGTGGTTTTTCGTTACGTTAATGAACAGTTAACGCAATTAATAAAATATTTACCGAACCAAAGTCAGACAACGGCGGCAGCCAAAGTCGCATAGCAAACGCTGGCAGCCACTGAAAGCGTAATGAAGCACAGGCCACACGCTTAGTGAGGCATCACAAAAGTGGGGAAGATGCAACCTCGCACCCGCATTCATCCAACATCCTGTCGGGATGTCGTACTGCTGCCGGTGTGTATTTGAACAACGTTGTCGAATTTGTAGTTTTTGCTTGCAGAACCAACCCGCCAACAATAACAGCATTGTGTCTACAAAAGCCCGAATCCGCCCGTCTGACGGCATGTCGTTTCCTACATTTGCAAAAAAGGATGGGTTACAACAAAATCTGAAAAATAAACCGAATTCAAACGAAATACGAGAGGATGAGGTGCCAAACGCAAATCACATCGCAGAGGCGGCAAAAAAGGGACAAGGGTTTGCCGCACAAATTAATCCAGCACATAAATTACGACAGCGGCGAAAGTGGAGCCAGGTGAGGGCAATAGAAAGGTGTCACAAAAATTGAGCTCGCAGCAAAATCAACAGCAGGCAGTGACGCAACACCCACAGCACCCCGCTCTCAAGTGCCGTTGACCGCTGACCACCTCCTGCCTCGTGCTTGCCGCAGCACGACACTTGGGGCATAATAAAATGCGCCTCGCGGCCCATGCGAGAGTTATGGCCAACAGCTGGCCGCGTCGGCGAAATCAGATCGGTGTGGCACTGTAACGACGCCGGTGCTGAACGAAGCCATAACCGAACATAAGCAATGCTCGGGTCGCTGAATGAATGTATGCGTTGTGTGCAGCCTCACACTAGCCAACGAATTCTTAGGACACATGCCCACACTTAAGGCGAGAATGGATAGATTGGATGGATTGTTGGTAGTGCCGTTTTTTGTTGCCGGACAAATTGATATGCTTTATTGCAGACAGGTTACAGAAGCGAAATGGCTGCCAAATGACTAAGAATTGAACGTAATTGCGAAAACGAGGCGAAGGAAATTATACAGGGTTTTCCAACAAGAGGTGTTATTTTGATATTCAAAGAAAAATGCAATTTTTTGAGATAAATGATCGGATGTTTATTTCATAATAAAGAGGAAGGTATGCGGTTAATAATGAAAAACAACATCAGCCAAATGGCCACCACGACCACGCTTACAGGACCATATCCTTTTCATGAAATTTTCCATAACCAAATCGCAAAGTGGCTGCTCTTTGTCCTCGATAGCCTCACGAATTCTATCTTTGAGGTCTTGAATCGACGCTGGGCTATTATCGTACACCTTATCTTTCACATGACCCCAAAGGAAGAAGTCGCAAGGTGTTAAATCACAAGATCTCGGTGGCCAATTGTGATCACCTCTTCCAGAGATAACACGGTCCTGAAACTTTTCCCGTAAAAGAGCAATGGTTTCGTTGCTTATGTGGCACGTAGCGCCGTCTTGTTGAAACTAAACGTTGTCCAGATCAATACCATCCGACCATAAAAAATCATTAATCATCTCTCGATAGTGCAATCCATTCACCGTAACTGTTGCTCCAACCTCATTTTCGAAAAAGTAAGGTCCAATGACCCCGCCGGACCATAAACCGCACCAAACAGTCACACGTTGAGGATGGAGATGCTTCTGAACAATAACTCTTGGGTTTTCCGAGCCCCAGATGCGACAATTTTGCTTGTTGACGTAGCCACCGAGGTGGAAATGCGCCTCATCAGTCAAGATGATTTTTCGATGGAATTCCGGATCATTTTCATGCATTTCAAGGACCCAATCAGCAAAGACACGAGGTTGTTGATGATCGGTCGGCTTGAGTTCTTGTGTTAACTGAACTTTATCAGCCTTGAGACTCAACTCTTTATGCAAAATACGATGTAATGACGTTTTTGGAATGCCCAATTCGAAAGAACGACGAGGAATCGACAAACCTGGGTTTTCTTCAACACTTTGGGCTACAGCAGCAATATTCTCAGTTGTTCTTGAGCGACGTGCACGGGTTTTATTCTTCACATCACTAACTTGTCCCAACAGCTCGAATTTTTCCACCAATTTCTGTATTGCGGTCCGACAAGGTGCTTCACGACGACTCAAAAATGCTGTAGTTTTGCGAACTGTGACTGCAAGATTTTCACCATTTTTGTAGTGAATTTTAATAATTTCAATGCGTTGTTGAAGCGTGTATCGTTCCATTTTTAGTAATGGCGTAGTTTCTACTTGTCAAATGTCAAAGAATAAAAGCTTCAAAAGTGACAGCTACCGAAATACCGGGTGATTCAAATTAACACCTCTTGTTGGAAATCCTATTTATTGTAAATGGATAAACTGAATGCCCGAACATTACTTTGCACTTCCATAACAAATCAAAACATTCTCCGCTTTTTTCTTACTTTGCTCAACAGGTTACTTCCCGCTCGGTTCGGAGCACTGTCTCACCTGGATCTGTTTGGACGTGCTGTTCTGCACAGCCAGTATTATGCATCTGTGCACCATCTCCGTGGATCGCTATCTGTCGCTCCGCTATCCGATGCGCTTCGGACGCAACAAAACCCGTCGACGCGTCACGCTGAAAATCGTGTTTGTCTGGTTGTTGTCGATTGCAATGAGCCTGCCGCTCAGCTTGATGTATTCAAAGGTGACTAAAATTTAAGTATATGTTTTAATTGTTCTTTCCTTTACACTTTACACTTTATCGTTTCCTGTTCGATAACGCACAAATTTTTTACCCGCGGCCTGATTGCAGCGCGGTACATCATGTGGCAACATGTTGCTTTAATATCCTTTCATCTTGCCAGCCATTTCTCCCACACTTTCATCGTTCTCCGCTTCTTTCAGGACCACGCGTCAGTGCTGGTGCGCGGTACGTGTCAGATACCGGATCCTGTTTACAAATTGGTCGGATCGATTGTTTGCTTTTACATTCCGCTAGGCGTTATGCTGCTGACATACTGTCTCACGGTGCGCTTGTTGGCGCGGCAACGTCAAAATCTTGGCGGCACAAATCAAACAACGACGCCCGGTTGGGCCAGTGGGTGGCTGGGACAGACGCCGGCACTGGGTGAGTAGAACGCGCGTATCGTAAATGTTTTCTTGTGCGAATGTATTCGTGTATTCCCATGCATATTCAAGCCGTGGCTTGCCGTTCTGTCCGCAACTTGAGCAGTTTTCTATTTATGGTGAGCTGCTTGGGAGTTGTTAAAGTTCCAAGGATAATGTTTAAACTGTCAGTGGCTGAGCACCGATTGGTTGCTAGCATTTGAATAAGTTTGCTTTAATAGCGACAAGTGGTGCTTGAAATTCCTCTTTTCGAAGAAGAAGTTTTTGAATGTACTTTTTAATTGTAGTTTTAATTTGAAGTTGGTGCAGATAGTCTGATCACACACTGTCTACTTCGCACACGATTTCCTCTAACTAAAATATTACCCCGGCCAAATAAGTGCAGTTTGCCTGATTTGAGCTTTGTCACATTTATTTTTGATGGGTCAAAATGGCTGTAGTCTTTGGACTTCCACCTGCGCCGTATCGCACTGCCTCTGACTAAGTATTCAAGCGACAACTGCTGATACAGCTCATTCAGACAGCAGGTTAGGTGATGTCTTCTATCCACTTAATGTATACGGCTGGATAGTAGCTCACGTCCGCATCATCCACTGAAATGACCATTTGCACACGACATCGAATGGGATCGCTTACACCGTGCGACAACAAATTTTACACACAAAAAAATCGATATACTCGTGAAACTCGGGGCCAAATGTAGTAAAACAGTATTAAATTTTTTATATCTTAAAGTAATAAAGTTAGAAGGACAAAATTCAAGGATGTAGTAGTGTACATATTAGTGCTTAAGATATACTTTTTAAAAAAAAAACTATTCCAAATTTTCAAGGATCTTCAAGGAAAAAGTTTCAAAACAACATTTTCAATACCTCTTCGTTTGTTTGCACCAAAACATTAAATTTTCTAAGATTCTAATGATTTTTCTCTTTCATTTGATACCCACAATGTTATTCTACAATGCGCTCAATTTTTTAAATAATTCCTTAAAATAAACATGTCCTTGAAATTTCAAAGTCCTATAAAAAACATCCTGACATTAGAGAGAAAAACTTAACAGTTTTACTACAGTTTCACGAGTATATAGATTTTTTTGTGTGTTTTGAAATATTTTGATTTTTGTCGCACCGTGTTATCAGCTACGTCAGCCAGTAGCATTTGTGTGGTTAGCATTTGAGTGTCGCCCTTAGTGTGTGCTGACAGCGCTTCAGTCTCAAGTTCCAAAATCTCCGCATGATTTTTATCTTCCGCCATTTTTTGTTCTCGGCAGAGCGCCGTTGCACGTGGCGCAGGCTCCTGAAACCGGGTCAACAGAACATTTCCTCGGCTATGCACGCACACTCGGCCAACTCCACCGACACTGAACTGTCGACGTTGGACAACCACGAGCTTTGGCTGCCTGATTCGAGGTGAGCCCGCCCGACCCATAAACATTCGCTAAATTTTCACAGCTTTTTAGTTCATTTTTGCGTTACTCATTTTGTTTTCGCAGCATACCGGAGCCCACGCCCACCACCATGACTGCACTGCATCAGTTTGGCGCCGAAATGCTGAAACTTTCACGCGGCTTAGAATCGGTGGCCTCGTCATCTACAACCGGTTCGCCAACGAAATCCGAATTTTCATCCACAAATCATTTCGTTTCCAGTCCGCAGCACTACACGCTGCAGCCGAAACAACAACGCCCGCACTCACCACACCATCACCACCATCGGCATCCGCACCCTCATCACCAGCAACAACAACAACAGCAGCTACAAGTGCCAGAAGGTCAAAAGCAACACCGGAACGCACGGCAAGAACAACAGGAGTTGGACACGAACGAATTGCCCACAACATTATTGCGTGCCTCCAGTTTCACGCGCAGCAGCCGACGCGGTCGCAAGCGGTAAGACTTGGCGCAGGGAGCGCAATGGGCATGGGCATGGGAAGGGGAAGGGGCGAGACGAGCCAAGCGCAAACAGTGAGCGAACGTACCTGCACACGTAGTTTGCGGGAATCAAAATTCAAAGTGGATTGTTTAATAAAACTTGGAGTGTAATGCAATGGAATGATAAACTTTGCCAAACTTTGTAGCCGCAAGTGAGAAATTTAATGCAAGAACGAGACGAAACTGCTGTGAGGTTGGCGCGTAAGTGGGGTCCGCGGCTAGTGACGGCTGTGTGAAAGCGGAACGGAGGGATGTAGTAAGCTGGGATTGACAGTTGATTGGGTTTGCAAGTAAAGAGGTGCTGATGTGCTTATGGGCCGAGAATGTGGATGGAAAAGTTTAAAATTGGCTCTACAAGTTTAAACATATAAATTTCCTAAACAAATGCGCCGACATGGTTTTTGAAAAGTTTGTAAAACGCAGTTAAAATCGAAATCAAAGCTGTGTTTCATCAAAAACATGAAATTATGATGTTTAATTTGTTTAATTCAGTGAGTTAACTTTAACTTGCAATTTTTTTAAACTATGATATTTTTTTATTAGTCGACAGTATTTTAAAAATGTTGCTAAGGTATTCCAGAATTTATTTTAGTATTTTTTGTCACATCTCTGGTTAGGGTGTTCAATGTTCATTTCGTTTACGAAAATTTCACATCTCAAGACCTCTAAACAAATTTAATGCAAATTAGATTCTTCATTCATTTCCGAACAAAACTTTTTGAAACTTTGAGCACGAAAAGCACAAAAAGTCGCAATTGGTGGGTGGTGAAAACCAAAATACTCTTGTTAGAAATGATCCCATGCTATGAAGGTTGGGGCCAGGCGCGGACTCCGAAAAATATTTCGGGGGGGGGGGGTTTCAAAAAGTAATTCTTTAATATTTGTCAAATGCCTTTTAATTTGTATGTAGTTTTATAGGCGATCCAAATATTTCGTGGGGGTTTAACCCCCAAAACACCCCCCTGAATCCGCCACTGGTTGGGGCTAGAAAATTATGTTGCATACTCACAAATTCTGAAATCATTTTTTTATCCCAGGACATATATGTTAATTCGAATAAATATTTTGCGTGGGGCATGAGATCTAAATAATTATTCTGAGGCTCATTAAAAACTTGCTGGGACGTATTATCCCAGTAGTCCCGAAAGGGTTAAGCAGAGCAAAGTAGAGCCATCGAATCGCCGACTAAAGCGACTAATAAATTTCAAATAATTTGTATTGAATAGTCTGGCTGGTTTCGGAATTGGCTTGCGTAGTCAGACCATTTGGAATAATAGCTCTCGACCGGTCGTAGCGTGTAATAAAATAAGGGAAGACACGAAGAGCGTGATGGCGTTCTTCTCTCGCATGACATCATCTGAACGAACAAGGACTTAACTGAGGCTGAAGCCTTGCAAACACTAAGCGTCAGCAAACGGATATTTTTCATCATCCAGAAAAATGTGCGCAGCGCCCAGACCTATTCTTATGAGCGAAGAGGGAGCACACCGAAGTTGAGTGTTCTTTGGGGTTGGCGTGTCCGTGTCCCTGCTTGCACCAAAGAGCCGCGCTGCAGACATTAATATTACATGTTACCGGCAGCAGACATGTCGTAGTGGTATGCGGGAGGGTCGCCAGTGAGCTTAAATTAAAAAGCACAAAGCGCGGCTCGTCTCGGAGCGCCCTCGAGATCACACTTCAAGAGTACTCCGGGCGCTTTTGCCACTGGAGTGGAGCAAGCGGCGTAACGTGGCAGGGAACTTTGTTCCTTTTTTGTTTTATGCAGCGGAATATGAAAACGAAGTGAAAAAGTGTAGAATGTAAAATTAGGTTTATGCAGTTTGAGCAGCTAAAATCGCGATAGTCCTGTGATGGGGGTGAATCTGTGCGCTGAACTAAGAAACAGTGCAGCAACAGTACGAGCAGTGGCAGCAAATAAATTTAAATAAACACAAAGCACAATGTGCCTGCAGTGCTAAAAGCATGCAGCCTAATGGAAAACTACTTAAGTTAAAGAAAGAGCGGAAGAGGGAAAAAGAAAGAAGGTTGGGGCGGCTCGTTGTTGGCGCGCCTAGCCTGAACAATAGCCCTGAAAAATTCTCGCCTGACTCGCGCACTGCTTAAGTAATTGACAGAGCGTTGCCTGGAATCGGAGATCGTCCTTTTTGTTGTGCCAAAAAATAATGCGGTGGTGGTGGTTGGAAGGTCTGTTGTAGCCACGTAAAGGAGACTATTGTGTTGTGCTCACAAGAAAAGAAACAACATTTGGCCAGCAAGCCATCAATGTGGCCCAAATTGACCCTCCAAAGCTAACGAGCTCATTCTAGTAATTGTTTGGTTTTTTCTTCTCTTGTAGTCTGTTATGTGGTGTTGAGATTTGAAAAATTTTCTTACAATTTTAATTTTCTTATTTTCTTTCTGGGTTTCTACCCATTTTTCGTTTATTTTCTGTGAGGTTTTCTTGGGTTCGGAATACAGCCGCCAATAAAGTAACCCATTGACAGAAATTATAACTTTTCAATGGAAATAATGAATTGAATAATATTTGAAGTTTTTAATTTAATTAAAAATCTCTTGATTTCAATATTTTAATTTTGCTAATGTTTCATTATTGGCCCAGGAAACGCAGGAATCCTTCAAAATTTTGCTTTCGAAGAAAGTTTCCAATTTTTAAGCTATGTAAAAGTTTACAAAATAATTAGAGTCCGGCCGATACCAAATTTTTTGGCCGATGCCGATGCCGATTAATCGGTCGGAAGGGCGAGTTTGGCCGATGCCGATTAATCGGTCGAAAGGGCGAAAATCGGCCGATGCCGATGCAGATTAGATAGAAAAAAAATTGATTCGTGTTGAATTCAATCAGAAACACAGTCTATTTTATAAAATAACAAAAGGAACTACAGTCGTGTCTGGGTATAGTGAACACCCGATATAGTGAACCCCCAAATTTTGATATGGAGCCTCTAAATATTGAAAAAAATTTTAATCACAAAACAAAAAGTGTTTTTTGAACAAATAAAACGAGTTTTTGAACAAAAATGTTAACCTTGATATAGTGAACAACCTCGATACTGTGAACAGGCCTTGCAATAATTAGTTCACTATATCCAGCTACGACTGTATTACATATTCTTGTAATATTCATCAGAAAATAACAAAACAGCGAGAAAAGCAATAATTAAAAACTAAATAAAATAAGAAGAGAATTCAGAATTCTAATTCATTAACATGTATTAAAAAAATAATATATCACATTTATCCACTGAGAGAGAAACAAAATAGTGACGTAAATATTACAAATTCAGTTTTTTATTCAACTTAAAACAACGATTTTTATATTAAAATTTGTACTCTCAAATTGTGACCCGTTGTACAGATGCAGTGGGAAAAAGTCAGAAAACAAATTGGGGAAAAATAAAAGGCCTGTTAAAAAAATGCTTCCAATTAAAAAAGAAGGATAAGATTGAAAAACTAAATGCCCCTTGTTCTGATATCGACATTAAGGGGGCACTCCATGAAATGGATCCGAGAACATTATTGCAAGTTTCAAAGTGGAACTCTGAAAACTTTCGGAGACACAGTTCTTTTCATCGACGCGCGCTCAGCCACACCAGGTGTTCCGAATAACTTTGGAACGCGTTTCCTCATAAACACGTTTTTGTACTCCGTCCACATGATAAAAAAAACTACTGAACCGATCTACACGAATATATACTCGTTTTGTAGGATATTGAACAGAGAAGTGCATGAACCTCTGAAATCTATTAAAACAATTTTTTTTACTGTTTTTTTAATAAAGAAAAGTAAGAAAAAACGAACTTTTTTGTAGTTTATGTGGCTTTGTTGCTAAATTTTGAAAATTTTTATAGTTTTTGAGGTTCACGCACTTTCTACAAGCCTGCTGATTAATTTGATATGTAATTTGTATGTCTCAGACTTTAACTTCGGACGGCATCGTTTGGACGGGAAGACGTCTTTTTTTACACCAAGCCTCGGAAGATGTTCAATATGTTTGTCATTTTTAATTTTTTTTTATGTATAACTTTTTTTTTTGAACTTTTAACTAATACCTACAGATGTTCCAAACGGATTGTTCCTGTCTCTTTCTTTTTTTGTACAGTAAAATAAAGAAAATTTGTCATTTTTTTGAACGTTTCATGGAGTCGGGGAGTTAAGAGACGAAATGCATAGACATTTCATGAAAATCTGTGTTTTTAAGAATACCTATTTAAAAAAAAACATTTTTTGGAAACATTTATATTTAACAGTATCTGAACATACATTACTGAAAAGGGGAGAACCCGTTGGTACAAAAAATTAAAACCAAAAAATGAAAGCAGAAAAATAGGCCGATGCATCATTGACCAAAAACTGCCGATGTGGCATCGGCTAAAAAAGGCCGATGCCGATACTTAGTTTTTTGGCCGATGCCGATACTAGCCGATGCCGATGCCGATTAATCGGTCGGACTCTAAAAATAATAACAATATATCACAAAAAGTAATAGAGAAATGCCAGAGGCGTATTCTTTTCCTATCTTTGGTGTTCTTTTTCTGGTTTCTACTTTATTTTTGTTGTTTTTCAATTTTTATTTTATTTGAATAGGTTGGTTGTTAAGGCGAAATTCAAAATGAATTCAATGCAATGAGATTCAGTGGGATATGGGAATGGATTTTGACCCAGGTTTTTCTGAATGCAGATGTTTTTGTTGGAAGATTTGTTTGTGCAAGGGAAAAGGGGCCGAGAAGAAGCTAATTAATAAGGATGTATGAAGTGTATTGAGTGCTCACATAAATGCATTTTTTTGGCAAATGGATCACGTCTGACACGTTGACTTACATTTTGAAACCTGTCGATGCTACAGTATTCAAATAGAACATGAACTAAAGGTAGTCAGAATAGCTGACGACTTGGGTATCTGCCCGCGAAAAAAGTGTTAATCAGTTTTATAACTTCTTAGAGTTTTTCTTCTCCCAATGACACTTGCTTCTTTTTTTCCATTCAGATCCTTGTCGCCCTCAACACTGCAACAGCGGTTGCTTTCGTATCGGAACAAACGTCGCTTCTCCACATCCGCGCATTATGCGCAGCGTGAGCAGTCTGAGGATACAACGCCGCCTCCGCAACGCCGCAAACGTTTCAACAGTCTGCCGAAGAACGCACTGCTCCTGCTGTCGCGTCAGCCCAGCAAAGTGTCGAATAGCACCGATGGCGGCGACTCCAGCCCCTCCAAGGATCATTCGGACACCGAGGTGGAGCGGAACGAGCAGTCAGCTTGTCGCAGCACAAACAAGCACGATGCCGACTCCGACTATTTGCAGCTGCCGCCAGTTTGCACATGTCCCTATTTCGGCGATCGGCCGTTGCAGAATTGTTTGAAGCCCGCCGAAGTGAAAATAATATCGACCACCTTCAAGGTGACCTCATCCGCCGAGGTGGACATGCTGCTGAGTGCCACGGCGGCGGGAACTAGCGATGAGGCGGTGGCAAGTGGCGCTTGCACCGCCAGCGGCAGTGATACAATCGATGCATCGTCGCGTCTCAGTCCACATTCGGCGCTGCTGAACAACAACAACTCAGGCAGCACGCTGACTGTGCATTCGCACGACGGCAGCGGCTACCTGGCCGCGCCACCGGGCACGCCCTGCCCCAGCCGGCGCAAGCTGAGCATTTCGAAGACAGCTTCGGTGGTGACGTGGGACGCCAGTCGGCACCGGCGCCGCGGCTCCAGTTTCGGCGGCGTGCGCACATCGCTGCTGCTCACACCCACCAAAACCTCCACCACTGTGCTCACTAGCTCCACGTCAGCGACGCCGTTGCGCCGTTCGGCCACGCTGCGCAGCCACAACAACATGAACTACCAGCACGCGCCGGCGGGCAGCGTTACCGCCGTAGCAAGTCTCATTGATATCGGCCTGAGGCCGAAGTCGAAGACGCCACACTCGTCGCCATGTCTGCTGCAGCGCAACCAGACGGTACGCTCACACCACTCGCGCAACTCAAGCGTCATCTCGCGTAATTCGTCGCGCCACGGCCGCATCATTCGGCTGGAACAGAAAGCCACCAAGGTGCTGGGCGTAGTCTTTTTCACCTTCGTCATACTGTGGTCGCCGTTCTTCGTGCTCAACCTGCTGCCGACAGTGTGTGGCGACTGCGAGGAGAACATCGATCACTGGGTGTTCGACGTGGTGACCTGGCTGGGATACGCCAGCTCCATGGTGAACCCCATCTTCTACACAATATTCAACAAGGTGTTCCGCCAGGCATTCAAGAAGGTGTTGCTGTGTCGGTATGCCGGCACCGCCAGCTGGCGGCCAAACAGGTAGCAGCAGCTACCGCTCAAGGCCAAGGTGAAGCAGCAGCCGTCCGATGCCAGCGCCACAGGGCTGCTGGGCGTGCTGAAGCGGCGTAGCTCCTCCAGTCGCAGTGGCAGTCGCAGTAGATAAGCGGCAAGAAGACGGGAAGCTGCGGCTCACCAAGGGCTTAGTTTTAAAGACAAAGTTAAGTGCGTGCTTATGATTTGGATGTATTCGTATGTATGTGAGCTATGTTAAGAAAGTGCGTATGTGTGTGTTTATATGTGCATGTGCATGTTGGGATGACTCCAAGTCGAGTAAGCACTTTCATCCCTTTAATTAATTTTTCTTCATTTTGCCCCATGAAAGGACGTTTTGTTTGTACAGCATTTGCCACACACACAAACCGACAAACATATCCTAAATGACATTACATTTACATTCGGCAACTTGAGAGCACGTACAAGTGGTCCGGTGGGGGGAGTGGCAGGGCCACTACAGTTTGATTATCCAAATATTTAGAAATTGAAATTCAGAGCGTTTAGGACAAATTTCAAAGTTCAAAGTGATGCAAAGTGCTCCCTGGGAAAATAATTTAAGAATTTTGCTATCTATGTCAAACATATCCACAACACAAATGTACCTTTGTTTCACATCCTTGCACTACTTTGCACTATTGCTCAGCCTCAGGCTAATGGCTGCATAATCAGACTATGCGAACCAATTACCCGAACCCGCACCCAGCACACGGTGATTGGTAGCATTCCGTAAGCGCACTCGGGCAAGGTGCGGGTGCTGTGAGGGAATTCAATTAGGGTCTAATATACTTTTTATTTTGTTTACTTGAGTGCAGTGTGATATTATACATATGTATGTGATATTTCTATTTCAAGTTTCTCAAGCAAACTTTTTGCTATGCTGTACAACTCTGGCACCGGACCACACGCACTTCTGCACTTTCCATCACTCAGTAGTCTTCCTTAGTGTACATAGTTACAATTAGCAGTCCCGCTCCGCTTCCCCTTGATTCGTTTCAACATTTTGCGCAAAAGTTTGGCGTAGGGTCGTGCACGCCCACAGACGGCTTTAATCATTGTTTTGCTACTTTTGCCTTTGTTTTATAATTTTTCGGACACTTTCTGTTTTTTAAAACGCTGCCATAGGCCTTGAGAATGCTGGAGAAGTGATAACGCTGCTGTCGTACGACAGCACGCGTCTGCCATCAGCGTTTTTGCGCAACAGCACTTACGATTTCTCTTTCCAAGTCTGCATGTTGTTGCTGCCCGTACATATGTATGTATGTACGTTTGTGCTACGCGTTCGTAAAAAGTTTTGATGATGCCTTTGTTCAGCCAGCACCGAGTCTCTGCCTTTAAACTTGCAGACAGCATAGAAAATGTAATAAAACTTTATTTTCCTGTTTGCAGTATTAAAAATTTTCCCGGTACAACCGAAAATGCATAAAACAAAAGAATAAAAAACACCCGAGCGCAAAGGGAAAGGTCAGCGAAATAACAAAAACAAGAACACTGCCAAGTCAGCAGAACTTGAGAAAATTACGAGCGCAGTGCAAGCGCTGGGAATAAAGCCGACAAGCATGCAGCAAAAGCGGACAGCGGACCAACATAGTTTTCTAATAATTTTTACACGTAGAAGGAGACAGGATCCGCCGCATCAGCACAGTCCGTTTTTCTGTTTAGTGTACTTCGTATAGCTAATGCCCGACACTACCTTCGCTTTCAGCCACTTGTGGACATTTCTTTTTGCAGATTGTCTGCCTGCATTTCCTCTCCTTTGAAAGTTGAGCAGTAGTTGTGTTTTGCTACGCGCTGCTCGAACTTTTCCCTACAGGTGTCCAATAAGTACTTGGTACAATGTTTGTATTATGGCCTCGTGGTCCGGTGTATTGTTGTAAATAACGGCAACGTGTCGCTGAACAATCTTAATGAGGTTCAGCAGTTGGCAACTTTTGCTCGGATGAGGAACACAGTTGCTTGCGAGGCAATGAAGGAATAAAGTTATTTATAACAGATTGAAATAACTTGGATGAGACAAAAAAAGCTGAGTCTACTGAAGTGGTTCAGTACCAGCGGCAAAAAATTGCAGCACAACATTTTGGGCATAATCCAACATTGCGTAAGAGAAATCCAGAATAAAAGAAACAAGAATAAAGAAGAGTTATTCGCAAATAACTACAGCAAAAGTGTGCAGAAAGTTTTATACTTTAAGTGAAATGAGATCATAGAAAGAAAGAATGAAATTTAATAATTTAATAATAATTAAAAGAAATTTAATAATTTGTTTAATTCTAACATACACAGGCATACATACACACATACCTTGTGACCGAAAAGTTTCCGGAAATTTTAAATAAAACGCAAAATTCTTAATCTTCATCAATATTTATTTTATATCCTTCAAAATATGCTCCATTAGAAGCGATACACATATGCCAACGTTTCTTCCAATCATCAAAACATTTTTTATAGGCGCTTTCCGGTATGGCTTTGAGTTCCCTCTGCGAATTCTGTTTTACGTCTTCTATGGATTCAAAACGCGTTCCTCTGAGTGGTAATTTGAGTTTGGGAAACAGGAAACAGTCACACGGTGCAAGACCAGGTGAATACGGTGGCTGTTCGATGGTATTTATTGAATGTTTGGCCTTAAAATCGTTGATAATGTTGGCTCGGTGCGAGGGAGCATTATCGTCATGAAAAATCCATGAATTATCCTTCCACAATTGAGGCCGTTTACGGCGGATATTTTCACGCAAACGTCTTAAAACAGTCAAATAATAGTCTTTACCGACTGTTTGTCATTCAGGGACGAATTCATGATGCACCACACCACGAATATCGAAGAAAACAATCAGCATTACCTTGATTTTCGAGCGACTTTGGCGTGGTTTTTTCGGTTTCGGCTCGTCTTTTCCTCTCCATTCCGATGATTGTTGGCTTGTTTGCATGTCGTACTCGTAGACCCATGTCTCGTCACCAGTTATGATGCGTTCCATGAAAGTTGGATCGGTATTGGCACGATCAAGCACGTCCAAAGAGACCTGTTCACGGTACTCATTTTGAAGAAAATTCTCAACAAAATCGCAACGCACTACTGAGGTGAACTGGTTTCAACAGCTGCCGTAAACAAACTGTCTGACAGATCGCGCTCATTTTTGGCATAGTAATTAAGGACAGTGCTACCAACCTACAGAAACTTAAAATATCGAAAAATATACATCGCGCGAATTTTAAATGAGAATTTCCGGAAACTTTTCGGTCACAATGTATGTTACATTTATATGAGATCCAGCCATCGTAGACATTCGCGTTGTGTGTGCAAAAGTGTACGTGAGTGGAATGGAACTTTATGTGGGAATTAGGCGGATACTGTACGTAAATACACAACTAGTGTAGGTAAAATACAAACATGAGGGGAGAACAAAAACAAACGCTTTTAACTTCGTAGTGACAGAAGTGGGAACTGACTAGACTCCAGGAACGAAAGAGGGAAAGTAAAACGAGCTTTAAAAGCAAACGACAAAGAAGGTGGACAAACTAATTGTTAGAAGCAAATATTCAAAAGTGAAGTTGAAGTGAAGAATGCAAGATTGCATTGTACATAACTCATAGTTTTTACTGTAAATGTAGTTTTGGTACAACACATATGAATCAATTCAGGCACATGCCACGCATACTTTTTTCAGTGCATATCGATTATGTTCAAAAGGGAATACTTAACAGCTGCCGCTGTTCAAGTTGTAAGTCACTTTGTAAATATTGAAATGTTTTTGCGAAGACGACAAGTGATTTATGTATGTACAAGTATAACTTTAATCAACAATTAACATATGTAGTGAGCAGACAGCGTCTGAGGCAGATGTTGTTCGGGGTGTTTAAAATGTGAAAATGCAAATGTTTCTCTATGAAAATAGTGGCAAATGTGAGTGCGTGCGTTGCTGTACATATTAGGGATTGCAATCCCGGGATCCCGAAAAATCCCGGAATTGACAAAATTCGATCCCAGGATCGAAACAAAAAAAAGCTTACTATTTGCTTATTTAGTACAAAAAATAAATTGCAAACGCCCTGTGACAAAGTCTAATTGAAGTAAGGTGTTTGTTTTTTGCCATCGGCTACTTGTTTTTTTCCTAGTTTGGCAATTTTTATGTAATTAATTCTATGTTATTTGCCATGAATATTTTGTTCTTAGTTTTAGCGAACACAGAAATGTATTTAATACGAAAATAAAAAGTATTTGATTGAAAATTACGTCTGTTTGAGTTCGTTAAAATAATATATATTTAATCCCTAAAAAATCGCGGAACCCCGGGATTGCAATTTTCAGTTCCGGAAATCCCGCGATTGTAAAACTGCTTCGGGATTGCAATCCCTAGTACATATGTATATGTAGCTAAAGGAAGAAGAAGCGTGGCCAAGTAACCACGCAGAGAATCTAATGTTATTTATAGTGGTGGCATAAGAGCGGCGCCAAATTTAGTTCAACAACACTTAAATATGTAAATAAATTTACTTAAAACCACATGACCAATAAATGTGTGAGTATGAGAACAAAATAATTGTGAATTTAACTTAAGCTAGTGAAATTGTGTAATTTTTGTTAAAGAATTAATGGAATGCATCAAATATAACAGCAAAACAATGCGAATTTTGTTTTCTTTCAGTACTTCTGATGACAAATTGACTGTAAAACAACGAAAACATACAAAAGGGAAAAGGGGCACGTAAAATACAAAAATAAAAGTGAAATAGAGAAAGGGAACGTGAAACTCAAACTGGGAAGGGGAAGAGAGGCGCGTATAAAAAAGAAATGGAATTACATTCGAGTTGAAGTGTTTTGATCAAATACTTTAGAAATCGTGCCTAATGTAAGGAAACATTTTCCAAAATCACAATAAGTATCGCTCTTAACAACTTTTTCGTGATATGTAGGATGCTATGTAATAGCTTTTCGAATTTTCACTCGCCAAAAGCAACAATGCGATTGTCTGCTTTCAATTGGTGAATTAAAATTGCATTGAAAATGCTTAAAAATTAAACTCGCAACACACGCTCGTCACACATGCAAGCAGACATACGAACCAATGTAATCGGGCAGGCGGCGAGCTCGGTCGGGGGCGTTAAAATGTTCGTCGATATGATTTTCCATTTTCACTTAATTTCCACTCAATTTGGCAAAGCATTTCGAGGGCTCTTAAAAGCGGTCGGGATGTGCAAAAGTGGGAGAGTTCTGTGTATGTGTGTGTGTGTGTACAGACTGGCCGAACAGCCCAAATTCAATGAAAATGCAGTTGAATGCTTTTCAAGCGTTACTACACTCTCGAATTTCAACATCTATAAAAAACCAGTCGTCAACATGCAAGCGGAAACACATTCAAACAAACACATACAATTGCAACAAAACTGCTGCAAACTCACACACGCACTCGCGCGTGCAAATGGCGATGCGGGAAAGCAAAACAACAACGCAAAAATAGCGAAAACCAAAAAGTGTGCAAAATAAAATGTAAAACGTTGTATACGTTGAAATGGCAAAGTGGCAATGTGGCAAAATGACGCGCCGTCGAGCGACTGGGCGGGGTTGGGCTCGCCTGGCTTCAGTTGGTTGTGGAAAATGGGCGCGTTAAATGAAATTGCGTAAAGACTGCGGAAATGTGTAACAGCGGCCAGCAGCCGCGTGCCGAGAGGGAGTTGAAACTGTTGTTGGAGTGGAAATTTGTGCAGAGGAAAGAGGAAAAGGAAAAGCGTAGAGAGGAAAATCGTAAAGATGTCTGCATGCAGTGAAATATGTCAAATCGCACGCTCACCACTGCAGCTCCTCTTCCTTCCTTATGCGTTCAACCCTGTGAAATTAGTGTACAAAAATAATAATGCTCAAATGAAATTTAAATTCATGTTGAATAAGAGATACGAAACTACGGCCGAAAAAATGTGTCGAACTGAAAAGTCACGCTTTCAGTTAATTTTCTTTCGTTTGCCGCCTGCTCTTTCTACTTCCGCTCAAGCGTTAAGAATGAATAAACGAAATCTTGTCAGTCGTTAATGAACATTATCGACTTTGATTAATGATATTGTTGCCACTGCGAGCCAGCTCACGCTGAGCCCCCCTTTCCCCTTGCTGTGGAATGGCAAAAGTTTTGCGTTTTTGGCGCATGGAAAGCACTGCTGCAAGCCGTCGCCTATTGTGCACTGAAACTGGGATTAATTTAGCCGGCCATGAGTGACATGGCGCAGGAGCTTTCAGGTGACTTTAGCCGTAATGAATGCAGCTTGGATCTGCATAAAGAAACCAACAAACGGCCGCAGAAATTCAGAAATTATCACTGCTGTCAGCCCGACAGCGGCCGCTTCGTACTTTAATTGCATTAAAATTACAAAATCGAATGCTTGTTGTAATTTAATAATTAATACCTTTTCCGATTTACTACCAAATATATTTTGTTAGTAGATGTTCGCAGCGGGTTTTTTCGTGTTGCAAAACAGTCTGATTCATTTTTAAATGTATATAAAATGGTTATTTGCTGAAAGTCTCAATTGTAAGTACATAGTTTTTGATAATATAGTAAAATTTCGGAAATACTTTGAATCAGTGTAATCGTGAAAAAACCGGAGTAGGTCGGCTGTACGTCAGCTGCAGCCGTCGCACATTGGGAAAAAACAGGAAAAACGCTCGCATTGGAGCAAATTCAAAAGTTGCGAATCTGAATTTTTTTTTACTTGTCGTAATATAGATACTCTAGCCAGATAGTTAAGACCCTTCATCCCATAACCTGGACTTTACGGCCTTTCAAAGTTGAACGTTTTATTATATTATTTTTGACTTCTAGCAAAATATCGTTAATAAGGCTGTCTTCAAATGCTCGTACAACAGGGGCGTAGCCAGAACTTGGTCATGGGAGGGGTTTAAAAAAAATGGTTTGCCAATTTAGTATTACATGTTTTTTAAAGTACACTGAACCTTAAAAAAAAGCCAATATTAAGTTTTGCTTTAAAGTTGGCAAAATTTTAACAAAAACATTTCAATTGATGAACCAAACTTATGGTGATGATCGTTTATCCCTTGGCAGAGTTCATTAAGTATTATTCATGTTTTTATCATTTTTGTTATTTTGTATACCGAACACCTACACAGGTGATCTCAGACGCTTCCGCCACAATTTTAAATAAAACTCAACAAATTTTTTTTTGGTATCTCAGTATGTCTTCAATAAACCCTTTGGAAAGAAATCTTCTAATATTTTCATAGTCGCGAAATAAATCTTTAAAGTTAGGCTTTTTTTCCAAAAACGGACTATCACCATTACAAAAATCGTTGGTAAGGCAAAAGTTAAGCATCTCAAAAACATAACATTATCGCATTTTAACTGGACACTTTGGCTATCGAAAGACGCCATCCCATCCATAGACAATTGTGACTGATTTTTTGACTAAAAATCGAATTTTAACCATCAACCACTCCTCGTTTTCACCTGATGCGGCATTGTGTGACTTTCACCTTATAAAAAAAAACGAAGGCGTTTTGAGAACGTAGAACCCATCCAAAAGGCTTGTACCGACATCCTGAAGGATATTCCAGCCGACGATTTTAAATACATTGCTTTGCTTTTAGATCATGCAAATAGCTGTACTGATCCTGAAGGGATCCTATTTCAAAAAATCATATCGGTTTCAGCAACAAAATTTGTTATTATTCTTTTAAATGTTTAAAGGTGAAACGATTTTTTTTTCTATTGTGGGAACGTATATATCAGGTGTACAACTTTGCTTCCGCCGTTTTCCGATAGGTGGCTGTACCGGCTGAGGCTGGTTGAAATACATAGATGGTAATGCCTTTAAAGTGAGTGTGGACAGTGCCTAACGAATTGTCATCGCCGTTTCAGTGACAGTTGTTCTTGTTTTCGTATTATTCACGCTCGAAAATGTCCGTTTATGTGCCCAATTCTCGCCATTTGCGGGAAGTTTTACTTTTCTGTTACAATTCGAAAAAAAATGCAGCTGAAGCGCATCGAATGCTCTCAGAAACTTACGGTGATGCTGCTCTGAGTGAAAGAACCGTGTCGGGAGTGGTTTCAACGTTTTAAAAATGGTGATTTCGATGTCGAAGACAAACATGGTGGTGGAAGAGAAAAAACCCTCAAAGATGAACAACTAGAAGCATTGCTTGATGAAGATTCATGCCAAACCCAAGAAGAGCTTGCCGAATCGTTGGGAGTGAGTCAGCAAGCCATTTCAAAACGTCTCAAGGCCCTGGGCATGATTCAGAAAGAAGGAAACTGGGTGCCGTACGAGTTGAAACCAAGGGACATCGAGCGCCGTCTTTTTGTATGTGAGCAACTGCTTCAAAGACAAAATCGTAAGGGGTTTTTACATCGAATCGTAACCGGTGATGAAAAGTGGGTTCGATACGATAATCCTAAACGCAGAAAATCATGGGGAAAGCCCGGGCATGCTCCTTCGTCGAAGGCAAAACCGAATATTCACGGCGCCAAGGTTATGATTTGTATTTGGTGGGATCAGCTCGGTGTGATTTACTACGAGCTCTTAAAACCGGGTGGAACCATCACAGGAGATCGCTACCGAACGCAACTGATGCGCCTTAGTCGCGCGCTAAAAGAACAGCGGCCACAATATCAAGAGCGACATGACAAAGTCATCCTCCAACACGACAATGCTCGGCCTCACGTCGCAAAAGTGGTCAAAAAGTACCTGGAAACGCTGAAATGGGAAGTCTTGCCCCACCCGCCGTATTCCCCAGATGTCGCCCCTTCTGACTTCCACCTATTCCGTTCGATGGCACACGGCCTGGCAGATCAACATTTTCGATCCTTCGAAGAATTGGAAAAAATGGATTGCTTCATGGATAGCGTCAAAAGAGGACTCCTTTTTTCGAGCCGGGATCCGAAAATTGTCGGAAAGATGGGAGAAAGTTGTCGCTAGCGACGGACAATACTTTGAATAATACATCTGTAAGCACTTTTTCGCAATAAAGCTTTTAATTTTGGTTAATTAATGAAATCCCATAATTTTTTACATGTGGAGTAACGATTTAAGCAATTAATATGTAAAAAAATTGTATTTCAAAAATGTTTATTTTGACAACAAAAAAAAAAATCAAACCTTTGCTTCATTTTTTGATAAAAATGAGAAAAATCGGGATTTTCTATGGGCTGTACCTTTTGAGATTTCACAGCATTCCACGAAATACTTATACATTGATTAGGTGGGACATTCAGCTAAATGATGGTACCAAACTTCTTTGCGTTCTTTGAAAAACAGCAAGGCTGGTGTTGAAAGGAATAAATATGTATTTAAATGTATAGAATTGAGATATATATATATATCGCATTGATTTATCTATGTCCGTCTGTTAATATGTCTTCCAATTCGTCTGTCTGATGGAAGGTATTCATAATATCTTTCGATAAAGTTGAGATATGAGACTGAAATTTTGTACAAAAACTGTAGAAAGAATGAGAATAACATATTGACTAAAATGGGCGTGGTTTGTACATTTTGTAACAGGGTTGCCATATAAAGATATTTTTCAAAATATGAACTTTTAAATATTTACCGTCCGTTTAGGGATATTTTTGTCTGGAAATAGGTATGACATGCCTCCTTAACCCCTTGAGATACATAATAAGTCATTAGTTTGACTTTTATTGAGGAAAGTTATACTTGTCAGTCAACATTTTCCGTGCTTTATAAAAGTAAATGAATAGTTTAGATTTTTTTAAGAAAGAGTTTGCCTACTTTTATAAAAGTGGGCTAAGTGTCTCTAAAGAACATTTTAATGCATGACAACAAGATTTTAGCCTATTTTAATATTGTTAAAAATAAAATCTGTATGGAGAGTAGGCGTGCCACGGGCGAATTTTTTTAATTTTTGGAATAAATCATCTTCTACTTATGGGAAACCGTTATGCGAAAATTCAATCCTTTATATTTTTTATTTCCGAAGTTATTAAATCTTTTGTTATACATTCGGAAACCATAAACCGTGCTGCGAAAAAGTGCTCAAATAAAAAAACCCTAAAACACGTGTAACTTTATTTTTGATCTTCTACGAGAATCTGTCATCAAAATATTGACTTAATTTTTAGCTTCTGATTATGCATATTTTTAAAACTCTTAACTTCCGACTGTCGGGTACCAGCTCCTGGTAGGTGTAATTAAAAAAAATCACACCATACAATTCTCTGAGGAATTCTGAAGTTAATAGCGAAATTTCAGTTCTCTAGTTCAAACACTATAGATTCTAAAGCTCAAAACAGGCGATGCGAGCGTTTTTGCCTGTTTTTTTTCCCAATGTGCGTCGTAGCTCAGCTGGCTAGTGCGTTGGGCCGCGAGTCGAGACTCCGCGAGCTCAATACTCCGTTGCGTTAACACCGAAAAAAAAAAGAAAAACAACAATTTTTCTTACGGCGGATGTCCTCTCAGCAGGAAATGGCAAACCTCTGAGAGTACAATTGCCTATGAAAAAGCTTCCAACTCGCCGTTCGGAATCGGCATAAAACTGTAGGTCCCTTCCAACCTTGTAAAAAACATTTGCACCCAACAACAACAACAATTTTTCTTTCGGCGGCTGTCCTCTCAGCAGAAAATGGCAAACCTTTGAGAGTAAAATTGCCTATTAAAAAGCTCCCAACTCGACGTTCGGAATCGGCATAAAACTGTAGGTCCCTTCCAACCGTGTAAAAAACATTCGCAGGTCGGCTGTACGTAGGCAAAATCAAACGCCAACCACAAACTAATTGTGAGTTGGGTATAAGAAGTAGATGTGGTTTAATTTTCTTGCAAAAGTTTTAGTTCACACCTCGGGACTTAAAAAATTAAAGCTTTAAACTTAACGTAAGCAAACTACTTAAAAGGCCAATAAAAAATTTTAAAATTCCACATCCACATCAACGGGAGATATGGTATACTCTGATACCACTTAGTTGGTTGTTTTGTTCAACACGCAGTGGCAATGCTCTTAAATGTTCATTTTATAGTAATCCTCTTAGCAAACCACGCTTCAAGCAAGCAGCAAGCTTCAACTGTCAGCCGAAAAAGTGCTCAATGGAACCTCGCTCGCTCTCGTTACACGAACACATCCTCTCCCTTCCCTCATAAAACGAAAAACTTTCTTAAACGCTTCATGGCCGTAAATCTGAGTAAGTTTCGATAGCGCATTTTGGCAGCCTGTGGAGCAGCAAGCTGCTGTTGCCATGGTCACAAAAGCTTGCAATGGTTTGGCAGTAGCCACCATAATGGCACCAATTCATCAGCGACCGTAACAATAGCTTTCAACATTGGCGAGTGCACGGACAAACTTCTTTTTCATCGCCATTATCATCAAGAATGCGATTATTGGTATCGGCGATGTGGCCGCGTGAACGCAGTCTTCTCACCATCATCATCATCATCGACAGACGCACCAGGCGAAATTCAATTAAAAACGAGGCATTCCGAAAGCTGTTGCGTGCGCCGACGTGCTAGAGTGGCAAATATTTTAATTGAAAACAATTAATAAAATGCCTACATGACGACAGAAAGATTCCATCCTCCTATTCCAGATTCGAATGCAGTGTGCCAGGCTTTCATGGCTGTCGAGGTGTGTCGCAAAGCATGGCGTGGGCTTAGAAACGTGGGAGACGGTGGCGTTGCCTATAATAAAATTATGAATTGAAGCAAGCAGCGCTTGGTGAACCTCAAACTCTGCTATTCGACCCGCCGTTGGCTGTAGTGTCTGTCGCACTTAATATGATACACTTTTATTGTATTTTACCTAATTTGAACAAATTGAGTTAAATTTGGTGCGCACGGCGGCTTGAATGGAATCTGTCGGGAAGAAGGTTTTTCAACACACGGCAGCCACACGTTTGCCTGCAAGACTAAGTACGTGATACGTATGTACGTGGCCAGAAGCAAAGTGTTCATCAATTGAAAGTTACTCATACGTTCCTTATGCTTGAGGCCGCATTGCCGGTTGCCGGCTTTCGGTGTAATTACACAACTTGACTGCGCTACTTATTCAATTACTGCCTCACTCAAGTCGCTGCGAGCATGAGCGAGTCTCATTGATGACAGCTGTGGGCGCTGGTGGGAGGATGACAAGGATGTTGACGCCACTAAAGCACAGAATGTTGCGTAGGAGATGGCATGATTATTTGCGCTTTTGCAGCAATTTGAACTGCAGACTGGTCTTCTACATTTCTCGTTGCGTCAGCGTTGTTTCGTTGTCAACGTTGGACTTGGCTTCGTGAGTTTGCAAGCATGCGGCTGAATGCTCAATGGTGCTCGCATACTTATGACGGTCAACCACAGATTGTTTGAGAGTGGTATTCATATTAAAACTACTTAATAGGAGCCCGAACTGATGCCCTCATTAATATTCCTAATTGATTGTGATTGCCATATATGGATATCACTTCAAATCAAACGAGACTTGCGTCGCTAGTGGCGGCTGGCATATTGGAACTTAGTTATATGCCACACGTGCCGCTCATGCCTCGTTTTCATTGTTGTGGTATACTTATGTACATATGTATGTATGTAATAACGTAGAAAAAAGGTTGATGTTTTTTCTTGTTGTTATTGCTTTTGTTACGCTATTACAGCTGCAATAGTGAGGCGTTTCTCGCACGATGACAAAACAAAAACAGCCACCTTTAGTCGTCTTCTGCGTAGGGAAAATTAAATGAAACTGGCAACAGGCAAAACGGAAAAAAAAGTTTTCAAACCGCTTTGTTCAACAACTAAAAAAGGCAACAGCAAGAAAAGCAATAACAACAACAAGAACATGATATCCACGGCAACAACCACTGCACAATATAAAATGAACAATAATAACGGGAAGGTAATAATCCAACAACAATAAGCGAAAATAAATGAGTTTAGATACAAACGCAACACGAACACGAACAGGAAGAGCCTAATGTCTCCAAGCCGCACTTGTGCAAGGAATAAAAGGCAATGGGCGGGCGGAGAACGAGGGCCATCATGCTCGCACTCGCACATTCCCTCCGTGAAGTTGAGTCATTTGTTCGCATTTACATGAATATGTCGTTTCGCGCCGCGCTTGGCGAGCAGATTTGTCACTGGGTGCTGGTATGATAAAGCTAAATTGGGCACAACTTTTGCGAATATACAAATGCGTGGTGTAATGAAAAATGAAAACCCTAAATGAGCTGAAAAAGTTGTACATATCTTTGTCGACTGGTTCACAGCGTCGCCGTTGACATTAAAGCTCAGCCAAGTCGACATGATCCCTCACAGTCAATTGTCATGGCGCGAAGGCGGTGTTGTTTCTCTTCTGGCTCTGGTCTGTTGTGGTCCCAGGTAGGGATGCGAATGCCTGTGTTATCGTTGCGTCTTCCTGGTACTGACGCTTTCGCGGGGACAAGATGGGCGATGGAATTCATAAAACTGATATGAGCGCAGTTCGACGCAGCGATAGCCGGATAAACCGGAGCACGCTGTGTGCATTCTTGCGATTTGCTAGAATTGTTGGAATCGCTGAAATTCCAAACTGTAGCGCCCTTATTGCTTCGATTTGAGCAACATGGAATTTTGGCTTTGAGCTTCGTACTCACAGTAAGCAATTACAAACCTAACATCGATGACGCCAAGATTTCAGAAACTAAGATCTTCGGAATGGCGTTCAGTGTACTGAGACCAATACAAAACAATGTTCGAGGAACAAAAGAAAATACCCGCTTTATGACAGGGATGTGCTATGAAAATGTCATTCCATACACTCAACCTTATTTATTGTTTAATGTATTCGCTATGAAATTTTAAATGCAAATTACGGTTCTGCTTATTTTTCTTGCTTGCAACAATATCAGGAATAAAAATATCTACATTACAACCACAACCATAAGAGAAAATAACGAAAACCATCATAAAATTTAGTAACACAATGCTCACGCACCGCATACGAATGTGTGCCAGCAACAGCGGAGCAAGAGACTACACAAACGCTGTAGCGGCGCAGCCTTTCACCGCCACAGGTGAACATTAGCAGCTCTTATAAAGTCAGCGTCAAATACCAAAAGAAGTTTATGGAACGCACATTGGCCCATTGGCAGTCGATGGGAGTTACCGCCACGCCCATTAACACAGTTTGATACAATACTTGCCACCTAAAATGTTTGTAACAAATAGACACGGATTTAAACCTGCAAAACCCCTTTTGTGTACGCCACTGCAGCACCGAAATATTCTGTAGGAACATCGTTAAATCATTAACATTAAGTTTCTGTTGAGGGGAAATGTTTAGCCAATGACATAAAAATTGGGACACAAAACACCAAAGCAAAAGCCATAGCCGAATAAGGAAGAGCAAAGTGCCACCAAGGTGATTACGATTGTTAAATTTTTTTTTAAGTAACAATTCAGAATTCTATCAATTCCAGAGTTCTAGTTCTTAATAGTTAATCCCCGATTTGGGAGAAATAATTTTATAAATAAAAACTAAAATTAATAACTTTTAAACGAGTTGACAGTGATTCATCATGATTCAAGATTTATAGTCTCAGAATGTAACGATTTTGACGTCATTTGAAAGGTAAAACTTTAAGAAAACCCCAAAAAATCTGTGCAAAAAATTAATTAGTGTCTGTGCAAAAGCGGCTCAAAGTTGAAACTTTTTTCACAAAAAATTTAAACACATACTTTCTTTTGTTTAGTCTATTGAATAAAAAAAATTTAAAAAAATACATGGTTACCAAGACGTTACTAAAACTATCAACAACGATTAAGAAATGATGTGGCCATTTTCGCTTTTAATGTTTTCTCAAAATTGGCAAAGCTGAGGCTTTTACTTCACTTTTAATTCAAAATATTTTTCTAAAGTAAAAATCTAAAACATTGGCAAAATTAAAAGAAAAATATCTAAAAAGTATGTGAAAATATGTTCCTGGATTGGTTTTTATTTTAAGAAGCATTCTTTCATTGTTGGATAATATAATTACATCCTCCGATATCTTCTAATCTTAGAAAATAATTCAATTTGAAAAGTGGTCTAAACACGTATTTTCGACAAAATTCACTTTATTTATGCCTAAAAGTATGCAATCAGCACGAAAAATGATAAAATCTGCAAAAATGCAAAACATACATCTATTATTATCGTTTTAATTGCAAAACTAAAGGGTCCTAGGACAATTTCTGTTACTCTTTGCAATTATCAATGTTGACGTTACCGATTAAATGTAAAATCTGAAAAATCTAGCCAACACACTCGTTGCTATAGCTCAACAAAAACGACGAAAATTGAAAAGTTAAGTCTTAGGCATTGCTAAACTATAACAGTTTAAGAAAAACTAAATGGAGATTTCAGTTCAGCAAACCATGTTTAACTAGTATGCCAAATTTTATGAAGAACGGACCACTCCTTCTAATTTTGTCCCGCGGTTGTATGGAGTCGAATCACTGTGCACTGTAAGAAATTTTACTGTTTTTGCTTAGTTTTAAAGCTCTCAGTAATATAAAAGTACATTTGGGATTTCCCCTATTACAAAAAATGACTTGCAAACATGTGTTTCAATTTCCTGTAATGAATTTTCGTGCAATTTCGAAACCCGCTTTCATAAAAGAGGAATACCATTCATACGCTGCTGTAAATTCCAATGGGAGGTCATTCCCCGCGGAAATTTTTTACATTTGAACTTTCTAACAAATTAATTAATCGTTAACAATTAGTTTCAATTGCATTGTGAAAGATCTGAGCAACTACTGAAATGAGTTCTTATTCAGCAAGAGCTCGTTGTGAAAGATTTATCTCAGCCGAAATTCAAGAAATAATGTACGAAAGTAAGAGTGATGAAGAATTTTCCATTTCCGAAGGCGAAGATAAACATATTCCATCAGTTGACGACGCATCAATAGAAGCCTCTGACGCCGAGCCTGCGGGTTTCATAGAAACTGACCATCTCAGAATTTATATAACCAAAATCATTTTTTTCATTTCCTCAAAATTGATTGAGTGATTGTTCTCGTTGATAAAATTGTTTTATAACCAATTATTAACTTCAGAAAGTTTTACTTACAGGAAAAATCTATGCAACTCCATATAAAATGTATTCGGGTACCCGGGTACCCCAGCACACGGGTAAGGGTGTAAAAAGTAAAATGTTGCGCCACACCCTCCAAAATAAAATTAATGGAATTAAACACTCGAAAATAAAGACAGAACACAATTTTGGGAGTTGTCATGAAGATTCACCATTCTAGGTTATCCGCAAGTGTATAATTTTTCGATATAAAAGTGATTTGTTTACCCGGATACCCCATCACACACATAAGGGTTAAGAAGCATTCTTTCTTTGTCGGATAATGTAATTACATCCTCCGATATCTTCCGATCTCAGAAAATAATTCAATTTAAAAAGTGGTCTAAACACGTATTTTTCGACAAAATGTATTTTATTTATGCCTAAAAGTATGCAATCAGCATGAAAAATTTAAAAATCATCGAGACGCATTACAAAAAAAGGTGAGTTGAAAATATTTTTAGCATTTTATTTGTTTTTTAAGTATCACTCAGGTAGAAAACAAATATGGATACAAAATTTATTATAAAACACTATAAGAGGAATATATATAAAACTTTTGTGATTACACTAAAATTCTAACTGATTAAAAAAAATTTTTAAAAACCAAAAGAAAATTGATAAAAAAAAAATATTGCAAAAACAAAATCGTTGAAGCTGTATGTAGTGATATATGTAATATGTCATAATCCCATTCAAATCGGACCACTACTTAGGTTGAAAATGATTAATTTTGTTTTAATTTTCACCCCGGCAACTCAGCCTTCGACCTCCTTTTCTGGATGTATTCAGAGGCCGACAACAGAGTCCTTTCATCAAAAGAGAATTCCGTGCGAATTTAAGACTGAAAGCAGTCACATTCATGGCGATGACTGATCGAACGCAATCAATATAAGTAACCGCCATGACTTATGCATTCAGAGCCGGCAGAATGCGTATGTGTTTGTTTGTTTTGCGTACCTTTAACGCTATTTGTGGCCATGAATACACACACACCGACACTGATGACATCAATTGGGCAAAAAGCTCTTGCCCATTTGGCTAATTGGCATTACGGCAACACGTTTTTTCCGTTTGTCCCCCAAAGGAATTCTACATGCGAACATTTATCGCTACGGACGCCCGTAACAAAAATGAGGCGGCGTGGGTCAGTGCAGTGAGCGTAATGACCAGTTGCATGGTTGCGGCTAAGCGAATGGAGGGGACGTGCATTCGAGCAATTTATGCTTCACGGTCAAACAATGCGCATAATTGAGTTTTTGCTGCCACTTCTGCTGAGCCCCTGCGCAAGCCGTGACCGTTGTATTCAATGCAGACCACACACTTACTACACCACATACAACCTAACGCACGAATATAGGGCGTCATCGGCGTCGCTCCTACTCGCGAGTAGTAGAATGCTCATCACTGGTGCGAGTATATGTGTATGTGTGAGCTGTGAATATTTGTGGAAAATTAATGAATGCTGCATGTTAATGGCTTTTGGACTCTATTAATCTTCTACGCGCTAACCCGTCGAAACGTCATAGCTCGGGCTGGCTACCCGAAATTAGTCCGCAAGGATTAAGACATCAGAACTGGCTCTTAGTAAAATTTAGTGATGTTCTAATATTCATAGCTATTCAGCAGCTATGCATAGCAGCACCGGCTCTTAGTCGCAGCAAGTCTACGCACCATTCTTACAGCGATAGCAAAGTTGTTTTCCGATGCTTACGAAAGTAACTTGCACGCAAAGTGGGCGTGGAGCTGCCTGTTTTCGCTAACTCATAACAAAGTTGTTTTCTCTGAAGCAAAATAAGCATAAACATAAACCTATAAACGCAACAAAAAACAACAATTGGTAAGTTGTTCACAAAATTGCATTAACAAGTTTGTTGGACTCTTTGTTGGTGCTTTTCTGTTGTCGCTGCTGATATTTAAGCAAAGTTGACATAAATGATTGCAAAAATGAACAAATCGCAAAGTTGTCATACAATGAAATACAAAATACCAAAAAAATTTTGCCAGGACTTTTTTACCAACCCCGGTAACTTGGGTTGTTGCTGTTGTAGATGTTATTGTAGCAGCTGACACGAAGTGAAAGTTTTGTAGTGGTTGCAATTTGCACATGATGTGAATGGAAAAGTTTAATAGTAATTGTTCTTATTGTTGTTGCTGTTTTAATGTCAAGTGCTATTTTTGTTGTTGTTGCTTAACTCTTAAATGCTTCGACTTTTGTTGCCGTTGTGCAATAATTGTGAAACAAGAGTAAAAGATTAAAGGGAAGCAAAAGCAACTTCTGCAATGGCAAACATCAGTGACACGCCCACTTGCCTACTTGCAGCACCAGCTACTGCTTGCAAAAACTTTCGGCTGTCTTTTGCTATTATACTATTGCAGTTTTGTCATTTCAATTGCGCAACTGATTCGTTTCTGGTGCAAATGCAGGGAGTGCGCCGACGCCACCAGTTTTGCTACATATGTATGTATGTATGTATTGTGCAGAGTTTTTGGGCGAGAAAGCGATTTGTATTGAAAAAATCGCAGGCACTGAAGGGATACGGTAATTGCCCGTCGGCATTTACGCATAAATTAGCGCCCAACTGCTGTTGGCGAATGGACGAAGAAGTGCAAAGATTGCAACTTGAAGCGGTGCCAAAGGACCGCACCGGAAAGCTGTGTGCGGTGGGGATGGCACAGTGCGTTGTGATGGCAATTAATTAAAAATTTAAAAACACAACGCATCCGGCGACATGCCACGCTAAGAATCCGATTACGCACTTGCAACGCATTTTGTGTGGCACAATTATGAAATGCCAAATACGAAATGTAAATTGGTCAAAAGGGACAATTAAAAGCTTCGCACTTCAGCGCCTGTTGCCATCAGCGCAGCGCCGCATTTAATTAACCACAAACTGAAGTTTTGCTTTGATATACAAGAAACGGTGCTTGGCTCGTTAGAGGTTTTAGGGCTTTCGTTGGCCCCTCTCTTTCAGAGTAATCCTTTTACGGCTTTTATTTCGATGACCATTACCATTGCCATTAAAACTGTTGTTTTACTGTTTCAATAAAAATAAAAAAATGAATAAATCGAGGTACTTACTCGAGGTACTCGAATTGCTATAAAGCCTGACTGCGAAGAATTTGAGATTTTGGAGCGCATCATTTTAGATTGATTAAAAATTTCCCACTTAATATATTAAATTTTCTCCCATAAGTTGTTTGAACTCAATAAATTAGTTCGACCTCGCCTTCCAACAGAAAAAGTGACCAATAATCGCTCAATTCCTTTTGTCAACGAAACATTGAACTTGAGCTTGAAAATTCGAAATAAATAAACAACGAATGAAAAATTCAGAAAAACCACTTAGTCGCCATTATCAAAATTGTAATTCTGATTGGTTGCACACTGGCAGTTGATGTCATTGCATTTGTTTTTCACTTTCACTTCTCTTCCTCCGCAGCTTCGATTTCAATAAAACGTGATTCATAAATTTTCACATCTCGCCGCGGCAAACGAAAGCTTCCGTTCACATATGTGCGAGCATGATTTAGTTTGATTTTTTGTATGGCCGGAAGAAATATTATGGCACCGAATGCCACACAACACCCCAAAATTTGAATAAAAGGACCGAAAGGATACAGCTACAGGAACTACGGCCGCAGTAGTGAAGCTCGCGCTGTGGCGCACTTAACATAAACTTGCATATTGTTGGCATAATGAGGCATAAAATCTACCCCACTCGCTCTGCCTTTGCAAATTCTTGCTCCTTTCCTTGCTTTATCGCGTTTCTGTTTATTTTTGACTCCACTTGCCGAGGCATTTTGAGTCGCTTTACGATTTTAAAATAAAGTGAAAACCCAAAGAGATAAATGCGAATAAAAACGCGTCGATCGAAGGCACAGCCCGAAGGCGACAGCAGCAGAGAGTGTTTGAAATGTTTACGGCGGCTGCTTGAATTTTTATGATTTAAAAGTGCGCTGCAGCGCCATTTGCCTGGGTAGGCACACATACAGTGGCGCTCATAGAACTTCATTTAAGGGAGATTTCTGTACACAACTTTTGGGCTCAATACCATTTGAAACAATAATTGTGACCCAACTTTTTTGTAACGAACAAACATTTGAAGGGCTTGAACCCCCACACCTGAAATACGTACGCCACTGCACACATACGTACCTATGTATATGTGTGTGTATGTGGATGCTAATTTCGTGCTTATGTGTGGGTGTATTTGACCGAGCTGAAAGTTTTATGATTCTTGAAGTGATTTGTATTTTTGTGAATGCCTGCTTAAAGGCGAATCGGCGTACCGCATTGTTTGGTTCCGGCGAACTTGTTGGTCAGAGGTTACCCTTTCCCAGCATGATTTGCATAATTTGGTTAAAATTATGTAGATTGGACTTCTATTTGATTTGGATTAGGACATTAAGGGGGCCGATACATGTAAATAGTGTATTTTTTGAGAATTTTTTTGGGAGATAAGGAATTTGGCAATTGATTTTCTTTTGTTTTTAATCTTTTATTAACTAATTAAAGGTTCTTTTTCCATTTTTTTTCTAACCCGAGAATCCAAGATGGCGGCGGCGCGTGGGATCAAAAAACCCCCTCCAATCTGATGCGCTGCGCGATTGCGCTGCTCGTATGGGGCTGAAATGAAAAATGAAAGGAAATCAATTAAAAAACAGTTGTGGCTTCGATGTGAACCTGGTTTAGTAAAGAAATTGAGATTTTTTTGGAAACGGCAGAAAATTGAATTTTTGGGGCAGCTGTTTTGATGAATTTGCAAGCACCAACATGAGATTTTTGCAGATTTGTAAAAACAAGTAGGTTCACATCGAAGGGATGAGTCTTCCGAAGGTGTGGTTAAAATTTCATCGCGATCGGTTGAGCGGTTCCCATGCAATCGCGCAGCCCATACCGAAAAACATGGTTCCGAGATAAACGGGCTCAAAGATTGAGTAAGCGACAGGCTTATACCTGACGCCGCCGCTTCTACCTGTGTTTTGTCTGGGAAGGGATTAGAATTTTGGAAAACGCTCTTAGCCATACATTGAAAAGGCTTTGTAGAACATATTCCCGAGAAAAACAAAATTTCCAAAAATACTTCATTTTACATGTATCGGCCCCCTTAAGAAGTTTATTTCAAAAAATACAAACGCACTAGAAACTAGCAACATGAGGACCAGCCGGTGCAACGGGACGTATGAGTATCGCTGAATTTCGAATGCTGAGCACAAGTTGTCACGGCTTCCGGCGTTGCAGCGATGAAATTTGGAAATTTAGAATACTAGCAGCGAATTGTGTTCGTGGAAAAATGTTTTATGAATTAGCCGTTTTCCTTACGTCTTATTATAACCTATCCTAAAATAATAAAACATAATTGTAATCTTCATAACGAATATCTATATCTATACTTCTATACTATTACATAAAAACAAGTGTGACGTTTTTTGAGCCACAATCAGGTAAAAACCACTGAACCGATTTAGATGAAATAAGCACTAAACATTTTTTTATCTGTGGGAATGGTACATAGGCTATATGAGAATGGCCACGCCCCTTTCTTACGCCCACTATGGTAACAAAACTCATCTATATGGGTATCAAACGATTCAGCGTATCATTGCGACAAACATAGGCTATAACGTAATCAGCCACGCCCACTTTTCGTGCCCACTAAACTAACAAAACGAAGCTACGGTTGGTAAATCAGTATTAATATCAAATGATTCCGTGTTTCATTGATGTTAACATAGGATATATAAGATTGACCACGCCCATCTGATATGCCTTTTCGCCACGCCCACTATAATAGCAAATCAGCCATAATATATTTGTCATAGCAATATGGGTATCAAACGATTCAGCGTGTCATTGCGGCAAACATAGGCTATAACATAATCGGCCACGCCCACCATACGTACAAAACGAAGCTACGGTACATGCCCGTAAATCAGTAAGTATTAATGATTCCAAATGATTCCGTGTTTCATTGATGTTAACGTGGGATTTATAAGATTGCCCACGCCCATCGGATATGCCTTTTCGCCACGCCCACTATAATAGCAAATCATGGCCATGGTATATTTGTCATAGCAATATGGGTATCAAACGATTCAGCGTGTCATTGCGGCAAACATAGGCTATAATATAATCGGCCACGCCCACTTTCCGCGCCCACTACACTTACAAAACGAAGCTACGGTAGATGTCCGTAAATCAGTAGGTAATTATGATTCCAAATGATTCCGTGTTTTGTTGATGTTAACATAGGATATAGAAGATTAACCACGCCTACCTAATACGCCTTCTCGCCACGATCACTATAATAAAAAATCAGCCATGATATATATGTCACAGCAATATGGGTATCAAACGATTTAGCTATTCGATAGGGGGAATGGGGTGAGTTTTTGATAAGGGGGCGTGGCACCGCCCATACAACTTAAATTTTCAATATGGAATATCTTTGGAATGATAAATCGGGCAGCATTAAAATTTGGTGTGGGGCCACCGTTTAGATGTGCCGTTTCACTGGTAAAACTTTGTGAGCGTTGGACAAGGGGCGTGGCACTTTTTAAGCAACTCAAATGTTTTGAATAACTTTGGAACTACATATCACACAGTTAAGACATTTGGCACAAACTTACGATTTAGATGCGCCCTTCGACATGGGGACTGGGTGGGTATTGGACGAGGGGGCCTGGCACTGCCCATACAAACCAAGTTTTTAATATGAAATATCTTTGGAACAATAAGTTGGAAAGCTTTGAAGTTTTGTATACCATCGTCCCATAGATATATCATTCTAATGGTAGTATATTTTTGCGACTGAAATTTTCCGCGTAACTTTGGAACTGAAAGTCGCATATAAATGAAACCGGGTCACACCCTTCGACTGGAGGAATGGATTGGGCATTGCATAAAGAGGCATCGTCCATAGAGTGTAGTATGAAGAAACATGATTTATTGGGCCCATTGACTTCAAACTTGCGTCCAAAATCTCAGGGCCCTATTAGTTAATAATAATCATCACTTCACTCGACTCGGTAGTTCCATTCGCTTATAACAAATGCGAATCTAACTTCGGCCGCTATCAGAAATCGCCTCACATCACAAAATCACATTTTATAAACAAATATTAACATCACAATTCAGTAACAAACCAAAGGTTTGAAAGGTTTGGTTTTTGTTTTGTCCGGAATTTCTCATATACGGGTACACGTAGGTCTAAAACAAACATGTTGAACATGTCTGAAATTTATTTTTTCAAAATTAAATCATTTCTAAGGGTTTATTTAAGAGGCCAACGTTTGTTCCACCATCAGTAGTTGGGGTTAAAAATTCACGTACGCATTCTTATTGCATAAATGCAAGTCATAAAAACACGTAGAACTCACGCCCCTCGCGCGCCAGTTCATATCCCTATTGATTGTCCCATTGTCTAACCACATTTATTAGGGCTGAGCGCATATTTATTAATTCCATTTGCCAAGCGTTCGCGCACTCGTTAGGTCGCTCACTACGAGTATCATCCGAATTGACAGCCCAGCAGACAGGCGATTAACCATTAACCCGTCAGGTAACTGAGTTATTTATTCCAACCGTTGTGAACTAGTGCTATTGGGCACACATAGTCCACCAGCACCAACCAAGAACTTCGTCAATTTCTGCCGCATCCTAACCATACTTTCTGGCGTCAGCTGGGCGACAGCACTGGCGTGTCAACGGCCACACATTCCATGTTAATTAATGAGTTCGGCAAACTTTCTTGACAACATCCATTGAGTGGACCGACACAAAACGGACAGACGAAGGTAACCGTAAAAGTACTTGTATTTACTTAAAAGGGTGAGGGCAGCACGCCGAGGTGTGCGCCATGAACGCCATTCGACGCAAATCCCTGTTGTGTGCGTTAAGTTGTTCTGATGGACGGAAAGCCATTAATGCTGTGGACAATAAATTATTTGAGTGCTATTAGGCGCATTAATTGTTGTTGTCCAATTAATTTCGTGCATAATCGAATTATCGCCGGTTGGGGATGTTTCAATTTGATGTAAACGATATCCGATTTGGCAATTTTCGGCCATTTACAAATTTAATAACAGAATATTCTGCTTGAAGATACTTAATTTTTTGTTAAACTCGAGAGAAAGTGAAAGCGACTCTGACTTGTAATTGGCTGCAACAAAGAATGGAGATTCAGTTCGCAGCCCATTCAGATTAGTTGGTCTAATCCAGAAAGAACCTTCGGTACCTTATGATTACATTCCATTAGTGGACTTGCTATCGGTTTGGCGAATATTAAAATATTTCTACGCTGACAACGCCCGGTCAACTGCCGCGAATCATAATTGGAATTATGGCTTTGAGTAAACAGTGAATTGATGTTGTTGTTGTTGCTGTGTATCTGCGTGTGTATTTATTTGTTGGGCGTGTCCGGGTGGCTGCTACACGTATGCATCGCGTGTAACAAATGTCCATAACCATAGCAACAACAACAGACCATCCGCAATGTTATTTGCTGACAGAAAATTAAAGTGGTCAGTGTTCGCTACCCCTCTATCAACTTTCGTTCCGTCAGTTTAAATAATTAAAATGTTGCATCGCTTCATTAATTTCGCCCACACCGCCCTAAATGCCCCAAATTAAAAGTCAATATTTTCCAATTCAAATAACTACAACGACGTGCAAACCATTCAGCTATGCAAACAATGCGTTGCTTGAAGAGTGCGGAA
Source organism: Melieria omissa (assembly GCA_963971225.1). Classification (NCBI taxonomy): domain Eukaryota; kingdom Metazoa; phylum Arthropoda; class Insecta; order Diptera; family Ulidiidae; genus Melieria; species Melieria omissa. Next base: position 56,505,549 of record OZ020267.1, on the reverse strand, counting down.
CTGCAGGACGATTGTATTCAGTTCGTAGCCAGAGCCAATTAAAAGCCAATAAAACTTGTTCCAGGAGAGGAAGTAGTATTAGTAGCATTGACTCTTAACTGATTATGAATCAGTTATCAATTCAAGAATATCCTTAGCTCTCTGCAGAGGCTTGACCCCACCCACGATAGTTTCTCAGTTCACTGTGTCACGAAAATTTGGCAGCACCTGAAAGCTCCGAAATGACAACGAAATTCGAATAGCCAAACGAATCACGTGATTTCTACAGTTGTGACCGCTCCCCTTCACCTCGCGAGTTCGCTTTTCATGCCAACCACTGATGCTATGACAAATATCCTCTGTACGATATTTGGCTGAATGTTAAAAAAGATCGCAAGCAAGTAGACGTTGTGCCTTTCACCTGTGACAACAACAACGACTACAGTGACATACTGGTCTACCTATCACACTACTCGACAAAAAATGAATCTAAACAAAAGTATTTTCTAGACTAATATGGGTCACGAAGTATGTAACTGAAAATCAAAAAATTTTTAAGATTAAGAATCGTTTTCGAAAAATCGTCGAAAAACCAGTAGGTATAAGAAACCACTAAGTATAACATTTAGTTAAAAGAAGAAAATTTTAAAAAATATTTGAAATGTGTATATCTTTAAAATTTTAAAGTCCTTTAAGAAGGTTTTTGGGTCAGAAAATGAAAAACTGACTATGCCAGGATAATATAAATTACCTCTAGTTTCAAATCTATATCAACATTTGGATAGAAAGAAAAATGAAAAAATGAATGAAAAAAAAGAAAATTGTTTCGCACGGTCTAATAAATGTAAAGTTGGTGTTTTCACTCAGTGCAGTGGCGGATCCAGGGGGGTTTTGGGGTCGAAACCCCCCGAAATATTTGGCTCGACTATAAAACTACATACAAATTAAAAGGCATTTTATAAAAATTAAAGAATTACTTTTTAAAACATCCCCCCGAAATATTTATCTGGATCCGCGCCTGACTCAGTGCATTATAACTTGTTCATTTTTCTTTCAATTCTATTGGTGTTAGGTTTAATATTTGCTTAAATAGTATATCTTTCATCTTAGATTTTAAAACCAAAGGAGATCAATTCTTTTATCTATAAAAAAATATTCGAAAATTTATGATTTTTTAAATTGGTCGAAAAATTCACCTTTCACTTCACTTTTTTTCACCGTCAGTAACAATCTGTATATCGCTTGAAAGTCTAAGGTGTTATCTTCTGACAGACGAACAGCTTGTGTTAGTCGGATGATTCGTTTACGAGATATCGCTCCTTCGCTGCAAGAACGTCATAACTCAAAAGTACATCAGAAAATTCAATTTTAAAATTTACCTTGCGGGCAGTTCAAGGTATCAAAAAATTTTTCATGTCGTATTTTGAGCAAAGTATTGAATATTTTATAAAGAGGTTGTGACAGATAAAAGATCATATGTGGATACACACAGGGTTGCCATAAACTGAAAAAAATTTTTTGGAGTTATGACGTTCTTGCAGCGAAGGAGCGATATGTGCTCATAACTGAAACAATAGGAAAAACACTGGTTTTTCGAAGATTTTTCGAAAACGCTTCTTAAAAAAACTTTTTGATTTTCAGTTTCGTGTTCAGCGGTCCAAAGTTAGTGTAGTCTTTTATTTGTAGATGCATTTTTCGTGTCGAGTAGTGGCATCTTTACCTTCGTATATATTCCGTCTGTCTGCCAGTTATAATGACTGAGGAATGCACATCGTAAACCATCAAAGCTGTCAGCACGCATGCAAATGCTGCAATTAACGTTCGCAGTGCGTGTTCTGCGGTCGGGCTTAAGGCGTTAATAACACTTTTTGCTGCGTCAATGATTTCGAAAGCGTTCAGCAGCTGGTTGCGCCCACAGTGTGTCGCATTGGCACAATCAATTAGCGCGCTGAGCACCCAACCACAAAGTGCCTGTTTCTAGTACCAAAGCGTTTTCGCTTTTCAAGACCAGAGACGCGCTGCTCGCCTCAAAGCCCATGTCAACTCGGCACGTACAACATTCATCAGTATTTGCTTCATTCACAGAGTGTATTAGTAGGTAATCGTTAGGCACATCCGCGCAAAAATGTTAGTACTCTGCTTGGCAACTCAAAACAACATCAATCGCAGCTCACAGCATTAGGAAGAAAACACAATGGCACCGCTTCACTGAGAGTGGCTTGAATGCAAACAACAAAACGAACGCCGACTTTGTTTGCGCATAAAATTGAGGCCAGGCACAGTCAGGGAGACGTTACTGGCTGTAGAGCCGACAGTGTGTTAGTGTCTTTGGTGCTAAATTTTAAATTTTCGATTGAAGAATCAGTTGCATTGTGCGTTTCGAAACTGTCGGTTTGATCACCCCGACCATCTGTCGCAGCGTTAAGTGTTCCATTGCAGTGTTGATCGCGTAGTAAATCGTTGATCTCGCTGTGAACTCAGTTTTCGACGCCGTGTTTTGTGATTAAATCAACTTCCGCCAATTGTCCGCTAAGGAAAACTGATCATGGCCAGTGTGGTTTTTTTAGCTCTTGCCACCTTGGCAATCGTTGTGTGTACTTATTTCCTGTGGTCACGCAGACGCTATTACAAAGTGGCGTGGCAGTTGCCGGGACCTATCGGGTTGCCCTTCATTGGACTCGGTTTAAATATGATGAATCCGGAGAGTTAGTTGCAGCGCTCATTGGTGCACGGCTGTCTGCTTGTGCGGTGTGGGGTTCTCATGCAAGAGGAAGTGCAGTGTGCCAGCTTAGGCCTTTACTAACCCTCCGATAACCGATAATTTTTTAAACAGCCAAAGCCCAACACGGTTCCCAGGGACCTCTTTTGTAATATTGCATATAAGGCGTGTAATTGTATAATGAAGTATTACATAATGTGTGTAGATGTGTTTGGAAGCCAAAAAGCTAAGCTTCGTGTATACTTTTTAGTAAACATATATGTATTTTTTACTACAAACAGATAGGCAAAAACGTATTCAATACAAAATTATTGCTTTTAAAAACACCATAAGTTCCTACGGACCTTGTTGGGCATCGGAGGGTTAAGACCGCTCTAGCAGCAAAGAAACGGCTTACTTCGACGATTGGTCAACTGAGGAGAACATTTATTCAATGATTTCCAAGATGGCGTGAAAATGTAAAGTGACACCTTTTTTTCTTTGTAAAGTGCCAAGAATTTGAACTATGCTTTATTTCGAGAATGGCAGTCCAAATGTCATTCAAATTGTGTTCGTAATTTAGTTAAAAGTTTGACATTTACAAAATTGGGAAATATTGAGAACTTACTTCCAAAGTAGAGAGTCTTCAACCCAACTGTAAGAAATAAGAAGAAAAAAAAATTAAAAAAAAAGATTGGCCTTCAACTCAGTTTGTGGATCAATTTGTGAAGCGAGCTAGTGAAACTGAATCGTTAATGGACCAAACAACCCGTTCCCGTTTTCATGCAGTGCGCACAGCCGAAAGCATTGCTTTTGTAGTTGGAAATGTGCGTGAACATCCATTAACGCCAACTCGCCATCGCTCTCAGGAATTGAACATTTCTCGCACTTCTTTGATGAGAATTTTACATAAAGATCTCGGTATGAAGACACAAAAAATTCAATTGGTCCAAGAACTGAAGACTCATGACCATCCGGCATGTAAAAATCGAACTTTTGGGCACCGTTTTCGAAAATCGAATAATCAGCCGAAATTCTGAAGTCAATTGGCCGCCTCGGAGCTGCGATTTAAGTCCGTTAGACTTTTTATTTGTGGGGAGCCGGAAAGGACAATTGTTACGCTAACCATCCAGAGACGATTGAAGCTTTGAAACATGAAATCGGAGTTGCCATTCAGGAAATTATACCCGGAACAATCGAAAAAGTAGTTGAAATTTGGATTGACCGACTGGCGTACTGTAAGGCCAGTCGTGGCAGTCATATGAACGATATCGGGTTTCATTCTTAAGGGGGTCCTGTAGTTTTTAATTTTGAAAAAATCGATTTTTTTTTTAAATTTCATATTTGTATAGAAAAAGTATACGAACTGATTTTGTCAAATTCGTAAACTTCTCTGAGATACAGAACCTCAAATTCGTCTCGTTCACTACGCGGTAACACGGTTTTAAAACGTTAACCCTTATTCTCATACCCGGGTACCCGGGTGCCCACTGCGATGTATTTTCGTGAAAAGAACTGACAAATAATGAAAATTTTTTTTTTACCTTCCGGATCCTCGTTATTTAGGTGAAAAGCGAACAAATCATATCAAAATTTTATAAACACTTTTTAATTAACAAAATATTGAAAACTTAAAAATTTCATGAAATGGGTACCCGGGTACCCCGGGTGCCAAACGACGTTAGTAAGTTTGGGTATGAGAATAAGGGTTAAACGCGTTTTTCTCGAAAACACATTTTTTGACCATCGCGCCATGATTCCGTCGAAACTAATTGACCGATTCACTTGATTCTTGTTTTGTTGTATTCAAAACTTTTTGCTCTACGGGTTAACCTACGGAGATTGCGCTCCATTGACTAGCCGATTTTTGAGGGGAGTTTTTAGAGAAAAAAAGGGCGAATTTCGAAAAAAAACACGTTAAAACGATGCCGCGGGTCCAATTTTGATCAGATCGGGTTCATTATAGGTTATTCTTTAATTGGAGTAATGCTTTTTAAGAGACAGTTTTTGGATTACATTTACAACGGTGTTCGCGGTAGCACGTGGAAAAAATTTTTTTTTTATAATTCAATATGTAAAGAATAAATATACGAAGAATTAACTCATTATCATTTGCAGTTTCTGAAAAAAAATCTCAAAAAAAGCTTTAAAAAACACCGTTTGTACTAGAAGACCCCCTTAAATAACAAAGTCCAAGCTTTGTAATGAAAAAGGAATTTTCAAAAAATATTCATTAGTTTTTTTTAATAACCGATTCAAATTCCAAATCTTAAATGGTACACCCTGTATTAGTTCAGTTTTGTTTATTAATTTCCAGACAATTATTCGTGTTATTCGTTACCATTCAATTTGCATTTTGCTTTCAGTCATTTTCTGTTCAATTCAAATTAAACTGATGTCAAACCCAGAAAAACCGACCAAAAGTCGAAATTTGATGCCCTGTGTAATCGTTCGCAAATTTTCTAAATCATGAAATTTTACCTGAGATTTCTACGTTTTTGTCGATTTTTTTAGGGGGTGGCACTTTACATTAAAAAATTTAAGGGTGTCGATTTTTTATACTTTGGGAAATTGGCTCTAAAATTAGTATTTACGAAAAATTTAAATGATAATTCTAATTAATTAATTCTAGTTAATTTTCTAACGAGTTATACGCAAAAAAACCATAGGGTGGCACATTACAAAGTATTCCCCTACTTATTTAGTGCAGAACTCTACTGCAAATAAAATGTTTGCAAAACTAAACGCAGTTGCAGTCGATAATTGGAAAAGTGTTTGCGTGTAGATGCCACGATATCGCGCGATCTGCCAACGAACCCACATATCATATGGATTTCATAGATTTTCGAATCTTCACAACCTAACAACGCGCACAAATACGTTTGGTGATTTATTACACGCACGCCCCATTCATTTTCGCATGCCAACTTTTTTAACCCTCTTCAAAAGTCGATTCCACACACACACACACACACACACACACAGGCACTCCCTGTAAAACATTTGCGCAGCCACACGAATGACAGGAATCTGAAATAGCTCTTAAAAAACTGGCCTGCAGACTGCCTCTGCATATGCCTCAAAGCATGAAAACCCACCCACTTACCGTTGATATTTGTTTAATATATATTTAATTTTATCCATATGAATTTTTGTTTGAACCCCGCTCCGCCACTGTTTACTAGCGTTTCTGCAATACATGGAGCACAAAGCCAAGGAGTTTGCGACCCCATTTATATCGTGGATGGGCACAAACTGTTTTCTTTACGTTAATGACCCAGAAACAGTGGAAACGATTTTCAACTCACCACACTGCACCAACAAAGGCGAATTCTACCGCTTCATGGCATCGGCCATTGGCGATGGGCTATTCACCTCGAGCTGTAAGTGGGCGGTGAAGAACTGCTGTTCCATTTGTCTTTCGCCCTTTATTTGTCCTTTAGTTTACTCGAATGATCACAAAACATTTAAACAGAGCCTTCTTACGATAGTGCTAACTTAAATTTTCTACACGCTAGCACCGCGCTGGAACAAGCACCGACGTCTGATCAATCCAGCCTTTAGCCGCCAAGTCATCAATAACTTCCTTCCCATTTTTAATGCGGAGGCCGATGTGCTGTTGCAGAAGTTTGTCGACAGTGCGGGCTCCGGTTTGCAGTTATACGAAGTACTGAAGAAGAGTGTGCTGGAGGCAGCGTGTCGTAAGTGTTAACACTCGGCTTATGGAACTAATTTAGTGGTTAAAGACCAGAACTTTTGCCAAATACCTAAACACATCGAATGAAGTAGAATAAATAAAGTATATCCAGTAAACTTATTTTTCACGTTGCAGAGACAACAATGGGCAAAAAGATGAACTTTCAGCGCGATTGTTCCGAAATCATCTTCGACTCGTACAATGGGTAAACACCAACGCCAGCCACTAATTGCATCACTAACATTTTCATGAGTCTTTTGTTTTTTGGCGCTTTGTTGCTTTTGTTTCTTTTGTTATCATTCTTTTGCTTTTCGGTGTCCCATTGTTTTGTAGCGACATACATACTTCCTTTCTATTCTTCCGAGTATTCCAACTGCAATTCTGACTAATTACAATTTGTCACCGACCGTCGAACAATGCAAATCTCCGCACCATTGCACAGTGATTCGACTCCATACAACTGCGGGACAAAATTAGAAGCAGTGGTGCGTTCTTCATAAAATTTGGTATAGTAGTTAATCATGGTCTGTTGAATTGAAATCTCAATTTTGTTTTTCTTAAACATTTGTAGTTTGGCAATGCCTGAGACTTAAATTTACAATTTTCGTAATTTTTGGAGAGCTATAGCAACGAGTGTGTTGGCTAGATTTTTCAGATTTTACATTTAATCGGTAACGTCAACGTTGATAATTGCAAAGAGTAACAGAAATTGTCTAAGGATTCTTTTGTTTTGCAATAAAAACGATAATAATAGACGTATGTTTTGCTTTTTTGAAGTTTTCTCAATTTTCCATGCTAAAAGTATGCAATTTTAGGGATAAAAAAATACGTTTTATCGAAAAATATGTGTTTAGACCACTTTTCAAATTAACCCTTTCAGTCACAATGTCCAATATATTGGACTACAGCCCATACAATTCATACAGAACGGGTTTATTTTCATGTCGGAAAGGGTTAAATTATTTTTTTTTTTGAGATCGGAAAATATCGGAGGATGTAATTACATTATCTGACAAAGAAAGAATGCTTCTTAAAATAAAAAAAATTTTTTCCTGGATTTTTGTTTTCTTTTTTTTACTTTTTAGATATTTTTCTCTAAGTTTTGCCAATTTTCAGATTTTTAATTTAGAAAAATATTTTAAATTAAAAGTGAAGTAAAAGCCTCAGCTTTGTCAATTTTGAGAAAACATTAAAAGCGAAAATGGCCACATCATTTCTTAATCTATATTGAAGGTTTCAGCAACTTCTTGGTAACCATGTATTTGTACAATTTTTTTTTACTCAATAGACTAAAAAACAGAAAATATGTGTTTACATTTTTTGTGAAAAAAGTTCCAACTTTGAGCCGCTTTTCAACACACACTAATTAATTTTTTCCACAGATTTTTTTGGGTTTTCTTAGTTGGAGTTGTACCTTTCAAATGACATCAAAATCATTAAATTCCGGACTATACATTTTTTGAATTTTGTCTTTGGAACGAATCACTGTGCAATGGACTAAAAATAGAAAGTATGTGTTTACATTTGTTTTGTGAAAAAAGTTTCAACTTTGAGCCGCTTTTGCACACACACTAATTAATGTTTTGCACAGATTTTTTTGAGTTTTCTTAGTTGGAGTTCTACCTTTCAAATGACATCAAAATCATTAAATTCCCAGACTATAAATTTTTCCAATTTTGTCTATGGCACGAATCACTGTGCATTGGCGTCTAGTGGCGAGCGACAAGCAACATTTCCAAGGCTGAATACGTTCAAGTTTAACCTCGGTGTGACACAATGCTATTAATTTAAGCTTTTTGCTGCTGCCGTGTAATAAGTAGTTTTTTAATACATCTCCCATCATTTCACTTTCTGGCCCCAAAAATGCAGTAATTTGCTGCAATCGTGGCACTTCATGCGCCCTTGCTCAACTCTGCATTTTTGTTGGCATTTCATTTCAAAGTTTTCGCATAACTTTCGCTTTGTCCGCCATCAACTGTGTTTATTTACCCCATTCATGTGATCTCCTCGCCCTCCGCATCAGCATCACCGAGGTCTGCGTGCGCCGTATGCTGTCGCCATGGCTCTATCCGGAAGTCATCTATCGGCGCTCGGCGCTGTACAAGCGCCAGCAGCGCGTCGTCCATGTGCTGCTCAGTTTTGTGGAGAATGTAAGTAGGCTCGTTTGTTTGCGATGACACGCATTCACTGATGTGTGTGTGTGTGTGTGTTGCTGTGCCTTAGTGTGTGTAACGAAGCGCACTGCCAGTCATGAGCCATTAGCGTAATTTTTGTCACCGTCTTTTCCCCCCGTAATTGCCACATCTGCTTGGCGTCGCCAGTTGCTGCAGCGCGGCGGTAAATCAGACATGGCGCAACGGGCGCAGCCAGCTGAAAACATTCCCGGATATAAGAGTGATGCGAGCATTGGCGGTGATGACACGATAGGGGAAACGACTGCTGTAGACGACACTGATGCTGAACGCAGTGATGGCATCCGCAAATCGAATGCGATCTTTGTTGAACAGATGCGCACCTACACGCAGCAGGGTCAGCTATCCTGGGACGATGTACGTGACGAGGCAAACGTCATCATTGCGGCTGTAAGTTAATGAACGAATTCTAAAGTAATTTGAATGTAGATTTAAGGTAGAATAGAACTTTATGAACTCGTGATACGATTCAAAATTTGCCTACAAATGCAAGTACTATTTCTTTGTTTTTGTTTTCAATAATTTTAAACGCTGCAGACGTTCGAAACGACATCGACTGCGCTCTACTTGGTCTGTCTGTGCCTCGCCATGCATCCGGACTGCCAGGAGCAGCTGTACAACGAACTGACCGAACTTTTTCCCACGGAATTCGGCACTGAGAACAGCCAGCAGATAACTAGCGAACACCTGGCATCAATGCCCTACACCGACATGATCATCAACGAGGCACTGCGCCTTTACTCGCCCGTGCCGATCGTGCTGCGCACCGTCTATGCCGACATGTGTCTGCGCAGCGGCGTCGTCCTGCCGAAAGGCACTCAAATCGGCATTGACATCTACAACATGCAGCGCAGCGAGCGTGTCTGGGGACCACAGGCGAAGCAGTTCAGTCCCGAGCAACATTTTGGGCCAACAGCGCCCGCGCAACATCCATTCGCATTCATACCGTTCACAAAGGGGCTGCGCATGTGCATTGGCTATCGCTATGCACTGATGCTGATGAAGGTCTTTTTGGTGAAAATATTGCGCAATTTTCATATCAAGACGCAAGCGAAGATGGACGAGCTGGTGGTGAAGGGCACAATTTCGCTGAAGTTGCGCGAGTATCCGCTTTGCAAAGTGGTTCGAAGAGAGACGGAAAGCTGCGTTTCGTCGGAGTAGAACTCACAACTAAGCTACAAATGTTTAAGTAATAAAATGCATGGAAAATCAGAAATGTGTTTTTTTTCTCCAGGAGAACCCCACAATGCTCTTCAACCAATTAGGCACGCATGTTCAATTTTATTTCAATATTATTTATTTTCAAGTAAAATTTAAAATTGTTGTTGTGTTGTTCTTATATTGTAATTCTCAAAGCTTTCTCATTTGCAGTTTCATGCGTTCGCACTACTCCACTCAGCTTCTAAATATGTTTCAGTTGTACAACAAACTTGTGCATATTTCACGCGTCATGTAAACTTTGTATTGTATTATTAACTTTAACGCTACGCCAATGTCGCAATGCCCATTCTGGCTCGGGCATAACTTGATTATTTTTGTATTTGTACGCGGAGTATACTATTTAATTACGATTGACATATCTGTTGTGTGAGTTTTAGCTTTTATGTTCTACATAGTATCGCATATCGCTTCGGTATTTTTATTTATTTATTATTAAGAATTAGTGTCTTTCAAAGCAACGGTGACAACAATTCGATATTTCTTTCCACCCACTTTGCTTTGCGCTCTACTACTCAACTGGGTTCTTCCTCTCATTACATTTAGCTTTTTCTTGTCAATTTGCACAAATGAACACAACGCAAGGATTGTGATGGCGAGTGACAAAACAGTGTTCAAATCATGATACAAAAATAGAAGGTAGAGCCGATGCTTCTTCTCAGCCGCCATATTGCGCATCTGACACTAAAGGTCTTTTTGACGATCTTCTTTGAAAATGTGCTACCGTACTGTTGTTAGAAAATCCCTTGAACATTTTTTTAATAAAGCAAAGTATTATCTGCTGTTGAATGTGCATTAACATGTTTAAACTTTCGCCCAAAATGTATTGGTCAAAGTGAAATGTCTATTCCGTGTTTATTTTAAAAAAGATCTTAAAATTCCAAGAACCTTAAATATTTCTAGTTTAATATTACATCGAAGTGGCATCACGGCTCAAGCTTTTGACAAAAACGAAAAACTTATTGACGTTTAGTGTCAAAACAATTCACAGCGGTTCTACCTTCTATTATTGTATCATGGTTCAAATGCTAAGATTGAGTCAACCCGTCTACTATGACAGCTCCAAGTACCTGCGGCTGCGTGCAACCCTGTACTCACAATATCGGTAGTCGCATTTTGCTCAAGAATACTCAGGCGCTATGTTTTTAAGACAAACTAAAATTGCGACAGTGGCGCAGGGAGGAGAGAGCGGGGGCGGTTCTAAAACACAAGCTCAAAAATATCTGGTACAAAATATGGTTTCGAATGGTATTCGGCTCAAAATTTGTACGCAAAACCCCCAAAATGAAATTCTGTGTGCGCCACTGGCATACGACCAATTTCCTGTACAGGAAATCGCATTCAACTCATCGGAGCTGCCACACAGCTTTAACCCTTTCAGTCACAGAGTCCAATATATTGGACTACAGTCCATACAATTCATACAGAACGGGTTTATTTTCATGTCGGAAAGGGTTAAATCTACATTACAATATACTCACACAAAACCACTGTATTCGAAGCTAAATGTGATTGTAAATTTACAATTTCGTGCACATCTCGTATTTATCTGTTGAAATGCATGTGTGGCCTTTTAGGGACACATCACACGCAATTTCATGTGAGAAGCTGTGAGAGTGAAGAACTCAGTGGCCAACTTTGCTTTATCAATTTGATTTGTTTAATTGTAATGAAAATTGTATTGCATAATTATCTTTCATTTATTTATATTTACTAATTTTCTTGTCTCTATGCAAAAACCTATCCACACTATCATTAGGCGCAAGAAAGCTAAGCATGCTTTTAGTCTATCAAACACTTATCTTCATTTTTTATTATTCACTTGTGTAAAAATACTTGACATTCGGCAAAGTATAGGTAGAATAATTTAATTGTAGGTATTTAAAAAAGTGGACGCTTATTGCATTTTGTGGCATGGTGCTTAGACCTGACTGTGAGACGGTGACGGCGATGGTTTTTATTAATATATTTATTTATTTTTGTATAGCTTTGTGGCATTCACATTGACGACAAGTATTACGGTTTAAGATTTTCAATCGCTTTATGCTTGCAAGACTTCACTGAACCTGTGTTCCAAGTTTTCAAAATTCTTACATTACACAGATTTTTTTTTGACACTTTTCTCTTTTCTTCTCCTCTAACAAATTATTCCAAAAAGCTACAAGCATACATATCAACAACCGAGAGCGACTCGGATTGCGAAAGTTAGTTGAGAATGGTTGGTGCAAAGAGGGATTATATAAAAATAAACTTTATACACTTTGCACTCAAATTATTATTGTTTTGTATTTTACATTTACAAGTTTAATATGCTTCTCGATCGAACAATGCATCTGGAACTCTCTGATTTATGGGACAGAGGTAGGCACAATAAACGGTCGTTAAACTCTAATAACCATCAATGGAATACAGTCTACTTAAACGTACATGTTTAGTGGTGTTATGCGTTTTTTCAATTATCGCTCATCTAGTGGTATATCATTCGAAGAATAATCAAATGCTGTTCTGAAAAATTAAAAACAAAAGGTGGAAAAGATACGGCTGACAGGCTGTCTGAGCACCTTCAGTCTCCAAATTTGGGCAACACAAATTACTTTATACCAACCAAAATGCTTTCAAATAAATTCACTCAAGCGTTAATTTATTTTTTTAATTAATTTTTTGCGGGGAAGAAGATATGGTAGAAGGTTGGCTTGCGTCTGTGCTTATCAACCAATCGTACGAAAGATTCAGTACCTACTAGCAACAGGTGGTCAGGGCTAACGATGAGTTGGTTGAACTTGTACGGGCCCCAATCTCACATGCTCTCGTTTACTTAAATCTAACTTGTCTTTAGATCGGTAACGTGCGATTATTGCTTATGAGTCGACAATTCACAATTTACCCAACTTGGTTTGTTAATCTTTATATATTTATAGTATGTACTTGTATATTCCATCAATTGTGTATATGTATATCGGCTTGAGTTGCTCTTGAGTTGTACCCAATTTGCTAAAGTTGTTTGCTTCGTAATTAAAATACTCACATTACTTATATTTGTTTAAGCGTGTAAGAATGTTTTAATAAAATGCCATAATTTGTGTGTTTTTGTTTAAAAAACAATTTCACGCAATTTCGTCTTAATTTGTTTTATGTTGCGTCGCGTTTTGTTTTTTTTCTTTTTTTGTTTTTTAAATTGAAGGCGCATTTCTAATGATGACTACGTTAAGCTGACATGTGACTTCGAACTACTACTGCTTGCAATTTACCGCAGCGCTCGCACTACCAAACAATATGAAAGTGCTAAGACTGGAACTTACAACTTAAAATCATTTTCTACAAAATAAACACATCTTTTGCTGCAACCTACAACTCTAAGCAACATAATATTTCTAACATTTATAGCGATTAACTTTTGTGTGTAACTGCCTGGCTTTCTTTTGAAATAAGATTTACAAATACGTGTGATATTTGCCTTCTTGCGGTTTGCAGTTCAAAAACGCAGATCTTAACGACTACAACAATAACTTTTTACTTTCATTAGCACTATTGGCTACTCTACGCTCGGAATACATGGAGGCCAGGTCAGCGGCGTATGTACAAAACGCCGGTCGATTAACTCTCGGCCGGCTGGTTGGTGGTGAACTCTGTTATGCCGTCTTTCTCCATGTTCTCCAGCACATCAGTAACGTAGGCGGCCACATCGGTATGGCTCCGCTCGCCGCGCAGTATGAAAGGCTTTTCTAGCAGTGGTCCATACTTTGGCCGCTCACTTTCGTCCTTATTTAAGCTGCGCAGGAAAGAGGTCATTTAATATTAGGATCGACAGCAAAAATGCTAACATTCAAGAGCTTACCAAGTATTTACAAAGTCTACAAACTCCATGGAGAATTCCATGCCCTTGTAGGATGTTTGCAGACGAGGTGGATCGCCCTTCACTACCTGCAAAAATTTGTGAAAGTAAATACAAGTAGTGATAACTTCTTATTTTTTTTTTGCAATTCTTCACATAAGTAGGTACAATGCATCTTCGGGACACTCACTCTGGTGAATTTTTCCCACTTACCTGGTACAACTGCTCGAACACCGAATCCCACTTCGGATATGGAAAAGTACCGGTGGCAACCTCCATTAACGTAATACCCAATGACCACACATCGCTGCGAACGTCGTAACCTTTAGCCCGCTCCGGATCGATGCGTTCTGGCTGCTCAAAAGGGAACAAACATTCGATTAGTTTCATATTTAAATTCGAAATTACACCAGTTGCGCTTGCTTACCGCCATGTATGGCCGACAGCCTGCGTCTTTAGTCTCCGCAATGGAGTCCACCAGCTTGCCGCAAATGCCAAAGTCACACAGCTTGATATCGCCGCGCCGGTGCAATAAAATGTTGCTTGGCTTGACATCGCGGTGTATGATCGACAGTTTTTCCTTCAAATAGTTGAGTGCATGCACTGTGGCCACTGTAATTTTGGCGAGTATGGACTCGGGAATACGCTGCTGTTTGCGCTCGTAGATGTACTTGTAAAATTTATCTAGCGAGGTATCCATCAGCTCCATACAGATCCAACAGTCACCCTCCTTGAACAACGCCCCGTAAAACTTAACGATGAAATTGCACTCGTTCGAATTCATCACCACCTCGAGATCCATCAGCAGTTGCTTCTGCTCTTTTTCGTCGACAGTGGAGCGAATGCGCTTCACTGCCATCACCATGCCCGTTTTCTTGAAGATCATTTTGTTGACCGTGCCGAAGGCGCCGCGCCCGATTTCACCCAGATCCTCCATATCGTCGGAGGTGAATTGGTAGGTATCTTGGGGCCCGCCACCGAGCTGCAGTTTACCACACGCCTGCTGCTTGATACGCTCACGAGTGCGATCTAACGAAGGAAGAGTTCATTATTGTTGGCCAAAAATTATTCTTCAGAATGTTATCAGTTTTTACCTGGGTTAGGCACGTTGATCACGGCGCTCATGGTGGGCGGCGAGCAGAAGCGAAGCGCCATGTTATTATGCGACGAGGAACTGGACGCCGACGAGGCGGACACATTTGACGAGGCCGAGCCGGAGGAGGTCGACGACAGTGACGACGGCTGCGGCTGCTGACGCATATTCAGATTGTTTAGATTCAATTCGCCGGGTGGAATGCGTGGACGACTGCTATTGGCTGTTGGCACAAGACACCAGCTTACTGATATTGCGGCTTTAACACGAAGCGCTGATAGTGGACTTACTCGCAAAGAGATTTTTCGGACGTTCGGCCATTGATTTATAAAACAGACGCAAACTGAAATCGTCAATAATAACGGCGGCTTCAGGCGATGCACGAATGCAGTGACTAACACCTCCAACTCCTAGAGTTATGTAGTCCACCACTCGGTGTGTAAGTGCCCGGTGCTTACTGCGTCCACATTTAGCGCTAATTGCACAATTGTCCGTCTATCTCGTAAATAATGCAAAGTCTCGCTCCTTGTCGATTTTTCCCAACCGAACAGGTCAATAAAGGAACAACACCTTTGCACAGTGCAGTAGCGCAGCGCAATGAGAATGACTTTCAGCTGTCAAGTGTGGTTCTTTGCTGCTCGCTTTCGCTTATTTTCACGCTCGACTTTGCAAAACTTTCTCTCTTAAGTTTTACATACTTTTCAATACATTCGCTGCACGTTGCTCCGGTTTCAGGAAGCGTTGATGTTAAAATATTTGTTTAATTTTTTAATCCTATGTAAAAAACGAAACTTTCTTAAAATACTCTTCACAGAAAACAATGGACAATGAAAAACTGTCAAAGAACTCGATGACCAAAACAGGGTTGCACTTTTCATCACTAGTTTCTGAAATTATCGAAAAGAAATGACTTATTTGCGGCTTAAATTAGTATCGTCGTATCGTATGTAGTAATATTTTTAAATTGACTTTAGCGCTAACCGTTTTGGATTAAGGAATTAAAAATTTCCGCCGAAGTTCAAGCAGTGGCGGTAGTAGCTCATCCCGTATGTGCAGAATATGAAGCTGATGTTTATAGAAAAAGCTGAAGTGCACCAATCTATGTAGTTGCAATGGAAAATTATGAACGTAATATAAAAGCGTGATGCATGATTACCACAGTTTACTGAAATCAAGGAATTTCTTTTATTTCATGTATGATTACATATGAATTGTTGCATATAACACAAAACAAAACATTGTGATATCTGATACTTAAAAGCTACTAACCGTTCGGTCACACTTACATTACATTTAAAATGTTAGTTATATAAAATATGGATTTTATATATTAATTTATAATTAATTTAAATAATTTGTCGACAACTCCGTAGGTCCGCAAGGTTCTTTGTGCTTTCCTATAAGTTAAGCAGTTACTGCTTTTGGCCATAGAACAACAACCGATTGCAAACTATTACATTTTATTTTACTCATCAGTGTAAAGATGTTCGCAAAGAGAACTTACAGTATAAAACTACCTTTTTAGGCAATTTGAAGACGAATTTCTGTGGCATTTTCAGTCTGTCTAATTTTCAGAATGTTCAGGAAAGCGAAAAAACGGATAAGGTGCAGACCAAATCTCATACAATACTCGAGAAAAGTTGAAATTATACACGTCATATCTCTGTAACTAAATGTCATAGAAACAAACCGATTACACCAAAAGAAGCGTCTTGAAAAAATTGGAAATTTGACTTAAGTCGACTTAAGTGCTTTTGTCAAAAGTCCACAGATTTCAATTTACTAGTTAAAATTTGAGAGGGATCTCTATGATGAAATTTCGTTTCATTCCAGCTTAATGTAACTCATCTCGTAACTCTTCCTTGTTCTTATTAACTTTTTCATCAAATCGCGTCATCAGCGGGTTTAATGTCGAACCAAGGTAAAACGGCGGTACGCGAACCTCGCTCGATGGTTTTCAAAAGTTCTTGGTTTTTTGATTCAACATCGCATCCCGCTGACAGTGTAATCACTTTTTTGCGGAACCTCATACAAATTTAGCATGTTTAGAACATAGTTAATAAGAATTAACATTTCTAGTTTATAGTGTTTGTAGTCTCTCGCATTGTTTCAGTGCAAAAATGAATTGTCAGGAATTTACTTCCTGGGTAATTGCAACTCCAACGAGTGAAAGCAGCGAGTAACGGTAAGTGCTGCCAGCTCACACCGAATTAGTAGTCTAAGATGATTGTCAAAAAAAAAAAACAAGTAGAAGTATGTAGAACAGTGAAGTGATAGCTGGAGATTTTAGTTAAACGCGAATATCTGTGGCAAATTCTTTAAAGATAATACTGCACAACACTTGACAATATTCAACGTAATTACAAGAAGCAGTGGGAGAATGCAGTAAAGAAGATGTCGGAGTTGTACTGCCTTTCAAACTTTATCGATTATTCGCAAGCGTTGCACGAGCCCTTGAAACACAGTAATCGCATCAAGGTAATTGCCGAAATATGCAATTTCCTTAGTTACAGTTTTGATTTTTCTTGATATTGTAGTACACCTGTTTTGATATATCTGTGAACTATGTGATCTTCGGCGCCTCCTCTGGCTCACTGTATCTGTTCAACCGCGCTTCTGGCAAGTTTTTGCACCTCATCCCCAACAAGCATGGGCCTGTGTCGCATTTGGCCATATCGGCCAATGAAAAGTATGTAGCATTCGCCACTCAGCGCTCACTTATATGTGTGTACGCGGTAAATTTGTCCGCTCATGCGACACCGCAAGTCATCCACACGCTCCTAAGCAGCGACCAGTCGGTGCAAGTGACTTGCATACACTGGACGCAGGACGAGAAACAGTTTTACTATGGCGACACTCGCGGCCAGGTGAATCTAGTGCTGCTGTCCTCGTTTATTGTAAGTTACGACTTGTGGGAGCGGAATCAAGAGCTAATGTTTTTGGTTTGTTTCACCGCAGGGCCATAGCTTGCTGAATATGGGGGTGCATCCTATCCTGTTTCTAGAATCGCCAATTGTGCAGATTGATAATTTCGAGTCCCTGTTGCTGGTGTCCAACTGCTCGAAGTGTATACTGTGTAACACTGAGTACGAGGAGTACAAGCAGGTATTTCGACGTTTATCTGAGTACTAGAAATATGAGTTCATTCAATGCCATTCCAGATTGGCAATCGCCCGCGGGATGGTGCATACGGCGCGTGCTTTGCCATTTCCGTTACTGAGTCGCAGCATCCGTCTCGTATTTACTGTGCGCGTCCCGGTTCTCGGGTGTGGGAAGTTGACTTCGAAGGGGAGGTAATACAGACGCACCAATTCAAAGCGGCGCTGGCTACGCCACCAGCCAAGCTTCACAAGACGACGCCCGATAACAGCGCAGCAAACAGTGTCGCCCAGTACGAGGAAAACGATGAGATGTTGGACTACCAGCCACAACACCTGCAATTCGGGAAGATGCAGATGCTGACACAGGACTTTCTCCTAGCCTTTACCGAGCTTGGTCTGTACGTTTTTGATATGCGCTCATCAGCAGTGGTGTTGTGGTGCAACCAGTTTGAGCGCATCGTCGACTGCCGAGTGGTGGGCAAGGAAATTGTTGTCTTTACGCTGACAGGGTCATTGTACAGCGTACAATTGCATCCCTTAAAAGTATGAAATACATTCGCTTAAGTACTTTAACTGCAAGGTTCTTATTTACACCGATTGCTCTTTCATAGACACACGCCTGCGCTTTGGTACGAGAGGAGAAGTTGCTTGAATGTGCCTGTCTCATGCGCAAGCACGTTAAATATTTTGCGGACAAGGCACGCGAGGACTACGATCTTAACCTACTGAATCACATCAAGAGGTTTCTGATAGACAGGCAGGAATATGAGTTGCTAAATGATCTCTCTGTCATTTTCGATGCCATTATGCAGTGTGAAGGTGCGTTATCACCGTACTAGGGTTGTCTAAATACAGTATACTTATTTAGCATTTGACTTTGCAGCTATTGGCGATAACAACAGTTCTGGCAGCAGTTCTGGCATCACGGAGCGAAGTACCAGCATAAGTGGCGCCAGTGGTTTTCAGTTGAAGAGCACTCAGCCACCGCAACCGCCGCCAACTGCCAAGGGTGTGTACGTGTTAGAAAACGCATTTTGCGACAATCTGAAGACTGCTAAAAGCAGCGAGAAGCATTTTAAGGACGCACTGCTTACCGTCACTGGGAAATTCGGCAAGAACATCATCAAGTATAAGTTCAACATTTTCGTTGAAGAGCAGCAACAGCTGGTGCGCGAGCTCATTCCATCCAATGAAAGGTCTATACCCTTTAAAGACATCAAAGCCATGTACGAGCAGGATGAAGAGATTGTTTGCCGAACTAAAAATACATCCACCACAACCGCTATGCACACGCTGCCAAAATCTTCGGTCACTCAGCAACGTCAGCACATTAGCGCCGAGGAGAAGACCATCTACAATCTGTATTTAATCTGCAGGAGCTCTAAAATGAGTAATATTAATTTTGTAGAACGTTATCGAGCGCTATTTGATGAATATGCGGCGCGTGAACTTATAAATTTGCTTGAAAAGCTGGCGCTGGTGATGCAGGAAAATGGCGACAGCGCCGAGCAGGCGCGCAAGAACTGTTATGAGATGTATTTCAATTACCTGAATCCGGAGCTCATCTGGGAGATGGACGAACAGACGCGTGATTATATAGCCGAAGGTTTCGTACTGCTGAATGCCGCACCAGACACTGTACGCTGTGATAATTGCGCCTTTCCACTGCGCTTCGACAACTCGTGCGTCTTTCACGACCTGGGCGCTGTCCTGTTGCGCTACTATTGGTCGCGCAGCGAGCAAGTTAAGTGCTTCGATGTGCTGATGCAGGTGCCGGCGTTGCTGGACGTGCTGGCCAAGTTCTATATGGCCGAGCATAACGTAGACAAGGTGGTGCCCATTGTGCTGAGCTATCGCCAGCCAGCGCTGCTGGCAGAGGTGGGGAAGAGTTTCAGCATAGCGGCGTGGGCGCGTTGCTTCGAACAGTTCGTGGAGCTGCAGCAAGGCCGTCAGTCGTGCGTGAATTGTGAGTGCGTTACCAGCATAGAAAATATAAGTCGGCATTTTTTCTACACATGGAACTGCTTTCTCAGCATTGCGCTGGAGCAACTACAGGCTCCGGAAATACTATCATTAATATTCAAATGGTCGAATTTCATACCGAACGATGCCATCGATCGAGAATTCTATACCAAATGTCTGCTAAAAGGCTGAAATGGAAAGGGAAGGCAATTGTACATTGAAAGCCAACGGCTTCAGCACTTTTACTTCTGTGCCGAAAACTTTATATTTAATTTAACACATATTGTATAATTGAAACGATGCTACTTATTTAAAAAAGAATGTCACGCTTTCTCAGCTATGGTAGTAAAAGTGTTGTAGCCGGTTGAGCTAAAGAAAACGATGAATGAAAAAGAATTTGGCAAATGATCACAGGGCTCCTTTAGCGGAAGTAGGACTTATTATTGTGTAGAAATCGAAAGCATATGATCAATTGCAAATAGGGCAAGTGAAGGAGAATCATACAATTACAAAGACAAAGTTTCAGAAAGTACGTATGCATTGTGCGCAAATATTTTCTGTTTTGCCTCATTGTATTGTTCTCCTGCATTGGCATCTCTTTGCGAAGCTTATTAAGTAACAGGCAGCTCCTCGGTCGTGCCACAAGCCTTCGCAGATCTTTTGTGTGTAACGATTGTTAAATAGCTTCGAACCTGTGGTTTCTTTAGAAGCTATCGTTGTTCATGTTGCAGAGTCGAACATAAAGTATTTATTATATAAATAAGAACAAACTAATCTCAAAATTGTGTGTTCAAATTCCGATTTACAACACCCGATATACTCTATTAAACAGATATTTATCCATGTTTTGCTTAGTGTCGACGAAATTACATACAGCCAATAAACAAAGCATTTACATATGTACACATGCTTGTCTACATGCATATACACATATATATATATATACACTATTATGTACTCTAACTTTCCATAACTTTAAAGCGATTAAAATATTAAATAAAAATGACTAAATATTTACATATAATGGAATTTGGATAGAATTTATGAATTTTTGAAACGAAGGCAAATGCAAATCGGATGAATGTATTGGTTTTCGGCGCAGGAGGTGGAGATCTTCAAAACATACTAACTTCGCTTGGTGTGACAGAGGCGCCTGGAGAGAGCTTTTGCGGCAGGCCGTAACCTGGTAACGAGTTGTTATGGCCAGTTAAGTAAGTACGGGTTGTTTTCTCGTCTGATCTTGGTTTTTGAAAACTGAAAAACATGTTTTGAATTATTTCTGATTTTAAGTATTTTTTCCAAGTCTGAGGTCAATTGGCCAAATAAATCACAACCCTCCCCTCACAACCCTTTGTTGACTCCGTCAGATATTGAATACAAATACTTATTAATTTTGCTTTGAAATGCTTTCCCGATATATAGTCAAGAGGCATATATAAAATTATGTTTCCCTATACAAATTTTAAAACCCTCGTTGACCCCGTAGCAGTATTGCCTACATTTGGGGCATGGTAATGTTGCGGGAATTGTTGCAGCGACGATTCGAGGTAATACTGAAACCAGAACGAGTTACACTCCGGGCAGACAAGTATACATAAAAGGCAGCCGGTTATAGCGCTCTGACAAGTAGTGGTGTAACACGGACGCGAAAAGTGACGTGGTTGTGAAAAGTGGTGAACTGCATTAAAGAATTTCAGTGTGCTTTATTTTGGCACAATCCAGCGATGCGAACGACTGCGTTGGCGAGCAAAACTAATTTTCGTAAGAATATGTATTTAGATCCAGCCAAACCAATCAGTTCGACCCGATCGATCTCACCATCATGAACGCTCGCATAAGTATTCCTTTAGACCGAAGTATGCATGGATGAGGAGAATTGTTTTACTATTTTCGGTTGTCTTGCTATCACTAGGACCATTGTTATTGTTGTGCATGCGTTTTCTCTAGTTGTGATATCTAACTTGTGTGCTGTTGAGGATTACAACAGGATTCAAATTTTATTAAATCACACTAGAGCTGTGAAACTATCGATAGTCGGCACCATCGATAGTTTCGTTAGGATAGTTCAAACTATCGATATATCGACAAAAGTATCGAAGTTTCTACGGATCTATTAAAATGTATACTGGCCAGTACTCATACCTCTCTTTTAATGAAAATTATTCATAAAATTAAAGACGATAATTTTATTCATAAATTTTATAAATTTTTAGTCATAAAAAATGTTTATAATATACATTTTAATTGTAAAATTAAAATTGAGATTATTTTATTGTAACTAATTCATATATGTTATATATTTAAAAATAACAAAAATAACTTTAAATTAAAAAAAAAATGTGCAAACTTTAATGAGCATGTTTCACTTTATTTTGTAACTGTTACTTACCATTGAACATTTCCAAGTATTACTTTATTGCTGAAGAACCATCAACAGCAACACAACAAATACAAACAACAAAATATCAACAAATAACGTTTTATTAGGAAAAAACAAAAATTTATTTTACTTACTCGATTCAACAATTTCGTCAGCAAATTAGTGATGAGCAAGCCGCACACAAATAGATATTCGATAGTCTCACTATCCTATCGATAGTAAAACAAATTAAACTATCGATATTATCGATAGTGCCATCGATAGTTTCATAGCTCTAAGTCACATTAAAGCAGATTTTTTTTATTGTTGTTAGCAACACCTTAGTTGTCTGTTTGCTTCTTTGTTTGCTTACCTCATAAACGCCCAAAATGAAATTGGAATAAGTCTTTCACACTTGCAGTCAAGTCGGAGGAAGCTAAAATTTCATTAAAGCGCCAGGATTTGCCTTGAAGCGCCTTTACTATCAGTCCACTTGCGTGCTTTCGCGCAACGGACGGACCGCACCAATGCATGTGACCACAATAGTCGAAACGCATATGCCATTAGATTTTCGACTGCGTTCAAGAGGCGGACACACACTCAATATAACGGTACGCCCTCCATATTCATTAGCATAGTGTGCCCTAGCACATCTTATCAATATCCGTACACACACATGCACACACAACGCACACACATACAAGCGAGAGGCGGAGAAAGTGCATTTCGTCAGGGAATCCATATTCATTGGCTGTAAGGCGACAGGTGGGGAGGTGGTGTCAGACACGCTACTGTAGAAGCAACAAAGGTGTTGTTTCTGGTGTTAAAGGACACGATTGCTGGTCAGGTCGACACGCACGCATTGTTGACTGACCGCAATAGGCAATCAGTTGAGAGAGGCTTTGTACATGAGGTGAGGCAACAGGAAGGAAGCGAGTATTTTCAGCACAGAATTGTACTTTAGCGATTTTCTAAAACTTGGTTAGAATATCGATTAAAAGTTTGCTTGTTATCCCAAATCGTTTCTGGCTTTGAGAAAAATTAGTGTCTGTTTATTTGTTTGGTTGTTGGTCACACGACACTAAAACTCAAAAACTAGACGGCCGATTAAGTTTAATCTTTCATGGAATGTTTGTCTTGACTAAATCTCGGTAAACGACATAATATGAATACCACCCGACAGGGAGGCGTGGCACCTTCCATACAACCTAAATTTTCAATATGGAATATCTTCGGAATCATAAGCCGGACACCATTAAATTTGGTACATGACCCCCGTTTAGACACGCCCCGTTTAGGGGCATGGCACTTTTCGAGCGACCCAAATGTATTCAGTAACTTTGGAACTACAGATCACACATCAATGACATTTGGCACAGACTGAGAATTTGGACGTGGTCTTTGACAGGGCGACTGGAATGGGTATTGGATGAGGGGGCATGTCACCGCCCATACAATCCAAACTTTTAGTATGGCATAGCTTTGGAATTTCAAGTCGGACAGCGTTGAAATTATACCGTATACCGTTATCCTATAGATGTGTCATTCTACTGGTAACACCGTGTAACAACCAATTTGACACACGAAAAAATCGATATACTCGCGAAACTAGGGGCCAAATGTAGTAAAACTGCGTTCTTAGTTTTTCTCTCTGATGTCAGGTTTTTTTTTTAAGACTAAAATTTCAAGGACATGTTTATTTCAAGGAATTATTAAAAAAATTGAGCGCATTGTAGAATAACAATATGGGTATCAATTGAAAGAGAAAAATCCTTAGAATCTTAGAAAATTTAATGTTTGGTGCAGAAGGACGAAGAGATATTGAAAATGTTCTTTTGAAACTTTTTCCTTGAAGATCCTTGCAAATTTCCAAGAGTTCTTATTAAAAAAAAAAAAATATCTTAAGGACTAATATGTACACTACAACATCCTTGAAATTCGTCCTTCTAACTTTATTAGTTTGAGATATAAACAATTTAATACTTCTCTCTATAGGATATGGAAAATTTCAATATCATTAAGGATGATTAAGTTTCACAAGTATATAGATTTTTTCGTGTGTTTTGAAATTTTTTGATTTTTGTCGCACGGTGTAATAGGAATGGCATGTGACAGACATTTGACAAGGGGTGCGAGGAACTTTGTATGACTCCAATTTTTCGAGAAAACTTGGAACTTTAAGTTGCACATCAACTAAACTGGTTCGCACTCTTCGACTGAAAGAATAGAGTGGGCTTTCATAAAAGGGGCGTGACACCGCCCATAGAGTGCCGCGGGGCCTTGCTGGTACATTTATGATTTACGATTGAGATGTAAATGGAGCCGTCTTAATTTAGTCTATGATTAATAAAGCTAAGCAGTCGACAATTCTCCAAGTTTGTTGAGTGGAAGTGGCGAGGTGATTCCTATAGAGATTCTGCTTTCAGGGCTGATTCCTCGGTATTAAATACGTCGCTTTATTTAATTTCTTCACTTTAGGTATTTGTTGATCTGTCCAGGGGCGTGTTGGAGACGAGTGTTTGTAAATGCACAGCCTATTGGCCTCGTTTTGAGGTGCGGCGCCGGCCACAGGTTCCCAGCTGCCACGATGGCCTTTGCCAAATAATGACACACATTATTGGATTTTCTATTTGTCTGCGTGCTGTAGTCACTCGCATTCGGAAAACACTGCTTCTCGATGTGCCCAGTTGCACCAAATTGTTGTGCGTTTGTGTATGCAGTTTAAAGTGTGGCATGAAGTGCGTGCCGGTGCCGCCGTTGTTGCATTGAGATTGAAATTGAAAAATTGTTCCGAATTCAATTTTGATAAATGTGCATTGCTCGCTGCAGGTTGCCGTCCGCTGCTTGCTGACTCTTGAAAGGCTGTTTGCCTGTTTGCGTTGTTGCATTGCAACATTTCTAATAGCAGTTTGCAATTTTGGCCAGCACCTGCAGGCAGTTGCTACATTTGTGAATAGGGCTATAAATGAATGTTTTCAACGCTATCTCAGGATGCATTTCGGTTCAGGCTTTTCTATTTTCCTTTCGATTTTTGCCGGAGTATCTGCTTTGATTGAAAGTTCTTCGACGGTGAACGCTTAGCAAATACACAGAGCGAATCCAACAATGCAAGTCCCATTGCAACAACAATGCAACTTCCATTGCAGGTGGGGCAGCTTTTGTTGCAACGAGTTCGCCCAGCGGCAGAGTTCTTGCAGCAAATTACAAGCCCCACCTCGACGTCCTGCTTCTGCACTCTCCCACCATGAGTGCTGTTATTTTCCTTTGAGCTGCAAATATATAAAAATGCTTCGATCATCACACTGCAACGCACCTGACTGTCATGAATGTCACAAGAAGTCCTCCATCCTTCCGCGCTGCCTGCCACAAACGAGTAGCTAGAACAAGCTGAACTTTATACATACATACATACTTACATATGTACATATATCACGAATTTATTACATTAAATTCGCACAAGATAAAAGAGCGGACAGTCAGCTGTACATAAGCAGACAAAGTCGAGGGGGAAGGGGATGATGAGTGGTTTTTGCGCCCTTTCGTAAAGTTTAAAGGTGAAGCGCGCAAACGACAAAACGTGGAGTGTGGAGAACACGACGCACAATTTGTCAACTTGAACAAGGAATGTGAGTGTAATTAAAATATAAGGGAAAACATGCACAAAAAGGAGTTTCAGAAGCCAAGCGAACGCAGTTGGCGGAGCGCAAAGTAGGGTGTAGGGCGAGCTACTCATGACCATAGCGTTCGAACTAAGGTAGGAGAACAAAGTAGTTGCCTTCTTAATCTCCGCATATGACCTTGGGAATTTGCGCAAAACTTTCCGTCCATGCCGTTCAAGTGTAACGTTGCACGCATTACTAACGAGTAGTTTTTGTATTTTTTTTTTAATTAGAGCCAACGCGCAGGGGATAGGAAGGATATGGTTCAGGAAGGATATATTGGTTTGGAGAAAGGATGTTGGGTGGAGATTTTATGGGCACTTGCCTTGAATCTATAAAGATCATAAATGCTAGGGAAAATATCTGCAGGGAGACCATTCCACAATCGCGTTGTACGGGCCAGGGACAAACTTTCTCAAACGGGTTGTCCGGGGGAATACCCGGAGTTATGGCAGCAAGCTGCTCATCTCCACTGAGCAATTAGAGAAAAAGTATCGGTGAAATTAAACCACACATGTTACGTTTCGACGATATTCTAAGGAGTCAATAGAGCTGGATGCCCTACTGTCCCCTATAAGTTTAATCGCACGGTTTTGCATCAGATCCAGGAGCTCCAAATGGGTTTTTGAAGCCCCTGCCCATAGGTGCGAGTTAAACTCTATTTTAAGTCGGTTATAGGGGGTATAAATAATGCGGATATCGGACGGGGTGAAATATTTTTTGCACCGCTTTAAGAAGTCGAGGCACTTGGCTGCTTCTTTCGACACGCCAAAAATATGATCGTTCCAACGAACATCGTTCTTACTGGACCTGCCCAGAACATCAAGAGCTGCCGATTCCGCAATACTCACACCACCTATAACCAGAGATGTGTTGGGATGTTTTTTGTTATTTTTCTGTCGGAGGTGGAAAATCTTCGGAAGATACTGAGCTCAAGCCCAGCCTGCCGGATTCTTACCGGCTAAAAACCAACCCGCCATCGTCGACCTTTATCCCCACGGAACCGCCTCCCGGCATTACGTCGCGAGGCAGGTTTGGTCTCAGATCTCTGATCAATCTGTTAGTTGCGCCTCTGCGCGTCGCTCCCATTCGTATCGCCGTTGCACAGTGATTCGACTCCATACAACCGCGGGGCAAAATTAGAAGGAGTGGTCCGTTCCTCATAAAATTTGGCATACTAGTTAATCATGGTCTGCTTTTTTCTTAAACTTTTGTAGTTTGGCAATGCCAGACTCTTAAATTTTCAAATTTCGTCACTTTTGGAGAGCTATAGCACCAAGTATGTTCGCTAGATTTTTCAGATTTTACATTTAATCGGTAACATCAACATAGATTATGGCAAAGAGTAACAGAAATTGTCTCAGGACCCTTTAGTTTTGCAATAAAAACGATAATAATAGACGTATGTTTTGATTGTTTGCAGTTTTCTCAATTTTTCATGCTGATTGCATACTTTTAGGCATGAAAAAAGAAATTTTGTCTAAAAATAGGTGTTTAGACCACTTTCCAAATTGAATTATTTTCTAAGATCGGAAGATATCGGAGGATATAATTAAATTATCCGAAAAAGAAAGAATGCTTCTTAAAATAAAAAAAAATCCAGGAACATACTTTTTAGATATTTTCCTCTAAGTTTTGCCAATTTTCAGTTTTTTAATTTAGAAAAATATTTTGAATTAAAAGTGAAGTAAAAGCCTCAGCTTTGCAAATTTTGAGAAAACGTTAAAAGCGGAAATGGTCACATCATTTTTTATACTATCAGGTGTACAACTTTGCTTCCGCCGTTTTCCGATAGGTGGCTGTACCGGCTGAGGCTGGTTGAAATACATAGATGGTAATGCCTTTAAAGTGAGTGTGGACAGTGCCTAACGAATTGTCATCGCCGTTTCAGTGACAGTTGTTCTTGTTTTCGTATTATTCACGCTCGAAAATGTCCGTTTATGTGCCCAATTCTCACCATTTGCGGGAAGTTTTACTTTTCTGTTACAATTCGAAAAAAAATGCAGT
This sequence comes from Melieria omissa, assembly GCA_963971225.1. Lineage (NCBI taxonomy): Eukaryota > Metazoa > Arthropoda > Insecta > Diptera > Ulidiidae > Melieria > Melieria omissa. The sequence continues at coordinate 56,477,752 of OZ020267.1, read as the reverse complement.
TGAAGCGCATCGAATGCTCTCAGAAACTTACGGTGATGCTGCTCTGAGTGAAAGAACGTGTCGGGAGTGGTTTCAACGTTTTAAAAATGGTGATTTCGACATGACAAAGTCATCCTCCAACACGACAATGCTCGGCCTCACGTCGCAAAAGTGGTCAAAAAGTACCTGGAAACGCTGAAATGGGAAGTCTTGCCCCACCCGCCGTATTCCCCAGATGTCGCCCCTTCTGACTTCCACCTATTCCGTTCGATGGCACACGGCCTGGCAGATCAACATTTTCAATCCTTCGAAGAATTGGAAAAATGGATTGCTTCATGGATAGCGTCAAAAGAGGACTCCTTTTTTCGAGCCGGGATCCGAAAATTGCCGGAAAGATGGGAGAAAGTTGTCGCTAGCGACGGACAATACTTTGAATAATACATCTGTAAGCACTTTTTCGCAATAAAGCTTTTAATTTTGGAAAAAAACGGCGGAAGCAAAGTTGTACACCTGATATATTGAAAGTTTAAGCAACTTCTTGGTAACCATGTATTTTTAAAATTTTTTTCCTCAATAGACTAAAAAATAGAAAATTTGAATTTCAAGTTTTTTGAGAAAAAAGTTTAAACTTTGAGCCGCTTTGGTACACACACTAATTAATTTTTTGCACAGATTTTTTGGGGTTTTCTTAGTTGGAGTTTTGGCTTTCAAATGACATGAAAATCATTAAATTCTGAGACTATAAATTGTTTGAATTTTGTCTATGGAGCGAATCACTGTGCGTTGTAATGACATCACTTCCGATGCGAAATGATCACAACAATAATCACAGTGAGGGCCTACCTCGTACCCGAATCGGTGGAGATGGATGTGTGGATGTGTTGGGATGTGTGGAGACTCGTTTGTGGGATAACAGCCATCATTGGGTCTTACGAGGATTCAAAGCGACCTTGTCGCTATTAAGTGCATCATTCATACGGTGTCATTCATACAATTTTAACTGAGTATGTTTGAATCAGTTTTACAAGTAGACGCCCGCGAATTCAGTCTCCAACTGAAAGTCTTGGATTTGGATTTTTTGTGCGCTGTGCCAAGCTGATGGCTTCTCGCAGACACTGTGTTTCTGCCACTGCCCATCACCGAAAAAGTACTCAAAACTAACTGAAAAGTTCCTTCAATGCCTTTCGCTGTCTACCCATGACGGCAGCGAGCACAACACTGCGTATAATTAATCCGACTGCGGAACTTGAAAGTTTTACACGCAGCCACATGCGTGAGTAGGCATGTGTGAAGCGCGAGCGCTGTGCCGCTGCTCGTTCCCCACCGATGGATAACCGCGTGTGCGATAGATAGAGCAAAGTCGGTGTGTTTGTGTTTTTGGCATTAAAATTTTAATTGAAATTCTGTTTTTCTTGTTTTCGCATCGCCATTGCAAATGCGTGTTGGTTTTCGGCGATGTCGTCTTTCTTAGACGAGCTCATAAATATTCTTAGACGAAGGCGGTAGGAAAATTTGTTGGTTTTGGCCCACTTTGCCATCAATAGGCGACTAGTGTGTAGAAGGGGAAATTAATTAAAAACATGCTCTGGTGCGTGCAGCGTGTAGAGCGGAATTAAGTGCAGGTATGCGCGTCACAATCAACAATATTAGGCGGCCACTACAGTTCCACCTGTAGGCTTCAGCTAATCTTAGGCAATGGTAGGTCCTGTGCCCCGACTGCACAGACTTTGAGTAAACAATCTGTGCAATGGAAGGGGACAGTGTGTGTGTGGATTTGTGTACGTGCAACCATGTATCATACTTGGAGGTACTCATGTAATGTGTCCCGGGCATGTGTAAAGCTGTTGGTTGTTGTGATTTTATTGTTTCGTCCAAGTTTAATGCAGCCAGTGGCTTTTAATGCAGCCATACATCCCGAAGCACGCTCGAACACACACACACACGCACATAAACATGTGCCTACATATGTGCGGCTCAATTCTAGCGACGCACTGTCGACCATCACTGCTGCCAGCTACAGAGTAAAATTTGAATATTGTTGACCACGACGATGATCCTTAGGGGCATACACCACATAATACATAAACGGCAACGAATGTGTTTGAACTATTTGCTTGTGGTTGTTTTTGCTGCCGCCAAAGCAGCACACATTCACACGGGCCCACTCACACGCGCACCATGGAACACATCCAAATATATTCATGGGTCCGGCATATCCCATGTGTAAACAGATTTATTGAAATATTTAATAATTCCCTGTGATTACATCATATCCCTCGCAAGTATATGTGTATAACAACAAAAAACAAATGGAACAATAACAACCGCACCAACAATAACAAATGCAAACACTAAAACAACAAGAACAAATGGAGCAACAACGCAGATTGTGCCTATGCCGAGGGTTTGACGTTTAACCGGTGTTGGGAGCAGCGTCTGCCGCCACTTGTTGTTGCTGTCCACGTGTCTGTGGCTAATGCACATGCTGTATATACGATTTATATGGCTTTATTTATATGTACATATGTGTATATGTGTGCTTGCTCATGTGGTATACATTCTGTCTGTTTTGCTATTTAGAATTTTGCTAAATGTTTTGGTTTGGTTTTGCGGTTCGTCGTGTTGTCGGTTAATATTGGCGGACAGGACCGGCAGGACCAGCGGAAACAGCAACGTTGCAGGAATTTTTGTACATTCAAAAAACATCGCCATCAGAGAATAGTACCCAACGCTGTCGGCTGTCTTTCGCTGCTCCCGCAAATTTTAATTTTTTTTATTTAATATTTGTAAAATTTTTTTTCCTGATTAATTGAGCAAAAACATTATAACATGTGTTTTTATTGTTGTGCTGATTTCTTGTTATAATTTGTTTAGATTTTTTGTTCGAGCAAGAAGCATGCAAGACTAAAGCTGTAACATTTGGATTATTGATCTCTGAGGTTCCGACGGCACGCAGTCTGATCGATCCGGCGAGAAGCTTCAGAAGGAAAACTTGAATTAGACTTCGGGTAGAAAATACCCGGAATTTTCCACTCAAGACAACCGCGCTTGAGATATTCTTAAAGTCTCTTCTGGTTTGGAACATCTATCATTTGGTGCGCAAATCTTTATTTGATAATTGAGGCGGTAAAGGAGAATTCGCAAAAAGAGGATTTGAGGAAGCGTTGCTGACATGGAGATTACTTTAAAGGAAATAAAATGAATAACACAGCACAACACGCCTATGAAACCGGTAATTATTTTTGAAAAAAACACGTTTATTGTGAGGAAATGATTACAATTTTATTCTTCAAAGTAATGGCCATCGCTAGCTACACATTTTTCCCATCTCTCAGGCAATTTATGGATGCCTCGCCAAAAAAATGTTTCGTCTTTTGCCTGAAACCAATCATCGATCCATTTTTTGACTTCTGCGTGAGAATTGAAGCGCCGTTCCGTTAATGCGTGGGCCATCGATGCGAACATGTGATAATCCGAAGGCGCCAAGTCTGGTGAGTAAGCCGCATGAGCAAGAGCTTCCCAGTTGTACGATGCAACCAATTCTTTGGTGGCTCTAGTGCGGTGTGGTGGTGCGTTGTCATCGAGGAAAATCACTTTGGGTTGCCTGGCTTCATATTCTGGGCGTTTTTGGCGTATAGCACGGTTCAAATCGGCCAATTGTTGTTGGTAACGTTCACCGTTAACCGTTTCACCAGGTTTTAGAAGGTCATACCATATGACACCACGCCACAAAATTAACTGTCCGCAAATCCTAATTTGTAGGCACGTAATCCGACATTTTCCGGAGCGTCAAACATTGCGTTGTTGGATGAAACTTGACAAATTGTAAACTGAATATTGTTGACATATGACAGAAGAAGTAAACATGACATTTGGTACGGTTCCGAAGTTTATAAATATTCGGCTATTTACCGCTAGATGTCGTTACCGGCGCACCTGGTAGGTGCCGTGAAATTTTTTCAGTTTTCCTCTACTTCTTCCATGTTTTTGATCGTAATTTTTAAACTAAAAATCCGAATGACATGATTGACACCTTATCGCATTAACAACACCGCACGGCTTCTTTTCCGATGCAACTTATTGAAATAAGTTTTAAAATGCCGCGGTAATTGGACCTCAAAGTAGGAAAATATGAAATTTTAAGGCGTTTTCTTTGATGGTCAAAAACATACACATTTTTTGTAAAATAATAAACGAGTTAGGTGTAAAATGAAAGTCCACACATCAAGCAATACAACACAGCCAAATTATTTGGCGGAATACACATTCGCATCGAAATAATACTAAAAATGTACCATAGCTATTTTCATCACTTTTCATACATTTTCCTTAAAAAATTAGGGGCCTAAAAATATGCAAAGTTTTTAATTTTTTTTTTTTTGTTTCGAGCAATTCAAAATCTTTTTGTTTTTTGCTTGTATTCCAGACTATACATGGAACATAAAAAAGAGCATATTTTGAGGCTTCTAATGTCGGAAGTGATATGCCCACATAACGAATTACACTCCAAGCACTATATAAATCGTGCCGGGAATGTATCCAATTGCCTCCGCATATCCGAATTTAATGATTATGAGTATATGAACATACATACGTACCCAACCACTCACATATATAAACAAAAACCCACATAAATGCTTTTCATAATTGATGTGATTTTTTAAGTCAGATTTTCTTTTCTCCCAATCAGTGCGCGGTATACGTCACTAATCAGCGCAAGACGCTTCATGACCTTTGCGTGTCAAGAACGCTAAGATATCTGTCAAATAAATAATGGTTTCGGCAACACTTTGCTTTCGTGCTTCAATTGCCGAAATTTGCTGTGGCCTAAAGCGTATTACGCGAGTATTTTTTGGTTTTGTTTTCATTTCAAATTCGGTTTTGTGTTTGCTGGCGTTGCGTTTGTCTGGCTGGCAGACCAATTAATTTCGATTTAGAACGCATTTATCCGCTCGTTGAGGCTCATTAGACAAATTTGTTGTCACCCATTAAATCCACTAATTAAAATAATACCTTACAGCGACGGTGACGGCGACGGCGACAGCGGCAGCAACGACAACGGCAGCAATGGCGACGCTGACATAATCAGCTTCAGTGTGGCACTTTGCGCATTATCAAAATCACCGTTGGCGTGGTAGAGGTGGAGGTGCGCTCGGGCGCGTTTCACGCATATTTGCGCATTCATCACTGCGAGCGCTTCGAGCGCTAATTTACACATTTTGTCACTTAAGTCGTGCTAGGTCGCGCAACCCTACCCACACCCACCCACGCACGAACACACATTCAGCTGTGCCTCACCATCGCCCCCCGCGCCTACTCGTCCCTCTATTTCAATACATACATATGTATATATATCCCTTTCTGTGCCATTTCATTCAATTCACGCCATCCATTTAGGAATTCACATCACACACCATTCACCTTGCTGGTGCCGCGCGCATTCGCGCGTTTGCTAGTTGTGCGTTGGGCCGGCTACGAGAGCTCGAAATTTGCCACTAATTTCTAATCGCTTTAACGCAACTTTCGCAACAAACTTTTCAAATTGCTTTTACATTAAAAATCACTAAAATTCGCTTTTCCGTTTTTCCACTTCAATGCGGCCTTTAACCGGCCCAATTCCCAACCGCAGCTCCAATCTCCCAGTCACGCCCATGTTGGCTTCAGTGTCGCTTTCAGGCGTTCAGCTCTTATCCTCGGCTGTGTTAATGCTTATTTACATTCGTGTCGTTGTCGTTCTTGTTTTTGTGCTGTGTGTATATATGTAAATACCTGCGTCGATGTGTGTGGACTCGTTTGTATGGGTGACACTTTCCTCAGCCACAGCTCATCAACACTACTCGATAACGCGCTGGCGACTGCGCCACTGAGCGAAGAGCGGCGCGACAAGTATGGCGCGATGTGTTGCGCGGAATTCGACATTAAACATTTTGATATCCTTTTTGCTGCAAATGAATGTGAAGAAGAGGAATTGATATAAAAGTGATGCGGAGGACGGCAAATGTAACAGTGGGAGATGCTGCCGAGCTCAAAAGTGTTGACCATTTTTCTTTCATTGTAACTAGTGATGGGAAAAAAATTCATTAATCGATTAATGAATCATATGATTAATTGAAACAGAGCGATTATTAATTTCAATTAATCGAAAGAAATGGAAAATAATCGAATAATGGAATGATTTTTTTAACATTTTAACTAAACCGTGTAATTTGAAAGTATGTTAACATGTAAGTTTTTACCAATCTATACTATTATATAAAATCAAGTTTGACGTTTTTTGAGCCACAATCAGGCAAAAACCACTGAACCGATTTAGATGAAATAAACACCAAACATTTTCTTATCTGTGGGAATGGTACATAGGCTATATGAGAATGACCACGCCCCCTTCTTACGCCCACTATGGTAACAAAACTCATCTATGGTATGCTTTTTTAAGGCAATATAGGTATCAAACCATTCAGCGTGCCATTGCGGCAAACATAGGCTATAATATAATCGGCCACGCCCACTTTCCGCGCCTACTAGACTATTAAAACGAAGCTACGGTACATGTCGGTGAATCAGTATTAATATCAAGTGATTCCGTGTTTCATTGATGTTAACATAGGATATATAATATTGACCACGCCCATCTGATATGGCTTTTCGCCACGCCCACTATAATAACAAATCAGCCATAGTATATTTGTCATAGCAATATTGGTGTCAAACGATTTAGCGATTCAATAGTGAGAATGGGGTGGGTTTTTGAGAAGGGGGCGTGGCACCGCGAATACAACTTAAATTTTCAATATGGAATATCTTCGGAATGAGAAATCGGGCAGCATTAAAATTTGGTGCGGGGCCACCGTTTAGATGTGCCGTTTCACTGGTAAAACTTTGTGAGCGTTGTACAAGGGGAGTGGCACTTTTTAAGCAACTCAAATGTTTTGAATAACTTTGAAACTACAAATCACACATTAAAGAGATTTGACACAAACTTACGATTCAGATGTGCCCTACGACATAGGGAATGGGGTGGGTATCGGACGAGGGGGCCTGGCACTGCCCATACAACCCAAATTTTTAATATGAAATATCTTCGGAATTATAAGTCGGCCAGTATTGAATTTTGACATAGCATCATAGCTTAGACGTGTCGTTCAAGTGGTTAAATTTGATGGGCGTTGGATAAGGGGCGTGGCACTTTTTAAGCAACTTTATTGTTTTCAATAAGTTTGGAACTGCAAATCACACATACTTACGATTTCGACGTGTCCTTCGACAGGGAGAGTAGGGTGGGTATTGGACGAGGGGCATGGCACCGCCCATAGAACCTAAATTTTTAGTGTGGAATATCTTCGGAACAATAAGTTGGAAAGCTTTGAAGTTTTGTATAAATCGTCGTCCCATAGATATGTCATTCTACTGGCAAAATTTTATGGGCGTTGACAAGGGACGTGGTACTGGAACTTTGGAACTGAAAGTCGCATATCAATGAAACAGGGTCACACCCTTCGACTGGAGGAATGGATTGGGCATAACATAAAAGAGGCGTGGCATCGCCAATAGAGTGCAGTATGAAGAAACTTAATTTATTGGGCCCATTGACTTCAAGCTTGCGTGCAAAGCCGCAGGGCCCTACTAGTTGCCTTATAAAAACGATATCAATGAATTAATAAATGAAAGTAAGTACATATCAAAGGAAAAAATATATATTTGTATTTAATTTGTTCATTGCAGAGTTAGTTATAGTTTGTTTTTAGTAAGGGAGAGGGCTGGGTTGTGAACAGGGGTTTTGTTTTTTGGCTCTAACTTTTCACAAAATAAAGATATCGAAAAATCAAAGATACCGTTGGAAAGGTGAATATATAACGCAACTTTGTTATGAAGACAGATTACCGTTTTGATTGAAATTTAACTCTCTACGTCCAATTTTCTAAGAACGTGATTTTTCGCTTTTTCAAAAAAGTGGCTGGGTTGTGAACCATCTGGAAAATCCCTATTAAAGTCGGAAAATACGAAGAAAACACCCATAATTTCTAAGTACATTGAGAATTTATTTAATCAGGAAGCCTCAAGAGGTGAAAAAAAGTTATAATGACGCCTCTTTGGGCAAAAAATCGCAATGAATGAAACTGCTCAATGTTTTTAATTTTCATCCTAATCTGTGTCGGAATGTTTGCATGTGAAATACGAACGTGTTCTCGTATTGGCTCACTTCAAGTGAACACAACGAAATCGAGTAAAATTATATAAAATGACTTTATTTTTATATATCCGTTCATATTTGACAGTGTTAGAACAAATGTAGTACGAAAAACAGGTGGTTCATAACCCAGCCACCTCAGTGGTTCACAGCCCAACCACGATGCCATTTTGGAAACTTTAAAATAAACGACACTTCCAATCATAATTCGACATAAACAAATATTGCATCGTAAAATAGAATCAAAACACTAAATAAACATGTATTACACAGACTTTTTGCAATAAGCTCAGTCACTAAGATAGCACTTTAAAAAAAAGCCAACAAATTTTCGCAGTTGATTTTCAAACACGATGTCTTTCAAACTCGATTGCTGCCACAAGCAATACGTGTTTGTACTTCGGTGTAACCACAAAAGCAGAGTCATATCATAAGACAAAATTGACAGTTGAAAGATTGGCGATATGTCAATTAGGGAAAGAAAAAACGGCAATGGTTCACACCCCAGCCTGGTTCACAACCCAGCCCTCTCCCTTATATTTTTCGTCGCCCAAACTTTGATTGTAACATGCATTCTCACAGAAAAGCATTGCCCGTCAGCAACGATTGCTCTGCCAACATTCCAATTGTTTCATGAATATTTGTCTTTCGATTTGCTTTAACAACAATTTCAATGCACGTTTTTCCGTTGTGTCTAAATTGTTTGTTTGAAAGTCACTTTACATAACTTTGCGGTGTGTGAGGATTCAAGAAAGACATGTGTGGTGAACGTACTCACATACATACTTACCTAGCACACCTCAACAGTTTTTCTGCTACATCACAAAAAGACATTAACGAGCGCGCACTTGTGACGCAACTGTGCGCGTCTTTTGCTGCAGCAATTAGCGTGTGTTGGCGTCGCTCGTGCGCACGCTCATTGCAAGCCGGCAATCGACGATCGACACGCTTCAGCGCATTCCCGAGGCACACGCTGGATGAATGTAGCGCAAGTCACCGACTTGCGACTCTTCGTCCGGAAAGCGGCTGCATTTGCATGGGCGTACAACGTGGCCGCGATGTGCTAACGAGCCTTCATTAGTTAATGCTGACCGGCATTAATGAGGCGCGGGAAGGGGCGCGCGCATCTCGCATGAAAGACGGCACACGGACGCTCTTTAAAAAGGACCTTAAATCGCGCCTCAGTGCAAACGGCCCCAGGACGAGTGCATTGGGGCCACGGGCGCTGACAGCATGTGCGCCCAGTTAATTTTAATTTAATGTGCGAACGCAGCGGCCGGGATGGCTGTGCAGTCATGCGTACGTGATGAGTGATAGATTTCATGCTGAAGTAATTACGGTATGCAAAATCTGTCCCCTTTCTTACTGAAGCGTGCAATTTTAGCGTCCAGGCCCAACGCTGCCCAACGCGGCTGTAGTTGAGCTCATTAGGAATTCAAATATCGTCGCATTGCGCATCGGCGTGCAGGCAATTATGAGAATGCAATTACGATTGAAATCAATACCGGAAACGAAATCGGCGAAATGACCGCTGTTGCTGCCATAAATATTGGTGTTGTTGCTGTTATTGTTGTTGTTGTTTTTACCGCTCAACCGCTCGGCTAAATGACTGCGTGAATGTGATTCTCACTCATGAATGAGAATGAGTAATTGCAGGTGTTGTAAGCCGCAAAACTCTTAATTGCTTGCGCACTTACCCCTCGTTTTTGCCTTTTTGTCTGTGGTTTGGGTTTGAGTTCTTTTTTCATCATTGTTTTTAATTTTTTGTGTATATACAGTCTGTCCAGTAGAAGCGTGATCGTCCTAACTTGGAAACTATTTGTCCGATTCATTTCAAACAAACTGCAATTTATTTTATAATATATATTGTACGCAATATTTGTAATAACAGGTATAGTCGCCGCCATTCACTATTATGGCCTCAAACCTCCGACCCATACTTTCCACTAAGTTCTGAGCAAGTTGCCGAGGCAATCGACTCCAAATCAGCAGAATCTGTCTCGATAACTGTTTTGCTGCTCATATAGTTTTTCCTCTGAGTTTCTGCTTTACTATTGCCCACCCATTTTCTATCGGGTTGGCATCAGGTGATTGTGAGGGCCAATCTAACAGCTCTACCTCATTTAGCTGTTTCCACTCAGCACACATTCGGCTGCGATGTTTGAGGTCGTTGTCTTTTTGTATAATCCAAAAGAGTCCTCTTCTCCTGAACATCTTCGCAGCTGATGGTAATAAAGTTTTTTCGTAAATTTTGTTCAACAAAACCGCGTTCAAGTTGGTGGTTATAACGAAAAGTCGCCCAAATCCTTGTTCTGAGAAACAGCCCCAAACATGGACCTTTATTGGGTCCTACACAGTTCGTTGGTTGAATCGGTTGTTAGCGGTACACCAAGATCGGTTTATGCTACTATTTATACAAAATTAGGATTCATCCGTGAATATTACATTATTCCAATTCCGATCTGAATTGGCATAAGCCACGGCAAGCCGTTTTTGAACGTGTGATGATGAGAGCAACGTCGCACATTGGGAAAAAACAGGCAAAAACGCTCGCATCGCCTGTTTTGAACTCTAGAATCTATAGTTTTTGCACTAGAGAACTGAAATTTCGCTACTATCTTTAGAATTCCTCTTAGAATTGTAGGGTGTAATTTTTTTTTAATTTCCTTTACCAGGAGCTGGTACCCTACAGTCGGAAGTTAAGAGTTTTAGAAATATGCATAATCAGAAGCAAAACAAATAATTCAATATTTTGAAAACTGATTCCAGTAGAAGATCAAAAATAAAGTTAAACGTGTTTTAGGGTTTTTTAATTTGAGCACTTTTGTGCAGCACGGTTTATGTTTTCCGAGTGTATAACAAAAGATTTAATAACTTCGGAAATAAAAAAGATAAAGGATTGAATTTTCGCATAACTGTTTCCCATAAGTAGAAGATGATTTATTCCAAAAATGAAAAAAATTCGCCCACGGCCACGCCTACTCTCCATACAGACTTTATTTTTCACAATATTAAACTAAGCTAAAATTTTGCTGTCATGCATTAAAATGTTCTTTAGAGACACTTAGCCCACTTTTATAAAAGTAGGCAAACTCTTTCTTAAAAAAATCTAAACTATTCATTTACTTTTATAAAGCACGGAAAAAGTTAACTGACAAGTATAATATATATTATGTATCTCAAGGGGTTAAAGAGGCATGTCACACCTATTTCCAGACAAACATATCCCTAAACGGACGGTAAATATTTAAAAGTTCATATTTTGAAAAATATCTTTATATGGCAACCCTGTTAAGAATGGGCAACCCACGCCCATTTTAGGCAATATGTTGTTCTCGTGATTTCAAAAGTGTTTGTACGAAATTTCAGTTTCGTGTCTCATTTTTTTCGAAAGCAATTGTGAATACCTTCCATCAGACAGACGAATTGGAAGACATATTAACAGACGGACATAGATAAATCAATGCGATATATATATACATATCTCAATTCTATACATTTAAATACATATTTATTTTCAACACCTTTCAACACCAGCCTTGCTGTTTTTCATACGTTATAGTTTTGCTCAGTAATTAAAAATATATCGTTGCTCACCACAACTGAGTACAAAAAGTGCTTGGGTTGGCATGCGAAAATTGCTCGCTTTCATTTTGTTGCAGAACGTCGCAGATGAGTTTGGTACCATCAGTTAGCTGAATGTTCAACCTAATCAGTGTATACGTATTTCGTTGAATGCTGTTGAATCTCAAAAGTTACAGTCCAGAGAAAATCCCGATTTTTCTCATTTTTATCAAAAAATGAGGCAAAGGTTAGATATATTTTTTTTACCAAAATAAACATTTTTTAAATACAATTTTTTTTCATATTAATTGCTTAGATATCGGTACCCCACATGTCAAAAATTATGGAATTTCATTAAAAAATGTAGATTGTACGGGCATTTGAAGACAGCCCTGTTAACGATATTTTGCTAGAAGTGAAAATAATTTAATAAAACGTTCAACTTTGAAAGGCTGTAAAGTCCAAGTCATGGGATGAAGGGACTTAAAAAGTTGATTTTCTATCTGGCTAGAGTATCTATATTACGACAAGTAAAAAAAAATATTCACATTCGCAACTTTTGAATTTGCTCCAATGCAAGCGTTTTTGCCTGTTTTTTCCCAATGTGCGTCGTTAGATCTTAAACGTCCTCGAATCGTCTCTTTTGATATTTGAACCCCACTTTTCTCTAAAACAGCTTTAGTTTACGCAACGATAAGCCCGCTTCTTCGCAAACAAATCAATGATTTTCTTGTCGTGTTTTGGGGAGGTCTTTAGTTTTAAGGCCCCGCCCAGCCACATCGTTGACATTTGTTGCTTCCATATACCGATTTGTCTACCTCGTTACGAATGACTTCGACTTCTTCATACATATATTTTTTTGCAGCTAAACCTGACATTTACGACCAGGCGCGGATCCAGAGAAATATTTCGGGGTGGGGTTTTAAAAAGTAATTCTTTAATATTTATTAAATGCATTTTAATTTGTATGTAGTTTTATAGTCGTTCCAAATATTTCGGGTGGTTTCAACCCCCAAACCCCGCCCCCCCCCTGGATCCGCCACTGTTTACGACCCTCTAGGGTGCAGACAAAGTAATACGGTTTCAAGTGCCTCCTCTCACGAGGAACTCATCTTGTTAAAACACCGTGTACTTTGTAATTGTTGCACGAAACTGAAAAATTTTGCATTTCGTATTACAAAAATGATGAGGCTATTTTAGTGCATTCAAAATTTTTTGATAACGCTACTCTAAGTGAAAATTTGGTCAATCACGCTTCTACTGGACAGACTGTATGTATGTTTCCAATATCGTAATTTTCTCTACACTTTCGACTTTGGTACAGCTTCTTCTGTATGATATTTTTTGCTACGTGCTTGGCGTTATCTTTTTCTTCGTTTTATGTTATCTTAACTTGGATCCTTCTATCCCTCCCTTAGCCTTTGATGTAGATTTTGAATAATATTTGTGTTTTGCTAGCAAAAGGAAATCTACATGAAAAATAAGCGACAAGAGCCAATAACAATGTGCACTGATCGAATTTACCCAAACCTAAGCTCAGTTGGTGTTAGCCAGTCGCAGCCATAGGACATTATTAATCGTTAATGCTTTATTGTAATAATATACATATGTACATATGTATTTATAGAATTGCTGCTCATATTTTTGGCATAATGAAGCAAATTTCTTTCTTGCACGGCAACTAATTCTTCTTCTCCATCATATTGGCGACAATCTCCAGTAGTATGGGCACGTCCTTGTGCTCGAACGTGCCGAGGACACCCTCGAGACACTCTCGCACCGGCCGCACGTTTTCGCTGGCACTCTCCATGGCGAACATCTCCGCCGAGTAGTAGAAGCCGTGCCAGTGAAAGTACTCCATGATCAGTTGGTGCAGCAGCTGAATGCGCGGATCGCGACGCGCGTCCATCGTCACGTCGGCGCCGGGCACATGCTTGCTGCCGGCCGCCGAGTGGCGCTGCACCAGCGCGCCGTTCGTCTCGTTCTTGCCGCGCATCATGGCGACCATCTTCGATTGCAGCATACAGCGCACTTCCTGCAAAACGCCGTCCTGCTCGAATTTGGATTTGATTGTGGCGTAAAGTTGGTTGATGGCCTCTTCCTTGGAGAGGAAATTCTTGGACATGTTGCGGACGGTTGAGACTTGAGCCGGCCGCTGAATGGTGAGTGAATGCGGATGGGTGTGGCGCGCAGGATTTAGATTATGTTAGGGGCGTTTACGAGAGGAATCGTTTAAAAACAAATGAAATAGACACTTTTGACAAGCAGAAATTTTCTAAATAATAAAAGTGAGATTGTCATTAGCCTGCGTTACGAGTATGGCATGTGTTGAGCACGGGCAGGTAGACAAGTAAGCAGCGTGGACAGCGTGGAACTGCCGCAATCGATCATGTGAGTGCAGCCGATGAAGTGGAGGCAACGCGACTAACACAATCCTCAGCCGACTAACACAAGGCCAGTTCGCCAGATCCGGTTTGCTCAATGACGGGGAAGAGTGCGGGCGTAAAATGAAAAATCCTGCAGAGTTGCTTTAAATGAGAGTAAAATAAAAAACTGGTATAGCTTCCAGAGGAGGCAAGCGAATGTTTGTAATTACGTTGCAACGACATTTAAACGCATGGACCAACTTCTTGTGACTTTTGTGCGGCGCCAGACTTTGCTATACATAAGCGTGTATACTTGCTACAGACACGTGAATACTCGTGCTAGGGCGTTCACGGACCATGCAATGTCGTCGAGCAGTTTACTGTGATGCAAACAATGAAGCGCATATCGAATTCAGTAGCGAGTGAAGCGCCTTACGTTGTTTGCTCTGAGCTGGCTGCTGCAAAAAACCTGCAGGAGCGGTGTCGCTCCATCGATTGCCGCCATGTGGCGCGCGGAGCTAAGCGACGTTGGCAAGAGCGCCGTATCAGTTACAAAATTTATTGCACTTAATGGAATTTAAAAGTTTGTTTACTTACTTGCGCGGCACACGTACACACACACAGAGAGATGCTGCCGCCTGATGCCGGTTTTTATGTTTGCTACTAAGTGGCACTGCGCCACGGCGCAAAAGGAGTAAACGACAATTTTCCCTAAATGAATTTATGCCTTAACGATAATCATGCAAATTAATAGTTTTTTCTTTCTGCCAATGCATTAAAAACAAACTTTTGAGCAAAGTGGAGACAAAATAATGCGAACGCAAAGGGGGACTCGAGGCACAGCAATGTGCAAATATGCATATGTGGCCAAGTTGTGCGGCTCGATCGTTAAAAATTAAAAAGTTTTCGCTGCCACTGCGACTGCTGCTGCCAATGTCACTGTCACTGCCACTGGCTGGACCAGTGTCACAGTCGAGGTTGATTCATGGATTGAATCAATTCTCACCATCATTCTCAGTCATGAAGTAGAATTGCAGGATCTATAAGAATCCTGGCTGTTGGGTTCAAAGAAACAATTGAAAATAATTTTTTACTCCGCCACTGTGTCTTTGCCTATGCATCGCTTTCGCTGCTTCGAAAGCACTGCAACATGGTTTCTGTTTCCTTTTCCTTTTTCGGTAAGTGTTCAGTGCACTGCTAAGGATTGACCCAAGAAGAACGAGGAAAAAACTTGGAAGAAATGCAGAAGCAGCAGGAATCGCTGTCTCAAGCAAGTTTGCACAGCATTTGCGCAAACGAGAATGTATTTATGGAGTTTTTCAAGTGAATTTACTTTTAATTTTTCTAATGGAATTGCTGCTATCGCCTGCTGTCCGCTTCACCCGTTGTGCAGCGTGCTTGCGTGTTGGCAACACAGTAGATCCGCTGGTATTCATTTAGGCGTACATACGTTCTTGAACGTGGGCGGCAACGTTGAATTTCAATTTCGACAAAATGTTCAGCGCGCGCAAATATTTGCGCGTATTTTGGATATTGTGTATGAAGCTTGCAAAAACTCGGGGCTAATTAGTGAAGAGAGCAGCCCAACGAAAGCCTGCACGAGAAAGGGGCAAGCGGAAGTTGACTGCCATTAAACGGAAGCCGCGGCAAATGTCATTGTTACATAAGCCAAATGTGGCCTCAACAAAAACGAGTGCAGCAGCTGAAAATAACTTGTGCAACGGCTCCTCTTCTGCCGTCTCGCCCGCTGTCATGGCCAAGTAGAGCGCCGCTAAGCTGCCTAATTAATTGCGGCGCAGCGTTACGCAGCTGTGCGAGCATTGGTCAAGTACACAGCTTATAACGCTTAGCAGCGGCAAACAAAGTGGCGTCGCTGCGCTGCTTTTGCAGTAATTAGGCGCCAGTTTCTTTCTTATGCGCGCTGCACAAAACGGCACAACTTCGGGTGCCTCTCAAGAGACAACAACAAACCGCAAAGAGTGCTCAGGTCGTGTGTCCGTCTACGCGCAATTGCGGCGGTGCGTGTGTTTTTTGCTCGCCGTCGTCAAAGCCAAAGTCAACGTCGTCATGGGAACTTGCGGCGTTTGCGAGTTCGTATGCCGAACTGGTAATTAATTGATTAATCATAGATTTACTTTATAGTAATTAATGAAGATGAATAGCGGCAAAGGAGTGACAGCAACAAGCCGTTAAGCGGGATTCGAGTGCTGCGAAGAAAGCGTATCGCACTCGAGTGGGTCAAATTAAATTCTGGCCAAGTGGTTATTCTCTTTAAGGCGTCTTGGCGGCCATGGATGCACATAATGGATTTGCTTCGGAGTACGGAATGAGTCAAGTGTTTGCGTTCGATAATTAGATTTTCTTTTGCGCCTCGTCGCCAACGGTTGTAATGAGCACTTGTCACCGATTATTGCAGCGCGGGATCGTTTGCCGCATTGCTGCTCACCCAGCCGGCGCTCGGTGTGCAAATTACCGCGTTGCACTTGGCCAGGATTTATTGTTCCAGTGTTGCTCCTTGACCGAATTGGCGCGGGCCCTTGCATTGTTGTTTATGGCCACAGCGTTTTTAAGTGTTTAGTTTACGCTCTGGCAAATGTTTCGCCAGCTTTGGTGCGATAGCGCGAATTGCTGTCATTTGAGCGAAGCAAATAGACGCGACAAATAAAACACACACAAAGGCGAGTCGAGTGCAAGCGCCGAGATTGTTGCTACTTCTACCATTTCAATTTCCGTTTGAATTTTGCACTTCATTTCGCCAGATCGCAATTTTCACGTGATTCGATGGAACGTGAAGAAGCTGAAAGGAGGAGAAGCCAGGCAAGCAAACACAGAACAACAGAAAATGCGCCAAGAAAAGCTATAAAAATGTGTTTGTGAGCCCAGAAATGCAAATGCTGAAGCGTAAAAGCAAAACAAGCGTAAAAGCTGCAATACAAACATGGCTGACAGGAAGCGCCTCGGTGTTAGGTTGGAAAGAGGTGGGGGCAGCGGGGACAGCAGGTAAGGCCACAGACATTGGATACTGCAGGTAGCAGCAGGGACAACAACAGTAACGCAAATGTTTTTGCGCTTTCGCTCGGCTCGGAAAGACAACAACAGCAATAACAATCAGTAGAAGGTGATGACAATAAATTGTCAGTTCGCTGCATTCACTGAAATGTTAACAAACGCAACTGCAGTGTCCTCGGGCAATAGGTGGCACAGAGTGGAACGAAAACGGCTGACACGAAGACAGTTGCGCAGGGGTGAGGGCTATAGATGATTGGTTTGATGGCTGGCTGGCTGGTTGGATGACGTTGCTGCTGGAATATAAACCTCGCGACGTGCTCGTTTCGTTTGTTCTTTCGCTTGTTTGTTTGTTTGTTTGTTTGTTTGTCTGTTTGTCTGCCTGACAAATTGCTACAATAATGAAGGAGGTGCAAATGATGGCACATTGTTTTGTCTATTTGAGTGGAAAACAAAATAGGCGTCGCTTTGATTTCACTTGGCGCTCCGACAATAGCGGCGGGCGGAGGGTCTGATTGCTTACCAAACCAACTTGAAATAATGTTTATTTTATTCAAATATAAACACGCATACAAAAGAGTTTGTATAAGTTAAAGCTTTAAAGGAATTAATTGAATACTATTAATTTCACATATAAGACGACATGATGATTGCTCGCGTTGTGCTCACTTGAGCTGGCTTATATGTTTTCGAATGGTCTTGATCATCGTCTCAGCCTGTGGATTGGATGAGTCCCGCAACAAGCCTATTACATCGGCAACGCCGTTCGGCGGGCAGCCCTTACCAGCCTTGGAAGCCAAGGCGAACAGCACGCCCACACAGGCGCCGCGTTTACCTTCCCAATTCTCGGGGCTGGGATCAAGCCTGAACGAGTTAAAAGAAGCAGCGTACTCTCAACGCAGTCAAATTTAAGTCAAATAAATACTTCTCTAGCATGTCGAATGCCTTAGATGCGACCCAGAACTCCTCACACTTGTAGCATTCATTGGCAATTAGCTGCAACAGTAGAAATGCTTCTGAGTTGGTATCGCGCGTAATGAAAACATTCCAAGCCTAATCACGAAAACAAATGCTCAGGTTAAGTGGAGGTAGTTGGGGTTTTAAAAACATAGCACTTTACTAATTCCGGTCGTCCGGCGCGAATGTGGCACTTGGCCACAATCATGCAGTACGAGTGTTGGTTTTTTATGTCCAAATCGGTGATCTGCATGAGCAACTCCTCGGCCTCCTTGTAGTAGCCAGTGGCGCACTTGGCCTGCGCGTAGTTGTAGTTGAAAGTGTCGTCGTTCACGAAGTAGCTGCGTATGGAATTCATATAGACGAGCACCTCCTCGAACTGCGAGTACAGGAAAAACGCAGAGGCCATGCTCTGGCGGCCCGGTATGGTGTCGCACTCGGTAGCCGAACTACCAACCAGATGCAGGTTTTGCTGTGCGGTCTTGATGTGTTCTTTCTGCGGGAAGCACAAACAAAATTAAATTAAATTGGAGGAAATTGAGAATTCCCCACTCACCGATCCCAATAGTTGTCCAAGCGCGGCATGCACCACACCCTTCAAAATATACTCATGCGGCACCGCAGGCTGCATTTCCTTTATCATGGAGTGCGCCTCCTGCACGTTGCCATTCTTCAGATAGTAAATGGCCAGATTGAGTCTAGCTTCCGGCACTATGTGCAGCAGGTTCGGAAATGCCTGCATGGCGCCTTCTCCATTGCGAAACACTACCAAATTATGACGTATGAGATCGGCGCCGAACGTGCCATTGTCAGCAATGTTTTTAATCTCCTGCTCGGCAACGCGCCCATTAAACAGGCGAAACCGATTGCAAGCCTTCAGATTTATGGCAATGGTGCTGTCGCTGTGCTTGGCGAGGTAGACGTCCAGCACTTCCTGTGACATGTCGTAGTAGTCGAGCTTGTAGAAGCAGAGTGCCAAGTATACATTAATAGCCAGATAGTCCCTGAAACGAGGGACAAATGTCAAGCACCAGGAAGGCGTCTCACATGTTTGCGACGACTTACTTGTTATCCAATAAAATGCGCTTATAGATGTCGATGGCTTCCTGGTAGTGTGCACGCAAGTAATGCATGGAGGCCAAGCTCAGCTGGTCCTCTACGGCATCTTGCAACGTCTCGTGCAGTTGCGTGACCTGCTCCTCGTTGCCGAATTTGTGCGCCAGATGGAAGAGCAACCGCAGCTTCAGTAATGTATTTGGTGTCTGTTCGATCAATTTCTGCGCCTCCTCGTACATGCCCAGATAGAACATACACACGGCCACGTTCAGGCTGATATCCTCGGTGGCCGGCTCGGCATCACGAATAGTGACGTATTGCTGCAGGGCCTGCTGGTAGTCGCCCAAATGGAAGCTGCAAAACGCAATCCATTGGTCGATGAGCAGCTGACGATCCTCGTCGTCGCTCTCGTTGGCAAACTGGCAGTGAGTGGTTATAATCGGTTATAGTAAAACTCATTATTATTACCTCCAGAAAGGCGCGAGCGCCAGTGTAGTCGCGTTTGATAATGAAATCCTCAAGGGTTGTGGGCGGTTTCTTGCCCAAGCTGGCGCTGAGTACATGACGGGAATTCGCCGAATCGGTTTTGCCTCTAGACAGTATCTGCAATTAAGCAGTTGAAAATTACACTATGTTTTAAATCAGGATGATTTATACAGCCACTTGCCATGTTTTCCTGCTTAAGACGTTCTGAAAATATTTGTTGTTTGTTATGGTCTGTCTGCCCATCACCTTGGCAACCGTTGTGTTTGTTGCGCTTGCCGCCACTTTCATTGCTCAGGACAGGTTTCTGCTCATATACCCGTCGATAAGGCAGTACAAATATCCAGACTGCCGTAAGTGATGTGAAACCACCGTGCAACATTTATGCGCACATCCCAAAGATGACTTACTACTTTGTTGTTTTTTACTTAGTCATGGCTACGTTTTGGCGTTCGACTTTTATTACTTTCCTAGTTTGTGTGTGTTTGTGGAAGCATATAAAAGCGCCGCCATACAGGCAAGGCAAGCCTTGCAATGTTGCAATGTAGCGTGGCACTAGGAAAGACGACGTGGCAAAATGCGTCCCAGTGACACGTGTTATGAAACAGTTCGCTCGTGCATGTGACAGTGCCGAAACGAAAGGCGAGAAAGCAATGGACACATTTCCAGTAGAAAGAAACCATAAATGGAATCAAAAATCACTTGAAACTGCCAAAGGTGCAGTCACAATGTGGTTTGTTTTGTTTGGTTGTCATTGAAGTTCGACTTCCTTGCGTTTGTGAGTAAAATGCTGAAAGACGTCTGCGGGTGCCAAATACCCGCAGTTTCATTTGTGGTCCCAACTAAATACGCTTTTCGCAACTCATGACGACTTCATTTGACTGTCACGAATGTGAATTACACACTTGAATCTGGGTTTCCCAACCGAACTTACGGAATCGTACACGCAACTTCTCCACTCCTCGTCGTCATTGCCGCTGTACCGGCGAGCGTTTGTTGCTTCGAACGACAAGCGTGCTGGGCGTCAATTTATGCACTAATTAAAATTTTATCGCGCAATCTGATTCACGTTCCGCCCGCACCATCATCCACGCCCACACCGGTCGCCAGCCATAAGTGAAGCTGCAGCATATCTGGACTTTTTCATTTCTGCTGCACGCCGCACAGAGCCGCTCGAATTGTTTGCAGTGACGCTTGTTTGCTTGCACTACATACCCACACCCACACTCGGCAGGAGCTCCACTCTTTGCAGCTCCCTTGGCCCATGTACTGCTCGCATATATCATGGCATATTTGCACGCCGCGCCCCTGCGTGCGTTAAGTGCTTTTGCGCGGCATGTGTGGGTGGGTGGGTGATGGTTTTTGGGTGATGGGGGCGCTGCAAGCGGTTTTCGATGTTATTTCAACTTTGATGTTATTAAATTTGTTCACTGCGACATGAATGCGCTTAATCACTGCAGATGGCGCTGCTGTGTTGGGGCAGCGTGTGGCGGGCCACATATGGCTTGCAAGCTGCAGCATCGCGTGCCTGCTGTGGGCGTACATTTGGTTAATTTTATTTGGCATTGTGGCACGATGGCGCGAAATTGCACGACTGACCTCTATTGAGCGAAATGTGAAAAGTAAAGCGCATGAAATTACGGAAACAAACTTTCAATTCAATTAATAAAACTCGGGAGGGGGTAGATTCGGTTCATATGCATACATACATATTAGGGATTGCAATCCCGGACCAGTTTTACAATCCCGGGATTTTCGGGACTGAAAATCACAATCCCGGGATCCCGGGATTTTTTTCGGGTTTGAATATATTACTTTAAGGAACTAGTTCAGACTTTTTTTCAATAAAATAAATTATAACTATGTATTAAAAACAATTCTATGTACTTAAATTAAAACTAAGAACAAAATATTTATGTTAAATTACTTAAAAACGCATTTAATTGCCAAATCACCTGGCTAACCTGCTGAATTCAAGTTTCGCTATAGTTTCTCAAATGCTGATGGTTTTATATTAGTTGTTTCTTTCTTAATCCTCTTATTTACACCAGTTTCCCTGTGTATTGTGAATGTGACAAGTCAAATTAGTGTTAAGAAGAGTTAAACTTGCATGTTTTTAGAAAATTATGGTACAACACTTTACTTTACATGCAAGTTTAACTCTTCTTTACACTAATTTGACTTGTCACATTCACAACACACAGGGAAACTGGTGTAAATAAGAGGATTAAGAAAGAAACAACTAATATAAAACCATCAGCATTTGAGACTTTTTACTTTACTTTTTTGAATGGATTCATTTTTGGGAGCGTCAGCTTGTTTGCACTTCTGATTTTGGTTACTGGCAAATCTGTACTGGAAAAGTACCAAAACAGAGCTAGTTTGTACAAATTTGTAAAAAGTAGTTAAACACAAACAGAGCTATTGTGGCATTAACACTTATTCAAACGTCACAGGCAATGGGCAATTTATCTTTTGTGTTAAATAAGAAGGGTTGCATTTTTTAAATCAACATGACAAAAGCAAAAAGTAAGCTTTTATTTTTTGTTTCGATCCCGGGATCGGATTTTGTCAATCCCGGGATTTTTCGGGACTGAAATTATTCGGGATCCCGGGATTACGGGATTCGCGATCCCGGGATTGCAATCCCTAATACATATGTATGTATATAGCAGCAAGTTGCGTGTGTCTGAATCCAGCTGAATTGTGTCGAATGGCGCATAGATGGAAAATGTGCAAAGTGAAAAGATTGCATTTAATGCCGCCGAGTAGTGAAGACCGCAGACAGGACGAAAGGGATCTTTAACCCCAAACGGCAAAGTGAAACTAGCACTGGCTAGCTGAGTGGTGCGAAATGTAGCTGCTGGATTGTATGCTCATGGTATGAACCATTTCGATGTGGCTGATTTATGCCAAACTGAGCTGAGTTGTGCAGAACAGAGCTGAGGTGGCGTGCAGACTGCGCCTCGGCGTGGCTGTGGTGTGTGTGTGCGTGCAAGCATTTAAGTCCAAGTCAAGTCAATATTCAGCAAACATTCTCAACTAATGCCAAGTTGAAAATAAATAAATGTTTTTGTGGCGAAAAGTTGCAAATTAAATATGATTTTGCATGCGTCAGCAAAAGGACACGCACTCGCTTGCGTGCGTGCGGACGTGTGTTTTTGTGCAAACACCAGCACCAGCAATAGCAGAGAAATTTCAAATTTCATTTGCACTTTGCACAACGAATGAAAAATTAAATTTGAACAGATTTCAGTTTGCAGTTGCACACATTTGCATGGACTGTGAACGTGTGCGGCATGCGCACATGTGTGCGTAAGTAGTTACAAGCTAACTTTTTAATGGCGACTAAATGTAAATTTCAGGCGTTCGTCTGCTTTTCAGATTAGAAAATGAAGTGCCATTACGGCAGCAGAGTGTGTAATTTTCCTATTTAAAGTATTTTCGAATGTGTGAGTGCATGTGGATGTCGTCAGGCGGTCGGCATAGCTCTTTAATGATTTTGCTGAATTTTAAGCAGCAACGTACAACTGAAAACGATTGCGACTTATTCGTTGTAAACACACTTAAAGATTGTTTCGTTAGCGTTAAACCGCAAAGTCTTCTGTTAACCTCATCGTTAACTTGTTGGAAATGTGGCAATAATAAAAACTTGTAAGCCGCAACAAATTACGCATTTCGCTTTCGGACGATGGCGCTGCAGAGCATTGGCCATTCAAATTTTCAACGCCATTGCTTGTTTTCCTCATTTTGATGTGTTTTATTATTGTGCAATAATTTGGTTGTTTCTGTAACGGCGCGCAGCCCCGATTCCAAGGCGCATCGGACCTCGCACCCAACTGAGGCAAATGTTGTGTCCGCAATTTTCCTCACCGAGCGTCCACCGCTGGCGCAGTGGAATTAAAATGGCGTTGACAATAGCTTCACGCTTTCCCAAAGTACATACTTATAAAATGTGAAAATGCAAAAAAGAAAAACTGACAACGGAAACTTATTTATGGGTCGAGCCGCTCTTGCTTTCACTTTCGTGCCCGCTGCATAATCACCATTTCTTGCCACTTGCCTCTTGCCTCCTACGGCGGATTTTGTTTTGCTTTCATCTGTTAAAGCTACAGAAGGCCTCAAGCAAGCAAAAACAACTCGCCTCGCACGCGTCCAACGGTGCGACATTGTTGCGGAGCATAAATTTTGTGTGTGCGTAAATTAAGAAATTTAATTTCTTACGCATATGCACAGCGGCAGCGGCCCTCGATGTGGATGGGAGGCAGCGCCCGGGTGGGCAAAACTTTTTCAGCGCCCCCTTGAGATATGGCACTTTTCTTTTCAACTTTACTTTTGCTTTCTTTTTGCTTTTGTATTGTTTTTGTTGCTGTTGTTGTTTTAATATTATTGCGCTGCGTGTCAAAAATGTCGCCGAAAACCACGTCTCACACGTTTAAATTATGAAGCAAGGCGCAGGCGGCTCGGCCGAGTGGGGAAAAGTTTGTCGCGCTCGCCGTTCTCTTATTTGCTGGCAAAATAAGAATATAAGCAGAAAGCGAAAAACTTTTTCTATTTACCCAGAAAATTTCCAACTTGTGGCAGCAAAATTGACGCAACTACACAGTAAGTAAATATTTTTTATGGTGGATTTGCGGGGATTGCGTCAAATTAAGTCAAATGAAATCGTAACAAATTGTGGGCTTCTAGATTTTCGACGGATTTCGACATAATGCGGGCCGCAACGAAATGAAACAACTGAATTTCTATACAAGTTCGAAGCTGCAATGCAATTTCAATGATTTTTCTTTTCATTTGAATTCATTTCAAATTCGAATCATAATTTGGTTTTTCTAACACGAGGTTTCTCAGCGTCATTTCTTTCATACTTTCAACATTTCGAAAATCTCGCCTCTGCTCGCCCCTGGGCCGAACATGAACTGCACTTGTAACAATTTAAGTTTATTGCGTTCGAACAGATCTCGCAGCACAGCTGCTGCGCCGCAACTTATGCTAAGCATTTCCTTGCCGCTAACCGGTTGCCGCAACAACAGTGCGCAAAGCGCACTAAAACTATTTGTACAAGTGACGGCAACAAACATGTGCTGCACGTCGCAGCCACACCCACAACCAGCAATTTCGACAAGGCCAAAACTTTTCACCGTAAAAAGCCATGAAAAAATTGGGAGCTGCCATGGCGCAAACAACAACCGCCAACCACGAGTGCATGCCGTCTGGCGCGATTGCGTTGCTGCAATTTCATCCACGTTGGCTGCCAAATTGCGCAACTGCAATGAGGCGCAGCGCCCGAAAAGCAGTGTGCGAAGCGAAGGCTCGCTGCAGCGATGGCGGCAGCTGGCAAGTCTTTCCTTTTTAATAAGAACGAAAGAAGCGTTTATGAGCGCTTAGAGCGAACAGAGATGTGCGTGTGCGTCCGCGTCTGGCTGGGTGCGTTTATGAGTGCGCGTGTGTTGGCGTTAAGCGCAGCTAAATGTGGAAATTATTTTGAGGCGCAAGTTGCGCGCCTTTGCGCGTTTCCCGCTCGCCTTTCTTTTGTTGGCTTTTGTGTGTCGATTTGGTCGCCGTTGTGGCCCTGTGCGTCGTTTCAATTCAAACTCAAGCAGCTGCCACTAATGGCATTCGCTTTTGCTTCTTCTGCCCCCCCTCCCTTCTCTGGGGCTTCAGTTTGGTTCGCCAGCATGCGGCAAAGCATTTCCAATTTAATATGCGCGCCACTGCTCCTTTGATGACTGCCCCCGCGCGCGCACTCACACACACACATACGGCCTAAGTCGCACACACAACTTGCACAGCCGCATCAACAAATATCCGCACAGTCAGTTGCACTCGCCGACGAGCATTTTTGGCATTTCTGGCATTTTTTCGTGCCAAGCATTCATCATTTTTCTCTTCAATTTTTTTTCTTTCCGCTTTCTGTCGGACTTTTAAATATTTCTTTTTCATCTGCCAGTGTTATTTTTCCCAATTTTTGATTTAATCCTGACGTATAATGGTTGTGGTTATAGTTGTGCTGCCAGCCCGGCTCTAAACGTCTGTCTCAGTGTTACGATTGCTGTTGTTATGTGTGTGTGTGTCTGCCTCGATTCCTGGACGATTTATTAACCCTTTCAAAGCAGTAAAACAGACTGCGCAGTAATCGTAAGATTACACTCATAAAAATCTTTTTTATGCTATAAAAATAAAAGCAACTTTGAAAACTGTTGTCTAAGAGATAGTTCAGAAATAATGCTGTTTATAACAATTCAAAAGTGAAATTTCTTACCTTCAGAGTGTTAAAAATTGCATTTAAAATTTTTTTAGCGATCTGTTGATGCAGTCACAGTCAAATATAACAAATGAGTTATTTTTCGGGCTATTTGTCAGAAATGTCTGCAACATACACACAAGCATCTGTCTGCCTGTCTGTCGGCCGTCTGCGCGTCATGATACTGTACGATAGCTCGGCAATAAAGTGCGCTGCATGCACTGTGACACTGAAAGTCAGCGTTTGGAATTTTACAGAAAATCAAGTGGATTGCAGTGCGTTCCATTGTGATGAGCTATTTTTTGTGTTAATCTGTTTTAAATAATTCAAACCCGTAGTACAATCAGTCGCGATAATAACAACGACAAAATTTGTATTTTTTTAAGTAACCACACCAAGAACACGTGATGCGTAACATTTTATAGTGTGAAAAAATTGTAGTTGAACATTACCTCCTGCGTCTTGACGCCCGTGCCGACCTTCTGTTAGCGCTCAGTTTGTCGCAGTACACACTGCACGACGCACAGTGTCGCCATCCCATATAAGCCGTGGCCAAAAATACTTAGCATTGCACAGTGGTCGGACTTGTATGGGCATAGCGGTCAAAAATACTTCTAGTAGAGATATCAGCTTGAAACTTTGGTCACGTGTTTCCGAAAATGTGGCAATGATTTCATGTGAAAATGGGCGTGGTCGGACATCTATACACCTGCCTCTTGTTAGAAAATGGTAAAAAATTTGTTCCTGTTTTTTTAATGAAAAACTAATTGTTTAAAAGATTTTGCTCGATAAAATTCAAATATATATACACAATTTACTTGTATAGGGTGTTTCTTTAAGAGGTTTGTTTTTCGAATAGAGATAAAACTGGCATTTTGTGGTCAAATCTGGCAACTCTAATGTCATTTATGTTCAGTTTGGTTTGCCATTTCATCATGAACTGGTTGACAAAAGAACAACGCTTGCAAATCGTGAAAATGTATTTCGAAAATAATGGTTCAGTTCGCGAAGTTTACCGCAAGCTCCGTCCATTTTATGGTCGACATAATCGTCCATCAGAGCAAAATCGGTCCATCCATCGGTTAACCATGGGTCGTTTTCGCACTACGTTTACTCTATGTGATAATACGCATCCGCAGAGACGTCGAACAGTGCGCACCGAAGAAACAATTGCCGCTGTAGAGCAAAATGTTGAAGAGGACCCGAATGAATCGATTCGCCACCGTGCACAGCAATTGGAGCTTTGTCCATCAACTTTAAAAATTGGACCTGTAGAATTGGCTTTATTCGA
Organism: Melieria omissa; assembly: GCA_963971225.1. Taxonomy (NCBI): domain Eukaryota; kingdom Metazoa; phylum Arthropoda; class Insecta; order Diptera; family Ulidiidae; genus Melieria; species Melieria omissa. The sequence goes on along the minus strand of OZ020267.1, from coordinate 56,450,618 downwards.
GCCAGCCGCGGCGGCCACATGCCCGAAATCATATTTAAACATTAATGGCATAAAATTATCCTTCCAATAAAGCCAAATTGATGGACATTAAAACGATTTTCTTGTGTTTTATTTCAATTCGAAGTTCTATACCTCTAAAAAAAACACCCTATATAAATCATATTTTATCTTTAATGCTCCAAATTTGGTGAGGAAAAGTTTCCATACGACACATTTTTAACTCATCGTTCAAATGGCAGCTATATGATACAGTTGAACGATCTTGTTCAAAATTAGATATGCGATTCAGTATTACATATAAATCTCAAACACGAAATGTTTTGAGAATATCTTTAAATATACCCTTGTTATGACATTTCTTTTGCCAGATTTACTAAAACTCAGAATATAGTAGTTGTAACTTTTGATTTTTGTTTTTAAGTACACTTCAATTCTAATATATCTCATTAATTAAAATGAAGTTCAATACTTATATGTTCAATATCATTTTTTTTTAATTTTAAATTTGGTGATTTTTTAATAAAGTTTTAACACTTCAAAATTGATTATTGTAAAACGCTGCTCACACTGCATTAACCAAGTGAACAAATGTTTTCACATCTGATGCTATTTTCAGAAAATACCGCAAGAATCAAACCAAAAAAAATTTACCGTTAGAAAGCTTGATTATATAGGAGACTATGTAGTTACTTTTAATTTTAAAATTTGGACTTCGAATTTTTTATTTTTGGCCTATAGCAGCAACCACTGTTGCTTGTATTCGTGATGAAAATTAAGAAATTTACAAAAAATCATTAAAATTGGATCATTGCCACGCCCACCTCCCATACGAAAGGAACTGTAATATTGAAATAACTTGCTTAATATTAGTGATAGAATTTTGAAATTTTGTATTTGAGCTTAAAATAATGACGTAAAAGCTCACACTACACTCACATGGGCAGTTTGCCACGCCCACTTTCAGAAATATTCGTATTTTACCACAAATAAAACTGTATTTTTAAAAGGCTGTCTACGATACTCGTTCCACGATGTAATTTTAATTGGGAAGCTTTCTAAAACCTTAAAAGTGGGCGTGGCAGCTGAAGCATATTTATTAAGTGGCCAAAACTGTTCCTTTATGAATTCGTGTATTAATTTTTTTAGCTTGCGATACCATGTTTTGGTATAAATAGATTAGAATTTTAAAGTGGGCGTGGCAGTCTGCCTACTAACCATGTACCAAACCTGTCCTTTAAATAGCTCATCATTGCAGCAGCTGCTTTGCCGCTACTTTCATTGTGCGTCGGAAGCCATACTTCCATTTTTTATTCTAGGTGCCACAAAAAGAAAATTTTTAGGTGGGTACGCAGGTCGTCGCAGCTAATTTTTTTTTTTAATTTTTGCTGTATTGCTTGTAGCCAATATGAAATTAGAGTCAAGCTTATGGGAATATTTTTTGTTAAAAACAGCATATGCCCTGCAGGTGGAGGCCCAAAATTTGGTATATTTTTATTCAAGTAGCCGTAAACTTTGCTTTTGTTCATGATTAACATCAACGTCCCTCTTATCTGTAAATAAATTTCTAAGAAATTCAAGTTTTGTGGACCACTTTCTGGCTTCAGCTTTACGCCACATTTTGAAAATTCACGTATTTTAAGTGGGTGCGTCACTAGAAAAATGCGAATAACAACCAAATAAGCACTTATAAGCAAAAATTTACTCCTAATTATGTTAAAACATACCTTTTTGAGTAATTTACGGTTGAAATTACAAAGTGTTCTATAACTTTTTTAATTTCTTTTCCACAAAACTTTTTGTGCTTTGTTAGAAGCAAACCGAAAATCCTAATTTTTCAATGCAACGGGATTTCACAGTTATTTCAAAGCACAAACCAAAACATAGTAACTGCCGCACAGGAAAAATTCCAAAGTTTTTTTTAATATACATATATCATTACTATATTAGTACATAAATTATATTTTTTATTTGATTTTTCATTCAGCATAAAGAATTATCAAAAAACTTGAAATTAATGCGTATTTTTAACATCAACTTTGAAGCTACATAAAAATGGAACGGAGTAGAATATTGAAGATCGGAGATCTTAGTTGAGATATTATCTGTCGACTGTCACATTTATTTTAGTCATTTTGTAACATTAATTTTTACCATTTTTGGCCACACTCGCGACACTGTGCGACATTTGGTGATTTGGCAACTGCTGTTGACGGCTTCTACCACGTGTTAGGCGCAGACAGTGCATGGCTTCAGTAACTCAACGCTACAGCTCAAACTAATGTTAGAAACGTTGTCGCAGCCAACGTCGACTTCAATGTCAACGCAAGATTTGCCTATCTTTTATTCGCTATGCTTCAATCGTTCTGCGCCGCTCACAAAATCAAATACGGAACTAGCGGCGAACGGGCGCACACGTTGCCAATTCGCTTGGCTAAAATTTTGGTTTCTTTTGTTAATCTTGTGTTGGAAGCAACAAATTGTGCGAACGGCACTCGGGTGAACTAGCAACCAACTAGCAACCACACAATTACTTTGTAACGCAAATATATTTACATACAACTGAATATATATGTACACATATTTATACATAGAAGTGAAGTTGGCTACGGCAGCCGTCCCGGTAACGCTTAGTTTTACAAAGTTCTTGTTAGTGCTGACAGTAGCTGGTGTAGCTCCAATTGGTCAGATGTGGTTTTCCGCTGATGGTGATGATGAATGGTGGCCGGCGAAGAAAATGTTGCTTGCAGCTTCCAGCTAGCTAGCTTCCGTCATGACTCATGACTTGTTCTCTTAACTCTTCATTTCTCCATATCGCATTTTTCAGTCAGTTCAGTTTCAATTGCAGCTGATCTGCGCATTGCCCAGGTGTGACCAAAAGCAAATTTGAGCCAAATGCATCGTTACCGCTAAGCCGTTGAGTTAATTTCGTTAAAAGCTTCTCGTGGCCATGCAGCATTTGTTCGAATGCAATTTAATTACTTTACCTGTTGCACTCTGCATAAATGTGAAACTTCGCTGGTGAATAGTCGGACACGCACACACACACAGACACTTTTGAGCTGCAAATGAAACTTTGTACCTTGTTGAATGAAATGCTTCATTTTGTAACGCAGTACGCTGCTGCACGAAATTTGCAATGCGGTTCGGCGGCCGAGGTTTTTGGCTCTGGTGCTTTTTCCAATTCGGATGCATGATCCATTGACTGACCCAGCCCGCATGTCCAGTTCTTCACGTGCCTCTCCCTGTTGCGAACAACACCGCCGCCACAATCTCTGTTGTAAACTTGCGCGTAGCACGTTGCAATCAAAAAGTTGGCCCCAACTTTATACGGCCTACATAGGTAGCTAGAACGGAGCTGCCGACTAGCAGGAAGTCCCTCCAAGCGTTTGTATAAATATGCAATTGTTTGTCATTTAACAACGATACGTCAATTATGGCATTGCGTTCAATCAATACTTGGTGCATGGCCGGTTGTGGTTGTTGGTTTGCAAGCGCTAAAATGACTCATTACACGGGAGAATCGTGCCACATGACGGGGAAGTCGTCCTGCAACGTCTGTCAGGAAAGACGAGTTTTAACTACTTGCACCAGAATTAGAATCACGCCTAGTTCTTTGTCTTGCTTTTAAAAAAATTAAATAATAACTTTCACCTCCGCAAATCAAACAACAGATGCCGCCAACGATTTCAGTCACACAGTCGTATTTGCGTCTCACCTCGTAGATTTTTCACCTCGCATATTTGTTAGCCAATTTCATGCCCAATTATTGTCGCCACTTCCTGTCAGTCGTGCTTGCATGCAAAACTATAGCGCTGATGCTGCTGCCCGAGCGACCGCAAACAGACTATTAAATATTTCCAGCTCAATGCATTCAATTTGAAACGTACACACCGCCACGTCCGCCACTCCCGACTCTGTGATACTTCAGTTCACTGCAGTAATTGCCATCGCTGCAACACAGTGCGGTCGTTAAAAAATTACACCAAAATTCCGTGTAAAAGTGACGGTTGTGAAAAATTTAGAAAATTCGCCAACATCCACCAATAGCCACCAGACACGTTTTCTGCATTCGCTTAACACGTGGAGCACACTATTCAAGTCAATAATAGAGGATCATGTTTTGACCATAGATAAACAAGGTATTTAGTTTTATACACTAATTGAAAACATGGTCTGATACTGATCTTATTATAACTTTTTTCACCTCCTGAGGCCTCCTGATTAAATAAATTCTGAACTTACTTAAAAATTATGGGTGTTTTCTTCGTATTTTCCTACTTTAATAGGGATTTTCCAGATGGTTCACAACCCAACCACTTTTTTGGAAAAGCGAAAAATCACGTCCTTAGAAAATTGGAAGTAGAGAGTTAAATATCAATCAAAACAGTAATCCGTCTTCATAAAAAAGTTGTGTTTTATGTTCACCTTTCCAACGGTATCTTAGATTTTTCGATATCTTTATTCTGAGAAAAGTTAGAGCCAAAAACAAAAACCGGTTCACAACCCAGCCCTCCTCCTTACATTTGTGGTTTTTTTAGAGTATTTTGCATAAGTATTTAGAAACATCTGACAGCGCTAATGCCGCTGAACGCACACACATACGTCCACTGAAAAGGCCAATCTCAGACATTTGGGTGTCAATCAGACGATGGCAATGTTCATTTCGTCTTAATTGGCGAAAGGGTGAAACATGTGCAAAGACAAACGTTAGCATGTAGGAGATATTAAAAATATAGAATAAAAATAGGATAATCACTGCTTAAAGAGCGAGTGAGAGTGAAAATGTTTCGTACACATGTGGCAAAGCAGATAAACGCAAAATACTGCTATAGGTGAACGCCAATCCCGAAATGAAGATGGAAACGGCGGCAAAAGCTTAGCTCGCGCATCTGCCAGCGCTCCAGTCTGTGGCGTCGACGTGCGCACCTCGTCTAGCTTCGCTTCAATTATGTGGCGATTAAATTGAAAATCGAATAGCGAAGCGGAAAGGGAAACTGTCATGCAAAGGAGGAGAACGGAAACAAAACGCGGAAATATGGTAGAAAAAAGTGCGAAAAGTCGAAACAGCACAAAGCGATGGAGAATTCCTTTGCTTAACAGGAAAACTTTTTCCATTATTTGAAGATTATAAGTCTCTAAGCATTTGCCGTGCCATGCCAAGCGGCATCAGCGTGGCGCGTCCGGAAGTCGATGGAGTGCCGAGGGAAGCGAATTTACCACACTTTTATGACACCATGGCAGAAACTTTCTGCCTTTGCTGTTTTGCTGCTTTCTCTCTGCTTGTCGATTCTTTATTTTTGTGTTGCTGTTAACCGTGTTGTTGTTGTTGTTGTTGTTGACTGTGTTGCACTGGTTTCAACAGTTGTTGCTGTTACAATTGCTGTAGCTGAGATTTTTCAATGAGCTTTTCATTTGGCTGTTAAAACTTCATTGGCATGTGGCAGCCAGTGTGTGAGTGCATGTGTGTGAGTGGGTGGGGGAACAGTGTTGGTGACGCGAATGAATGCAACATGCATAAGTGGGTGTGCATGTGAAACCTCGAACAAATTTCCAATCAACGTGAAAAAGGCAAAAGTCCAAAGCTCTTTGTTTGTTGAAATGTCATCATCGTTTTACCACATGCAGCACTGAGTTTATGACAAAACTTTGCAAAGTGTGTTGGTGAGCAGGGGACTCGCTTAAGGCAGGTTCTCACCTTGTGGGGAAAAAAAAAAACGATTTTTTTTTTTTGCCTTGTCGTGTAGATATATGTTTCAAAAATGTGCTCCAGAAATTTCAGATCAAAATCTGAAAAATTACAAAAGTTACAGGCCGTTACATAGAGCAGTGTAGAGCACCGGCCAAGCGCGCTTTAAACTTTAAACGCGTTTTTCTCAGAACCACATTTTCGGACCTTACGGAAGTGATTGAAGGCGCTGGAATGAACCAATCGTCACCAAATTTTTTCCAAATGTTCCTTAGGGTTCTTTCTAATAAATGAACCACCGATATTCCAAAAATATTGAAAATTGTTTATTTAAAAAAATAATAAGTGAACAAAAAAATGCGAAAATCTTAATTTTTTTTTCAAAACCTCATAACTTTTGTAATTTTGACTTTTTTTTTCATGATCTTGGTTCATTCAATAGATAATACGGTACACATTAAGAATGTGTTCGATTTTTGTGTTTCCGATCACGGGTTTTGACGGAATCACTTCCGGTAGCGGGACACCTCCTCGCCGACATGCCGCCAATGATGGACGCCCCCTCCCCCCCCTTTTTTGATTCATTCAATTTGAAAAATTGTATTCTCTCAATAAATGTGTGTTCATATCCAGAAAAAATTTTCAGCTTTGTATCTTTAACCGTTTTCTCAAAAAAAATTCCTAAAAAAAGTGCACTTTTTCGGATCCACAAGGTGAGAACCTGCCTTAAGCGGGGAATTAAGAGAACGACTGCAGTGTGGAGCGGCAGCACAAATCGAAATTCTACAGTTTACGTTAAGGTATTTTATTTTATTTGCTTGTTTTGTTTTGTGGAAGTGACGGAAGCCGGAAAAATTGGCATATGAAATCATGTATGAAAATTGCGAACGGAATATTGGTTGATAATCTGCCAGCAACTAAAACCATCCGCGCACACCCACTGCGCCCAACCTTCAAAATAAAGTTGATTTCGCCGGTAGACGACAGAAGGGATGCGGACTGTTTGGCTATGCTAAATATTTACAGCGTTTTGGCAACACTGCCCAAAGTTTTCGGATTACAATTATAGTTTTATTGATTATTGTTTCATTACTATTCAATTTCCTCCTCCTGAAGCTTCTGCTCCTGCAAAAGTATTTGTGAGTGTCAACAATGAAAACCATATTAGTTTTATTTCCAAGAGAATGCAATGTAGAAGTAATTGTGCAATTGTGATAATGAAATGTTCGTGAATTCAATTAATTCAATAACAATTTGACAGAGTTTGTTTAACCCGTTCGGGGAAAAGGTCGCTGAATAAATTGTGCAAAGTAAAGTAAGAAGTAATGCCGCCAGACAACTAAGCAATTGTATTTGAAATTAAACCTCATTGTGTAGACAATTCCGCTAGCACTCGAGACTCTCGAGGACTCTTCGCTGCAGCTCGCTTCAAGTTGAGCCCTTCGTTTCTTCTACATTTGCGTTTTTTCCTTTCCTTGTTGTCTTGTTAGGCTCCGAAAGCCCAAAGGAACTAAAAATTTAAATAAATAAGTTCGTTCGTTTTTACTTGGGATTTATTCTTCTGCTCAGCTCATTGCCTTGTGCACTCGGCTGTGCGGTGCGGCGCGTTCTTTTTCACTCTGATTCGTTTTTTCTATAAAGTTTCGCTTACGTTGGTGCTTTTTCAATTATGGCCAACAATGCCAAACAAATTACCCACAATGCATCAGCGCAATATACAACACAATCGGGGAATAAAGTCTGCATACATTTAGGCGTCAGACCAACAAATAGCAGATTTTCACTTCCACACGCACTCACGCTGACACTACTTCACACACGCGTGGGGGTGGAGGGGGCAATGAATGCCAACTGCTACCATTTGGAGAATTTAATGCAGTCGCAGCGCGGGCGCCCACAACTGGGTACTGGCTACATGTATTTGTGGCTGTCGCTGCACCCTGTTTTTCCACCTTGCTGCACGCCCGACTTTTTCGCTTTATGCGAAAATGCGAAAACAAGTGAAGCGAATTAAAATGCAAATTTTTGATTTGTGTCTCTGTTGAGCGTTGAGCATGTCGCATGAGGCTGTGAGTGCGAGAGAATAGTGGAGGGAGGGAGGAAGGTGTTCAGGCGATGTTGACATGCAGCAGTTTTTATTTACTTATTTTGTGTGAATGCGTCAGTGTATGTGCAAAGGTGTTGGCGTGTGTGCGTATGTCCATAACGATTTTATGGATGCCTGGTGTTGTTGTTGTTGCTGTTGCTGATGTGCTGCTTAGTCGCTATAAACAAGAGTTACAAGTGGCAGCGCTGTTCTGCGTTGAAAGCGGCAATCGTTGTTGGTGTAATCAGATTTTGCGCCATTTTGTGTGCTTTTGTTTTTTTTTTAGCTGCCGTTGCCGTGTTGTTGCAGTCTCACTTATTTGTTATTATATTTTGGCGTTATTGTTGCCTGCACCTTTTCATGTGCGGCATTCAATGAATGCAGCTCGTTGTAAATGTTTGTGTGTGATTGCCGGAAATAAATTATTTCTTCACGCTCCACTTGCTGCGCGCTACGCTGCGGTGCACTTTCATTGATTCTTTTTATTGCCTTGGAAAATTTCATTTATTTTAAGGCTCTTTTTAATTCCCAGTTTTGTTGCATTTGCTATTTTCAGCGGTTGGCATTTACATTTTTATTGCATGCCGCAGTGATGGTTGCTGCCAGAACAACAAACAATAAAGCACAGAAAGTTTTAATTTTTGAACTTGATGCATGCGAACTGGAGCATGGGACATAAATCGGCACGAACCGATTTGACTTTCAGGGCGAGATACAATTTAAATATGCCTTCAATTGATAACTAACTCAAATATTTATTGCAACATTACACACAAAGTTCGGCCTTGGCTTATTCTTTTCCCAAGCACTTCCGCAGTTGTGCAGCTGCGGATTAAGCGGCCAGCAAAGACAGGCTCGCTGGTCATGTGGCATAATTTGCGCTTAACGGAAAACAGCCACAATTGCACCAATCGACAGCCAGCGGCAGCTCAAAAGGGCTTTGCTGGACAGCGTCTCTGATTTATGGCGAAACACGTCTAGACGCTGTAAATTTCTTAAAAGCCCTCTCGACGCGCGTTCCATGCAGCTGAGCGCACACGTGTCGACGTGTGTGTGCGCGTGCGTCAAGTTTGCAATGCGCCTTCGCCTCCAGCAAGCGATTAAGAAAAATAAATAAACAAGCTTCGTTGAGGGGCGGTGTGTGACGCGAGACGTGCCAGTGTCATAAAGCAAAATCTGCAGCTTGCACTTGACTGCGCCGGCACGCATAACTCATACGTAATGGCGGGCAACGGCACAACGCGCTTTCAGGGATCGTGGCGATTGGGCCACATAAAATAAGTGAATCGATATAAAGCATAAACTGACGTTGCTCGAAAATCGCAAAATTTCGCAGAGCATAACTCACATTTTTATAGCAGCTCACTTGCAGTTTTACGCTTTGTTGCAATTCGCTTTAAGCGCACTTTCTTGCTACTGTACAGCGATGCAATTAAAGGTGACAACCAAGTTGGTTGACCTAAAAACCAAGTTTTCTTTTTAGAATTTTGCTTTTGTTGAAAAGTTGTCCGTGCGGGGAAAACTATTGCACAATGCCCCCCAATTCGCTCACTTTGTTACACTGAAAAGTTGTAAAATTTCAATTTGAATTACGATTGCATTCAACTGAAGACTATTTCCATTTATGAAACATTTTGGCTATTCCGTTGAGCTGCATTCAACTGCTTTAACTTCTAATTTTCTTGTATGAACACAAAATTACATTTAATACAATAAGTAAAGTAGTAAAACAGCAAAAAGCGGCAATTTCTCACCAATACCCACAAAAGCCATTTAAATTGATTGCCCTTCTACCGTCTCAGGGTTGCATTATGAATGCTGCTAAAGTCTAAAAAGGCTTTTAATATAGCACACACACAAACTGATTGTGCCCCACACAAATACCGCGCCCATCCCCTCCCATTGTAACCGTTAAGTTTTCATAACAATTTAATATTCAACAGCGCGGCAAAAGGCGCCTCAGCTGCAGCCGCAGTCAAAACCACAACAAACGAAGCACACATTCACTTCATACATCCATACATACATACATGCGCCTACGTTTTGTGCATGTGTAGGTGTGTGTGGGTGTTTGAATCTGTGTTTGCTTGCGTGTGTGTATTTGGTGTGCGCAAAACTTCCTTGGCGCTTATCGCAGTCTTTACAAATCATTAGATTTTCATATCGGATGATTTTTATAGCGATTTTTGAAACACTTTTGTAAAATACACCAGCGACATGGCAGCGCAGCCAACGTTCAACGTTTGCATTCAAATTTGTACGTAGCATGCGCGTTCCAGCATTCCATTGTGGCCGGAAGTAGCGCATTGGGTTTTTGTGTTCTCTCTAATTTTTGCTTGCTGCACGCTGCTTCACAGGTTACTCATACGCCACGTGTGACGCATTTGTTGGCAGCAAAGCTGGCCCTTACAATTTCAAATCAGTATACTTGAAGGCGGAAAGCGATTAAAAGAAATAAGACAGCAAGTTCAATTTTATTGTAAATTGCAAACAGAGGCAGCCAAATTTGAATGAAGTGCGCTCTAGTTCGCAGCTTAAGAGGAAAACAACAGCAGCGGCAAAGCGCATTAGCATTACAGCGGCCAGTTGCTTCGGCCATTTCGAGTGCAATTTGCACACTTCCGCCTCAGCGCCGCCTGGTCACAATGCCGCATGCTTATTTGGTGCTTGCGGCGCTACAGCGCAATTGCCACAGCATGTGTGCAGCTATCGCAACGCAATGCTGCATTTCGTTGCAATTGCATTTACCATCTTCACTCCACTTCATTCGGTGTTCTTTACTTATCTCATGCAGTGCCTCAACTCGTTTCATATTGGCTTGCCGGCACTGTGAAATAATACTTCGTACAGGCGTCGAAGGGCTCTTAGTTGAGAAAAACCAATTTCTGCTTATCGCCTTTCGCTGCCCCTCGTCTGGTCGCTGTCAGTGTCGACAAAGTGTTTGATAGTGTTTCGGCTAACGGGTTTTCCGATTTCTCTGTTTGGCGTAGTATGATCCCCTTGTGGTATACGGTGCAAAAGCCAAACCGACAGCACTGAACCCGAGTCAGTATGAAGCCAGGAGCAAATAGTGGTAGAAGAGTGTGAGTACAGAGAGGTAAGGAAAGGGGGATTTCGAATTAAAGCTCTGGTTTTCACACCAGTGCACTAAAACCACATAGAGGGTGACCAGATAGCAGTGATGGCTTTGCGCTGGCCGACGTGTGACGTGTGGAAATTATGAACAAATATTATCGAAATTGCGATTGGCATCATGGCTTCAGTGCGTAGACAATTCGTCGCACTGTTGAAAAGTTTGAGCGTGAGTACAGCTCTTCTAGACCATTGGTGTTAACCCTTTCGCTGATAGGTTTTTACTGGGGAAAGTTAAAATTTAAAAGTTTACGTCTTAGGCTTTTTTGTGATTATATGAGCAACATTCCATAAGCAATTTTTAATTTTTATACTCGGACCCTGTATTTTTGAGTGTTTTTCTATGAGAGCAACCAAATCGTTGTGGCTGTAATAATTACTTAACCCTTTGAAGCATACATTTTTCAGATAACTTTTTTTCAATGAAAATAGTCGCCCTGGGGGTTTTCGGGGTCGCTGATCACGAATTTATTATCAGATTACCAAAATTCAAAATGGCGGATCCAATATGGCGGACCGAATTAGTGAAACTTATTCACATCTGTATGAAAATTGGTATACGGAGGTTTTCGAGGTTGCTGATTACGAATTTGATATCAGATTACCGAAATTCAAAATAGCGGATCCAATATGGCCGACAGAATTAGTGAAAAAACCGAAAACCTCCGTATACCAATTTTCATATTGATATGAATAAGTGTAACTAATTCGGTCCGCCATATTGGATCCGCCATTTTGAATTTCGGTAATCTGATATCAAATTCGTAATCAGCAACCTCGAAAACCTCCGTATACCAATTTTCATACAGATGTGAATAAGTTTCACTAATTCGGTCCGCCATATTGGATCCGCCATTTTGAATTTTGGTAATCTGATAATAAATTCGTGATCAGCGACCCCGAAAACCCCTGGACACCAATTTTTGTATCAATCTGTTAAAAACTTTTCAAGATAAGTGGTAGTATTCTAGGTGGGATATACGTCTTCCCACCGTGCTGCAAAGGGTTAAACATAAAACTTTATACGCATAACGAAAATTTGAATATTTTCTCATTTACTTCAGCCAAAATTAAATAAAAAGTATAGAAGTAATTGAAAGAAAACGTCAAATTAAAAAGTTTACTAATTTTTCTGCTTCTTCTTTCTTTACTATGTCAAGATATACCATTAAAATTAAACAAATTTTAAATTAAATTAAAAAAAATAACTTAATTTCTTTAAACTTAAATATTCAGTTTATTAATTTTGTATTTTTCCTAAAACTTCAAACTATTCTAAGGACCAACGAAAAATTTATTCTTGAGTCCACAGAAGCAGACGTCCACAAAGTAGCATGTTGCCATATGGCAACAAAATCGCGAAAGGTTTAAATGAAGAAATCATAGCCGCCATAGCGGCCCCTATCGAAGAAGACCAACATTCGTGTCACCATTGACGGAATAACGTACATATTGGACAGAGTCATCAAAAACTGGACCGATCGCTTGAAGCACTGCTAGCGATGCCGAAACGGCCATTTGAATGATGTGGTTTTCCATAAATAATGGCATGAATATCGTATGAACATGAATTCCATATCTAACCCCGTTGTTGTTGTTTTATTTAAATTTATTTTCCTTACATTCTTATATGGTCACCCTATACTACATGTAGGTCTGTACATGCCTTTGATTGCATGTGAATGGCTGCGTGGAGTGGAGTTATTGGGTTATAACTTATGAAAGCTAAGATAGGAACGGACCAGAGGGAGATCAGTATAAAAAATGTGATGAGAGAATGAATGCGAATTTGAAATATGAGAGTTTAAAAAAACAGAATGGAGAGAAGCAACATGTAGGCTTGTTTAAATAATTCACGAAGTGGTTCTCACAAACAAGGACAACGTGAACCTGGAAACCTGTTGAACTCTAAGCGCTGGCAAACAATAAACGGTTAAAGATACACCTTTCAATCTCAATAAATGTTTGAGTATTGTGTATAGTTGAAAAGGTGTTGGCAATATGTTGCATGACCATGACTTTTGTACAATTTGTATCCTTTGTGGGCTTAGGCACATCTGATCGATTGCACCATGTCTCTAATTATAGGCAAAGTGTTGTCATTGAACCATATAAAATATACCTTCAGCGACCTAATCTGATTAAATTCACTTCAAACATTGACTTTGCACAGTCATTGCAATTAAACCATTCAAAAGACTACGTTTACAATTCACATAGAAGTCTGTTTATTAGTTCAAATAGCTCTGCTCTCTCTCTCTGTTGACGTATTGGTACTCGAGTCTCGCTTCCTGCTTCCACACCCCACTTGTAGGTTTATTATTTGTGTGCTAAGTGAGGTTAAAGGCAACGTAAAAATTGCCAATTTACATCAACTACAATTGCGCTCAATTACCGGATGCACTCTAGAAATTCTGCGAGCGAAGTGGCTTTGGCGCGGGTGCGAAAACCTGAAATTGCTATTGCAATCGGGATTGCAAATGTTAACCGCAGAAATAAATTTGAAGAATTAAAAAAAAAAAAACAACAACAACAAGCTGTCAGCTGGGCCAAAGCTCTAGCTCGTACATGTGTGCAGCAGCTCAGATGCATCGGCTGCTTATGCAAAAGAGTTGTTGTATGTATTATAAAAACGTGAGGGGCGCGGTGACTGGCTGACTGGGTGCTGCAAAGTAAAATGCAAATAAATAGCAAATGTGTGCGTGCGAATTTACAGTTGGCATTTCGCCCGCCCCCTCCGGCAACGCTCAGCAGTTTCTCAAATATAAATTCGAAATCAAAACGCGTAAAAGTCAGCTGACATGCGGAGCGTGAGGGCGGAGGTGAATGTGGAACAGTGCATGTGGCACCGATTTGGAAAGGGTGAGATCGGCTTGTACGGCGCGATAAAGCAGATTGATTTGCTGTCAAAGCGTTAAATGGAAATACTTTTCAATTTGCTGTTGAGCGCGTGCATTAGCGTTTGAGTGTGTCTGTGTGTATGTATGTAGCACATACAAACATGCCCGCCATATCAGCGAACACACAAAGGCGCTGCCATCATCAGCATAAGCCTTTTTTATGCAACGCTCAGATGAGATTTTGTTGCCTTTGCAGTCGCTTTGCTTGGTTTTGCTTCTGATGCAGAGCGCAATAAATGCAGCAAATGCAAATGCATTTTCCAGTTCGATTTGCGTGCACACAGCTTTCAATTATCATTTTAGCAAAAACCACAAAATGTTTGAAAATAAAAAATGTAAATGGTCAATGCATTAAAAGTTTAAAAATGCAATGGCAAAGAACAATTAAAATGTTTTCACACAAAGATTGTTTTCCAAAAAAGCGTAAACTCCTAGTACCGGTTAACTTTGACGAAGTATGTGTTGTGTTCCTAAAAGAATCGTTGATGTTTTCGATGCGCAAAAAAACCAATCAGTGTTATTTATTATTTGTATTATTTTTTTAACGTACAAAGCCTCATGCGGCCAAGTAACAATCAGAACAATGCTTTGACTGGTGTGGCGCGCGCAACGTGTAGCATTTTCTGTAAATTAATTAAAGAGATCGCCGGCGATTTCAGTCTTAGCTGCAAGCGCTCTCAGCCTCTCGTTACACGTTTATCATTTTGAAATTGTTGTAGCTTGCAACAGCGCACCGAGTTGGAAACAATTTTGCGCTCGCTCTCTACAAACTGAGCTATTCAAGTGTAAAGTTATCTAAAAACGAAAGAAAAGTTCAGGCTCCAGCAGCTGCAGTGCGTTTGGTTTTTACCCTCTGACACCCTCGCAAAAACCTACAACAATAGTACAATTTTTCACCGCACCTGTCTGTCGTTTTTAGTCGGTCGTCCCTCATTGCATTGCCCTCTTTAACACCTGCATTCGCCAAAATTATTTGTTATTTTTCTATATTTCGCGCTCGAGTTCAAAAGTTGAAGAAGATAATTTTCAAGTTTTTCTGCCCTCACTTGGCTTGCTTTGCGCTGAGCTGTTCCACCATTTGTGCTTCATTTTTACAAGTTTTTTCCCCTACTCGAAAATTTAGCAGCAGCTTTGCTGCGAAGCACGCCGCATAATTCGCGTTTAAAAACTTTCGTTATTTGTTATGCGCCGACGGCCAGAAGAGCGAGCGAGCGAGCGTGTTTGGTGGTCCGATGGTGGCGCGACGCTTCGCTTGCGCTGGCGCAAAGTTCGCTGCTGCTGCTTTTCCTTTTTTCCTTGTTTTCTTGACTTCACTTTTTGTTTTCCTGCTTTGATGTTTTGGCGCTTAACCTGCGAAACGTGACCATTTAAAATATGCCAAGTGATATGAACTTCGGCTGCAGGTAGCTGCACCGTTGGGCGGGGTGAACGATAGGGCCATGAGCGTGAGCGGCATCTTACCGGCGTGCAAGGTGACCATATTCCGTGCAACAGTAGCCGAAGTAAATAAGCATCAAGGGAAAACGTAGACTGCGCCCTCGAAATCGATTTTTGTTTATAATTTCTTTTATGCAGCATTCCCACTAATAAATACCCCTAATGCCAGTTGGGCCTTCACTTCAATCCATACTTCATGAAAATCGAACCCGAAAAGTATTATTACCAATAACGCTTAAAGTGTTCCTAAGCATTGAAAACTTCTACACAAAACTCTGCAGTTGCACACTTTAAGCAGCCAACTTTCCTTTGTGCAAAGCAGCGGATCGATTGCGCATCTCTGACAACACATGCTCGCGGGCAATCGCCCAGACGGCAGGCAGCGTCGACAGTGGGAGCGCAACTAATGACACTTGAATGCGGGCAAATGCTCGAATCAAGAAAAAGCGCAAAAATCGTGCGAGACGCTTTTAATAGATGCGTCAAAATGTTACGTGATCAAACCGACACACACACACACACAAATTCACACGGGCTTTTGCAGCATCGCACGTCGCGACAGATGGGCGTGTGGACAGTGACGGGCTTCGCGTGACACCTTTTAGTGATTCGCTTTTGCTATTTTCTTTTGAAGCTGCCACAGCGCGTAGGATGCTACGTGAGCAGGAAATCTTTTATATTTTTGTGTGTTTCGTTGCTTGCTTCTTCGCGAGTTGTAAGAAAGCCAGGCAATGGAAAGGCGGCGATATTAAAGTTAATTTTCTATGGTCGTGCGGTCGTTGTCGACGCAGCACGATGCGGCAGCACGTTTAATTGAGGCAGACAGCGGCAGGCAGACAACCAACTAACCAATTTGGCTGCAATTGTGCGCAATTGGCCTGCAGCTAGAATTGCGGTGGGCGCTGAGCCGAGCGGCTTTAGTGGCTGCTGGTAATAAAGAAATTAAGTGACATTTTTCCAGCGCAAATTGCGTCTGATTTCGTCTAAATTTAGCATCAACGAAAGCTGCTCATACGTCAGGATGTCCGTGAAATCCGATTGCCGAATACTTCACTTTGCGCCAACTGCCACGATGGCAATTAGTGCGGCCTATAAATAATGCTTTCGGGGACATTCTGTACACTAAGCTTGCGGCAGTGTGTGGGCACATTTCGCACTGACGGCCAAATCTGTCGCCGCGAAAGTGAAAACTTTTCTGTTTGGCAAATCGTGGGCGGGCCACTACAGAAAGGCTTAAGCCGCACGTCCAAAATGCAAAGTTTGAGAAGCCAACGGAGAGGAGGGGGCGGCACGCATAAATTTCCCGCGAACATCTGTGGCACTTTTACGACATGCAAGGCGGCAGCGCCGAGTGCGCTGCGGTTGGCGGTTAACTGCTGTCGGTGCTGCGCGTGTTTATATTTTCACAGCTGAACAAATCGCCGCAAATACTTATTTTCACGCAATCAGCAGCAACACGCAACAGAAACAAAGTTTCAAACAAGCTGCGAAAGGGAAAGAGCGGCCAAGACCTGAGTGCTGCTAGCAAATGGCCTAGAAGAACAAGAAGAAGCAGTTCGTAGCGCGGTTGGCATTTCCAATTTCATTAAAATTACCTCGTTCGCGGCGCCAATGGTGTAACTTGGCAACAACAGTTGAGAGTGCTGCGGCAGTCACCGACAATGAAATATTTAATAAATTATGCTCAATTTTAGTAAATTTGGGGAAAGTCGCCAAAAGTTTGCATTTGCTGCCACCGCCCAATGTGGCTGCTGCTGCGTTTTTGACTTGTGTTCATTTGCCAGTGCGTTGTTGGTTTTGTTAGCGGACGCATGTTGCATGTTGTATGGCAAATGTGGCCAATTTGACAAAAGTTGGCCTAGCTGAAGCAGCGACACCAGTTGCGAAAGTCGAAACAAATGTGGCAGCGTTCAAAAATTTAGTTCAAGCACTGGGCCCGAGTACGTTGAAGAGAGGAAGAATGACACGAAGGAAAAAAGGAAAGGCGGAACAAAACTAGAGAGTGTTGCAAATTAAATGCTTCCCGAAAAATGCTGGGCGAATTTTGGATTTTGTGAGCAGCTGGTAAAATCTGTCATTCATTTTCTTTCCTAAAGTGGCAGACAGTTGACGAAACCGATCGTAATAGTTACATTAAATAGTTATATTAAATAGTTACATTTATAGCTAACTCAACAATATCTGATTTATATAATCTTTTGTACTTTTATTCTACCTCTTTAAATTAAAGGGCTTTGCTTATTTTTCGCATGTGCCTGAACTACTCTTCTTTGGTTTTAACACAACCCTTTCGCCGAGTTTTCAGCAACTTTCACCAATTCACTTCGTAGAAACACACAAGCAGACAGGGTGTTCAACCATTGGCAGACAAGCGGGGCCGTGCACATGCAGCTGCCAGAGTCTCAGGCAGGACACTTGAAAATCTAACTAATATCGCGCAGCTTAAATGTTGCACGGCATATGTCGCATGCCGTCGCTGCATGCCACAGTTTGCCGGCTGCAGCTGTCCTGCAAATATTTCGACGAGCATTTGCATTTGTCGCCAACTGAATGCTGACTATTGTTGCCGGTTCGCTCCCCCTTGTAGCTGCGCCAACAGTTCGTGTTGGTGTTACATGTCACATGGCACATTAAATGCTCGTCGCAGTTTGTTCGCCGCCAGATAAATTCCTAATCAGAAACGAATAATGTCCATTCTCATGGCTTAAGCCAAAATATGAGATTGTAATGTGCAAGCGCTCCCCTTTTTGACTTTACCCACCGAACAGGCAGACACTTGCAAATGTCCAACTGGCGCAGCTAAAGAAATTTCAATATTTGCGCAAAAAACTGAGAAAATGGAAATAGCTGCTTGCCAGCTCGCTCGGCACCATTGTTGGTATTGTGGTTATAGTTTTCGTTACTGCACTAGAGGGCCGAGAAGTAGGGAGCATCTTAAAGCGGCATTAGCTTACAGCTTTAAGGCTTAACGGCGCGAGCGTTGGCAGTCGAAATCCCAGCGCTGATGCTGCTGTCACCGTTTCCTCGACTGATGTACGAGCAGCCGCCCAAACGGGCAAACGCGGAGCGGCAACGTTAGTGTGAAAACTTTACACCTAAATCTCGTAGACAGCATAGATGCCGCTGCTGCCCGTTGTTGCCATTCCAAAGTAGCGAAAATTTGCGGAAAATTGGAAGGGAAAGGATTGTTGGCTGCTGGCACTGCCCAACAAGAATGCAGCGCCCAAAGGAGGTGACAGTTCGGGTGCCAAGTAGCCGCCTTGACAAGTAGCCATGTTGAACGCGCTAAGCTTTTAAAATTGTCACCAATCTGCCTGTGCCGCCGCTGCGTTGTGTCTTTTTGACTTTAGAGGAAACGCCATTTTGTCAGCATTTCCTATTGAATTGGGTCATATGTAAATAACGCATTATATGTATATATGTATTGTGGAAAAGGGTATCAGGCGTCATCAGGCTGCCAGATTTTTATGCCAAAACTATTGTTAAATTGAATCCGTGTAGCCTTCTGCCGCTGTGTGCTGCTTCAATTTGATGTTCTCGCTGGCGGATGCAAAATGTATTTGCGGCTGCAACTGCACTTTGCCGCGTCGGGGGCACAGCTCCCAGCAGATAATCCGCAAGTTCCCGGCGGTGGGTTGCCGTCAAATTTATTTACTTTGAAAATCTACAAAGTTCGTTGGCTGTGGCGTGCCAGACGATGGCTACCTGTTTCGTTGTCTTTAGTTGCAAGTTTCACTTCTCTGACAGTTTTGTCTGGCTCTGGCATTCAGCTGGAATTCCCATGGGATAGTTGCTGTGGCACAGTGAAAAGTCTTATCGTTATGACGAGTTTTTAGATTTCAAAAATTACCACTTTTATACAGAATGTTTTAAAATATTAAATATATAACTTAATTTTGTTTTAAGTTAAGTCACTTATACAAATTTAGCTCTCACGGTTTCCAGGATATTCAAGGATACAAATTTAATTGAGGTCCTTCATTTCCTTTTTCATAAAATTTTTCCAAAAAGGATATTGTGTCATCGACTTCATTTCATTAGCCTTCATTTGACGTAAAAATTATTCCTTTCTGACATTTGAGCCAAGAGATATGATGTTTTAAAAGTTTCAGTAAGGGGGCCGCCATCTTTAAACTGCATTTAAAAAAAAACTCGAACATTCCGGGAAAAATCCCTTGGCACTTTTTCATCTACTGAGATCATCTATCGAATGACATGGGTTTGACCTTGTCCCTCGAAATTTTTTTTTTAATTTGTTGCACTCTGAACCGAACATGTTCGAACATGTTCCGCACCGACGTTGACCGAACTCTGACTCTCGCTGGCGTTGCCACCTCGTTATGTCCATACTTATTGGGAAGTTTTTTATGTTGCACTCGTCTTTATTCTTGATTTATTTATTCGCACATTACTAATTAAGCCGGCACGCAGATTGTTGATTATTTACTAATAAATTTTATAGGGCCAAATAAAATGGAATATATTTACTTAAAGACCCATTCACTTGCCCCTTTTGTTATGTTCTACACCGATTCCGTTCTACTGTACATAAATCTTGCTCGAGACTTCGCTAATAAAGTTTTTTCACTAAACTAAACTAAAGTGGTGCATAGTTTTCTTCAAGAACAATGCTTCACATTTTCCAAATTAAATTTTGTCACAAGACACAGTGTTTGTTTTCAAATGGAGCAGCTCAAATAATTCACTTGCAAGTTAGTAGGGAAATTCAATTAAAAATACTCACTGTGTTTGCACAACTTCTGCACTGGATTTTATATTTTCCATATAAAACAACACAAAATGCGCAAATATGCGCATGGAAATCACTTCTGACATTCTCACATACTAATTCTTATGTGCAATCGGCAATACAAATTTCAACAAATACCACGAAAACTCAAAATTCCACAAAGCAACTCCAAACCAAGGGTCCAAGGGTCGAACCCATCCTGCGAAAACTTACAACACCCGGCTGAGTGCCGCTGCCCATCAACAAATACGAGTTAGAGCACAGTTTAACCATTTTAGAATTGTTTTGCGACAGTCGAGCATATTTAATTAAAGCCATCCGCATATTAAAAACTTTTACCCAAGAACTTAAGCTGCTGCTCAGCTAGTCGTCACAGGCAGGGAAAAAATGCGAAGCAGGAAGGAAGCGTGCGCAGCAAGGAAAACAACCCCAAGCATTGTTATTATTGCTTTGGTGGTGGCGGTGACGGTGGGTCGGCAATATAAATATGCAAAAATTTAATGAATTTGTGTTTTTCGGGGGCCAGGCGGCCTGCAGAAGTACTGAGGCTGCATATTTGATTACAGTAACAGCATGGCCGTAAAAGCAGTTTCGGGCTGAAATTCTTAGGTCAGATAGGTTACAAGGCGCGGGGATGCCGCCGCAAAATGGTTCTTTAATTTAAGAGAATTAAGAAAAACAAACTTTGTGTGAAAACAATCGAGGCAAGAAAGTACCTAGTAAACAAAGTACAAAGCAAACGGAAATACGAAAAGGAGAACGAGAGCAGCACAAAGCGCACGCAACGAACGGAAGTGTACAGCGGTGTAGCCGGAAGCCGCAATTGTGGATGCTGCAACAGCCAGCAGCCTTGAGTGGAGAACAAGTGGTGGACCTGAATACAGCAGCGGCATTTTCCCTTACTGCCATTTGTGGGTGTAGCTTTTAAGGCGAAATAAAAGAATACTTGAAGTAATTCAAACAAAAACATTTTTGAAATATAAAATTGTTTAAAGACCTGGTTTTTGACTTAAAGCTTCTATACACGTTGAACTATGACCATGATGGATCGGTTGAACAAAATCCAAGCGTGTTTATATGAATAACCATATGTAGATGAATTCGAATATTTGTGAAAAATATTTGAAATATTTTATTCTAATTAATAAAAAATGTCGGGATGGTGTTGAATACCATTTAAAATATTTCTAATAACTTGTTGTTAATATTCATGTTGACATCAGAATGAGAGAGAAGGCTGGTCAGCTTATCTAACACGCAGGCAACAACACACGACCAGCAAGCAATTGTGTAATTGTTGCTCTCGCATTTAAGTCAAATTGCAATCACAAATGGACCGCAGCCATTTAATCGCTTTAAGTGGCCAGGCACATTAGCATAATGTGCTTCGCATCTTTCGCTGCGCTGCAAATCCACTTTGTGTGAATAACGTGAGAGTGCAACAAGTGGCGCGCGCAGCCACCTCGCCAACCCACTGCGGCGTGTTATTGATTTTGCTGCGGTGTGGACTTAGTGATATGTGGTCACGCGGGCACGGAGGGGACGCAGCCGCGCAAGTGCCCTCAGCAATCAGGCAGAGGATTAGGAATTACGTTTTCAGCTTTGTGGTGCAGACACATTCGCAAAAGTGCGTTTCACGGGGAGGAGTGTGCGGAGCTTTAAGCTTTTAGCAAAAGAAGACAGCTAGAAATAAATAAATTGTTTAATGAATTACAAACCGACAACTCATATCGGCTTCAATTGTCAAAACTCAAGTATTCTTCTAAATTTCTACTGCCACTGCTTTCACCTCAACCCGAATGCAACTTCAGTTGCAGACATCTCTTGACAAACTCCCAGCCACGTTCCAAGAATCTACCTCACTTCGGTTCATTCACGTTGCTCCACTAATTTAATCAATTTAATTTTCTGTTCTTCCAGCACTTGAAGGTGGCGTGGCGAAGCACTTGTCTGTCTGTCCGCCAGCCAACTAACGGCCTCCCATCCATTGTCCCTGCTGAGCTGGTTAAAGCTTATTACTTAGTGGGAAACACTTATTCCCCGCTACATTGTCTCACTGATGCCATGTAAATATTTGCCCAGCAAACAACTTACGACCAAATGCGTCAAGTGGGCTCTTTAAGAAGCTGTGCACCAACATCGTAGTAACAGCCAAACCAAGTGAACAAACAATGAGCCCACAAACAAGCTGAAAATACGAGACGAACGACGAATCAATAAAGCAGCCGATTCACTTCGAACAGGCAAACATGCTTGTACCAGCCAGAGCAACGGTGTATTGAGGAAGAGCAGAATCCCAACAATAACAACAAGCTCAACAATAACAATAACAATGGTAACAATAATAAAGTTTGGCATCAACAATAACAAAATTTGCGAACACTTGAGATTTTTAACAGCTTCGAATTGTGCTTAAGTGCGGCGGCGGCAGTGTTGGCATGCTTCACCCCGCCCGCCCGCCCGTCCGTCCGTCCATCACCTCACTTCAATGCGCTGTCGATATGAAAATCACTGCAGGCCAATAAGGCGGAAGTGGTGAGTGAGCGCCAATGTGGCCGACCAGTGTGAAGTGAAGTGAGCGACTTTGTGTGTGTGTGTGTGTGTGTGTGCAGCTGTGCGGCTATGTGGGTGCGAGTCAACACTGGAAACACAACAAAAGTGTGCTGAGTGGATTTTCTGGCATTTTGTCGGTCTGATGCTTGAAATCAATTTGTGGCTAATTTTGTTGCTTTGCAGTTGAAAGGTGGTCGATTTAAAATTTGAGCCACTTTTCGTGATTCTGCGTTGATTGACTGATGGTCTGAGTTGGGGTGTTTAGAAAAATATGATAGCTCTCGATTCTAGAAAGATAAACCACCCACGAAACCTAAAATTATGCAATAATTTAACTCTGACTTCTTGAGCATCACATTTGTTACATTTTAAAGACCACAGCGCCACGGCTGCGACGTTTGACATCGGAAACAGAAACAGTGTCAAGACGAATATTATTAGCACAGCTTGGTGTGCGCGATTTCCTTGCTTCCGGTGTTGCTTCGCATTTCTGGTTGTATCGGATTTTGCTTGTGGCAACGTGCTGGCTTTAGTCGACTATTTTCAGCTGCGCCATAACCGCCTCGCATTGGCAGTTTGCAGCAGCACAGGGTACGTGGTCTGCGGGTGCGGTGCGGGTGCGGGCGACAGCTGTGCGCATATTGATTTTCGCGAGAACCACAAATTTAATTAGATCCACCAATAAGCCGACATCTTTGGTTTTGTTATTGCTGTTTCTGTCATTTGTGTAGTTGTTGGGCGTTGTGCTTGCTTGCTGTATTTTGGGGGTTGCCATGTGTTTGTGCCAGCATTTGCGGTTCGAATCTGGCGGTTTTCAAGTAGGGGAGCTCAGTTGTCTGAAGTGACTCAAAGTTGGTTGGATTTTGGTTGATTAAGAAGCCGATTACGTTGTAGCTTTAAGTTTAAGTTTCGAATGCGGCTAAACTGAGGTTCTTATTAGAATAGAAGAAACCGAAATGTGCTCGCAATGCAATCAAATGAGACCCTTGAAATGAGACCCATTTTCCCGATATGCTGCTATGCTCTCGAAGGCATAGTTTACCGAATTAAAAAAATAAATCAATTAAAATAAATCACTTGCACACATTTCCAAAATATCACTTGGACTTTTTACAAATTTATCTCGTCTCATTTGCGTTGCAAAAAAAAAAAATAGAAATACAAATAGTAATGAAAGTGACAACATTACTATCAGAAATATACCACAGCCGATGCAATTCGCTGCACATCGAGCTATTCGCCTCTCCGCAATCCACTAGGATCTAAATTAAATTTGAGCCCGAACGCAAAGCGGTTGGTTGGCAAGCTGATCAGAACGCTCAGCCCTAGTCCACATGGTATGTTCGACAAAGAGCTGGAAGTAAGAGCACGTTTTCATGACTACCCACCCATGACCGGCAGTAGGCGACACCTACCGATAGTACATGAAGCCCACTGACAGTTCCGAATCGATCATGCCGCGCACAACCGCCTCATTGAAGTCCCACTGGTAGGCGATGCCCGCGATGGTCTTCTGCGTTTGCCGGTGCCAGGCGAACGTGGTGGCCATTTGGATTTTCTCATGTATGCGCTGCCAGTAGCTCAAGTCGACACCTTGCCGCGAGAATGAGGCAGCAACGCAGTAGTTGTAGCGCGTGTAGCTGTGGAGCCCGTTAAACGTTTAGCACAATCAGATCTGCCGACTATTCGTCGCCTCAGAAAACAAATGTCGTATGTCTTACTAGGCTCAATGGAACATACGACATTCGTTTTCTGAGGCGACGTATTGGTGACTGCACATTTACCGTGCAGCGAACGCCGTGTCCGCCATCACATTTTGTGGGTCGGTCCATTCCAACAGCAGCTCGGCTCCCATCGCCCACTGGTTGGTGATGGAGCGCATGAACGAGAGCGTGCTGCGGCCACTTTCGGATGTCACGTTGTAGAAGTTGGCCGTGAGCGTAGTGCAGGGCCGAATCCACTCCAGGGTACTCCGCGTCTGCAGCGGCACGTCCTCGCCATAGCGCTGCATGGAGGCCTCCATGCGCAGACTGTTGAACGGGAAGAAGGTGAGGCAAACGTTCGAGGCCAAGGTGGAGGGGTTGATGTCGGCCAGCACTGTGGGCGTCTCCTGTGTGTGGCGAGAATTATAGGTGCGGGGGCAGCTCGCGGCGTGCACTCACCAGAAAGTCATCGTAGGAGCGCGCCGAGTAGATGCCGCCGAAACGGAAGCCCGAGGGACGTGTGTGGCTGAGCACCCAGTTGCAGGTGATGATACGGTTTGTGGCCAGCCGATGCGCGTAGTCGAGCTCGATTCCGTCGTAGTACTTCGGCTTGATGCTGTGCGCCATGGCGTGCAGCTCCTGCATGTTGCCAGGGTTCGACTGCGCCCATGCGCCCGAATAGCGCTGAAAGCAGGCGGGAAACTCCGGCTTACACTTGCGCGGGCAGTGTTCACACTTCATGTTAGTTGGTTGCCTTACTGGTTCAAGACAGATAAAAAATATACAATTGTATAAGGGAAGATAAACGGCCCGACACTGAACTTTTGAAGTTCCCTATTGCGGGAAATTATGTTTGTGTGTATATTGTGTACGTATTTTCGACGGGAAAATAAGGAAACTGATTTGATTTGTGGAAAAGTTCTCAAGCTGAACTGCTACAATTTGATTGACGTTGCCCAGACGTTCGGCAAAAGTCACTAAACGGAGAATAATGAAGCATACTTTCAGGAAACATTTCAGTGAAAGTCTGTGCACAATCCAAAAACGTACATAAATAATGAGCACCTTGTTTCTTTCGTTCACTTCTATGCGAGTCTTGATGGCCAACCTGCCAGGAATTTGCTTGATTTTATTGCGCTTCATGTCGCCATTTGCAGCTCCATCCACCGCAGGACGAGCAGTATTGCAATCGTGAGCGTAGTCGAGAGCGCTCGCGTGCGTAAGTCGATCATGAAATCGTATAATGATTTTTTTCTACGGCCACAATGTCGCTTCTTGTTCAGTTGCATTTTTCACTTTGTTGTTTTGCGGCAAAACCCCTTCGTGAAGGCCTCTGCGGCCACTACCTGGAAGATAGTCGCCGAGTCCGTAGACGCAACTAGCGAAACCCATTGCTGTCAATCGGAGTGACAATTTTCTTGGCTTCCGCTTTCGCTCCTTTTCCAGCCATTTGCCAATGCTCGCAGCAACACCATTAGGCGCACTTCGCATTGTTGCATTATTTATGCGCAATATTCGCCTCATTGCAAATTCGCAGTGCCTTAAATATTAACGGAGCTGTATATGGACTACAACCGACAACCGTCAACCGACAGCCGACAGCCGACAGCAAGTTGAAGGTGTTGGTGGCGCAAAGCAAAATAGAAATAAAAACCCGTTGTATCCGTGGCACCGTAAGCGGATAAGCATGCAGATGCGTTTCGCTGACGGCATAGAATGAAGGAGCAAGAATAAGCGTTTTATATATTTTATAGGTTTTCAGTGTGCTTGCGGCAGTGGTTTTCGCCATTTGCCACAAAGACGGATTCAATGTGTGTGCGCATTGCATTATCACAGCTGACCGCCGTTAGCTGGCAACTCCAATTAAACTTTGTTTAACTCCGATGAAAGCGTTTTTGTTTTTTATAGAAAAATCTATTTTGATGCTTTCTAAAAACAAACATTTGGCACAAAGTCAATTAAAATATGTATATACACATCTATGTTGGCAATGTTCATGGCTAGTGCGGAGTTTCATTAACTTCCGCGGTGCATAAAAATATAAACTTTTTCTTTTCCGCGCATATTTCACAAATTTAGTGTTGACAATCGTGAAATTTTTATGCTGCAGTTTTGCGAGAAATAATGTGACTCTACATAACTACAGAGCGTAATAATTTATTTATCGCTTGTTAACATTTGTTTCGATCTAGTTTGGTGCATGTGCCTACACACACACACAGCGACATACATACATACGGCTTGAATTGGGAGGGGAGGGTGGGGTTTTGTTAAAATTTAATCTTTATTTTGCTCGATTCAATTGTTAAGCAAATATTTAATACGCGGCACAATCGCATTTTGCATATTTCTGCCGAACGTTCCGGTGTGTGTGAATCGATAACGAATGCAGCGCGGGCGCCATGAAAAATTGATCAGCATTCTAGAGCTGCGTTAGTTAAACAAATAAAAATTTAAAATTTATTGCATATGCGTGCTCACCTCTTTGCTGGATATTAAAAAAAAAAACCAAGTGGCACAAAAAATGAAATCAAATAAAATGAATTGAAAAGTCTGCTGCTGCACGCGCGCACAAATAAATAAAGCACAAAACGCACATTTATTTGCACACAGTGTGCAAATGTTTTTACTTGTTGTTCTTGTTGTTTTGTATGAGAATAAACAGAAAATTTGAAATTTATGATTATGTTGACTTCGCTTATGTATATATGTATGTATATGTATGTATGGAAAAAAACTATCACACAAAAACATTTTCGGATAAATTGTAGGCTTTCTATAGTTTTAAATTACTATTTACGGACTTGGCTGTGCGCCGAGGCTGTAAGTGCTTCGACGCCTTTCGAAAGCGGCTTGAATAGGTGTTAGGTTATGGTGGCTGCCTCTGTAAGAGACACACTCGGATACCTACTTTATGCGGCCCGCCCATTGTGATACCACATACTTAACCATGCCATCTCTTTTTGACTGAAAAGAAGGATAAATCTACTAGGTTTGACAATTTCGCTTGATATCGAGTTGGAAAAAAGCATTAAAAAACGAAATACAAAATTAAAAAATCTTCTGCAAAACCATACATATTTCATTTAACCATATCAACTAGCATTGCTACAACTTGATCGTTGTCGTCGTCGTCATCATCGTCTTCAAAGTCAATCGCACACGCATTGGCATCACATATGGTGGAATATTTCCCCTTTTTAGCAATTTGGCGGAGTAAATAAGATTTCGTTTTCAAAAAGTGGTATAACTCTACACATGAATATGTCAAGTTGCATTTCACCAAGAGCATCGCTTTCAGAGTGTCGAGTTTCAATCGGGACTTTTCTTCTGTCCAAGATTTATTGACGGCAGAAAACACTCGCTCAACTGAAGCGCTCGTCCCTGTCAAACACAAAATATCAATCAAACTGGCTATTTCAGTGTAGTCGCGGTTTTCAGCATACAAATGATTGAATATTTCTGTCCATCGATCCTGTCAGCATATGAATGTGGTTCACAGTCGGCGCTAAGATGGTGGCAACAGTCAAAAGCTGTGAAGCGCCATCTCCTTGTCATTTGTTTTTCAACAATATACGTTGGGAATTTTGTATGAGAAAAGAAGGATTTACATATATTGAAAAAATGATTTAGAAAATTTTCACGGGATTGGTTTTTAGAAGCTGAAAAAAGGAGTATTCCGCGAAAAAAGGATAGATGGCATGGTTACACATACCCCATCCGTTTTTGAAATGTGTATGCAACACTGTTTTCTACAAAACACTTTTCAAACGGATGATGGAATGGGGAGGTCAACTACAGTTTAACGCTGAATCCGAACGGAAGTTACCATTTTTTCTTTCACACTTGGAGGTTTTGCCATTACCTGTGTTGTGCGATTATTCGAACCTAAAGCCTCCGGAATCGATAGTCCAGCGCCATACCCGCTTGATCGGCTGAATCGGTCTTAAGTGGGACTAAAATAATAGTGGTCTACGAGCAACAGTTTGTGCTGTCGGTAGCATCTTTCCAAACAATGACAACGACGTGTTGCCATGACCACTAAGTGAAGGCGGAGCAGACTGTTGTTGCAGACTGTTGTTGCAGACTGCCGCTTGCAGAGCAAAGCGAATTCATCGAGACTTTCCTAGTAAAAAAACAAAAACACCTCTCAATAATTTCCACTAGTGGTCATCTTTTTCTGGGTACGGGTCCATCGTGATTCTAAATCATCAGCCTTGACTATATCTACAATCACAAAAAATATGAAAATCTCTGCAATAAATATTTCTGTTCTTCGAGATGCCTGCAGCACTGCCGGGCGAAGTGTTGAAAGCATATTTTCATTGTTCAATGATTTGAAGGCGAGCGAGCGAAAACTCAAGAACTGAGATGAATGCAATTGAATGTAAAAAAATTAAACAACTATGGACCAACACAACAACACACACGCAGTATTTGGCATTTAACACCTACTTTTATGAAAATCATTTCCACTCTAACAAATTCAAATTGCAGTTAACATTATTTGCTTTTTATGCCCCGCAGCAAAAACATCTCGATTGAAGCTGAAGCTGTCAAAGACGAGGACCGAGCTGGAAGTTCACATTTACCAGCACTTAAGCCGGAATGGGTTTACTGTGCCCCGACTCCAATGCGTCGGACTGTAATGGGCGACAAGTGCGTTCGGCCAACCCTCTCTCTCTCTCTTGTGGCGGTGGCGATGGCGGTGGCGCGAGGGCCGAGCTGCAATGTCTTGTCACTTGGATGTGAAGTGACCATAAAAGTGAAGAGGCAGCAACAGACGAGCAGAGCGTGTGAAAGGGGAAACAGACAAAAAGACCATGTCGCTGACAGCAATTTCCGTCCATTAGAGCCACTGGCCAGCCGAGCGCCGAGGTAACGAGTCGAACGAGATGAGTGCGCTTGACAACTTGGACAGCTAGAAAAACATTCGCTTTAAAGTTAACACCCACATCCCCCACTTGCTATGAAGTGATGGCATAAACAAAAAGAAATTAAAGATTTCATAGGTAGACGACACAAGTTATGAATTCGTAATGCGCATAAAGACTGCTCTCGACTGCTACAATTCTATTATGTGACACCAACAGTTTTTGTGGAAGGGGCCGACGGCAGACGAATAGCAACATATGCGTGTACGCCAAGGACGGCTGAGGCGTCGAAACGGAAACATAAATAAAAGCCGGCAGCCAGCAACTCAAACACTTCAAAACGCTTGTTGACACTCCTCAATATTCTGCTGTCAAGCACCATATGACAATAACAACAACGACGGCAAGAACACCATCACAATAAGTGCCAATAAGTGAAAAAATCAAAAAGCCATAAAAACTTGACACAATCCGAACGTGAGAAATTCGCACACCCGAAAAGCGAAAAAAAACCCCAACAGCAACAAGGACAAAATAAGGAAGCAGCAGTCGTTAGTGGACGTAAAGTGGAGCCCCACGTACACACATTTAAAGCAAAATAACAGTGGGCGGCAATAAAAAACGCAAGGGATCACGATGCTCGAGCGAAAGAATGGATGGATGATGCGGCAGAAGACGGCACAGGAACAGGAAATGGAGCCATGTTGCAGTCGAGTAGGCCGCATGCATTGTACGTACACAGGTCAATGGGGCGATGTGTTGTAACTTTTTATAAAGTGAAGAAATTGCCCACAAAGGAGCAAAATTACTTGTCGTCGCACTCGGGTCACATCAGCAGAGCGACCGGAGCAGAGCGAAGTGAATTGCAAGGGATGGGCTGCCACTTTTATCTCAGGGGCCAGGATTGATATTTTTGCACATTACATGTTACACAATCAAGTATGGGGTTGTGTTTTCCCATCCTTTTCAAAGCTTCAGTGCTCAAGTCTCTGACTGTAAGAAAACCCTCGGCTATCGGAATATAAAGTCACTTATGATTATGTTCAGCGGGCTCGAGTCTCAATCTGCGGCAGAAAGACGACCCTGACGACAGCAACTGACTGTCGCCAATCTAAAATTAAGTTGAGTGCTTGTCGCTTTCCACTCGCATGTGGCGAAGCAAAGTGTTGGCCGAGGAAGCTTATTACTACATGAGCGGCGATTGTTGGCAATTTTCACGATTATCTTTGCTTCGTCTTTATTGCTTGTGCTGCGATTCCATTTGAGACTCATACAAGTCAAGCCTTTTCCGAGGAAGCAAGTGCGCTGCCATCGGAAGCGGAAATAGATTTCATTTTGATGATGATGTGCCAAGTATCGGAGACAGCGCAAGTCTCCAATACTCATAATCACACTCGACGTGCGCTCGTTGCTGTTTTTATGGATTCTTCTTCTCTGCTTGTTACCACTTTTGTTGGTTACGGCATAAGCACTAAAAAATTGACTACAGAAAATCAGCAGGGAGAAAGAAATTACCGCTTAAACACTACAACACTCAATTGGTTTCATTTGCTGGGCTTTCAACTGTTTTCTTCAACTGTTGGCACTTTCGACAAGGGTGATTGCGAACTTATTTGTGCCGCCTAAGCTGAGAGTGCTGACCTGCTTGAGGGTAATGCATGTAGTTTGCTGACAATAAGCACAGTACAAAGTAGCACGTTGTTAAATTGCGGCAGCGCAGCAATAAAAATTGAAAATGAAAATTTTTGCCCAACTCGTCTGGGAAATGAAAGCAACTGGAAAATGTGTACAGTAACGTGCGCTTTTTTAATTTCCGCTCATTGTGCCCTTAATGTTAAATGGAAGTGAAGTGTAAATCATTGTCTGTCGTTTTCGGAACGATTACTACCTTTTACGATTACAATTACCGCCTTCCCTGCTCCTGCGCCCGTTGACAGGTAAGTGGCGCTTAATTTTCAATCAGCTAAATAAAAACTACAACGCCCCGCTGTGCTTGTCTTGGCATTACAAGGCACGTTCCAGTTGTTCATCTCGCCTGCCGCCTTATCCCTCATCCAGCCACCCAGCGGTTCTTACGTGCTTATAACCGTGTTTCCTTCCTGCTGTGCCTGTTTTGCACCTTGTGCGCCTCCCCCACCGTTCAGTTCGGTCATTTTGTGCCTTCAGCTTTCGACTCTGTCCGGTCGCTGTCGTAGATCAGCGCATTGAAAAGGGCAAATTGATTCTTGTATGTGCTCGCAGCACATTTTTAATGCTTTCGGCCACTGCTGACAGCCTTTTAAAAATGATGTTTGTTGTTCTTGTCTCTGTTCGCAACACGTCGTCCTTCGACATTCCCCAGACGAAAGCCTTTGTTACGCACGGCATGGTGTTTTTTTTAAATGTTTTTATTGGCTTATTGGCTGCGCGGGCTAGAACGCGTTAAAATTTAATTTAAAAGATTTAACTCAATTTCCGCCTAAGGCGAATGCGCCTCGTAGAGCTCGTGCTATGCTTGTTTTTGTTTTTAGGTCTTTCCAAAAAATAATTTAAACTTTGGACTAATTACTTGACTCGTCTGTGCAATTAACAGTTCGGTGATTTAATTAAATTTCAAAAACCACTAACAAAAGCCACCCTGAAGCGTTGCAGTGGAAGGCAAACAAGCCGGAAACACTTCGACGCCATTCAATGAACATTTTTTGTCATCTACAAATGTAAATTTAATGTGAATGCGAATGCAATCGAGTGCACTAAGCGCGGCCAGTGTGGCAACAGTGCGCCCCCACCGAAAGGCACTAAATTAGCCACACTCCAACAATAGCAACAACAATCCGAAGCGGTTACACAAACGCAATGACAACTGACTGAAAGTTTAATGTGATGCCACTCCCACCACGTCCCATCACGCTGCACGTCTGTGTGACCCAAATATGATTGTGCGGTCGGTTAGTTAGTCCGTCTATATGACAGCAGTTGCAGTGTCGCCAGCATAAAACGAGCAAAATCAAAAAGTTTTGATTAAGTTTGGCCCAATGCAAAAGACATAAAATTTTATGGCGGTACTTGAACTGACTGCGTGGATTCGGGTCACTTTCCACACGCACACGCACACCAACAGACTCGAGCACAGATAAACGTATACAAATTGGGCGAAATCGGCCTTAGAACGTTCGTAGGACACTTGAATTCTAGCGACGGTTGGAACACAGGCTGTGGCGTTACACTGAGAAATCCAATAATATTTCGAAACTAAGTAGTCATGAAACGCTGCTGAAAGACGGCTGTGAGCTTTTTTGCTCACAGAAATAAAATTGAAATTTGAATTTTAGATCCCTCTCTGCTACTCAATTCGGCTGCAAGAAAAACCATTTGATGACGATGATTTCAAACTATAACTTCCGGGTAATTTGAGTTGAACTAGTTGCGGAATCGGGGCATATCTGATATAATATGAACATAACTAGCTGGGCCCCGCAAGCTCTCTTGTTTCACTCGGTACACATTCTGAACGCATTGTTGACCCCGTCAGATTTTGATTTAAAAAAAACATGTCTATTATCTTTGATGTCAAGTGGTTCTAAAAACTGTGAAGTCAAAAGGCCCTTTAAATCATGAGTTTTCACATTTACTCTAAACAATTTCTTAACCCTTAGTTTATCACGGTAGATTTCGATTTTCAAAAATATGAAAAGCACATTTTATTTATTTCCCGATTGAAGTACTTTTTGTGTAAGTTTGAAGTCAAAAGGACCAATACCGTGTTTCTCCATACAAACTATTAACCCATTGTTGACCCCGTTAGATTTTGATTTCAAAAAAGTGAAAAACACGTGTCAAATTATTTCTCACTTAGAGTACTTTCACAAAGTTTGAAGTCCTTGGCCCCATTAATTCATATTTTTTACAGTTTCGCCACACAAACTTTTAACCGGTCGTTGACCCCGGCCGATTTTAATATTCGGAAAAAATGAAAAACACGTATCGAGTTATTTTACATATGAAGTACTTTCTCCAAGTTTGAAGTCAAAAGGCTCAAAAAAATTGTTTCTCCATACATACTTTTAACCCGTCGTTGATCCAGTTAGATTTCGATTTTGAAAATAATGAGAAACGCGTGTATAATTTTTTTTTCAAGCATTTTTACAATTTTTGAACTCAATAGGCCTATCGGTTCATGTTTTTTCGAGTCTTCTTTGTCTCTTAAACAAATCTTAACCCATTATTGGTTTAGTTAAATTTTGATTTTCGAAAAATTATAAAATACGTATCGAATTATTTTTGGTTTAGAGTATTTGCAGAAAGTTCGAAATCAATATGTCTCTTAAATCACTTTTCTTTATACAAAACCTTAACACATGTTTTGCCTCTTTACACCCCGAATTTCAAAAAATCCCGTCTTAGCGGAGGTTCATTTTTCTAGACGTATCTACAGTTCAAATTTCAGGTTTGTAGCTTCAGCGGCTTGGGCTGAGCGATGATGAATCAATCAATCAATCAATCAATCAGTTAGGGCAAACAATCTATGTATATAAAAATGGAGGCGGTACCATGCCCTCTTGTCCAATGCTCACAACTTTCTTCTAGTCGAATTGTGCTACTAAGTGCAAAGTTCGTACCAAGTTTCATTGATGTGTGTGTACTGCATAACTGTTGGATCATAAAAAATGTGCCACGCCCCTTGACCAACGCGGATCAAATCCAATCAGTAGAATAACACATCTATGAAGCGACAGTACCCTAAATTTCAATGCTGTGCGACTTACAATGCCGCAGCTATTCCATATAAAAGAAATGGTTTGTATGGGCGGTGCCACGCCCCCTTGTTAAATACCCGCCCCATTCCCTCTGCCGAAAGATATGATTAGATTGTGGGTTCATACCAAGTTTCATTGATGTACTACTTACAGTTCTGCTGCATTAAAAATGTGCCACGCCCCTTGTTCAACGCCCATAAAATTTTAACAGTAGAATGATACATCTAGGAAACGACGGTATATCAAATTTCAATGCTGTGCGACTTACAACTCCGAAGCTATTCCATTTAAAAATTTGAATTGTATGGGCGGAGCCACACCCCTTTGTTCAATACCCACCCCATTCCCTCGGGCGAAGGACATGATTAAATAGTAAGTTTGTACCAAATTTAATTGATGTGTGACTTATGGTTCCAAAGTTATTGTCTTAAAAATGTATTCTTGTGTTGCCACGCCCCGTTTTCCCGACTTTTCTTTTTTCCTAAACCTTCACGTAACAATTTCAAACAAACCCGCCGAAGGAAGTATCCACGTTGGTTCAGTCGTTTTCAAGTTTTAAGCAGCCGAACGGACCACGATTCATTTTTATATATATAGAAGAAGATGTAGGATGTACTTTCACCTACCCATAATTTTTGATGCTTAACCATACATTTTCTTGTACGTGTCATATATCTACTAGTAGAATATTAATTATTATGTCCGAGCAATGATCGTTCTATGACACGAACAGTTCCTGCCACAGTCCTACACCGCCAGAAGCTCTCCGCATGCTCTCGCAGTCGCCACATCACATCCCCTCAAGCAACCACGTATGCTCTCATTTCGGCTTGTAATCGACCGCAATCACCAACGCTGACACCCAGCGCCTCCCCCACATAGCTCGTACACACTGTGTGCAACACGTTTCAACATAAACTTGTAAATTACTCTCCGGCGTTAATAAACCCGTCGTCCTTCACAGTTTTCTGGCCGCACCAATAAAAATTCACAAGCAAGTACCGTAACTGCGAGTGCGGCGCCATCTCTTCCAGGCCATTGCTGCCACTGTTGCATCGTATTTCGCTTTTAATAAATTTCCAATATGCGCCGCACCTGAGCACCCGAAAAAGGTAATTTAATTTATTTTCGCAATGGGTATTAAGTTTATACAATCTGCCAGGGCGAGCGAAAGCAACCGAAGCAACAACAACAACAACAAAAGAAGTTTACGAGTTGTTTGCGTTGCACGAGACGGAGCCCCGAAAACGCATAAAAGCACTCGGAATGGCGCATGTGGCAGGCTGAAGCGGCTTTAGTGCGCGACCGACAGCAGGAACCTGACGGCGGCCACTGTAGCTCGAGTGTAACTTTTATGAACTTTTGGCGAAAAACGCATATGGCACGCTAAGGAGCGGTAATAAACGATGCGAGCGCTGCGTTTATGGCGCCTCACTTGTTTGTTGTTTGTATTCTGCGACCAAGTCGGCCTATGGAACTTGGCAGCGGGCGCGCATGTTAACAGTGCACAAAAGAACTCCGCTTCACGTGAGTGGCGGCGTTGAGGATTATGAATTTTGAAAGCCTGACTGCCGCCTGCCACCAGTCACCAGACGACCACCTGGCATTTGCCATGGAAAAGGAAAAACAAAAGAAAAAATAATTAAATGCGATGCTACAGCGTCACATAAATCACGCAAGCATTTCGCTCGATCGAAAGGGGCACACAGAGCTGCTGCCACGCATCTGATTTATTGGGCGCCAATAAAAGTGCCAACGCAAAAACAATTAGTGCAACTCGGCATTAACTACAAGCGACAATTACGCAGCCAAATAAAGCAGACAGTCGAAACTGTGCACACAGAAGTAGCGAAGTCGAACCAAGCCGGCAAAAGGACAATTGGCATGGACAGAGCGAGTGACAAACTTTGAGACTCAATTGAACGAAATAATTCCTTAATTATCTGCAATGCAGTGTGACAGAGACTCACAGAGGGGTCGAAGGAGGCGCTTCCACACAGGCGCACTGAAGTGGAGACACAGATAGTGCAGGCAAATTTGGAATATGTATGTATGTGTGTGTGTGTATGTATATTAGTATTAAATATCAATAAAGTGGAGGATTTACTCTTGACAAATGTTTAAATGTTCTCAGAGCACTCCGTATATAGGTTTGAGTGGAATACCATTGCAGTGTGCTTTTTTTTACATCTAGGAGGACAAAAGTCAAATTTTGAAATACCATTTTTTAATTAAAAAACATCATGGATCAACTGTCAATACATACCGTCTATAAAGGTTGATTTTATGACCATGGTGTCTTCAAACTTTACCTTTTCTTAAACTAAAAATTTCTTTTATTTTTTACTGATATCGAAGCACAATCTAATACGAGTTTGGTTGTATGCCAGGTTGTTTACATTTTTTGTCTTATAGTGAAAACATGGCATCAGGTATGTAGTTTTGTTTTTAATCAATCAATTGCTTTAATTTGCTGTATTTCAAGTGGGATATTGATTTCAATATACAGATTACAAAATATTTATTTTTCGTCGTATACTAATTTTAAAAGATAAAAAATTATATATATTCACCGATATTCACTTAAAAATTAAATATCTTTAAAATCCTTGAAGTGTCCTTTGTCGATATTAAGAAATCATTGCGGATTTTTGCGGCCGTCTAACAAACTGTTCAATTTAAGCGCAAGAAGCCGAATTAACAATTCAAAAAATTTTCATAGAATGGGTGAAAGCGACGAAAGCAAATCAATTAGATGCAATATTTGATGTTCTGGTTAGTGCCTGTAAGAAAAAAATTTGCCGTTCCGAATTCCGAAAGTTGCTCAGAAGGGAAGCGAGTACCATGAGCCATAAAATGATCCATCGATGGAATAGAGAACACCGAAAATATCATCGCTTCATGTTAAAAAGCAAACAATTCCTTAGTTCAAGATACACCATCCCAAAACACATTTACACCAATGAAAATGTGTTGTATTGAGGATGGTACAGTACTATGGGAATCCAAGCCCTTCGTCGTCACGATTTTGTAGAATTATTAAATTTGTATTCACAAAGGAAACCGATTAAGTCGTAAAAGAAGAGGTCGAAATTATCAAATCTCAAATTAATGATCTTGATCCAACCAAATTCCAAGTTAATGAATATTTTATCAAACTTTACCACACATTGCTTTTCACTATGGTTGACGGGAAAATGTGTACAACTTTTTTTCATGAAAGTCATATCAAATATGCTGCATTTACGGAACTTCCCCTAAAGAAATGAACGATCCGGAATAATTGGCAAGCAAAACGATAAACCTTACAATTTGGAATGTTTCCTTTCCATGCATGCGATTTTTTGAATGTGTGCTGCATATTTCATACCGTTTGGATATACAAAAATTGCGCGTTTCTGGAGAAGAGAAACAAAGAATGCAGTTAAAAAAGGAGCTGCAAAAGGCATTTCGAGCGAAAATGGGTCTTCTAAGTGACTCTTCCAAGCAAGATACTGCCAATACTAATTGTGGCAACACTACCAGGACATTTTTTAAAGATCCAGAAAAAGCGTCAAGAATAAGTTGTGTTAATTTAAATCTGATTCCAAATTTTTCAGTTATTCTCCAAGCAATTTCGTGTGACCGTGCAATTGACGTTGATACTTTTGAAATGTATTGTAAGGAAACATATGATCTTTATATTTAAAATTATCCGTGGTACTATATGCCAGTAACCGTCCATAAAGTTCTGTGTCATGGACGCGAAATTATTAGCAGTTGTTTGTTGCCCTTCGGCCAACTTTCGGAGGAAGTCCAAAAAGCCCGTCATAAGGACATAAAATACTTTCGGGAACATAATACAGGAAAAGTGGCGCGCAAAGACACAAATATGGACTTGCTCCAAATGCTTTTGGTAACGTCGAATCCCGTTATATCTAGTTTAAGAAAAATGTCATGTAAGCGAAAGAAAAATCATTCTCCAGCCGTGATGTAGTTACTTTCAGCTCAACCAAGCTCTACTGCTTCCTCAGAAGATGAAACAAGCGAGACCGTTCAAAGTGAATAATATTAATATAAAATAATATCAAAAGGTCTACTTGCTTATTTACTATTTTTATGATTCTTGTTGTTACATAATACATTTTTACATATAATTATTTTTCTAAAATGATCCCAATATCTTTTACGACTTCTTTAATAGCAAATGAAATTAAAATTTGCACCATTTTGCCGCGCTATTGATTTTTGTCCTCCTAGATTTGAAAATAAGCACACTGTGCATTGTCCTTTTGCTGATTCTAAACAACAGATCTTTGGGCAGTCGAGTACTCAGCAGACAACGACAAGCCTATTGTAACTTATTTGTAATCTCCATAAAACCATATAACTCTACCCTTGGGTCCTCTGACTTTTTATGCATCTGCGTATTTCCGATCACTGATAACAACAACAATAATTTTTTGAAAGCATTTCTCTGCCATTCTCGCTGAGCTGTGGAAACGCAATTATTGTCGTATATGCTTCTTGGTTTAAATTTACCTCAACTCAACTTAATTGTCGATTAAATTAAAAGAATTTTCTCATAAAATAAAATCAATTGAGAAGTGCTCGCTCAGTGCGCACAAATCGAATCATTCGCCGCCAACCGTTCGGCCGTGGGTGCAAGCACAAAGTGTAAATTAAATTGACCTGATTGCAAGTGCATTTCAATTGGATTGCTGCATAAAATTAACAATTAGAAATAACTTCCATCGTTCTCTCACCACTGGGCAATCGAATTCCAGCGCTGCCAGTTGCGCACTTCAATCGAATGTGCGCTTTAAGTGCACTTAAGCGACGCGGCAAGAGACAAGCGGCAAAATTGTCGCTTCGCTGAGTGTGCCGGCAGAGAAGTGACAGCCCCGTCCTTTCCCCATTTCCATGCACTGCTCTGAATATAACTTCGACGATCGTTCGGTTTACGTATGCAACGCTTGTTAACTGTTGCAACGACAATTCGCCACGTGCAAATGCAATTAAAAATTCATTATTCAGTAAATACTTCAATTGAACACTCGCAATAATCGTAAATAAATTGCACAAAGTCAACATAATCACTGCTGCAATTTCGTATGCAAACAATCGCAGTTCCGATTACGGCAATTAATTTTGAAAAACGCAAACACGCACACAGCCTCACACAATCACACCAACACACACGCATACGTTGTACAACTATAGTTGGAGGTCCTAGCACCAGTCCGAG
The DNA here is from genome assembly GCA_963971225.1 of Melieria omissa. Lineage (NCBI taxonomy): Eukaryota > Metazoa > Arthropoda > Insecta > Diptera > Ulidiidae > Melieria > Melieria omissa. The sequence goes on along the minus strand of OZ020267.1, from coordinate 56,411,534 downwards.
TGAATTTATTTGTTCATGTGTGTACACATAAATACATACATATGTACATATGCAAATTTTGTGTAAACAAAAAATTCAAATATGCAAACAAATGTTACATGACCGAATAGTTAAAAAAGCGAGATTTGCATAGTAAAAATGACATTTAATGCGCTTACAACCGCAGAATAATGAACGTCATTTGGATCAATGCTGCTTGTTTAAATGCCTCTAACCCGTTCCCCCAGGAATGCTTTATTTAGACAAATCATGTAAACGCATACAGCGTAGGTTTGGTTGGCCAATTCGATTCGCCAGGAACAGATAATAATTTGGCTCTAAAATCAACTCAGTGCCATTCACACAGTGTCGGCAAATGTTTCGCAGATTTAAGATAGAAACGGACATTTGGGAAATGCCGGACCAAGCAGATGCGAGGAAGGAGAAGCTAGAAGACAATTTGATGTCGAGGAAATTCGCATAGGAAGTGGACCCCAAATGATTTATTGCACACACAAATGAAGCAGACATGAAGGCCAAATATTTAGCAAGATTCACTGAAATCGCACACAAGCTGTCGCATTAATGAGGGCAGGAACGGTGGCAGCGGCTCGTAGCCATTAATGCATTCACCTGTGCAAGCGACAAAATATGCATTTGCGCATAATTACCGAAACTCTGCTGCAACGGGCGTTTCACGATAGTAGAACGGCAGAAGGCAGACTGGACACAGATGCAGCATTAATATTTGTGTGGCACAACGACTGCTCTGGGATTTATCGCTTAATTGGTGGGATGCGCTGAGCAGCTTAAGTCAAGTCGGGCGTACATTTTAAGTGCATAACAATCGTTGACAAAAGTGCCATAAAATCAGCTTATTTGTGTTTACCTTTGCGTATTAAGAAAATAGTGTTAAGGGTCTGCAACATGCAGCGTAAACATTCGCAAGATTTGTAAACAAAATCAAAACAGCTAAATATGAACTTATATGAAAACGAGAAAATGTCGTTGAGGCATGAGGCGTTTTACATTTATGTTTGCCAGCAGTGCACTTTTCACTGCCGCTTTTCCACCTATCCATGAGCTTTAATTAATAACGAAAACAAAAGAAAGTCAATGAAAAAGTTTGTGTTGAAAATGTGCCATAAATTTTGCAATCAGCTGAAAGCAGAATTGCCTCATTCAACGCACATCGCAAACATAGCAAAAGGTTAAACGCTCGGCTGCGGTGTGTGAGAGGGGTAATTTATGGCATAACGTACACACAATGCCGGAAATCAAATGTCAAGCACTGTTCCACTCGTAAGCGACAAAAAAGTAGCGGCCTGTGTCGAGTGGGTGGGGCTGACTGGCTGATTGTTGCCGGGCGTCGTATTTTCCTCCGCAGATTTTATGCTTCGTTGCAGGCAAATGGCTACAAGAGCGAACAAAAGAGAAAGGCGCAAATAAATTTAACGCTACAAAAATGTCCGTAGCCAAACAAAACAACAACAACAATGTATTGAGGCTTGGGGGTTTTTGTTGCGAAAAATGAAATGCCGCCTCAGCACAACGACACGTGGTAGTTGAGGGGGCGGAAAAGAGATTCATTGGCCCCAGTTCATAGATTAAATACTAATTAACACGGCCTTTGACATGGATGTTGCACGGCAAAGAACACAAAAGACAGAAATATACGAGCGACAGAAGCCGCCTTACAGCTCGAGGTGTGGGCAACACAGTTCGTAGTCGTTGGACAATTGTGGAGATTGAGGAATTAAAATCATGAATTTATTTGCCACTTGCCGACAGAGCAGTGGTGCTTGACCATTAGGGGACCAAGTCGTATGGCAGCCATAAATAGCACTTAAATTATTTGGGTGCGTATTAATTTCATTTCATTTGCGACACTTGATTCCCCTGCTTTTTCTGCTCTTACTTAATTGGACAGCTTAATTTGTACAACGGCAACTTAAGACTGAGAATTGTGTGACACCAAGCAAAAAAGTTTGAGCGCGACAAGGAAGCGAAGGCAATTCTGCTGCAGGGCTTTTGCTGAGTTGAAATATGCAAGTAGTGCTGCCAAAACTAGGACTTGCAGATACAGATGCGCGAACAATTATGGTAATGCGGCAGACACTTAAAAACACGAAGCATCCATGCACGAGTATGTGTGTGTGTGTGCAGTACTGAGACAAGAGTGACCATCATGTGATTCATTTACAATAATTTTATATTCCTCTGTTCTATTCTACAAATTTTACACTTAAGGGGGGCACTCCATGAAAAGCTCAAAAAAATGACCAATTTTCTTAATTTTACTGTACAAAAAAGAAAGAGACAAGAACAATCCGTTTGGAACATCTGTAGGTATTAGTTAAAAGTTAAAAAAAAAAGTTATACATAAAAAAAATTCAAAATGGCAAACATATTGAACATCTTCCAAGGTTTGGTTTAAAAAAAGACGTCTTCCCGTCCACACGATGCCGTCCGAAGTTAAAGTCTGAAACATGCAAATTATATATCAAATTAATCAGCAGGCTTGTCGCAAGTGCGTGAACCTCAAAAACTGTAACAATTTTCAAAATTTAGCAACAAGCCATATAAACTACAAAACAGTTCGTTTTTTCTTACTTTTCTTTATTAAAACAGTAAAAAAAATTGATTTCAGATTTCAGAGACGGACTACAAAAACGTGTTTATGAGGAAACCCGTTCCAAAGTTATTCGGAACACCTGGTGTGGGTGAGCGCGCGTCGATGAAGAGACGAAAGTTTTCAGAGTGTGACTTTGAAACTTTGCAATAATATTCTCGGATAATATATCTTTCGATTAAAGCAAAAAAAAAAAATCGATTTTTTAAACCATTTCATGGAGTGCCCCCTTAACAGAGTTTTCTTTTAGTTATTTGTGAATTCCCGTTTATACCTTGTGACCGAAAAGTTTCCGGAAATTTTAAATAAAACGCAAAATTCTTAATCTTCAACAATATTTATTTTATCTCCTTCACAATATGCTCCATTAGAAGCGATACACATATGCCAACGTTTCTTCCAATCATCAAAAAATTTTTTATAGGCGCTTTCTGGTATGGCTTTGAGTTCCCTCTGCGAATTCTGTTTTTCGTCTTCTATGGATTTAAAACGCGTTCCTCTGGGTGGTAATTTGAGTTTGGGAAACAGGAAAAAGTCACACGGTGCAAGATCAGGTGAATACGGTGGCTGTTCGATGGTATTTATTGAATGTTTGGCCTTAAAATCGTTGATAATGTTGGCTCGGTGCGAGGGAGCATTATCGTCATGAAAAATCCATGAATTATCCTTCCACAATTGAGGCCGTTTACGGCGGATATTTTCACGCAAACGTCTTAAAACAGTCAAATAATAGTCCTTACCGACCGTTTGTCCTTCAGGGATGAATTCATGATGCACCACACCACGAATATCGAGGAAAACAATCAGCATTACCTTGATTTTCGAGCGACTTTGGCGTGGATTCTTCGGTTTCGGCTCGTCTTTTCCTCTCCATTCCGATGATTGTTGGCTTGTTTGCATGTCGTACTCGTAGACCCATGTCTCGTCACCAGTTATGATGCGTTCCATGGAAGTTGGAACGGAATTGGCACGATCAAGCACGTCCAAAGAGACCTGTTCACGGTACTCATTTTGAAGAAAATTCTCAACAAAATCGCAACGCACTACTGAGGTGAACTGGTTTCAACAGCTGCCGTAAACAAACTGTCTGACAGATCGCGCTCATTTTTGGCATAGTAATTAAGGACAGTGCTACCAACCTACAGAAACTTAAAATATCGAAAAATATACAGCGCGCGAATTTTAAATGAGAATTTCCGGAAACTTTTCGGTCACAATGTAAACTCAACGTCGAAGAGATAAAAATATCCATACATACCCAATTCACACACTTACATATACATTACCTACCATAAGAAGAAGAAACGTTTTCAAACGCAACGAATCGATGGTTTGTACTAGTTTGTGGGCTAATTTGGATAGTCTATCGACCAAGAAGCAAAGGCAGGAAGGACAAATGAATTTTAATGCGACACAACCCTGATAACTGTTACATCCAGCAATGGCAATGTGGTAATGACAAAAACAAACAACAATAACAATGTTGGCAGTAGTAAAAGCCCACAACAAGTAGCAACAAATTTGATTTTGTCCTCGCTGTGAGTGTGAATATGTTTGTGCGTATGTGAACGCTTGCGAGTTGGTTGCAGATCGGACAGTCGCCGGTGCCGCTTGAATAATCCCCATAGCGCACTTTTGTTGCTGTATGTTGGGTTTTGATTTTTGGCTTTAGCAGTTGGTACATAATGGTATTCGCACACACACACGGGTCCATACGTTGGCGAATACGCGTCCGAGTGTGTGTGTGTGTGTGTGGAAAAACAAAAGCGCCAAGGTTTATACAATTTTTGAAGTACTTTTCATTGTTTTCACTGCCGCAAATGACAAAACAAAGCAAAACAACGCATAAAGCGTGCAGGAATATCCTTTTCAATGGTCCGCTGGTAATTTATGTGTCTGCAGCATAAGTCGCGCTAGTCGAGACTTTGTTGTAACAACGCACTGATTGCGACGCGTCGCACCGAAACTGGCTTCGACTGGGGCCATGGCCGTGGCCGTGCCACACTTTATCAAAAACTTTACTCATTTTAAATACTTTTTGCTGCAACTTGTGCTTTTGTGGCTATCAGCCACTCTCCTCACTGTCTCGAACTAATGCTTTGTAATTTGAGGTTAGGACTGAAATACCGGGAGGTTAGCACCTGGTAAGTTTGAAATTCAGCTAAAAGTTAAGCTGTAAGGTTGCACTCACGCATTGGCACCAAATTGGTTGATTAATCGTAAGTATATGGAACAATAACTTCAATGCTTATACATTTTGCTTATATCTATAAATAGAATTGGCTTATTGCAGTCGGTTTAATACGATTTTGAGAATATCCTTCGCTTGCCAATGATATTCTGCACCTGTGAATATATTTATGCTTAAGTACCATTAATTTTATAAAACAGAGTTCGGCAGTGGCCATCGTTCGTGGGCGCTGCCTATTAATCCAGGCAATTCATAACCACAACAACAACAATATGCGTGGCACATTGAACAATAAAAAGGAAACGTAAAAAATGTCCACCAGCGACAATAATAAGCATCATTCATAAATTATGGCCGAATGTCGAATGAATGAGTCATCTGCATAATTGCTGGCATCAGCGTGAAAGTGTGGTTATGGATGAAGCGGAACGAAGTGTTGTAATTGTGAATATGCAGCGGTAGTAATTACACCCACATGATTGCACATAAGCACGTGTACATACACACATAAGAGCGTTATTGAGGGGCGGGGCAACTGAACGTAAAGTTTTGCCCCGAACAGATTGACAACTGCAGCGACACGACCACATCTGTCAAAATATAGAATTGGAACGTTCCTACGGTGGCGACTGCACGGCAACACGACCACCAACTTCAGATGTCGTTGTTGCCAACCTTAGAACTATTTCTACTTCGCAGGCAACGGATCTAAATCAATGGGCATCATTGCTTCAACACAGATGCGTTGCTGCTTTGAACAGCAACTACAAATTAGTTAGTATTTCAGTTAAATTCTAATAGTTTTATAAATTACTACGCATTGCCATTAAAATTATTAACAAGGGAAGTGCGCAAGGACCCCCAATTTGTTTTTTGTGGCGCAAAAAATATGATTGCCGTGCTGTTCCTGGCGTTTCCAGTGCAATCAAGTATTTAGTTGACTATATGGCGACGGTTGAAACTGCCGCCATCTCGTAGTCGTGTGGTCCTGTCGCTGCCGTCTTCAATGTACTCGAACCAGTAGGGAGATAAACAGACAGAGGCACAAATCCGGTGGGTCCGTGAAATGAACTGTGGCTTAAAAATCCATAAATCAGGCACACATTATTCAAATAATTTTAAATCGTTTTTTAATTTAATTAAATGTCCATGTGTGCAGATGTAAGACACAAGGCCGCCAGAGCATAACAAGCAACCATATTTGTGCTAACGTAAAAGATAGTTTCCATAATAACGCGATTTGTGGCATGTGGCAAGGATAATCGCGCAATGTGCTGTCTGTCCTCTTCGTAATTCCTTTCTCTGCATTTATCTGCAGTTACGTCTATTCCTCCTTTCTGCTCCTTCTGATTATTGTTGGTGTTCTTATTGAACGACTCCCATTAGCTTGCAGCTGCTTTGTTGCTGCCACATTCATACTGTTCCAGCTGACATTGACACGCTGCCGCTGCCGCTGTGGCGTTGCAATTAGATGTCGAGCGTTGCAGGAATGTGGCAAGGTGTGCGTGGTATGTGGTAAGCTAATGAGCTGCTTGCCTGCTAACCGCAGCTGTGTCGTCTGTTAGCTGGTTCGTGTGCAGCTGTATCCATGCGTGTTCGCCATCAGCAGATCTTGAATTAAGCTCAACAGCGACTAAACGAAGAACACACACACACACACAGCAGCCAACGCCTTGCAAACGCTGTAAGCCATTTGTGTATGTGAAATGGGCGCAGCCGTCCCCAAATATCTCCTAAGAATTGTTAGTCTTATCCATGTGCAATGTACATATGTACATATAGACATGCATATATATACATAAGTACATATGTGGGACTGAGCATGGCCAGCACAAACAATGTAATTTATGATCAAATTGTTTCCCCATTTTGAATCGAACGCAAAAGCGTTGTTTGGCGCTCTGCCATTCGACCAACCTGTCAACGCGTCTCATAACCGCAGACAGAGATAAATACCTATATTTACATCCATAATTGGGACACCACGCTTTGGTATTTATGTTTCTTTCGTTTGTTGGGTGTCGGCAAGTTTTCGGCCTTGGCGCCTATCTCCGCTTCAGCACAACACCCACATAGCTGCTGATGCTGCACCTTCCGCCTGAATTGCACAGCAACTGACGTCGAGTTTAAAATTTAATGCGTGCACTTCGACCCCTCGCCCCCGCAGACCTGTGCGACGCTATTCGGCAACGGCCGATTGCAGTAGCGCGCCACCGTGCAAGCAATAAATCATAAATTTAATTTTTAACCCCGAAGCGATTAAAATTTATTCAGTGCATTTGTTTATCGGACTACTGACTGCGTTGTTTTTGTTGTTGGCGCTGTTGCTACCTATGCGCTATGTCATGTGTGCGTTTCCGTTTATTTGGCCGTGCTTAGCAATAAAATATTTACGGCCTCGGCCATAATTTATTTCGTTCTGATTGCAGGTTAAACATAATAAATGAGCAATAAAAATGATATTCGCCCATTCGGAGAGCGGGGTGTGCGGCAGCGGCAGCGCATACGCGAAGCGCTGCGGGTCAAGTGCGCAGTGTGCATCGTTTGATAAACGACCGTTAGATTGCACATTTGCGGGACCATCGCTGTGGGCTCGACTCGAATCAGAAACGCATTTGCATTCAAGATTTCGTAATTGTGTTTGTATTGTTGTGCTCGGGCTCCACGGGCCGCCCCGTGTGGATTGGGGCTGTGCATTCCACATGGACATACCTTCAGCTCGCTTGCATTATGCCTTCAGACGTGGCGAAAAGTAAAACGGAAGCCGCCATTAGGCTACAATGATAAATTGCTGCCTGCGCTGCAACATTGTTGCTCGCGACATTTTGGCCCATAAACCGGCAATCAGCAATTTGTGTGTGTGTACGATGCTACATCTCTCCACAGGCCTAAGCGATTCAGATCAAACGACTAATGGCGAACTGAATGTCCATCAGAAGCCTTTTAATCTGTTTGCTTTCTTTTTGAAGTCGTTTTTCTAGCATTAATATGGACGTGGAAGCCATGATGTTCATATTTGAATAGTCTGCAATGTCAAATCGACTCAATTTTAATTTTCCTCTGCAGTTGTTGTCTAACAGTGACATTTGCTGCAGTTTGAAAGATACGAAATTTGAATTGGAACAAAATACAGTGAACTCTGCTTAAGTGCGTTCCGTCTTAGGTACCTTTTCGTATAAGTTGGCAGAATTTGTGGCCGCTATGCGTTATGCTCGCTAAGTACTCAAGCTGCTTAACCCATTAGGGCATCAAGTTAAGTCTAAAGGATAAGTTTAAAAGGATAAACCTTGAGTAAACTAAACCTTGACTAAACTAACTCCTAAAATAACAGTTTTTTTGGCATCCGATTTATCGAACGTTATGCTCTAATGGGTTAATTACTTCACTCATATACTACTGTGGGCAAAAAATAGTAAGACTTTTTAATTTAAATTTCGCGCGGAAACCCAATATTTTTGTTTTCTAGGTTGGTATGACTGTCAGTGACATCTGTGCCAAATGTCACATCAAAATAATCATTAGTGTTTAGTATACGCTTGTCTTTCTGAAGTACAAAAAGTTCATACAGCGATTTTTACAATGAGTGAAATTAATTCCATAAAGAAGTTTCATTAAATTTTGTGTGCGGAATCAGATTTGTGGTGTCGAATCGTTGAAAAACGGTCTTCGGTGATAATTGTATATCGCGAGCAAGTGTTTTTGATTGGTACAAATTGTTCAAAGAGGGTCGAGAACGCGTTTACGACGAACCAATTCCAGAACGGCCATCAACATCAACTGATGATCAACACGTCAATAATATCAAGGAATTGGAGCTTGAGAAACAGCGATTAACAGTCAGAGACCTTACTGGCATCTTTGGAATATCGGAAGGATCATTGAAAACCATTTTAAAAGATCATTTAGGCCTAAGAAAAGTGAAAGCACGATTGGTTAAAAAACAAAATTTGATTCTTCATGAGTTATTCGCCCAAAAATTCAACCAATATCGTTCCACAACCACCGTATTCACCTGATTTAGCTCCGTGTGACTTCTGGCTGTTCAGCAAACTCAAACGACCTCTCCGGGGAAACCATTTTGAGTCAATTGAAGACATTAAACATGAATCGCTACGCGTATTGAAGGCTATTCCGGAAATTGACTTTAACAACTGTTTCGAGGATTTGAAAAAACGTTGGCACAAGTGTTGGTAAAGGGGCCGGGGGGATTACTTTGAGGAAGACGAAATAGATTTGGAGGAATAAATAAAGAATTTTAAAATTATGAACAAAGTCTTACTGTTTTTTGCCCGCAGTAGTAAGTATCTAAAAAAGATTCATAGATGAGATACTTAGGTGGGTTTTACTGTAATAAAACCCAACGACCTCAATTGTTTATACGAAACATGTATATTTTGCGTAGATAAAATCACCTGTTTTGCATTTCAATTCAAACCAACCAATCTCACAATCTACATATAATAGTACAGCGTTGTTATTGCTTGGCGATATATTTTCTTCGTTGCAAAGTTTGGTAATGGTGATGAAATCTATCTGCAAGTGCGCCGCATTGCAGCAAAAATATTGCAATCATATTGCTCGTCACAATTGCAACCAGCATAGCACAATAACAATCAGCAAATAATTGTTAAACATCTGAATACAAATGGGTTGTATGCAGCAGAAGTAAAATAATATTCGAAGGAGCAGTTGCGTCGCACAGTGGGGTAATTGATGCCGAAAATGCCGATTAATTCACCAAGGCTATTTAGATATGAAATACCTATGAGGTTTAGTTAATCGAACATTAGAAAGTAAAAAACAAAAACAAAATACTTTAGTGGAATTTAAAAAAAAAAACGGTAAAAAACTAAAATAGTTACAAAAGATAAATCTTGCACATTTCTAATTAAAGTTGAATTGAACCATTTAATTGAAACATTTCATCGCCACCTCTTGCAACCAATTCAATATGATCATCATTATGATGATTATCATTATTATAATCTTCATCATCAACATTATACTCTCACCTCACCATCACCATTATCAGCATTCCTCATTAGTATCAACTCCATAGTTAGCAACTTTGGGCATAATATACATACGATGCACTTTTTTGTGGCAATTTTCTCATACTTGATCAGGGTCAGAATTAAAAAAAGTCTATTAAAAATGTTTTCAATGGTATTTTTTCAGTCCACTTTCGTGAAAATTCTCCCTGCAACACTTGAAATCGTTATTCCGTGCTTCTTCCGAAGATTGGCCGATTGGCAATGATTTGCGGTCAATACAAAAACTATTTGTGGAAAATTGTGGGCATATTTTACAAGGAATAGGATTTTAAAAAATATTTTACAGTTTTTAATCCATAGCTGCGAATTTTTTCTATTTCAATTTGATGTTCACTAGAAACAACCATAAAATGGTGTGAATGCTTTTATTCAAGTCTACATCGATTTCTAGTATTGATGCAGATATTTCTGCATTTTGAAAAAATAAGAAAACCTTTTGCTTATTTGTTTTCCTCCAAAAAATAAATAATTTATAAAAAAATTATTTTTATTTTGATCATTTCTATTTGTTCTCATACATGGCCCATTTGGCCCTTGAGTTCGCACACAAAAATCGAAATGCTGGAAAAGTGCGTAACAGTGGCGGATTCAGGGGGTGTTTTGGGGGTTGAATCCCCCCGAAATATCTGGATCGCCCATAAAACTACATACAAATTAAAAGGCATTTTACAAATATTAAAGAATTACTTTTTGAAACCTCCCCCGAAATATTTTTCTGAATCCGCGCCTGGTGCGTAACATTCGCGCAACTTTTTTTTACACAAAATGTTACTGAAATATCTAAGCTTTACGCTGATGAAAACAGTTTTGCTCGATCTCACAAGACTCACAACTATATGTCTATGAAAAGGTCCAAAATTGAATAACAATTAAGAATTGAAACAAAAAATAAACTAAAATACTTATAAACATTTTTTAACAAAACAAAATACACAATGCATTACTGAAATACCTGAACATGAAGGTTGCATAATTAATTTTGAAATACTTTTTGAAAGTCACAAAAAGAAATCGTGTTGAAGTAAAGGAAAAAACACGTTTTTCGCTGTTCGCACAAAAACGGAAAATAAATGTCAACTTTCAGTGTGCTTTGCGGGAAAACGGTTAACTATTTTGCAGAATTTTATCCACTTTAATCCGGTACCAAAAACATATTTGTATCTTTTTTTTCGTTTTTGAATTAATCGGCACTTTATTTATATATACTCGCAAGTGAGGCTACGAGCTTTACTAATAATCACTTTAGTAGCAGAAGCTCACTCTAAGGTAGAAAATAAAAGGAAATTGATTTGAACTAAACAAAAATGTGACATTTTTGTTTTTAAGTAATGCTTATTATTTTTGATATTCTAAAGACTTGCATTATCTAATTTCGTAGAAGAAAAAACATGTTGGCACTTAATTCCTTCCTTTTGAATGATGTCTCGTCGTTCATTTTTCCTCTATTTCTCGTGCTTTCGCTTCTCCACGTTTTACTCTTCAATCACATTTGTCCTTTTCGTATCTTTCTTGCTTTATTTATTTTAGAACTAAAGAGAAACGTGGGCCATGGAAATCGTATCCATCCCCGTCAAATGCCACACGCCAAACGCACGCGGCGAAAAAGCGCAGCAGGCGGGAGGCTGAAAAGCAAAAGCAAAACTTTGACGCGCCATCGGCTTTTGCATTATTCACCAATTCAAATGGAATTCATGGCTGCATTTTATGTGCGCTCATGCTGCGAGTGCAAGCAATGCTCGGCGCTTTCTCATTTCCCTCAAATGTTGGTGCTGGCGTTTGTTGTTATTTATGTTGTTGACGGCGGACCGACTTAAAATTTTGGTAAATCGTAAATATTCCCTGAACGGGTGGGAGAGTGTGTGGTGGTCGGCAATCGTTGCGCGCAATTAATTTCTGCATTTAAAGTGGACAGCACTGAGTGAGGTGCGAAAAGTGTGAAAAATTAAAAATAGTATAAACAGCAAAATGGCGAAAGGAGCAAAATCAACCGCAGTCAAACAACATCAAAGCACTATGACGGTTTGGCGTTTTGCCGATTTCATTTTTATTTATCACTTTACTTTTGCTTTTCCGTTTCGCTTCCCGGATATGCGCCGATTTAATGCGCAGCCCGAGTGAGTGGCGTTCGCTGATGAATTTTTCAACGGGATTTCAGATTTACGAGGAACGGCTGGACCCAGCCTTGCACCATCGCCTCTGCTGCGCTTTTGTTTTTATTTTAATGGCTTACGCCGCTTGTTTTTATTCCCACTGGCTATGCTTCATTTTTGCTCTTTGTTGCATTGCGGTTCGGCTATTGAGCGCGCAAGGCTGCCATCAGTCATAAGCGCCACCGACCAAGGCGCTGCGTCGCAGCGGTGAGTGTGGTGACGGCCAAAGTGGCATTTGCTGTCGCAATGGCGCCGAGTGAGTGTTTGCGCCTCTGTCCACATTTCCACTTTTTAATCCTCTGTCAATTTTTTAGCTGAGTCTGTGCGCTGTTGAAGTGTTTGTTGCAGCGTGTATGCAGTTTTCATGGCGCTTAACACCCAGACGCACTTGCGGACAAATTTTCAACAATTCAATTCTAAAGATTTTTCTCACGCTTAAAGTTTGAAGTTCGGTGGTAAATCCCTTTGGCCACAGGAATTCATTGTATTTTGAACACAGTGCCGAATGAAGCGAGACCACAACAAATAAAGCCGTGCGCACTAAGCACTGAAATGCATTTCTCCATTGCAATGAGCAATAAAATGTTGTATATCAACGGCAAATACCACGCAGCGCACACGCACACGTACTCACACATGGACTAACAAATGCCCAGCTTGCGTTCATTTGCGCGCACATAAAATGCAGCCAGCGTACACCTAAGCAGTCAAACATTAGTAGGGTTGCAGGACTATCGGCGGCAGGTGCCGTTACACGGTGAAGCTGAAAAGCGAGCGGCAGCATCACATCCTCGCTACACGAAAAAGCGAACTCCTATAAATTTCATCTAAATTATAGAAGCACATGAAAGCGTAGTTACGGAGGAAATCATTGGCTCCACGCTTAGGGGAAACTGGGGTACATTTGTAACCTTTTTTTTTAAACCTATATTTCTCGAAACGTGATTGATTATTTTTAAAAATCAATGCTACTTTTTCGAAAGTGATGATTAAATTTTGGAAATTCCAAGTTATTTTTTTACACAGAAGATTTTCCTCGCTATAATTTCATATTTTTTGGAAAAAGTCATTTTGTCAAATGTACCTCAGTCAAGGGGCACATTTGACTTTGGGAGGGGAACATTTGACATCTATATTTGTGAAAGAAAATAAAATCGCTTCTGATTAAAAATAAGGAAAATTTCATTATATATTTTTTAATCTTTCATTTTATGTGAAAGAAAAAATAAATAATAGATATTTCATTTATAAGCCTCTAGTCAAAAAAAACTTAACACAAACAAAATAATAATTTGGATAAAAATAAACTTATTTTACAAAATATTTGGACAAGTTAATCTTAAAAATATATTTTGTATGACAACGTGAAGTTGAAGTCGGATTTTCTCGAATTGGCAGTTTTAACTCGATTTCGCTCTTGTCAAATGTGCCCCATTCAAAAATGTCAAATGTACCCCATATGTTTTACTTTACTTAATTTAATTGTCTTACCTAAAATACTTTTATGACCTTTAGCAACATTTTTCGAAATAATAGAAAATAATGTAAGTAAAATTAGTTTATCACTTTGAGATATTTATTAAACTCACTTCACAAATTCCTTACGCATCACTGTCACAAAATAACAGAAACTCCCGTAAAAAGAGAAAAGCACATGCTGCTTAGACAAAATTTGCGCACAAACTGTTAAACTTCATGACGCTTTATGAAAATAGGTATTTTTTTGTTCCCAATAGAGAAATTGCATTACTTGCACCGATTTGATTCCAAAACGGCCATAGTCAAATATGCCCCAAAGTCAAATGTACCCCAGTTTCCCTTACTCAGCGTGTTTTTGGCTGCTGCTTAGCATCAAGACAAGTGCAACTGTACTTGATCAGTTGGGCTGAGAAGAATATCTAATTCGGCCTTATGCTGAATATCGTCATCGTCTGAAAAAATGACGATACGGCAACTTTCGTATGCTGCTCATCGTCGTATCGTCAGCTGACGACGGAGTGCTATGCTCGTCATCGTTATCGCCTTCGCCTTTCGTCTATTGACGAATATTTCCATCATCGGAAATTTTGCTGACGAAACTAAAACGATACTGAAATAAAATTGGGATCTCCCGTTTCCCAATGGCTTCCCTTTTCCAGGGAAGGGAGCGTAGTGTGGTGGTAACATAGGTAATAAGGTTGGCTGTGGTATTTTCTGCAGTCAGCGAAGCGAAGCCCCAGCTTTTCCTTCCACCTGATCATTGCAGTGTCTTCCAGGCAGAAGTAATGGCCATTTACCAGGTTTCTATATGACTTATCTGCGAAAACACGTACAAAGCGGATGTCCACATATACTCGGACAGTCAGGCAGCCATCAAGCCGCTCGCGGAGGCGACCACCTCATCTAGGCTCGTCTTGGACTTCCAAAAATTCTTAATCACCCTAGCTAAAGGCTCCAACGTCTCATTATTTTGGGTGCCAGGGCACAAGGTATCGTAGGCCACTGCGAGATGGGCGAACTCACCGGAGCAGAACGCTGCTTACCGAGACCGCATCCTTCCTCCCAGTGGGGGCTCCACTTGCATTGGTCAAAGAAAAATAAATTACTTGGTTTCAGGCAACGCAAATAAGTCCACTGTTTGCATTAACAGCCTCCGCTGCACCGTCAAAGATTTATTTTCTTCCTCGTCGCTTGAAAAAAAAACAGCTCGTAATCCATTTATTTTTCAAATAAACACACAAATCATTTGAAGTAACAGAATTTCCCACGTGAAATACCCAAAACAAAAAATTTCCCACTCATAGAGTTGCCGTGTTTATTCAGTGCACAACGTTTCGTCTACGTTGCTTGTACAGCATACCGAAGTGTCGACGAAACGATAGATTTGACGATACACATAGACGATCGTCAACGATGAGTGAGACGACATTCAGCATAAGGCCGATTGAAAAGTATTTTGAGTTGCACGAGAAGACAAATCTTTGTAGGCGTTTAAGGCCTCAAATGTTTAAAAACGATACTGTCAGCTGGTTTTTGGTGAATAAGTTAACTAGTTCCACCAGAGAGTGATTTTAACTTTTGCCTCACATCTTCACACTGTCGCATATTTAGAACATTTTCGTAATGGAATCTGCTGATCAAGAGCAAACATGTTGCAATCAAGTATTCACATTTTAGTCGCTTTAATGGCAAATTTAAACTTCTTCTATTAGGAATGCACACTGGCTACGACCTTCCACCGCTATCCCAGCAATTGCATGTTGCTGGCGCACTCTGTCACTGCGCCCCCCTTTGCACTGACGTTATTTACATTTTGCCGTCGTGTCGATGATGCATTTGCTGCACAGCATGTCCGGGCCATTTCAAGGATTTATTGGCATTCTGTGATGTTATTAAACTTGATTGCGCACTACAGCAATGCAAACTGGAGCTGGCGAGCGGGCGCTCGGAGGCGTGCAGCATGCGAACGGCAACAAATGAGGAAAGAATCTCATCGAGTGTGTTGCTGCGTGTGCATAATCAGCATGCAGCAGGCTGCCGGCACACGCGCAGAGTAAACACAAACACTAAAGGTGCGCTCGTATGAGGGACCGAAATATTTGGTCATTTTGAACTGCAGTGCGCGTCTTTGAGCTGTTTGTGGAATGGCGCTTGGAGAAAGGAGCAAAGAAGACAAATGGCAAGCGGTGGATACAAGAAACGTACGGCATGGCGACCGACTGTAAGCATTAAGTTCTCTTCCGCCCATTCAACTAGTCGCACTACTTTAAAATATGTGTATCCATTGAGCCTGTTTAAGACTTTTGCTCACATTCATGTTAGCCTCTTTATCGTCGCAAGGTGAAATAATTAAAAGTCCTGCGGCTCATTCTGAGCGAAATATTTTAAGAACAAAAAAATCAAAAAAGCAAAGAACGAAAAATCTCAAAGAGCGCCTTTGACTTGCTTTATTGCTAATTTCATTATCTTCGCTGTTGCCTGTTACGTGTGCAAATGCTTTGATCTCAAAGTAATTTTTTATTTAATTTCGAGCGCGTTCAGCTCGGCAAATATGTGGGTTTTTGGCTTTGAGACAAAGTCAGCGAAGCTTACGAAGCATACGAGCACTGCAAATGTCTGCGCCTCGCATGTAACATCATATTTTCGAAGAATTTTCTGTTTGACAAAAAACAAAAACAATAAAAACAACACAAAAATAGCAACAACATCAACACAAGGCGAGGCAGCTGCAGCATAATAATGTCCTTATTGCATTACAGGCACTTAAAGGGCAATCACTAGTCGTTCAAATGCTCAACCGCCTAACAGCTCTGCACACCCAGCGCTGAAGCCAAAAAGCATACTTCAAAGTGTGGCGCCATTCCATCCTCCTGCCACCGCATGGCGAATGCAAATAAGTAAAAATCTGTTCAAAAATAAGTTCAGAAACTGCGCGCCGAAGCAACATGTAAAACCCAAAGCTTGCGAAAAATACTTAGCTCGGCTTAAGCGACGATATCGTACACGCACTACAAAAGTGACACAATTCAAAATTTTTCAATTTCGGGTTTATGTGTTAATACTGTGCACAATGCATAAATCTACCAATCAACAAAAGTTCAGAATATTTTGTTGTTGTTAACTGTTACAAAAATACATTTAGGTCTCTTTTTATGTCAGAAGTTTGATGCTGTTTGATTGCTGCAGCTCAATGCAAGAGAGTCCTAACTCAAATTGTGTCACTTTTGACGAAATAAATTTTTGTTAAAGTTAATTTTAAGCAAAATTCTGACAATTTTTGTATATATTTTTAATTATTAAAATGAATTATTATTATTTCTTTCAACTTTTTAACTGTCATTTATAATTATTAAATTCAGAAAAAGTGGCATAACTTGAAATAGTTCCGTAATTATTGAATTAAAATATCATCAAAACAGTCACAATTCAAAATTTTGGATTTTCTAGTGTAAAATAAAAAAAAATTCTTGGAACTTATCAAAAAGCATAATCTGTAAGGATTTTCTACTGAACGGTCTATTCGTTATTTAAAACAAATGTTTATTTAGCTCAAAAACAGTTTTTTGCGTTTCCTGAAAAATCAAAAATTTTGAGTTGTGTCACTTTTGTTGTGCGTGTGCGATATGTTGTGCAGTAAAGTGAGGTTGGAGTGAAGTGCGGCAAGCCGAAGGTGACCCAGCAAAGAAAGCACAAATTAATGTTGCGGCGCAGTGGGCCAAAGTTAAAGGCGGTTAAGTGGCAATGCCGCTTTAAATTGCGGTCTTTGTAAATTTCTCATTTACTTTTTTGCCGTTGAGATACTCGGTTGTTTTTCAAATCGACATACAAACGTGTCGCTTTGTTGGTTCAATTGCGGTTTCGCTGCTGCACTTGTCGCGTTTCTGGTTGTGGCTTTATTCCTCTTTCCCTTGTTCTTACTTTCGTCACTGCCTCTTCGTTCGTCGCTTCGTTGGTGGCTTCGCGCCGATCACAGGCATTAAGCTTTTACTTTTGACTCGCTTTAACCTCGGCAACATTGTTGCCATGTGGCCATGTTGCAGCAACAACCGTAACAACTGCGAAAAGCACAGGTAGAGACAATAACAACTGCATAAAGTATAAATAAATGGCGGATATATAAAAGAAAGAGGGAAAAGTGTTGAGTAAAATCAAAAACACATTCGTCGGCGTTCGCGCAACTTTACTGCCGGCCTGCGCAAAGTGCTAAAACCGCTGTATAGAGTTGCTGCTGCTCGAAAAGTTTGCTGCACGTTTGTTGCAATTTTTCGCATTCCATGTGCGTGCTACGTAGCGAACAACAACAACAACAACAACAGCCACACTTTGAAAAGTTCAATATTTCCACAATTTCAAACTTTGTCCGTATGTGGATGCTGGTTTAAGCGCCCATGTGGGTACGAGAGGACATGTTCGGCATTGTTGCAGACAAAGTTGTAGGTGTAAAATAATCAAATGTGGCACAAAATGAGTGTAAAATGTTTGCCAAAATGGATGCAAATCGCTGCACATGACGGATAAAAGTTCAGAGGCGAATAATAAATGGGCAAAGGAAAATAAGGAAACGCTGCACAAAGGCAAATACGCGTTAATAAGTTTGTAGATGAGAAAAAGTGCTGGGTGAAGAATGATTTATTCAATATGAAAACTATATGACAGTCAATTCCAAGGTAGGCGTATAGATACAAATACAATCATAGCCTACTCTACAATAGGTCAGTCAAAAGCGAAGCAAATAATGAAGCTAAAACGAATAAGGATAACAACAAATCACATCGTTATAAGGCTCGAAAAAAATCTATGAGATCTATGGTTAAAAAGTAATAAATTGAGGTTATTGAATCAGGGGTATATTGAAGATTAGGTATAGGTAGGTAGGTAGCAGCGACTGCGTGCTCTCTGAGCACACTCAAGTAGCACTACGTGCGTTTTGTTGTAGCCTCCTCGACGGGGTCTTCCCTGTGTGGGAGAAGATACTGGGCTTTAAAGCCAACTCGCATCGTCCAAATAGGACTTGATGCATTTCAGTGTTGTCTCAGACAGATCAGCTAGAGAGCTAATCAGACTGTTCCCCAAGGAATTTAGTCTTTTAACCCTTTCGGGACTACTGGGATAATGCGTCCCAGCAAGTTTTTAAAGCCCCTCAAAAAAATTATTAAAATATTACGACCCACGTAAAATATTTCTCCGATTTCGGTGATCCCGCATAAAAGGATGATTTCCGAGTTTGTGAGCATCCAATATAATTTTCTAACCCCAACTTTCATGGCATGAGAATATTTCTACTGAGAGTATTTTGAATTTGAAAATTAAACTCCGTCCCGAAAGGGTTAAAAGCCAAGGCAGGGCAGCCGCAGAGGAAGTGTTCGAGTGTTTCCCTCTCGTTGATTTCCCTGCAGCTTCTGCAAAAAGGGTTGCGGGGGATTCCCAATCTCGCCGTATGTAGACCAATTGGCCAGTGACCCGTGATCACGGCTGTTAGCGTAGAGACATTCCTACGAGAATTCAGAGCAGCAGATCGTTGGTTCTGTGGGAGTTGTAGCGTGGCCAGATCTGTCGAGCTACTCTGCAGCTGGAAACATTGCTCCACCTACTATCCGCTTTCTTCAGGAAATAATCCTTTAACTGTTTTAGCCTTGCACTTAAAGGCGGTGCCACTCTTTCGAGCTGTGAGTCCATGGCAGATCCCACCTTGGTCAGCTCGTCAGCTGACTCGTTTCCGCTAATACCCGCGTGACAGGGTATCTAGCAGATGGTAAGATCCACCCGGCCGCTCACCAGCCCCAGCAATTCTTTACAGTCTCTGTCTAGTTTAGATTTCACTATGAGCTTGGTGAGTGCCTTAATGGCTGTTTGGCTGTCTGGAAAGATATAAACATCCCTAGTCTGGATTTCTTGCTGTAGGAGAATCCTACAGGCTTCTCTTTTTGCAAAGAGTTCCGCTTGAAAGACACTGCAAATATCTGATAGGTGAAAAGCTTTTTCCACTACTAGATCCCTGGAGTAAATACCTGCCCCAACACCACAGTCTTCTTTGAACCGTCTGTGTATAGGGAAGTTTCTACGTTTGTAAAAGAGGATCGCTCCCATTCCCTTCTGGAGGGAAAGAGCGTGGAAAACCTAACATCAAAGTCGGCACATTCTTTGGTGTAGTCCGTATGGAGGATACTTAATAATTTTAATTGGGGGCGGGTGGAAGGGACCTACAGTTTTATGCCGGTTCCGAACGGTAGGTTGGGAGCTTTTTCATAGGCAATTTTTACTCTCAGAGGTTTGCCATTTCCAGCTGAGAGAACAGCCACCGAAAGAGAAAACGAGTTTCCCGTTATTTTTTTTAGGTGTTACTACATGCAGTATTCGAACTTGCGTCGCTCTGCATGCGACTCGCTGGACCGCGCACTAACCAACTGACCCACGGCGGCTGTCGGCTAGGTCCATCTAAATCTTCGTGAGGATGTTACTGTGTCCGTAAGGTCTTTCCGCCCATTGGAATGATGCTCTCAGTTTCAATGCGCTTGAAGCGGCCTTTCGTCTAATAAAAGATTCAATCGGCAGCAAATGAAGAAGCGTATTTAAAGCGTCAGAAGGGCAGGACCTCAAGGCCCCCGTAATCCCGACACACGCCGCCCTCTGCACTGCACTAAGTCTATTGAAATTTTCGACATCAAATTACTTGTATATTTAAAAATTCTAAGCCACTCCCCTTAAAAGACAATTTAGCCAAACCGGCAAAAGTGCCCCAGCAAGTGTGCAGTGAACAATTTTAAAGGTCAAACAAAATTTCATGCTTGATATTTGTTTTTTGTGCGGCGTGATTTATGTGTGGCCATTAATTATTGCTTTGAATTTTCTACCCAACTATGTATGTACGTTTGTGTTTGGCTTAGGTGGATAATAATTAAATGTTCAGTATGCACAACAATTGCAATAACACATTAATCAAAAACCTAAGAGCGTCGAACGCGTCATTTATCCGCTTCGTTTTGTAATCAACAATTTCGCAAGCACAATTATTGAATTCATTTGTTTCTTCTCTAATTCGATAATAATCATGAAAAACATAGCTCATCTATTGTTCATTAGTATACAAATAAGCTTATTAGTTTCATATTTCCTGATAAATATTTTGCATTTTTGACAATACATACAGACAATGCGAATGAGAACTGGAACATTTCACAACTGAAAATTAACAAAGTTAATTTACTTTTAAACTAATTCTGTCTTTAGCTAATTTTCTCAGTTACACAAAGAACGTTGCTGTTTGTGCACTTCCTTGAAGTTTTCACTTTCGAGTGGCTTATTGGATTCCAAACTGGATTCAACTTGAAGCCAGTGAACGCAGATGTGTGGCGAATATTTAATATTCACCTACTCACATGTCGCACGTGCATTCAAAAACCTTTGCCATGCGCCTTTCATACTTGAAAACTCACAATTTGCAATTGCAGCATGCAGTGCTGCACTCGACTAGTTGGAGTTGGATGAGTTTGTATTCTTCAGTGCCTTCCGAGCGTCGGCGCCGTGCGCTTTATTATTGGGGCATGCAGCGCAAAACCTGGTACGAAATGTTCTTCCTAATGCAACGTGTTGGACAAATGTGCACATTGCCCCAAATTGTTGACAATGTTTCGACGAGACCACGGCTGTGCCTGCGCGCACATGTGAAAGCCGATTCAAGCTCCGTCGGCTGTTTTTGTTTGCTGTCCTGAAATTCACCAATCACGAACCGAAGCCAATGTCTACAGGTGCAAACATAACGTCTGCCGCTCCGTAGCACTTTCCATATCTTTAACTTTGGAGCTTTGGTTATTTGTGCTGCTACCACGTTTTGTTGTTATCATTGTTACTGGCAGCGAAAATTCAATTTTCAACATTTCGCTCACGATTCTCATAAATTCGCTATTAATTTGAGGCAGAATGTCGTCATTGCCAATCCTGGCGAAGCAGATACGACACACATAACTTTTATGAGCATTGGCGAGCTCGGTCGAGAGATAGGAAAGGGGGGGGGGGGGGAAATGGGGTTGGAATACCGCTTCACAACTACGCGTTGTCATACCTTTCGCAACACTGCTGAAAACAAAATCGGCAAAAAGCCAGTAATGCTTGCACTAACTTCATATAACATTTTCGCGGCAAAATGTTTTCTCTGCCAATATGATGACGATTCCAACAACAATAGCACGCTGCATTTATTGCTCCTCTTCGACATTGACATTTGCATCGATGGTGAGGGAAAGGTGGAAAAAAGATGAATGGAGAGGAAAAAATTAGAAATGTTGGAGCATTCCATGCATGAGAATTCGGTGATAAGTTGTAATTGGAGTTGGCCACATCTAACACATTCAGATCGGTACCGGATCTCGCTTTTGACTAACCCAAACTTATAAATGTTATTACTTCATGTTCAGATTTTTAGCCCGTCTTCAGAGAAAAAGCAAAAGCGAGAGAGTGTAAAACTAATTGGCGAATAGCTAACCGAATGGAGGAGACTCGTTATTTGCTCTTTCACTAACCGTGACCCCACTTTAAGATCGGTCAATATTCTGCACCCAATTGCTCTCAGCGCTTCCCACTATCCAAACGCAACCCTACATTTAAAATTGAATATGTATACCAATGGTGTGCTGCACATTTATTTGTCAACCGAAGCGCGTCACTAGGTCAACCTTTGTAATTGAGCGCAGGGCCAGTCAGCACTTGCGCTCTCACTTGTCACTGCGGCGCCAAGCGGTTGGCGGTTGCCATCTGTTTGGTGGTTTAGTTCGTTTAGAGTTTTTTGCACTTTTCGTTTTCTTGCAACGTATGTTGGCAAGTGGCGCTTGCCATGTGTCCGCATGTGGCGTGCGGCAAATACTCGGCGGCTCTTAGCGGAAATGGCAATGTGCGTACAAGAGCGGAGTAAAAAATTGGAAAAAAACATACACTCTCTGGTATTTCTTTCCCTACTTGAAATTGCAGTTTCACCCTGTTTCGCTTCAAGTTGCTTTTTGCACTGATTGCTGGCAAGTTGCAAGCCACAGTGCCGCAAAGCGACAACAAGTGCGGGTGGCTGCCCTTCACATATTTTGTATTACAGTATTTTGCATATCTAATCGCAAACGCGCCGACGGCTGCTGCTGCCATGAAATTACACGTGCAATGTGCACTTGGCGCTGCTGCGTGCCACATGTCACTTGGCGCGCCACGCTTCGTTCATCAGACGGCACTGCCTCGACGCCGCAAAGCGCCTGTAATCAATGGTGTAAACACTTATTTCTGCGGTTTCAGTCGCCGCCACGCCGCACGCAATTTGCAGCGCAATGTTGCAACATTGCCGCTGGCCTTTCCACTTGTGCGATGCCCTGCCCTGCCAGCAGGTCATAGCGAAGTCGACGAAACGAAAACTTTGTTCGTTTTGTTTCTGCGCTGCCGTCAAACTGTCTGTTCGGGCGTTGACTATTTGCGGGTTGTCGCCGTCACGTCGTTGTTGCTGCTGTTGGCCAAAAAGTAATTTTCATTTATCTGTATTTGCCGCTAAAACCGAAAAAGCACTCTTGCTCTCCATATCTGTTGTTGTTGTTGTTGTTGTAATTTGAGTTGGTTTTAGTTTCTTGGCTACCAATTCCGGCAGAATATTTTCGGTGTTGTCTGCAACAAATTGCGTTGCGCCGCATGGTGTACCACGAGCTGTGTGTTGCGTGTGGCAAGTTGAAAGTTTTCATTTTCATTTGCTGCCACTGATGCCTCCGAAATTGCTATTGCTTGCTTCTCGTTGGCTCGGTTATCATTGCACTCGTTTTTGGTGCTCGTATTGGACTTTGAGAAGTTGGGTTATGTTGTTGATGCTGCCAAAGTAGTAGTTGTTGTTTTATTATTAGAAATTGTTGTTGGTTGTGCGATTTGGAAGTTTTGCTGCGGTCGCGGCTTGCGTCGGTTTCGCTTTACTCAACTCGATGGTTGGCAGTTGTGCAATCTGCCGAATTCTTCGATTTGCTTTTGTATGTTTAAGTTAAGTTGGCAATTTCAGCCGTTTTTACACCTTTGATAAAAAATTCTTTCAGAAAACTAAAACTTGATTTCTCCACCAGACCATTGTTTTCCCCTATATGTATGAATACAATTTTCAGGCTACACTTGCATATCGCACACGCACTACAAAAGTGACACAACTCAAAATTTTTCATTTTCGGGTTTATGTGTTAATACTGTGCACAATTTTGAAGTTGTCAAGGAATTCGTCTACCTTGGCACCGCCATCAACAGCAGCAATGATGTCAGCCTGGAGATAAAGCGAAGGATAACTCTTGCCAACAGGTGCTACTACGGTCTCGGTAGGCAATTGAGAAGTAGAGACCTCTCTCGACCGACAAAACTTGCACTCTATAGGACGCTTATCTTGCCCGTGCTCCTCTATGGCGCTGAAGCATGGACAATGACACGAAACGACATAGCGGCCCTTGGAGTGTTCGAGAGGAAGGTACTTCGCAAAATCTTCGGCCCTGTTCGTGTTGGTGACGACTATCGCATACGAACCAATAACGAGCTGTATGAGCTGTATAAGGACATGGACGTAGAGCAGCGAATTAACATCCAGCGGCTACGCTGGCTCGGTCATGTCTGCCGCATGGACGACGAAGCTCCGGCGAAAAAGGTGTTCGATGCGATGGTTGGAGGTCGACGGCGAAGAGGGAGGCCGTGTCTCCGGTGGAAGGACCAAGTTGAAGAGGCCCTGTCATCTCTTGGTGTTACTAACTGGAGAAGGCGCGCGCAAAGCAGAGGCGCCTGGAGAGAAGTTTTGCGGCAGGCCGTAACCCGATAACGGGTTGTTATGGCCAGTTAAGTAAGTAAGTAAGTAAGTATACTGTGCACAATGCATCAATCTACCAATCAGCAAAAGCTCAGTATATTTTGTTGTTGTTAACTGTTGCAAAAATACAGTTAGGTCTTTCTTCATGTCAGAAGTTTGATGCTATTTGATCGCTGCAGCTCAATGCAAAAGAGTCCTAACTCAAATTGTGTCACTTTTGACGAAATAAATTTTTGTTAAAGTTAATTTTAAGCAAAATTCTGACAATGTTAGTATTTATTTTCAAATAAAAAAAGTAATTTCGAATTTTCGAAATTTTTCTTTCGATTTTTTAAATGTCATTTATAATTATAAAACTCAGCAAAAGCGACATAACTTAAAATAATTCAGCAATTATTGAATTAAAATATCATCAAAACAGTCACAACTCAAAATGTTGGAATTTCTAGTGTAAAATAAAAAAAAATGCTTGCAACTTATCATAAAGCATAATCTGTAAGGATTTTCTACTGAACGGTCTATACGTTATTTAAAAAAATTTTTATTTAGCTCAAAAACAGTTTTTTGCGTTTCCTGAAAAATCCAAAATTTTGAGTTGTATCACTTTTGTTGTGCGTGTGCGATATGATATTTCAGTGCCCTGTCCACGGCTCCGTTTGTTCGCTAACCGCAAAAGCTTTTCGTTTTCTGCTGGACGCCTTAAGTCAGAACGGTGTTGTTCTTCATTTCTGTTTGTTATTGTTGTATCTTTCGTGATTTTTATTCTTACTATTTGTGACTGTTGTCTCTACGGTTGTTGTTGTGATTGTTGTTGCCATTTGCTGTCTGTTACAAGTATTTTACGCTGTTTGCGTTAATTTATGCAAAGTCGCTAAAAGCTGCAGTAAACGCAGAAAAGCCCTTTTTACCCCGCAACTTGGTCCTTGCGTGACCCCCTTAAGATACACTGCCAGCAAGGATAAATAAATATCTGCGCAAGGCGCACGGGTGGGTAAACAGCGCAATGGCTTGGTGAAGCTGCTCCGGATGACGCCGACTGCCAGTCGTCGCGACGACAGCATGTGTTGCGTACAGCTAAAATGTTATGTTGTTGAATAGGCTTAGCGAGCGGTTTTTATTTGCATTTGTCACAACGAAATGGGGATTTGAGAATGTGTTTAGCATTTCAAATGGCTTCTGATGCAGCGGCACAGATTCGAGTTATTTGCCGAAATCGCTAGCGTGGACCAAATCCACTGCAAGTGCAACGCAACGAACCGGGGCGGTGTCAACTTGCCACTGCACACCCGCCCAGATCATTGTGTGCGTAAACGTAGCAATTTTCATGGCCTACTTCGAGGCGCCATCACGAGCACAGCGTGTTGGCGGGCAATAAAGTGGCAGCCATTCAATGGACGTGCTGCAATTTGCGCGTTGTTGCAACAGCCGATGTGGCACTTGGCCGCAGGCGTGACGCGACGTGGCGGGGTAGAAAGCGAGTGAACGCTTGCAACAGTGAAAGGCCAATACGGTGGTTGATGGCAATGCCACGCACTTTGCTATCAATCGATGAAAGCAAAAGCGCAACATTCGTCCCAAGAGACAGGGAAATGAAAAGATACAAATTTGAAAGAGAAGGAGAGCCGAAAGGTATGCGGAAGTCAACGAAACTAATTTGCCGGCGGAAAAGCCATCAAAACTTTGCGCGCACTGCTTTCAGCGAGTGGCAGCAACAATGGTGGGGCCGAACCCGAGACTCTTTCTTACTTTCCTTCACCTCACAATGACAGCGAGTGCAGGAAGTACCTGCGTAAATATTAAGAGACAACAATGCGGCAGGCAACGATTCGAAAGGGAGACCGCCACGGCATAATCCGACTTCCGTCGCAGTGGCGTTGTCACCCTCGACCACGCTGCGCTGATATTCGTTTTTACTGTTTCCTGTTTTTTTTCTTTGTTTGTGTTGTACTGAATATTGAAGCTTATGTTGCACTTGAGTGATTTTTATGCTTTGATGCTTGGTAATTTTGATATTCTGTCTTTTTTGTTGTTCTTAATATACATAAATCCTCGAAAGACACACGGGGACTGCGCGGGTTTAGGTAGTAGCAGATTTTATGCGTAAATGGCGCACGAAATCCAACGGTGGTTTGGCCCAGGCTCGAGGCTGAGGGCGGAATCGTTAGTGGATATATGGCAGTGCAGTTCGATTCGCTGCTACTTCCTTCTCGTATTGTTGTATTTATTTGTTGTTGCTCTCGGTGTCTTTGCTGCTGGCTTTGAACGAATATGTGCAGCTCCATTGCGTCGCATTGTTGTTTGCGTCACCACCAAACGGTCGTTGTTGCTAACGTTGTATGTCAAATATTTCATGGATTGCAGTTGTTTTGATTACCGTAGCAGTTGTTGTCACAGCTACCTGTAGCCGATTGTTCCCTTTTCGTATGTTTTTATAAATAATATGATTTTCTTCCCTTTGTCGCTGCGACTGCTGCCTGAATTCCTTTCTATTGCTGCATATACCCAATATAAATTTTTTTTGAGACATCACATAGTGGTTGCTTTCCGCCGAAGCGCTGTTTTAGCTTCAAAATTCTCTTTCGTCTTTCGGCATTCGTAATGCGAGAACCGGATTTTGCTACCTCCATTCCAACAAAACACGGACAGTGCGGTTACTCAATCAATGCGCAACTACCAGGAACTCAGCAAGCACGGTTGCTACAATGAGTATTCAACTGTATCCTCTAGATGTCTGCTGGCCCGATTGTCATGAATAATGAAAACGAAGTGAAACGAAATAATAATAATATGGCAGCAAAGGACTTCACTGCGCCTCGCATAAACAATGCATTTTATCCGAAGGGCGCAGGATGGGCAGAATGAGTGCTCACATTACTTACACTTGTCATGCATTGCAAAGAGGCCAGGGGATGGTTGCAACACCCCGCGGGCGCGCGTTAGACTTCACCGTGTCTTGATAGAGTGTGTGAGGAGAAAGTCCCCCACAAGTAAGATTATAGTTTCCCCCGTCTACCGTTCAATCGGGGTGTCTGTCTGTCCTCGGCATCTGCAGTTGTCTGCTATGTGGAGTGGTCTTCATTGCCTGCTTTGTGCATTGTTGGACACCGGCTTCGGCTCTTCGTGTTATTCGTCTCTCGTCTATATTTGGTCTTTATTTGTATTTCAATTTATAACGCAAATTCAATTGGAATAAAAATAAAAATCAACAAACCAAACAAGTAGCTGGATTTCATGCATGACTACCAGACGCCGACGGCAAAAGTTGTTAAGGACACAGAGACGCGGCCAACATTGTCAAACGTGTAATTTGTTTTGCAAGCAATATATACCAGCAAACTTTTTCCTCAATTTAATAACAAGAACATCATTCGGTCATGCCCTGAAAAGATTTAATTTTATTTTCAATACATTTCAATTTTCCTCATTTTAATAACTTGCAAGTGGATTTCGTTGTCTTTAATCAGCACAATGCCACTGCTTTGCAGTCGTACGGCATATTAAATTTCCCTTCAAATTAAATGCAAACAGCATCAGCAGCCGGTCTCATTTTAACTGTGTGACTGTGTGGCTGGCGGTTGCGACTTTCCTCCATCCTATGCTCCTACCGTCACCAAGTAGGACTTTCCAATGTTAATGCCACCTCCTTGCTCTTCCTGGTTGTCTTTGAGTCCTTGACACACACAGCCAATACAGACAAACTTATTTAATTTCACTTCATTGCATTGGAATGGCGCTCGACCGCCGCCAGCGCATGGGCGCAGCCATCGGAAGATACTCGGTTGGTGACAGATCGATCCCCCTCAATTATTTTTGATTTGTCAACGTGCTTTTAAAGCAACTTCACGTCGACCATGGCCCCTTTTTCTCACAACTTAAACAATCCTGTGAAACTCCCTTTGCGCACGTCCCTTGCTATCTGTACTTGTAATTCTGTTCGCTTGCTGTTCGTCTGGGCAGTATTAAAGGCATTTATGGTTATTTATACAAATTGTTAATTATTTTCATGGTGTTTGTTGTTAATGTTCGGCGTTTTGAGGCACAGTGTCTTCGTCGTCATTGTCATTAAGAATTTTCGGCATTTAATTAAGAACATGAAGTTGACATTTTAAACAATTTGCATAGACCTTACGGCATGGAATGTACAGCCATTGATTGGGGGACAGAAAAAGGAGTGGTGATTGCGCCACTCAAACAACGACTGGGCAATTTGTCCTTCGTCCCACCCGCACGCGTCCTACGAAAAGCTATAGGCGAGAATAAAAGTTGGCGGTCGTTCATGGCTTAATTAGTGGTGGAAAGTATTAATTTCAATGAAAATTATTTAATGCTGGCATTTCGCAAAGTTAAAGATTATTTCCGATTGCCCACTGAGCGTATTGGGGACGAAGTGGCCGCGTCCTAAAAATGTGAGCTGAAATTGGCTGATTTTGTTGTCCGCAGGAAAGCGAAAGATAGAAGGCAAAAGTTTGCTGCCTATGCCGCCACCGAACGCCAGGAAGCGCCGACAAAATTGGCTGGCCAGAACGTGACCGAAATACCACGAAATTTTAATTTGTGTCGAACACTACGCATTCACTGGCATCGGCTGCTGTCTGCCTGGTTGGCATCGAAGCACTCTGCAAATGAAAAGTGAGCACCGTACCGATTTCACATAGTCTCAGTAGCAAATCATTGCATTTCTCATTGCTGTAATCAGTAGCGTCATTATCATTGCGGTCAGTGTGGGCGGAAATCAGCGTAAGAGGGTAAAGGAAGCAATGTGTATGTTTCTATAACATCATCCTGTTTCAATGCACTTCACTCAGAGAGTAAACATGAGATTACATTCAATGTGTTTTTAGTTAAATAGTAAATTCGTTAGTGCGAAAGAAGTGCGTGTGTGTGAGTATGAGCGGCCGAAGTCACACTTTCGCACTTACGTATTTACAATTTTATTAAAATCACATCGAATACGCACAAAAACGTGCGTGTCTCTGAAATTTCATGTTTACTCTCTGTGTGTTGGCTGAATTTCTGCCGCATAAATCCCTCGAATTTGTGTAATAACGAATTTGTTCCTTCGCGCATATTCCTGTAGATCACTCGTGTTGGGAGCAATAACAATAAAATGAGCAAATATAAAACAGTTGTCAGCACCGACAATGCCAAACATCAGCTTTGCCGCTGCGGAGGTGGGCGTTGTAAAAACAGGCATTCTGCGACTCCAGCCGAGCGCGGTGTATGACGACGAAGTAGCGCCAAGTGTCATTGCGGGGCCGGCGGGCAGAAGCTGCTGCGAAGTGTCTCATAGTCGCGCTGCTAGCGGTGTGTGACTGCCTTCCGGTTGCGTGTGTGTGCTGTGACAACGGCACTTTTGCGGTTATATCCACTTAATTTTGGAATTTTATTGCCATGGCAGCGCGTTTTCGACACCTCATAAAGACAGAAAGCAAAGAAACAGGTGTATGGGTACGTCGACTTTCTACCGCACAGTATTTGTGTGTATGTATGTACATACTTCTGATCAAAATATATCCGGAATTTCCCATTCCAACCACCCGCACTCGAGATTTTTGTTAAATCTTTTTTCTACATTGGTACATCTGTCATCTGGCGCTCAGATATCGATTTGAATGAAGTTTGTGCGTGCAATAAATATTATAAACGCATAAAATGCAGTTTGTTTGAAACGAATCGGACAAATAGTTTCCAAGTTACGACGGTCACGTTTCTACTGGACAGACTGTATAACAGTAGCAGCACTAGCGACTTTGGCCATCGGCTGAGTACAGCTTAAATAATCCGCTTAATCAGGAAATCTTACAAAATGCTTAAAACATTAGAATTGAAATCGCAGAATAATCCAGTCGGCACGGTTCATCATCTTTGTCTTCACATCTTTGTTGACGCAAACGTAAATTTGTAGGAACAACAATGATTAAAAATTTGGCACAATCGTGCTAAGTGTTAAAGTGTGCGTAACTTTTTTGAACATTTAATTGGTTTGCGTATGTGTTGAAATATTCAATTATTCGTCACAGTTGACTGATTGCAAGAATTTTCCACATCTGTTATTTGAAATTCGTTTGCATATCGAATTATTACCTCATACTAGGCACAGGCCAACGCCAGTCGTTGCAAATTAACACACGGCTGTGCCTCAGCTCTGCATAATTCCATCACTTGCGAATGACGGCGAAATGTAGACAAAAATTCTAATATAAAATAAATGAATAATGAATAACAAACAGTTGCTTCTGGCTGAGCGAAACCGCGCTACGTCCGAGCAATCAAAACGAAAATGCGGCGTAATTTTGTTCTTATGGGGCAACAAATTTTCATTATTTATTCAATTTACGCTAACAGTAACGCTTCAAAAGGAAAATGAATACTGGAACTAGCTGCCGAAAATATATTCGTTCAGCCGAACTAAGACTATGTCTGTGTTTCTGTATATCTACATATTTAAATTAATAATTGAATATAATCACACAAATCAAAACAAATATATCACAATCAGCCACTCAGAGAAAGTGTAAACATTTCTGTGCTACTATCGCCCTACTCCTCCACATCCAACTTGCAGCTCAGGTCTATGGAGGCTCGTATGTGCTCCTTTAGGTTGATGTTGCCACTGCGCAATGCATCCTGCGTGAGGTATTCGCTCAGCCGATCCTCGCTGTCGCAGAAGCACAGGTTGGCAGTCAGGTCTATCAGCTTCTGCAGACTGCTGTCAATGCGGTACAGTATCAGCAGCGGCCCACTACCCTCTTCCTTTTGAGACAGATCGGTCGTCAGCTTCGTGATGCCCTGCGCGGCCGTGTAGTCCAATCCCGACATTTTACTGCAGTCAATGACGACAGGCAGTTTGAAGCCTGTGCGCGCGCATACCGTTAGGACTTTAGCTCGCAAGTGGTTTATAGCCGGAAAGTATATGGATGTCATGGGTGTGACACGTATGTACTGCATTTCACTCAACTAATGAGAAGAAAAAATAAGTAACAAATCTATTGAAATAAAGAGAAATTCACAAAAATATTTGCGAAAATTGCCTGCGAACGCACCTCTTCAAAGCGTACAACAATCTCGGGACGTGCCCACAAAAAGAGCAAATGCAAAGCGGTGACAATGACGCTTACTAACAGTCCCACCTCGACACCTCTTAGCACGCAAACGGTGAAGCACAGCAGCCACACGCAAAAGTCACGCTTCGAGTCACGCCACAGACGCCGCGGCAGCCTCAAGTCCAGCAAAGTGACAATGGAACACATCAAGATGGCCGCCAGCGTTGATTCCGGAATGTAGTTGAAATACGGACTGAGGAAGCTCAACGCCAGCAGCACAATTGTGCCTGTAACCAGAGAAAGCATGCATTTAGAATGTCGTCTTCTTCTGGCGATTGCCAAACTCCTTCGTTACCCGAGTAAATGTTGGCCATTGGTGTGCGCAGGCCGCAGGCCGAGCTTATGGCATAGCGCGAGAAGGCGCCCGATACGGGCATAGACTGCACAAACGAGCCGGCCACATTGCACAGGCCAATGGTCAGCAGCTCCTTGTTTGAGTCGACAATGCCTTTCGGAGCTATGATCACAATCGAAAGAGTACAATAATCATGTTGCTTCGGACACAATGCAAAGAAACTTACTTAATTTTCCAATGGAAATGTTAGTCAGTATGCCCACAATTGGTATAACAACTATGGCCACATTCAGCTCGGACAACATGTCCCAGAAAGTGTACATCCGCTCCGGTGTCTCGACAGTGAAAGCGGGCAGTGTGAAATTGGGCAGTCCTGATAGTGCGTTCTTGCTGAGAATGAAAGGCACCGAATGTTTCTCGCCCATCCAAATGTACGAAACAGTGGAAGTGATGATGACGATGAGGGTGTTGCGTGAGAAGGACAAGTAACGGAATGTGATGCTCAGTACCCGGTTCATTTTTGGATTGTGCGACAATACTTCGAGTTGCTGAAGCAATAAAAATTAGTTGCTGAAGCAATCAAAATTAGATCCAGGTGCATGAAAGTTTGTACTTACGGCAAAAATAATGAGAAAAACCACTGCACACACGCCCATAATGAGATCACCCATGCTGGTCTCGTCGAGGCGCGATACGAGCGTCGTCACCGAGCCAACAAAGCCAGACACTAAGTACTTCACGCCGAGCATCACTTTGAGCTGGGACTCAATCACCAATACGGCAGTGGCAGATGAAAACGCTTTGATGACGGGCATGGAAAGAAACTCGAATATGACACCTGAAAAATGAAGGTCAGGTTTTATTTACACTGCAACAGATTTTCAAGCTGTTTAGTATGTAAAACTGTCTGTCATCGACAGCGCAACTGTCATTTCGATCAATTCGAATTAGTTCAGCTGCAATCAATTCAATTGTTATTAATTTACAAAACAGTATCTTTTGTTTCAACAAAAACTTGAACGAATTATTAAAAAACTCATATCAGTATTTTTTCGCTTTACAGACACACATACGAATACATGCAGCCATACGGGCTGGGAAATTCTAGTTTCAGTCTGTGATAACTGCACGATGACATTTAGCTGCCCTAATTGAAGAAGCAGCACACTGCGTGGCTACTAGTAGTCAGTCAATTTGCGCAGCTGTTTTGCACCAGCCCCCGCAACTACACTTTACAATGCTTAAGCACTATTTACAGAAACTTTGTTAATTTGATGAAAACACGGCATCGGCGCTCACACACAATGCAGACACTGCAAGCTGTTCACTTTCCTTTTTTTTGGTTTTCTCTTATGTTTTGTAAAAAATTACGCAAACTTGTTAATGACGGAGTTTATAAAAATATGAAACCGTTACCAAACGGCGACCAGGTGCAAATGGCAACTGTGTTGCACATGATTCAATTTTTGTGATGACAGTAAACAAATTAAGAGAACTAGTTTAGTTATCTTGTTAAATACCAAATTCCGAGCTCACTAAAGCAAAACGTTCGAAGCCCTCGCAGAAGCACCTCCTTCTGTCATCCATTCCTGTGCCGAATCCTCAGAGACACGTCTTAACGACCTCGTTCTTTCGCATATATCGCACACGCACAACAAAAGTGACACAACTCAAAATTTTTGATTTTTCAGAAAACGCAAAAAAACTGTTTTTGAGCTAAATACAATTTTTTTTAAAATAACGTTTAGACCGTTTAGCAGAAAATCCTTACAAATTATGCTTTATGATAAGTAGCAATTTTGCACTAGAAAATCAAAAATTTTGAATTGTGACTGTTTTGATGATATTTTAATTCAATAATTACCGAATTATTTCAAGTTATGCCACTTTTTCGGAATTTAATAATTATAAATGACAGTTAAAAAGTTGAAAGAAAAATTTTGAAAATTCATAATTAATTTTAATAATTAAAAATATATAAAAAAATTTTCAGAATTTTGCTTTAAATTAACTTTAACAAAAATTTATTTCGTCAAAAGTGACACAATTTGAGTTAGGACTCTTTGCATTGAGCTGCAGCGATCAAATAGCATCAAACTTCTGACATGAAGAGAGACCTAACTATATTTTTGCAACAGTTAACAACAACAAAATATACTGAGCTTTTGCTGATTGGTAGATTTATGCATTGTGCACAGTGTTAACACATAAACCCGAAAATGACAAATTTTGAGTTGTGTCACTTTTGTAGTGCGTGTGCGATATGTTTGTCCAGTAGTTCGGTATTGTTGTCTATTAACTCACCCAATCTCAGACTGCCCATGATCAGCTCCACTATTCCCGTAAGAAAAGTCAACATGATGGCCAGCTCAACGGGCTTTCCCACAGTAAATTGCAGACTCACCAAGGCCACAAGGCTAGTGGGACCCACGATCACCTTGTGTATTGAGCCGAAGATCAGGTACACAAAGCAGCCAAGGAACGCGGAGCAGAGGCCATAGTGAGCCGGTAGTCCGGCCAGCAGTGCGCAGGCAATGCTCTCGGGAATGATGGTCAGACCCAGCGTTATGCCCGCAATGCAGTCGTTAATGCCCCACTCAGTGTTGTAGTCGCCAATCCAGTTGAGTATCTCCAAACGATTGCGCAGTACTTTCTTCAACTTGGCTGCTTTCGATGGCGCCTCAGGGACTGGCTCGTGTAGGCCGCACTTTATTTTTATTCCTACAGAGGGATCGAGCATTTGCTCCTTCTCCTTTGTCACTTTATCGCTATCCATTATTTTTCTTTCTGCTGCTTATTTGGGAATGACCGGGTGACCTACACACTTGACCTACTCGCCGCCTAATTTATTTGATTCAACTCGACTTTATCTGCATCTGCGGTTAGATTAAACTGACAGACAGCAACGATGCTCGGCGGACAAGCGCACTTCTATTTTTTCTTTGTTACTGGCTTTAAAGACACTTGTTGCGGTGTCTGAGTCCCGTTCACGATCGCGGTCAGTGTGAAAGTGCGATGGAAATATAAAATTACCGCTGTTGATATAGGTGGATGCGTACCCATGCTCGGGAGTGCTCTAAGTACAACTCGGCCGGCGAATTAAATTGTCGTACAATATTTGCTCTAAATATAATCGTCCATATGTGTATAGGTACTAGTTGATCTTGTCTCTTGTCAGCATACAAATTTGCACTTTTCCCACATTGACACATACGGAAGTGTGAATTGTGCCCCACTGTTGGAGTGCTGGAACAGTGGGTGAGGAAAAAGACGCAGAATCACGCGTGGTGTGCGGGCGGTAATCTATACTATTGTTGCATATTGTTCTCGGTTAACTTGTGTTTGAGCTTCGGCTTGAGTTGAGAAAATGAGTTGAAAGGGAGCCGCAAACAACGATCTGGGCAAGTTGTAGGGCTCAGGGCACATGCCGCATATTAGAAGTCTGAGAGCACACAATGCAATTTAGTTGGCTTAAGTAAGTAATCAATTCATGAAAATAATTGAATTCAAGTCTCCAGTCGTTTGTACTATTTTTTTAAATTTTTCAATAACTCATCTGACTAAATTGAATGCTAAGCAACGCTACACTCGGTCGATTCAAAGCCCTGCTCCTTCAGCCGCCGCTGACGCCGTAATTGAAATATCAAATTGTCGTTGCTAATACTCGGCTGTGCGACAATTGCGTTACTCACGCCAAATCGCGACGTCTAATTGCGGCTTTTGTAGCAAAATTTGTTCCTCGCACACGCCCCACAGCTCTTCTCTGCCGACGTTGCTGCCGACTGTAGCATTAACCCTTTCGCTACAAGTTTTTGCTGGGGAAAGTTAAAATTTTAAATTTTACGTTTTAGGCTTCTATGAGGTTATTTAAGCAACATTCCATTATATTCGGACCCTGTATTTTAGAGTGTTTTTCTATGAGAGCAACCACATCGCGGTGGCTGTGATAATTACTTAAAAATAAAAAAATAAAAAAAATAATTAAAAACAAGTATCTAAATTTAAAGAAAACGTCAAATTAAAAAGTTATCTCAAGTTTTCTGCTTCTTCTTCCTTTACTATGTCAAGGTATAAGGTCAGTATATTTCAAAACGTGTAATAAAAGCGTAATCGGTTGATATGTATTAAAAACTAAACCAATCGTCGTCCATTTGGAGAGAACTGAATTTTATTATTAAAAATTGCCCAGTAGAATGCAAATCAACTTGTCTAAATTTCTTCCAAACGTCAAATTTACTTCACTCCTACTTTTTCACGCTCAAGAAATATATGCTCGTTTTTTCTTGAGCGTTTTCTTGAGAGCTGCATACCTACCTATACCATTAAAAAAAGTGTATACTTCTCTTCTTTAAGCTTTAATATTCAGTTTATTAATTTCGTATTTTTCCTAAGACTTCAAACTATTCCAAGGACCAACAAAAAATTTATTCTTGAAACCACAGAGGCTTCAGACGTCCACAAAGTAGCAATGTGCCATATGGCAACAAAATAACGAAAGCGTTAAGCAGGCACACGATTTGTGGCAACCGGTTGGAGTTGACCGCCTGTAGGCGACATTAAGCACTTCAGACGCCTGGGGTGGACTGTGTGATCAGCTACATCTTGCACTGCACTGCACTAAAGTGGAAATGGGCACTGCTGTTACTATGGCAGCCAAGGTCTCTTAAACAACAAAATGATCATTGTTACCCGAAGAATAACCTACAAAAAAACATAAATTGAAAAAATACATAAATTGTACATTTTTAAATAGGGAATCAATATATATTCGTAATTATTTGTATGGCTTTTAAATACAAATCATAATGTTGATGAATGTTTTCTAGCATTCGTATTCCTTAAGATTTAAGTTATAGAAACATAAATAAACTCAAAACACTGAATGCAATATTTGAATAAATAATACGGAAACATTTCAGTGGAATATGGAATATGCAGCACTCTTGCATTTATATAGTTGACCTGATATGAATTGACCATTTGTCAAACTAGCTGTCGGCACTGTCAGCACAAATTCAATATTGCACGATCGTAAGAAACCATGCACAACAGTGCTAACGTCATCAACGATGCTAACGTCTAAACAAAAATAGCCTATGGCGTTGATGACCAAAAATCGATCAAAATAACTTGAACGGGACGAATTCCTGCATACTTGCCAGTGAATAAGGATTATGTAAAATACTGTGCTTAACAATGTGAATATTATTTAGTATTTACCTACTTAGTTTTTAAGAGTCTATAAGACAAACATTGTTATTTGACTGAAATAAATAAACAATTCGACCTCGGTCAAATAAAATGTTAACTAAGCAAGTTAAACAAGCTAAACACAAATATTGCGTGTGTTGTATAGGGTATTCCAACAAGAGGTGTTATTTTGGTATTCAAAGAAAAATGCCATTTTTTGAGATAAATGATCGGATGTTTATTTCATAGTAAAGAGGAAGGTATGCGGTTAAGAATGAAAAACAACATCAGCCAAATGGCCACCACGACCACGCTTACAGAACCATATCCTTTTCATGAAATTTCCAAACCAAATCGCAAAGTGGCTACCCTATGTTCTCGACAGCCTCACGAATTCTATCTTTGAGGTCTTGAATCGACGCTGGGCTGTTGGCGTACACCTTATCTTTCACGTGGCCCCAAAGGAAGAAGTCGCAAGGTGTTAAATCACAAGATCTCGGTGTCCAATTGTGATCACTCACCTCTTCCAGAGATAACACGGTCCGGAAACTTTTCCCGTAAAAGAGCAATGGTTTCGTTGCTTGTGTGGCACGTAGCGCCGTCTTATTGAAGTTGAAGTAAACGTTGTCCAGATCAATACCATCCAACTCCGACCATAAAAAATCATTAATCATCTCTCGATAGCGCAATCCATTCACCGTAACTGTTGATCCAACCTCATTTTCGAAAAAGTAAGGTCCAATGACCCCGCCGGACCATAAACCGCACCTTCACACCTTCTTCACATCACTAACTTGTCCCAACAGCTCGAATTTTTCCACCAATTTCTGTATTGCGGTCCGACAAGGTGCTTCATGACCATCCAAAAATGCTTTAGTTTTGCGAACTGTGACTGCAAGATTTTCACCATTTTTGTAGTGAATTTTAATAATTTCAATGCGTTGTTGAAGCGTGTATCGTTCCATTTTTAGTAATAGCGTCGTTTCTACTTGTCAAATGTCAAATAATAAAAGCTTCAAAGGTGACAGCTACCGAAATACCGGGTGATTCAAAATAACACCTCTTGTTGGAAACCCCTATAAGTGATCTGAAGGTTTTTCCGGTGGTTCATTTAGTATTCTGTTCTGAGCTTGGGCGCTGAAAAGATTGGACCCAGCAATTTACAGGTCCGCTCACATTCCTGTTCACACACACACTGCCGCACACACTCCCCCACGTGGGCGTATAGGGAAATATGCAAATGCAGTGCTTCGCATTCATTTGTAGTCGCAGCGCACACATCGCAAATAATTTGCGCTTGAAGGTGTGCTGGGTCAAGTGGTTGACTGGTTGGACAGCAGGCTGGTCGATGGGTGTGTCTGTAGAAATTTGCAAAACCTGCAAAAAAAAAATCCATGTACCTAGGAGTTTGAAGCAAACTGAACATTGCTCAACTATGCCGGGGAGAGTCATATAACACGAGCGGCTATGCGAGCATTTCGCAAAAGTACGTGAAAACGCCTAAAAGTTCAAGTTCAAGTTGAATTTAATTGATATTTTCCATTAGTGCCGGGCGCTGACTTTGCGGAAACTGCAAATTATCGAATTATGGCGTTGAAAGATGGACCTGCGGCCAAACAAACTGACCGACACTCAATATGCTACAAACAAATGATCAATCGGACCGCATGCCCAACCGTTCGAGCATGCATACTCAAGAGGCGAAAAGGCCGCCAAGCCGAGGAGTGCGACAGCAGCCCCAACTGCCATTCTGCGGCAGCTGGCGCATATTGCCATAAAGTTCCAACAACAAGAACAACCACAGTGTGTGCGGCAGCTGCAACAGAGGTCAGCACTGCTGCCACATGTCCATTTGCATGCGGTGACAATTTCCCGTGATTCGATTGTGAGCACCGCAGGCCTCGTGGTGCATAAGGACGAGGACTGTGAAACTATTCGCATGCAGAAAGCGCAACAGAACTTCCGCTCTAAATTTCGAGGTTCAAATCGCGGGAGTATTATGTCTGTTTTTATTGCGCTGCTGATTCAATGAACTGCACTATCAACAAATTGCCAAAGTTTGTAGGTTTGTTTCTAAAATGTCGTTTTTTTAATATAGGGTTTTGGCCTTGTCACCAAATTGTTTTCGTGGGTACACAATATGGTGAAACTGTATCGTTTAATATAGACGAACACGTAATGCATTTTAATGGAGTAGAATTATGCGTAACAGCAGTGGGCGCAGCTTTCGGCCGCCCTTGCCCTCAGCCGGGAGCTTCATATGACGGGTCGTTAATTAAAATTCGGCACAACAGGAAGCAGCGCAACTATGCGTAAAATGCGTGCCACGCTTTGCACAAACAAATTAATAAATTGACTGCTCCATTTTCTCCTTCTACCCGCTTTGACAGCACGCATAACAGGCGCGTTAAATTAATAAAGTGAAAGCGATGGCAAGGAAAGGGAGGGGAAGAGCTTTAAACTTTTTCTAGGGCAAAAGCACCAAAAACTTGGATTTTTCGTTTTTGTCACACAGAGTTGAAAATGTTCCGAAAGCTAAATTTTTGGCTGTCAGAAGAGACGGTAGCGAGTTTGCAGACACACAAACACGTAGAAATGACGCTGAAGCGGGTACAAAGTGGGTCGGTGTTTGGTGCGCGAAGTGCGTGGATAAATTATTTACATGCCGAAAGTTTCTGTGTAAATTAATTTACTGCCAGCGCGTCTGTGCCACATACGCCGTGTTGTTGGAGTAAGGCAAAGGAATCGAAAGAAAAACAAGCCTGCAGCAAAATAAATCACAATCTTATGCCTTATATGAAATTCCGGCGAGCAGCCCACAACTCCCTGGCGACAGTGCGTTATGGGTGGAGTGTTGTTGTGCGTGTTTAGTTGTGTGTGTGCATTTGGGGCTCGCCGCGTTGCTTAAGTGGCACTTTAAGCCAGCAGTGCACAAAATCGGCTTTGTTCCCGAAAAAACTTTTCGCCGACGAAATATGCTGGAAAAATTATGGAAATATGATTGTGTGCATTGAAAGGCAAGTAAGTTTGGGGCAAAAAATTATATGTGCAAACAAACCAAACAAACCTGCATATTTCTCAGGGTCCAAATACAACACTTCAAATGATGGAATCACTCGTTGATTGAATAATGAGTTCGTCGAGCTGCAATTCATGATTGCGCCGGCTCTTCGATAAAACTTTTTCCAATTTCAATTGAAAAGTTTGATTGAGTACGATTGGTACAAATAACATACGAATACATTGTTTAACATGTTCAGAGTTAACGTGTTAAGACCTTTAAGGTGTCACTAATGTTGCACACAGTTGAGCAGTTGAGACTCTGTGTACGCAGCGACAGATAAACATTCTTCCAACTACGAGTTGGAGAAAGGGGGGGATACCTTTCGATGATTTTCTGGCTCTTCCAAAAGAAAAAGTCTAATTTTAATGTTTTACGTGAAAATACTCGCCGCTTGCACTGGAAATTTTCACATTTCATTTAGTGAAGCTAAATATTAGCGCAAAAATGCAACCAAGACCTGAAGTACGCGCAATTGTTAGCTAAATGTGGCAATAAACGGCACTTCACGCTCATTGCACTCCACGGCGGCGACACATGCACCAAACACCGCAGCTTTGGGCAACACATACACTGCGCCAATTCAGTAGAGTGCAGGCAGGGCAAAAGAAAGAATCAAGTTAAACTTTCCTTCGCTAGTTCGTATTTTTTAATTTTTATAGCCCGCGCCCCTCTACAACTTAGGTTTATGTTCACATGTAGAATCTGAAGTACTTACAGTGCGTTTAAAAATTAAGTGTTGACCATATCTTTTTAACTGTAGAAGTTTTCCATGGTTTCAATATCAGATTATGTTCTATATTAAAATACCGTGTTCTGTTTTCTTAGTTGGGTAAAAGTTTTCGCGGAAATACCAAGAATTAAAAATGATTGCTATATTTAAAAAACGTTTCGAAGTAGTTTCTTTTCCAAGGGTCCACAAATTAAAGTCGCAAAATACTCGAAAACATCAGTTTCAATTCAAAGAGTTCGGATATGTTGACGACAAGCCACGGAGAGGCAGGAAGAGAACCACTCAGAACAAAGCGGATATCCGATAGTCCGGATGTTTGATAACACTCCAACTCTTAGCCAGCGTTGCCGTTTTGGTTATTTTTAACCAAAAATGGTTATTTTTATTTTTGAAAATGGATTTTGGTTATTAGGTGATTTTTGAACCCATTTGGTTATTTTTTAGAACATTGCCCACTGATGATAAAATGTATCTTTTAGAATATAGCACACTGATACAAAATGTATCTTAAATATCAATGAGCACAATATTATTGGGAGTTGCAATAATATTGATACTGATTGCTAGTGGCAACTCATAGTCATTGCTTTTTCCCGTAAAAGAATATGCAGCATTTTTTAAATCGATAACTACAGTCGTGTCTGGATATAGTGAACTAATTATTGCAAGGCCTGTTCACAGTATTGAGGTTGTTCACAATATTAACGTTAGAATTTTTGTTCAAAACTCGTTTTATTTGCTCAAACTACACTGTGTGTACTCGTATATAAATTTAAAATATCATTAAAATACAAATTAAAAACCGTACTTTCAACCACAATCGGTTTGCACTCGACAAAAAACATCACCACTAAGGTCAAGAAACAGCTGATTTTGTAACAATCAACAGCAAAAATACAAATAAGGGGAGTACCCTCTTTCATTTTTGATTCATTCTTGTGTTTTTTGTTGCTTTTTGCTTGAAATTGCTTTCAGAATTTCGTTCACTATTTATAGGTTTTGGTATGTTCACTGTTTAAAGTACTCCATGTAAAAATTTGGGTGTTCACTATATCGAGGTGTTCACTATATAGGGTGTTCACTGTACCCAGACACGACTGTATGTTTTAAAAGAGTCAACAACACTTTTGTACAACTATTTTTTGTAAAAGTATTGTTGTTTTGTAAAAGTAAAGTAGTTGTTTATGTAAAATAAACATTTTGATTATTTTTGTTACATTTTGGTTATTTTTATTTGTGTTCCTGGTTATTAATTTGTTTTTCTTGTGGCAACGTTGCTCTTAGCCTGAAGCAAACGAAAGAAAGATTGTCGCAGAAGAGAGTCGAAGTATCAACGGCCACTATCCGATGCAGGTTTCTGAAATCGGGCATTCTTCATAGTAGAACCATGTTGAAATCGCTATTGAGTAAAAAACATGTGGAAAATCGTTTGAAATGGGATAGAAAAAATTTGGGATGGCAACACTAAATTGGCCATCTCAAAGTCGAAAAATGTTTGGTCCTTAATGAAACAAAAGCTTAGATGAAAAAGAATAGCAACAAGAAAACAGCTCATTTTGGCATTAAATCGAGAGAGGTTTCTTTGGAGTACACTCAAAAATAAGCCAAAATTGAAACAAAAGATGCCGAGCTATTACTGACAACAACGGAGACTGGACAAAGAATTGATAACAATGCGGAAAAGATATTTACACGGCCTTTCAGGAAATATATATAATTCATTACTATACCTTTTTGTGTGAGTTTTATTAGCAACATTTTATTTTGAAACGCACTATATGTTTCTTATACTGAAGTGTTTTGCTATGTATTACAATGGGGAATTGAGTAGATCCTTTTCTTCGTTTGAAGTTGAGTTCGGTTAACACAACAGTCATGATTTGCATATTGAGCGAGTTCAAAAAATTTCACGATATTAATTCGCTCTTTCGCTGATAGTTTTGACTGCGCCAACGTAAATTTGTTATGAAGTTATATTTACACATTCTGGAATACGACAT
Organism: Melieria omissa; assembly: GCA_963971225.1. Lineage (NCBI taxonomy): Eukaryota > Metazoa > Arthropoda > Insecta > Diptera > Ulidiidae > Melieria > Melieria omissa. The sequence continues at coordinate 56,368,878 of OZ020267.1, read as the reverse complement.
AAACTCCGCTCAAATTTGCTTTGTGTAACAAAAGTGCTGTTTAATCATTTCCAGGAATCGCATAACGATAAGCGGAATACTTTCGAATCTAAAAATACAAATCAATCAATCAATCAAATTTAATCATTAATCGGCTTTCATGCAAGTGGAAGTCATCAACTACGCGTGATTAAGTGGCACCTTTTCCTGCGGCGATGCGGCAACAATCGACAGACAAATCAGAAAGTAACCAATTCTGGGTGCTAACAACTAATGCTCACAGCACTGATAGCAAACTTCAATATTTGTTCAGCGTGCTTACGTCTGTTCGTGTCGTTGTGCCTGCACTGCGCTATAGTGAATTCACGCTTTTCATGCTCTCCTCAAACAGTCTGTCACCGAAGCGGCACATTTAACTTCAGCACTCAGATGTAAATAAATGAATTTCAAAAGCCGCAGGCGACACAATGGAGATTTTGACAAAACGTAAGCGGTCGCGGTGTTAATGTCGGTGTCGCGCCGATAATGCTCGCTCAAAATTAGCTATCAAAATATTTTGGTTGCGTCAGCATGACTTGGTTGGCGATAATTGCGAAATTATTCAAAAATAATATCGACGAGCTTAATTAGGCATTTTGTCGATGTCTCACCATTCACACCGTGTGGCAGTTTGCATGCAGGGCAGTTGAAGCTGCCAGAGCGGCTACAGTACTTAAATAAGTGATTGCGCGCCGTTCTACCGTTCTACCGTTCTACAGTTCTACAGTGTGGAATTGGAGCACACATCGCGCCGACTAGGGCCGACTTGGCGTATAAGTAACATTTAATTGTCTGCACATAGAAGGCTGCAAATGGTGCGGGCGTGTTTTCACACATACTCGAGTCCGCATAAACAAAAATATAAGCGCAGAGACATTGAAACGCCCTCAAAATCAGAGCAATTTGTAATAAATCCAATAAGGATGGTGCGTAAATTTTTTAGCGCTGCAACGTGGCAATAAAATTTTACAAATTCCAGCACGCCGCAGCACTGGCGCGAATTGCTATTTTTATCGGCTTCCGTTCGCTACCACCTTCGCGCGGCAGCTGAAAAGCCTGCTAGGAATAAATTCACCGAGGAATACTCGTTCCGCACTTTGAAATGATTTCAATTGCAAAAACGTTGCTTGACAAATTTTCGAAATTGGAGAACATATAAACGTGGCCTAGTAAAAGGTTCGAATTTCGACGACATTTGTATTATTCAATGTTTTTTTTAACTAACATAGGAATAGTATGTAACGGTAGATACCTATATCCAACGGTCATACGATACTGCTCGTAGAAGACCACTCCATGCATCTTCGTACGATTTGGCTTTAAGGCTGGTTAGGTACGTGCGCTTGAGCGTGAATGAGCCCATTAAAATTATACTCCAACACAACGCTTAACAAGCGGAACAAACAATAAAAATATTCGTGGATTTCGTCCATTTTCTCTAGCGCACTTTGAGGCGCACTTGGTAGCGCATCGAATCATTAAAAATCCAGGGCACGTTTGACGCAACATTTTGTGCGCCGCTGACACAAACTCAATTTTCAATATTAGGACCTGGTGGCAAGACACACTCCGCATCCCATACGAGCCAATGCGCCGAAACTGCGACTGCCATTATTTCCGCCTGCTGATGTGGAAGTGCCTTAGTTCGTTCCCAGTCCGATGCGAATGCTTTTTCGGTTGTTGTTTGTCGGCGCAAACAGAAATAAAATCAAAATCGCTGGCTTAGCCAGAAATCATGCACGCAGCCCACCTGCGCCTTGCTGGCAGTGATACAACATTTTCGCAGGCGTTGTCAGAAGCATGCGACAGCCTGCAGCACCCACCGCGACAGGTGAGTGCGCGCCTACACAAACACTCGCCGCCGCCGCCAAGACTATTACGATTTTGCACAATAATGTTAAACTGCACGAAATAACGTAAACATTAATTTTTATGTTAAGCATGTCGCAAACGTCGAACGCAGAGGCGGTTGGCTGGTGGATATTATTCTCATGTTTCATTACTGCCTAAGAGGCTCCGGTATTGATAACGTTTGAGGCAATATAACGGCGTAGTATATTTGTGACTTGGCATCAATGAAACCTTTAAGCATTCGGTTGCAGATAACAAACCATATATTTCCCGCTCTCATTATAATTTCAGTGTTATTGAGAATGCGTTCCATTTTATAGGCGTTTAATTGTTTTGGTTGAAATTATCGCTATTATTTTGAACATAAAACTAATTAACGACTCATGTGGAAAATTGCACCAATTTCAGTCCACAGTCCGAGTACACTTTCAGAGAATAAAATTTTCAGCAAAATTCGTCGATAACACCGTACGACAGCATTTTTCACACTGGAAAAAATCCATATGGGCCTAAAACTAGAGACCAAACATAGTAATACTGCGTACTCAGTTTTTAATTTCTACATCCTTTGTCCTTTTAAAAGAACTTCAAAATTTTGAAGGGAATAAAAAATAAAAAAAATATTAAAAATGCTTAACCGCGTTAAAGTATGGCAATATGTACATGAAATGAAAGAGGAAGAGCTTGAGAATTAAAAAAATTATAATTTTGTATCTATTTGTAAAAATAGGATATGGGAAAGGTCCTTTGAAAATTGTAATCCTTTATATCCTTGAAAATTTATAACGAATTTTCTTGAAAAGTAAGTATGTTATCAGGTGTACAACTTTGCTTCCGCCGTTTTTTTCCAAAATTAAAAGCTTTATTGCGAAAAAGTGCTTACAGATGTATTATTCAAGGTATTGTCCGTCACTAGCGACAACTTTCTCCCATCTTTCCGGCAATTTTCGGATCCCGGCTCGAAAAAAGGAGTCCTCTTTTGACGCTATCCATGAAGCAATCCATTTTTCCAATTCTTCGAAGGATTGAAAATGTTGATCTGCCAGGCCGTGTGCCATCGAACGGAATAGGTGGAAGTCAGAAGGGGCGACATCTGGGGAATACGGCGGGTGGGGCAAGACTTCCCATTTCAGCGTTTCCAGGTACTTTTTGACCACTTTTGCGACGTGAGGCCGAGCATTGTCGTGTTGGAGGATGACTTTGTCATGTCGCTCTTGATATTGTGGCTCGTAGCTCGTAGTAAATCACACCGAGCTGATCCCACCAAATACAAATCATAACCTTGGCGCCGTGAATATTCGGTTTTGCCTTCGACGAAGAAGCATGCCCGGGCTTTCCCCATGATTTTCTGCGTTTAGGATTATCGTATCGAACCCACTTTTCATCACCGGTTACGATTCGATGTAAAAACCCCTTACGATTTTGTCTTTGAAGCAGTTGCTCACATACAAATAGACGGCGCTCGATGTCCCTCGGTTTCAACTCGTACGGCACCTAGTTTCCTTCTTTCTGAATCATGCCCAGGGCCTTGAGACGTTTTGAAATGGCTTGCTGACTCACTCCCAACGATTCGGCAAGCTCTTCTTGGGTTTGGCACGAATCTTCATCAAGCAATGCTTCTAGTTGTTCATCTTTGAAGGTTTTTTCTCTTCCACCACCATGTTTGTCTCCGACATCGAAATCACCATTTTTAAAACGTTGAAACCACTCCCGACACGTTCTTTCACTCAGAGCAGCATCACCGTAAGTTTCTGAGAGCATTCGATGCGCTTCAGCTGCATTTTTTTTTCGAATTGTAACAGAAAAGTAAAACTTCCCGCAAATGGCGAGAATTGGGCACATAAACGGACATTTTCGAGCGTGAATAATACGAAAACAAGAACAACTGTCACTGAAACGGCGATGACAATTCGTTAGGCACTGTCCACACTCACTTTAAAGGCATTACCATCTATGTATTTCAACCAGCCTCAGCCGGTACAGCCACCTATCGGAAAACGGCGGCAGCAAAGTTGTACACCTGATAAAACCCAAAATCTCCTTGATCACGTGTCAAAATTTCATGACTCTAACTTTATTGGTTCGAAAGTTATTAAAAAAGGCGGAAGCTGCAAGTCTAATGAAGTACAAAAATTCTAATTAGTAGGTATTTTAAATAATAAATAGATACAAAATCAATTAAGCGAGAATAATGAAATTTTGACACGTGATCAAGGAGATTTTGGGTTTTAACATACTTACTTTTCAAGAAAATTCTACATAAATTTTCAAGGATATAGAGGATTAAAATTTTCAAAAGACCGTTTTCATATCCTTTTTTTACAAATAGATAAAAATCAATTTTATTTACATTCTTGAGCCTTTCCTCTTTCATTTGATATACATATCGCTTATTCTAACGAGGTTAAGTATTTTTTATATTTTTTTTATTTTTTATTCCCTTCAAAATTTTGAAGTCCTTTTAGAAGGACAAAGGATGTAGAAATGAAAAACTGAGTACGCAGTATTACTATGTGTGGTCTCTAGTTTTACGCCCATATGGATTTTTTCCAGTGTGAAAAAAATTTTTCATTTTTGTCGCACGGTGTAATCAAAAGTCTTTGGAGCAAACATTTTTGAGGTCTCCTCAGCGACAAATGGAGGAAGTAACCACAATCAGTGCTGAGCGCGACCAATTATAAATATTTGTCAAATACATAACATACATATATAAATATATGGCTTAGTATAAATAACCTTACAAGGAAACGATTGGGTGCAATTATTGCCCAAAAATTTTTCAATATTAAATTCCACTGACTTGGGCTGCCCTGACTAATTGAAAGGGCATTGCCACTGAAGAATGGAAACGCTGAAGGGCGTGCAAAGTCCACATACAGACTGTGACAAAAAAAAAATCAAATTTGTTGCTGCTATAGCTGCACGCATTTAGACCAACATACAAACGGTTTAAAGATAACACCGTGCAACAACAAATTTTACACACGAAAAAATCGTTATACTCGCGAAACTAGGGGCCAAATGTAGTAAAACTGCGTTTTTCGTTTTTCTCTCTGACGTCAGGATTTTTTTTAATGGACTTTGAAATTTCAAGGATATATTTCAGCCCAATTCTGTACACTTGATAAATTCACCATATTGATTATTTGTCAATTTTTTACTATTTGTACCCGTATTTTTCCTAAAGCTTCAAACTATTCTAAGGACCAATAAAAAAAATATTCCTGGAACCATAGAGGTTTCAGACGTCCACAAAGTAGCATGTGCCATATGGCGACAAAGTAGCGAAAGGATTACGGCCTTACTTCAACGATTTATTTCGTGACCATGGAAAAATTTAGAAGATTTTTTTCCGGAGGGCTTATTGAAAACAAACCAATACCTCTGATTTTTATTAAAAATGGCGGAGGAAGCACCTCGGGTGGGTTTTGTTAGGCGAAAGTGTGCGAAAATCTTAACCGAAAGCAGTAACAGTAACAATAAAATCAGATCACAGCGAAGAGCCCACAACTGGGAAATATTGCAACTGTAAAGTTGCAATTGCAACGACATTTGCGCAGCACACAAAATGTAAATCAATAGCAAATCACATCATGGATCACAATGGCATCAGCAACAAAAACAATGAGCGCAAATTTACACATTTTCATATTCGTAAGCATGGACATGAATCGTTTAGCCGATTTGGCCGCATTGACTTCGCCCTCTCTTCGCTTTTTTTATTTTGCTGATGTATATTTCGCGCCATATCCAGTGCATCGAAATGCATTAAGCATTATCATTTTTTATTTAATTTTGGCATTATTTGTGTCACATATGAACGATGGCTTTAGCTGCTCCGACATTCTCGTTAAACGAATTTGTTATTAATTTTGAAAATGTATATAAATTGCAAAGTGTCAAGAATTTCTCGCGTCCATTAGTAGTTTTGGCTCCAATCACCAGCCGACCATCTGGAAGCTTCACAGCACAAGATTGATGGTTTTGGCTGGAAATAGTGAAACGATACCAACTCAAAGAGCGGTGATAAACGAGGCTCGGCGGTCTAGTGAGCCAGCACTCGGCGGTGCCAAATTGAAACAACAAACAGCCATTGGCTAATAACATGCACGTGCTCTCCATCTGTATGTGCTTATTTTTCTTAGTATGAATCTATCAGTGGGTTGCGTATGTGTGCAAGTTAAGGTATCTGTCCACAAAAATGCAACGACTAGTGCAACGTAAGCACCTCGGTTGGGTAAGAGTAACATGAAACGTTCCCACAACGTGACTTTTCCAAATTGCACCTTGCAAACTCGTCCGGGTAAGAGTAACATGAAACATTCCCACAACGTGACTTTTCCAAATTTGCTTTTGTCTGCTTTTTGACAATTTTTGACGAACTGTAATTATGCTTTCGGCGGATCGGTGGAGTTAGTCTTAGAATGGACACGCTAGCGAGCGGAACTAATAAGGATAATTTTTTTAATAAAATTCATCAATGAATTTTTAATTGGCGCCCAACGTGGGGCATCGCCTTCCGTAAGATATCCTGAAAAGAAAAAGTAAGGATCGGTTCCGCGAGTGCCTAAACTATAAAATAAGTATCCTTTGAAAAGGAGAACAAACAGTGGAAAAGTATCCTTGAATTAAAGGAGAAAAAAAGGAGGAACAAAAACGAATCATAGTGAAGAAATTTAAACAACTTGTGGAACTAAATTAAAAATTGTGATGAAAATTAAAAATTATTACAACATACTTAATACCAATAACTAAAATATTACAGTTTAATCAATAAACAAGAAGGTGATTAACTGTAAATGTGAAACGCGTATAAAATACGAGAATCCCGTAACCTCAAATAAATATATCTACAATTTACAAACGCGTCGTGAATAAAACAAGAGCGCTGCCGAACTTTGTGAAAAAGACAACAATAACAACCAGCGACAATAAGTAACCAGCAAAGATAAGCCGAGAATAACAATCGAACCGGATGAGTACGAACATCAATGAGGGAGGAAATAAACAATAATTAAGCAAGGCAGTAAATCAAACAGCAAATTTGTGAAGCAAATTTTAAACAAAAAACGATCTTTAACACAAAACTAAAAACAAAAAATTCCTATAAACCAAAAGTTCCAAAACAAAAATCAACATCAAAACCTGCAGCAATAAAGTAAAAAGGCGACACGAACGGAAATATATCAACCGGAAAACGAAGAAACGAATTACCTACACTAAGGAGAACAACAGTGAGAACAAAGGAGAACAAAGTGAAAAGGCGACACCAAGCAAGCCGATCTAGCAAGTAATATTTTTCCTATGTTTAGTCATTAGACGTAAAGAACCAAACTAAGTAGAATAAACAAAAATATAGGAATATTCATAGTATAGAATAAATTAATACATTTTTTATTAACTATCAGAAAAACAACAATTAATTGCTATTTAAATTTAATTAATTTTTTATATATAATAAATAAAACTGGATACAAGTGATACCATTGATGATTTGACGGTTTTGTTCAGTTCCTTATCAGTAAAAATGGCAACCGCAGATCAAATAAAAGGATTTATAGAGGCACAAACGAGCCCTTTAGTTAAGAAAATAGAAGAGTTGACTAGAAGCTTGCAACACTTGACTAGCGCTAATACAGTTACAGAATATCAGCCCGAAACAATAGATGAAGGGATCCGTTGCGAGGAGTCGTTAGATATAATCAAATCCTTACCGTCTTTTAATGGCAAAAATTCATATGTTAGTTGGCGAGAAGCTGCTGGCAACTCCATGAATCTATATCAAAAGGGGAGTCGCAGGTACTACGCTGCATTGACGATACTAAGGAACAAAATAACCGATGACGCAAACGACATACTAACAAACCACGGTACCGTGCTAAATTTTGATGCCATCCTTAGTCGATTAGATTTCGCATACGCGGACAAAAGACCATTGCATATTATAGAGCAAGAACTTAGCATTATGCGCCAGGGCTCCTTAAGCATAATAGATTATTATAACGAGGTCAACAAAAAATTAACTGCCTTAATCAATAAAACAATAATGACTCACGGTTCGAACTCAGAACTAACGAACGAATTGAATAAGAAAAATAGACAATACGCCTTGCGAGTTTTTATAACAGGGTTAAATCCACCTCTAGCAAATATCATATTCTCACTATCACCAAGTGACCTCCCGAATGCCTTGGCAAGGGCCCAGGAATTGGAGTCCAATAATATACGGGCTAGTTTTGCACTTCAGTTCAACCGAGCCAGCAATTCCAATTCTGGCAATAATAGTAATCAAAAACCGCATAATTTTTTACGATTCCCACAACGTAATCAAGGGAACTTCCGAAACAATTTCCAGAATAATCAAACTCAACCGAAACCCGAACCAATGGAATTAGGTAGTTCAGCTAATGTACCACGGAAATTTTTTTACAACACTAATTATAACCAACAAGGAACCCCTCGACCAAATGTTTACAATAACAATAATTTCCCGCGAGGACCGAACCAAAATAACTACCAAGGACGCCAGGAGAATCCTGCTAAATTCGACAATTTCCAACAAGCTCTTAAACGCCAACTCCCGAGCACCCAAGTTAGTTCTCAGCCGCAATATAAGGCACCACGAATAAATAATTTAAATGAGGAAAGTTTTTTAGAAATAGACCCGGATTGCCCTACATCATCAAACGAGGGACATCCGGAAGAAAATATAGAATATTAATCGACAGCGGCGCCACTAGCTGCTACTGCAGCCCAAATGTTTTCAAAAATAGGAAGGAGTTAGTTATTAAGAAGAGAGTTAGAACCATAAATGGTTTTACAATAATTCAATATTATTGCGAAGCAAGGCTTTTCGGAATTAGGGAACGATTTTATGAGATTCCTAATCTCGAAGCCGATATCCTAATAGGCTATAATTTTATGAAAAAAGCAAACATAGTGCTAGATTTTGAAAAGGGAATTATGAAGAGTGGAAACCATTGTGAGAAATTCTTGAACTTCAACGAAACAGAGAATGAGGAAGAAAATGATGAAGAAGTTGATTCTGAAAACGAAAAACAATTAGAAGTTATTAATTACATGAAAAGATACGAAGGAATTGAATATTTAAGACATGAAATTATTAAGGAAATCGAAGAACTTCATTCTAAAATAAATATGAGGTTGCCATTTAGGACGGACGTAAGAGCTGAAATTCGCACAATTGCTGAAACTCCTATATGGAGTAAGCAATACCCATACCCTATGTCCGTCAATACATTCGTAAACAAGGAAATACAAAATCTGTTGGATGATGGTGTTATTCGTCCAAGCAAAAGCCCTTACAACTCGCCGATTTGGGTTGTACCTAAAAAAGGAACGAACGAAGATGGGTCCTCGAAATTGAGGATGGTAATCGATTATAAAAAATTAAATGAACAAACAATTGCAATGAACTATCCCATTCCTGATTGCAATGTTATTTTATCAAATTTAGGGAAAGCAAAATACTTTTCCACAATAGATCTAGAATCTGGCTTCCACCAGATATTAATGAAGGAGACAGATATCGAAAAAACTGCTTTTTCCGTAAATAACGGGAAATATGAATTTGTTAGGATGCCGTTTGGGTTAAAGAATGCTCCTGGCATTTTCCAAGCTGCCATGGATAATATCCTTAGAAGTTATGTTGGTAAATTTTGTCACGTCTACATAGACGATATCATTGTGTTCTCGCCTTCAATAGAGGAACACACCAATCACCTCTCAGAGATAGTAAAAACCCTTAGGAACGCAAATATGAAAATTTCACTGGAAAAATCAGAATTTTATAAGGAAGAAGTTGAATTCTTAGGTTATAGAGTAGGTTACAATGTAATAAAAACTGATCCAAAAAAAATTGAAACTATCCAGAATTACCCCTTGCCAACGACCTTACGACAATTGAGAAGTTTCCTAGGAATGGCAGGCTATTATAGAAAATTTATAAAGGATTACGCGCTAGTTACCAAACCATTAACAGTTTACTTAGCAGGAGAAAATGGTAGGATATCACAAAATATGTAAAAAAAAACTGAGATTAAACTAAACGAAGAAGCAATTACGGCCTTCAATAAAGTAAAAGCATTGATAATAGATCAAGTAGAGCTGGTACAACCGGACTTCAATAGCAAATTTATCTTAACAACAGACGCATCAAACGTCGCAATTGGCGCCGTATTAAGTCAGAACGGGAAACCTGTTACATTCATCTCCAAAACTCTTAATTCCACAGAAAGGAATTACGCTACAAATGAAAAAGAACTGTATGCTATAGTATGGGCATTGAAAACATTAAGAAATTATTTATATGGTGTATCAGATTTGGAAATTCACACTGACCACCAACCTTTGACGTTTGCGGTATCAACCAGAAATCCTAACGCCAAAATGAAAAGGTGGCATGCTTTTATCGAAGAATTTGCACCTAAAATCATATACAAACCAGGAACACAAAATGCGGTCGCGGACGCACTTTCTAGACAAATATTAAACAACATCTCTGACAACGAATCACTACATAGCACTCAGCATTCCGTAGAAAGTAGCGATGAATTCAATATCCCCGAATCCTTCAAACCATTAAATGAATTTAAACAACAAATCCTATTAAGCAAGGCAAACTTTACGATACATGAATTAACAGTAAATTTCGGCAGAAACAGGCATATCATTGAATATGATACTAGGGAAAATTTGAAAACGATCCTTTTAGAATTTCTTCAGCCAAAATTGGTAACCGGAATATATTGCACTGCGGAAGATCTCTTTGATTTTAAAGAAACGGTTAAGGGTGTTTTTGCAAATAAGTTCCTTTTTACACGAATATTTCCAATTGATGTACCAAACCGCGATGACCAACAAGCCATAATCAAACAAACGCATATTCGTGCCCATAGGAGTTGTAAGGAAAATTATAAACAAGTTTATAAACAATACTACTGGCCGAAAATGTTAAATCATTTTAAGGAATACATTAGACACTGTGAAATCTGCAACAAAACCAAATACGATAGACACCCACAAAAGGTTAAAATCGGAGAGGCTCCGATTCCCAACAAGGAGGGGGAATGCCTCAACCTCGACATTTTTTACGCTCAAAATCTTAAATTTATAACCTGCATCGATGCCTATTCAAAATTTTTAGTTATAAAACTTATAGATGATAAAACTAATTTAGGAGAAAAAGTACTAGACGTTTTGCAAAGCTTTCCGGATGCAAAAAAACTCACTCTCGATAACGAACCAGGATTTACAACACCCCAGTTCAAAGCTTTAATGCAACGATTACGAATCGAACTTTATTACTGCACACCTCGCCATAGCACTACGAATGGACAAGTTGAAAGAGTTCATTCTACCATCATCGAAATAGCTCGATGCTTAAAAGAGGAATTTCATCTGATTGACGATACAGAAGCTTTTTACAGGGCAGCTCTACAGTATAACCATTCAATACACTCTGTTATACAAAACAAACCACTAGAAATTTTTTTTAATAAAATTCCACATAGTTTAAGCGATATGTTGAAAAAAGCACAAGAAAAAATGCTACAAAGGAATGACTCAAACCAGGTGAGGACATACCAACCTGGAGATGTTATTTATGAAAAGATAATTGGACAGCGTAATAAGCTTTCCCCTCGGTTTAAAAAACAGAAGGTTCAAGAGGATTTAGGGAACAAGGTTAAAATTCAATTTCGCAATAGAATTATCCATAAGGATAACATTAAAACCTGACGACTAGCAATAAAATTTGTTTTCTCCTACAGAAAATGCCATTTATCATAGTAATGCTCGTCGCAGTATTTGCTACATGCCGGTCCGAAGTGCAAATACTGGATTACTCCAATTCACAATTGATTTCGATCCATTTGGGACAAACCAGACTACAGAACGGGAATTTTAAACTTATCCACGTACTGGAATTAACAGACTACGAACGCACAATTGACAACTTGAACCTTGAAATTCAACAAAAACTATTGAAAAATAGTACGGTACTACCATTCCTCCTTCATGATATCAACCAGCTTAAAAACCAGCTGAAAAGGTTAAAACCTAGGACGAAGCGATCAATCGATGCTTTAGGGACGGTATGGAAATGGATAGCCGGTACCCCGGACCATGAGGACCATGAAATAATAGTAAACAAAATTAACGGACTACTTTCAACCAATGAACGACAGAGAATCATTAGCAAGGACTCCATCGACAGAATTAACATACTGACTAATACTACTAACATAATTTTGAAAACGCTACAATCATTAGAAGAGGCCCAACAAACAATAGAAAAAACCATAACAAATAAAATACAAATCATTAAGGATGAAATGGCAAACTTAGAATATGCTTTGCAATGGGCAAGAGTAGGAGTAATCAACTCGTTTATACTGTCAGAAAAAGAAATTGTAGAAGCAAAAAGTTTTTTAGATTCCGAAAAATTTCCGTATAATAACTTAGAAGAAGCCTTGGGGTTTGCAACTATCAGAATAGCAACGGATCAGTCGACAATTCTATATATAATAAATTTGCCTGCAATAGATCAAAACATTTGCGAAAAATTGCTTATCAAGGCCGTCAAGAAGAATGAAACAATTGTAAAAATCGATTTAGAAAATATTGTTAGATGTAAGAACAAAATCTATCAAATTAAGAAGAATTGTAATGAATTCAATTTATTGAGTATTTGTAATAAGGAAAATTTATTAGATATAAGCGAAACAAATTGTATACCTCCACTTCTTAATAGCAAAAAGCATAATTGCGTAATAATTAATAATCAGCACGTGCCTTCAGTACAAGAAATTGGTCAGGGAATGATATTTTTAAACCAATTCGAGGGATTGGTAGAAATATCCCAAAATAAATCATACCATTTATCGGGAACCTATTTAGTCCAATTTCATAATGATACAGTCACAATCGGGAATCAAACTTATGTTTCTAAGGAGGTATCAACTTTAAACCCACTTCCAGCTATATTACAAATTTCTACTAATAAATCCGAATTTCAAGAAGTCCTATCCCTAGAGATGATAAAAGAACTTCAAACAAACAATGTTGGCGAGATCAATTCCATATCAACCAAGGGAAGGGTCATGTTTTGGTCCAATTTAATCCTGTCCGCTATACTAATTGTCTGTCTGTTCCTGACAATTTACAAAATCAAAACCAAGACACAACATATAACCAACGTAACTATTGAAGAAACCGAACCAAGAGTCTTGAATCTAGAGAAGGACCTTCCCCATAAACCAAAACGAGAATTTCGAAGTGTCAATGACCTTCCGGCTTTTTAACAATCGGGACGATTGATTCTAGGAGAGGGGGAGTTAAGGTATCTGTCCACAAAAATGCAACGACTAGTGCAACGTAAGCACCTCGGTTGGGTAAGAGTAACATGAAACGTTCCCACAACGTGACTTTTCCAAATTGCACCTTGCAAACTCGTCCGGGTAAGAGTAACATGAAACATTCCCACAACGTGACTTTTCCAAATTTGCTTTTGTCTGCTTTTTGACAATTTTTGACGAACTGTAATTATGCTTTCGGCGGATCGGTGGAGTTAGTCTTAGAATGGACACGCTAGCGAGCGGAACTAATAAAGATAATTTTTTTAATAAAATTCATCAATGAATTTTTAATTTGCATGTTAACGTCTGCCTTGCGCGAGCGCGTAAGAGAAACAGGAACGTAAACCAGCGCCACCAACACTCGCGCACTTCACACGCACTGCTCGATTTTTTTATTTCCTATTTTCGGTGTGAGAATTGTTGTCACACACCTTTGCTGCTATCTGTGATTTTCCAAAGCTCACGCACACATCTACAACTACCCAAAACAGCTGTGAATTTGGTCGACAACCGCGATCCCATGAACTTTTAAAAGTGTGCTCGGAGTTGATTATCATTATACTAGCTGACCAGTTCGTCTCGCATGACATTTGTTGTTTTTATAATGAAATACGCGAGATGGCGAATCTATGGCGATGCAAATTGACAAAGAAAACCAACTAAAGAAAGAGGAAGAGCTACTGATCAACGCAATCGAGCCCCACAAATCTGCAATGTGATTGCTAAGTTTTGGTAAATAAATGGACTGCGCTTGAACCAGATTTAATTATATGGGCTGTGCTTATTCAATACCCGCACAATGCCGTTTGTCGAAAGATATAAATAAATGGTAGGTTCGTACTTAGTTTCATTGCTGTGCAACTTATAGTTCAACGAAATATTCGGGTCATAAAAAATGTGCCACGCCCATTGTCCAACTCCCATCAAATCTTACCAGTAGAATGACTTATATATGGGACGACGCTATACTGATTTTCAATGCTGTGCACCTTACAATTTCGAAGATATTTCATTATAAACATTTAGCTTGTATGGGTGGTGCCACGCCCCCTGGTCCAATACTCGCCCCATTCTCTCTGTCGAAGGACATGACTTAATAGTAACTTCTTAGTGAATTTCATTGATGTGTGACTTATGGTTCGAACGTTATCGTCTGAAAATTTTCAGAATTCACGGTCAAAAATTACAGGAATTTTGTTTTCGCACAAACCTGAACTGATTCAATACAAATCGAACTAAAAAACTCCATGGAAATTAGCCAGTTCGTTTGAGCGTGAATCGCTTAAGCACATACAGCCACTTTCTTTTATATAGGGTTTTTCATCATGAGCAAAACATTAAATAAAGAAAAAAATCAATTAAAATTTGAATTTTGATGAAACTTTATTATCAAAATAATATTTGGTTTGTGCCAATATAGGCAAAAACCGCAATTTTCGCACTTTTAGGTTAGGATATCTCGAAAACCTGACGTGATGGAGCAATTCTGAGGCCAGATTCTTGTTCAGCGCACCAAAAACCTTCGGACAAGTATACTCTGGTTTCTGGTTCTGAAATTTGTTCGAATTTTGTCGGAATTTTTGTAATTTTCGATGACTTTTTTACATATAGCAGGCTGTAAGACGTCAAGAACTGCACGTATGTTGTCCCTCAAATGCTCCAGAGTCTGCTGATTGTCTGCATAGACTTGGTCTTTCGCGTAGCCCCAAAGAAAAAAGTCCAAAGGGTTCAGATCGCACGATCTTGACGGCCAATTGGCATCAACAAAACGCGAAATTATGCGTTCATCGAACCTGGTTCGCAATTCTGTCATGTCAGTTCTGTCATGGCTCCAATTTCTGCACCAACTGAACTTTTTATGGATGAAGATGCAAATCCAAATGCAAACTACGCCAAATTGAGGTGATGGAGATGTCCAATTGTTGTGAAGGCCGGGGAAGCGATAAATTCGGGTCATCTTCAACACTGGCAGCTACAGCAGCAACATTTTCGGCCCAACGAGCAGAGCGATTACGTATTGGCCTCTGTACAACTTGTACAGAACCAGTTCGTTCGAATTTCGCCAATAAATTCGAAATTGTTGACAAAACAGGCCTTCCGTGACGTCGAAATCCTTCTTTAGTGCGCGAATAGTGGTATTTAAATTTTCACCATTTTCGTAGTGAATTTTCACTATGTTTGCACGTTGAGCGATGCTAAATCGTTCCATTTTCATAAATGGCAAACACTAAACTACAATATTAACACAATGCAACGACAGATGACAACTGCGGTTGTCGAACGCAGGGCTGCCAAAGTTTTCGGTTCGAAATGAAAAACCCTATATATATAGATGTAACATATACATTCATCCCGAAGCGTGCAACTTACTGCCATAGGTAGGAACATTATTTGTATGGAGTTGTTTGAGCCATTAAACCGACGATCTGATCGAACTGATGCCCCAACGCATTAATCACTAAACCATGGAGGCTACAACAAAAAACATTCAATAATATTCAATAGCAACACTGAAAAGCTCAGGGCTTCAGTCTTAAATAGGGAATGTCTCTTGTAACTTGTGTTCACCAAATCACATCAATTTTAAATATTGGCCATATATGAACACATGTAGAAGTCTGATCCTTTGAATCATTTTAAAAATCACATCGAAGATAAGAGCTTCGAGGGCACCTTGTCGAAAACCATACTACATGTAACAATCATAATTTTGTGGGAGCCCTAAATGTGTGAATATTTAAATAGCCTGTGATCTGTCAAAATCTCGTGATAAAAGTAATTAATACTTTACTATATACACTCTTAAGTACAGAGTACAGCGTACTGCACAATGTAAAAGTAAAGTGAAAGCACCAGAAAATCATACACGAAGTTCATTCTATGTATTTGTCGAATTTTTCGAAATGAACAGTGGTAAAATAACTGACTGATTTTATTTCCTAGTGGTTTCATTTATTTGGCAATGCCCGCGACACAACTCTTATCATAAGACAGTAGTGTCAACACGCATGAGAAAAGACAGCTAATTAATAAAAACCAGCCGTTGCCGAATCGCGTTTATCGCGTTTCAAGGAATCGATGTGTAGCTTTGGGAAAATAGTAAATCTGTTATTTGGGTAATTAGTAGATAAGAGCGGAGCGCGCGCATTCGCACCACAGGGTACACCACATTCCAGACAGGCGGCGTATGTGCCGCCGTAACACGAGTAATTAGCGAAGCAAGCGGAAGAAAACACTTTTTAATTGAACTGATTGCCATGCGCGCAAATGTCGGTCGGTTATGATTCACCTGTATTTGCGCACTTGCAACGAGCGACGACCCAACGTTTTTGTTTTTCATAATATTGTGTGTTGTTACTCATTGTTAGCATTGTTATAGCTTGTTGTTGTTTTCCTTCTGATATTTTTATCTCGAATGTGGAAACGTGGTGTTATACGGAATTATTTTCAATTCTTTCTATCTTATCGGCGGCGTTGCATGTTTGCGCGCCTCGCAAACACCTCAAATATGTTTTTTTTAATGAAGCGACCAGCAAATGAGACGTGAAGCGCACACTTTACGAGTACAAAAATGCGCTGGTTCTGCTTCGTGTCCGCTCGTTTCCAAACACATTCACACATACACCTATTTCCATAAAACACCGCAAATTGAAGATTGCAGGGCAACTGATAACGCAACATCAATTAATTAATTCGCTCGAAAGAAATCAATACAATTTATAATTTACAGTATTTTAATATCTAAAACAAGGGCTGAATTCAGGGCTGCTCAGTGAAGGAGCTTGAGAAGTGCATAGATGGCCGCAAACATGGCGGAGAACACGGGCACCGTGGTCAGCGCTGCGGAGCTGCGATAACATCTGCGGAAAAGAATGGTAGAGAGCAAGAGTTAGCGGCTGCGGTTTTGGCAGACAATCGTTCGCACACTCACTTCGTTTGCGTTATTGTCGACATGTCGTAAAAGTTGGTGTAGTTTGCCACCAGCTGATTCTTGTAGCCGCTGAGCTGCGTGTTGCTGTTCTTTTGAGTGCGCGTCAGTACCAGGCCGAAGGAAGTGCTGTTGTCGGTGGCGTTTGTGTACCCGCAGACGAAGGCGTACGATGTGTAATCGGTCGCCAGCACTTTCATGGTGACGTTGTGGCCACCCGAGGTCACGTTGAAGCCATTCGTGCTGGGCTGCAGCGCGGTAATGTTGGTGCTGACAGTTTTGTTCATGTACAACATGCTCGAATTGTCCGCGTAGGTGGTGTTGACCGTCCAGGTCGAGTTGTCGGGCTGCTCGAAGATGAGCAACTGAATGCAGCCCATAAATGGCTTTGGGGCAGGAGCGCGCAGCGCCTCATACCAAGTGCCGTTTATCTGTGAGGTGAAGTAAATAGTAAATAGATTTTGATTTCTTATCCGTTGCACAAAACCGCATATTTATCACTGAGTTTAACGCTGAGTTTAATAGGTTTAAGTAATCTCAATTGCTTTTACTTTTATATATGCTTACAAAATGCTGTCCGAATGTCGGTTAAGCGTAAAGAAATACACACTTAGTGCATACAGATGCATTTACATATGTAAATATGTATAATTAGTATCGAAAAATGTGCACAGTGGTATTCCTGGTAAACTTAACTCAAAGTTTTACGTTAACCCTTCGCTGCATGGCATTGCATATATGCAATGTTAACTTTTCATAGATTTGGAAACGATTCTATTCAGCATCTTACAGTCATTCATCCTTCAGTTGTGTCTTTTATGTTAAAACAATTGATTACTAACGGAATTTTGCGATTAACATTGAAAGTATGCGCAAAAGAATCGAAAAACCAACAAGTGTTTCGATTTGGTAAAATAATTTTGGTTATTGATGGCGATGGTGATTTGGCGATCGGCGTCGCTCAGCTGTTTAGTGCGTTGAATTACAAGTATACAGTGACGTCTGACCTCTGTTCGACTCCCCGTAGTAGTCAACACTAAATTATTGATAAAACCGAATTTCATTTCGGCGGTAGCGGTCTCACCAGGATATGGAAAATGACCGCAAAACTTCTTTCATAGATACAGGAATTCAACAAAATTTCATTTTTACCATCAGAACTTAACAAGCAACAAGAATTATATAACAAAAATGTTTCATCTTTACGGAAATTAAATCATGCAACGAAGGGTTAAGACAAACAATTTTAGTGCTTGAACTAACGTAATGAAAAAATTCGGATTATTCGGAGATCCTTGCTGCAGTTTAAGTTATTGTCAGGCTGAGTATACTTCTTACACGCCGATGAGGTACTCACAATTGTCATGTTGACCTGCATACTTGTCGCAGCACTGCAATTCATTGGCTGACTTTGCGCCATTGCGCTGCCACACCCGCACAACAACACATAGGCAAAGATCGGTACAACCAAAAGATGCATCGTCGAAGACATTTTACAAATATATATCTATTATTTGGACTGTTTTTCTGTCGGTGCTTTTGCCGCTATCAGCCTTCGAATCCTCCCGCGTTTCGTTGTTATCGTTCGAACGTAAAAACTAAACTGAAATGGTGCGTTGTCTGTGTTTAATAATTTATATCGCAGAATTGCTGCCTTGTCTTCGTTTGTGTTTCGCTTTTTTATCTTACAAATGGGGCTTCAGAGGCTTATTTCAGAGGCTTTCTGTTGTAGATAGTGGCAAAATGATTCCCCTCTTTCTGTCTGTACATTTTCAGATGAGTAATGACACATAATGCTTATCACACGTCGAACTCATGCAAACGTCACTACGCAAGCGTGCAACAGTTGCTGCACATCATAGACCAGACCACATTTTTAATACGGCCTAATAAAAAGGGTATACACATACAGACACATGTAAATATTTTGCAGTGTCGCAGATTCGCCAACTTGATTTATGTATGTTTGCGCAGATTTGTTTGAGCGCTGGTAGAAAATGACGACCAGGCAAATAAATATTACAGTCGTGTCTGGATATAGTGAACTAATTATTGCAAGGCCTGTTCACTGTATCGAGGTTGTTCACTATATCAAGGTTAACATTATTGTTCAAAAACTCGTTATATTTGCTCAAAAAACACTTTTTGTTTTTTGATTAAAATTGTTTTCAATATTTAGAGGCTCCATATCAAAATTTGGGTGTCACTATATCGAGGTGTTCACTATATCGGGTATTCACTATACCCAGACACGACTGTATTGCAAAAATTAAAGCGATCAAGAAGATAGCTGTTGTACTGAGACAATAAAATGTTTCAAGTGCAAGTAGTATCTAAACAAATAGCACTGGGTATTAGGCAAATATGCACTTATTTAGTATGTATGTGTATGTGCTTCCTACCTAATGCCGTGGTTTTAGACACTTTGTCCCGGTCTCTCGGTCAAGCTGCCACAAATTGATTTCTTTAAGGTAGCATGGCAAGTTAGAAAGGGGAATATTGCATAATTAACAAAATTATTTATTTTTCAGCTCCTTTGTTATCAATCTTTGTGATTTTTTTTACAATATATTGACGGTTTAAGAAACACAAAAAAAATATTTTTTTTGTTTTTTTAGCATATTGTCTCTTATATAGGTGGAGCTGAAGTCGCGTAAAAAAAAAAAATATCCTCCATTACGGATACTTATTCTCCGGATTGGCTAATCTGAAACAAAACAACAAACAAGATTCATAATTATTAAGGGGCTCCTCTAGTACAAACGGTGTTTTTGTAATGCTTTTATTGGAATTTTTTTTTCAGAAACTACAAATGAGAATGAGATAATTCTTCGTATATTTATTTTCTTCTTCGTATATTTATTCACTTATTGAATTATAAAAAAAAATTTTTTCCCACATGCTACACTGAACACTGTTGGGGTCCGCCAGCTGAGTAACGGCCATGTTTTTTTGTAAGGGTGTTTTCGCGCCATCCTAACTTTGTCCCTGTTCATCTGAAATGTAATCTAAAAATTGTCACTTAAAAAGCATAACTTCAATTAAGGAATGACCCATAATGAACCCGATCTGATCAAAATTGGACCCGTGGCATCGTTTTAACTTTTTTTTCGAAATTCGCCCTTTTTTGCTCTAAAAACTCCTCCCAAAAATCGGCTAGTCAATGGAGCGCAATCTCCGTAGTTCAACCCCTAGAGCAAAAAGTTTTGAATACAGCAAACCAAGAATCAATTAGTTTCGACGGAATCATGGCGCGATAGTCAAAAAATGTGTTCTCGAGAAAAACGCGTTTAAAGATATAAAACCGTGTACGTGACGTACTGAATGAGACGGATTTGTGGCTCTGTATTTCAGAGACGTTTACGAATTCGACAAAATCCGTTCGTATACTTTTGCTATGATAGTTATACTATAAAAATATAAAATTAAAAAAAAAAATGTTTTCAAAATTTAAAACTAGAGGACCCCCTTAAGCTTTCGGACACAGGAATTCACCAGAAAAATAAAAAAAACGCTAAAAATAAAAGGTTAGGAGCTTTTTGAAAAAAAGCGACAACAATTGAATGCGTTTTTCACCTTTTTCCCCCAGAAAAAGTACTTTAAATTAAAAATTTTCTTCAATATTGTGGTGGATTCTTGTAAAAAATAAGTTAACAAAAAGAACTAAAAAAATTTCTTTTTAATTGGTCGAGCCAATTCGGAGATTAAGTGTCCGTAATGGAGGATGTGTTTTTTTTTTCTACGCGACTTCAGCTCCACCTATGTATATAAGACACAATATGCAAACTAACAATTTTTTCTGTGTATCTTAAACTATCAACATATTGTAAAAAAATTTTCAAAAAGATTGATAATAAAGGAGCTGAAAAATAAATAATTTTGTTAACCGTAGATCGAGCTTAAAAAAAAATTTGGAATTCTATCCTTTGTATCATTTTTGATACATACTGAAATTCATATGGAAAAATGAAAAAATGTAGGAAATTGTGTTACAAATGGGGTTTCTTTTTAAAGTAAGCATTTATTAGTGCAATCAGTGCAAATATTTTTGTCTTTAAAATATGGTTTTTCAGATAGGTAGTGGAATAAGGAGGTCCATTTATGTTTACCCATTCCAGAAAAGTAGCATTTAGGACACCTTGCTCGGTTCTTCTTGGATGATTTATCAGTTGTTAATTGTTACAGAAGCCCAGTCTCATTATTTTCAGAGTTTGAAAAATTGCAATGTAAAAGTTTCGAAAGCAACTCCTTAGATGCGCTGTTTCTTGGAAGTTGCTTTCTGTTCTAGATATAAGGTGAAGCCAACGAAATTGCAAGCTCATGCAAGAATCGCTTAGTTTCTGATTCTTTTTGGTCTGTTTTCATTTAGGATTGATTTCATTGTAAACAGTGTAAGCATTCAGCGCCGCAATATCGATTATATTAAAAAAACACAGCCATTTACATCTGTAGCAGTCCAAAATTTTGTCAACTGTATTAACACCTCTTTTCGTTGTGTTATGAAAATAAATAATTTCCGGCAATATCTTTGAATTGTTGACAATATTAGGCCCGTGATAGTCAAGCGGGTAGCACGCTGGCTCCTCATACCAAAGGCTCCAGGTTCGATTCCTGGCTCGGGCTGGTGAACAACTCATCTACTTCTATGGCTATCCACATGAAGGGAATGAGAATTACAAGAATCACAACTCATCTACTTCTATCACTATCCCAATGAAGGGAATGAGAATTACAAGAATCACACAAGTGCGCTCTTGGCAGGCAATGGCAAAAACCTCCAAGTGTGAACGAAAAAGATTGCCAATCGCCGTTCGGATTCGGCGTTAAACTGTAGGTCCCCTCCCCCCCTTTCCCCATCCGCTTGAAATGTGTGCTGTAACATATGTTGGCAAAAACAGTGTTGCATACACAGTTCAAAAACGGGTGAAATATGTGGTATCACAATGGGCCTTTCAGGCCTCCGAGTGTGTCTCTTATAGAGGCAGCCACCGCAACCTAACCTAACCTAACCTAGGCCCGTGATGCATCGTGCTGTATTTTCCATACATAGCACGTATTTGAATCAATAAGCCATATCTTTCGGGTTTAGAGAGAATGTACTGCCGGAATTTGCAGCGGCCATGAAATACCAGTAATTTTTTATCAAAGGTCACGGAATCGTGAGGTTTGTAGAATATTGAAAGTAGCTCAACCCATTCATCCCAAAGATTACGAATCGGCGCAAATTTGTGACATTTTTCTTCCTCAACCGACCACTAGTGTATGGTTTGTCGCTCCAAATAGTGTCGTCTTTCGAGTCAACACCAGGTTTAGTGCCAATTTTCCCATCAGGCTCAGATGAATCACTTTCACTGTCTATTTCAATATTCCCATTGGAAATGTTTTCATTTCCATCCTCTGAACTGTTATCCCAGACCTCGTTTACTAGTTCTTCCAACGTAAAAAATCTTAAAAATCGTGGACGCAACATTACTTCAACAATCCACAAAATTACACATAAATCGATATATTCCAATATATATAAACCAGAATTGTTTTTACACGTCTATCAGCAAATAATTTCACATGCCATACGAAGAAACAGAACGCAAATAACACTCACCATGGCATAGAAATGTTCGAAATTCCATATGTATCTAAAGTGATACAAAGGATAGAATTATAAACGTTTCAATTTTCTAACGCCCTTTTTCTTAAAAAAGTGTGAAAGATGGTTCTAAACAAGCACAATCCCAACACCAACAAAGTTAAAATTAAATATATCCTCAAAGAAGTTATAATAAAACAAAAAACCAAATGTATCATTTTTGATACAAAGCTCGATCTACGGTTAATCATTAAAAATTCCCCTTTCTAACGTGCCATGATACCTTAAAAAATCAGAAAAAATTAGTAGTAAAATTAGTAATTGATGTTGCAAACACAGAAAGACTGCTAGAGTTTAAATTTCTTTTATTTGACACTTTACTTTGAAATATTTTAAAAACAATCAGTGTGTTTGCCTAATGTATCGCTGTCGATATGGTGGAAGATTTATGAAAGCCCTAATATATTTAGGCATGTGGTACATTATTAAGTTACTACAAAATAGAAGCAGCTACTGGAAAAAACAAGGCAAATACATTTCGGCAAATACATTTCGAGTTATTCACTCTGAGCACTCCAACAACCGCAATAGTCGGTAACAAAAATTCCCCGTTGGTAGACACCTACGCCGAAATATAACACCGACAAATCACTTGATTGAGTGTTACTCTAAAAATAATGTGTGACGATAGTCGTTGGGCATTAAATTAATTAATTGAATTCGTACTTACGTCGAACACAATTATATTGTTTCAGAAAAGCCAACATCCACTCGTCGCTCGAATGACTAAAAGGCGTTTAATCTTATCGCAAGTACAACAAACGAATACTTCCAAGCCCAGCTACATAATTAAGCAAAGTGCTAGAAGGCGTGGGCCCAAAATACAAACTTGTGGTTCGGTATTTAATTAGAATCTATTTCAAACAACAAAAACAAGTTCATACAATATGTGTATAACGAAGCTTCAATTTTATGTTCGTTGTGCAGATGTGGAAATAAACACTTTTGTGTTGTGCGCCGCTCTTTAGCACCAAAGCGCCAACAGCACATGAGCGAGCAGCAAAATGGCGGCCACTGTCCTCACCGCTTCCATTGCTCCACTTCCAACGCACCTGAGAAAAGCAAAAATAGACAATGCCAATATGTGTGAAATCGAATGGCACGTGATATCGACTGCACTCACGTGGCCGGCTGCGATATCTGGGCCATGGTGCCATTGAGGAAGTTCGCATAGCTGGTCGACGCTGTGGCCTCGTAGCCGGCCAGCACCGTGGTGTTGACCCTCTGCTGACGCGTCATAACGATTCCGAAGGAAGCGCTGCTGTCTGTCGCATTAGTGTAGCCGCATAGAAAGGCGTAGTCTTTGTAGTTGGTCGCCAGCAACTTGTAGACGGTGTACGGCTGGGCGAGTCCGTACATGTTGTAGGAAATGTTGTAGCCGGTCGTGCTGGAGTCGAGCGTGATTTGGGCGCTCATGGTGCTGTTGACCCAAGGATAGGCGGGCGTACGGGCGAAGGTGAACGAGACGTTCAGGCGGTTGTCGGGGAGCGCGGTCAGGTTTAGTTGGGCGCAGAGCAGACCTTTTTTTGGTGCAGGGTTGCGTGCCACCTCATACCAAATGCCGGCTATCTGAAAGACCGAAGCATGTCTGTACTGAGACAGTAAGCGGCTGCCGCCGGCTATGTGATTCGCACCTGATTCGTATCAAAAGCCATGCTGTCCGTTTCGTTGCAGAGCGTGGCTGGTGGAGGCGCGCCCGCGGTGCCATCTTGGGCCAAGCTCTGCTGGGCACAGAGACTTAGCAGCAGTGCAAAGCTTAGTACAACAAAGCATTCACAACGCATTTGTGCAGTGCGGTCGCGTGGTTACCCGCGACGATTAGAGTGCAATGGATGTGGTGTGGTGTGAAGCGCGTTGGCCGTGTGTGATAGACACTTTGCTTGGATCAGTGGGCTGTCGAGACGTAACTGAAACACTTCTGGCGATACTGACAACGATGAGCACTGCGCCACAATTTTGCGTCGACCATGTTGCTCATTACTTTTTCATCCAATGCATTAATACATCATTTGCAATGATGGATTGTTTACGCTTCTTGGAATTACACTTATCAACAAGTTATCTTCTTTCGGGCATTTAAAAAGTAATTTTCCATTTGCACATGTGGTGGTATTTATAATGAGTAATAAGGATGATGAATATTTTTTGCTTCAATCGTTAATATTGTAAAAAAATATTTACTTATTGGCGCCACCCAGTGCCAAAGCAATTGTTGGCTAAAAGTGCAGTCTTGTGCGGTGATACCACGAATCTTTAGCTCTTAAAGACGGTAAGCCCTGTTCGGCATGAAAAGCTAAACTCAGCGAAATTATCAACAGTTTAGCTCATTTTAACATTTAACCCACATTTTTGCTGGGGCTATAATCTCTTTTGAGCATTTTAATGAAACATTTTTAAAACATTGTTAATGCAAAATGTTTGCTTGAAAGTAGCCATTGCGCATCGAAGCCCCTTTCTAGTGTCTGCCTACGTTTCGTAGAACTTGAGCCGCCATGCAATCGGAGATAGGCACAGACGTAGCAGTATTACAGTTGTGTGATAAAGAATTTGAGTGGCATGTGACACCTCAGCCACGCAGTGTGCAGTTACTTTAAATCCCTTGATACTTAATTACAGCAACAATTAATTGGCCGCCGGCACCAACAAGCTATGACAGCGATAGCTTTAACAGTCAACGCAGCAATGAAGCAAATGAAAATTGTTAAGACAATGCATTGGCAATGCCCGGTTTGCCATTTCCTGCTAAGAAATGGCAATCTTCTGCCAACTTTTGCTTACCCCCTTTATTAATTATTAATATAAAATTGGATAAATGTCCTTAAACTTATGTTTCCCTGTTTGGCTCATATGGCAAAAAACATAGTCATAAACACACTTCTGTTTATATTTACACTTTTGAATACATATTTATTTGGATACATTTCATTTATGTGCTCTAGTTTTGAGTTTCATCATTCTGCGCTGAAATGACAACTTAGTAGTTTTGTGTCGTGCGTGGCAGCAACAAACTTTGCGACCCGATAACGTTGACTCATTTCCCGGTTTCATCTCTTCAGGTGGCACTCGTGTTTGCATCACAGCTCCCGTCGCAAATGCTGAACAGCCAGTGGCGGATTCAGAGGCGCGTTTTGGGGGTTGAAACCCCCTCGAAATATTTGGATTGACTTTAAAACAACATACAAATTAAAAGGCATTTTATAAATATTAAAGAATACTTTTTGAAACCCTCCCCCGAAATATTTTTCTGAATCCACGCCTGTGAACAGCCCATCAAACCATGTGTAAGCTCACACATGTTTGCAGTCTCCTTCACTCTGTCGGCCCCACTATTTAGTTCACTGCGCGCTTAGTTCGCACTTCATTGCAGTGCGCCGATACCAGGAGCTGGCAGCGAACTTCAAATTACCAACTGGAATGCCGAAAACGATGGGAGAGAAACGAAGCGATGCTGTAAGACTGAAATGCCTGCATGCCGCAATAGTTTTAAATAGCGTTGTGCATACTGCGCTCATGCTTCCTTGGGTTTCGTGGGCAATCTGCCGAAAATGCTGCCAGCAACTATTCGGATGCTGGTGTCAGTGCACAATGAACAGGACAGCGCAGGAAGGCGGGAAACAGCTCTTCGTCTTAGTTGTCGCTGCCGGCTGCTACAAACTCTACTTAGGTGTCGGCGGTGGCGAACTGCCACCTGATGGAAATATAAATCAACAAACGGTTTCATCAGAGCTTCAAGAAATGCGAGCAATTTAGGTGATAGTGGAAATTGCTATTCGTTCAATTTATGTAGTTTCAGCATATCCCTCGTAAGTTGTTTCCTCTATATTTAAAGGTTTTTTTTCATATTCAATTCAATTTAACCCTTTCCGGTCAATTGCCGTATTTCTTGAGATAACAGTTTTTCTTTTAAAATATTGACTCTCATTGAACATTTTAGCAATAAAATACAACAAAATATTAAAAAAATCATTTAGGTTGAGAATTGCGGCTCAATTAATTTTGTACGATATATTGTACAATGGTTCGCAAAGGAGTAAAAATTCATGGCATTTCTGTTTTTTTTAAGTTTTATGAACAATTCATTGATTTTATATCAATTATATAGAGCCATAGTCGCCAAAATATCGTAAGCGCCAAATTCGTAATTTTACAGGAGAAGGTTTTTTGTGTTTTCCTTTTATATTATATTATTAAATGCTTCCATTCTGTGCATGCATTATTGGTTTAAAGTTATTTTTGGAATACCGATAAAACAAATTTTATTCGCAAAACAGGAGCGTATTTAATAGCGCTTACGATAATTTCGCTACCACGAAAATTCTG
This sequence comes from Melieria omissa, assembly GCA_963971225.1. Classification (NCBI taxonomy): domain Eukaryota; kingdom Metazoa; phylum Arthropoda; class Insecta; order Diptera; family Ulidiidae; genus Melieria; species Melieria omissa. Next base: position 56,341,736 of record OZ020267.1, on the reverse strand, counting down.
AAGCATGCACAAGCTGTGGCGCTTACGATAAAAATGTTTGACGTTGGCTTGCCTTTTAATTTGTTTTCTTGTCTTTTTTATAATAATATAGTCGCAAAAGTTATTCGAAATTATGAAATATTTTAGAAGCACTAAAAAACAGTAGAAAATAGTGGGTAAATCTAACCAAAAAAGAAGTATCGAAAGTAATAATAATGCCAAATAACATTTCAACTTCAAATTCAATTTCAGCTTAAAAGAAAAATTTAATAATCCAAAGAAAATGAAAAAGTACCCCCCGGAGTTGCCCACAGGGACGGGGAAGGAGGTCGGTACTATCCCCATTGCTGTGGAGCTCTATCCGTCCTAACCAGGAAATACCATGTGCCCAAAAAGTTTCCGGAAATTTTAAATAAAACGCAAAGTTCTTAATCTTCATCAATATTTATATTATCTGCTTCAAAATATGCTCCATTAGAAGTGATACACATATGCCAACGTTTCTTCCAATCATCAAAACATTTTTTATAGGCGCTTTCCGGTATGGCTTTGAGTTCCCTCTGCGAATTCTGTTTTACGTCTTCTATGGATTCAAAACGCGTTCCTCTGAGTGGTAATTTGAGTTTGGGAAACAGGAAAAAGTCACACGGTGCAAGATCAGGTGAATACGGTGGCTGTTCGATGGTATTTATTGAATGTTTGGCCTTAAAATCGTTGATAATGTTGGCTCGGTGCGAGGGAGCATTATCGTCATGAAAAATCCATGAATTATCCTTCCACAATTGAGGCCGTTTACGGCGGATATTTTCACGCCAACGTCTTAAAACAGTCAAATAATAGTCTTTACCGACTGTTTGTCCTTCAGGGACGAATTCATGATGCACCACACCACGAATATCGAAGAAAACAATCAGCATTACCTTGATTTTCGAGCGACTTTGGCGTGGTTTTTTCGGTTTCGGCTCGTCTTTTCCTCTCCATTCCGATGATTGTTGGCTTGTTTGCATGTCGTACTCGTAGACCCATGTCTCGTCACCAGTTATGATGCGTTCCATGAAAGTTGGATCGGCATTGGCACGATCAAGCACGTCCAAAGAGACCTGTTCACGGTACTCATTTTGAAGAAAATTCTCAACAAAATCGCAACGCACTACTGAGGTGAACTGGTTTCAACAGCTGCCGTAAACAAACTGTCTGACAGATCGCGCTCATTTGTGGCATAGTAATTAAGGACAGTGCTACCAACCTACAGAAACTTAAAATATCGAAAAATATACAGCGCGCGAATTTTAAATGAGAATTTCCAGAAACTTTTCGGTCACAATGTACGAGATAATCAATAGGAATCAATACTGGGACAACCAGGACTAGAACATTCCAAGGCGATTATCGGAATGTAGAATAGGAAAAGATTCGAGGAATGCATGAGATTTTCAAAGAATAATCTAAGATTTATTATAGGCATCCTTAAATGGCATTGTAGATTAAACTAACTAAACTAGGAATTCGCGAAAACGAATACTGCAGGTTCTGCTTGCAGGAAAATGCAACCGCAATGCATATACTAGAAGAATTCCCTGTACTTATACACAAACGAAAGAAACACCTGGGGGACTTTATTATACCAGGTACGGACTGAGTTTCCAGAGGTTTAGGTAACATACTAAAATTTCTCTTGGATACTGAACTTGCGGACGAACTGTAGGTCCATGAAGGGGCACAATAGATCTTCTAGGTCGCAGTGCACTATTCCCCGCCAATAATGATAATAAATTTAAAAGTCCAAGTATTTCAAATTGTTTTGAATTATTTTCTCTTTAGTCTTCAATATCAGTCTCAGCTAAGGTATCTTGAACTTGCTGATTTCATTTTATTCCAGGTATTTTTTATGATACCTTTCGTTTATTATCCCCTTTCCACATTTACTTTTTAGATCCCACACATTTAGCACATTTTTGGTATTATTTCGATGCGAATGTTGTTGTTGTGCACCGCAACTGTTCCCTCGGTTGTATTCAATAATGTGTCTTCTTTTGATATGGTATACGAGGGTGGGTCAATAAGTCCGTGACTTTTTGAATGAAACACAGGTTTTTAGATAAAAATTTATTTTATTTTTCACCGTAGTATCCTTTGAGATCTATACACTTAGCCCAACGTTTCACCAGTTTTTTTATCCCTTCCGAAAAATATGATTTGTCGAGGTCTTCAAAATTGGCATTTGTTTGTGAGATGACTTCGTCATTGGAGGCAAATCTCTTTCCGCCGAGCCATTTCTTCAAGTTTGGGAACAAGAAATAGTCACTTGGGGCTAGATCGGGGGAAAAGGCGGGATGAGGGAGCAATTCGTAGCCCAATTCATTGATTTTTGCCATGGAAACTGCACATGTGTGCACCCGTGCACACGAAATTCACTTTTTTTTCCATTTTCTTCTCAGTCAACGCGGTAGTCTGATATTAACGGCTGTCAAAAACAAACTAAATGTCGCAGCTTGTTCATTTTTTGACAAGAGTCAACTGACAGATGACTGTTGACGGGAGCAGTATTGCCATTTCAAGTAAGAGGCGGGAAATTCAAAAAGTCAAGGACTTATTGACCCGCCCTCGTATATACCTCGTTACTTGATTAACCAAAAATTTGTATTATTTTTGCCACCAAAAGAAACACCTGGAAATTCCAAATTTTCTGAACTTGAAGCCCTATTATCACGGAACTGCAGAACACATAAAACTGAGTAGTATCAGAGAAGTAGCCGTGAGATGTTGTAATTGCAACAACATAAAAAAAATCATGTTAATAGGTTTACGGTCTGAAATGTCGAAAAGTCAAGGATAATTCAAAAAAGTGGTATGCCCCCTTTTTGCCAAAACGCAAACTAAGTTTCAAAAACGGTTTGCGGATTCGAATTTAGTGACCCCTTATTAGCCTAGAACTGATGTCAAAACCAGAAATGGCGAAATTTGTTGTCCTGTGTTATTTACCACTATGGACATTTGTTGCTTATAAGCACTTCTCACAGGACTTTGTAGGAAGGACATAAGCTTTTCAAATCTTTAAAATAGCCTATTTTGGTCTAAAATAGTTTAATAGCGAAATTTTGTACTTTTTGCATAACCGGGTTAAAAGCTGTTCCAAAAGGGTTAAAAACATAATACCTTTGCAGCCAAAGATTCCATGTTTTCTCTACCAAAATTAACAAACTTTTGTAATCAGAATGTGTAAGGAGAAATAAAAAATTACAGTTGGTTATTTCCATATCACTTGCGGAGCTGGTCGTCTTGACAAGGTTGCAGTTGGAAGTTGCTTGTTTTCATAGTGGCGCTTACGATAATTTTCCAACCATGCAAACAAGTAAACAATTCAAACGATAAAATTTACGACTCGTTTTCTCGGGAGTTATTCATTACTGAGATTTGTAATTTTGTCGATGTTAAGCTTTTATTTTCAATCCAAAAAAATTTTTGAAAAAATTGCGCTTACGATATTTTGGCGACCATGGCTCGATATATATAAATAATTGAGTGGCATTTATTCGGCCATATATAACCGTTGTTGTTGTTGCAAAGCCCTTTGTTCCTCAATAAAATACAGAATCAACTAAAATTAATATAAATTTTTTTTCCAGAAAGATACTGAATAGAGCCGATTCTTATAATCGTAATAGGAGGGGCAAGGGAGGGACATGTCTTACCTTACATAACCTGTATCTGCCCAGTAAAACACAAAATCGTCTATTAATTCTTATTTGTTTTATCGAAAATTGCCGAAAAGTCGAATTTTATTAGTCAAGTTGATTACAAATAGGCGTGGCAGGCATGGATACGAAAAAATTCGTTTACCAAACCCATAACTTAAAAAAAAAGCAAACACAACTTGCAACCTTTGCCTTCCATTTGTACGATATATTGTACAAAGCTTTGCAACCCGTCGTACAATTTTCGATTCGGGAAAAATATTTAGACGCAAAAAATGTTAAATTTAATAAGTTTTATAAATCAACTGCGATTCAAACTTTGAAATTGTTTGGCATTTTTCTACCAAAAAACATGGTATATTTAAAAATTCCTCCGCAGAAGTCCCATCATTTGCTGGTTTTTCAAATTCTTGCACAAAGCTGCTTATAAAAGGCACTCATACTGTGTAGCCACGGCTATAATGATTTATAATTTTTAAACAGAATGATACAACACAGCCTCCTTAATAAAAAAAGCCTCCATGGAAAATGCCTTCGCTGTGAAATCAAAAATCTTCGAAAAAATTTTACGATTTCCGGAAGGGGTTAAGGTTTAAAGCTGACCTCTTCAACTCTCCTTGCGGCTGCACACCGTTCAAGCAGCATCACCATTTCACGCTAACATTGCTTTCGCCACTTATCCACAGTCACTTTGCCTCTCAACGCCACTTCCCAGTTCGACGTTGTGCATTCGGTGTCCTGTTCTTATGATGGGGGGGGGGGGGGGGGGGGGGTGTAAGTGAGGCTTCTCGTTGCTTGCTTATTTCGATCACGTACGCCTTGCGATGAGTGCGTTGATGCGCTGAACGGAATTCGCCAGCGCAGTGGATTGTCGTTCGAGAGCGGCGATAGTCTACTTAAAAGGTTGTGGCTGTCTTCGGATGCGCTGAATTAAAAACAACAGACAGCAGCAGGGCAACAGCGTTGGATGGATTACATTCAATAAGTCACCCGCAACGCAAATCCAAAAGATAATCCAGATTTGGTGTGTTGGTACTTTATATCGGACTGTATCCAAAACAACAAAGTGAAATGACATGACACATAATCATTCGGGTAATGATATAGCCAACGCGACTGGAATTTATATATTTTACTGTCTCAGTTTTGTGTTGAATGCATCTCCGCCCATGTTGCAACTTACTATTGCACAGCGCACTCCAATGTGGCATTGTTGCAATGACTGTTGCAGAAGAAAGCGCAGCGCACCTGACTGAACTGCTAATGGCTATCGCTCGCATTCGCATGGAGCGCCTGCAGTTAATTTTGTATTTCTGTAAAGAATTCCTGTAACGATTCAGTGCTTTAACCCTTTCGCCACAGGTTTTTGCTGGGGAAATTTAAAATTTTACGTTTGAGGCTTCTATGTGGTTATTTTAGCAACATTTCATAAGAAATCTTTTAATTTTTATACTCGGACCCTGTATTTTAGAGTGTTTTTCTATGAGAGCAACCACATCGTTGTGGCTGTAATAATTACTTAACCCTTTCAGTCACAATGCCTAATATATTGGACTACAGCCCATACAATTCATACAGCGGGCTGTTATTTTCATGTCGGAAAGGGTTAAACATACAACTTTTTACGCATAACGAAAATTTGAACATTTCTTCATTTACTTCAGCCAAAATTAAAAAAAAGTATCTAAATTGAAAGAAAACTTCAAATTTAAAAGTTATCTAAAGTTTTCTGCTTCTTCTTCCTTTACTATGTCAAGATATGCAATTAATAAAACGTGCTTACTTCTCTTCTTTAAACTTAAATATTCAGTTTATTAATTTCGTATTTTTCCTAAAACTTCAAACTATTCTAAAGACCAACAAAAAAATGTATTCTTGCAACCATAGAGGATGCAGATGTCCACAAAGTAGCATGTTGCCATATGGCAACAAAATAGCGAAAGCGTTACCTGTGTTAAAGAGCAACTGGTTATATTTGAATCTATGAATAAATGTAGCTCGACTATTCTCGTTTAAATCAAACCATTTCACCACTTCCAAATTCTTAACGTAACTTTGCAAAAATCGGAATCAGTTTTATAGTCAGATCGACATTATCGTTATGACATTTCTAACGTTTCCCCTCAACATTGGTCGCCTGCGGCACCTGAAATGCATTATTTCAATTAATTGACACATTGCAGCAGTCCAAACATGACACTCAGTGTTGCTGATATGCTTTCACCGTTGATATCATCCGCAATGCTTACTTGCTCACACACACCGGAGTCAACATGCAACGCCTTCCGACGATATCTTTTGCAACTTAATTGCAAGTCTTGTATTACTGCTGCTGCTATTTTTCGAGGCACTTAAGGTTGCCAGACGGTTTCTGTGTAGTCGACACTGAAGAGTATCCTTCTCGAGTGTATCAGTGCCATCATTGTGCATAATTGCGATCTTACGATACAAAACCATTAATTAATTTCCATACCGACCGCCAGTCGAAGGCGATGCAACTGCGCTCTTGCCGCATGTCGATAGCACCAGCCGCAACGTCAAACAACAACATATCAGATGTTTGCTTTTTGCTTGAGTCATCATTGCTCTGAGTCTTCACATGCTGCACAGCCAAGAAGTGCTTTTGGGGTGGTTTCGTGTTAGTTTTGAGAGCTTGTGCTGATTTTAAGGACACTAAGAATTACTGAGCAAGGGTTAGCAGAAGTTCCTGTCTTCTCAATGAAATTTCATGAATAGTTGTGACATGCCATCGGCGGGCTAGTGGAAGCAGCAGCAGGAACTGGGAGAGTGAAACTTATGCGACGCAAGATGAAGGCACTTGAATATGTCAAGATTACGAGTTGGCAAGATGACGAGCTGCCACTCAAATAATTGGCATACTTGCTACGAAGACAATGAGAAAGCAAAGGAGTAGTCAGGAGGACCAAAACAAGAAGTTGTCATATACATTTTCACAACAACAACGGCAAATTATGTAAAATATATGTATCGAATGTCATCAGGCGCGCAAGTAGAATCCTTACCAGGCGCGCCACTGCTACGGAGGATTCAATATCGAAATTAACAAACTGCAATTTCGAGCTGAATTCGGGGCTGCAGTTCTTCCTCGCTTGATGTCAGCAAATTGTTCATGGCTGTGTCTTCACACCCAAAAGCGCACATTGAAATTGTCTTCACAATTTGTCATATCTGTTTTGGGATTTGCTTTAACCCTTTACACGGTACAGTTGCATATTTGCAACCAACCGTAAGATTGCCCGTAATTTCGGAAGTAATTATCAAAACGACTCTTTCTTGCGATTTTACAACTATGCAAGGTTCCTTTTCTGAAATACTGGCATTAAAAGTGGGAAAAAGTAGCTAAATTTTACTTGACAGCACTTAGTTGACCGTTTTTTTGAAAAGTTGCACGCGTTAATTTTACTGAAACACAAGTGATTAAAACTTATTAATAAAAAACACACAAACACTTTGCGAAAAATGCGGAGTAGGACAATGCTACAAGAAACGCATTAATTACTTAAAAAATTTTCATTTAAAACTAAACATATCAGGTGTACAACTTTGCTTCCGCCGTTTTCCGATAGGTGGCTGTACCGGCTGAGGCTGGTTGAAATACATAGATGGTAATGCCTTTAAAGTGAGTGTGGACAGTGCCTAACGAATTGTCATCGCCGTTTCAGTGACAGTTGTTCTTGTTTTCGTATTATTCACGCTCGAAAATGTCCGTTTATGTGCCCAATTCTCACCATTTGCGGGAAGTTTTACTTTTCTGTTACAATTCGAAAAAAAATGCAGCTGAAGCGCATCGAATGCTCTCAGAAACTTACGGTGATGCTGCTCTGAGTGAAAGAACGTGTCGGGAGTGGTTTCAACGTTTTAAAAATGGGGATTTCGATGTCGAAGACAAACATGGTGGTGGAAGAGAAAAAACCTTCAAAGATGAACAACTAGAAGCATTGCTTGATGAAGATTCGTGCCAAACCCAAGAAGAGCTTGCCGAATCGTTGGGAGTGAGTCAGCAAGCCATTTCAAAACGTCTCAAGGCCCTGGGCATGATTCAGAAAGAAGGAAACTGGGTGCCGTACGAGTTGAAACCGAGGGACATGGTCGGCCTCACGTCGCAAAAGTGTTCAAAAAGTACCTGGAAACGCTGAAATGGGAAGTCTTGCCCCACCCGCCGTATTCCCCAGATGTCGCCCCTTCTGACTACCGCCTATTCCGTTCGATGGCACACGGCCTGGCAGATCAACATTTTCAATCCTTCGAAGAATTGGAAAAATGGATTGCTTCATGGATAGCGTCAAAAGAGGACTCCTTTTTTCGAGCCGGGATCCGAAAATTGCCGGAAAGATGGGAGAAAGTTGTCGCTAGCGACGGACAATACTTTGAATAATACATCTGTAAGCACTTTTTCGCAATAAAGCTTTTAATTTTGAAAAAAAACGGCGGAAGCAAAGTTGTACACCTGATATTAAAATAAAAAAACAAATTTTAGAGCTTTTTGTTTTTAGTGTTTTTTACAAAAAAACCTTACAAAATTAAAGTATATTAAAAAATAAAAAATACGTGTTTTTGTAAATTTAGGTTTATATCTAAAAAACAACATTTGATGAAAAAATTTGCTGTTGCCGTGTAAAGGGTTAACCCTACAACGCCTCTCCATTCTGGGCGTACCAGCACAATCGAAGTTAAATATTTTACTGCACTCAGCTTTGCTCCTAACTTGCAGTCTAACTGAATACTCAAAACTGACGCCATTTCGCTTTTCGAAATTGGTTTTCCGGCCTCTCGGCTCTCCCAAACGCAGAATTTATATTGCCTTCACTGTCATCCCCCGCTTCACTTCCGCTTGTGGATACAACGTTTCCTCTTTTGCTTTTATGTTTCCTTCCCCTTCCTTCTGCTCTTGGCCGTTATGCGGCAGCTCACATTGTTCTTGTAAACATTATTGTTGTTGGTATTATTATTCTGAATTACTGTTGTTGTTGTGCTTGAAGAGATTGCATCTTGCCGGATTCTCGGGCTGCTGACGTGTGTGCAACGCGTTGCTTGCTTACACAACCGTCAGCTTTGCGCCTCCGATGCGCTTCTCTGCAGGTCCTCGCACAACACATGGTGCCACGTGCATGTGGCGCCACATTTATGTATGTGTGAGTATGCAGTTAATGTGCTTATTTGATATTTAAATTGGCTTTTTTAACGGCGCACTCAAAACACGCCTTCGCTTCTCCGGAATGCTTCGCTGCCGCTCCTTCAACACCTTCACGGCATGCACTCATATTTGCGCTCATGTACAGCGAGCACACACACTCACACACTCACACACACACACGTGGGCGCATGTGCGTGCGTGCCTGCGAGCGAAGTAAGAAATCTGCTGGCGCCGGTTGTTTTTCTTTGCTTCCGGCATGAGAATGCTTATTTCCAAGTTATGTGAGAAAGTGCTTAAAGTAATTAAGAGTTGCTTGAGAGTAAATTTCAAGAAGAAGATAAACAACTTAATTACAACACAAAACGATATACTATTCAAAGTCAGGGACGAAGGTGTGGGCGCTTTATCCGGCTGCACGGATATGTGCTTTTCTCGCCACTCAGCCCGCCGCGTCTTTCCCCAATGCGAACTCGTATCCCAAACATTAAAAACCCATATTTTATTCATGTAGATTGTTTTATTTCCACATCTTGTCTTTCTTTTTATTAAAATGTTGTTACTTCTCTATTTAGTCATTATTTTATTTTTTCTTCTTCATTTTGTTTTTTGTAACGTTTTACAATTTCCTCACATTGCTCTCGCTTGAGTCGAACAGCAAACGAACAGACTTTCATGACTGGTCAAGTACGGAAGAGGGAGGGAGTTGGGATGCGGAGGAGCATTGGGACGTGTTACTACTTAACACTACTTAAAGTCTTATTTGAATGTCTGTTGCTGATGACAGAAAACGAGGAGTACTGATTTAAATTTCTAATGATAGTTGGAGTTGTGTATTCACACACACACACTCATGTGTATAATACGTTTCACTCGCTCAAGTTTCATGGTTTTTCCTTGTAACAATATAAATTCGATTTAATCGTTCTATCAAATTTCTAGAGAATCTGCACATTGCATACACTCGCATAGAGAATTAAGAAGTTAAGAGACCCATTAAATGCTGGCTCAATCAATTCATACAATTCGGAATGAGTAAAGGACGCAGAAAAGGGGGAGGCAAAAGTTAACGAAAAGTTGTTCCTATCCGAATGTCGCTGATATGCTGTGTTAGTGTTCATTCATTCATTCCCACATAATAGGAGCTCTATATATTTGTGTGTGTATATCATACAACTAACGTGTACAGTAAAACAAAAAAACATTCCATCATATATTCAAATTTATGGAAGAAATAGTTAGTGTTGGAAAGTTATGCAAATGTCAACGCATGTGTGGTTCATATTCTTAACATTTACTATTTACATTGTATCAAAATGTTTCTGTTTTGTTTTTGGAAAACACTAGCATACGGTCGGATACATGAGCGCGGATCGTACAAAACCAAAATACATATGGGATATGTTGCTTCTTTGTTGTTCACAAGTTTTTTTTGTATAGTTACTACGCACTTTTGGGGCGTTGCGGTCGCTTGGCGTAAGAATAACAACAAGTTGGCGTTTAATTTTGTCGGCAAGGCATCAAAATGCGATTGCCTCAACTGTAAATTGATTGTACAAATAATAATGAAGGAACCGTCACGGCATACAAAATGCTTTTTGTATCGATTGCCCGACTGATAGTAGCCGCTACGCTCATTACAATTGCTATAGGTTTTATACATTACTGTTACACTACTTGCCTATGTATATGTTTCTTTAGTGTCTTGATATTTTGTTACGTCGACTTAGTGATTGTTCGCTGCTGCAGCTTTTGACAGTGAGTCTGCGAAAGTGTCGCCACTGCTTCGTCTAAGGGTTTGGCCAACAAAAAGCGTTTGCTTCGTTCAGCCTTTCGGCTTCTCTTTGCTGAGTACTGGAACATAAAGCACATTAACACACTTTCCGGGGAAATCACATTGACTCGAAACACTTCCGAGGTCACTTCTCACTCGTCCTGTTGAGTTTATTGTTATTGTACGTGGAGTCGCCCACGTGTGCTTAGCCAGTTGGCTCATCCACCACGGGTTTAACTATAGTATTGGCTTTTATTTGTATTAGTATAGGATGCGTAGGATACATTGCATGTGCTCATTTGCTTTCATTTCTTGGTAGCTTAGGATTTTTACATTCAAATTTACAGTTGTGTACATTTACATACTAGCATTGTCATATTTACACGACTCGCAGTCGACGAAACGCTACGGCGCTATACATTTTTGTATACACGTGTACAACCTAAAAAGTGTCTCAGGATATATGTTCATCTCATAGTCGAGTGCCATCTACAGAACTGAGCGTGAAGCAGTCAACACGCTGGGTTTATTGTTTTACAGTCTCAATATGACTTGCAAGAAAATCTGCACTGCAGTTAAAAATTTCAAAATCAATTTTTAGCTGGTTCCAAGTTTCATTAGTCTATTCATAGACTAAAAGGTATGCAAATGAATAAATAAATAAAAATCGGCTACTCAACTGTTAAGTAGTTCAACACTTTGCAGAATTCAACGATAAAAATACTTGTGGAGCAAGAGTTTCGACAACTCTGCTACAAGTAGATATCGATATACAATGTATACATTTTTTTACTGCAGCTGTAAAGTTTAACAGAGATGGTTCAATGTAAAGTCTTCTGTATACCATTTCTACACTGCGCCTGAAAGTATGTGGTATCACGTGAGTAAATCAGTTAATTTTTTAATTATTGTAGTGTACTAAACCTTTTTGTGCAGCTTTAATTTACGCTAAGTAACCATTGGAAAATAAATAAGGAAATGCTAATATCAATTAGTCTGTTATGAACCCATGATGCACTTTGGGTTGTGAGTGATTTAACCTTCTGTCTGTCCTTTGCTCAAAATTGCGTTCGCTGTCCTTTGGGGTCAGGATGACCCCAATCAAACGGTTATATAATTTACTGACAAAACATGAAGAAATGTTACACATAAATCACAAAAGAAAGGGGGAAAGCCACGAAAAGTGTTTTTATCGATTTGTTATTGGGTTGTAAGCGCGATTAACACTGAATAAGACAAGTAAACGAGTGCACAAAACCACTCAACCGTTTTTTTTACTGCGCCTGGGGTCAAATAGACCCCAAGAGACAGGCAGAAGGTTAAACCATTTTGCAACTTCGCAAATTCTATTCAGTTCTATTTCTGTTCTGTTTTTGCCAGTAAAAAGAATCACAATGTGGGGGCGTAAATTATCAAACTCCGACGACGACGGGACGACACAAGTACAGTGGGTGGTCAAGCAATTAGCACGCTTACGAAAAATCTACATTTTCATGTTTAAGTGGAAGTAAGATGTACTAAAATAGTTTCCAAACGCTTTTTGTTTTCTTGTTTGCTAAGCTTATTTGTCCCACATTATTATTTATTATTAAATTTCTAATGGTATTTGTGAGTTTATGTGCCGTGGGTGAGCAAGATAACGGGACTTTCTTAGCAGCAGTATTAAATTGAACATTTGTTGCAAATCTTGAATAGTGAAGTGTGCATTCGAATTGTGAAATTATTATGAGAAAGTCGAGCATTTTTGGGAATAAAATAAAAAGGAAAACCAATATATTGAAAAATACTCGCATTGGGGGTAAGTAACACTGATCAACAGCAAAATGGCTTTTCTGGGTTTGACATCAGTTCTAGGGTAATTAGGGAGCGCTGATTTCGAATCCGCAAACCGTTTTTAAAACTTAGTTTCCGTTTTCGCAAAAATGGGCGTGTCACTTTTTCGGATTTTTCCTGACTTTATACACGTTTGGAATTCTAATTCCTAAACCAACAAACCGGTTGACATGACTTTCACTTTGTGGCATTTACAACACCTCACGGCTTCTTTTCCAATGTAATTTATTTGAATAAGTTTTAAAAATCCGCGGCAATTGGGCTTCAAAGTCGGAAAATATGGAATTTCATGGCGAAATTTGTTGCCCTGTGTAATTATTATGTAATTATTGTTTTAAGTAGTTTGGAATGAAATGTTTGTATTTTAAGGATGATGCAAAAAACTGTTCAATTCACGTTTAACATATCTTCTTATTTGTTCTGAAATAAAAATATAATTGAATTCAAAAAATAAAATTGTAAGACTTTGTTTTAAACATAAAAAGCCTTTGACTGCTTGAAGCGTACTAATTGCTTGACCACCCACTGTATATATAAACAATCTACTGCTCATGAAGAGAAGTCTCTGGTCGAAACCAAATAGAAGACAACATTTTTTTCTCGACCGAACACTCTCAATACAAATGATGACAAATCTGTAAGCACGATTTGTATCCAAATCAGTAATTTGGCAGGTAAAACTCGTGCAATTCACACTAAAAACGCAACTGCAACAACTCAAAATGGGGGCAAAATCATTTTCAATATTTACAAAATTCTTTAAAATAAAATTAAAAACAAATCCATCTAATTGTGAACATCTTCGGACAGTCAGCTCCGTTCTTTGATTTATTTTCGAATTTTTCAAGTGCATTAACTTAAAAATAATATAACAAAAATATACCCAACGCTTCACCGCTTCAGCTCACTTTCGGTTACTTATTATTAATATAATAATAAATAAAAGTCTGCATGGTATTTTACGGGAGCTGGCGAAAGAGAGGGAGACTACACATACTAAATTAACAATCACATTCAAGGTGCTCAATACCCGATACAAGATATTGATTTCTCATTTCTGATTAACAGCTAAATAGCATTAAAAAAATGTCTACCCTAAATTTAAGTTTTTACATTGTTTAGCTAAAGGAATTCGAAATGTGCGGCGGGAGCCGTAGCTTCGTAAATGTTTATAGGACATATTGCTTTCATTTGTAGTTGTTGTTGCTGTTTTGGTTTGTTGAGGTTAGTTTCCAGAATTACAAAATAGCAGTATTCATGGAGCAGTAATAATTTGCAGGTCTATGTGGGCGCCACGCCCTCATGATACAGACTGCGGCTGAGCCTGCGTCAGTGTTGGTGGGTCATTGTTGTTCGATAGCGATGCCGCCGCTCCTGTCGTGCCACCACTGGAGGCCGATGAGTTCTCCAGCGTGGAGGTGACAGTCGAACTGGCACTGTTGTTGTTGGGGCTCGTCGCTTCGGCGCCACTGCCTGAGCTGGAGGTGGTCGAGTTCGGCTGAACATTGAGGGAGGTCGGCGTGTGCGCAGTTGGGTTTGACTTGCGTCGGCTCCAGCCGCTGAAATTGAGCGCGGCCGACAGCTTGCTGGGAGTTTTTTGTGACGACATGGTGGCCGACGACGGCAGCGCCATATCGTAGTCGTGCCGTCCAATGGACGAAGCGGGCGTATGATGGCTGTAACCGGAATCAGAGCCGAAGCTGGAGTCGCCGTGCGCATACAGTTCCGTCGGGTTCTGATATGTATTGGAAGTGGTGTGCGGATGCTGCACGTGCCGATATGCTGCGCTGGCGCCACCGATGTAGTCAGGCACAATGTACGCAGGTGAATAACCGAGTCGCTGCTGCAGGACCGATGACGGACCGCAGGTATCATAGTGGTAGTTCTCTCGATAGAGCGGCTCTGCGTAGCTGTACGCCGGCTCGATTACGTCGGTGGGCGCTGCGTTGCGGTTTCGCCGGTCCATGGAACGCGGGTTGGTGCGCGAGTGCATCATGTTGGTCACTAGGCCACTGCCAGCGTTGGTCGTGTGATAGGGCTGCGGGTAACGACCGCTGCCGGGGTAGTAAATGCGCTCGCGGAAGATGGTCGCGACAGCCGGGGCACGGCTCAGCTGCGCGTTGATGCGATTACGCCGCTCCACCTCGCTTTCCAGCGTATTGTAAAACTCGGGAACGGTAGACCGCACTGTGTTGTTGTTCAGATTATTGTTGTGCTGCTGGTGGTAAAGACTGTGGTAGCTGTGCGGGTGTTGCTTCTGGTGGTGGTGGGCTACGTGCCCTAGCGACATTAAATTACTACGATTGTCGTACAGTTCTTGAATGGGTACAATGTCTGTCGCTTCGGCAGTTGAACTGGAAGTGTTGAGGCAGTCGCCCAGACTGGCCGCATTGCCCGTTTTCGCGCGCGCACCATTCGCTGTGCAAAACTTACTGCGGCCTGTCGTGTGGCGCAACATGCCTGCAAATAAATTGTTGCGCATGGACGTTGCCGCATAGCCCGCGGCCAACTTTCCACTGCCGCTGACATTGAAGCTCCGATTCTGATTGCCACCACTGTTGTTATTGTGCGAAGACGTGGAAGACGCGGCCGTGGCTGTGGAAGCATCTTGCGTGGAGGAGGACGATGAGAGAACGCTGTGTCGCTCGGGACCATGGGAGGAGCTCGACGCGCCATTGTCGTTGACCGAACGATCACGTTCATGGTAAGCAATTGCGTGGGGTGCTGCAGAAGCCGCCTCGGGCAGCGTTGCTGACTTGTTGAAGGAGCGCTCTCCCGGTAGCGAGAGCTCATCCTCGGCAAAGTCGTCGTCAGAATGCATGGGACCCTCGGAGTCGCCATCCGAATCGTGGCCTGGTCCGAGTTCTTCGTACACGTTATCATTGGAGCGGTACGGATCCGGTCCTGGCGATGATGACACGAGAAAAGGGGGCGAACGGGTCATAGGATAACCGCTCGGATAATGAATACCCTTGTTACCGTGCAGCATCTGTAAAAAATTACGGAAATATTTCGGTTAGCTTACGCGTTGTGCAAAATTATACTTAGGTCTATGAAGTAAGTAATTGTATTATAACGATGAGGCACTCTGTCGCTGTGCTATGCATGAATGTGTTTACGGGCATACTTTTAGGCACGAACTTTAGAGTGCGGCCGGCTTGCTATAATTCCGATATGGCAAGGATGGTTCGCGATGGTAATGGGATGTGCGAGAATGGGCGAGAGATAGTCCAAATGGAATGTGCAAGAACAATCGGCGCGATAACCAGACAAGTATAAAAGGCGGCCGAGTGCAGCACAGGGGGACGAGTTTGATTCGAGCAAGCAAAGAGAAATGAATGAGGAAAAGTGTGAATTTGTAAATAAAATGATTGCTGGTTTTGGAATGCATTTTGCGTCGAGTAATTGAAGTGGTTTTATTTTCAAGCACAATCCTAGAAATCCGAAATAAGCCTATAGAGAACTCATTTTCGTAACAATATGTTGACTACGAATGTAAATTGAAAAAAAATCGTAGACATAAAGACGATTTTGGGAGAAATTTGTACAAAGTTGGTATCATTTTGAATATGTCGAATTTATTTTTCTTTCGAATTCCGCCTGTCTACGCATCGCACTGCTTCTTAGAAGTGTAATCCAGGCCTTTTGCTATTCTCAGTGCTGCATACTCGTATCCATTACTCCACACGCAATGATATTTCTATCAGCAAAATATTTCGACAAATCATGTCACAACACTGTGACACATTTGCACATTGTCCCCTTGTCGTCGGCCTTGTCAGTCTCGATATGTCAGAACTGGCATATCCTGTTTGTTCTTTCCACATGAATTCCTCAACAATCTTTCGGCAGTTTATACGAGCACGAATCACGCACGACACGCTCCCACTCAGCATTGTTTCATTGATTCGACCATTCAAACTCACATACAAATCATCTTTTTCGTGATTCGTTCGTACGGTCACATTCATATTGAGTTTCATATGCGCAATGCGAGATATCCGAACTCAAGTTCCTGAATATGCGGTTCAGAGACAATGCAGGCAGGCATTCATCTCGCTTGCTATGCGGGAGCGCGTAATTCACATCACTTTATTATTACATCCTTTTTATTATGATTACGTTTTTATTTCCGTTTTGAGTGCATCTTTGTTCGCCTTTTTTATTAGTTCAACGATTTCAGTTCGGTTCGGCTTGGTCCGCTTGTATTGGAAATGTGATCGGTACTGACGCGGCAGCCACTACTTGAAGAAAAAGTTAACCCGAGCTGTCGCAATAGTGTTCTTTCGTTGCCTTCTCCCCCCCTCCAACAAATTCAATGAATACGAATGCATTGCAAGTGCCATGGAAATTGAGCCAAACACATGCGGACTGCGGAGCAAGGAAACAGGCGGTTCTTGTTTTGCCAGTGTCATGATCCTTTTAATATTATTTTGGCAAGTTGTCATCTTAATTTGTGCTCTCTGAATGAAGGATATGCTGTCTGCAAGTCTTGTCTGCGCGCACACCAGTTCCTCCGCACATTGTCTTTTTGCCTGTTTGTGGCCCACCGCTTTTTACGACTTTTACACTTCGGGCTAAGAAATGCTTAACATGCTTAATATCATATTACAGTATTTTTTTCATTGTGTCGTTGTTGCCTGCTGCCTGCGGCTTTGCGTTTGTTGTGAGAGATGTTTATGCGAGTGTTTCTTCCGAACGTAGGCGCAAGACAAAGCGGCGTCTGACGTATGCCGAACAATGCAAACATTTTAGGCTCTTTGGCTGTTGGTGGGTTAGGGAAGGGGCATTCAAGTGAATGTGTGTTTATTTTATTACTTTATAAACACATACTTGAAGCAAAGCCTTCGATGCTCTGCCAAAGGTCTTATGGGTTTTAATGACCGCATCAATGACGCTCGCATTATTTGCACGCCAACCAACTTTTTGCATTCACTGTGCGAATGCTGCACGACGTGTGTGTGTTCGAATACATGTGACTGATTGCAACTGATTCACTCGTTTCTCGCCTGGTAGGTGGAGCAATAAAATTGAGTTGGCAGACAAGTTAGTTTTATGATCAATTCTCCAGAGCCGGAGACGATATATGGCAATATACAGGGTTTTCCAACAAGAGGTGTTATTTTGGTATTCAAAGAAAAATGCAATTTTTTGAGATAAATGATCGAATGTTTATTTCATAATAAAGAGGAAGGTATGCGGTTAATAATGAAAAACAACATCAGCCAAATGGCCACCACGACCACGCTTACAGGACCATATCCTTTTCATGAAATTTTCCATAACCAAATCGCAAAGTGGCTGCCCTATGTCCTCGATAGCCTCACGAATTCTATCTTTGAGGACTTGAATCGACGCTGGGCTGTTGGCGTACAACTTATCTTTCACGTGACCCCAAAGGAAGAAGTCGCAAGGTGTTAAATCACAAGATCTCGGTGGCCAATTGTGATCACCTCATCCAGAGATAACACGGTCCGGAAACTTTTCCCGTAAAAGAGCAATGGTTTCGTTGCTTGTGTGGAACGTAGCGCCGTCTTCTTGAAAGTAAACGTTGTCCGGATCAATACCATCCAACTCCGACCATAAAAAATCATTAATCATCTCTCGATAGCGCAATCCATTCACCGTTACTGTTGATCCAACCTCATTTTCGAAAAAGTAAGGTCCAATGACCCCGCCGGACCATAAACCGCACCAAACAGTCACACGTTGAGGATGGAGAGGCTTCTCAACAATAACTCTTGGGTTTTCCGAGCCCGAATTTTTCCACCAATTTCTGTATTGCGGTCCGACAAGGTGTTTCACGACGACCCAAAAATGATTTCGTTTTGCGAACTGTGACTGCAAGATTTTCACCATTTTTGTAGTGAATTTTAATAATTTCAATGCGTTGTTGAAGCGTGTATCGTTCCATTTTTAGTAATGGCGTAGTTTCTACTTGCCAAATGTCAAAGAATAAAAGCTTCAAAAGTGACAGCTACCGAAATACCGGGTGATTCAAAATAACACCTCTTGTTGGAAAACCCTATATGAAGTACGAGCACTGGTGCACGCAAGTGGGTTTTGGGTGTTCAAATCCTCCTCAAATATCTGTTTGTAACAAAAATTATGGGTGGCAAATACGATTTGAAATGGTTTTGGTACCCTTTCATGCTTTCTTAAACATTTATGACATTTTGGTATCGAATTGACGGGCAGTTCAACGGCATCAGCTTTGACAGCGAAGTGAACTCAAGTGTCGACAGTTATTGTTGTCGCTATTGTTGCTGGCAATTGTTCGCAGAGCGGTGGCAGCACTCAACTTAACGCTTTGTCGAAAGAGGCATCTTAAATGTCTTCCGGAAAATGAGTGCGCAGGGTGCGGTAAGACACACTGTGCACAATTGCTCACCATTAATCAAATTTTAATCACTCTTGTGAGCCCCGCATGCAGCGGCGTGCAGCTTCTGCCACAAAAAAGACCACCAGCGCCGCCCATGTGTATCGCACTTTGCATAATTTCAACCCTTTTTCGCACAGGTATTTATGGCAGCACTTCCCGTTTGCTGGCACGGCGGGAGACTGTTTTGCCATTCTCAATGTTATTTTTTGGCTGTAATGCTAACATGGCGATAAGCGTGGGCGCTCGGCCGAGCGCTGCAATCAACCCGAAGGAGTGGTGCTGTTGCCGACAGCGCAGAGTGTGAATTAATGGCCACTCATCAGTGTCCTTTTTGATGTGACCCAGTCTGTCGAGGTTGTTTTAATCTAATTCAGGACGACGGTGCTCGGCCACTCGGCGGTACACTTAGAGGGCGTTGCTGTGTTTTAGGGTGTCAGTGCCGTTTTCAGTAGTTATGTTAGAATTGTTACGATACGCCGATACTTTTATAAACTTTTACCAGCCGATGTGTGTACTGTGCGATTTAAAACTTCCACCCTTGGAATTTAAATCGATATGTCGAATGTTGCCTTTCCACGCAAAGTTACTACTACTACTTTTTGTACCGTTATAATAATATGTAAAATATAACATTGTTCCGTTTGCCGTTCCACTCGTTTGCTGGCGACCACAAGCATCGAGCTATTGTCCTTTTCGTTGCGCCTCTGCTCCTATCCTGTCAAGCCGTTCATGCCCGCGCGCTCATGTCGTTTTCATTTTTTCCTATTTATTATTCATTTCTCGGCTTCTTTTGTTTGTTTGTTTATTTGAGTTTCGGCTTAAAACGACAGCAGCAGGGATGGAAAAAATTTAAATGAAGCAGACATGCCGCATCTTAAAGCGGCCGCACTCCTGCAACGCGCACAGCGTTCGGTTGGCCGGTGGCAGCAAGACAAAAGGACTGCTGGCAACATTGGCCAAAAGGGTTCAAGTGTCCTTTTCCCAGCGCGCTTGACAGTACGAGTGTAAATATTAAATAAAATGCAACCGTTCTACTTCTCACACGCAAGTAAAGCAAAATAAACGAGCGAGCGAATGGCGAGCGCAGTTGACATTTTTATGCTCGTGTTTATGGCGTCGCAGCCCTTGAGCTTTTGAGACTCAAAAAGCAAAAAAAATTCAGAATAAGTAAGGTGGAAACGTTAAGGCGCTCATTCACGCTCGCACACACACACACACTTTGAAACATATGTGTGCGTTCAAGTTTTCTTCTGCTTTCAGCTTCCGTTGCCACTAATTCTGTTTTGCATTTATCACTTTTCGCCACATTGAGATTTCCTGCGCTTTTCACGGTGTCGCCCTGCCTGGACCTGTCCGCACGGCCAGAAGTAGTAGTTTCGTGCGCAAAATTGCGCATTTCCTGCAAGGATGCGCCATGGAATAAAAATAGCATTTGACTCTAACTCGCCTTTCAGCTTAGCCGGCGTTGTACTGAAAAAACTAGTTCGAAAAAAAGGTTCGAAAAACAAGTTCGAAAATTCAACCATCCTTGGACACATCGTCTTTTGTACTTCTGACTACAGCTACAGCGAGTGCTAAAATTAATTTTGATAATTTTGATTTGACAGCCAGCACTTATGTCCAGCATATGCAACGAGCTGCAGCGGCAGCTAAATGCAGCGAAATAAGCTTCTAAGTAACATAGTAAGAGTATTCAGAATGCATATTTAGTAGCATATGCAAGCTTCATTTGCAAAGTGCTCATAAACAAAAACAAAATACATACATGGATATGCAAATGCTACCGAAAACCTACATATAGCATAGAAACAAATTTGCCTTAGCATAATTTTGACAGAAGTGGCAAAATTGTTTTGTCATATCGCAATGTGAAAATCGAAATTGAAATTGAAGCTGAAATTTGATAAATTGGAAATTCGTTCCACTCCTGTATAAGAAAAAAAAATGCCACCATAAATATGATTTCGGTTTGAATACATACATATGTATGTATGTATGTGTGTATATAACACTCACATACCTGTACTATGAAGAATCTCATTTGCGGTGCTTTTCATCAAATGATCTAAAATTGTATTTCGCTCGCTTTTTCTCGAAATTTTTTATCAAATATATTTTTATTATTTATTTTTATTTTCTTTGATAAAAAAAAACAGCTGAAAACTTTTCACTGTTCGAAATTGAATGAAATCATATTGAATGATTGCATATTTATACAAAATTGAACATTTCGCACACGCACTACAAAAGTGACACAACTCAAAATGTTTAATTTTCGGGTTTATGTGTTAATACTGTGCACAATGCATCAAACTACCAATAAGCAAAAGCTCAGCATATTTTTTTGTTGTTAACTGTTGCAAAAATACAGTAAGGTCTCTCTTCAAGTCGAGAAGTTTGATGCTATTTGATTGCTGCAGCTCAATGCAAAAGAGTCCTCAAAGAGTCTCAAATTGTGTCACTTTTGACGAAATAAATTTTTGTTAAAATTAATTCTAAGCCAAATTCTGACAATTTTTGTATATATTTTTAATTATTAAAATTAATTATGAATTTTTTAATTTTTCTTTCAACTTTTTAACTGTCATTTATAATTATAAAACTCAGCAACAGTGACATAACTTAAAATAATTCCGTAATTATTGAATTAAAATATCATCAAAACAGTCACAACTCAAAATTTTGGATTTTCTAATGTATAATAAAAAAAAAATTCTTGTAACTTATCCTAAAGCATAATCTGTAAGGATTTTCTACTGAACGGTCTATACGTTATTTGAAAAAAATATTTATTAAGCTCAAAAACAGTTTTTTGTGTTTTCTGAAAAATAAAAAATTTTGAGTTCTGCCACTTTTGTAGTGCGTGTGCGATGTGTACGTTTGCATTTGCCACGATACACCTGATTCTGAATACCCTTAGCGTTGTTATGGGGAGAAACAGAAAATAGTCAACAGTCAACGGGCTTTTAAAAAAATTTGTCTGCTTTCGAATGCAGACACAATTTCGAAATATGGAAATGTATGTATATACACAGCTACAGATTTACACCCTCACACGCACGCATACTCATTCTGTTTGCATTGTGAAAATTCTTTGACTTACCTCGACGTTGTGATGATGTCGCATGACCAGCGGCCGCCGGTGCCCCAAGTGTGCGTCAGGATCTTCATAGGTCACCATGTGACCGCCAACTATGGGTAAACCCCCATTAAGGTGTGAAGCGCGAGTGGGCGTCTTACAAGGCAGGAAGTTTTGCACTTTTCTTTTATTTCTGTAAAACCAATAAAAAAAATAATTTAATACAGATTGCACTGAAATTAAAAGGCAATGGGTCGCAATTATAAATAAAACTAATACATAACAATCAATCCCATCATTTTCCCGATATTAAATAGCTCGTCAGATCCTTAAGTTCTCTGCTCTCCGTGCCACTCGACTTTAACTACTTTTCTTTGTAAAAAAATCGTTTACTTTTCTTTGTAAAAAATTAATTTTTACTGCTTTTCGACCGAAATGCAATAACAGCACGCAATGTATAAATTTCTAATATAAGATTTAGCAAACCATTTTTTTTTAAGAATTTTCGGCCTTTCATCTACTTCTTGGGATTTGCCAAGCGACGACAATAAAATTTATGATTTTTTTTTTATATGAGAAAAGTTAAAACAAAAAATTACAATTTTTTAATATTTTCAAAAGATCAAACTGAAAAAATGCTGGCAAATTAAAAAAACAAATAAGCCAAAAAAGTCTTTAGAGAGTTGTTTGCAAATTGTGTGGCACGGTGTGTCCTCACCATCGACGTGTGCATCTCTAAATTTATACCATCCTGACTTATGTTGATTTCAGCATAAAATTGTTCACTTCAGTGAAATTTAAATAACACCGGCCAGAACAACAACGTGGCTCGTGTTTGCTTAAGTATTTTCTAAATTGAATTATCGCTTCGATGATGTTGTTACATGCCGCCAGCGACAACCGGGCAACCAACCAAGACTGCCCACTGTAATACAGCCCACGAAGCTGTTTTTGCATCGGCCACTCGGCAGGGCGCAAGGAGTGAGTTGTGTTCTGCCGCTCTGGCAACGGCGATTAGTCACTTGGTCGGTGTGCTCGTGACACGCAATTTAGTTCATTAGAAGCGCAGACTAAGACGACAGCGTCCACTTCATTTGCTTTAAGGCGTCCCCGGCGCACTTTAACAAGGACAACAATATCAACAACAAAAGCGTAATAGCAAGTGGCAGCAAATGTCGGTGACAATGCTGCATAGCGTCTCCAACGGCCACAGCGGAGAGGAACCGTGTGGCTTGTACAAGAAGTCGAGAAGATAAATCGATTTCTAATGGCGGCCATGTTTGCGAATGTCCTTAAAATTGCCTCTCTCTCTCTATGCATTCACTTACACACCAACACACACACACACACAACTGTTGGCTTTAATAGCTACTGGATTGCTAGGCTGTTCCTGTTGCTGCTGCGGCTGCTGATGATGATGTTGCTGATGAAGTTGTTGATGGGCAGCATGCTGATTTATGCCGCGCCTCCACACTGTGCGCACTGGACGAAGAAGATGAGCCGCGGGCGCTAGCACGGCGTATGGACATTGAATTATAGCGAAATACCATTGAAATTGCTGTCTTTTCATAAATATTTAATAATTAATTTTGCATCACGTGCCCACTTGAATATTTTGCTGGCCCGTTGGCTATCAAAAGTCATCAAAAGACTCCGAGAGTGGGAAGCAAAAAAAGGCGCGGTTGGCAGACGTGGCCATATCTTAGTTCCATAAATTTTAATTGATCATCTCAAGCGACATTTTAATCTATGAATACAAGCTGATAGATTATGTGAGTGGTTCAACGCACTAACCAGCTGAGCCATTATGGCCAAATGACCCACTTAACAATTGCATGTATGTACCCCTCATGCCTCGCTTTCTTCTGTATTGAGACTTTTGATTGTTTTTGACAAAAGTGTGGTATTGTGCTTCAATTTGTTGACTTTCAACTGTCAAACAGCGGCGAACGGTTTCCTTCCGAGACTTCTGGTTATAGGAAACCACCAAAACGGTACATTTAATCACTGCTTGTACTAATTTGTTCAATTGTGCCAGCACGCTTATAAAAAATTAACTGACAACTGTTCAACATATGTTCGCCTACAGCCAGACGGAAATTTAACGTTTTTCTGTTTTACTTCCACTTCCACTCCCACTTCTTTTCCGCTTACACTTTCGCCTTTCAGAGTTCACATTTCGCTGGCACGTCATTTAGCATTTGAAGTATTTTGCCTTTTTCAAGTCCAACGCCTTTCTTATGAGCTTTCAAGCGGAAGTGAAGGGCATCGCCTCCCACGTTCACATTTTACGGGAGGGAAATATTAAGTCCTTAACATTTTGTGAATTCCTTCCTCAACAGACAAACGAGACAAGCAAGCAGCGTGGCAGGCAAACAGACAGCTAAATGAACGGACAGACAGGCACCGAGACAGCCAGCATGGAAGACTTCCAGCTAGACAGACAGCGTCTATTAAAATAAAAGTTTGTTTTGTTGTGTCGTATTGTTGTTGTGTGTTTTGTTATACCAAAGAAAATCGAGTACGATTTTATTTTCGTTGGTAGTACACACGTGCACACTCGTTGATAATTTTTCAAGGGTGCGCTGCCGGAAAGTATGCTTCAGAAATGTATAAAATGAAATATTATGACAACGAGTATTCATAATAAACATATATTGTTGTTATTGTTTTCAATGTGGTTGTTGCTTTTGAAGTTGTCGGATCATGACAAGACGACGTAGTGTAAGCGCAGTCGGAGGAGAATGTGTGGGTTTACTCAAAAAATAAACAAGCTGAATAAGAAAATGTCATTATGTGGCATGCCGCAAGAGCACAGGAGCAGCAAAACAATTCACAGCCCAAAGAGAAGCGGCCAAGGCAAATCCCTTTTTTACGAAGCGCTCCGAGCGGTGAGTTGAAGATTGGCAAATTAAGCACGAAAGCTTGTTAGTTGCACAGTAATTCAATCAGAGTCCATAGGTGGCCGCAGGTGGTAGATGGTCATGTTCGTACTTGAAATATTGACAGTAAAAGTTCCCTGGATTTTGCTAAGTAACAAATGTAGTTGAGATGAAATGCTCCTCGTTTCTCTATCGAATGTATGACATGATTTGCATTGAAGTGTTTGTCCGTCTGGTTGTTCGCTTTCTCGATGTGGCGCTCGCCTACACAATAAAATTAGTGAAACTGTTGATTTGTGTAGATTTTGTGCCATCTTCTGTTATTTCTTACAGATTATCTGCGGCCATTCTTTTCTGTCATTGATCCTGCAGGCAAAATCAAGCCAACACACTTTGCCTTCAGGCTTTGAATAAAGCCTTCAGCGTTTTGGGGGAACAGGGCGTTTCCTCACGGAAGGAGGGTTTCTGCTCTTGCTTTGTCGTTGTTTTGCGTTTATTTTGAACAATGCAGCTGAATTGAATCCTTTTTCTTTTATTCCACGTATTTGCTTTTCTTCTGGTGGCGGACTGAGCAGCCTGACATGCCTTCGGGGTTAAACACATTTCAAAGGCGTTACGACTGCTTCATCTCTCTCACAAAATAAGAGTCATAGAACGCTGCAGCTATAGCAAAAATTAAGGGCGCCACAATTTCAATGCCGCCAACGAGTAGCAACGAACACTTGGTAGCGGCAACGCCACTGGGAATTGAACCACCACAGTTTGCTTATTTGCTTGTTTTTCATTCAATTTGAGGCATCGCGTGACTGCTGAAACTATATGCAGTTGAAATTCAAATTTTAAATTTACATTGAGCTGCTGTTCCATTGATTTGCAGTAGCACGAAAACACAAAGTGAAGGTGGTTGATGACGCCGTTGGCTTTAACGATGTAACCTTTCACCTCCTTTGATGAGCGCGCCAAATTGCAAATCTCTTTTGTAACTTGAGCATCAATCAATTTCGCATAATTTCCATACATAATTCAGCTGCATAACCAGTGGCGCACGCAGGGGTTCAAACCCCCGAAACACAAAAAATTATGGTAAAAATTATGGTTACAAATGATGTTCAGCTTAAAAGATGTACCCAGCCCGCTCCCCCACAAAATGAAATCCTGTGTGCGCCACTGTGCACTGTGCATTTACTGCAGAAGCATGCATTTGCCGCAGTGAAAATGTATTCAATTTTTCATTTGAAGAAGTTCTAAAATAAAAGAGTTGTTAAACGGCACTGAAGGCACTCGATTTTTTGGTTAGCGCACCAAGTCAGCTGCTGCAACAATGCAATCAAAGTGACCCACCACATGTCAAAGTGGCCAACAATGCACCTCACAATATAAAACATCAACAAAGATATCAACGTTTGAACATTGAACAAGAAAAGTGTTCAATATATTAGGTATATCTTTATAATGTCCAAAAGCAGACAGCAACTCAAAGTTTTCATCAGCGCTTCTTTTCTTTATACCGATTCGAAGAAAACGTTTACACAGTTTCACACATATATTGTCGGCAGAGCCCATTGCGGTATTCTCAATTCTTCGCTCAAACGTTCGCTACCTTAGGATTGAAATCCTAAGGTATCCAAAACGCTGCGTCACGCCACAAGTCAGTTGACCGGCAGCGATTAATTTGGAGCATCGATTGCCAACTCGATGCCTTCAAAAGCTTTTAAGTTAATCTTTGTATTGACAGTTATTCAGTCAGCTATGATTCGGCAAAATAAAGTCAATAAAAATAAATAACTTTAACTCTTTATTTCAACTTGTGTCGCTTTACTTTAATGCATTTAACAGTTAAGGGCAATTAAGTGCGAAACCACTGTCGGCCTGCGAAAAAATCCGATAATTAAAATATTTTTTTCTCTTTTTTGCATGACAGTTTTAATTATATGTAATATCGCGAGGTAATAAACTTCAACGCTGAGCAAAATATGGAAATAAAATTTAAAAATAAGTGTACCCAAATTAAGTACAGTCTATACAGGATTAAAATAATTATGGCAATTATGGCAGTAAATGTATCGTCGCGGCACACTGGGACAACGCTCATACAACGCGCTCAAAACTAAACTAGTAGTAGTAAATTATTAATTAACAAAACGAAATAACTTTGTTGTACTTGTACTTAACTATTGCAACTGAAGGTTAACCCTTTCACTACAGGTTTGAACTGGGGAAAGTTACAATTTTAAATTTTACGTTTTAGACTTCTTTGTGGTTATTTTAGCAACATTCCATAAGAAATTTTTTAATTTTTATACTCAGACCTTGAACTTTAGAGTGTTTTTCAAGGAGAGCAACCATATCGTTTTGGCTGTAATAATTACTTAAACATCAAACTTTTTACGCATAACGAAAATTTCGATATTTCTTCATACACTTCAGTCAAAATTAAAGACCAAAAAGTATCTAAATTGAAAGAAAATGTCAAATTAAAAAGTTATCTAAAGTTTTATGCTTCTTCTTCCTTTACTATGTCAAGATATACCATAAAAAAAGTATGTACTTCTCTTCTTTTAACTTTAAAAATCAGTTTATTAATTTCGTATTTTTCCTAAAACTTCAAACTATTCCAAGAACCAAAAAAAATTTTTTCTTGAAACCACAGAAGCTTCAGACGTCCACAAAGTAGCATGTTGCCATATGGCAACAAAATAGCGAAAGGGTTAAGCAATGAAAATTAGTCGATATGTTCTTTGTAAACAAATGATGAATGAAAATGCAGCCAACGTGATTTTTAGTGGACGGATGATTTGTAAATGAATCGTGATTTAATTAACACTGGAATGCCCAAGGTACATTTTCACTACTACATTTTGACTACATTGAGGTGTTTTATTGTAAACCATTTTTATTCCATCGCTTTCTTAAAAACATATCTTGCGTGACTTTTATTAATTTTTAAAGCTGAATGGAATTAATAAATTAAAAATATTGTAAACAAATTTTTTACCTTAACTTTGAAAAATTTACCTTTAATACCCAAGAAGGGTCATTTTGACTACCTACAGGGTGGACCATTTAAGATTTGGAATTTGAACTATGCTTTATTTCGAGAATGGCAAACCAAATGTCATTCAATGTGTTTGACATTTACGAAATGGGACACTATTAGCTTGAACCAAATTGGGAAATATTGAGAACTTACTTCCACAGTGGAGAGTCTTCAACTCAAACCGTAAGAAATTAAAAAAAAAACTCAAAAAAAAGATTGGCCTTCAACTCAGTTTATGGATCAATTTGTGAAGCGAGCTCGTGCAAATGGATCGTAAATGGACCAAATAACCCATTCCCGTTCTCGTACAGTCCGCACAGCCGAAAACATTGCGATTGTAGCCGAAAATGTGCGTGAAGATCCGTCAACGTCAACTCGCCATCGCTCTCAGGAATTGAACATTTCCCGCACTTCTTTGAAAGAATTTTGCATAAAGATCTCGGTATGAAGGCTTACAAAATTCAATTGGTTCAAGAAGGCTCACGACCATCCGGCACGTAACAATCGAACTAAGATCAGATTAACGGGCATTCTAGTGTTAAAGTCATATCTTTCCTATTTCCGCAGACGTTCCGTCCAATGTGGCTTTTTAGAAGTTTTTATGCTATACTCATGACCAATCACTCCAGGGTGCTTTGAACTGCGCCTTTTGGTGCAACAATCACCCGTTACATTCTGCACACATGACACTGTTGCACATTGTATGGCTCTCATCATTGTTGTTATTATCATATACGAAAGCATTTTTGATGGGAATACGCGCGCTTTAAACATGGCGGCTCATTATGACATAATCCGCCTACTTACTGCCTGCAGGCAGTTATTACTTTGGGGAAAAAGCGTCCATGCAAATGTCATTTTCACAATCTTTACGAAATTTTCAATTATATTAAAAAATAATGAAATTTCACCGCTTCCGGCTTCACGTTCTTCTCTTCCTTGCTGTCGCATAAATTAATATTTAAATAAAGAATAACACTAGAGCAAATGCGTATTTAATTTATACCGTACTTCCCCCCACCCCACGGTGGGGCGCTAACTCAATTTCGTTTAAGCGCCAAAAAGCACACACTCGAAATTCACTTTTCGCAACGTTTTGAAGCTGTCGCTGTGTTTTTGTTGTGGTGGTGTTGGTGACGTTGTCGTCATATAATAAAAATGTATAATAAATAAATGAGTAAGCGTATGGTTGGATGATATGAATTTCGTATGATTACGTTGTCATTCGTAAGTACATATTAAATGAAATTGTTTCGCCGCAATCGCAGACATCGCCACATGCAACAGAAAGGCAGACACTCACGTCTTAACATCCACACATACTTATGTGTGTGCAGTGCAAAAAGTGAGTAAAAAACGAAGGGGGAAATTCCTTCTGCACCGGTCCTTTTTATTTTAGTTAAATCAATTCCTGCGTTTATTTGGTTTGTGCGGGTGAGGCTATGAAGAGACATGTCAAAAAAAGCGAGTGCGAGACAGAAAAATTTCAGAAAATGCTTTAATTTAAACAAAACTACAAACTTCATAGTAACAAGTGTAGATACAAAGAACAAGTGTATGCAAAGTGTAAAATCTGTAAATAAAGTGATTGTTGGTTTTTGACTGCGTTTGCGCTGAATAATTGAAGTGTTTTTTTTTCAAGCACAATCGACAAACGAACTTAGAGAAGTCATTTTCTTAACAATATATAACGAATCAGCTTCATCGTGTAAAGTCCATACATCCCACATCAGACGCCAAGTAGCTTACGGAGGAGCACAGTGTGTTAAAACGGCAGTGTTTGCATTATTAATTTTCGTCACACACCAAGCACCGACCGTGTGTGTGTGAAAAATACGCCGAGAAACGAAAAAAAAAAACAGAATGAGGACAATATTGTGAGCGGCCGGCCGACTCACACCTACAACTGAATGCCATCTCATAGCTGGCTGAAGTAGAGATGCGCCAATCGATAATGTATGAAACTAAAGGAGAATCATTCCAGAAATGAACACAATTTTAAACGGAAGCATGAGAATATAAATGTGCCATGACATGGACATGGACATTTTTCCGTATTTCCTCAAAAGCGAAATTCGAAAGCTTTCTGTCCCCTGCCGTGTCCGCATTTTATTGAAATTCTATGAACAACATTGACACAATAACAATGGCGACAATAATAACACTAAAACAGCAACAATATTAAATAATAAGCAACGCCAACTGTATCTGTGTGCGGTCAAGTTGTGAGTGCGTACTTTTTAGCATCAATTTCATTTTTTAACTTAATCACATAAATAAAATTATATACGTAGACGACGTATTTCCAGTGTGAACATTTATTGCCCCTCGTAGTCCCCACGTTACTGTCCATCTTTCAGTGCAGACAAAACATAGCCAGAACGGCAGTGTGAAGCAATATCTGCAGCAACAACAACAGTGCAAAAAGAAAACTTTTCATCATCATAATCACAATTGGTGGCACATTCATTTCCGGCAGTCCGTTTTCAGCTTCCACCACTTCACCCTGTGCACAGGAATTGCCGAGGCAAGCGCAATGTTGATATTGTTGTTGTTCTTGACTGGCCACACGTAAAAGTACGCAATCGTGTCATTTTTATGGGACGATAGGACGGCAGCCACAGCGAGCGACCACAAAAACGGGGTCAGCTGCAAATAGGCAAGAACCTAAAGACAGACGTGCAGTCCTTTCGTATCCTTGAATATCGTGTATTGTATGTGTGTGTGCGTATGTGTGTCCATACTGGGCTGACCATGTCTTTAAAAATAAATCTGAAAGAAAATTCTTAAAGTAGAAGCTAGAAAAATTGCAATTAATCCTTAACTGAATAATCAGTTCGTTAGCAGTTATTTTAAGAAGGGCATGGCTATTGTCAGAAACAGACTTTATGGGTAAAATAAGTCAAAGTGGTCACCTCTTACTGTGTCCTTCCGCGAGCACATATTCAGCTGTGTGTGTGAACTTAAGTGCGAAAGAGTGCGTAAAGTTTAATAAATATGTATAAATTAGGCGAGTATCCAATAAATTATATATGTATGGAATCTTTATAAATGCCAGCGTGTGTGTGTATCCCTCGAACGACGAAGGGGCACTACCTTTCAGCGTGAAAATGAATAAACTTAGTATA
Source organism: Melieria omissa (assembly GCA_963971225.1). Classification (NCBI taxonomy): domain Eukaryota; kingdom Metazoa; phylum Arthropoda; class Insecta; order Diptera; family Ulidiidae; genus Melieria; species Melieria omissa. Next base: position 56,310,795 of record OZ020267.1, on the reverse strand, counting down.
ACACCGTGCGATAAAAATCAAAAAATTTCAAACCACACGAAAAAAATCGATATACAGTGGAGTCCGAATATAGTGAACTAATTATTGCAAGGCTTGTTCACTGTATTGAGGTTGTTTACTATATCAAGGTTAACATGTTTGTTCAAAAACTCGTTTTATTTGCTCAAAATACACTTTTTGGTTTTTGAAAATTGAAAATTTGGTCTATATATCGGGACTCGATGTTCACTATATAGGGGGTTCACTATACCCAGACAGGACTGTACTTGCAAAACTAGGGGCCAAATATAATGAAAAAAGGGTTCTATAAATACGATTTCAGCATCCTTAATGATATTTAAATTATCCACATCCTATAGAGAGAAGTAATAAATTTTGTATATCTTAAACTAATAAAGTTAGAAGGACGAAATTCAAGGAGTAGTAGTGTACATTTTAGTCCTTAAGATATATTTTTTTCGAAAATTATTGTAAATTTTCAAGGATATTCAAGGATCAACTTTTAAAAGGACATTTTCATACCTCTTCGTCCTTTTTCACCAAAACATTAAATTTTCTAATGTATGATGTATTTTTTTTGAAAAAAATTACTGGAAATTTTCAAGGATATTCAAGGATAAACTTTTAAAAGGACATTTGCATACCTCTTCGTCCTTTTTCACCAAAACATTAAGTTTTCTAATGTATGATGTATTTTTTTTTTAAATTACTGGAAATTTTCAAGGATATTCAAGGATAAACTTTTAAAAGGACATTTTCTAAGATTCCAAGGATTTTTCTCTTTCATTTGATAGCCATATTGTTATTCTAAAATGCGCTCAATTTTGTAAAGAATTGTTTGAAATAAACATGTCCTTGAAACTTCAAAGTACTTTAGAAAAAATCCTGACGTCAGAGAGAAAAACTAAAAACGCAGTTTTACATTTGGCCCCAGTTTCGCAAGTATTTTTCGTGTGTAAAATTTGTTGTCGCACAGTGTAATATGTGTTCTCTTGCCTTTTTCATGCAGGCAGATAATGGAAGCTGCAGTCGAGCAGACTCTTCTACTTCGCTGTCTTCAGAACGCTTCCGTCGGCGGTGGCCACCCTAAGCATATATTAATGCAGAAACGTGCTCATTTTCTCCAATCTCTCTATTCTGTAAGCATTTAAGGTGCGCCGCGAATATGAAATCGTAACGTCTGTTGGTCAGACGCCTGAAAGTATGCAAATTTACTAACGCATATCTGAGTATACAACTGATGCACTTTAACTCGAATTATATCTCTTTCTGCACCACACACACTACGCTGAATGACTAGAAATGTTAACACAGCTTTTGCCATGTAACTGTCGCCCATTCCCTCTCTCCGACAACCTTATCTGTTTGATTTTCACTTCTTTTCTTTCTTTGATTCTTCACATACATATGTATGTATTTACATATCTGCTTCTTAGAAATGAAAAATTCATATTCATATGCAATAATTTTTCTCCTCCGCAGCTTTAGTAGTTTTCATGCGGCATATTTTTCTGCTTTTTTTTACAGCTCGGCATGTTGCATATCGCACTCGCATTCGTAATCGCAAAAAGTAACGTGCATGCTGTGTTTGTGCTCTGCCGCTGCATTCCACTTTCCTTTGCAGTCTTGTGCCGTGCTATGTCCAAGCGGCATGCAACGTCGGACGATCCAAAAATAAACATGATAAGCGCAAAATACACATGTGTCTATATTCACCTTGAGGAGAGCTAGAGTTGTCTGTACTTGTATTTTTGCTGCTGCGCTGATGGAAGCAGCATTAAGGTATGCAACGTTTTTTGGACTTGCTGTTTCGTACTCCTCGCGCACCAATATGGTTCTCAACTCATTTTTGTTTTTATATTATTGTTAGTCCATCACATCTGTGTGTTATTCAAAGACTTAAAATTTCAAATCTATTTTGTAAGCGTTCCCAGCTCAGCAACTGCATTTCTGCTCAGCGTTTAATGTGACACGAAATGTGAGTAAGTGCAATCACATTTAAATTAATTTTTGTCTCATTTTTTTATTACTTCCTAGATTCATTTTTTTCGTGCACTGGTGCACTTGAAAATAGGCAAATATAATTTCACTTTGGTCCTGTTCGCTGCACAGCTTGTTTACACATTTTACGGATTTTCATATTTTCGCCATTTTTTCAACGCTTACGTGTGTCATGTCGCCCCACACGCTCGCAGCAACGTGCGCCCGCACACGTGTTACATACGTTTTCCTGTGTAAACATGCAACGTTCCAGCGCCCTCGCTGCTTGAGCTGTTTGTTGGGTGGCATTGTCGCCCGCAACAAACAAACAGTACACCGTTAAAATTTCATTGTGTTATGCAAATGGTTTGTTGTTATTTTCATTTTTTGTACGCTTGCCTGTTATGAAGTTTCATTGATAGCAGAAATTGCAATCAATTTTTTAATACTTTGGCCAACGTGCGCACCAGCCGCCAAAAGATAAAACCAACAATTTCCACACCGGCAAACAACTTTTCCATTATGCAGCTGCCACATGAGTTACAAAGAAGATGCGGGCATTTATGTTGCAACAATTAGTGCAGCTTCATTGCAGTTGAAATTAGTTGGCCGTAATATCGGTGCAATAATGTTATTCATTCGATTACAGTTGTCGGCTGTCTTCCCTTCACCAAATTGTGTTTTGATGCCCACAGAGCGCTTAACGCCATTTAGCTGATTCGCAGACGCCTTTAAAACTGCTTTCGCAGAAAATCACTCATTGGCGATAACTCATGCCAACTGCCGCACTGCCAACTTAGCAACATGTTCAGCCAAAACGGCCGTCTACGAGTAACGAAGCAGTCAGCAATGTAACAGACGGACAGATGGACAGACAGTCCAAAATGAACACGCCTACTTACAACATCAATCCGAAGAGCACAACCTGGCAGCAACGCACAGGAAACGCCTTCTTGAGTCAAACACTGCAACAAACTGCAAAACACGCAACAAAAATCAACAAGCAATAGCACGTCGAGAGGAATAAAACCCGCGAAAAGCCGCAAAACCACACACGTAAAATTTCTTGTTTTGTGTACGCAAAAAGCTTACCGCGCAAGAGGTTCACGGCAGGGGAGAGAAGCAGCAAGCAGCGAGTGTAGAATTTTTATGATCGACATGCCACATGCCATTAAGTAGCAGCACGCCTTGGCGCAGCGCATCTGTCCGTTTTGCGTGCGGCAACTGAAGCAGATGGACGGACGAGCGAAAGAGCAGCCAGATAGTTGGTACGAAGACCCACACTCGAATTAAGTCATCCCAATGGCGGATCAGTTTGTGCTGCACGCGGACGATCAATGCATCAACTTTGTGTGGGGATGACGCAGACAAGTATATTTGAATGGGTGTGTACATTTAGATGGCAGGACGGCGCAAGGGGCCCGCAACCGCAAGGGTTGTTTGCCGATTTTGTGTATTAAAAGACAATTTTACCAATCAATCAATCAAACTCGTCTTGCTTAGGTCGGTCTGAGTTGCGCACAACTTAACTTATATAATCAGATCACTTCAGGTAGTAGCTCACTTTAAGATCACACGATCACTGCTTAACCCGAATTAGCCCAGAGCACAGTGATTCGACCTCATACAACCGCGGGACAAAATTAGAAGGAGTGGTCCGTACTTCATAAAATTTGGTACACTAGTTAATCATGGTCTGCTGAATTGAAATCTCTAATTTGTTTTTCTTAAACTTTTGTAGTTTGGCAATGCCAGAGTCTTAAATTTTCAAATTTCGTCATTTTTGGAGAGCTATAGCACCAAATGTGTTGGCTAGATTTTTCAGATTTTACATTTAATCGGTAACATCAACATTGATTATTGCAAAGAGTAACAGAAATTGTCTCAGGACCCTTTTGTTTTTCAATAAAAACGATAATAATAGACGTATGTTTTGCTTTTTTGCAGTTTTCCCAATTTTTCATGCTGATTGCATACTTTTAGGCATGAAAAAAGAAATTTTGTCGAAAAATAGGTGTTCAAATTTAATTATTTTCTGAGTTCGGAAAATATCGGAGGATATAATTACATTATCCGAAAAAGAAAGAATGATTTTTAAAATAAAAAAAAATCCAGGAACATACTTTCATTTTTAATTTGGAAAAATTTTTAATTTGAAAAAATATTTTTATTTAAAAGTGATGTAAAAGCCTCAGCTTTGCAAATTTTTGAGATAATATTAAAAGCGAAAATGGCCACATCATTTCCTCATCTATATTAAAAGTTTAAGCAACTTCTTGGTAACCATGTATTTTTACAATTTTTTTTTTCTTTTTAGATTAAAAAACAGAAAAGATGTGTTTACATTTTTTTGTGAAAAAAGTTTCAACTTTGAGCCGCTTTTGCACACACACTAATTAATTTTTTGCACAGATTTTATGGGGTTTTCTTAGTTGGAGTTTTACCTTTCAAATGACATGAAAATCATTAAATTCTGAGACTATAAATTGTTTGAATTTTGTCTATGGAACGAATCACTGTGCAGTGTTGCCATATGGCAACGCACGATAGACATATTTTCACACGATCATAACATACAAACGAATATAGATACCGTTACTTTGAAACACATTTTGAACGCAGAATTGATCCTGCTTTCGCTTAAAATGATTTGGGAACAGTGCGTGTTTGTTTGTAAAAAGCAGAGACCTAAAATAATTATTATCAATATTTTTGGAAATAAAAAAATTGCCCTTATTTAAGATATTTTTATAAATATTGCTTTAAAATAATTATTTCCAATAAAAATTTTTTTACATGGCCTGTAACTATTATCATGTAATAAATATTTTTGCGTTGCGTAATAACTGTTATGAAAAAAAAACAAAATTTTCGTCCTCGATAATTATTATTTTGCAATTTTTTTTTTTTACGTTGCTTCATAACTTTTATTTTCGATTTTTTTTATTTACGTTACCGATAACTATTATTTTCAGACATTTTTTTTTTACGTTGCTTCATAACTTTTATTTTCGATTTTTTTTTTTTACGTTGCCGATAACTATTATTTACACAAAATTTTGTTTTTACGTTGCTTCATAACTTTTATTAAAGAAAAAATTTTTTTTTACGTTGCCTTGCCACATTTTGAGTTCAAATTGATTTTTTTTTGTTTCAATACATTTATTTGTGGTACAACAAATTGAAAAACGCAAATTTATTGCAGAAAATCAATTTACACCAACAACTAAAGTGCATTTAAATTTTTGTGCACATGAAAATCGCATATGGCAAACACCTCAGTGTTTGTAATTTCATTTGAAAAAACAAAACCCATATTTATGAAAAAAAAAATTCTTCGGACGGTGGGATTTGAACCTGCAACCTTCGGAATTGAAGCTTGCGTACACTATTGTGAAGCCACAAGCTGACTTAAATCAAGTTAGCAAAATTAGGAAAATAGGATTTTGTTGGCACGTATAAAAATCACATTTTTAGCCACGCGGAAATAAGTTATGCCAATGTTATCACGTGTTATCAATGAAATCAATGATATTCTACGCATTGTCATAACTGTCACCTGCAAGTGAAGTTCAATTTAAGTGAAAGTGGATATTTAAAGTGATTTAAATTTAATATTTAAAGTTATGGGTAGAAAACGAAACATTTTTATTCGCGAGTTTTTTAATTACATAGAATCTGCTAAAATAAGCAAATGCAAAATATGTTCTTCGACATTTTTGGGGCAGAATGTTACAAATTTAAAGAGGCACATGGTTTCCGCTCATTTGGAAATATACCAGCAGGAGCAAACCCAAGAAGAATCGCAAACCGAAATGGACGAAAAAAAAAAAAAAGTTAAATTTTCGTCGGAACTTTCGAAAAAAGAAGTTCTTGATGCTTGCATTGAATTTGTGACGGTGCAATCCCAGCCTTTATCATTTTTTGATTCCAAGGCATTCAAGACGTTTTCGGCTCAGACCTTCAAAGGTTTAAAAATGGAGCCTGTCACTGCCGGAAACATTTGTGATGTAGTCGATGAGCGTTACACCAAAATAAAAACGCACATCGTCCAATCGATGAAGCAGAGAATGGTGTGCATAAAAATGGATTCTGCAACTCGGCACGATAGGTCCGTTTTAGGAATAAACGTTCAATTCATACAAAAGAAGAAGCTCGTGTTTTATACACTCTCTATGAAGGAAATTTGTATCCGGCAAACTGGTGAAAATTTGAAGCAAGAGCTAAACAAAGTTCTGCAAGACTTCGAATTGACAAATAGCCAAATCTACGCAATAACCACCGATAACGGAAGAAATATGGTTAAAGCAGTAGATTTGTTGGCTGCGTCAAGCGAGGAGGATGATTCAGACGATTGTGCAGATGACGAGGAGCTTGATTTGATGCAAGGTGAAGGGACAACTATAACATCAATCAAATGCGCCGCACATACGTTGCAACTTGCGGTCAAAGATTTACTCACGGCAAATGTGACCAAAACCGTTCACCGTGCTCGTGAAGTAACTAAAACATTAAGGACACCTAATTTTCGGTAAGAATTTGTGTGTTATCCTTCCGTTACAAAACAATTTTTCAAACGCAAACACACAATTCAGTCTGTCAGACCGGGTACATAAAACTTTCTTTTTGAGATAGGTTTTTCAAGATATTCGAAATATTTAAATTTTTTTAGTTAAGTGGATTATATTCATGTAAATAAAGTTGAATAATGAAAGTAAAATATGAATTTACTGGTCTCACAGACGAATGACGTGTAAAGAAAGGTTAATACGTTAATACTACGTAAAAATTCTCTTCTTTCTTTTTTCTCAATTAACTTTTTTTGTATACTTATAGACATACATTGAAAATGTTGAATTTAGGAAAACCTCAACTTGACGTTCCAACCAGATGGAGCTCCACATATAAAATGTTGGAACGACTTTTAAAATTTAAAGATTTTTGCTCGGAGCACTTAAAAAATCCATTGAAGGATGAGGAATGGGCCGAAATTTTAGAATTGGTAACAACTTTGAAACCAATTCATGAAATCACTATCAAACTCCAAAAAGAGCAGCTTGTATTCGGTGATTTCTTTAGAGAATGGTTCACCTTAAAAGTGATTCTCAAATCGAATCAGTCACCTACGGCAACAGCACTCTTAACGTTTGTTTCAAATAGAGAACCTCAAGTTTTAAACAACGTTGTTATGAATGCTGCGCTCTTTTTGGATCCCCGTTTTTACCGTACACTTAATGCAGTGCAGAAAGAGGATGCAAAACAGCATTTAAAGAAGCTTTCCCGGCAATTGATTGCGCTTAAACAGGTTCGTATTTCTTAATAACACATTACACCGTGCGACAGCATTTTCCACACTGGAAAAAATTCATATAGGCGTGAAACTAGACACCAAACAAAGTAATATGCGTACTTCGTTTTTCATTTCTACATCCTTTGTCTTTTTTAAAGGACTTCACAATTTTGAAGGGGATTAAAAATAAAAAAAATATTAAAAAATACTTAACCTAGTTAAAATATGGTGGTATGTATATCAGATGAAAGAGGAAAGACTGAAACATTTAAATAAAACTGATTTTTAATCTATTTGTAAAAAAAAGGATATGAAAAAAGTCCTTTAAACATTTTAATCCTTAATATCCTTGAAAATTTATGTAGAATTTTCTTGAAAAGTAAGTATGTTAGAACTCGAAATCTTCTTGATCATGTGTCAAAATTTCATTACTCTACCTTATTGGTTCGAAAGTTATTAAAAAAAGTGGAAGCTGCAAGTCTAATGAAGAACAAAAATTTTAATTTATTTGCGCATGGATTTTTTCCAGTGTGAACAAAATTTTTCATTTTTGGCACGGTGTTATATTTCTGTGTATTTTCCGAGTAAAGCTATTATGGTATGTTTCCAGGAATTTAAAAATAGTAATGAACATAAACATTCTTTTAAAACTATTTTTAGCCAAGCATTGCATTACCCAGCTCTCCTCCTGTGCTTCCTAATACCCCTGATAATTTGGATATCGATGAATCTACCAGTCACAGTACCACGTCTCTGCTCAAAAATGCTCTGAGGGAACTAGAAGTCGATTCGTCTTCAGATGATGACGTTAGCAATGGGTCATCGCGCGAAATTTTGGCTGCGTATGCCGAAATTGATAATTTTAAACCACAACGTCTAGATATTGAAGCAGACCTACTCACGTACTGGGGGGAGAAAAAGTTTTCCTTTCCTTTTTTGCGACAACTGGCACATATAATACACGCTGTACCAGCTACCCAAGTGACAGTGGAAAGGGCGTTCTCAGCTTTACGACTCACATTACGTGATCAAAGATGTAACCTATCGGATGAAAAGTTGGCGCGCATTATGTTCGTGAAACTAACAGCCCTATTCTGGCAAACCTAACAAAACTCACCATGCTGACAATTGAATAGATTCTATCAATTGTTAGATTTTCGTATTCTGATCATTTTTTAAAAGCTTTTTATTTAACACTTGTCAGAGAAGTTGTCAGGTACGTAGAAGGAGCTGACAAGCGCAAAAAATACTTGCAAAGAAGCAATTGAAGTTAAAAATTTGGAAACATTTCAGCATATTTCGGTGTTCGCAATGGAAGAGCAGCTATTATTAGCGTGTGCAGTGGCTGTGGCTAAAAAAAAATGAAATTGTGAAGGTCTTGCCGGAAATAATATTTGGACAATGCGCGGTGCATTGGGGCTGTTTTCCCCAGCTTGCAGCTCGGGACTGTTCCTCAATCAAACCACTCGAATTTGTAAAGAATCCATACTTTCTAGTGGATATTTTATTTGAACTTATTTCTAAATGTTCAAATTTCGCAGCTTGTGCATGTTTACACTTTTACATCAGAGAAAATAAAAAAAATTTCGTTACCTCCCACGAATTATTTTTTGTATGCAAAAAACGCCTATTGTGAAACTATTAAAAAAAAAACGCACGAATTTATTTCCAGCCCAGTCAGGATTCGAACCTGGGGCGCTCGGTATGAGAAGCCAGCGCGCTACCCGCTGGGCTATCAAGGCCGGCTTTTGTTTTCAAAACTTACTTTACTTAAATTTTGTTTATTAATTTGCAATTCACAGTGACAACAAAACAAACATAACTTTTCAACTCGCTGTGGTGAAATTTTATAGCTTTCAGCTTGTCAGATTTGTGTAAGAATAGGCTAACAAAAAATTCTGATCAAAAATCTAACAAGCGTTGAATAGAAAATCAATTGTCAGACTTTCGCCAGAATAGGGCTGTAAATTACTCAGAAAATGAATAAAAAAAAAATCAAGAACGTTCTTTACATTTTATAACACTACTAGCAGGACACCGAGGCTTTGCACGCAAGTTTAAAGCCAATAAATCAAGTTCTTCTTAACTTTTTGTTGATCCAATCAGATTTTTATGAAACAATTCTTATCTCATTACTTCTTATTTGAAGTGTTTTCACCATATTTGAAATCAATAGGCTTATATCAAGTTTCTTCATACAACACCTTAACCCCTGTTTTGCCTCTTTAGACCCCGATTTTCAAAAACTCCCGTCTTAGCGTCTTCATTTTTCAATATGTACCTGCAGTTCAAATTTCATATTTGTAGCTTTGGGTTGGGCGGTGATTAATCAGTCAGTTAGTCAGGACAAACAATTATATATACATAGACTTCTTATTCCTTCACGTGCACGTACAATGCATAGTAATGATTTTGTTGATAACACGTTATAACTGTTATTTACGATTGCTACTTAATAACACGTGATGATATTGATAGAACTAATTTCCGCGTGGCTACTTTTGTATCTTCTTTTTTTCTGACTTCATGTAAGTCAGCTTGTGGCTTCACAGTAGTGTACGCAAGCTTCAATTCCGAAGGTTGCAGGTTCAAATCCCACCGTCCGAAGAATTTTTTTTTTCATAAATATGGGTTTTGTTTTTTCAAATGAAATTACAAACACTGAGGTGTTTGCCATATGCGATTTTCATGTGCACAAAAATTTAAATGCACTTTAGTTGTTGGTGTAAATTGATTTTCTGCAATAAATTTGCGTTTTTCAATTTGTTGTACCACAAATAAATGTATTGAAACAAAAAAAAATCAATTTGAACTCAAAATGTGGCAAGGCAACGTAAAAAAAAATTTTTTCTTTAATAAAAGTTATGAAGCAACGTAAAAACAAAATTTTGTGTAAATAATAGTTATCGGCAACGTAAAAAAAAAAATCGAAAATAAAAGTTATGAAGCAACGTAAATAAAAAATTTCTGAAAATAATAGTTATCGGTAACGTAAATAAAAAAAATCGAAAATAAAAGTTATGAAGCAACGTAAAAAAAAAATTTCTGAAAATAATAGTTATCGGTAACGTAAATAAAAAAAAATCGAAAATAAAAGTTATGAAGCAACGTAAAAAAAAAATTGCAAAATAATAATTATCGAGAACGAAATTTTTTTTTTTTTTTCATAACAGTTATTATGCAACGTAAAAATTAATTGTTGCAAATAATAATTAAAATCAACAAAAAAAATTTTTGTTGCATCGTAATAGTTACGTTGCAATAATTTTCTTAAAAAACTTATAATAGTTAAGTCCCTGGTAAAAAGTAGTGCATCGTAAATTGAAGACATATTAATTAGTGTCAAAAAAAAGGGACATGAAAAAGTAGGTAAATTTAGACCTACTTAAAATATATACTTATAATCTTGATCGCGTAATGAAATGTATTTTATTTTAAGTGTTTGAAGAAGGGAATAATGTCTCACAAGTGTTCTATTCTGAAAAAATACTTTTTGTGATATTTTTTTGAAGTTTTCTGTGCCTGTTGCCATATTTCAACAGGACATTCCGAGCGTCCTGTGGGCAGGATTAAAAAACTAATGATGCAGTTTTTTCATTTTGCATATAACGAGTATGCTCATAAAAAATCTTTTTGAAATTCGAAAAAAAAATTTTACATGGGCTAATTCGGGTTAAGATTAAGATTGGGGTAGCGGAAGTAGAGCACCACCTGCCCGAGATACTGCGTCCAGTGTTGAACTATTGTGTCACTTCCCTTTATCCCACTGGAGGAGCTCGTATCCTCCGATGTTATCCAGGAACTCCTTTATTTTACTTAGATCAAATTCAGACAGATCTTTTGTCTGTACTAGTTCCCTTCCCACATCCCCTCACTACTTACTTCCACACGAAAAGCGACGATATGAGTATCACTAGAACAAGCAGCAGGGAAAATACGGCTATCATGGCGGACGTCTGCAACGACTGACTGCTGTACAGGCTGGCATCGAGGATCTGTAAGCACAAGTAAAAGTTTTTATATAACATTTGTAAATATAAAAGCATAAACAACCTACACGTCTTTCGCTACATACTCCTTAAAATACGAATATATATAGTCTAAACATTGCGATTATCTATGTTCCTCATCTGATCTCCTGACGCTGTCGCAAATTTTCAAATAAAAGTTTTCAATTGTAGAATTTGTCAAAAAGTAATCCCTGCTGACAGAACTTTTTGACTGTTTGCAATATATTTGGCCCACATAAAATGCTCTATTCCCCCTCCCCCTGGAATGCTCCCGAACAACAACTTTCATAATTGTTGGCTACAAATGCAGCGAGGAGTAGTAGAGAACATTGAAAATAAATTTAAATACTCAAGTGACAAATAAAACAGCTAAGTACGTTTTTGATACCAATTGTTTGAGAGGCAAAACTTTTGTTCCTCCAAAGAAATAGTTTTCACCTCAGCACCTCGTACTGGCTTTAATAAAGAAGTGCTTTGCAACTAAAATGTTTATTATAGCACCGAAAAAATACGCACAATACGACGCCGATTTACTATTCGGTAAATCTCCTCACTAGCGGACAAATGTGTATAACAAAAAAACAATGGAATTTATATGTTAAAGCCACACCACAAACATCGTAATTGATTGGGCGACGCTTTTGAGCGATTAAATGTCGCACAAATAAATTTACTGTCAGCGTCACTTTGTCCCCTCAAGAACACAAGCAATTCATAGAACAATGATTTATTTGTGAGTAAATTTGTAAATATCGATGACACAATTTCTGATGAAAGGCGGCTGCGACTGTTATCGCCGCTGTCGTAGCCGCTGCAGTGGCTTATCAGCAATGCAGCGCACTCCACGTGCAATTCGGCAGTCCTCATGCTTCCACTCGACATACTCTTTCCGCGCCTATATGCAACGCAATTAATCATTTGAAGCGGCGCACAAATATTTGACATGAATTTAATACGGAGGAAATGTTGATAACCCACGGAAAGAACGGCGGCTTGGGGCCAATGCACGAAAAGGGTTCTCATGACGAGCTGGCGAGTAGTACAGAGCCGGACGAGACACGATGAAATAAAGCAATTTGGATCAACTATTGGCGACAGCGTGGAAACTTGTGATTTTGGTGCATTGATTCAATTTGTACAGCAGCGAGAGCCATAGTGCTTCCGGGTTATCTGCCAACATGTCGCAAAGCCTAAGAAAACACGAGAGCACATTGACGACAGCAGCGACACGAATGCAAGATAGTGTCGACGTTAACCGTCGCCGTGTAATCGACTACTTGATTACAATGAAAGCAAATGCACCACAATAATATTGTGTGTTTTTATGCGCCAAATCAATGTGTTCCGGGCACTATTCGTTGTCATGCTGATGGCCGCCAAAGGGGACGTCGACGCGAATGAATAATGTTGCAAAATACACAAACTCTAACAACATACACCATGGGGTCGCCAGGCACAACTCTGTGCAGCTCATGCATATTATTTATAATAGTCTTTGTTATTGTGATTCTTACCGTTTCATTGGCGTTTACTGTGGGTGGCTACAGTTTTATTCATGTGGCAATAATCGCGGACTGCAAATGGGGAATGCCGTATTGCGGCTTAGGCAACTGCGGGTAAAATGAGGAACAACAGAATTCGAAAGGTAATCGTTAAATCACTTATCGCATTATTTAGACAACCTATAGTGTGCTGCCGCTGCACTACGGCGCACAAGTGATCGCCAGCCGTTGATGCGATTGTAAATGTAAATAGATATAAGGCAGCACCAACAACGATATCGAATGCACCTTGGTTGACATAGCACTGAAGTGGATCGGCCCAACGCATACCTGGAACTGCAACAACGATTGGTAAGCGAACATAGCCGGAGCCAACAAAGCGGAAAAGTAAATACGAACCGACTTTGTGTCAAAGAGGTGAAAACACTAACGGAAGCAGCTACCAGTCAGCGCAATTCACACATCGCTGAGTGACGCGACTATAACTGCCAGGGCCCACTGTCAATTAAGTAATACTGACTCGATGATAACACACAGATAGAGACCCGGAATCCGTGGAGTCAAAATGCCAGTCCTCAAGGTAAGGCAATGTAATTTGATGTAAGTACTTTAATTGAAACACCGTGCAACAACAAATTTTACACACGAAATAATCGATATACTTGCGAAACTAGGGGCCAAATGTAGTAAAACTGCGTTTTTCTCTCTGACGTCAGGATTGTTTTTAAATGACTTTAAAATTTCAAGGACATGTTTATTTCAAGGAATTATTTTAAAAATTGAGCGCATTGTAGAATAACAATATGGATATCAAATGAAAGAGAAAAATCCTAGGAATCTTAGAAAATTTAATGTTTTGGTACAAAAGGACGAAATGGTATTGAAAATGTCCTTTTAAAACTTTATCCTTGAAAATTTTTAAGAGTTTTTTGAAAAAAAAATATATCTTAAGGACTAAAATTTACACTACTACATCCTTGAATTTCGTCCTTATAACATTAGTTTAAGATATACAAAATTTAACCCTTTTAGTACCGGAGGCCGATATATAAGCTCTTGCTGCACTAGCGAGAAGAACTGTGGGAGAACTCTATCCCAAAATAAGTTTGTAATACGTTATAATTGATCTAATTTCATTACGAGAGAATAAAAAAAAATAGTTTTTTCTTTTAACTCTTTGTGGACGTTTATGTTATCGGAACCTTTCGGCAGCGTGTTATGTAAACAACTGTTTGAAGATTCTCGCGAAATAACGTTGCAGCGAGACCTAGGATCAGTTAGTGTCTCCTCGATCGTTGTTGTGAACAGTATATTTCGTCCCAGTTGCAGTTTGAAAGCGTAAATTTTGTTATTGTCGCTTTTGTCAAACGTTTTCCGCTTGTGCCAAACATTGTTGTTTTTGACAAACCAAAACTTAGCAATATAGGATTTTGTAAATTCTATTTATTGCTTTTTGAGTTATGTAAATATTGTTTCTTGTTTGGTTTTTATGAGCATTTTCCCAAACCCTAGTAAAACTGTGAAATTCGGCCGGTTATTCTCGCATAGGCACCTCTTTTTCGCCCGGCACTAAACGGGTTAATACTTCACTCTATAGGAAAAGGAAAATTTCAATATCATTAAGGATGCTGAAATCGTATTTTGTTGTGTGTTTTGAAATTTTTTGATTTTTGTCGCACAGTGAAATCAAATTGATGCTCACCAATGGCCGCCATAGTCCATGGATTTGAAATTACTGTTTGCTGATTAAGCAGTAAAAATTACTGCCCAATTCAAAAAAGTTTCCTCAGCTATATACATGAATATAGTAGGCAATCAACGCGAAATTTGGCAAAAGAGATGGCAAAATAGAACAAACAAAAGACCGGACTGCAATGCAGGGCAATAAAATTTCTTAAAACTTAAGTAGTGGAATAAAATCATAATAAGTATGAAGAAGAGATCAGCAACTGAAGCGGGAAAAAGTGAAACTTATTATATTTGTGTTTATTTCGTAAAGTGTGCCGCATGCCAGTTCCTTAAGTTGTCCTTTTTGCTGTGGCTACTAGCCATTCTATCCCTCTTTTGTTAAACCATTTTTTCGAAAGTATTTCTTTTTTCATTTTTTAACAAAGCACAATTTCAAGATTTTGTTTTTGCGAAAGAGCGATTTTCTTCAATACTAAAACAAAAATACAAAAAAAGTGATGCAAAGAAAATTCAATTCCGAAGCGTAGTCAAGTTGAGTCGAGTCGAGCAAAAGAATTAAAATGAATTTACTTGCAGCAATGGCAACAGTAGGAACGGAACAGTACAAAAGAGAAGACGTACAAAAAAATTAAGCTGAAATGCAAAAGGATTGCAAGGACTGCGCAGGTTTGGCCTAATTCGCAAAGGAAATAAAGCCACAGACTGAGGTGGAAAATTGCTCGCGCACTGCTATTTTAAAATATGGTATGGAAAACCGCAAGTACAGCCGAAAAATATGCACATTCAGTGCCAGCAGCTACAATCGGTGTCTTAGTTCTGATGTTGTTTACTTCTGTCTGCCGTATATCGTTGTAGGTAATTTTGCTCCGTTGGTCCTTGCCCTGCTTGGATGTAACTTGCCACCATGTTGATGGCCGGCTGCCAGCCCAATCAAAAGTCGGTTGAAGCGAAAAATGCCACAAACTCGGTTTTCATGCGCACAAAAACTTTTCCGAGCTTCTTTGCTCCAACAGTGCATGTGTGTGTTTTCAGATCGCCTCAACGTGCATCAACTTTTTATTACTGCCTCACAATTTTGTTGTGATTATGTATTTACAGGTTGCAAAAATAGAAACAAAGCTAAAGCCAAGTCGACGTGGCGATATCATTTCGCAGATGAGCAGTTGAGTAAAATCTAAGTAAAAACTAGATGGAAAAAGTTTTTCCACTATTTTTCGACTTGAGTTGCCGCCTCTCACCTGCTCCAACGACCCGCTTGTTGGCAGACTCTCTGCCACGGATACAAAAGCACGTGTCCGCAAGTTGCAACGGTCCTTCCGAACTACGAATTCACAGTTTTTGGGATTCTTTTCTAACCACTCTTTGGTGAAATTGCTTGGAATCGTATATGGTTTTGGGGTTGTTGCATGTATGTTGTTGCTGTTATTGTTATCATTTCGGTTTATTTCAATTTTGCTTGATTTTTTTGCCAATTTCTTTTTTGTGCTACGAAACCAAACATTGAAGTCCCCCAATGCCGGTGAATGAAAACCACTTCGAACGTGCGTGCATGTGCGTGGCAGTGAGTTGTGGTGTGTGTGTGTGTGTTTGTGTTGTGTGAGTGGGCGTTGCGGCGCATGACTTCAAAGTGTTGTTGCCAGTGTTCATTGCGTTGAACCTTGAGTTGATGTTAAATTGAGCAGCAACGGCAGCGATTTGCTGTTGATTTATACGATTTCAATTCTGATTCCAAATTGTTTAGGTAAACTTCAGCCGTCACCCAGCAAATCTAATCTCGGCGCAAGTGCCGCAAACTTATGTGCAGTGGAATTCTTAAATTCTCATCTTTAAATGTTAAATGTAATTTGCAAAAATTAAGCTCACTGTTTTATGTTAATTGGTCGCTTTCACTCGGGCATCGCAGTGGCAATTTCGTAGTTAGCAACATTGCATCATGTTTATTTATGGCTATATCCAATATATTCAATTTGCTATTCTGACAAAGTTGTTATGTTTTGTTGTTGTCTTGCTCGTTGTTGAAATGTTTTGCATGCCTCTCACTTACCGCATGCGTCCGAATAATTATGTATGTTGCTACATACTATATTTTTCCTTGGCAGCCATCATTGAATTCTGTGCGTCTGATTGTGCGCGTGTCAAGGTGGGTGAAAGCTTTGTCGTGTGGAAAGCCTCGTCATCATTGTCATTGTTGTTCGCCATCAGTGGCATCGTTGTCATCATCAACAGAAACATCAGAACATTATTTTTCACTTTCCCACAGCTACTCCTTTTACTCAGCGTTCTTTTTTTTGTTGATTTCTATATCAATATCACTGTAGAATTTTTAAGAAATCGTGAGTGTGTGTGCACGGATTCGCTTGTCACACCTCCTTCTTTGCTATAAAATAATTTTCGCTGTATAGCAGAACGGCAGACAGGAGCTTAGTCGATGATGGAAAGAGGCGTACAGATCTCCAAAAGTTTAGGGATCGGATTATATATACAAAGTCTGTCAAAAGGTGGCGTTTCAAATTTCACGGGCTACGTACATGTTAGAATTTGTTTTGTTTTGTTTTGTTGGTACATACATCTATTGACATTAGTACTAATTTTGAACATTAAGTCTGTTTTTGGCCCTTAAGGTATGCTTGGTGATTTCTTGCCAATTTGCTCACACATTGTTGTTTGTTCGTGATTTCTTTGATTTACAATACTGTAATCGTAGCCACACCTAACCAACCGTATTCCCTGGATTTGGCCTCCGTGACTTTTCTTATGCCCAAAACTGAAAAGACCCATGAAAAGGCAGAGATTTGCCATAATTAAGAATATCGCTGGAAGAACTCAAGGCCATACTACCAAAAAGCACAAATCAAAAGTGCTTCGAGGATTGATAAAAGCGCTAACATAAGTGTATTATCTACCTATACCTAATAAATTTGTTTTGGAGTAAAATAAACGGCCGCTTTTTTATAGACGTTGTACATACATTCACTTCAAGGATATATGTGACACCCTGTGCACATATCTAAGCATGTGTGTATGTGTGCTGTGCGCTTAAAAATCCTGTGGTTCACACAACTCCACATGACGTAAAGTAGCAACATTTCCCCGGCCTGTCTCGAGCAACGTTTACTGGTTGTCTGCTCGTCTGTCTGGCTGATGTCCTAACACCATCGACCTGTGGCTGTTTAGGCGCAGTGTGTGCCATGGGTAAGGCGCCCAAGTCTCACTTTTCATTCTCAATTTTATTTCGTGCGTCTAGCTGCGTGTGCTTTGCGTGATTTAGGACCTTCCTGCTACTGCTGTCAGCATCGTTTCAACAATCATGTCTTCATGTTTAAAGCAGTTATGTGAACTTAATATTTTTCGCCTTCAATCCTCTTTCGTTTATTCAAATATGCAAAACAAATATTTGCTAAAATTGACAGACTTTTGCTTGCTTATCCTTGTACGCTAATCCACTGATATCGATTCTGAGCAAAATCAAATTGAAATGGACTTGAAAAAATACAAAGACCACCAATACTCGTATGTCATAATTTCTGTTCGAGTCTCAAAAAATAAACCTGCAAACGGTTAATCGATGTCAAATGCAATTTAAGTCAATTCTGGGCACTTGGGGCCTTTTGTTTAGCATCGTCTCCCCTAAAGTATGCTTTCCCATCGGTTGAGAAACCGAATTTATAAATCACAATTCACAATTTTCCATTTCTCCCAAAAATAAAAATAACATTTGTGAAAAACCTCAGAGAACTTTAGATAAAACTTAAAATTAGCATGTAACCTAACTAATGAAAAATAACATTTAAGCAAAACATTTCTGAGCAATTTTCACAAGAATGCGGAAGGTGCACAGAGAATAAAGGAATTCAAGGAATAAAATCCTCTAAATGTGCATGAATGAAATTTGTAAGCAATTGTAATACATGTAAGTACAAATAACTTTAAAAATATTTTGTTCCTATACACATATTGGTTTTTTCACTCTTCAAAAACAGTTTTGGTAGCAGTTTCCTGGTACAAAAGCTCAAGTGTGGCAAAAGCCTCTGTAAAATGTTGGTAACTACCACTGCATCCAACAATCAAACCGACACAGATTACCTACTGCAATGTATAAGTAATGCTAAGCCCAAGATCGAGTGTATTAATCATACATTTCTAGCCCCTTTTGAAAACATATTGGAGTTTGTAGTGAATTAAATTTATTGTGGCAGAAAAAGACAGATTAGTTAACGCACAATTGCCAGCCACATCCACTTTATGCTGAATCTCATCAAACCCCACTTGAGCAAATCAACAGTAAACACCGAAATTAAGTGGAATTTAAAATTTGTTTCGCCAGCCTGTCCGATGAGTAGCCAGACACGCACTCATCTACCCATCAACTGGCCCACGCTGCTTGTTTCCAATATCGAGTGTTCGGCAAATCGCTTCTTTGCTTTGTGACTTCTATGTCATGATTCGACCTAAATAAATACCAGCCCGCACTCGCGTCTACACAGAAGTTAGTGCCGAAGCATCGTTGGTCCGACTGTTGTCCTTGAATGCTTAATACTTATGTGCTGTTCTGCGGGCGGCGAAATGTGCTCGTAAGCTCCCAGCAAGCGAGCCAGCGAGTGAGGTCTCGATATCGACAGCTTGGCTCGCACTTTTCGTTTTATGACTTTTGTTTGGCTCGTCTGCAAGATGGCTGCACGACATGGAAACAAACGATTGACGGCAGCAGACAACTGTTATCTTGTGGCTGCTATTCTTTTTGTTGTTGTTTTTGTAATTGTATAGTTGCAACCGGCTCTAGCCCAAAAATGATAACAGTTTTTCCATAAAAAGTCATTATGCTGGGCATTATTTGTATTTCTATTGCAAATGTTATTGTTATTGTCCGCGTTGTTGCCATTCCTGCGTCCCATTTATGGGTAGTTTTTTTCTCAGTCTGCTGATTTGGAGGTTGCTGTTACTTCGGTCTTTGTGTGCCACATGCTGCGATGAGGCAAACGTCTGTGCTTGTTGTTGCTGTTACGGGAATCCGGAAAGACACTGTTCCATAGGGTTTTACAGCTCGGAGCTTTCGAATTGAGTACGTAACGCACCACACTGGAAACTTGAATTACGGCAGCATAGCAGGGCAATTCAAAATATTTCAGTTTTTGAGCATGAGTGCAAAATTACTCATTGTTAAAGTGAGTAAAACGAATGAGGTTGTTATGTCTTCGCTGCTGAACGTTGTGAAATATTCATGTGATCAAGTTGTATGGCATTTTTTTTCTTGTGGCTCCCAGCCAATTGCCATATAAAGATATTTTTCAAAATATGAACTTTTGAATATTTACCGTCCGTTTAGGGATATTTTTGTCTGGAAATAGGTGTGACATGCCTCTTTAACTCCTTCAGATACATAATAAGTCATTAGTTTAACTTTTAGTGAGGAAAGTTATACTTGTCAGTTAACTTTTTCCGTGCTTTGTAAAAGTAAATGAATAGTTTAGATTTTTTTAAGAAAGAGTTTGCCTACTTTTATAAAAGTGGGCTAAGTGTCTCTAAAGTACATTTTAATGCATGACCGCAACATTTTAGCTTATTTTAATATTGTTAAAAATAAAGTCTGTATGGAGAGTAGGCGTGGCCGTGGGCGAATTTTTTTCATTTTTGGAATAAATCATTTTCTACTTATGGGGAAACCGTTTTGCGAATTTCAATCCTCTATCTTTTTTATTTCAGAAGTTATTAAATCTTTTGTGATACATTCGGAAACCATAAAATGTGCTGCAAAAAAGTGCTCAAATTAAAAAAACCCTAAAACACGTGTAACTTTATTTTTGATCTTCTACTAGAATCAGTTATTAAAATATTGAATTATTTTTTTGCTTCTGATTATGCATATTTCTAAAAAATCACACCATACAATTCTCTAAGGAATTTTGAAGATAATAGCGAAATTTCAGTTCTCTAGTTCAAAAACTATAGATTCTAAAGCTCAAAACAGGCGATGCGAGCGTTTTTGCCTGTTTCTTCCCAACGTGCGGCGCCTGTCGTTGGGAAGAAACTACATTGCAAAAATCGGAACATGTACAGTAGCAGATGTACAGAATATGGAGGGAATATTAGTGACATGTGTGGCAAACCCGAAAACAGTCAAATCGGCCGACTGAGAACGCCACACGGTGGTGACTGCACGAACTTTCTGATCAAGGTGGTATATGAAAGTTAGAAACTCAATCTATAGTTACATGGACAGGGGCAACTGGCAACAAAAAATGGTTTTCGTTACGCTGCAAATGCTACATTGCACGCAATTTCGAAAAAAAACATTTGCAAACAAATCAAAACAGATGCGTATCAAAGTAAGTGCGGGTCTCAAGTTCTCTAATGCAAACAGTCGCAATTGCACTTGTTCAATTTATAGGGTGGTTGCCAATTATGACTATTGTTATTGTCGAGGTCCGTGGTATTTTAAATGCAAGTGAAAGTATAGAAAAAATTTGCCCCTTTCTTTATCTCTTGCGAAAGATATGTACCTATATATATAGCAGTGTCATAATTAATTGCGTTTTATAGTCGCTCAACTTACCGGCATCGCTTCGCACATATCGCTGTCCCAGACTTGCTGTGCTATCAGCGTCATTTCTTCCTCGTTGCAGTTGCTCAGACTACCCATGGATGGCGGTCTTGGTGGTGGGGGTATCAAAAATTTGGGCGGCGGACCCAGCACGCCACCACACTCATTGCATTCAATTATATCGTCGAACATCTTCCACATTTGTGTGGCTGCTCGTGCGGGACAGGCGGGCAAAAATAGAGGGGCAACTTCGAATTGCAGCCGTACGTGCTGACACTGTGCGCCTATGTGTATCGATTGTGGGCGATCGGAAAACCAAACGAAAAAACCAAACAACTCAAGTGGGCATTTTTGTGGTAGTGTTGGCAACTCTTGTCAAGTGCGTGGCATTTTCCGGCGTCTGTGTCGGTTCGCTCGATTGCTCGTCCCAGTGTCCCAGCTTTGCAACTGTAACAAATGCAAAAATCAAAAGATTGCATGAATGCATTGGTAGTTAGACTGATGAGAAATGTGATAATGTTCTTAATATATAAAAAGCAAAGCGTTTAGCGGAGCTCACGCTTTGTCGGATAGTCGTGACCAATTCATTGTACTTTTATTCTTTTATCAAACACATTTTGCGTCATCCACGCAGCTGTCGTCCCTTCCCTATGCCCCGCGGTACGTTGTTTGGTAGCCAAGCCATTGTTTTTCTTTCACCTTGCAACGCACTCACGAGGCATTTCGGTCAGCCGCTACTTACTGCAGCCCGCGCGCAGGACGCTTGCAAAGCAGGACAACAACGCCAACAAACAAATTCAATGGACACAAAAACTTATATTTCTAATTATCTGCAAATTTCAATTCATGGCACGTAATACGCTTATGCCGTTTTTGTTCTTCCATTCGGTTTTCCTTTTCGCTCTGCGTAAAGTGCCATTTCGATTTATATCTATGCGGCACGTTTATGAAGAGTGTCACATTCTCTCCAATATTTGGCGAACAAACATAAAGTGGCCAAACGGTGCTGCAGTCAATTAGTGATTTTCGCAGAGCAGCAACAAACTGGAAGTAACAAACCGAATGTTCGTAAAAATGCAATGCTTTCCATAATGCAATTGGCAATAATTGTATTGATTTATGATCAACTTTTGTTGCCGCAGTCACCCAATCACTCGTATGGTTGACTGGCGACAGCCAAGGGTGCATGGGGAGGAAAGCATAAAAAACGCACATTCCCGCTGCCTCATTGAGAGCATTCATCCCTCATGTGGCAACAGCCGACCACTGCCTGTCTAATTCGTTTAATTTTATTTATTTCATTTTTATTTGGTTTTCAAATATTTAGTTGTCCCGTCTTTCCCCCGCAGTCGGTCCTCAACCCCCTAATCATGCGCTGACAATACGTTAAGTCGCTGCCCTCCCTGCTTTTTATTCTATTTGAGTTGAACAGCGCTTTGTTTCTGTGCGCTTGTTGTTGCCTAATCGCCCAGCCAGAAGTCAAACTCTACGTTTAACCCCCATCTGCCAGTGCAGTCGTTGCCTGTGCAGCATATGGTGCGACCCGCTGCCTCCTTGTTTATTTATCTTCTTTGGTTTGCTGGCTTGCTTAGGTATGTTTGTTGTTTGCAATCGAAATTTCAACATTGTTTCATTTCATTGAATATCAAAAGATTAGATCTGTCATGGGTATTTTAATCGTTTAAGGATTTAAAACAAAAATCGTCAAGCTTGCAAAAGAAAAACTCTAAAGATTAAATCTCAAAGTAACTTTTAAAGACTTTATTGAGAAATCAAACCATTGCACAGTGATTCGTTCCATAGACAAAATCCCAACAATTTATGGTCTCAGAATTTAACGATTTTGATGTCATTTGAAAGAAAAAACTCCAACTAAGAAAACTCCAAAAAATCTGTGCAAAAAGTCAATTAGTGTCTTTGCAAAAGCGGCTCACAGTTGAAACTTTTTTCTCAAAAAAAATTTAAACTCATATTTTCTGTTTTTTAGTCTATTGAGTAAAAAAAAAATTATAAAAATACATGGTTACGAAGAAGTTGCTGGAACTTTCAATATAGATAAAGAAATAATGTGGCCATTTTTGCTTTTAATATTTTCTCAAAATTTGCAAAGCTGAGGCTTTTACTTCACTTTTAATCCAAAATATTTTTCTAAATTAAAAATCTGAAAATTGGCAAAACTTAGAGGAAAATATCTAAAAAGTATGTGAAAATATGATTTTTTTTATTTTAAAAAGCATTCTTTCTTTGTCGGATAATGTAATTATATTCTCCGATATCTTCGGATCTCAGAAAATAATTCAATTTGAAAAGTGCCTAAAAGTATGCAATCAGCAGGAAAAATTTTTTTTATGTATGCCTAAAAGTATGCAATCAGCAGCAAAAATGATAAAATCTGCAAAAATGCAAAACATACATCTATTATTATCGATTTTATTGCAAATCCAGAGGGTCCTGAGACAATTTCTATCACTCTTTGGAATAATAAATGTTGACGTTACTGATTAAATGTAAAATCTGAAAAATCTAGCCAACCCACTCGTTGCTATAGCTCAACAAAAACGACGAAAATTGCAAATTTAAGTCTCAGGCATTGCCAAACTACAACAGTTTAGGAAAAACCAAATGGAGATTTCAATTCAGCAGACCATGTTTAACTAGTATACCAAATTTTATGAAGAACGGACCACTCCTTCTAATTTTGTCCCGCGGTTGTATGGAGCCGAATCACTGTGCATTGGTTCTAAAAGCAGCAAATGATCCGTTTGGGATGATCAAGAAATCAATTTTCCTTTCATAACTTTTTTAAGTTAAATGAAAAGCAAAGCCAATTAATTTAACCGAGAGTTTAGCATCACTGTTCCAAGCTACTTTTTCGTCCTGCGAATTACAAATTTGGTTTAACAATTAATGTCAAACACTCTATCCTCAGACGATCCTATTCAATTTGGAATCGCTATAGACTTGGACTTGTAACGCAAATCAAATCAGAGGAGTTCGAAACCCTATTGCGCCAAGAGATGCCGTCTGAGCTTTATCTGTTCGTCCTGTTGCCATTCTCCGTCAACATTGTATTTTCACCTTAACCTGCCTGCCATCACCTACAATATTTATGCTGTTTTATCTGTCTCTGCGTTCCGAGCTTATTCGCATTGATGAAAAAATTAGAAATCGATTGAAATGTCTCTTGTGATTAAGTGAAGTGCAGTATCTTCGATTTTCAATCACGCCTTCAAAGCGATAGCAGACGCAAACGCTTCCCATTTAGTGTACACGTAGTTATAGAGACGTCTGCCGAACGGCGGCGCCTTTGCCATGGCGTTGGCGATGGCGATGGACCCTCGTCCCCGCTGGCGCTCCAAGAATAATGAAACAAATCGACGTGAAAATACATTGAAAACGATGAAAGCGCAAATCAGATTCAGCATTAGCATCAAAGACGCTCAGCACGCAGAGACTCCAAGCGCGACGGTGGAGAAGACGGAATACTGTAGCAAAAAATTCGTTTTGTTTGCCGA
Organism: Melieria omissa; assembly: GCA_963971225.1. Lineage (NCBI taxonomy): Eukaryota > Metazoa > Arthropoda > Insecta > Diptera > Ulidiidae > Melieria > Melieria omissa. Next base: position 56,286,271 of record OZ020267.1, on the reverse strand, counting down.
TTATGCGATGCCGATGAGCCAACCAGCGCAGGAGCCAGGCGCTTTGCCCAGCCAGTCAGCCCGTGTAGAATATTACAACACAGAGGGAATAAAGAAAAAGAAGGAAAAATTGAGTGAACACGTGCACACCTACAAGCACACGACGAGCGACAAGATATCACCATTCACTACTCTTATCGTGAATGTAAAAAGCAGCAATTGTCTGGTCCTGGCCACCTTTAAGGAATCGAAGGAGAAGTCAAAGGCCGAAAGGGACAAAAGCAAGTAGAAGAAAGCGCAGAGATAATTTGAAAGAAATGAAACCAATTAAGTAATTGCTAGAGCTGTTTTTAAGATATGAAAGTAAAGTAGCCATTAATTTGGGACTCCTTATGGCTGTCGATGCCTTTCCGTTTGTGCGGAATAAAGCGTTGAGAGACTTAAATGTGAAATCTCAGAATATTACGAAGAAAAGAAAGAATTTATATTAGTTGGAAACGTTTAACAGCGGTTTTAGATGTGTTTTCTTAAATCTTCCATTCCATACGTAATGGTTATCTATTGGTGTGAATGCGGACATGGCTATTACGTTTCCTGTTGTCTAAATTAAGTTATTACCTTATTTGCCACTTTGCGCTGATGACTCAGGATATCTGTCTGCATATTTATCATTTTATAAGGGGTTCCAATAAAAGTGTACGATTTACGCATATTTATTGAGCGAGTGGTGATATCGGTTTGCATTGTAAAAAAAATATCCGGCAAATGGCCCTCGCGACTCTGATCGCAGGCCCTCTTTTTAGATTTTCGATTACATTTTGACAATTTTGACATTTGTCACTCTGTAGTGCGAAACTATCAGGTGTACAACTTTGCTTCCGCCGTTTTCCGATAGGTGGCTGTACCGGCTGAGGCTGGTTGAAATACATAGATGGTAATGCCTTTAAAGTGAGTGTGGACAGTGCCTAACGAATTGTCATCGCCGTTTCAGTGACAGTTCTTGTTTTCGTATTATTCACGCTCGAAAATGTCCGTTTATGTGCCCAATTCTCGCCATTTGCGGGAAGTTTTACTTTTCTGTTACAATTCGAAAAAAAATGCAGCTGAAGCGCATCGAATGCTCTCAGAAACTTACGGTGATGCTGCTCTGAGTGAAAGAACGTGTCGGGAGTGGTTTCAACGTTTTAAAAATGGTGATTTCATGGTGAGTGAAAATGGTGAGTCATCCTCCAACACGACAATGCTCGGCCTCACGTCGCAAAAGTGGTCACAAAGTACCTGGAAACGCTGAAATGGGAAGTCTTGCCCCACCCGCCGTATTCCCCAGATGTCGCCCCTTCTGACTTCCACCTATTCCGTTCGATGGCACACGGCCTGGCAGATCAACATTTTCAATCCTTCGAAGAATTGGAAAAATGGATTGCTTCATGGATAGCGTCAAAAGAGGACTCCTTTTTTCGAGCCGGGATCCGAAAATTGCCGGAAAGATGGGAGAAAGTTGTCGCTAGCGACGGACAATACTTTGAATAATACATCTGTAAGCACTTTTTCGCAATAAAGCTTTTAATTTTGGAACGGCGGAAGCAAAGTTGTACACCTGATAACATTTACCAGTCTCAGTGTAAGTGGTAAGTGATCGTTTCAGCTTCATTGCTTTAACCCATTAGAGCAGAACGTTCGATAAATCGGATGCCAAAAAAATTGTTATTTTAGGAGTTATATATATTTTACTCAAGGTTTATCCTTTTAAAACAGTAGTTTAATATTTTAACTTTATGCACTAATGGGTTAATGCCACTCGCTAAGTAAATTCAGCTATCAGTTTGTTGTAATCTTGTACGATCAACCGACAAAGTCAACACGCACACGTTCCAGTGTGTTTTTACTCTTTCTGGAGAAGCCCTTTTCTTTTCCCTTCCAGCTACATTGTTTTTCAATTTTGCACTAAAGTTGAATGTGCGGTTCGACATTTACCGCTTTCGCAGTGCTGAATGTTGGCAGATTAAAGGCTGCGGGCGGGTCCAAGCGAGCTTATGAGACATGGTAGTTTCCCGCGCATTGCTATTATCATTGCTAACGACACCTTCCTCATCAGGTGCACTATGTTTCCCTGGAATTTTTTACTTTCGTCTTCAAACTTTTTAAAATGAAAAAAAATAAAATCATTATTGTGGCCAGTAAAAGTTTTGCTTTCATGCAGCAAGCAAGAGTGCAGAACCGTAAGAACCGTCGAAAAAAATGAAAAGGAAATGGAATGGCGCACAAAAATCCGACTTATTATAATGAACAGATTTTTCTATGTAAATGCTCTATTTAAAATGTCCTCGCACTTTGTGTACTCGCCTAAGCTGGAAAAATTTAAATTTACCAAACACACACCACCACCCACCCGACATCTTGTGGCCGGCGACACCCAGTGTGAAGCGGCAAGCGAGAAAAATCCTTCGGTGAAAAATTTCCTTTTTATGAATGACAGTGACGCACTTTTGTTACACAGATTCTGAGTTTCTTTCTGTTTTTCTTTTTTTCTTTCGCTGCTTTCGCAATCGTCGAGCGAGCGCAAGTGGGGAAGGAATGTCTAAGCTGGCAAAACTTTATCAACAGCTCTCGGGCTAATGCTGAGTGACATTGATGTGATGCCATGGGAAAAATAACAAGTGAAGTGTAAAATTGTTGTTGTTTAACATTTTAAAGAAAGCTCAGTCGCAGTCTAATGCCACGCACACATAGACGTCGGCGTCGTCAGCGTCACAACTGCATCTGTCAAAATATAGAATCATAAAGACGACTGCTCGGGTACACAACCACCGACCGCAGTTTTCGCTAAACATAGCACTAGTCTCTATTTTTTAGGCGACCAAGCCAAAGCAATTGGCATCACGGCTTCAAAACAGAGATTTTTAATAGCGTTTTTCTTACTTCATCGCACAGTGATTCGATTCCATACAACCGCGGGACAAAATTAGAAGGAGTGGTCCGTTCTTCATGAAATTTGGTATACCAGTTAATCATGGTCTTCTGAATTGAAATCTGAGACTTATGCCTGAGACTTAAATTTTCAAATTTCGTCATTTTTGGAGAGCTATAGCACCAAGTGTGTTGGCTAGATTTTTCAGATTTTACGTTTAATCGGTAACGTCAATATTGATTATTCCAAAGAGTGACAGAAATTGTCTGAGCACCCTCTGGTTTAGCAATAAAAACGATAATAATAGATGTATGTTTTGCATTTTTGCAGATTTTATCATTTTTCGTGCTGATTGCATACTTTTAGGCATAAATAAAATAAATTTTGTCGAAAAATAGGTGTTTAGACCACTTTTCAAATTTAATTATTTTCTGAGATCGGAAGATATCGGAGCATGTAATTACATTATCCAACAAAGAAGGAATGCTTCTTAAAATAAAAAAAAATCCAGGAACATACTTTCACATACTTTTTAGATATTTTCCTCTAAGTTTTGCCAATTTTCAGATTTTTAATTTAGAAAAATATTTTCAATTAAAAGTGAAGTAAAAGCCTACGCTTTGCAAATTTTGAGGAAACATTAAAAGCGAAAATGGCCACATTATTTGTCAATCTATATTGAAAGTTTAAGCAACTTCTTGGTGACCATGTATTTTTTAAATTTTTTTTACTCAATAGACTAAAAAACAGAAAATTTGAGTTTAAATTTTTTGGAGAAAAAAGTTTCAATTTTGAGCCGCTTTTGCACAGACACTAATTAATTTTTTGCACAGATTTTTGGGAGGTTTTCTTAGTTGGAGTTTTTTCTTTCAAATTACATCAAAATCGTTAAATTCTGAAACCATAAATTTTTTGAATTTTGTCTATGGAACGAATCACTGTGATCGGTGTGTGACAATTACAAATTTGTTGGTACTTCAGTTAAACTTTGCTAACTTCATAAATTATTACACATTATCATTTGTTTCAATTTCAATTTCAACGATTACGACCATTACTTAATGCAAAATTGTAATCACTTAGTTGACTACTCGTTGACGATCGACGCCGACGCCACCTTGAAGTTGTGGGACTGTATCGCTGCTGTCTTGAATGTATTTAGGCCATAAAAGAAGAAGAAGAAGAAAAGAAATGGAATGCAGAATAGACCAGACGTCCTTATTTTTGCTTGTTAGGTTTATCTTTGTTGATTGTAAAATATTCTCTTAAAAAACGTGCAATGTGGGCCCCAGCCACGAGCAGCTAAGTGCTTGATTGGGAGACGCATGAGATGTCGAGGAACCGAAGCAACGAAATCAAAATAAAATCGAGGATAACCCAAGAATTTTCAATAAGTTTGCGTCACTGTTGTTTCCAAACTACATACATTCCAAGTTACTCTCGCGCACTTTTCAATCAACTTACAAATATCGGAGTACACCAACTTTTTGTTCGGTTTGTGGTTTCTACCAAAAAATCAAAGCTACTAGCCGCAAAATTTCATAGTTGTGCCCTCTATTCCATTTAAGGTTACTAAGCCACCAACTAAGGCAACTTCATCCCGGTGGCCACCGATAAATGTTGTTTACACGTTGAAAGCCAAAAATATAAAAGTTTGTAAAAGTAAAACATTACAAATAGAAATCACATGTGTGCAAAATTTTAAGCAGTGAGAAAAAATACAAATTGTATCTTCAGTTATTTTTATGTGTGTTGCAAACGAAAATTCAAATAATCGTTCTAATGTAAAAGAAAACCCTTTCACACGCATTCAATGCAAACGTATTCACGTAGTGCGGGTCCTCAAATTTCATAAATTAAGTAATCACAATTTTTTTCTTTTATGATTACACCCACGCTTCAATAAACAAACCAGCCAGCAAATATGGCCAGAATTTTTAATTAACCCTAAGCAAGCAAACGAGTTTTCAAGCTAAGCGCGTACGAGACATAAAAAGGATCGCCCCAAACAAAACGCAGACCACAAGGCTCACCATGCGCGTACAGCATACATATTGGTGACATCGGCACATTATATGTTCCGGATATGTCGTACATATATATGTATAGGAGTAGCTGAAATCTATCCTTGGCACATAGGAGGAAACGTGGTTTCCATAGATCGCGCCGACCGTAGGGTTGGCCAAACTGGTCAATGCTGAACGAGTACAACACGTACACGCGCATATATATTAGGCGGACATTCTGGCCGGGCCATGTTGGTGTTGCTGTAAGCAACTCTGCACACATCATCGTACAGAGCGCACAGGCGATTTACAAGCAAACAGCCGAGTCACGGGCAGGCGAACTGAGAGGTAGCTCATGTAGTGGGTTAGAGTTGGCGGACGAAACAAAAAATTCTAACAGGGACATGTGTAAAAACTTATTTAAACACACAAAGTTGAAACAGGGCAATGAGGAAAGGGCCAAAAATTAATAATTACACATTTGTGTACACAAAACTGTTTCCAATAAAAGCAAAATTTTCCCCACGATTTGGTGGTTCAACCGACGTGCACAAGTGGAAAAAAGGATTCTGCTTAGTTATGCACACCGGCGTATATGGCTTCACATCAAAACAGGATTACCACGCGAGTGACACGCGCCGCTTGAATGGACTGGACGGCAAATTAGAGTAAATAAACGGCAGAGCAAATGTGCAAATGTGAACGAAATTGTAAATATATTTTTTAATGTAAATTTTGCGTTTGTTTTGCGCAAATGTTTGCTTAATTGATGACTGGCAGAAAAACAGGCAGCTTTACGTCACAGTAAAAAAATAGCCCGGGTCGAAGGCAAAATAAATTAAATTGAAATTACAGGCTCACTGATTTTTCTTAAATTGTGCACATTAAGTATATTAAGTAATTTATGGCTTGTCAAATTATGACATTATTATTTCTTCCTCCGACAGCAAATTTTTGACGTTGATATCTTTTCATCGTTTTGCATAACTGATGATGTACCACTGAAGCACTGTTCATGTGCGCTCTGTTTGTTGTTCTACATCGTCTACATAGTCAGAGATGTACATACTTTGTTTTTTCAAAACCTCAAATCCTTTTATTAAATTGCGAAATAAAGGATTTGACACACATCAGTAACAGCCGCAGCGATACAACAACAGCAAGCACGAAAAGAGACATCAAGCGGAAAGATTTTGTTACAGGGATTTTGTGATTTTGTTAGAATTTGTTATGGCTGTCGCTGCAGCAGTTACTGTGCATGTTCTTGCTGTTGCCGCTGTTAGGAGGTGTTTAAAGGGCTTTCACATATGTGTGTGTTAGCTCTATGATTTCAAAAAAAAGTTAAAAGTAATTTCCTGCTGTCGCGTTGTGTTGGCTGCCGCAGCGTGTGCATTAGAATGTGAACGTGCCTGCCACTTACGACCGAACGTGCTCATATACTTATGTGTCATGTTGGCATATTGGCAACATCTTGTGGCAACATATTTTGTGGGTAGCTTATGTGGCAATTTTGTGTTAAGTAAAATTTTATGAATTTCAATGGAATCGGGTTTGATTAATTTGTCATAGGCGACGGCGAAACCTTCAAGAATTCAAATTTTGAACAAGCACACAACTTCATGTGGAATTAGTTTCGCCCAAACTGGGATTTTGTGAAGTGCTATTAATCTGCGCCCCTCAAAGCCTTCCCGCAAAGGATGAGGAGGAGTCTTTGCATATGACCACAGCTTCCTGCTTATTTGCTTCCTGTTCGTCATTGGCTGTTTTAACTGGAACGCATATGCCACGTGTGCAACCGCCTGCTAACCCAACACCTCCTATCTTTATCTCGTCTAGCGATGATGGCCCGCGATCAGCTCGGGACAAAGCACTAAATCAAAAAATTTCGTTGTATAGCGAATAACTTCATAGTTCCATCTGTTCCCAATGTTGACGCCTACATCGAAGCAGCCGCCCTCTTCGCACATGTTGCCTATGTTGAGATGGGACTGGGGCCAGAGCCAAAGGCGGCAAGTGCAAGATTCATTTTCGCTGGAATACGCTTCAATGGATTACATTGTTGTCGCCGCCGCCAGCAAGTGACGCATGGCTCTTTCGAATGGAAGTAAACCAAAATCGCAGCCGCCGCCACTCATGCAATATTTATGTATTTATGCAGATTAAGCGTGTGCAAGTTTGCCCATGTGTGTGCGTACGTTTTCATAATGCGGACTGAATCGCTCAAGCTGCCTGCGCGCCAATGCCGAAGAGAGCTTTCGGCTACACACGGTGCTTCGTCGTCACTTATTGGCGGCTTCAACACGCCACACGTACGCGTCTTACCCAGCAGATTGAGTTATTATTTATCTTTACAACACTTTTAGGTAGTGTTGACGTTGTCGTTGATGTTGTTGCTGTTATTTTATCAAAGCCATAATTTGCGCTTACGGAGCCACAGTTGAACATGGAATGTGGTGGAAATAAATAATGTTTAACAGCTCATTTAAACCGCTGTTTTGTGCGTGTGTGCGTGTGCGTGTGTGTGTGTGTGTGTGTGCGTGTAGGATGTGTGCCGTTTATCGCAATTCTAAACGAAAACCGTGCCTTCTGCTTCCTCGTACATTTTGGCAACCAACGTTTGCAGCCGAAGATGCTACGCATTGGCGCAATCGCTGTCTTGGCGCTTTTTTGTTGTCTTCGTCTTGACGATTATTTACACAGAGATTAACGCTTAACGTCGCTAAGCCGCCACATAACCCACAACCAGCCAGCAACAACAGCACACGACATAAAAATAATGAACACTATGGCGGAGCTCCGGAGACGGCGTGCCAGGTTGTTGACTGGTTGCACTTGTTGCTTCGCTGCTGCGGAAACAGCAACAAAGAAGCGCCGCGCTGCAAACCGTCAAAAACCGCAAACATTCTTTAGAGTAGGTTGGACGAGCGCAGCAGGCACCAGTGTTTGGTAATAATTTAAGCAAATTTACACAAAACAAAAGTGTGTTTACATGAGAAACCGTCAGAGGTTTCTCGTAACCTGTTGAAAGATTTTTAATGACGGCGCGCACTGCACACATACACACACACGCACACACACACACGTTATCAAATATGCAGCGGGCTATCTATTTGTTGACACATGTATCTGCATTTTGCCGCATTGACATTTGAGTAAACAAAGCGCTCGCTTTTAATTTTATTTTGATGTACGAGTATTATCGTCTTTTTGGTTTTGTTGAAATTGTGGACAAACAAAGGTGTTGGCCTGCGCTCGATCCGCAGCTTCACTCCCGACCTCTGCGCCATACATCAGTTTATTTGTGTGTTGGGCGTTTGCCTAATAATTTAAACCGTTTTATGGGTTAAGCAATTGCGTGGCTGCTGCCGATGTTTTCTTGTTGCTGTTAGACATTTTTCAATTAAAAACTTTTCAAGTGTTGAACGTGAGCGTGCGCATGAAAAAAGTGTGTATAATTAAATTGCAGACAAATGAGTAAACTGAAATCATGCATTCCTGATTGCTTCAAACAAATCGAAAATTCGTTCGACAGGCTACGTCAAATGTAATAGATCCATGTCTCTGATGACCTTCAATCATTTGATTGGTTGCACATAGCATTTCAAATATTTGGAATTTAATTTGAGCAAATCTATTTGACAATAGATCATCTTTATAATATGTTTATATAGTTAGAAATGAAGCAAATATTAAATGAACGATGTGCTGCAGTGTCAAACGAGTGGAACTGCAATGCAGAGCAATCTCTGCGGCTGACTGCAACTCGCCATGGGCAATCAATTTTAAACTAAATGCAACTGTTGACAAAAACGTTATAAAAACACTATCAATTGGGAGTTGTCGCTTGCCACGTTCCGGTACAATGCTGGTTGCCGTTACAAGTGACGCCCACACGCATACACCAAGGTTCAACTTTTGGCGCACACCCAATGCATTCGATGGACAAAAGGCCGCAAGACATATGAGCAATAAATCTTACTAGTGTCCCAAGTTATTGTTGTTTTAAGGTGTCTCAGCTTGCAATTTCAAAATCCAACTTGTCGTAGTTTCTGAAACATTTCCGGAATCGAAATTTCACTTCAGATGCATTTGTTTTACACCTAAACTTAAGATCGCTCAAAATCAAAAATGTGACACTTTGATTGGACAGCCGGCTGACCGGGTCGACATTACTGCAATCGGAAAATCGATTGAAATCATAAATTCTTTTACCCGAAAACAAACTAAACTCGCACTTTAATTTCTTAGCAGTTGTGTAATTATGTGGCACATTAACTTTTTACTATATTTTCTTTTCATTTCACTTGACGCTATTGTCGGCTGTGGAAATCGCCCAACGCACAAACAGTTTTTCACGATTCTTTCGCATTACGCACAACAACACAGTTCACGCGAACACACATCCGATCCCGGCGACTTGCAGTCAGAAACTGTTCGAGCCAGCCGGAGCCCAGCGACGAGCCAACCAGCCAAAACACAAACATTTTGGTATTTTCAACCACTTCGTCGTTTAATGCGTGAGCCGCTGTGCAGTCACGGTCGGGTGAGGGGTGCTGGGACGGAGGCCGGCAGCCGGCTGGTGAGCACACGTTAGGTAGACGCATCCACAGGATGCGGCTGCAATGAATGGAAAAGTATCTAGATAACATACATTCCGAAAACGACTCCGAAACGAACCGAGAGTCAAAATGCACCAGATACTGAGAGAGTGAGCGCCTCTCCAATAAAGAGAGCCACATGAATGAACAAATAAGCGCACAAATGAATGGTGCGGCGACTGGACGCGTTATATGTACCTCTGAAAATTTGTAAACAAATTGTGCGACTTTGCAATTTAGCGGTACAACAAATAGCTTGAATGCCAGCATTTGGACAGACCGATAGGGAATTTCAATTTGACCTTAACTTTTAAAAAGGACGAGATGATTTTCTGGTTAGAACTTTTAAATTTCCAAAAGATAAAGTAGCTAATAAAATAAAAAGTGTTGCTACATATTTTAACATTTATCACAATAGTGGCCGAATTTACAGGATTTTAATCTACAGTTAGTAAGGGCAGTGGCAGTGGTCGGTACAACCAACTAGATTCGTGTCTGGGTATAGTGAACACCTCGATCCTCGATCCTCGAACACCCAAATTTTGACATGGAGTCTCTTAATATTGAAAAAAATTTTGAAAGCAATTTTAAGCAAAAAACAAAAAGTGTATTTTGAGCAAATAAAACAAGTTTTTGAACAAAAATGTTAACCTTGATATAGCGAACAACCTCAATACAGTGAACAGGACTTGCAATAATTAGTTCGCTATATCACGACTGTACTTGGTTCTTGCAACCCAAACTTCAATCACAACAACAGTTAACAATTTTTATAATTCAAAGTGCAACTCTGCACAACAATCTTGACACAGTTGTTGTTAGTCACAAAGAATCATCAGCGCTATCAACATCACCATCACTATCATCATTCAAGGTCAATGTCTCTGCTGCATGCAAATCTATAATACCGCAAAATGTGGAAATGAATGAAAACTGCGCTGGAAAGAAAAGTTTTGCTGCAACTAAACATCCAGCCGGCTGTACTGTCTATGCAAAAGTTGACGCAACAATAGCAACAAAAACGTTTGTAGTGCGAGCAACATGTTGCACAGTGACAGAACGCACAATCTGGCGTACCAGCTGGTTTTCTTATCGTGTTATTTTACCTTATTTAACCCTCGTAGCCCAGCGATTTTTTTGACAATATTCGAATGAAATAGTTTTTTTAAGGTTAAATGAGATCGGACAATTCATGGGGTAAAAAAAATTTTCCAATGTTTGGTTTTGGAGATCTTTGGTGTTTGATTAATCGAACACCTAACTATAAATTATATTATGGCTATAATATTGGTTTTATGCGAAAAGTGTAAATATGTTTTCAAGAGTTTGGTCAATTTTTAACAAGACTGCATTGTTAGTTTTTTAAATTTTAATGTTTTATAATATTTTTCGATACTTTTGAAATTATGTCCAAAATTACCTTTTGTTTGGGGAATTCATACTTCCCAGTTGTATGTGTCGTAGAAGGTAGAGGTGTGAGAAATGAATATATTTATCTAATATTATACAAAATATCCCAGATTAACCCATTGCTGCCGGGTACCTGTTCCGCCGATTTTGGTCGTGTATGAGCGGTCGTTTTGACCGATCATACACGACCTAGAAGTGACCCAAAATGATCACAAACAAAATTTCAGCTTTACATCTCTGCACGTTGCTGAGATATTCATTAGGTATTTGGTACCCATTACGCAGCAATGGTAGCGTTTATCCATACTTTGTGAAGTGATCAGCTAAACACATGAACGAAAGTTGTATTTTTGAGTTAGGAGGCAGATTTTTGTTAAGTTCTAAGGCCACTACGTTTCGCTACATTTTCCACCTCCGGAAAATTCACGGTTTTTGGAGTCTGGTAACTCTAGCTAGATGGCGAAATTTTAGGGTGAACTTCACTAGGTTAAGTTAGTTCCATCTTTACCCTTACTATCCCTATCAATGGTTTTGAGAGATCTCAAACATTGACTTTTTTGTGATATTTTTTAAAAATCTGTTTTCATGGGTAAAATTTTACCCATTAGACAGCAATGGGTTAACTCATATTATACCATAATACAAATCATACCATCATATCATGCAAAACGATCGTGTTTAAAGTTTAAAAAAGAGCCCAAAAAATTTTTATGGAAATGCTAAAATTTACTGTTCGATTAATCGAATATTGGGCCGATATGGGTTAAACATATACGTTATAAATGTTTTCATTTTCAAAGAAAAATTCAGTTCTTTGCTATCAAAACAATTTTATGAAATGCGTAAAGGGGGAAAAATAAAATTGTACATGAAAATAACCATTAGGAGATCAACTAATCGATTTAAACACGGCCAGTTTTTTAATTTAACTTGAAAGCAGACAACTTTTAGCCTTTACTGAGGACACTGCGTAAGCTCGCTTTACACCCCGGGCGTCTTGCTTGGCATGGCATCGATCTGCGAACGCATTCATTGTACTTTCCACCGCCGACAAGTGATGAAAACCATCAAGCATTATCTCAACGCTCAGACCATTTAAGACACTGAACAGACCTGTGAGAGGCGCGAATCATTGTTTATTTTCAAAACGGTTCGGTGCTCGCTTCGCTCGTAGAATTGTTGTTCAAGTAGCTCCGACTGCGCGGCGTGTGGTGGCAGACGGAAAACTCATTAGCTGAGCTGTGAATTGAGATTTTCGATTGAAAGTGAAAATGAAATGCAGTACATTTCGAGCATCAATTAATTAAATATTAAAGAGCAAAGCGAGGCGGGAAAGTGTGCGATTTGATTGTCTGTTTGTGAAGCGAACACTGCTGGTTCTGAATAAATTTGTAAACAATTGTAATTTGGTTAAGGAGCGTTGCTTAGTGTTGGTATAAACGCCGGCAAACAAAGCGCCGCAGGTTGCCGAACGATCGCACTTACAAACAATCACAGCCTCAGTCGCAATTTGTCACTACACATTAAACAATTTGTTTGAAGAATTTTTCAATTACGCTGTTCAAATAACCGCGAAAATTTAATTTCACCCAATTGCTAAAGCACATCCTGCTTAAAAATAACAATCCTGCAGCCAAATTGTCACTTAAGATTTTACTTGGGACCTCCATTCACACAAGCGCATACAGAAAGAGCCTTGACAATTGTCGGTAAAATAAGTGTGGCTTTTTACCTCAGCTGCTTCCCCGCTCACAGCGCCCTTAAAGCGGACAGATTTTGTTGAATTGTATTTACATGAATAACAATTAATAATTCCACGGATAATCTGCATGTTTGCCAGAGTGACACATTTGGCATTCACACACACATACACACACAAATATGCAGGCACCCAAAAACAGCTTATGCGAGGTAAAAATTAATGTTGACTGCCCTCACAGCGTCCACACAGCCATGTTTACAATACCTACACTGCATGCAAATAATTACGCTTTTTCATGAGCAAGAAATTACATATATTTGGTATGTTACTGGCGTTCGAAAAGTACATACATACATACATATATACCATTTGATTTTTATAGTTATCTGTCTATGTCCCTTGATAAATATGTCGGTGTTCTCCAGTCCCACTTTTTCAATTCAATCTGCATGCACGAAGTATGTTAAAATGTTCTCCTTGGTACCGTTTCCGCTGTTGTTATTTTTATTTCTGCTGCCATTGTGTATGTGGGTCAGGCAGCACAATTGCAGGACAATTTGCATATGCATGAGGAATGCTCTCAACCTTTCTAATAAATTTCACACCGCATACCCAGCCATGATATCCGTTCTCGGGTGCGAGCAAACACACACAAAAACAGTGGCAGACACCAGCGCCCGCTACGCATTTGCTATATGCAGCGTCCGCCCACCCATGTGTGCATATGCATAAAGCATTGTTTGTGTGTGTGTGTGTTTGTGTGTGTGTGCGTTATTTGTGCTCGACACCAGCACAATAAATCTTTGCCTGCCGTTGTGCTTGCTGCATTTGTGGCATTTCCTTTTGCTCTCATTGCATTTAGTTATTATTTTGCGTTATTCTTGCAGCATTATCCTTTCCGGCATTTCCTTGCCGTCGCTGTAAAATAATTTGCGTGCGAATGAAAATGAAAATTGCTCAGCGGCTTTGACTCAGCTGTGAAAATCGACTCCCATGGCGACCACGTGGCATTAAGCCACAACAACTCCACCACGGCGATTAACACCTCAATTACGATAGTATTAACACCTTTAGTCATCGGTTAGTTTGTGGGCACGTATATGTTTGTGTGTGTGTGTGTGTGTGTGAGTATGTGTAAGCACACACACACACGCCTAATTTGTAACACCCACCCGAAGGTGCATTCAATGTTTAATTCCTGAACGGGTCCTTGCATCCGCCTTGTTTGCCAATCGATTGCATAGATTCAAATTGTAGTCTAAGCATTTTGTAGTACTTGCACAAAAACCTATGTATTAACCCGGCGTTGGTGTGGTGAAAAACAATTACGTTATTGGTGTGGTAGGGTATGACATACCCAAAACTTTATATAACAGCAACCTCACGAAACAACACAAATATAAAAGATAGCAATAATATATTACACCGTGCGACATTTTTCACACTGGAAAAAAATCCATATGGGCGTGAAACTAGAGACCAAACATAGTAACACTGCGTACTCAGTTTTTCATTTCTAACATACATCCTTTGTCCTTTTAAAATTACTTCCAAATTTTGAAGGGGATAAAAATTAAAAAAATATAAAAAATACTTAACCAAGCTAGAATAAGGATATAAAGGATTTCGTTTTTCAAAGGACCGTTTTCATATCCTTTTTTTTACAATTAGATAAAAAATCAGTTTTATTTAAATTCTTGAGCCTTTCCTCTTTCATTTGATATACATATCGCCATATTTTAACGAGGCTAAGTATTTTTTATATTTTTTTTATTTTTTATTCCCTTCAAAATTTTGAAGTCCTTTTAAAAGGACAAAGGATGTAGAATTGAAAAACTGAATACGCAGTATTACTATGTTTGGTCTCTAGTTTCACGTCCATATGGATTTTTTCCAGTGTGAAAAATGCTGTCGCACAGTGTTATGTATCTCAAGGGATTAAAGAGGCATGTCACACCTATTTCCAGACAAAAATATCCCTAAACGGACGGTAAATATTTAAAAGTTCATATTTTGAAAAATATCTTTATATGGCAACCCTGTTTAGAATGGGCAAACCACGCCCATTTAGGCAATATGTTGTTCTCATGATTTCTATAGTTTTTGTACAAAATTTCAGTTTCGTGTCTCAAATTTTTCGAAAGCAATTGTGAATACCTTCCATCAGACAGACGAATTGGAAGACATATTAACAGACGGACATAGATAAATCAATGCGGTATATATGTAGATATCTCAATTCTATATATTTAAATACATATTTATTCCTTTCAACACCAGCCTTGCTGTTTCATACGTTATAGTTTTGCTCAGCAATTAAAAATATATCGTTGCTCACCAGAACTGGGTACAAAAATATAAAATATAGATTATAAAATAAAAAATATAGATTCTACGGGCATCTGAAGACAGCCTTGTTAACGATAATTTGAAACGTGAAACGTTGAAAGGAAACGTTGGACTGTTATAAACAGCTACTAGAAGCGATAATGCCCACATAAAACTGATATCCGTATTATTTACAAAAATACAACCTCTGGGGTATGGTATACCCAACCACACCAATGCCGGGTTAAACACTGCATCACAAATGTTAAGCTAGACATTTGGAGGGAATGTTATTGATACGCAGACTAAAACCGCGACTAAAAACTATTTGATATAACTATTACTAAAGTTCATCCAAATTGTACAAAGTGTATTTTTAACGTAAAAAGTATCAGTATGTTTACTTTCACGGGAAGAGATCAATCGAGTTAAAAGCAATTTTTTACTTTCAGTCGTATCTGTATCCGCACACTTAAAATTGGTTTTGTATAGCTACATTAAAATTTGTTTGGCAACTAAGATATTTCCGAAAAGAGCTTCCGATTTTGTCGTCCTAGGCATTTAAAATTCTGTAGCTTGCACTCCCACTGACACGTCGATCATTTCTTTAATTCACAAGGGGGGGCGGGTGAGTTCGACATTACGTTGCTGCCTTGATTGCTATTCAAGCTGTGTTGGTGTGGCTGGTTGCTTAGTTCAAAACGCTGCGCTGAGGGTTGCTCGACGTGTGACCTTGTTGGCTGTTTTTGACTGTCAATTTTAGTGTCGCACTCTACTACCTCCGCACTCCCTTCCTTCCACCCTTCGAAGATTGGAGTGCAATAATTTGTTCCGGATTGATTTTCAGTTGACGTTCCATAAATCTAGCATGCGTTGTTGCTGATGTTCTACTCTAGCAGTCTGCGAAAAGTGCCCCAGGGCTGTCGCAGTAAGTGGCCGGGCCGACACTACTATCCTCAAATAGAGTTGGGGTGATTGAATTTCGTAGTTTGGTCATTTGTCTCTGCAGCACTAGCCGCCGCGGCTTTCCCAAACTGCGCCACTGCTTCGCACCGTACACACGGAAGCTGCAGCGAGACGGAAGGAAATGCACGGACCACAGATGTAATGGGAATTGTGCTGATTTGGTGGGTGGCAGTGCAAGTGAAGCGGCGTAGAGTCCTATCAGAGGGGGATGGTCACGAGCATGAGGAGGTAGCTGCTTTTTGAAATTGTTGCAGTTGAGTTCAACTTGGCTTGACTTCTGGAAGCATTGCAAGATCGTACTTAATTTTTTCGGGCTGGAATGCAATCTCAGATAATAAAATCCAAATCTGCAGCACGATTTCGGACGCACTTGAACACATCGCCAAAAGAAAACATGTTGTGTACCATAGAGAAATAGCTGACATTACCAATGCATCGCTGACTTGACGTTCGCTTGATTGACGTTATGGCAGCCTAAGCGTAGGTAGAGACAATCACCTAAAAGCGTTTTCTTGCCATCCCTTCCATTTGCCAGCAACAACATTGTTTGATCGTCCATTTGCGTATCTATCTGACTGACTGCCTAACGAAGTGCGCCACCACACTGCGTCTGCACGCAGTCGAGTAAGAAAAATTGCGAAATTTAATTAAAAAGCCCCGAGAACGTTTGTTTAGAGGTTTGTGACAGCACACAACGTCGAGCGGCAGCTGTCACTTTTTGACAGCCGATGCGCTCGTGCTGTTTCCACATAACAGTCGCAGTCGTGTTGCCGTTGGCTGTGTCGGCGTATTGCCGTTGTTCTCATCACCTCCACACCTCCGCACCGGCAACGTTGTGTGCAGACTGCGCTCCATGGCGGGCAATTTCTAATCCAATTATTCAATTTGGCAACATTGTTCACAGGCCACTGCCAGCTCTTCACACCACTACGCACCCTGTGCCGCTTTTAGCTAAGAAGAAGAATAGTACTAGAACGGGCGTCTGCTTTTGACTTTGCTTTTGCAAAGTTGTTTTTTAATGTTGTTGTTGTTGTTGTTATGCTTTCTTGAAGTGCAGCCAAAGCAGTCTTTCGACAGTCGCTCTTTGGATCTCATCCCACGCAGAGTTGCGCTTTTTGCCCTTTTCGCAATTCATCGACATTTTTAAGTGAAAATTGATTGGAGTGCGTGTCGGTGTGTGCGCCTCTGTTTGTCTGCAGCCAAGCGAGATTTCTTGCTATTGCAAATACTTTCCTCTTCGCTCTGCCACACCAAAAACCCAAAATGCAAAAGTTCTCCGACATATTTTTGGCATAACTGCATTCTGCGCTACGGAAACGGAAATGGAAATGGAAATATTCGCACCATGGCAGACAGCGTACTTCCCCGGCCTCATCTCAGACCGCGGCACCATTTCTCGTCCCAGCGGGTGACTAGAGGCAAGAATTCTGTATTTAAGTGTTCTCACTGCTGTTGGTTGTTGTTGTTTTTAAGTTTGCTTCCCAAGTTGCAACTCAAGTGGCAAATGCAGTTTTGCTGTTAATTTTTGTATCAGTAGTGCCTTCCTTTTCCGTGACTCTTGTTGTTGCTATTTTGTTGCTGTTGTTCACAACACGGCTACTCCGCTTTTATTTGGACTGAGCTTGACTATAGCGCTTGGTTCGTGTTTGCATTATATTCGAGCCAGCTGGCATTTTGCCAACACGGCAATGTCACAAACACGGCGTAACCAAACACATGCAGCAAAAATGTCATTTAATTGTTGAAGAATATTAAACAAAATCAGTACTTTTTGATGCTGAGATGTAAAGTGTTAGAGTCGCTAATTCTAATCTAATCTAATTACAATCAATTATACTTTCATTGCTTTCGACATGATTGACATTGAAAAGCAAAAGTTCAAATATCCAGTGAAAATTTCAAGCGGAAACTACTAATACCGGCTACTTAAATATGTCGGATAAGAAATGATTTGGCGCTCTCTCGATTGGTTTTTATTTTGTTGTTTTCCTAAGACAGAAATCCTTTTGCCTTTTGCCGAATCGTTTTATCGATAGATTAGCACAGCCACAAGTCGACACGACAATGCATCGAATTTGCGGCATTGTGCTGGCATTGTCATCGCCGTCTCATTCTCGCCACAATTGTCGATATTAGGAGCAACAACATCATTTCTATTTTGATACCTTTATTCTACCAATAAAACTATAAAACACAAGGCCGAGTAAGCAGAGACAATGACAGCGCATGAAGAAGTGAACACAGTCAAGAGAAGAAAGGTGAAAATTCATTCAGTACCATTACTGAAAAATAAAAAAAATATGTGGGTCAAAAAGAGAAGCCAGGCAGCAGACAAAACAGTAGCGGCTATGCCAAATTCGGCCTTGGTAAAAAAGTTCGATGTCATGGCGAGTTCATATGGCTTCCCCATCAGGATAACTCTAGAAATTTATATGAAAGCACTGCAGCTCAATGTACATCTAACTAAACTCAAGACCAGTCGTAAAAAATACTTATGAAAGACAATTAATATATAAGTGTTTAGATTATTCCCAATACAGCAAAACCAATTTTCGATTCTTGATATATTTCTGCATATAATTACAGATCCGTTTAAAGCAAACCAATTTGAAGATACGATTTGCTCAACATCGCCAAATCAAACCAGATACACGAGAATCGAATCAGACCTTGATTTCGTGTAATTTTTTGCAAAGCTCAAGACAGGTTTTATTCAAAAGATTTCCTTGTAGTATATCTTCATCTAAATGATTAGGTTGGCATTAATAGAGCTTAAAAATAAACTGCTTATTGTACAAAACTACTCGAATCTGTTGTCCACCTTTGCGCCTCCTTTGTCTTTTCCACAAATGTTTTCTGCTTACAGCTTTTGGGTGACAATTGTGGTAAATACATTGTACAGGATTACTCGGTTAGACAACACAATTTCGATTTTCCTTAAAATAATATTGCTGTGGAAAAAGAAACCAGAATTACAAAATAAAGATGTGCCCCCTTGACTTCGCTTTCTGTGTCCCATAATAATCTCGCCGCTCCAAAGGCAAATGCCACTTTTCGTGGGGATTTGGATATGTCAGTATTCATAAATTATTAAGCGTTGCGGGACCGTCAGGGGGGGGAAAAGGAGCAGCGATTGTCGGTGGCTGGTTTTGTTGGGTCTTTTTCACAGCTTTTGGGATAAGTGTCAATTTTGTCAATTTGATTTTGATGTTGGTGGCACAGTGAGTATATAAAGCTGGCAGACTGTTTGGTCGGCTGACGGTCTGGCGGTGGCCGTACTGCCTCCATGCGGGCGGGGGGAATAATAATAAAATAATATTTTGTTTTGCAGCGTTGATTTTGACACAGTGTGGCATGCGCGCTTTGTGTCAATTTATGATTACGCGTAACGAGCGTAGCAATTGTTGCTTCTGCCATCGACTTTGTTTTGTCTCTGGGTGCACGTAAATTTATTTACAAGCTACTTTATGTTCGTATGGGAGTTGGAGCTGTTGCACATCACGCCGCCTTAAGTAGATATCATTTAGAGGTCCATTGGTTGGCGTGAGTGATTGGGCCAATGAAGGCCACGTCAACCCAGCATGAATTGTTGTATTGAATTTGTATTTATTAAGACGATTAAGAACATTTCTAATCCAATTTGATGTACGATTAGGAATGGTAATGGTCGAAGTTGAGGCGATGCATGGCGATGTGAAGAAAGCGCATTAACAGCCGATGGACCCAAACCATTAAATCGTTTTTGTGCGACATTGGAATTATCTGCTCTAATTGCTCAATAACTGAACTAAATGCTGCAGAGTAGTTGTTCCAAGATGGGCAGGTGTGCGGTGGCAAAACAAAGTATAAATGCTCCCAGTCCCAAAAGAAACAGTGTTCCATACATTTTGGTAAATTCCGACAATTTCATGTGGCACGCAGTCGCTTGAAATTGAGTCAATTGAATTGAGCAAACGCATGGAGACCTCGCTCACAAGGCTTCAGCTTCAAGTCTGTGTCTGCGCAGTCCTTTCTCGACTGCTTGTCCATGTCTCTGCCCGCTTATCGCGACACACTAATCTAAGTGTCAGCGTGCGCAGGCGTCAGCGCCTTCGTATTGCATCTCACTCTTTCAGCAAAATTAAACCGAAAACGTTGTGTCCTACAAAAACAACAGCCGTAACGATCACAAAGTGTATGAACTACGTAAACAGTCCACAATCGATGGCGACGCCTGAGTTACGAGTTGACTACTCTACAAGTGACACAAGTCATAAATACCTTTTGTTTCATCTTGTTGCTGTCGTCTTTAGCAGTTTCGTTGAAAGTAGGTTCCCTCTTCTTTCCCTCGTTCTTCGGCACGGATCGACGTTTCCGATGTTTTTGAACAAATGTCCTGCGCGATCGAATTAATGTCTGCGGCCTTATCGTTCCGCAACGATCGCGACGCCAGAGTGCGGCACGTACTCGAAAGTATTTGGAAAATGTTTACTTCTCGGAGGGTGAGCTGCTTACTTGCCAACCGAAACAATGCGCTCGCTGCTGACATTATGCGGCAAGTATAAACGCAAAGTAATGAAGGGGCGCTCACATGGCGCCTGATGTTTCAATTTCAGGAAGCAGTCAAGCCGATTAATTACATTTCACCAAGAGAATACGCGTCAATTTCTCATTGAATGTCTGTCCGGTTGCCACTTAGGCCGAATTAAAAGTTGCCCTGATATTGTCCGTTGGATTCGTTCGCCAGCTGCGTGACATCTAACTTGACTCGATACTTGACGATATCGTTCCGTGGTATCGGTAGCATCAATTTCCACATACATACATATGCAACTATAATGGCAAACGCAGTTCTTAAAATTGCTGCTAAAACATTTCTGAAGGTCAATTGAACGCTGCTCTACTTTTAACCCACCTCCAATTATTTTGAGGATCACTTCGTTCCTGCTGTCCGCTTATCGGCCGGCAGTATCGACCATCAATGAGTGCCTCTGTTCAGCTCGTTGCGCGTTTCGGTTTCGGTTGCATTCGTACTCGACATTAAAAGTCCTCGACAGTTAATGGTTTGTTGAATTGAGATGCGATGCGATGGCCAAAGCTGATAATTCGCTTGATCTTTTGTACGTTTAATAAAACGCGTTGGCGTTGAGAACAGGTGACATTTAACAAATACAGTAAAAAATATAATACAAAACTGTTCCTCCAATATGGTCTTTGATGATCAGGTTAAACGCATATTTGAACTTTTCATAAATATTTCAGAATCACAAAAAGTCATCGTACAGCTTCTAAATCGAGCTCGATGTATGAATCTCTTGGAAGATATAGGTTTCTTATCTATATATATAAAAATGAATCGTGGTCCGTTCGGCTGCTTAAAACTTGAAAACGACTGGACCAACTTGGATACTTCCTTCGGCGGGTTTGTTTGAAATTGTTACGTGAAGGTTTAGGAAAAAAGAAAAGTCGGGAAAACGGGGCGTGGCAACACAAGAATACCTTTTTAGACAATAACTTTGGAACCATAAGTCACACATCAATTACATTTGGTACAAACTTCTATTTAATCATATCTTTCCACAAAGAGAATGGGGTGGGTATTGAACAAAGGGGTGTGGTACCGCCCATACAACTCAAATCTTTTATATGGAATAGCTTTGGAATCGTAAGCCGCACAGCATTGAAATTTGGTGTACCGTCGTTTCATAGATATGTCAGTCTACTGATGAGATTTGATCGGCGTTGGTCAAGGGGCGTGGCACATTTTTTATGATCCAACAGTTATGCAGTACACACACACATCAGTGAAACTTGGTACGAATTTTCCACTTAGTAGCACAATTCGACTAGAAGAAAGTTGTGAGCATTGGACAAGAGGGCGTGGTACCGCCTCCGTTTTCATATACATAGATTTTTTGCCCCAACTGACTGACTGATTGACTGATTGATTGATTCATCATAGCTCAGCCCAAACCGCTGAAGCTACAAACATGAAATTTGAACTGATAACACGGGATTTTTTTAAATTCGGGGGTGTAAAGGGGCAAAACATGTGTTAGGGTGTTGTATGAAGAAAAATGATTTAAGAGACATATTGATTTCGAACTTCCTGAAAATATTCTAAACCAAAAATAATTCGACACTTATTTTATAATTTTTCAAAAATCAAAATTTAACTGGACCAACAATGGGTTAGGATTTGTTTAAGGGTAGACTCGAAAAAAACATGAACCGATTGACCTATTGACTTCAAAAATTGTAAAAATACTTGAAATAAAAAAAAATTGTACACGCGTTTCTCATTATTATCGAAATCGATATCTAACTGGATCAACGACGGGTTAAAAGTATGTATGGAACAACAACAAACAAATTTGTTTAAGCCTTTTGACTTCAAACGTGGTGAAAGTACTTCAAATGTAAAATAACTGGGTACGGGTTTTTCATTTTTTCTGAATATTAAAATCGGACGGGGTCAGCGACCGGTTAAAAGTTTGTAGGGCGAAACTGTAAAAAACATGAATGAATGGGGTCACTGACTTCAAACTTTGTGAAAGTACTCTAAGTGAGAAATAATTTTACACGTATTTTTCACTTTTTTGAAAATCAAAATCTAACGGGGTCAACAATGGGTAAATGGTAAACACAATTTATTGATGCTTTTGACTTCAAACTTAGACAAAAAGCACTTCAATCGGGAAATAATTAAAATGTGCTTTTCATTTTTTGGAAAATCGAAATCTACCGTGATAAACTAAGGGTTAAGAATTTGTTTAAAGTAAATGTGAAAACTCATGATTTAAAGGGCCTTTTGATTTCACAGTTTTTAGAACCACTTGACGTCAAAGATAATATACATGACTCTTTTTAAACCAAAATCTGACGGGGAAAACAATGCGTTCAAAATTTGTATCGGGTGAAACAAGAGAGCTTGCGTGCGTAGCCAGGGGGCTGCGGGGCTCAGCTAGTATTATATATTATAGACTAACGTAATAACTAAATTGCATAATAGAGGTGCTCCCTGCCCCCTGGCCCTTATTACAAGTATTCTACTTGTGTGGGTGTTTCAGTTTTTGATTATCTTGAGCGCAAACAAATAACGCAAAGCACCAATTATGCATTGTGTGGCGAAACGATAGTCAAATAATCGATGGCATTTTTATTAATGCTGGGATTTTGGGAATTAACTAGACGAATTGGATCGACGAATTGTGTATTTTTACAATGTTTTGTTTTTGTATTTCCTTTCATGCATATTAAATATGGGATATGAAATTGCTGCACGAATGGCTATTTGCCAATTCATATTCCAATAAACTCGCAGCCAATATTAATGCCGAATCTCTGTAGAATTCGTGAAAACGACACATAAATTATCGAGGGGAAAGTTGATTGGTGATGCCAACAAACAAATGCAGAGCGTCCCGGACTCTCTGTCATAATATCTGCCACTTAAGTCGACTTACCTCGGGGAGCTGTTGGGCTCCAATCAGGTGGTTGCCGACAAAGCATCCGCACCAGCAAATACACAGCAAATGCGCCTATGACGGGCATGAGGAATGGGTCGCAAAAGGGGCGGACTCTGCGATGGAAACGATACAAAAACTTTGCAACTGGATTATTCAGTAAGTGAATGAGTGCAAACAGTGCCCTACAATTGCCGTCGCTGTGTGGTATGTGGCATTCGAGGCATGAAGAAAATGCTTTGACAAAAATAAGACGCACAGCCAAAGAAAGAATAATTACTTCATTGCACTCTGGGGAACCTGACATTATCGCAGCCGACGATGGTGGCTCATGTAATTCTAATTACACATACAGGGTATCAACAAATCTCTTATAATGAGTAGTTATATTTGTGTATAAGTATTTATCACAGGGAAATCTACAATCAATGGTCCACAATCCAAACAGCCATTTATTTTATGGTTATGCGAGAGTCACCTGGCGATAATGTAACTTATTTTCAGTCAAAGTGCTAGAAATTACAGTTGTTGGGCTCTCTGCAATGTAGCTGTTCGAATTCATTTTCAGCAGCTTCAGTGACAGCACATGTTGCTCTGCTCAGCACAATAAACATTTTTCGAGAGGTATCCTTCAATTATTCTTGGCACAAGAAATGTTTCGAGCAACTGACGCTCTTCCAGTAGGTAAAGAATTCTTTGTAATTATCGAAATTTCAATTCAAAGAAACCGAATAATAAAATCTACGAAGCCGGTACTTAATTTGCAGCGGAAGGTGTGAATTGCTGTCAATATTAAAATTTTCTTTGATGCCATTAAATATGGCAGCGACACTTGGCTGCGCGTCGTATCTTCATGGTGCTTTTGTGCTTTGGAGCATTCTTCCATATATCGCATTAGATTTGCCCTACTTTGAACGCTTTTATATGAAAACATTAACCAACAAATTTTGTTTACAACTAGCAATAAAACCGAAATTCGCTTCCGTTTGCGCTATCGTTTTATAACAACTGAAAACAATTTCGAACTCGCAGCAAAAATGCTATTAATTGCTGACACTTTTAATTTTATGGTACAGCCAGTGTTGCCACAACCAAAAAATATTTTCTACCAAACTAACCTAAAAAATTCTACCAAATTCCATCGCACACGCACAACAAAAGTGACACAACTCAAATGCGTAAGTGCACAATGAATAAATCTACCAATCAGCAAAAGCTCAGTATATTTTGTTGTTGTTAACTGTTGCAAAAATACAGTTAGGTCTCTCTTCATGTCAGAAGTTTGATGCTATTTGATTGCTGCAGCTCAATGCAAAAGAGTCCCAACTCAAATTGTGTCACTTTTGACGAAATAAATTTTTGTTAAAGTTAATTTTAAGCAAAATTCTGACAATTATTGTATTGATTTTTAATTATTAAAATTAATTATGAATTTTCAAAATTTTTCTTTCAACTTTTTAACTGTCATTTATAATTATTAAATTCATTAAAGTGGCATAACTTGAAATAGTTCCGTAATTATTGAACTAAAATATCATCATCAACGGTCACAACTCAAAATTTTGGATTTTCTAGTGTAAAATAATACAAAATTCTTGCAACTTATCCTAAAGCATAATCTGTAAGGATTTTCTACTGAACGGTCTGTACGTTATTAAAAAAAAATGCTTATTTAGCTCAAAAACAGTTTTTTGCATTACCTGAAAAATCACAAATTTTGAGTTGTGTCACTTTTGTTGTGCGTGTGCGATATTAACTTTTAAATAAGCAATACACCACATAAAAAGTTAAAAGTATCAAACTCATATCACGTTCAAACTGACTTCCTAACAACTTTAAATGAAAAGACCTTTTCGTTGAACACAACCGTCCACATTGCTTAACCTTTTCGCTATTTTGTTACCATATGGCACATTGCTACTTTGTGGACGTCTGAACCCTCTGTTATGTCAAGAATGCATTTTTTGTTGGCCGTTAGAATAGTTTGAAGTTTTAGGAAAAATACGAAATTAATAAACTGAATATTAAAGTTTAAAGAAGAGAGGTAAGCACGTTTTTTAGTTGTATATCTTGACATAGTAAAGGAAGAAGAAGCAGAAAACTTTAGATAACTTTGAAATTTGACATTTTCTTTCAATTTAGATACTTTTTTTAATTTTGGCTGAAGTAAATGAAGAAATGTTCAAATTTTCGTTATGCGTTTCGGGACTACTGGGATAATACGTCCCAACAAGTTTTTAAGGCCCCTCAAAATAATTATTCACATCTTGTGACCCCCGCAGAATAATTATTCGAAATATATGTCTTCGGTTAAAGGATGTTTTTAGAATTTGTGAGTATACAACAAAACTTTGTAGTCCCAAAATTGAAAGCATGGGAACATTTTTACCAAGAGTATTTTGGTTTTCAAAATTAAACTCCGTCCCGAAAGGGTTAAGTAATTATTACAGCCACAACGATGTGGTTGCTCTCATAGAAAAATACTCTGAAATAGAATAGCTGCTTTTTGTTAGAAAAAAACTTCTTCATAGAAAGTTTTCGGATACAATACTTCGATGAACTGGACTTCCTGTTAAATTGTCAAAAGTTGGTTTACCATGTTTAATTTCCAAAAATAGTTTGTTTTGAATTGAAGAACAGAATCAAGTCTTAATCAAATCTGCCAATCTAACAAAAAAATAAATCTAGTATTCTACCAAAGCGGCAACTCTGAGCACTTGAACATCTCATTTCTCATTGTTCCACTCTTTAAAGCCATCGCCAAGTTCTTCGTCTAATTTGTCGCAATGGGCCGCTAATGGTGCATTTAAATACCAGCACTTGAGTTGGGAAATTGATTGTGTACACACTTCAGAATTATATGCAACGAATCTTACAAATTACTACCAAACGTATCCTTCTGCATTCCTTTGTCTTTGAAGAAACCGCCTGTTCTACTTAAAATTAAATGTGGGCGCCTTAACTCACTTAACTCACATATGCTGACAATGTGCTGGTGGTATCACTCTGAAACGAGGACCGGCCATCTAACCGCAATAAAATACGCAAAACACAGACGTCATTAGAGGTTCTTAAGTCACTTTATCTTATCAGATATGCTTCTATACACTGTTTTCCTGCCGTTTACCCAACTGGCCTCTGGCCCTTGCAATAGTGGCCAAAATTTGCTGTTGCCTTACGTTTATCTTTCGTCTCACATGATATCAGCGAGGCAAGCATCGGTTTGTTCCTTTCGAGTTAGTTTCGATGATATTTTGTATTTTGTGTTGGAGCTCTGAAGTTGTGCCGAAACAAATCAGCAGCTGCCTTCCTTCAAGGTAACAAAAAATAACTGGCTGCGCCTACTAATTTGTACCGTGAGCAACTTGGGCCAAATAAGTCATTATTTTTGATTACACCCGTTTGAGTGCAGCCTGATTTCGGCAGCAGCCACATGAAGGTCTGCACATTACACACATCATCGACAATCAGCTGTCTGTGCACCTGAGCGATGAATTTGTCCCGCTCCGTCGAGATATCACGCGGAGCAGCACCCAACCCAAGCGCTCGAAGCTACTGCAGTGCGCCAACTTTGCCAACACTGCCAAAAGATTTTGACTACAAGAAAAATAAGAATGTCAGTTCGCTGGTAATGTCTCAATTTCAAGTCTGCATACGACCAAATTAACCGCAGTAGCATCTCCCTTCGTTTTCTTCTACCTGCATGCGGCCCAGCTGCCCGATATCCATCCTTCTGCTCTCGATACTAACAGGCGGCGTTACTCTTCGACAGCTCGCAGACCCAAACCTCGAATTGATTTGCTTAGATATGTTAGTTGCCCTTTGTTGCCGCTTCACCACACTCGTAATTACGGCGTCAATTCGGTGTCCTTTTCTTCTTCCTTTTTGCCTACTACACCTCCAACTTTGCTTCTTGCCTTTTTTGTGTTTGTGTTTGGCTTGAAAACCTAATTTCTGGTTTAACAACTAAATTAAAAACGTACATCGGACGCATAAGGTCTCGGACTGCGGCTGCGCAAGCGCATAGTGTTGGTTTTTTTTTTGTGCTGTGAATGTTACTGTTTCCAACAACCGGTTTCGAATTTTGGTTTTTTTCGTTCGTTTGTTGTAGTTATATGTGTTTATTTTTTTGTTCACGCGCCGGCAATGTGTTCGTTTGAAGTGTTTCGGAATTAATTCCAGCCATCAGCATCTGGCCCCAGGGGTTCTGCTTTTCGGGGAAAGCGAAAAGCAGCTCGTAACAAATGAGAGGAACCGTCCGGACACCCACCAGTGGCGAACTAATGAAATTGTTTTATTTTTGAAGCCTGTTTCGTAACATTTCCAAAACGGATTTTATCTTAGTTGTTTATGAATACGCAATGATAGGGAAAGGCGAGCGTACACATGGTTCTAATTACGCAATTATAAATGCATAAACTGATGTTGGAAGAAATTCGAAACCATTTCACAGCTTCTCAAAATTGACAGCTGTTGACATTGCTGACATAAAACAAAACGAAAAACACATGTACATACAACTGCAAAGCTGTTAATGCAGCAGCGGGTCTACCCAGTCTACTCTGAAATGAATATCGGCTACTCTCGCCAGCCGCCGTAGCTCAGCTGGCTAGTGCGTTGGGCCACGAGTCAAGACTCGGCGAGTTCAATACTCCGTTGCGTTAACACCGAAAAGAGAAAAACAACAATTTTTCTTTCGACGGCTGTCCTCTCAGCAGAAAATGGCAAACCTCTGAGAGTACAATTGCCTATGAAAAAGCTCCCAACTCGCAGTTCGGAATCGGCATAAAACTGTAGGGGTAGCTGGGCCTTAGTCCCCTAATCGGGCTGTCGTGCCAGTCAAGAAGAAGAAGACTCTCGGCAAACTATCATACAGTATAGTTGCGACAAATTTTGATTAGATTTCTACTTAAATAGAAATTCGCATTCTTATCACACGATATCCAAACAAGAGTTTCAAGAAGCATTTTAGAACAGAAGCAAACCACTTACATATTTTTTTGAACCACTGAACTGATAGTTTGCATTAAACAAAAGTTGTAAACACTCGTACACGAGTACATATGAAACAATCAAATTAGCAAAACAACATTTTTTCTACGTAAAGATGCTGCACATCGAAAGTCAGTCCAACATTTTTCTATTGAAATTTTGGCCAACCGCTCATAATTGATTTTGCGGTGCAGGCCCGGAAACGACTGCATTTTCAAAGTCTAATCCGCAAAAATTACAACATCATCCCAGCTGAGCGTCCAACCAGAACATTTCAATTTGAATAGTCGAGCAATAGCGCTCGTACTCGTACCGAGGGGCACAAAGACGCATACAACTTGGACGCACTGTACCACGACGAATTCATTTGATGGCGTAGCAAAAACTCGGTATGACATGAGCAAAATCTGCAAGTACCCTGACAAAATCATAATTGCGCGGACAGGAACCCAGCGGCGCTATAGGACATGCTGACAGTTTCTGGCCACTACAGCTACCTGCCTTCTTGTGGCCGCTGTCTTCATTATCTCTTGTGGGTTTTGTCTGCTAAGAAATCCTGCAAACAGGCAGCAGACCATAATTTACTCAATTCTATACCTAACAATTGTGTTTTCACTATTCTCATGTACATTCATCGGCCTTGCCATGGCGATTGCTTGCAGCCTTCAATTGTCAGTTAATTGGAAAATGCAAAGAAGATGTTGGACTACTCACTTTGGAGGAGTTTTCAAGTTAATTTTGCTCCGTTTAATGACTGCTTTCTTGCTTCTGCGATATCGTTGTCACACTGTATAATCATAAGAAATTATTTACTGCAGGGATGAAAATTACCTACAGTTTTTTATGCCGCTTCCAAAGGATGAGTGAGTTTCATAGACATTTATTTTACTGTCACAAGTTTGCAATTTTTCTGGCGGTGGCTGCTTTGTCCCTCTAACAAAAATTATTATATTTAGAATTATTAGTGGTTCTCATGCAAAAGAAAACACTTGGATTTTAATATAATCTCTAAGTGGAAACACTTAGTCGACAAAATATCAAAATTCGGTATTTTCGTAAGCCCCAAGAAATACACATAATTCAAGGAATTCTTGTTCGGCTCCTGCAACTGTTGTTTATGTTTTCCTTTTTCGATTGAATTTTTCAGTGCCTAATCGGAGCATATGTGCACATATTTTC
This sequence comes from Melieria omissa, assembly GCA_963971225.1. Classification (NCBI taxonomy): domain Eukaryota; kingdom Metazoa; phylum Arthropoda; class Insecta; order Diptera; family Ulidiidae; genus Melieria; species Melieria omissa. The sequence goes on along the minus strand of OZ020267.1, from coordinate 56,256,758 downwards.
ATGCAGTCTACCTCAATTGTTGTTTAACTCCGTTATACAAAGTTGAAAGTATTTAACAGATTATTATCTTTATGACTCTACGTCAGACAATCATCATCCACAACATTGACCCAAGGACAGCGGTCGAACGAAATCATTGTGCTTGAGTTTTGATTGTTCATGCATTGTCCACACTTGGTGGATTTTCAACAATGCCGAGCGACGGCCATCAGCATTTCATATCATTTGTATCCTTTTTCAAACACATGTCGGTGCTTGAGTATGAATGTGTTTGTTTGTTTACAGGCAATCTTAAATTTGATTTGAACGTTATTTGATGCTTCTGCCGTCTCTTTGTGGTCAGTGTTGCCAGATCAGGAGATTGTCTCAAAGATTTAAAAAATTCTTGGCCTTTTAGGAGGAAGCATTGTTTAGGAGAAAGTTTGGGAGATTTATAATTTATGTTAGGGGATTATTCTGATCATTAGTGGATTTTTGGGAGATTTTTGGATAACGAAGTACTGGGATGAATGGGCAAAGCACATGGAAACGGTAGGCATATCTGACAGTGCCCTATGTTCTGCTTGTGGGGAGGACGTTGAGACGGCGGAACACTTCCTGTGTCTCTGCCCCGCGTTCGCTCGTATCAGGTTTGAGACGTTTGGCGAAGAAGCGATGATGTGCTAAGAAGCGACCACCTTGGCTCCTTGGCACCCCAGGATCTATCAAGGTTTCTTCGGAAATCGGGTAGATTTAAAGCATATTAACAGGGAACAACAAGTCGTAGTACAATGGACGTGTAATTGTCTGAGTGCTGCGCTTGCTAGATCGTTCCGACAAGGAAAAAAAAAACTCGGATGAACTGATGTACCGGGAACAGTGGCAACAAAACATTTTTTGGCAACCATTTAAATAGTTTAATATTGTGTTAAAAATGTCTAAGCTAACAAAATTTAACTTATTGCTGTCACAATAGAATCCCGCCAAAAATGGCACTTTTTATTCGATTCATTTGTTAAAAAGAAACCAAAACATAGTTTTTGTTAGGTTTTTGTTGTTAAAAGAAGAAGAGTACAAAAGGCAGCGGTAAACAAAATTATATGTACCTATTATTGATTGCAATCCTGAATCCCGAAATCCGGGGATCCTGGACAATTTCAGCCCCGAAAAATCCCGGGATCGACAAAATCTTATCCCAGGAACGAAAAAAAACAGCTTACTTCTTGCTTTTGTCACGTTGATTTCGAAAAATGCAACCCTTCTTATTTAGTACAAAAAATATATAAAAATATGCAGCAAGCTAAAATATCGTTTAGGAGATAATACCCTAAAGGCTTTAATAGTTTTAAGATATATGTAAGGTGGTTGTTTTTGCCATCGGCTACTTGTTTATTTTTTCCTAGCTGGACAATTGAATGAATTTGTTTGTTATTTGCCATGAATATTTTGTTCTTAGTTTTAAGAAACACAGAAATATATTTAATACGAAAATAAAGTGTATTTCATTGAAAATGGCGTCTGATTTAGTTCGTTAAAATAATATATTCAATCCTGAAAAAATCCCGGGATTACAATTTTCCCGAAAATCCCGGGATTGTAAAACTGGTCCGGGATTGCAATCCCTAGTACCCATGTATATATATTTTTTTTTTATGAGATATAATTGCTTTAAAATGACGAAAATTATAAAAAAATTTTAGGAGATTTTTTAGCTTTTTGGAGGAAATTTCAGTATTTTTGTAAGATTTGGGAGAAAGTCATTTCAGGTATCTGGCAACACTGTTTGTGGTGCTGGGCAAGAATATGGTTTTAACGTTGCGCCGGTTTCGTACTTTTGTCAGAGTTCTATTGTCATCTACATATATGTATGTAACTGTGTATGTACCTGCTTATGTATGTATGTTCATGCATACATATTTGCAGGCGGAATCAAATACATACATATGTAAGCTCGAGTACCTTACGATGGTATTGCCTTCATTATGTATGAGTTCATCTTGTGTAATTTCAACGTTTCAAGTTTCAATATTTTTAAAACATATTTTTCTCAATTATTTTGCACTTACATTCTACAACAAATAAATATTATTGTGCATAGAATTGTCAGAACTTAGTCTTAAACCCAATAAAACAGCAAACAATCTAAGGCCTTTTGAGTATGTTACCTTTCGCTCGTCGAAACCGTATTTGTGTTTGTTTATTATCATTCACATCATCAAATTAAAATGCATTAAACGAACGTACCCTATGCCACTTTTTACACTCTATTATATACACAACAGCGATTTTTCTACATCCCTACAAACAGTCGGAAGTCCCCCTTCTATCAAACACGGACATGTGAATGTACATTTCACACATGTGATTCTGCATACGTTTAGACATACTCGTGGGTATGTACGTACGTAGGAATATGTGTGCGTACCGTTTGTTGGCGAGACTGGTGGAGATGGAGATGGAGATGGTATGAATCCGCTTCTTTTATTCGCGGTGCCATTTCAGCGTTTCAGCGTAGCGCACGCACTCGTTTCAGTAATTTTTGACGAACGACTGACATCCATCAGTGTCAGCGCTCCACACATAATCAAATGTTAAGCCGAATTCATCAGCTGACTTTGGGCAGGGCGTTGGGGGCATTAGTTGGGGCACAGAGCAGTGATGGCGGGGGGGTAGCGCCACTTAGCGCGGGTGTTCACAGGACACGCGAACACAAACACACAACAAACATGCTACGATATGGAGCATTTGTGTTGAATTTGGGATCTGAAAGCCTGGTTTCAAAAATTTAGATCATGTGGACCGGGTAAAATTACCGTACGACTTCAAGGTAACATAGTCTTCAACTGAGGCTAAGGCTGAGAAGTAATAAAGCCACTGCTCGTAAGAGAGATGTTGCCAAATATCAACGCAATAAAAGAACATTTCTTTAAATTGCATCCCACTTGAGTCCACATGTCTATTTTATTTTGAACCATTTATTCAAAATTAATCTTAAATTTCTTATTGTTGGCATGTCATTTTAGGCATTAATTCAAATTCGATCACACCAGAAGCCCAGGTCAGGCCAGCCATCATTACGTTCATTATTCTGATGCTCACTTGATCGTCTGCCGTATCGAATTTCTAATTTTGTGCGCGCAGCGTTCATACAACAAAAACATCAATTTTGATATGTTGCGGCGATAGGGGCCGTGAGTTGGGAATTTAGTACAGTGTCGACAGATGAGAGTGTGGGTTCGCCTCGCAGAGTTTATAAACAAAATTACTCGAGTGACATTTACAAATGGTATTTGATTGCCAGACAAACGCAGATACGAATCGTCCACGCCGTGGTTTACACTTTCCCCGTCTGGCAACAATTGGTGTTGAGCCAAAGCCTCTAGGAGCAGTAGACCAATGTAATATGTCAATTTTTAATTAAAACCTAAAAGAGCATCAGGCGCGACTGCAAGTTGCATGAAATATATGGAATGCGGCTTACTGATGCCGCAAACTTAATGAATTTGTTTAAACTAATTGAGACATTTTGTTACTCAAAACGCGAGACTAAGGTTACCTAAAACGCATAAATACAAATTGCTTGCGCTGCAAACTATAAACAACAGTTAAGAAATTAGATTTACCTCCAAAATTGTCCACTAATTATTTCATTTTAACAGCCACATACCGAGCGCGTTGAGTCCACAACTGTATATAAAAAAAATAAGCAGCGTTTACAGCCCAAGTTTCAAAGGCAACCGCAGCGCAACCAATTGCACGCTTTCAATGTGGTACGCCAGCAATGGGCAAAATGATAGTCGGCAAAAAAAGGGATACAATGGCAACGAAAACACAACTGTGTCGTTTGTAGGTGTGTAGACAAATTCGAACGCAGCGTAATCAACACGACAGCCATGACCAAAGTGTTATTTGAACAGCGGGCGGAGAGAGCTCACTGCGACCCTGCACAACGGTGCGATGCAAATATATTTCCAAGGACATTTAAGTTCCTTGGTGGGGAGCAATGCATTTTTCAGAGTTTTCTGGCTGCAATGTTGGGCTCTCGCTTGAAATCTAGAACTGAATACCTTTGAATTATATACGGTGTAGTAACCGTTCCGGTAATTTTTGATGGTCAATTGTTGAAAATGTCAATAAAATCATGGAGATTGTCGAGCCGCCATGTAAGCCGGTGTTGCCAGATGCCTGAAGCGACTTTCTCCTAAATCTTAAAAAAATATTGAAATTTTCTCCCAAAAGTTAAAAAATATGACAAAAAATTTTTGTCATATTTTTTAAAGGAATTAATCTTCTCGTAAAAAATAAAAATATTTAAATAAAATTTTTTTATTGCAACCTTTTTTTATTCAACTTCAGTTTAACAACAAAAACTTAACAAATACAAAACATATAACAAATAAAATAAATAAACAAAAAAAAAGTGTAATTTTTGACGGGATTTCATTGTGACAGCAACACGTGAGAACTAGATAGAACGAGCCAACATTTTGTAAGCTTAAACATGTTTAATACAATTGGATACTTTCACTATTAAAATAGTTGCCAAAATACGTTCTGTTGCCAGTGTTCCCAATACATCATACTCCGTTATCCTAAAATCTCCCAAAAATTCACTAAGGATCCGAAAAATCCCCTAATATAAAATATAAATCTCCCAAACTTTCTCCTAAATAATTTTTCCTCCTAAAAATTCTCCTAAATTGTCAAGAATCTCCTAAATCTATGAGGAAATCCCCTGATCTGGCAACACTGATGTAAGCACTGCTTTCATTCCTGGAGCTGAACATTGCACAAAACCGGGTTGAAACCAATTGAATAAGGTTGAAAAAAAGAAGCTCGATGTATGGATCCACACCCATAAAATCTTTTCATTTCAGAAGCGGACGGTGATTGGTGATGAAAATTGGGTCACTTACGACAAGGTCAAGCGGACATGATCGGTGGCAAAGCCAGGATTGATGGTTAGAAACGATTGTCTGTGCGTTTGGTGACATTGGCAAGGAATCATCTACTATAACCCTGCGATCAAAATCTTAATTCGGACAGTTTTGGCCAATAGGAATTGTATTTCATCAGGACAACGCCAAGCCACAAACATCGAACAACACGCCTAACCTAAATCGGGTCATATTAACTATGCTACATAAATGAAGCTTTAAATTTCATGGAACAAAATTGTGTTCATCTACTTTAAAGTTCTTTATCATTCGTTGTACGAACGCCGTAATTACGATTACTCTCTGTACAGCCGAGTTGCTGGCATAACATTAAAATAGATTCCAATTCCAATTTCACACAAAAAAACAAAGATTTGTTGAGAAATTTGTGCTAAATGTTAAATGCGTGAAAATTGATTTTAATGGCAATTTCTAGCTGCCCGCCCGTTATTGACATTTGACACCATACAAGGACTGCCGCGATCGCTAACACGCTACGATTTGGCCGTAGTGCAATGCTGTTGTTGCAACTAATGTCATGAAACAAATTTGTGTACTGTATGTGTGTGTAGAATCTGTCAAGCTGTGAGCCGATTTTTTTTTTGGTTGTTCCACATGGCGTAGCCGCAATACGGGGAAGGACCGAGCATAAACGAATTATCGATAGCTTAACAAGACTTTTTACGGTCGTTGTGGTTGTACAGTCAGTTTCTGCAATATAGAGTTTTCTAAAAACTCAATCTGCTCATTGTGGGCGCCCAGAGTTCTTCATGTAAGCGAGTTGCAATAGTTTTACGTATCCTAGACATATTTTAGGCATTTTAGATATAATTTTAAGTAAATATGAATTTAATTCACGTTTATATCTTTGTTTCATAAAAATGTGTCTACAGTAATAGCCTTACAGCCTAAAAATAGACTAACAATAAAGGTAATTTAAGTGAAGCGCTATTTTTAATAGGTATAAATTTATTTCTTAATTCAAGTTTGGCAATTGGGAGATCAAGACTAATGTAACTTAATAAGATCTTCAGATATATTAAACATAAGAAAATAATTTGATGGATGATATTCACTCGCCTACGCCCAGACAAATGTTTGAACTTCAAGTTATCTGAAAGAAAAAATCACAATTTAATTCATAAATTCATAGATATGTTCCTACGTCGAAAGTTCACACATACGAGGGCGGGTCAATAAGTCCGTGACTTTTTCAATTTCCCGCCTCTTAATTGAAATGGCAACACTGCTCCCGTCAACAGTCATCTGTCAGTTGACTCTTGTCAAAAATTGAACAAGCTGCGACATTTAGTTTGTTTTTGACAGCCGTTAATATCAGACTACCGCGTTGACTGAGAAGAAAATGGAAAAAAGTGAATTTCGTGTTCACGGGTGCACACATGTGCAGTTTCCATGGCAAAAATCCATGAATTGGGCTACGAATTGCTCCCTCATCCCGCCTATTCACCCGATCTAGCCCCAAGTGACTATTTCTTGTTCCCAAACTTGAAGAAATGGCTTGGCGGAAAGAGATTTGCCTCCAATGATGAAGCCATCTCACAAACAAATGCCTATTTTGAAGACCTCGACAAATCATATTTTTCGGAAGGGATAAAAAACTGGAGAAACGTTGGGCTAAGTGTATAGATCTCAAAGGAGACTACGTTGAAAAATAAAATAACTTTTTATCTAAAAACCTGTGTTTCATTCAAAAAGTCACGGACTTATTGACCCGCCCTCGTACATATGTCGCTCGAACATATAAACATGGATATGTCCTTCAATTTCCATATCTTTCTCAATCTAGCAGTGGCAACTTTGCAACTAACAATATCTAGTGGCGGATTAAGGGTTGGGGGTTGAAACCCCCGAAATATTAGAACCGACTTTAAAACTACATACAAATTAAAAGGTATTTTATGAATTACTTTTGAAACCCCCCAAAATACTTGTGTGGGCAAAAAATAGAAAGACTTTTTTAATTTAAATTTCGCGCGGAACCCCATTCGTCAAAATATTTTTTTTCTAGGTTAGTATGACTGTCAGTGACATCTGTGCCAAATGTCACATCAAAATAATCATTAGTGTTTCAGTGTCTTTCTGAAGTACAAAAAGTGCATTCGGCGATTTTTACAATGAGTGAAATTAATTCAATAAAGAAGTTCCATTAAATTGTGTGTGTGGAATCAGATTTCTGGTGTCGAAACGTTCAGAAAAGGCCTTCGGTGATAATTATATGTCGCGAGCAAGTGTTTTTGATTGCTACAAATTGTTCAAAGAGGGTTGAGAACGCGTTGACGACGAACCACGTCCAGGACGGCCATCAACATCAACTGATGATCAACACGTCAAAAAAATCAAGGAATTGGTGCTCAAAAATTGACGATTAACAGTCAGAGATCTTACTGGCATCGTTGGAATATCGGAAGGATCCGTGAAAACCATTTTAAAAGATCATTTGGGCCTAAGAAAAGTGAAAGCACGATTTGTTAAAAAAAAAATTGATTCTTCGTGAGTTATTCGCCCAAAAATTCAACCAATATCGTTCCACAGCCACTGTATTCACCTGATTTAGCTCCGTGTGACTTCTGGCTGTTCAGCAAACTTAAAAGACCTCTCCGGGGAAACCGTTTTGAGTCAATTGAAGACATTAAACGTGAATCGCTACGCGTATCGAAGGCTATTCCGGAAATTGACTTTAACAACTGTTTCGAGGATTGGAAAAAACGTTGGCACAAGTGTATTGGGGCCGGGGGGATTACTTTAAGGGGAACAAAATAGATTTTGAAGAATAAATAAAGAATTTTAAAATTATGAACAAAGTCTTACTATTTTTTGCCCACGGAAGTATTTTTCTGAATCCGCCACTGTCAATTTCCGTTACTTCTGTACGCAAATGAACTTAAATACCGTGGCCACGCGCGTACACAGGACCTATGGCAATTACCTGCCAGGCTGCATTTGGCTTTTTGACATCGATCAGCAACACTAGGGAGCTCGAACTGGTATCGCTAGGGACCCAAAAGGGTCTATGCGTGGTCAACTTGGCCCGCATATCTAACCTAACCAAATCAAGGATTCTAAACCAATTACTTAATCTTGTATTACATACATTTCAGAATGCTTGAAAAAGACATACGAAAAATTTGCTTTTTCCAACAACTTTGCGCCACAAACTTTGCCCTACAAAAACTCGTACTCATACACCCATGTCGGAATAAAGACACGTGGTTAAAACCACAGTAGGAAACCTTACTACCAAACATTTTTTATACAAAGCTGAAAAACAGTGCGCATTACAACTATCAGGCAAACTGTGTGACTTCCAAACGGCCAAAACAAAACTCATAACGAAAATATTAAAGACGGTAAAAATCGCACACACCAAGGAAGGACAAACAATCTAAAAAGACAAATACGCAATGCTTAAGATATCAAAAGAAGAAAACAATTGCAAGATGAGCCGATGCACCGATAGGTTGAACACTATTTTGAAGTTGCCGAAAATGACAGACATTTACCGCAACGCTCCTGAGCAGACCACGCAATATTGTAATGTTTTTCTTTTGTAGCAAGTCTGCCGACGCTCTAACAATTCAATATTATACACCAATGTCACCAAAAAATACTGATCGTGTTTCTGTTTAATTGTTCGACAAAAACCTTGCGCTCCCTTGTACTCGCTTGAATGTCCTTTGTGCCGTGCTGGGTATAGCTTCAAATGCGCCGCTTTCAATGGCGCAGCGGTTGACATTGCTTGCGGTGACCGCCTTTTTTGATTTCTACGACTTCTCCGCTTCCCAAAATTGTTCCTCCAACGGATTAGAGGGAATGAGTGAGTGTTTGCGAATGAGTGACCCAATGACAATGCCTTTCTTCGATTTCAGCATCACATACATACGTTCATATCTACAGCAGAGACACGAAACCTCAGTGCATTGTATTCGAACACATAACGCATATGTTTTTTATATTGTAACTTTATTTCGCTTGAATACGTGTAATGATTTATGCAACAGCGACTTATCAGTCGTAAGAAAATTTACAAATCTGTAGCAAAATTTTTGCGAAAATTTAAACATAAAGCGTAAGACACACTCTTTGCTGCCAATGTCGAAATACATATTCGCACAATGAAGCATGGCATAGCTTATATACAATCGCGGAGTTGATCTCATGTAATTTCAATATAATCCTAGAACGCATAAAGCCGATTGATAAATTTTCAATTAGGCAAAATACAGTCAAATACGTTTTATTATTAGTTGCATGCGGACTATTGTGCATCATTTTTGTTGTTGCTAGTAATAGGCCGACTGACGTTGAGTCCGGACAAAAATCAGTTTTGCCAATTCAGTGAACAACGACGGCTGAGCAGCGACAGCAACACTGTTATTTAGAAAAGGACAAAGAACTGAATGTTGTGAGAAGTCTTATGAAATGTTACACAGATAAACTGTGAGCATTTAATCAGCACTTTTAATTTACATTGACAGTAAAACTTTTGGGTGGCCTGAAGATCCAATACTCCCCCCGACTGAACGCCTGCAGATTCCCTCTTTACTTGTCTCACGCACTTTGCTTTGCCTCGCCGTAACTATTCAAACAGCAGACAGGCACGGATAAAAATTATAACAACAACAAATAACATTATTTGCCACACAAAGTATTGTATGCGAATGTACGTGAAATGCAAACGCAAAATAAACTTGAAATTTTAATATCCTGTTCTAAAATGATTTCCAGTTGGCGTCACTCATTTTTGTTGATGATTTTTTTTTCATGCTGCTGGCTGGCTGCATTTGCTGCATATTAAAATTAAAACAAATTTAATTAAATTTGCGTGCATTCCGAACGACGCGGCAGTTGTGGTGGAGCGGAAAGCCGTCGTGAGGCAAAGCGTTGGTGTGTGTTTGTGTGGGTGTGTGCGCGCGTGCGGCGCTGATGCGATAAAATGCAAAAGCGCCCACTTATTTAATTCCAAATTAATTCATTTTATAAAACTAATTGGATTAAATATCAACTAAATAACAATATTTGATTTACATTCTGTGCGGCGCACGCAGACGTCAGCCGGTGGCTACGTTGCCAAACAATAATTGCGCATGCATTGTTGATTCAGTTCGGGGCCCCAAATTTGCACGATTTACATTTCCTCAACAACAAAATGTGCAACATGTGCAGCAGTTAGCAACAAATAAATAACCCATCAACCTTTTATAGGTAGCGCTTAAAAATAATAATTTTAACGCTCTCTTACGATTTAAATATTAAACAGATATCTACTTGTTGATTACGAAAAAATAAATATTTTCATTTTTTGAAAGGCCATTTGAGGTGAAAATATATCAGCAAAAACACACGCAATCAACAGCGCAGATGCAGTGTTATGAATTTTTAAAAACCGCTTTCCTCCTGACGCACGCGGCACACAGCAAGTGCGGAACAAGAGCACAAAACCCTCTCTTCTGCACACGTTTTTGCCCGTAGCCATTCGCCAAATTTTTTGCATCAATTCCTACAACACAGTGCGCTGCATACAGTAACAAAAAAACGAACTGAAGAGGGCCGCAACGAGTGCATTACACTAATTAATTCCCGATGTACGGGCGTGAGCGGTTCGGCTCGCCCAATAAGCACTGCTGACAAATGGACACGCAACGTAGGCCCCTCCCCTACTTCACAGTTGCTTCACACATGTACACACGTACATTTGCATTGCTCAAGAAAAACTTGTAGACTTTGCTCACTCCGTATGAGCTAACGAAAATTATTTTAATTATTTTGAATTTCGCATCTTACAAGTCACTGCAATTTTGCAATGCGACTATCGTCAAGTTTAACTGCAACAGATCAACGTTGACACAAAACCCGTAAAATGTGGCCTGCACTAGTGGGTTGAATTAAAATACTTTGGTCCAATCAAGGTCCCTCTTCATCAACGCCCAGAATTTCTCGATGGGGCGTATCTCTGGACAAATTTGAGGATTCATATTTTTCTTAACAAAATTTATGTTCTTCTCCTCATACCACGTTAGTACTGGCTTAGCATAATGGCAAGAAGCTAAGTCGGTCAACAACAAAGTCTTGCCAGTGTGTTTTTTCACCAACAGCAGCAATCTCTTCTTTAGGCTCTCATTTAGGTACATTTCAGCGTTCAGGAAGAATGGAGTCGACATTTTTCCACACTTGCATACTGCTTGCCAAACAAGAATCTTTTTGCCAAATTTTTCGCAAACAATTGATTTGTCAGCTTTTGAAATTTCACTGCCTAGCACTGTTTAGAATTGGGGTTCTGGCAGCGTTTTGTAGTCCAATTTTATGTATGTTTCGTCGTCCATTATGATCCAACTACATTTTTGCCTACAAATATAGTCGTAAAATTTTCGGGATCTGGTTTTCACCTGCGCACCTTGCTGAGTGCTTCGTTTTGGCTGTTTTTGCTTTGGGTATGTTCCCAACTGGTTTCTCTTCTTGGCACGTTGGAGCATTGTTGCACTTGTTCCTGGTGCTGCGGCACATATCTTAGTATCCTGCGATGGTTGGGACGCGCCCTTTTTACGACCTCGTTTTGGTAAATCCTCAAGTGTGCAATGTGTAGTATACCGGCGAATGGTGTTTTGCACAGCGAACAGGCTAACATTTGCTTTGTTTGCTAGTTTTCTATATGACATTCCCTTGGTTGATGCCCACTTGGACAAAATTTCCTGAAGTAGTTTTGCGGAAAGTCGTCTCATTTGTAAGCGCGTCGATATACTACACAAAATGTTTTACGAAAATATCAATTTGAATCTCTGGAATCTAAAAAACGATATTGCTAAGCAACCAGCATTGCATAGCCCACTTTATATGATTTCTAAAGTATATTTATAATTTTCGATACAGTCCTTAAATGTATGGCAAGATGTATGGCATTCCACTACGCTTTTTATATGTGTTGCCAAGAACTGTACATATGTACGTCTGTATTCTCATAGTTCTTATGTATTCTTCCTTAGTAACAATTTCAGTACCAGTAAAATGCAACAAAGCCTTAGAGTGACCACTTCAGTTACGATTTTTGTACTGTTCCACATACAACAATATGCACTCTGTTCCCTAAAAATCATCTTTTACACCCTGTGTAACGATGACACATGACGGTAAATACAACAGCGGATTTTGTTTAACCATTGTGAAGTGTGAGAATTCAATTTTATACAAATTTTGCCAAAGTTTTTAGTTATTTTAGCTGTTTTTTCAATGAGTGCCATTTACAAAAGACGGTTGAAGCGTACTTCTGGACAAAGCATTCGCAGGGGCCAAAATGGACCGCAGAGCAGGCCGCCAAGTATATGGTGCGACGCGTACTTTTGTTACGAGATGGTTTAACCGTTGCGAGTTGACTGGAAATGTTGACGACGAGCTAGGCAGAGGTCCAAAACGGAAGACGATAAGGCAGCGGTCCAAAACGGAAGACGATAAGGCAGCCACGGGACGATAAGGCAGTGGCCAATGTTTTCTTGAAATTCCTTCAATTTTCCTCCAATTACTTAAGACGAGCGCAAAAAAAAACTTACCTATCGTGGAATAGATAGGTCACTAAATACGATAAGGAAAAGACTTAAGGAAAAAAGCATCGTGTACAATAGTGTACGGAAAAAACCTCTATTATCACAAAAACATATCGCACACGCACTACAAAAGTGACACAACTCAAAATTTTTGATTTTTCAGGAAACGCAAAAAACTGTTTTTGAGCTAAATAAACATTTTTTTTAAATAACGTATAGACCGTTCAGTAGAAAATCGTTACAGATTATGCTTTATGATAAATTGCGAGAATTTTTTTTTTTATTTTACACTAGAAAATCCAAAATTTTGAGTATTGACTGTTTTGATGATATTTGAATTCAATAATTACGGAATTATTTGAAGCTACGTCACTTTTGCTGAGCTTTATAATTATAAATGACGAAAGAAAAATTTTGAAAATTCGAAATTAATTTTTTAATTTTTTTATTTAAAAATATATACTAAAATTGTCAGAACATTGCTAAAAATTAACTTCAACAAAAATTTATTTCGTCAAAAGTGTCACAATTTGAGTTAGGACTCTTTTGCAATAAGCTGCAGAGATCAAATAGTATCAAACTTCTCAACTTGAAGAGAGACCTAACTGTTGCCAAAATACAGTTGGGTCGCTCTAACAACAACAAAACAACAAAATAACAACAAAATATCCTGAGTTTTTGCTTATTGGTAGATTTATGCATTGTGCACATAAACCCGAAAATTAAAAATGTTGAGTTTTGTCACTTTTGTAGTGCGTGTGCGATATAGAAAAACGCTTACACAAAGCAAAAGGAAAAAATGAATCGTGACTGGACTAAAATAATTTTCACCGATGAATCTTCGTTTTGATTAAACGTGGGAATGAAACGTGTTCGGTCAGAAAAATGTGTTAAAATTGTGCAAAGAACGGTTAAGCACTCAGCAAAGGTCCATGTTTATGGCTGTTTTTCAGCAAAGGGCTTTGGAGTTTCAACATGCTTTACTGAAAACTTGACCGCACCAAAAATGTTAAAACTTTACCAAAAAGGCTTATTACGATTTTACGATTATTATTCTGCATGGAAGCTGTATGGAAAAAATAATCGCGCGTGGGTACTGCAGGAGGACAACGATCCAAAGTATCGAAGTCGCCTATGTACTGAGTGGAAAGAAAAAAACGATATCGAAACGATTGATTGGCCATCCCAGTCCTCCGATGCAAACCAAATCGAAAATGTTTGGGCTCTAATAAAGCAGAAAATTGCCAAAAAAAAACATTTTACAACAACAAAACAGTAGAAGTTTTCCATTGACGTATGCACAGAATTTAGCAGCAAGTTGTGAGCGAAGATGTCAGGCTATTTTAAATAGCAATGGTGATTGGACGAACTCCAGTTCGTTTCAAAAATAATTGTTGCTTATAAAAACTTACAAAAGATGGTATAGTAATGAATTTTATATAGTTTCTGAAAGGCTGTGCTAATATCTTTTTTGATTATTATCAAAATTGTGTCCAGTCTCCGTTGTTGTCAGTAATAGCTTGGCATCTTTTGTTACAATTTTGGCTTATTTTTGAGTGTACTCCAAAGAAGTCCTCTCGAAATCCGTTTTAATGCCAAAATGAGCTATTTTGTTGTTGATATTCTTTTTCCTCTAAGTTTTGGCTCCATTAAGGACCAAACATTTGCGATTTGAGATGGCCAATTTAGTGTTTCCACCCCAAATTGTCTCTATCCCATTTAGACGATTTTCCACATGTTTTTACCCAATAGCGATTTCGACATGGTCTGCATCGGATAGTGACCGTTGATACTTCGAACCTCTTCTGCGACAATCTTTTTTTCGCTGGCTTCAGGCTAAGAGTTGGTGTGTTATCAAACATCCGGACTATCGCCTTATCCGATGCGTTCTGAGTGGTTCTCTTCCTGCCTCTCCGTAGCTCGTCGTCGCCATTTCCGAACACTTTGAATCGACTAACCCACTTCCTCACAAATTAAACTGATGTTTTTGTGTATTTTTCGACTTGTGGACGATTCATTTTTAGACCATTTTGGATGGCTTACTAAAAACATTACTTCGAAACGTTTTTTAAATATAGCAACAATTTGTAATTCTTGATATTTCCGCGAAAACTTGTACCCAACTAAGAAAACAGAAACACACGCGAAAACGGTATTTTAGTATAGAAGATGATCTGATATTTAAACCATGGCATCCAGTATCCAGCTCTATTGACTCCTTGGAGCATCGTCGAATCGTGGCATGTGTGGTGTTATTCTGCCGATACTTTTTCGGTAATTGCTCAGTGGAGATGAGCAGTTTGATGCCATCACTCCGGGTATTCCCACGGGCAACCCGTTTGAACACTGGCGCTCATGCATTCCACGTTGAAACGATGTTCCAGCGCACTACGCATTACAGAGAAAGTTCGTTTCTGGCCCGCACAGCGCGGCTGTGGAATGGTCTCCCTGCGGATATCTTCCCCAGCACTTATGATCTCGATGGGTTCAAGGCAAGAGCCCATAACCACTTCACTCTTAACCCTATCTCCTAACCTTTATATCCTTCCTGAACCAACGCAATGCCTCGCATTAATAGGGGTCATCCCCTGCGCGTTTGTTTGAGTTAAAAAAAAAAAAAAAAAATGGCAAACCTCTGTATTAATTTATATTCCTACTAATATACGTTCGATACAATTTTAAAGAAATTCATAAATTAAAAACAAAAAAGTTATTTATTTTCCTTTATGAGTGATCGTCACTTTAGTGAACAGACTGTAATAATTAAACGAGTTGGCAAAATTTTGCAAACGCGATAGGAATAGCACTTATTTATTACATAGTATGCTGTACGTTCCTGCTTATGTACAAAGTATGCACGTTTACATACGAGAACGTGGGCTGGCAGAGCTTGCAACTAAAATGGTTCCACGCAAAACATTAAAAGTGGGGCGCTGACAGCGCAATTAAATGGCCACTACATATAGTATGCAAAAATGAAAACAACAACAATTACAAACGACAACAACAATTGCAAACGAATACCCACAAATAATTCAACGACCATATAAACGGTCGAGAGTGACCACACAAAAACCCACCGTGGCGATTGCACATGTGCATATTTACGTATTTATGTACGTAAAATGTAATCAAACGAGACCTTTCGACAGTTCAGCAGTTGGCTAAAATGTTATTGTTTCTTGCTGTGGCCCTTTGTTGGTGTTACTGTCAGTAAGTGGTGGCGGTGGCGGTGTTGGGGAAGATGAAAGTGCGGTAAACAAGTCAATGCAAAGCGCCTGCGGCTCTTTCTGGGCATTGTTGTGTGCACGCCCGGCCGACTTCACCTGCGCTGGGTTCGCCTGGCGGCACACGGTGGGCGTGCAGCAACACACAAAGTTGCACTCACCGCTGCGCCATATTGACAGCCAACAAAATGGAGTGCATGTTGGCACGCAATTCCCTGTTACGGCTGTTGCCCTTGAGCGCCTATTGTTGTCGTTGTTGTTTCTGGGTGTAAATGTTGATGTTGGTGTAGTTGTAGTTTCATTGTTATTGTGTGTTTACTGCGGAATTATCATGTGCAGCTTTTGAGCTCTCTTGGTGCGTTTATTGCCTCGCGCTGGCAATGAGAAGCGGCTTCGGCATAGAGCTGAGCTGGCGGCGCGGCCCGCAGTGGGCCGAAGAACCTGCAGCCCGGCGTTAAAACTGCCGCTTGCCAGGCCCAGCCTTTTCTTTTAGCACTTTTTGCTTCTTCGTTGTGTGCTGCTCGTTTGTGCAACACCCACTTCCTGTTTATGTTAATTCCTGTGCGCGCGTTCGTTCGTTCGTTCACTTGCCGCCGCCTGCCACGCTGTTTACTCGTCTCCTCCTCCAACAGCTGCTTGTTTGCTTATTTGTTCGTCGTTGCTTCTTTTTGCACTCACCACAGCCACTCATCGCTGTTTGCCATTACCCAAAAATGGTAATAAAAAGCGCCTAACTTTCTGGCAAAGATAAACATTTTTGGAGGCGTTGATGTTGTTCCTTTTTGGTTTGTTGCCTCAGCCCCAATCCCTGTGGTTCTCTGTTCTCCATACTTGAAGCTTTGCTTTGGCTTTTGCTATGTTGTGCTATTTGTAGCTGTTTTTGTGCTTCTCTTTTAATTCACACTTTGTTGGCTGCCTCTGTTTTATGGTTGTTTTTGTTACAATTGTTGTTCCCGCTGTAAAGCTGTCAGCGCGGTAATTTGCTTTAAATTAATTGAAAACTGCCGTGAGGAAAATACGAATTTTTCACATTACTCAAGCTAATCCACTGATGTGTAGATCGAGCTGGAACTCCTTGACTGGGTTCCAGAACTGCGAACACTTTTAAACAAAATTCGATAAAGTTGCATTTCCGCGAGAATGCCTCTTTGCTGCCCTTGTTGCATATTTCGCATATAATCTGCTCTGCCATCCGCATCTATTTCCTTTGTGCATTTTACTTGAAAGGCTTCTCTGCAATTGTGCCAAATTCACGTTGACATTTGGCAATAAAGTGGCTTCAACGGTTGGCCCAACTCTTTGTAGTCCTTTCAAAAGCAACAAAATTAAGGAAACTGTTCTTCTAATTGAAAACATTTTAAGACCATTTCACGTGCCGGAGTTCGGGCAAACGTCAGAATAAATGCCGCCGTCGGCATTCACTGACACAATAAGAGTTGACAGTGCCGATGCACATGTGTCATTTGCGGCATGCTGGATCCCGTCGCAGCGCCATTAAATCACAGCTGTCATGCGCACTTTGCGCTTCAACACTGCCTGCACATTTCCCTCAGCGGAGCACTTTTCCTAAAGTGCGGTTGTTTTGCCTCTTGCAGCGTCGTCAAATTCATTCACAATTAATGCGAATTTCGACATCATAATTAAGCAAACGCCGACTGCATGCCAACCATCTTGCACGCGTTCCTTTCCGACGATGCGTATATCACATGATATGTATTTCGCATTCTCACAGCTAGCCGTCGTTTAGAAGCTGCTCCGATCGCAACCAGCGCCTCTAATTAGGCGAACCGTCAGTCTACCGGAAGGACAGGTATATGGGCACTGTAGTTGTCCCAGTTTCACAATAGATCCACTCACAATTGGGAAACAAATTTCGTTGTTTTTGCATGAAAAACTTCGATACTACTTCAATAAAACCCTTTAGTCGGAATTCAAACTCTTAAAATCCCTCAACGTGAGCAAAAATCAGTTACATTTATACATGATTCATGCACATTGACTTGACTGAAAAGTTGTGTGCAATAAATTGAAATTAAATACAATTTTTCATATACCCCGTAGTCCAACGAAGGAAACTCTGCAATAAACCACCGGCAAATCAGTATTTGCAAGTAGATATAAACAAACAGTGGTAGCGTGAAACACATATCATCACACTTTCATGAAAGTCCACCTACAACACTTGAATCGTTGTGCAACTCGTCCAATAACTTCCAATGCTGCAACAGAAATTGCAGACAAATGTAAAAGTTATGAAGTCATCAAGCCGACATCAATCATAAGCCACAAGTCGACATAAACCGTCACGAATGAGTTGCGGCCCGGGTACGTGGCAACAATTGCAACTAAATGCGCTACGCCATCCGAATGTAGACAACATGGCACGTTCAACGTCCGACGCGACACTAAAAATAGACAAGCAGCAAAGAATGAGTGCGTCATCTGTCAATTTGTACCGAAACTTTTCATTATTAACCGTTGCCGCGCGTTTCGCGGGAAAATGTCTCGAAATAGTGCGTGGCAGAAAAGAAATACAAACATTAAATAATTGCATTTCTAATTGGCAATTTTAGCCAGCAGCCAGCTGCCTGTCAACGGCGCAAGTGTAGCCTTGCACCGTATCATTTAGTGAGAGTAGTCTACAACAACGACGCGAAGAAAAACAAATTGCCGTAAATGCAGTGCGCGGCGCGGATCAGCGACTGCCAGCACTAATAATGCACACTTTTAACGGACGATTTGGGAGTCACTTATTGTGAATTATGCGCCGCGTTGACACTGCGAATGCAAATTTGCCGAATGACTTAGGGCCAGTAGCCACAGAAGTCGGCGGATTGCCCGACGGGCCAAGACAATGCAAGCAAACAAAAACGTCAATTCTCTATAAATTTTGCGGAAAGCAGTGCCGGCGACAAATTTGCAACACAAAACCGGCGCAATTGAGTTATCTCTCTGACGTCAAGTGGCAAATGCCGAACTCAGTTTTGAAAGTTGCGCAGCAAAAGAATGATTGGAAATACTTAATACTTAATAAAAGGTACAGAACAGCAATTAGATTCCTGCACGGACTATCTGATTCCACACCTGGATTTTGATTCGCGCGCACTCACCTCCTTTCCCTCAAGGGAAGAATGGGGACTTACAAGAGTGACAAGAGACGCCTCCATCACCATCTTCACAGACGGTTCTAACATGGAGGAAGGTACAGGAGCTGGTCTCCACTCAGATGAACTGGGGGCACAACGGTCTTTTCAGACTCCCGGACCTCTGTAGCATCTTTCATGCGGAGATTTTTGGATCTGGAAAGCTGCTGAACTAATCCGCGACAGCGGATTACCATCCACGGATATCACAATCTGTGTGGATAATCAGGCAGCTCTTAAAGCGCTGGAATCAGCCACTGTGAAATCGAAGGTAGTGCAGAGTTGTCGCAGTGCACTTCGAGGCATCGGGCATCACCGAGTCACTCTCTGCTGGGTTCCGGGCCACTCTGGAGTGGCAGGAAACGAGGCAGCGGATGAGATAGCAAGAAAGGGGGTCGCCCTGCCTCTCACCGAAGTGGATAACTCTGTGTTCGCTCCGATATCTGTCCTGTATCTGCGTATTGACAGGTTGAGCAAAACTTACATCGAGTCCTCATGGCGGAGCAGAACTGATTGCAGTACCTGCCGGGCAATATGGCCTTCCCTTTCCGTGAGGAAAACACGATATGTACTGTCCCTGAGTCGAACCTCTATTAGGCAGCTTGTTGGAGTCATTACTGGACACTGTGCCATTGGATCCATGCTTGTCAAATGGTGCCTCTCGTCCAGTGATGTCTGCAGAAGCTGTGGAGATGAGGAAGAAGTGGAAATGATCCAACACTACCTGTGCCACTGCCCGGCTCTGCAGGAACGCCGTCTCCGTACCTTGGGGTCAAGGTTCCTGGCAGACTTGGCCTGCACAGCAATAGTTGAAATTTCGGATATATTCTCCTTCATCAAGAGATCGAATTGGTTTGCCCCGAACTGAGAGCCAGTAGCTAGCTCCAGAATCTTCTAAGAAGGGATTCACAATGGGCCATTTTGGCCTCCGAGTGGAAGTGCTGGCCTTGGGACGCACACACCCTTCCCTACCTAACATAACCTAATACTTAATAACAATTTTTGTTTGCCTCTAGGACACTTTGTCAGCCACAGACATGGAACTGTAACTCCAGCCACATTATAACGGGCCCCGATCATCATCATCGTCCATCTTAAGCAATTCTAAGCAATTTAATGTTGTTTGAAGTGAGTTTATTGCTTTCACGCGTGGTGTAGGTATGTATGTATTTATATAAGTGTATGATGTGCAGGGGACAACAGCAGCCAAGGCTATGGGCGACTCCCGATAGCTGAGCACGTAAACAAACAACCGGGCGGACAGATGCTCACAGCACAGACATGCAGATCTCCACTGCACTTAGGAACTGTGTGTCTTTGCATCATTGTGCTAAATTATTGCGCTCGACAGACGCAACAACCTGAAGCACTTGCCGTCGCTTTTGTTAGTGATTAATCATATGCATGATTTGCTCAAGTCGCACGTCGTGGCGCGTGCACCTTTGTTTGCACAAATGCATACAAATGCCGTGGTGCAATTTATTAACGTGGCATAATGTGATATTTTAATTCTAACTTTTGCGCTTCCAATTTGTGGTCGGACCACTTTGCAATTGCTTCGTTGCGAATGAATGAATGCGACGTATAGCAGAAACGCTCAGCGAATCAGTTAATTTTTTTTCAGTAGCACACACAACAAAAGACTTTGGGGATCATACCTACCTCTGATTTACTACTTAAACCTTTGCTTCTATTCTTGACATTCCTGACAGTGAACTCTTCGTTCAAACTTGTTTTAAAAGCATTGTGTTATTATTTATTAAATTTGCCCTTCAAAAAAAACATATTGGCGCCTCTAGTCTCATACAATGCATTTTTATGTGCATATGGACGATATGGTTTTTTTTAAATACCAAAATTGAAGCAAGCATCGATGATGACCCTTAGGCTGCATGTAATCGCATACATTTCTGGATAATCACGTCCGTTTGTTTTCCCACTTTTCTATTTGTAAGGCATTTTCAAGATCACGCGCATTACAACAATAAATTACATAGTGCATTACGTTTCAGTAACAAACTCGCCAGTCAAAATGTACTTCTCTGTTTCTGGTTTTGGTCTATCATTGGAAAAAATTAGCTCGTTAGTTCGGGCATTAGCTTCCGATCAATTAGCGCAGACACTCTGCGTTTCATTACCTAAATATGTGTCAGGCATAATGGGACTGAAATGAAATGAAAAGACCATCGGTGACTTGCACCTGCCGAAGTTGTTGTTGTTGTTACAAATGCACCCAATGTCAGCAGTAATGACAGAGTCCAAACTATCATGCGAGTATAGGCGCTAATCACTTCCTATTAAAAAAAACTGTATAATGGCTAAGAAAACGAAGCAATGAGGTCCCTAAAGACGATGATAACAGTTTTTTATTTCATATTTCAGTGTTCGACTTGATTTCGTAATTTCCCAAGATCATTCTTAGTACGGACCACATCAATCCATTGAGTTCTAGAATTGAAATCGCTTGTGGATGGCTCAAGCAACTAATTTTTTACAAAGAGAAAGTAATTCTCCACAGAACAAGGCAGCAGAAAGACTAGTTTGATGGTTTTAGTTCTAATGATTACACTGCACAACAGCATGTCTGTTGCTTGGAGTTTTTTACATAAATCTGAATCGTTTTGCCACGTTGTTTTCAAAACCATACTCCGTTTTTATGTAACAGATCTAGTTTTCGCAAAAAATGGACGTTTCACTTTTTCGAATTTTCCTCGGCTTTTTTTCTAGTTTTCGATTGTAATTTCTGAACCAATAATCCTATCGACATGATTTTTATATAGTTGCACTAACAACATTTCTGACGCCTTCTTCTAAATTAGTGTTGTAATAAGGTTTCAAAGTAGGAAAATATTGAATTTCAAGGCTTTTTTTCTGATGGCGAAAATTTTACAGAGGTTTCATAAATCAAGTTACGAAGTATATGAATATCTTAAGAAGAAACAGCAAGCAATACAACACAGCCAAATTATTTGGCGGAATACACATTCGCATCGAAATAATAGCGAAAAAGTACCATAGCCATTTTCATCACTTTTCATACTTTTTCCTTAAAAAATTAGAAGCCTCACAATATGCTCTTTTATATGTTACATTTTCAGTCTGAAACACAAGCAAAAAATAAAAAGATTTTGAATTGCGCGAAACAAAAAAAATTAAAACTGCATATTTTGAGGCTCTTACTTTTTAAAGGAAAAAGTATGAAAAGTGATGAAAATGGCTATGGTACATTTTCGCTATTATTTCGATGCGAATGTGTATTCCACCAAATCATTTGGCTGTGTTGTAATGTTTGATGTGTCGGCTTTCATTATACACCTTACTCGTTAATTGCTTTATGAAAATTGTCTATGTTTTTGACCATCAAAGAAAATGCCTTAAAATTACATATTTTGCGAATTTGAGGTCCAATTACTGCAGCATTTTAAAAATTATAAGAATTAGTTGAATTGGAAAAGAAGCCGTGTGGTGTTGTTAATGCAATAAGGTGAAAATCATGCCAATCGGTTTTTTAGTTCAGAAATTACGATCAAAAATATGGAAAAGTAGAGGAAAAACTGACACGGTACCTATATCTCAATAACTAGAGCTGCTAGAAAAAATCTGAAGGTAGATTCGAAATCAGCGCATCCAAACTAGTAAGAAACAGTAAAAAACTCCATGCAACAGAAAAAAGTTTTTTTTTTGTTGTGCTGTGTTATTATTTTTCAAACGTAACTCTGATACTTTATTTTATGTACTTCATTGTGATGAATTTTCGAAAAACGAAAGCGCGGATGCGGCTCTTCCCCAAAAGACATGTGAATACCCGTAAATTTGTAGTAATCATGACGTCACTGATTTGATTCAAAGTTGTACAACGAATGAGGGGTTGCCGGCATTTCAATTTCTTGACACTTTTGGTCATCAGCCAATTTGTCGGCGGTGTTGAGCCTCTGATGTTGCGTTGACGTTGTCATTGCTTCGGTGCTCATTAGCTGCTGTTTGTTACCTTTGTTGGGTTTTCTTCTCTACGCGGATAGTGCTGAAAGCAGAAACAGAATTACTGCTACCCATTTCGTTGGTGCGGTTGCGTCAGTTAATTTACTTTGATCGCGTTGGACAAATAGATGCTTCGCAGTAGGCGTGCCAGCGGCAATGCGTGCTTTTTACTTTGATTTCCCACTTCTTCAAAGAAGGGTGCCTGCTGGCATTCAAATGTTTATCGATTCCCATTGAGCGCTTCTCGTTATTGTTCGTTATTGCGGTCGACCAGAGGAGCCAACCAGAACGCAAATAATGAGTGGAAAATTATCTCCTCGTCAACCAACTTATATATTTTAAATAAACAAGACAATAAAATTCGAATTGAGCAAAAGATCAGCCGCCGTGAGTAGAGGCCAATAGAAGAGCAATCTTTCTTAGGCACGCGGGCAACTGTTTCAGATCAACACAAATCACTTAATTAACTTCATAACAGTTTCGCCGTCTCCACACTTCATGCATCCTTGAAATTATTTCGACAGATCGCACAAGCAACTATTCCAATGAAATATAAAAAATCGAGCAAAAAGAATTTATAAAAGCCAGAGCCGCCACAACGACATCTCACTGGGGAGCCATCAATTAATCAAATGCCAAACGCGTTCGCCGACGGACGATGGCAAATGAGTTGCTAAAAATAGTCAAACTCGAGCAATGGGAAAAGATTATTTCTGGCGAAGAAAACCGACTAAACAAGTCACGGCGCTCGAATAAAGTGAAAACTTAATGAAGCCAGAAATGACGTTGAGGAAATCTCAAAGTGACAGCCTACAAGCTCTTGGCAAGATCAGCGGAATGCCGGAATGCGTATGTGGTGGCTGGCAGCGGCGTCGGCAGCACCAACAGAAATTGGAAGATATATTGGCACATTGACACGCCCCTTTTCTACGCGGCTGTCTTCCGGTGACTGTTCTTGCCACGGAGAAATGTGTGAACGACCACTGCGAACAATACGAGTGCGTCGCGACAGTAATAAGTCACCCAAAACAACACAAATACAATTATTTCAAATAAAAAATTTAGGAGCAAAAAATGAGAAGGAATAGGTAAATGCAAACAGAACTTGAGCAACTGTATTAACTCTTTTGATCAGTAACACATTCAGCCTATTCATGCCTACTTTTCGTTGCGTTCCTAAAGCATTTCTGCGTTTTCCAGTAATGAGTGTGAAATTCGGCTGAAGAGTTCGGCGGCGTGGCCTTGCTGTGCAACATCTGGCAGAGCACTGCTACCCAAAAGTGATCCTCAAGCAATGGTATTGAAAAGTGGGCGTTGCTACAAAACCATGTTCGTTTGCCAACTGACTGGCTGTGAGATCATAAATTACAAGATTGTTGACAGCGTCTGCATGCCGATCGACATGGGCTGCTTACTTTCGGCTGTCACTCGACAACAACAAATTTCCCGAAGTTTACGGGAAGTGAAAATTATATCGATTTCGTGCACGCCCCTTTGGCGCTTTTGATTTTTTAATTGCTTAGGTCCGAAATGCAATGATTAAAAATAAACAACAACGTCAGACAAAAATTTAGGTGACAGGAATCCATGAAATAAAAATAAACTTTGAACTTGGTAATATTTTGTGAGACATCAGTCGAAAATAGAATTGCAATTAGTTTCTTTGGTGGTTTGGTATTCAAATCTACCATCTTCTGACTCATATTCCAACACACGTATTTTATACATTCAAACAATATTTCTTAATTTTTGTGCAGAAGTCGGCAATTGTAAAGATGGCATTCTATTCTATCTACATAAATACGTTCATACATACACATTAGGGATTGCACACATCCGGGATTTTCGGGACTGAAAATCACAATCCCGAGATTTTTTTCGGGATTGAATATATTACTTTTAGAAACTAGTTCAGCCTTTTTTTCAATCAAATAAATTATAACTATGT
Organism: Melieria omissa; assembly: GCA_963971225.1. Taxonomy (NCBI): domain Eukaryota; kingdom Metazoa; phylum Arthropoda; class Insecta; order Diptera; family Ulidiidae; genus Melieria; species Melieria omissa. Next base: position 56,231,993 of record OZ020267.1, on the reverse strand, counting down.
ATTAAATACAACTCTGTGTCCTTAATTTAAAACTAAGAACAAAATATTTATGACAAATTACTTAAAAACGCATTTAATTGCCAAATCACCTGGCTAACCTGCTGAAAAGGCATAATTCAAGTTTCGCTATAGTTTCTCAAATGCTGTTGGTTTTATATTAACTGTTTCTTTCTTAATCCTCTTTTTTACACCATTTTCCCGGTGTATTGTGAATGTGACAAGTCAAATTAGTGTAAAGAAGAGTTAAACTTGCATGTTTTTAGAAAATTCTGGTTGTTTGCTTTTTTGAATGGATTCAATTTTGGGAGCGTAAGCTTGTTTGCACTTTTAATTTTAGTTACTGGCAAATTTTGTACTGGAAAAGTACCAAAACAGAGCTAGTTTGTACAAATTTGTAAAAAATAGTTATACACAACCAAAGCTATTGTTGCATTAACACTTATTCAAACGTCACAGGCAATGGGCAATTCATTTTTTGTGTTAAATAAGAAGGGTTGCATTTTTCGAAATTAACGTGACAAAAGCAAAAAGTGAGCTTGTTTTAGTTTCGAACCCGGGATCTGATTTTGTCAATCCCGGGACTGAAATTGTCCGGGATCCCGGGATTCCGGGATTCACGATCCCGGGATTGCAATCCCTAATACGCATATAGGCAGCTGTAGCTTGGCCTATTGTGCAGGCAACACAACGACGAAATCAGCAAATATTAAATTGAATAATTGAATTAATTATTGCCGCTATAACGAACGAACTTGAAGCTGTCAAAGAAAATTTGCGCATTCTCGTCGAAACGTTGTGGGTTCAGAGTGGGCTACTGCCCAAGTTTTGTGCCGCTGAATACATTTTGTAATTGCTGTGACTGACACCTTCCACCCAGTGCGATTTGGCAATTGCTTTGATTACTTAGAGGCGAAAGATTTAGAAGCACCAATCAGCACTCGAATCGATACAACAACGGCGCAGAGGGCGCAAGTGGGACCAACGGCGGAGTGCAGAGGGTGGGCTTGGGAAGTATGAAAGCTACTGTTGTTGCCGCTGCCACTGTTGCTGACATCGAGTGGTTGTCAATGATAAACGCGTGTGGAGTGCGTGTTTACATGGCGTGTCAAAAGTATTTCTACGTGTGGGGCGGCTGCCTTTGCAGTTCGGGTGAAGTTGTTTGTGTGCGCGTGTATATTGTAAATTGGTTTGCCAGTATTCACATTATAATTCCGATATGAAATTGAATTAAAAATACAATTTTCCATTTTCCAGCCTCCTTTTGTGCCCGGGCTGTAGTGAGCATGTGGGCCAGGGCCATCTATGGAAAATGCCATTGCCACATTGCAGCAATCAGAACCACAGACAACGGTGCAATTGGGAAGAGCAGCTACAGCTCAGTGTGGCATCTTTGCGAACGGAAACATTGCGGATTTGTCACGTTCATTCCTTCCATTCAAACCTCCTTCTTATCTCCCGCCAAACGCCGCCTTATCAAATAACAATTAATTAACTTCCCTGGGGGATTCAATTGAAACGCGCGCGAGTATTTATGCCACAGGATGTTGTATATTAATTGTATCCCACACTTGTGCGAGATGTTCCGGCCATCCTTGCTGGCGATTCGTGCGCAGCCATTGTTTTGACGCCAAAATGAAAGTCAATTAATGTGAAGCATTCGGTCCGACGATCCATTTCGTTTGGTTTGTTCGTATGTGCGCCTATCTGTATCGCCACGAGTCTGTCCAAGCAATATGCCCACGTTTTGAATAATCGCCTGCGATATTTGATTTATGAACGAATTCTCATTTGCGCATACTTGACTAAGCCGCCTCCCAACCAATCTCTGCTGCGGCAGCGGGAATGTGCTTGTGTATGCGGGAGAAGCGGGGTGGGGGGAGGCAGCTCATGCGCAGGTGCGTGTTTTGCTATGATAATTTATGAAAACTTGCACTCGAATTATCAATCATGGCATTTGTCGTTTATGAAAACGAAATGCTGCGTTCACCAAACTTTTCGCAAATCCACTGTAACTTTCGTTAAGTTCAGTGCAGTCAGTGTTTGCTGCTGATAACAGAAGGGATATTCCCATCACAAAAAGCACACTCAACGTTTTTGTTAAATACTGAATGAACTGAACCTTTTTCCATGAAAAATAAGAAAGAAATTACTGCACGAAAGATTCGTAAGAGTTTTCGCCCTGAAATGAGCGATAATTAATAATTATTATCCATATTTTTGGGAATAAAAAATTGCCCTACTTTAAAAATAACGCTTATAAGAAACAAGTATATTTTTCGTTGTCGATAACACATTGCAACACTGAAAAAAGGGACAAAGTCAAACCCATCTCATTCGATAGGTGGATGAAGGACCTCAATAAAATTTGTATCCTGGTATAGATCTTTGCATGCCTTTTTACCAGAAGTCACTTATAAATTTAGCTCTCACGGGTTCCAGGATATTCAAGGATAAAAATTTATTTGATGTCCTTCATATCTATTTTCATTACATTTTTCCAAAAAGGATATTGTGTCATCGACTTCATTTCATTAGCTTTCATTTGACGTAAAAATGATTCCTTTCTGACATTTGAGTCAAGAGATAAGATGTTTTAAAAGTTTCGGGAAGGGGCGAAAAACTCGAACATTCCGGGAAAAATCCCTTGGCACTTTTTCATCTCTATCGAATGAGATGGGTTTGACCTTGTCCCTCGAAATTTTTTTGGAATTTGTTGCACTGTGTAATTATTTTGCGATTTTTGTTTTTTCCATTGCTTCATAACTTGTATCTATGATATTTTTTTTTCATTTACTAGTATTTTGAAAAAAAAAAAGATTTTATGTTGAATTACTTCATATTAATATTTCGGTGCTGCAGTAATGCAAATGATTTTTACACACGGACCCACGAATTTCAGGTTGCGTTCTTCTTCTTAGGTAGCAAAGGCCAATATAATTTTAGCGCCACTTCTTGTTCTCAGCTCTGTTCTGTTTAATTGAACTGCATGTAAAACATGCATTTCTTGCATGCTTGAACAAACAAATTTAACTGGACCTTACTTTTTTGCCATTATTGTCAAATCGAACCCCTTCCTTCCCCCACCTTCACAGCGCTTGGCAAGAACACATTTTTATTCATAATTACAACGTAGATTACAAAATTGGAGTCTGCCCCTTCAATTTCAGTCTTCTTTATTGGGACTCAGCGAAGGGCACTAAAAGGGCGACCGAAAGTGAAACAATTTTTCAAAGTCTTACTGTACATACAGAAAAAACTCAAAAACTCATGGCCAGTCCGCCCGCTCATTGGCAGCGCTGAATTACGCTCGGCTGGCCGCCATTTTTTTATAGCTTATTTCGGCATCTCATTTTCGTATTACATAGTTTTGTTGTTGCTTGACCTTAAGTGACAGCTGCTCTTAGTCACACAAATTAGTAGCAATGTCAGTAACAACAACATCAACGCGTACAGCAACCACCAATGACATACCGACAGTGCCTCGCATGAATAATTTAAGCCATGTTCGCGCGCTTTAACCCTTTTCGTAGGTCCTGCTTTTCGTGTTTTCATTTATTTTTTTCCTTTCACTCGTATTTTTTATTAATCATTTCCATTATGCTAGTGATTACGTTGGTGTTGGTATTCATGCATGTGGCCGTAATGGTTAATGCATCAAAATTTACCTCATTATTCAAATTCCAAATTCGCTCGAGAGATCAAGTGAAGCATGGCGTCGAAAGCGGCCGAGTCCTTGTTAAACTGTCATGAAATTCCGTTGCTGCTTTGTCCGAACGGGGTCGCGCACCCCACGCATGTGCTGCCGCTTATATGACAACGTCGGAAAAATTGTGTGCTGGTGTGCGGGAGTGCCCCGATTGTCGCCGAATGAGTACTTAATAGGGCTGCGAGCTAATTAACCCTTTCAAGTTAATTAGAATTGATGGGTTGCGCGTGTGCTCCAGAGACAGACCGTCAGAAGAACGTCATTCATGAAAGCACTCAATAACCATGTTAATTTTACATAATTGAATGGAAATGTATTACTCACACGGAGTTAACAGAGCTTCAAGGACTATTTGATCACTAACGAACGTACGGTTTTCGAAATTTTCTTTAAATTTCTTGAAATGTTGTGCACTTGTGAGGTTTAAATTCAAGAGTTCACAAATGATTTCCGAAATAAAGAATTTGTATGTAATACATTTTTAGTCGGTTTTGCTCTGCTTTATTTTAGTGTTTAACTCATATAAGCCCAGCGATTTTTTTGTCAATATTCGAATGAAATCAGATATCGATATCTTGGAAAGTTCTTTTTAACTCAAGATGAAATTGTAAACAAGCTAAATGGAATTGGCGTAGGTGGATGGGATTGTTTTGTTTTGTATGTCACTGATGCTTTAAAATATAGGAGTTTAATTGTAAATGAATTCTGTTAATATGTATGTATATCTTTGTTAGAGTAATGTATTTTCCTTTTTTCCGACAGACGACTTAAAGGTCATTGTCGTAAATTCTTTATCAGAAATGTTATCTATTGTTAATTAAATTATTTCTGTAATATTTGTTAAACAATTGAATAAAGAATATATCTATCTATCTATCTATCTATCTATCTATCTATTCGAATGAAACCGTTTTTTTTAAGGTGAAATGGGGTCGGACAATTCAAATTTGGGGTCAAAAAAAATTTCCGATTTTTGGTTTTCGAGATATTTGATGTTTAATAAATCGAACACCTAACTATAAATATATATTGTGGCTATAATATTGGTTTTATGGGAAAAGTGTAAATATATTTTCGAGAGTTTGATCAATTTGTAACAAGACTGCATAGTTACTTTTTTAAATATTATTGATTTTTAATGTTTTTCGGTGCTTTTGAAATTATGTCAAAAATGCCCTTTTGTTTGGGGAAAAACAACAAAACTGGGGAGAGGTGCGAGAAATGAATATATTTATCCCGTTATACAAACTATCCCATGTTAACTTTTGTTATTATTTGTTATAAATCAGACCATCATATTATGCAAAACTTTTGCTGGAATGGACCGATGGTTTTGCGAGTTCGGAGTTCGTACTTCGAGTGACCGCCGGCCGCGCAAGCTCCTTGCGGGATGGCCAGCGTTGCCAACCAATAAGAACATGAAGGGACAATCACTATACAATAATATTGACAGTATACTTAATTTTAAACAAAGAGTTAAGTCGAAGTTTATTTCAGTAAAGCCGCCGTAGCGCTGTACCGGGCAGTGTAAGCACACAGTCAGCGAGATCCAAATTCTTTTCTAACGGTGCCGTGTAGTGCCAAATGATGTCCCCAACAGTCCTGTTGCCTTTGACTCAAGCGGCGACAATAGGCAACAACACACTGGTTGATTGTCATGTTGGTGCATTTGCAATTATTGCCCATTTAACAGTGGCGAACAGGCGAGTAGAGGGCGTGGCTGTTTGCCCGTGAACAAGTACATGCAATGCCATGCAGCCCGCTGCTCCTCTAGTTTTGCACAAGTGTGTATATGGCAGCAGAATATTAGGGTTATCGCCTAATTTTAAGTGCCCAACTTGACACGGCACAACCGCTACCGCAGCCACCAGCGACAGCAGCTACCGCGGCACTCAGTTCTACGAGTGCGTGTTGATGATATCCTGCTGACCACCACATGTCAACTCTATGCAGCACAGCGGATGCCATGTGTGAGCTACGGGCAAGTACAAGTATGTCTTCCTGCCAATGTTAACGGTGAGACAAGCTGAGTCCGTGTTGCTGCTCGAATAGTTTTAACGCATGGCGAACGAACAAGTGGCTGTCGCCTATTTTGGCTTTGCTGAGGTTGCTATGTATGCGAAATTAATGCAAAACATTATGTCGAAAACTGCACTCCGCGGTCAGCTTTCGAAGGCTTTGCTGGCCGTGGATGCACCAGACTGCAACGGTGCCATGTCGTCATAGACAGGGGCAGAGGAAACACAGGGGCCGTCTATTAGTTGACATGAGTTGAGTTTTGTTGCGACAGTAGGAAGGTTGACGCGTACATGTCCTTTGATGTTGATTATTTAGGAGGGTTTTAAAGTGTTCGTTGCAGCAAAAACCATAAAGTGAACCATGAAGTGAAAGGTGCTGAGAGCTGGCATAGTGTACGCGAGAAGCAGTCAGGTGCACAAGCGTGAGTGCTAACATTATTATTTTATATCATAATGAATATTGGCCAAAACTTTCCAGCCGCTACGAGGTTGTGATTAAAAAACTGAATATTGCACTGCGCATTTAAGATTGAAAAACAAAACACAATTTTTAGATTTCCATAAATGCATTCCTTCTGGAAGTGATAGCATTAATAATGGCAACGATAATAATTCCAGGCAGCATCACCGCCTGCCGACGGCAATGTGGAACCAGCTCGCGCTCCATTGCACTCAGCTGCGTAATGCAGAAATTTATCACTGATACTGACTCAATGATACAGCGCCATGGAGCACATAAATTATGAAATGCTGGCGTTTGCGAAATTTTTTTTATTGGTATGTACTATGTGTGAAAATGGAAAAGAGAAAATAATATAGTCGAAACATTTTGCACCAAAAAAATGAAGAATGAACGAAAAGCCGAACGAAACAAACGGTCCAGGGGAATGGAATGGCGCTTTGAGCACAAACACAAACAACTATTTTTAATAAACAAATTCGAGGCAAGATTTAACCTTTCTGTCAATACGAAGGTACCTGGGTACCTATTGCATTTTTGAAGTAAAAATATCCTACTTTCGGCCAAGGAACGCTATGCTGGTATTTTTAGTATCTTCCTAAATATCAATTGACTACCTATTAGATAACTCATATAGAAAGAAAAATTTGTCTGTATAACTTTTAGAATCGATTTTTGAACACTACCCCTTTGTTCTATACGAAGGTACTCGTGTACCTTCATCCAAAATACAGTAAAACAATACAGTTTCACCGTTAAATTACTCATTCATATTCAAATGGACCAAATTTTAAATTTGAAATCATAGTTGTATTCAAAGATAAGTTAAATTTAGGACATCCGATCGAAGTCATCGTCTTTACATGGGTGTTATTCCAAGATGTTTTACCCTTTGAAAGGAGAAGTTTACTCTGAAAAACTAAGTAGGCAATTGCCAACGTATGTATGTAAGACCCGAGTAGGCCCAAAAATATTAAACATATTTTTTCAAAGCTTTAGACCTTACGTCCGCAATGTTGCAGCGGATAACAGTGGTCGACAAACTACAAAAATTATGGGTGACGCATTGATTTCGAATGGTATTTTGGTCAAAAGTTGTATGCAGTACGCCTTCTAAAGGCCGTCGTGCCGTCAGTCACTCAGGGGGATCAACATGTAACACTGGAAAGTGTACGTGCCGTAACTGAGTTTGGCTGATGGAAGCGTGTGCTAACACCTCCGCGTGGTGACGGCTGGAAACGGCCACTTCCAGATCTGGTTCTGGTCGTGGTCGGCTAAGGTAGCACAGCGAAAACCTCCCTAATCCGGGGTGTTATGCGACCCGTGCCCATCGGACTGATTTGCAGCCAGGGAGTAATATCGGCTGTATTCGAACGGAGCTTTCCTGATACCTGGCCGCCTCAGGAAGGAACGGTGGCCTTATCACGGTAAGGGGCTATGCCGTGACGGACCCTCCCTTTCCCCAATCTTGCTTTGGTCACCGTGCTAGCACTTCGGTGTTTTAGCACAGCCCGCCAGGTCGGGCAGGTGACCGTACGAACCAGTTGACATGACCTCAAAAAAACCCAGCCTCGGACAAATCACGACTTCGGACAAGGACAATAGACGAACGGACAGGAGAGAAGTTCCGGGAACATCCTCCGAAGACGAACTCCTGGCTTCGAGCCAGGACACAATTATACCCATTTCCTCAGAGACGCCTGGCACTGTGGGTCACAGCACGCCAATCCTCTCTGAGAAACCCTCGACATCCGAGGGGCCAACTGAAACCGGCCAATCCTAGACCACCGTCCAGGTATAAGCAGTACCAGAGGGCTTTGGCTATCCTCGGCAGGATTAGCAAAAACGAAGCCGCTGGTACTGCTCATCCCAAGGATGCGGAGGACAAGGTGCGGTTTCAGAAGGTAGTCGATGAGTACCGGGAGTACCAAGCGACCTTACCAAAAACTGAAGCGACGAAGCGAAACCGGTCTACTCAGGAGAAGTCGAACCGTGACACCAAACGACCCAAAGTGGCCGTGGCAGCTGAACCGTCGAAACCGAAGAGGATCTTCAGTGACGTTGTGCGTGACCATCTGCAGGTTGCACTCGTCGACGCTACCACCAACCGCGGCAAAGAAGCACTGGAAAAGTGGGGAGAAATCGAGGCCAGGTTGACCCAATTGGTAATGGACCATGTATTAGGCAACCTGACTGCGAGCCCGGCGGCACCTCTTCCCAGCTTCGACTCTGCGGAGGTTATCCGGGGATATCGGGTAATCAAATGCGAGGATCAATTTTCTAGGGATTTCCTGGAAAGCTGCATCTCCAAGTTAGGGGAGGCAGCGGGAGGCTTAAGGCTTAAGCTTATCCCGGCCAGTGAGGTCCCTAGGAGACCACGGGCTCGCATATGGTTGCCAAATATGCCACTGGATACCGACAAGCTGGTGACTTATATGCAAGCGCACAACCCATCAATACCCATGACTGACTGGCAGGTGATCAAAGCGGAGGCTCCGCAGAAGGCCAGCATGTCATTCCTCCTCATGATCACCGAGGAGAGCTTAGCTGCCCTGGAAAAGGCAGACCATAAGCTTCGCTTTGGCGTTCGGCACGCAAAAGTGAAGGTGTTCCGCTCATCCGGCGGGGATGAGGAGGCCATCGACGAGATTGGGGACGCAGAAAAGCTGATGGACGGCGTCAAGCTCAGCGATCCCAATCCCCCCCATACCGACGTCTAAATGGGATTGAAGGTTGTCCAAGTCAACCTCCAACACTCCAAGTTGGCAACGGACAACCTCTCCGTCCTCCTATCGGAGGCGGACGTCGACATCGCTCTCGTCCAGGAGCCATGGGTGCGGAGCACTATGGTGAAAGGGCTCCAACGAAGCGACTACAATATCTTCTATAAAAGGATCGACGGTAAGCCGAGGACTTGTATAGTCGCAAAAAAACATCTTTGCATGTATCTTCTACCTCTTCACAGCACAGGCGATGCTACGGTGGTCAAGCTGGAGGCTGCTGACGGGGTTAGCATGACACTAGCCTCAGTATATATGGCGCACGATCGGCCAGCGCCCCCGGAGGAGGTCCGTAGACTGGTGGCTGGCTGTACCGGTGCACTGCTCCTAGGGTGTGATGCCAACGCCAGACACACACTATGGGGGAGCACCGAGACCAATGAAAGGGGTGAGTACCTTTACGATTTTATTATCAATACTAACCTGGTAGTGTGTAACAGAGGTAATACTCCGACCTTCACCTTCCCTAGCTCTGAAGGCTTCAGTGGCTGGGAGGAGGTCCTTGATGTTACACTACTAACTGAAAACGAACTAGTATCTGTGGATAAGTGGAGGGTATCCAATCAGAAGTCCTTCTCGGATCATGCTTGGATACTCTACGACTTAGATGTTCGGGCCGAACCCCCTCCACCCTATAGAAACCCTAAACGTACCAACTGGTCTAGGTTTGCTAGGATAGCCAAGAAGAAAATGGGCAGGGCACCCAATTCAGACATAACCTCGGCAGTAGATGTAGATAGCAATATCCGACGGTTAGAAAACGCAATGGCTTCTGCGTTTAGAATATCCTGTCCGGTGAAATACTCCAAAAAATCATTTCCTCCCTGGTGGAACCAGGATCTCACTAGCCTCAGGGCAGAGACTCGTAGGATGTTTAACCAGAGCTACTCCTCTGGCAACTGGGAAGGTTACAAGGACAGTCTCAGGAAATACAAAAAAGCAATCAGAAATTCCAAAAGCAAGGGCTGGAAGGATTTCTGTTCTTCAATAGAAACCACCAAGGATTCTGCTAGGCTAAGTAAGATCTTATCCAAGGACCATACCAGCCCCTCTTTTATAAGGAAAGCGGATGGTTCATGGACAGATAGCACGCAGGAAGCCTTGAATCTACTTCTAGAAACTCATTTCCCAGGATCTTCGGATGAAGAGCAGGATTTTGAGCATCAGAGGTCACCTACCACGGGTATTGGTACCGTGATTATAACGGAAGACAAAGTTGCATGGGCAATCAAAAGTTTTTCAGCCTACAAATCACCTGGACCGGATGGAATCTTTCCTATGATGCTTCAGGCCACGCAGGAGTGGATAATTCCTTGGCTCGTTGCAATTTTCAGAGCATGCATAACAATTCCATACGTCCCTTCTAGTTGGAGAAGGGTCAAAGTTGTCTTTATCCCCAAGGTGGGAAAAAGGGGACACGAGTCAGCAAAGGATTTTCGGCCGATAAGTCTAACATCCTTTGTGCTTAAAACCTTCGAGAGGCTGCTCGACCTGCACATCAGGAATGTGGTGGGAAGCACGCTATCTGATGCCCAACATGCATACCTAAAGGGGAAGTCCACGGAAACGGCACTCCATGAGGTTGTAAGGACGGTGGAAAAGTCCATAGAACACAAAGAGTATACACTGGCGGCCTTTATGGATATTGAGGGGGCCTTCAACAACATCCATATAGATGCGATCCGGGAATCGCTAGAATACCTTGGAGTTAATGTAGACATCTGCGGCTGGATAACAACAATGCTCCATTCAAGGGAGATCAGCGCTGAACTGGGGAAAAGTTCGCTGACCAAATACCTAAACAGAGGCACCCCCCAAGGAGGAGTTCTATCACCTCTACTTTGGGTTTGTGCCCTGGATAGAATACTAGCTGAATTAAACGGTAGAGGTATCAAAGTCGTGGCATACGCGGATGACGTCGTGGTGTTGGCATCGGGGATGTGTCTCGAAGTGATAAGTGATATCCTTCAGGCAGCGCTGAAAAGATTGAGAGCTTGGTGCACGGGTCGTGGGCTATGCCTTAATCCAAGTAAGACTGAACTGATGCTTTTCACCACGCGGACCAAGATACCTAGATTTAGATTACCTATGCTGAACGGAACGACACTATCCCTCTCGTCTAGCGCCAAGTACCTGGGGGTAATCTTGGACCCAAAGCTAAACTGGAAAACAAACATCGAACACAGAGTCAGCAAAGCGGGCTTTGCTCTGTACGCCTGTAAAAAGATGATTGGCCGGAAATGGGGGCTCCGTCCGGACCTAATGCTATGGATGTACAAAACGGTTGTACGTCCTATCCTTTCTTATGGTTCCTTAGTTTGGTGGAAAGCTCTCAGGAGGGACTATAACACCACAAAGCTGAGCAGAATACAAAGAACAGCATGCGCGATAGCAACAGGGGCGATCAAATCCTGCCCTACAGAGGCTCTGAATGTATTGGCGCACTTACTTCCGATAGATCTTCATATCGTTAACACCGCCACTCTAAGTGCTCTCAGGTTAAGAGAGATAGGATGCTGGAAGAGTAAACCGTATGGGCACGGGTCAATACTAGATCAACTGCAAAATGCACACACTGCGGAGACAGACTATAAAATTCCCACTGTATTCTTCGGGAAAAGGTATGGCATACGTATTCCCTCCCGTTCGGAATGGAAGAAAGGAAGAATCACAAGTGGGAGCGATACCGAAATCTACACTGATGGATCAAAGATGGACTGCGGTGTAGGAGCGGGAATCTACTCAGAGAAGCTGAGGCTCAGCAAATCCATTCGCCTCCCCAACACAGCTAGCGTCTTCCAGGCGGAAGTCTTCGCTATTAAAGAGGCCTGTAGGATGGCTTTGGACGATACCACCTACAAAAACAGCATATGCGTACTATCTGACAGCCTAGCTGCCATCAAAGCGTTGGGCTCGTCGGTTATAACATCCAAGCTGGTGTGGGAATGTAAGGAGGCCTTAATGGATCTGGCTCGTCGGTTCCAAGTTACCCTAATCTGGGTGCCGGGGCACAAGAACATTGAGGGTAACGAAAGAGCGGATGAGCTAGCCAGGGGGGGTTCCGCACTTGAGGAACGGGTAGCGGAAATGGTCCGCATCCCAATTGGTTCCATCAAGAGTGAAATCTCCAAAGGCTTCCTTGCTAAAGCTGATACCAGGTGGGCTCGGATGCGTTCCTGTAAAATCAGCAGATCCTTATGGCCAAGGTACGACAGGAACAAATCAGCCGAATTAATTAACAGAGGCCGACGTGATGCAGCCAGGCTCACCGCTGTCATCACGGGTCACTGGCCCATTGGAGAGCATGCTGCCAAAATGGGCATTCCTCATAATACCTGCTGTAGAAGCTGCAATAATCCAGAGGAAAAGGAAACGATTCAACACTTTCTCTGCGATTGCCCGGCCTTAGCAAGGAGACGGTGGAAAACTCTAGGTAAACCGACGTTTACGAACGTTGACGAAATCAAGGACTACAAGGTAAGCTCACTTCTTGCCTTTCTAAACCTCTCGAATTGGCTGTAGCGGTTTTAGTCACCGGGAGTATAACAACCATCTACCTAGGTTGAATCAAGATAGTGGTTTCAAAACGGCGCATCTGCGCTAATTGGATGCCTGGGGCATTACCACTCTAACCAACCAACCAACCAACGCCTTCTAAAATGAAATTCTATGTGCACCGCGGATGCCGTAAATTCAGAATAGACAAAGCATCACAATTTTTACACTAAAAATGATTTTAAGGTAGTTTGCGGAGCACAGAAACCCTTATGTTCGTTTTTGCAAGCGTCAGCAGGAACAAAACGAGACTTGGATCACTGAGAAAAATCCCATGAGTCATGCTATATCTGTTCCGATTAACGTAAGCAACAACGTAAAACACGAAAATGCTAAAATTAATGTTTTTAACTTAAATTATCAATAAATAACGCTTTGATTTAAAAGACAACAACGATTTTTTAAATTTGTGCGCAATTTTTTGTACTTTTCCCATACAAATTGTATGAAGGTACCCGGGTACCTTCGTATTGATAATAGGTGGAAATTTTTCGTATTGACAGAAGGGTTAATGGTTGTCTTAGTTGCGTATAGCAGTTGAAGAATTTGGATATTTCAAAAGCTAACGTGAAAATCATTACGAAAGAGAGAACTGAATTGTTCAACTTGAATTATTGTATTATTTCAATTTACATGACCCTGCAGGTCTAATTACGCTTTGAATGCCCCTTTGGTGAGAGCGCTTTCCGAATTTAACAAGATTTGTGGCTCTCTTAACCTCGATCTTTCGATTTCCAAACATGAATTAAAATCACGTCTGAATTCCTTTTATAAATAACGTTATTCTCATTGTTGTTCTATTCTTAAGTTTTATTCCAATTGTTATTCTATTTTTAAGTTCTTTTATTGTTGTTTGCTTAGTCTGTAAGTTCATTACTGTAGACTTGAAATAAATAAAATGAAAATGAAAATGAAATGAAATATGTATCACATTAAATATTTATAATAAGTTATGATGGCACATATTTTTATAAAAATAATCAGGTTCAATCCGCACTGTGTTTTATGCCCACTTTATGCATTCAAACTTCCGCTCGCTTAAGTGCCATGCAATTACAAAGCCCACCTGTCAGCAATAATGACCTGTTTCGTATTTCATTTCGTTTCTGACTAGCGACATAATATTATTGTGTTTATACCTTGTTTCACAATTGCCTACAAACCCCATCTGACCTCGCCAAACCGTTGTTTTGTTTCTCCCCATTTTGACGCACGTGTAGAGTTTTAATTGCATCCCTTTCCCCCGGTTCAGCAATCAAAATACACATCCTTTTCCCCGCACCACAGTCTATGTATGTTTTGTGTGGAACTAAACTCTTTTAATATCCGCCCACCCCTCTTCATACACTGTGCCCACTTTGTCCGCATGTCCTCTAATTGTTCCACCCGCCTAATGCATTTAACACGAAAATTTAAACATTTCAAAATTAAATTCCATTGCGGTGCAGGAATCACTTCGGTCGCACCCAGTGGTCGATCCCAAGAATCTGACTGCGCTTTATTCCGCTAGTCCCAACGTAGCAACAAAAGTGCAATTAAACATTTTGCGTAGTGAGTGTTTGTCCGGCAGGCCATACGAAAAAGCAAACAAACGAACGATACGCACAGGGGAGCACAGCTTCGTTCATACAACGACACTGCATGTCTCCTCAGGCGCCAAGGGGTGGATTTTAAACTCTGCACAATTTACAGAAACGCTTCGCCGCCGCGCCGTTTTATGAAACTGACTCCGTTAATTGCATTCTAAGCAAACAGGCCCACACACAATTCATGCGCTGCGAATGTGGTCACAATTACATACAGAAACAAAATGGTGGTAAGGCTGCGAACCTGAACTTAGCATAACGGGCGTCGCAGCCGTCTGCTGCGCTCCTTCCGCTCTAAATAGTCTTGGAAAGCTGCATTGCAGGCATTTCGTGCGTGTACTGCGAACCACTTTTACTTATTGCAGCCACACATCGGCACAATCGCCATAGTCTCACCCGACCTCCCCGCCAAGGCAACTGCTGCACGCAATGATCCATTAGCAACGCTGCTTTAACGAGGGGGCTGGATGCTTGAACTACACACAGTTTTGAGTGTCGGACAGAACACGTGTTCCAATGCTTGCGATTTGTTCCGGTTTGTCAGCGATTTTAATTTGAAACTGTTTAACAGTGATCACGGCAGAATGAAGGAGTGTGCAATTTAATTTAGTGCCAGCCTAAATAGACACAAACACACACACACACATACTCACAAAGTGTAGCTCATAAGCTTTTCGAGCATTCAGCCGTCTCTCCGTTTTCAGTTGAACCACAAAACAATAAAACAATTTCAACGCCAAAAAGAAACACTATCGTTGGTAGAAATCGCCGAAAGAAAGTGACAAATCGCAAATTGTAATTAAATTACGTAACAAACCTGCTATAAAGCATTGAGAAATTAGACCATATTAAAATTCCAGACCGAAAACCGAGGGAATCGAATGATTGAAATGCCGAGAACTTAGTGAAACTCAACAACATGAGAAGCGAACCAACTTTGTGCAATGGCGCTAAAAAAAGGTACATGAAGGCACACTGAAAGGAAGCTTACGGATTTTAGGCAGAATTTTAGGCATTTCGAATTTTATTTTTTTCAAAGATTTCTTTGAGAGTAATATACTTTCTTTAGTAATACGTTTTATATTATTTACAGGATCACTGTGACTCAGTTAGTGGCTCATTCCTACGAGACATGGGTGATGGAAACTCACACATAAATCGCAAAAATTAACACATTTACACCTTGTGATCAAATTTTTGTACTAGAGCCACTTCGATGGAAAAGAGACAGTTTGGCTATGAAATTATTTTATAAGAGACAGCGAGATGAAGGGCTAATATACATTGACATTTCAAAATTTTAAAGAAAAAAATCAAACTTTCATTTAATCAGCTTTTGCATCGGCAATGATGCATTTATAAAACAGCAATGAGTAATAAATGCCTCAGCACCGACAGAAACGAGAGCACAGATAGAACTTAAAAGTTCGTCCGAATAGGTAACTATGTGTGGAAAAGAGACAGCTATGCCAGCAGCCACCACGTGGCACCTTGTCAGATGCGATTTTGACATTATGTTGTGAAATTTAAGTGAACGTGGTGGATGCATTATTTGTGAAAATAAATACAAAGGTGAAGAAATGAAAGGATAAATAGAAGACTTTCTAAAAGGATTTCAAGATAAAATTAATAAACGTGATAAACTTATTTACGATATTTTCAGGATTTTTCCAAGCAAATGAAATTCATTTAAGCCCTTTGACGCCTTGACCGCAGATATGTTTTGTTATTTATATTATTTACTAATTATTTTACAAATTTTTGTTAGTTCCATTGCTTTTTGTTATTGCTGTATGTAGTCTTTAATCAATTTTTTAAATAATAATGATTTTTTGATTACTTGGAATTTTGATTAATGCAATAAATACAAATAATGAAAAAAATATTATTGGTTTTATTCATTTTCACATCACTGCTGATGGAAATTTTCTTCAGCGGTGATGCATTTAGTCATCAGTGGTGATGAGCTTTCCTATCAGCGGTGATTAGCACCGTTCATGGATATTTACATCAGCGCTGATGCATTTACACATCAGTGGTGCTGAACTTCTTCATCAGTGCTGACTGAAAGCGTGCATTCAATTTTAATTGGAGTAAATGAGACAGCTGTATGTTCCACAAGTTCCAGAAGTTCGTGTGTTGAAAGGTAATGCAAGATCACATGTACACAAAAGTTTATATCACTTTTTACACAAAGCCCTTAAGAAGGTGATGGGAAAAGGTGATGGAAACTTTGATCAACACTGATGGTCAAATGATGGGTCAAGTGAGCATGAGTGTCACGCAGCGCTGATAGTTAAATGACGGGTCAAGTGAGCATTTGTGTCCCGCAGGGATTAAACCGATGTATTGGCAGTAAAATGGTCGTGGATTCGAATTTCGATACTTAATGTATGTATGTATGTAAGTATGTATGTATGTTTTAGTATGTTTTAGTGAATTATTAATCCATATTGTACAGAAATACTCGTATTTCTTGATAGTTGCAGTTTGGGCGATTACAGACTTTAGAAATTTTGACGTTTTTGAAAAAAAATTTTCGTGTCAGCTGTCCTCACATGTATTGCACATTATACAAATAGTTTCTTTCACTGTACGGTCCAACGCTGGAACTCAGAACGCAATGATAAAAAATTCAGCACACTGTGTTCTTTGTGGTGTGGTTGTTTTCATCAGTGCCAACTACCAAAACTTGCAACAACAAATGCAACGAAAGTTGGTGTTGTCCATTGTGGACCACAAACACGGAATTTAGCGTCATCGTTGATGTTGCTTACCTGATGCTCAGATAGCTGTGGCAACGGCTGTGCAACATGGTACAGGAATGCTGACTGGGTGTTTGCGCCTCCCACAAGTGTCCAGAAGTTGAGCTCATTTGGTATGGATGATGTGTCCTCTTGGTAATAAAATTAAAAACTATTTCCTCTCGGTTTCTTCTGCCATACTTGTTGTTGTTTGGAATAAAAATTTCATTGGCCATTTGAAGATTTTATGTGTGGCAACAGCTGTGGCTAAAAGCATTCCGTGGAAATATTAATAAACATTTTTGTGGGCTGGCCACCCGCAGTTACCCAGTAAGCCAGCTTGTTTAGCTATGGCACGTGAACCTTGTCAGTCATCGTCTGCCATTTAGTGTGTATGTGTGTTTGAGTTCTGGCAGTTTTTGATTTAATTGCCAAAACTGTTCATTTTGCATTTATTGATTTTTTTGCAGTTGTTGCTGTTCCTTCGGTTACCCACTCGACAGTAAAAGCGGCTCACCGAACTCACATGCCACAGCACTCAGAATCACCATTGCGGACCATGCGAACACATTCATATTGGGTATTCACACATACACATATGTATGTACATCAGCGCTGGAGTGAGCGCCGCCCAAATGGTCATAAAAGAACCTCCCGTATTGACGAGGCGTACCTGCCCCGTGACCCACTCGCTTGCACACCCACAACTATTTGGTTTGTTTGTGACCATTGACGCGTTTTAGCGGTGGCTCGTGGTGTCCTGCTGCTGTCAATGGCAGCAACAAAAACAAGGCATACAATAACAATGTGGCAACATCGACCAGTAGCACGAACGTGGGAGTATAGCGTTGGTGTGCTAGCAGGAGTCTCGGAACAAAGCTGCACACATTCACGGTGGCAACAATTGCTGCAAAACTAGTACACCAACAACACCTGCCGTTACACCGTCCACAGCAAATCGACTGAAAGCAGCAGCAGCTACAATGGCCACCATGGCAACTTCCATTAAATCTAATCGCATTAAATGAGCAGAAAAATACGACAGCACCGCGCAAAATGGCTCAGCAAAAAAACAAAAGCACAAACGGCAAAACATTGGAACTGTTGACAGTTATCGCAATTTTATCGATTGGTGATTGAGCGTGAACGTTTGCGGCATGGCGAGGCGCAGTGCCGGACAAAGTTTTATGGCGCTGATAGTTCGGGACGACGATGGCCAGAATCATACGAAATTAATTACAATTACACTGGTCGCTAAGCGGATGAAGCCGGAAGCCACACACTGAAATTGAATTCAAATCAAAATGACGATCGATGGCTTACGAGCATTTAAAAACAAAAACTGGGATTGACAGAGACTACACAACACGTAAAATTTACATGAATGCGATTTATGGTCAAATTGTCAGCATGGGCCGGTCGATTTAATTGAATAGATTTTTTCAGATGGTTGTGGCACTCGTCGTCTGACTTCACAATCATTTGGCATGGTTTCGTGTTGTCTAATGTCCATTCTGTCTGTATATATGTGTACATTTGCTTATTGTTTGTATTATTATATCATATTTGGGCAGACGGACAGTCTCAACTGCCATAAATCGCTGTTTCTTCCATCTGGCATTGGCGGTGTCATCCCTTCGCAAAGTTCGCTCAGGCTCCTGCTGCCATTTTTTTTAAGGCTTTCCACCGCTTTTTCCCGCTCGTACATGGCAATAATAAATTGTGCATAAAAATACAAAACCCCTGTGTAAAATGTAAATGAATCGGTATCTCTCCCCTCCTTCGGCACGTACATTGTCCTTTTTGTGCACTTGCTGGAAAAGTCTTTAATTTTTGATTTAAGGATATCATCAAAAAAATTTTACGTTTCATAAATTCTTATTTTCTTGTGGATGAGTTTGTGTGGTGCAGCTCAAAGAATTTCGTTTCGAAGTATCGCGGCATAACCATTTGCAAAATGAAGCTCGAAATTGCTGTTGCAAAACGCCCTAATAAAAAATTTCTACAATATTACCGGAACCGGCTGTGCCTCTTACCAGTGCAGTCCCGGTGGCGAGTGTGTAGCAAAAGACAAATTAACTACATAAAAAATTACAAAGCGGAAAATAGCGCATAGGACAATAAGTGCAGATTTGGTGCTGCAGCGAAAAGTATCGAAGCCATGGAAGGTTGTCGTGTTAAGGTGGTTAAGTTAACTTGTTCCATAATAGAACGAGTGAGGTGTGCCAAGGACTGCCATTGGTGCTTTAAGCGTCAGCAAAAAAATGAAGCACCAAAAGAAACGGAAGACAATTTATGATTGTTAACGCGCAGTAAGCGGATTTATTGAGAGGCTAACGCTCAGCGCCAAAGCAATTTGAAAATATGGAAATCACACGCAAAGACAATCAGAATTTTGCATTAAATTTGCAGATTATGGCCACACAAATGGAAATATTTGCGAAAAAAGAAAAATCAGATTTGAAGGGTTTTTGATTTTCCATCAAATGAAAAAGCAACGTGCTGTACGAAGATGAAAGTCTGCAGCGAAATCAAACCCCAAACTTTAGCCACGCTTCGAGTGTAGTAAATTTCACAAATCCGGAATAAAGAACGTGTGCGCACGAACGGCGCAGCAATCGCTGGCGCCCATCCAAAGTCACAGCACACAGCAAACGCCATACCTGCACACACACAGTTATGCATAAGCAAAATGCTTTTTGGGAGCTCCGAAAAAAGGTTCGAGATAAATGGTTCAAAAGCGCCACAATCAACAAATTGCAGCATTTGATAACTGGCGGGCGGCAGCAATGACTCAAAAAACAAAAGGCTCCTGCACTTAAAGCGGATTTAACAGCAATTGCGGAGATGCGGGAAAAAGCACATGTGCGTCCGCAAAGCCGACTTGCCTCCTGCACTTTGCGCTGGACATTGCTGTTGCTGCAGTGCCAACTGCCGGCCGTCATTGCTGACAGAGCGCAGCGGTGGCGGTTTGATTGGACGCTTCCGTAAGCGCTTAATCCTATTTCGCGGTGAGCTGCATAAATAACAAACAGCTCTGGCCATGCCGAATGCAATGGAAATCGCCGCACTGACAACAGTGTCGTGTGGACCTGCTCACCTCCAGAACGAGGCATACGAAAACCGAAGCGTATGTTCGGCACGCTTGACTCAGTCAGATTCGTGAAAATTTCTAAATAGAATAAGCATGGAATCAGAATTAATGCTGCCAGATTGTCGCTGCCGTTGTTCTATTTCTATTTTAGGGCAATACGCCCTCGCTGCGCGTTAATGCAGTTTCCGTGTCAAGTGCTCTCACAGAAAAGAAATATGTGTCCAATTAACTTAATTGTAGTTTGGCTGATGCTTTGAAATTTGCCAAACACAACAAGACGTTGATCCTTGCCACAACAACTTAGACGTTTCCTTCCGGTTTACGCCCGCCACACTCTTCAATTTAGGGCTTTGGCTTTCTGCCTTTGACTCTGCGCACAGCTACATGTTGTGCCTTTTAGTTCAATACCGACAACAGGGATGCATACAAAGGATTGGAGTAGCGTCAAATGCAAATGTCCTCTAATGGGACAAATTAAACCGTTCCAACCCAAGAAATTACAATGAGCCAGATCCAATCACAATGATTGAAGAAGGATGACCGTTGTTTTTATTGAACAGAAAAGACAAATTAACTTAAATGCGGTTACGTGACTCTAACGGAGTCAGAGTTTTTTATTTATTGCACGCATTTTCCGTATGAATCGTTTAGTAAGTTGTTGCGAGCGCTTTGCATGGCATCGCCACATCAGTATTAATTTACTGCATTTAATAATTGATTGCATTTCGGTGAAAATTAACATAGGGGGTCGGCTTATCAGTGCAGCACTTTGATTGCATCAAGCCAAACCCTTAGCCCACTTCGTTCAGAAACTTCAAATATTTCATACAACACGATACACAGGTTTGGTGCCAGCAGCACATTCAGCTAAAATTTATTAATTAGTTAGTTGCTTCAATTTCCAGGCTTGCCCAGTGTTCTTTAGTCGGAATAAGTCATCAGTTTTCTGCGAGAAAAGCAATCAAACGAAAAAACGTACCACTATTGCTTTTTTTTACTCTCGCAAGGAGAAACTCACACACGCACTGAAGTTGTTGGCCTACTCTTCATTTCATTCCCATTGAATTTTTATTGAAATTCTTGTTTCCCAAACACTTTTGTACTAAGCAGCACGTCTTCTATTGCTCCCGACACAGCAATTGAACTACTCTTCAATTAATCGGTGTTTCACTTTCAACAACTTTACTTGTTATTATTATATCAATATTAAATATAATACAATATTATATATATAGGGCCTTCGACTCTATATTAAATACATGTCATGTTGAAAAAATCTATATAAATAGAAATGAATCTTGGTTCGTTCGGCTGCTTAAAACTTGAAAACGGCTGGAACAAATTGAATTCTTTCTTTGGCGGGTTTGTTCGTAATTGCTACGCGAAGGTTTAGGAAAAAAGAATAGTCGGGAAAACGAGGCGTGGCACCACCAGAATACATTTTTAAACAATAACTTTGGAACCACAAGTCACATCAATTAAATTTGGTACGAACTTACTATTTAATCATATCTTTCGACAGGGGGAATGGGGCGGGTATTTAACAAGTGGGCATGGCACCGCCCATACAACTCAGATCTTTTATAAGTAATAGCTTCAGAGTTGTAATTCGCACAGCATTGAAATTTGGTGTACCGTCGTTTCATAGATGTGTCATTCTACTGGTGAGGTTTGATCGGCGCTGATCAAGGGGCGTGGCATATTTTTTATGACCCAACAGCTACGCAGTAAACACACACATCAGTGAAACTTGGTACGAACTTTCCACTTAGTAGCACAATTCGACCAGAAGAATGTTGTGAGCATTGGACAAGGGGGCGTGGTACTTCCTCCGTTTTCATATATGTACATAAATTGTTTGCCCTAACTGGCTGACTGATTGATTGATTGATTCATCATCGCTCAGCCCAAACCGCAGAAGCTATAGTACAAACATGAAATTTGAACTGTAGATTTAATTTTTTAATTAATTGTTTGGCACGACAGCCCGCTTACGCGAGACTAAGGCCTAGCTTCCCACAACCACCCGTGTTGTGCGTGTGAATTTTGTACGCGGGTGGAAGGGACCTACAGTGTTATGCCGGTTCCGAACGGCAGGTTGGGAGCTTTTTCATAGGCAATTTTTACTCTCAGAGGTTTGCCATTTCCAGCTGAGAGGACAGCCACCGAAAGAGAAAACGAGTTTCCCGTTATTTTTTTTTTAGGTGTTACTAGATGCAGTATTCGATCTTGCGTCGCTCTGCATGCGACTCGCTGGACCGCGCACTAACCAACTGAGCCACGGCGGCTGTCTTGAACTGTAGATACATCTTGAAAAATGAACCTCCGCTAAGGCGGGATTTTTTGAAATTCGGGGTGTAAAGGGGCAAAAAATGTGTTAAGGTGTTGTGATTTAAGTGACATATTGATTTCGAACATCCTGAAAATACTCCAAACCAAAAATAATTCGACACGTATTTTATAATTTTTCGAAAATCAAAATTTAACTGGGCCAATAATGGGTTAAGATTTGTTTAAGGGTAGACTCGACAAAACATGAACCGATAAGCCTATTGACTTTAAAAATTGTAAAAATACTTGAAATAAAAAAAAATTATGCACGCGTTTCTTATTATTTTCAAAATCAAAATCTAACTGGAGCAATGACGGGTTAAAAGTATGTATGGAGAAAAAATTTTGTTTAGCCTTTTGACTTCAAACTTGCTGAAAGTACTTCAAATGTAAAATAACTCGATAGGTGTTTTTCATTTTTTCCGAATATTAAAATCGGCCGGGGTTAACGACCGGTTAAAAGTTTGTATGGCGAAACTGTAAAAAAACATGAATTAATAGGGCCACGGGATTCAAACTTTGTGAAAGTACTCTAAGTGAGAAATAATTTCACACGTGTTTTTCACTTTTTTGAAATCAAAATCTAACCGGTCAACAATGGGTTAACAGTTTGTATGGAGAAACACGATTTATTGGTCTTTTTGACTTCAAACTTAGACAAAAATCACTTCAATCGGGAAATAATGAAAATGTAGGTACTTTTAATTTTTTTGAAAATCCAAATCTACCGTGGTAAACTAAGGGTTAAGAATTTGTTTAGAGTAAATGTGAAAATTAATGATTTAAAAGGCCTTTTGACCTCAAAATTTTTGGAAACACTTGACATCAAAGAAAATAGACATCGCACACGCACTACAAAAGTGACACAACTCAAAATTTTTCATTTTCGGGTTTATATGTCAATACCGTGCACAATGCATAAATCTACAAATCAGCAAAAGCTCAGTATATTTTGTTGTTGTTAACTGTTACAAAAATACAGTTAGTTAGTTCCAGAAGTTTGATGCTATTTTGTCGCTGCAGATTAAAGCAAAAGAGTCCTAACTCAAATTGTGTCACTTTTGACGAAATAAATTTTTGTTAAAGTTAATTTTAAGTGAAATTCTGACAATTTTTGTATTGATTTTTAATTATTAAAATTAATTATGAATTTTCCAAATTTTTCTTTCAACTTTTTAACTGTCATTTAAAATTATTAAATTCAGCAAAAGTGGCATAACTTTAAATAATTCGGTAATTATTTAATTAAAATATCATCAAAACAGTCACAACTCAAAATTTTGGATTTTCTAGTGTAAAATTAAAAAAAAAATCTTGCAACTTATCATAAAGCATAATCTCTAAGGATTTTCTACTGAATGGTCTGTACGTTATTTACAAAAAATGTTTATTAGCTCAAAAACAGTTTTTTGCGTTTCCTGAAGAATCATAAATTTTGAGTTGCGTCACTTTTGTTGTGCCTGTGCGACATGTTTTGTTTTAGGCCAAATCCTGGGTTCAGAATTTGTTTCGGGCGATCCGCGGAGCCCAGCTAGTATATACATATATTTACACTTTACTTTGAAACACAGGCTTCAAGTAGTGCACACCAATTGAATAACTAATTAATTGGCTAGAAATCGCGCAAGAAGAT
This sequence comes from Melieria omissa, assembly GCA_963971225.1. NCBI lineage: Eukaryota > Metazoa > Arthropoda > Insecta > Diptera > Ulidiidae > Melieria > Melieria omissa. Next base: position 56,208,086 of record OZ020267.1, on the reverse strand, counting down.
GTAAATTTTCTTTATATTTGAAGAAAATATCCCGTGCATTCATTGTTGTTTATACTCATGCTTTCATTATATATTTTTTTCTATTTCTGTACTACCGCTAACGCCATGGACAGTGAATGGTCACTGCCAGCACACACCCACATGCTGGGGATAATAAATTTCTCCCCAACCATTTTATACTGCAACGGTTTTCTCTCGCAACTCGTCCAGCCACTCGTTAGCCGGTAATCGGTAATCGTACCTGCAGCCGGTCACCGCCTCACTCTCCTATAAGCCCCGCGCACACTCAGCATGTGGTAGACCCGGCTTTAATTCACTTAAGCACCCGTAACCAGTAGTTCATTTACTTGAAAGCTTTGGCATCATCAGCATATGAATGCGCCACTGAATGGTGCTCATAAAAATTCCGAAACTTATTTAGGTGCTCGTTGGGTTGTTTTCTTGCCACTGCCGCTACATCTTATTCCTTCCCCTGCTCTTCGACAACACTACGAAAATAGTCCACATGCAAAGTTTTCAAAGGTTTGTGCTGTATCTTTTTTGTTCTTGCGTACCTTTCAGTGCACCACAAATGCAAATACGCAAAAACAAACAAGTTCCTTTTATTTATTATTTTTTAGTCTGTGTCCATGTTGTCCTTTTTCCTTCCAAATATTTACTTTTCCATTTGACGTACTTTTATGTGCGTATGTGTTTGTGGTTCACACAATTTTTCATAAATATCTTACTTTGCTTTATCACAATAATAAAATTTGCATAAAAATGTCTGAATGCGACCTACTCAGTTCCGTTTTCATACACTTTTTTCCCCTTTTTCCTTTGGCGCGCCATAGTCACAGCAGGAATTGCGCAAAGGACACATTTTTACCTAAAATTATGGCATTTTTATTAGCACTGCATGTCTGATGGGACGAATAATGAAGTTTGGGACTTCAGAGAGATTGAAATAAGGGTAAACTGCGTGCTCGAAAGCTGATCGGAAACCATGCACAGTACTTCCAATACATATATATTTATGTGTGGAAGAAGTTGTTTTTGCGAAAGTGAAACCGAAACAGTTTTAAATCAGTCTGACATCTTAGACAAACATAAATTAACTAACTAATGACAATTATGGAAAATATTCAACAAAACAAATTCAATTGAATCGGCTTTAATTGAGCTTTAATCAGTTTCTTGACCAGACAACCAGCCAACTCAATCCGGCCAATAAAAACATCGAAATACAGTGATTGTAACATATTTTCTGAAAACCCTTCCCAATCAACCTGCTGGCAATCAATACAGTCGAAAATCCTCGTACGTGCCATTCGCTCCCACTGGCAATAAGCTTTGAGCAGATTACTTACCGTCAGTGCAGCAGCGTCAAACCATTCTTCAATTTCGCTGCTGTGTCAAACTGTGCACTGTTTTCAAGTGCAATAAACTTTGCTTATATGTGTCGGCTCTCTGCTGGGTGGCGATGGCTTTCTCTCGTTTTCTTTCGCGGCATCCTCTAAGAATTGTGCGAAGCAGAATAAAAGTGTTTCTCATATTTTGTATTTTTGATTTTTAAGATGAATGTGGCCTTGTTAAGTATCGCTTTTCGATTGTGTGGTAGAAAAATTTCACATTTGTGATTTGCACGCACACGTTTTTATAAAAACCGCTTGTGTGAACAATCCCCAGCGTAAAAAATCGTCGCCACAAATCACCGCGAATTCCACAGTGACTACAATATTTGCATAGCTTTTACACATATCCTCCTACATATGTACTTACATGTATACATATGCTTTACTCACGTCGACCGGCGAACCGAAATGAAAGGCAAAATTATGTTGACCGACGACAATTACACACAATCAACACGAAATTGTTGATAAATTCAAATTATGCCATTTGCAGCCCTCAGTTTCCAATCATCCCCGAAAAATCCATTGGCACAATGCATCAGCCATCTTCAGAGAGCCAGTCCCTGCGGCTCTTCAGTCGCGCAATGCAATTTGCGATTTCATTGCATTCGATCGACAACGGTCGATGAGTGGAGCGCGCCCGGTGCTCTGCATGTAAATTAATTATGATTGCTCAATAATAACAGCATTTCATTGTTGTCTCCACCGCTCTCGTAACGGTCAGTGATTGCCATCTGTTTGTGTGCGCTGCTAATTGAATGTTATTGTTGGCTCGCTTTTTGTGATTGCCGCCACGGCAGGCGCTATCCCCACTCGAAGCCATTTACCAACGGAATGTGGCAAAGTTAAAGTCACTATTCGGCTGTGTTCAAAAGGCCCTAAGCGCTCAGACATGCAAATGCATACGTCATGCAATCTACAATAATTTTGCACTTTTGCATGCATTGGTTTCGATTCGCATTAGTTGCCTTTGCGACTTTGTTGTTTCGCCTGCTGTTGTTTTCTCTTCTGGCAGCAAAGGAAAAACCTGCCAGCCCAGTTAGTGCTCTTTAGCACTTGTCGGTACGATTTGAAATTTGGTTGAAATTATGCATTTTTGTGCTCCACTGTGCTCTGCATTTGTTTGATAGTACCCTCAGTCAATGACAAACGACAACAAATTGCGAGTATTCTCCGCACGCGGTTCCTTTCGATGGCCACACTCTCCTCTTTTCGTTTTCCTTGGCGGTTTTTTATTTGAAAGCCTCACACAAAAATCACCGCAGAGTCATCGCGACCAGCAAGAAACGACACAGTCAACTGGTCAAGCAGCTGAGAAAGGGGCCGGTTCGACCGCTAATTTCGGACGCCGTTTCGCCACCGCATATGGAAAATAATGATTGGCAGTAGGCGTGACGCGAAGACCGGCAGCTGGTGCACACAAACAGACCGCTCGATAATGTCTTTATTTGCACTAATTTTCTTGCCTTTGCTTCAATTCGATTCGTTGTATTTAGACTTCTCCCCTAAACCTGAAATGCCTGGGTCGCCTGCGACGGAACTATGTATTTAATTTTGGTCTCCGACAACGGCGACAGCATTGGCAACAAATTGCTGCCTGTGCTGGCCATTCTCAATTATAGGCTGGCCGACCACTGAATGTATAACTCGACGCTTCTTTATTTGCGTAAATTTTAGATCCTAAAATAGAAAAATACGCAATGTATATTGTCGCTTCGGCAATTCGATCATTTAAATGTAAAATTTGGTTCAGTAGATGGTCACAATATTTACAGAAGGGGATATTGCGAAAGGCGTTATTTAACGTTAGCTTAGTATAATATCATAGACTCTCGAATCTAACAATTATTAAAAAATAATTTTGCCAACTTGGTCTTGTTTCCAAAATACAGCAACTGCATTACTTCAACAAGTTGAAACTGTTGTCTAGTGGAACGTTAAGATTTAACTTTAGTCATCGCATTTTCTCCAGTCTCAGCTAAAAGCAGTAAAGCAAAATTGTCAGCATTTTAGAAAACATAAACCAAATCCCTGCCTAATCCAGTATTTACCCATTGCTTCTCCAGCAAAAAGTATTTAACCGCATGCGAGCATGGCACACCCTTACTTGCTTTGCCGTCGACACTTAACGACAACGTTTAATCCCGTCTACCGCAGTGTCGAAAGGTCTTGGAGATCCCTTGATGTAACATAAGCTCGGTATACTTTGTTGAGCACGCAAACTGGTGGTGGTGGGTAGACAGCGGTGAAAGCAATGCACGGCCAGGCCCGGAGTTAATCGCCAAGTTCAATCCAAAGAGCGTTAGCGAGGTTGTACAGTGGGGCCGCGGCTGCACTAATAGTTGCTTGCTGCCGCCGTCATAACATAGCTGATGATATTTATGATACAAGCGAGCATGCGAGTTTTGCAGTTCCTATCGAGAGTTTACAAAAAACACACTTGAAAATTGATTCCTTGAAAATTGATTTGTTTGCGCGGAGAACGCAATCTAACTGGTAGAAGTACGAGACCTTGAGTGTTCGGTTGACGATAAGGAGACTTATGAAAGGGAATATTTTTAGAAATTTATCAGGTTGCAAATACCCGTTGTATACACAAGCAATTTGCTAGAATTTGCTTGGTGCATTTAATATTACTTGGCAAGCATACATTAGACATGCACAACAGCAGTTTGTTTATTTCAGTTAAAAGCGGCAAGGTCTCACAAAATTCTTTTATAATGTATTAATATAATTTTTACATTCACACTTATTTAAAAAAATATCACATACTTTTCAGGCAAAATGTACATCAAAGAAATCGTAAGCAATACAAACTGCAGGATGACAATTAAATAGAGACCGACTGAAGGTCACAGTGTGGCCGAAGTCGAAGCCGAACCCGATTAATCTGCTATAAGACATTCGGCTTGAACCGTCCTAAAAGTATGCAATGTACAGCGAAAAGCGTTGATGCGCCGAACACCTAGACGATGGCCGCACGATCGCAAGATGTCGTAGGCTTCGATAGTCGCCGTGCAGATGGCAACGTGATTACAATAAAAGCGGCAGCAACATCATTAGAATCATTGTTTTGTTTTATTTAGATACAATCCAGCGCACAGTGTTTCGCCTAGAACAAGCTAGCTGGACAAAAACGACATCTTTATTTTCTGATTTTTCTAATAGATAGTGAATATAAACATTCATACATTAAGATCTGTGTGAAAATAACACATCGGCACCTCTTATATAGTGAGTAATATAGACGAATATATCGGATAACCGAAAATTTTAATAATTCGTTTGCATAGTTTGTGTGAATTGTTTTATATAAAAAAATTACTGTGAAAAATCGGTGGCATTTTTTTTATTATGGAATATGAGCGTAAGGGTAAGAAGTATTTTTACATTGCCTTGTATTAGAAATTAAGCTATATTAATTATTTGGAAGGTGCCATGATTAAGAAGGTAAGCGATTTTTTCCCCAAAATTTTAATTTCAAAGGTGAAAAAATAAGATGTCTCCCGATGTCACCTCTGCAATTTTTATATATATTCTGCTCATAAGTGCCTACTAATAGATGGAAGAAAAAACCATTGCGAATTTTTTGCACCTCTATTTTATTTTATTTTTTAAGATATGTTTACAAATAAAATTTAAGTTTTTTGAAATGTGGTTGGAACACTCAAGTGAAACAAGAAATGAAGATGGATGAAATGAATAATGGAAAAATTTTTATCAGTGGTTACACTGATGAATTTTCATTCGTTCCCTTGCAATTTGGGGAAACGTCTCGACCGCCTTCTACCATATATTGTCGTCTGCCATATATTTATTTTTTCCAAAGAATCAAAGATTTTATTGTTTCTGAAACGAACAAATTTTTGGAAGAGATAAGCTTTATAGTACCGACAAAGGGCATTCTAGAAGAATTTAAAGTTACTTTCCAACATAATACATATGCTTCTAACCATGACTGGGAAAGTTTGTTGTAATGATTTGATTGAAATTTCTTCTACTCAAAGGTGCTTTATATGTGGAGTAAATCTAAAAATAATGAATGACGAGACAAAGGAGTTTGTACCCAACCGATAAAATCTAGGTTTTGCTTTATCTACATTGCAGGCTTGGATTAGGTGTTTTGAATGTCTGCTCCACATTAGTACCGTCTTTATGTAACAAAGTGGCAGCTTAAGGACGATAATGCCTACTAGTGTTAATGAACCAATTGGTATCCCTGCTGTATCTAGTTTTCATGGTTCTGTCACTCATAGTAATTACTAATAAATGAACAGTGATGATAATGTCTGAGAGAATTAAGAAAGTATGTAATAAATTGACAAGAACTTCCTGCTGTGCTAAGACTAGATTATCAACAGTTTTGTCTAAAACTGCTTGAACTTTATTTTAAGCGTTTCATTCACATCAATTTGCTCTGGATAACAAGCAGCTTTTGCCTTTTTAACACTATAAAAAGACGGAAATACCTTATGATCAGCTTGGGCTCCACTTCCGAGTCCTTTTGTATGCATGAGTAGTCAATTGGCTATCTAAGACATGGTACATTAAAAATTGCAAAAAGTAAACTAAAATTTGTTTAATGAAAAATTTTTAAAAAATCTTTTCACTAGTTATTTTATTTGAACTTATAATATGAAAAAATAGAAAAAATCACAATTTCAATTTTTTTAAATTTTGACGTTGGAATAATCGAACTTTGTGTTTAATGACCACCATCAACTTTTGCACAGTTTTGCTAGGTACCATTTTGGTGGCCTGAAGGTACATTTTTTTAAAATCTTTGATTGTTGAAGGTGGTTTACAATAATTTCGCAATTTTGTCTGCAAAATTGGCCAATAGCGCTCAATCGGCCGAAGCTATGGACAATTCGGCGGGTTGATATCCTTTGCAACAAAATTGATTTTTTTTTCTTTGATACCACTCAGTGACAGCAGTGAAGTAGTAGCACGTTGCTAAGTCGCTTAATAGCAATTTTTTGCTGTTTGTATTCTCTCCTTGGCGCCTAATATTTTGCATAAGACTTCACACCGTATCTTTCTTTTATTCTTAAAATGTTTACGTGGTTGGTATTGCATTTTTTCGCTAAATCTCAGAGCGACATATCTGGCTTGCGTTTATGCGATCTACCACCTTCTTTCCCAATGTTTTATTTCTTCTCGAACTATTTTTGGCAGTTGCTGGTTTTATAGACACATCCACGTTTTCAATAAATCGAAGGATTGTTCTTCGTAGGGTCGCATAGCTTGTATTCGCATTTTTTTGCAATCGTTTTGTATGTCACGTTTCTATTATTTAAGTAAACGTGCAAAATTCGTTTCCGCCCTTGTTCTTGTTTCGACTGAATACTGAAAACTAATTAAGCTAGAAAAGAAATGTTTTCAAAACACAAAATTGATGAAACAGTGAAGTGGATCCTTTTAATGTACCATGTCTTACGTAGTATGCTAAAACTTCTTCATTACTCAAAAATCTCGCATTTTTTTTAATTTTTCTCGTTCAGAGATTCTTGAGTCTCACTTTTCGCAGTTTTGATAACACTTGCTGAATTTCTCTAGTGGACAACCGTACAGATATCTACGCAGCATAAATCAACTTATCAGTACTTCTGGTAGGTCATCTCTTTGTCTCCGTTTAGTCCTCAGACTGGAACTATTTAATTCCTTAATGTATATATCCATATATATGTGTATGTATATATATTCCTATATGTATATATATCGAAAAAACATATTAAACTAAAAAAATATATGTATATGAAATAAAAAGCCACATATGAAACGAAAAATCCTGAAAAATATTTTTGTCCAGCTAGCTTGTTCTACACGAAACACTGTGCAGCGATACGAACTATGCCTGCATTGGCTAGCACAAACAGACTTTCGTAACAATACCTGTACCTGTAAACTATATCTAATAATGCTTGAACCAGAAATGAGCACATCAACTCCAACGATATTTCTTGTATTTGTAATTTTAATGTTAAATATTGTGTTGGCAAATTTTCATTTGAATCCACATCCTTTTTTTTAACCCTAGAAAGGTAATCTTCGTCGATTCGACGAACACCACATACATATATTCAAATATCTCCTTATTCTCCGATCTGATTGCTTTCTCTTTTCGTAAGATCTCAGTTGGCGATGTGTTTTCGCGATATACAAGGTTTTGCAGCACGAGCGCACCGTAATTTTTCTTTTTTATAGAAAAACAAAACTAGGCTTTGTCGAAACGACGAAGAATACCATTAACCTGACTTTTTGCAACTGAATACGTGTACTAACTATACATTGCATTTCAGTATTTCAAAATTTCTCGAAATTCGGTGTTATCGGAAAAGTTAATTGAAAATTTTGTTGGACTTGGTTAATTAATTAATTATTAATTAGTAAAGTCAGTTAGTTAGTTAGTTAATTAGTGTGCAAGTAAGTTAGTTAACTCTTTCAGTCACAATGTCCAATATATTGGACTACAGCCCATACAATTCATACAGAACGGGCTTATTTTCATGTCGGAAAGGGTTAAATAGTTAATTAGAATTGTAAAAAATTATTTATATTTATTGATTTTTTGCTTTTCATTCGTTTTTTAAGGAATTATAATTGTCTTTCTGTCTTTATGAAGAAGCTATGTATTATTCTTCACTTTATTTTAATTTTAAGTATTTTTTTATTTTCTGATACTCATTCCGATCTCAAAAATAAATGTACCTCAACAGAAATTACTGAAAAATACACAAATAATTTTTAAAAATATATACGATGCGAATTATTTACAAAGAAATGTCCAAGTATAATTATATAATGAAGTTCTAGTTTATACGATTTCTAATACTTCCAAAAATCGGAGTTGAATACGACTTCGTCGATTCGACAAATATTACCAACAACGTATGTAATATATGATTACCCTTCTAGGGTTAATTTAGCTTCTTACAATTGATCTGATGGATTGATAATGGCATTTGGTAATGAAATTTTGGTAATACACACTTTTTTGCATCAAGCGGGCTTCCGCAGACCGTCAAAAACAACAGCGAAAAGCTGCACTTCAGCAGCTCTCAAGTGGCATAAATAACGCTCGCTAACGCTGGCACTGACGCAGTTGCACTCGTGCTCAGCTGTACTTCACGCCATTGCGCTCGCACACATACACTACCACATGTGCACATGTGCCCATGTGAAGGGATTAATTAAAATAACTGCGTGGAAAGGAGCAAAAACAAAAACAATAACAACAAACAAAGCAGCAGAACCAATGCTGACCGAAAATTTTTTGCAACTAAACACAGCAGTACGCGGAAATTGCAGCGGTAACATGATCTACGCAGAGCGCATGCAGTGGCCGACTAAGGGGGCTAGTCGTGGGGGTAGTAGACCGCGGATGCTTGGCCCGTGAAAATAAACGACCATCAGCCGCGGTGCAAACTCTTCCCGCTTATTTTATGGATAGGATTTCGTACACTTTTTTGCTACCGTTATTATGATAGTACACACACATATGTATGTATGTATGTGCATGCATGCACAAATACAAACGTGCATGAGGTGGTGTAGTGTGTGTGTGCAAGCTCAACGGATATGGAAACAGAGACCGGAAATGCCCCAGAAAAATGAACTTTATTTCAATAATACTCGCTGTGGTTGTTATTGTTGCTCTAACCATTTTTTGCTTTCAATATTTTAACGGAAATTCAAGTGCAGCACGCTGGTAGAGCTTCTGCCACCTGCGTGTTGCAGTTGCCATTTGAATTTCCTCACTGGCTTATTGTTTCTTTTTTCACTGCCGTTTTTCCATTTTCGTTTCGGAAATAAATACTCGTTATAATGCATAACAAAAATAACTTTCAATGCTAATTCAAATTTCTATTCAAACTGAACTTTTTTTATTCCATTTCTTTATGGCAACATTGTGAAGAGCTGCGAAGAGAAGAGAAACAATATTTTCATCAGTTTGCTGGAGTATCAATAACATATGAAACGTGTATCTAGTAACCGGAGAACACTTGTGAATTTTTAAAGGTATTTTCATGTTATTTGTGCTTAATGTAACGGTACTGCCAAAATTACGAAAATTCACTTTTACTAACAAGATTGGAAATAAGTTCAGGGTACCAGGCATTGTACTCGAAGCATGAAAAAAGCAGATTTTGTTTAAGTTACCAAGCAGCTAGTATGTAGTTTCAAATGCTTAATCACTTCGCAAAGGCATGAAAAAATATGGTATTGAAACTGTATTTTCCTAAATTTTGAAAGGACATTTTTTTCAGAACTCTGGCCTTCGACTCACAACTACGCTGAACTTAAATTTATGTTGCATATCTAAGCAATCATGCACTTAACTGACTTAACTTAACTTAACACTACCGACGGGTTCCCTATGTTCAGTCATGACGATTACTCCTCTTTAGGAGTTATGCACTCTGTTTTGTTTACTCATGTGTACTGTAGTTAGTATACACAGAGTGACAATTATGTATTAAGACTCAAACCATATCTTAGCAACCAAGCGCGTCATCTATGTGCGTTTTGAAGCTTCAACCTTCCTCTACTAACTTTCAAAATTTCATGACGTTTGGTTGACATTTAATATTTATTAAAATTCATTTTGCAAAACACGTTTTCGTTTGATGTTGAAATTTTAACATGGAGCAAAGAGCGCTCATTAAATTCCATGCAATAATTGGTAAAAGTGCATCAGAAACATTCCGAATAATGCAGCAAGCGTAAGGCAATGCTTGTTTATCAAAATACAATTTTTTTATGGCATAAATGTTTTGTGAATGGCAGAGAGTCGCTGGAAGATGATATAAAAGAAGGAAGGTCAATTTCAGTTCGGTCGCCGGAAATGATCCAGAAAGTTCGTGATTTTATTGCAGAAGACCGCAATGCTTCACTGAAAATGACGGAAGAGGCTCTGTTAAACATCAACAGAGAAACTATCCGACTCATTCTTCACGAGGATTTGTGCAAAACAAAGGTCTGCGCAAAATTTGTTCCACACAGTCATTCGAGTCAGTCATTCTAGAGACATCGTTGCAGCCGCCGAAAATGATCCAAACTTCCTGAAAACAATTGTTACGGGTGATGAAATATGGTGTTTCCAATACGATTCAGAAACCAATCGTCAAAGTGCGGAATGGAAATCAAAAAACTCACCACAAGCCAAAAAAACACGAAAAGTTCCATCAAAAATCAAAACAATACTCATCACATTCTTCGATAGCAAAGAAATTATCTACAAGGAATTTGTTCCAACTGGTCAAACAGTTACTGCTGCATATTACCTCGAAATTTTGAAGCGTTTGGTGGCCAGAATCCATCGTATTCGACTAGAATAGCGCGATCCAAAAAGTTGGTCTCTGTTGCACGATAATGCACCGAGTCTCACAGCACTCATTGTTCGTCAATTTTTGGCTCGGAATCAGGTCTGTGTGTTGAATCTCCGCCGTATTTACCTGATTTGGCACCGTGCGACTTTGTTTTGTTCCCGAAACTGAAATTGAAGTTGAAAGGATACTTTTTTGATGACATTCAGACCATACAACGGGCTTCGACGAGGGCACTGGAGGAAATTCCGAAAAATGAGCTGAAACACGCGTTCGAATCACTATTAAATCGATGTAACAAGTGTATTGAATCAGGAGGAGAATATTTCGAATAAATATACCGAAAACTTAGCAGATATCGTGTTTTAATTGTGTTTTCTAGAGGAAGTCTTAATACATAATTGTCGTACTGTGTAGTTTTTGCTACGGTACTCGAGTGTATTTAATTAAGCAACATCTTCGAACATACATACCTTGTGACCGAAAAGTTTCCGGACATTTTAAATAAAACGCAAAATTCTAAATCTTCATCAATATTTATTTTATCTCCTTCGAAATATGCTCCATTAGAAGCGATACACATATGCCAACGTTTCTTCCAATCATCAAAACGTTTTTTATAGGCGCTTTCCGGTATGGCTTTGAGTTCCCTCTGCGAATTCTGTTTTACGTCTTCTATGGATTCAAAACGCGTTCCTCTGAGTGGTAATTTGAGTTTGGGAAACAGGAAAAAGTCACACGGTGCAAGATCAGGTGAATACGGTGGCTGTTCGATGGTATTTATTGAATGTTTGGCCTTAAAATCGTTGATAATGTTGGCTCGGTGCGAGGGAGCATTATCGTCATGAAAAATCCATGAATTATCCTTCCACAATTGAGGCCATTTACGGCGGATATTTTCACGCAAACGTCTTAAAACAGTCAAATAATAGTCTTTACCGACTGTTTGTCCTTCAGGGACGAATTCATGATGCACCACACCACGAATATCGAAGAAAACAATCAGCATTACCTTGATTTTCGAGCGACTTTGGCGTGGTTTTTTCGGTTTCGGCTCGTCTTTTCCTCTCCATTCCGATGATTGTTGGCTTGTTTGCATGTCGTACTCGTAGACCCATGTCTCGTCACCAGTTATGATGCGTTCCATGAAAGTTGGATCGGAATTGGCACGATCAAGCACGTCAAAAGAGACCTGTTCACGGTACTCATTTTGAAGAAAATTCTCAACAAAATCGCAACGCACTACTGAGGTGAACTGGTTTCAACAGCTGCCGTAAACAAACTGTCTGACAGATCGCGCTAATTTTTGGCATAGTAATTAAGGACAGTGCTACCAACCTACAGAAACTTAAAATATCGAAAAATATACAGCGCGCGAATTTTAAATGAGAATTTCCGGAAACTTTTCGGTCACAATGTAAATACTATACAGGATGAATATGTCTGTGTGATCATGATCAACAGAAGCATTGATTTAGTCATGTCCTGCCGCTTGTCAACTTTCACTAGAAGCTTTCGAAGAAGCTGAGTATTTAAAATGAACAGATGCTACTGTGACTCTTACTGAACATGGACGGCAAGCACTTTTATCAGTGCGTGACTGTAATGCAGGCTATAACTATATCAGTCAGTCAGACTGCAACATTCTTGCGTTTCATTTTTCGACGGTTTTCACGTGTTCTTATTGGTTTCCGCTTACTGCATTTTATTTACGAGCATATGTGCCGGTCGCACTTTTATTGCAAAACACAGCAATTGCAGGCCGCGCATCTGGACTGGCGCTTGCGGAATGCGATGCAGTTATGATTTGTGTGCTTCTGTAAATTTGCAACCAATGCCAAAGTGCGCTACGGACCGGACCGGACCGGAGCTGAACGAATGCAGGTAGACGGCATCGGTCGGAATGTAAATGCTAGTAAATTTTTAAGAACTGGCTCACTATGGCAAACAAACAGAAAAATTCCAGAATATTGCAGATATTTCAAAAGTCATAATGTACACATGCGCCACTAATTAACTCATACTTTATCTTTGTGAATTCTGAAATACTTAACAAGTATTGTCGACAAATAGTCCTTTTTATGGTTGCATTAGTTCCGGTGGATTGCATACCTGCTCATTGATGTGAAGCGAATTCGATTTCGCAGCCAAGCTGAAGAAATGTCAGTCTGATAGGACCCAAGCAGTTGTGCCTTTGTGGCATTTTTTTTAATTTGCCATTTGAGAGCAGCAGTTGCGATCTAAAAGGAAGTAAAGTATGAGCGAATCTACCACAACAATGAACCACGATTCAATTCTTGAATCGAGTGCATTGGGCTCACGGAAAATACATTTATGGATATTTAACATTTTTATTATAAATCTAACTCACCATATTATGGTTTATTAGTTGACTTTACTTTATCCAAAACCACAAAATTTCCAATGTCCAATTGCCATATACGAGGGTTGCCTTTTATATTTTTCCAAAAAGTTTGAAAATGCATTTTGTTATCAACAAAAATGGTTTAATTGCTTTTCAATGTGTTCTCCTTGAAGATTTATACACTTTTGAATGCACTCAAACCAATTATCGAAGCACTTTTTCTACTCCGATTGAGACACCTCCAAAACGTGGTTTTTGAATGCTTCGGCAGCATCTTCTGGCGATGAAAATCGTTAACCACGGGAATAAAAAGAAGTCCTTGGGTGCTAGGTCAGAGCTGTATGGTGGATGACCCATTAAATCTATGCTTTGGTCGATCAAACAGACGGTTGTTTTAGCCGATGTGTGAGAACGCGCATTGTTCTGGTGAAGAATGATTCAGCGTCGGCGGTTGTTTTTGCGTATTTCAATGAACACTTCTGTCCAACAAATTGTTGTGTACCACGCAGAATTGACCGTTCTACGTTGCTCTAATGACTTAGTAGCCACATGACCAGTTTTGCCGAAGAAACAGGCGACCATTTTCATCGAAGTGCTGCGTGCCCGGACAACTTTTATTGGATTTGGCTCGTCTTGGAAGACCCACACGGTCGATTGCTGATTTGTTTCGCGCTCATACGCATATATCCATGATTCGTCACCTGTCACGATCTTATAAACGTCTTTCGAAGTACCGCGATCGAATTTTTCCACCATTTATTTGCACCAATTGACACGAGCCTTTTTTGAGCGATTGCCAAATTATGCGGGATCCAACGAGAACAAATCATTCTGACAGCTTAATGTTCATGCAATATCAAATGCGCGGCCGTGAAACTAATGCCCAAGGATGCCTCTATCTCACGGTACGTCATATGACGATCTTTCATTATCAGTTCACGCACAGCATCGATGGTTTCTGGCACAATGACCGATTTCGGACGACCTTAACGAAATTTGTCCTGGAGCGAACGGCGACCATGTGTGAATTCATTAAACCAGTTATAAATTGTCTTGAGGGTTGGTGCTTCGTCACCAAATCTGTGGCCGTAAGGAATAACAGCCAAAGTCGATTTTATGAAGTTTTCAGGAGAGCACTTTTAATTTTTGAATTTGCTTTAGATTACACTAGATACATTTTAGATTTTTGGGCGTAAAACATTCATTTTATGAGCAAAAGCCATAGAATTTTGTGTAGTAGTACATTTGAATACGACGAATGAATGGTGGTAATGACTCAATTTTGTCCTAACTCGACTTTGGCTGTTATTCCTTACGGCCACAGAAATGCCGAATGAAGGCGATCGAAGCACTGTTGTTGAGATAATTTACTTTGGAAATCGTACAAAATTATTGCTCGAAAATGTTTACGAGTTAAATCCATTTTTTGACCGAGATGAATTTTCAAGTCAGTGTAAACAACACAAATAGCGCTTGAACATCAAAATGTTCTGAGCACATTTATGGTAACAAATTACAACCTTTTCAGTGGCAATCTCAGATTTTTCGAAAACTCATCAAAACTCATCCCTATTGAAAAAATATAAAAGGGCAGCCTACGTATTTGCTATTGCTAGCAGTTTTTTTATAATCTCATTTAATTTTGCTGTAAAGAGGCTGTCAACTGCCAACTATTTTTCAGGGAGTCTTTAAATTTGTCTAAACAACAAATCATTTTTTCACTCAATAACTTCTTAATGAGTATAGTCTCAGAAAGCTGGGCACCAAAAAGTCACGTACAACTTAGTAAACCTTTTCACTTAATTTACAGTGATACAGTGTTGCGTTCTGCAATTTCAAGCGACTCTAAAGTCACTGTACCCTTTTCAAATAATATTTCAGACCACTCTTTCGCTCGTTTCACACAAAGGGGTTTTTACGGGTTCAAACCTCTTCAAATATCTGTTTTCTACAGAAATTGTGGGTGTAAAATATAGATTCAGGTGGTATTGATCTCAAAAATGGTATACATAACCGCCTCAAAATTAAATCCCACTTACGCCCCTGAGATGTATATACGGTTATTGCGAATTCTAATTATTATGATAGCCTGCACAATTGCATTGGCAACTGAATCCTAACTACATACCTTTTTAGGATGCTTGACGCAGTCCGACATTCTTCAAGAAAACACATAAACATTATGTCAAATTAACTGTCACAAACACAAATCCCAAAGAGAAAAATCTATTGGAAAATTACGAAATCCTCAAGATGACCGCTGCTCCCCAGAACATGAAAGCAGGCATGCGCCGTTACGTGTTGCGGTGCCTTTACGTTTGCTCGTGCACGGAGCACAACTATTGCAGCCTAATTTTTAATTCAACTCACACGATGACGGCAGCACGACCGCACCCACCAAAAAGGTACAAGCGAAAGTGAGTAGTCGTATAAGTTTTCACAGCGCTTGGCTACACAGTGCACAATGAATTGATTTATGCGTTTGCCAAAATTTTCTTGAGTTACTGCGTTCGCTCCCTCGCTAGTCCGTCGAGATTTATATGCGAATGCGGTAATTGTGTTTTTTCACCGCACACCGCACATACGCCAACGTGACCACGTGACCACCACCCTCCCATATGTGCGCCCAACTCACCCCATGCAGCAGCGAGTATGTAACGTGTGTCCTTGCATTTGCCATTGGCATCTATTTTTCATGTCCTGCATTGTCTTATGTTTTTCGCACGCTGAACGGTCAGGTCTGCAGGGCTATCGGTTGTTGTGCCCCAGCTCTATTTTGGCCGGGTAACAGCTGCGCGCCTTGAACTCGACAAATATCTTTGTGTGCCTCCGCATTGCGCTGACATGTCCAGCATGCCTAATGCACTCAGACAAGCGAACGGACACACGGATGGCCAGCTAAATGCTGGACGAGAGAAGGCACGTGTGGATGCGGGCTGCTCGCTTCTTGCGGTGGATTTATAATTAATTTAATATAGAGAGCACATTAGTAGGCGCACTCAGCAATTGCTTCTTGTGGTTGACCATAATTAATTTATATTTCCTTTCTTGCCTTTCTTGTTCTTTGCCAGTATGGTTTTCGGTATTGCGATGTAGGAGATGGCAACAATTAAACGAAATATTCAGTTGATGGCACATCAAAAAATGTATTTAAAAATGAATAAAAGGCTATGATAAAAATTTGAAAGAGGTGATGAAAACTCTTCTTTCAAAGTCTACGTCATTACTATTTAAAATGGAGATATTAACGAAGATGACGTTTTGGTATTGTTGCGCAAGGACGTGTATGTTGTTGTGTAGTAGCAATTAAAGAGCTGCACAAAATGTTCTATTTGGCACACTTCACTACTGCACAGTACTGTCAAGTACTGTACTTCAGTGTCGCAATGACAGCAAAATCAAATGCTCAATAGTTCTATTCTGCAACAAAGCAAGCACTGCATCATTCCAAAACCTTTTCGTTACAGCAGCGACAGTGCTTGTGTTCTGTTGCGAAACAAAACATCAAAACAGAAAGCTATAAAGAGGTTAAGTAACGGTAAATCATAGCAAGCACACGGAGTGAAGTAGAACTTCTACTTCACACCGTGTGAAGCAGAACTTCTACATCACAACGAGTGAAACAGACTTAAATAAATATCGAAAAAACATGTTTTAAACCTGCGTTTTTTTACATTAATGTTGTTGTAATGCTTGAAATGCAGCCCAGATTCCATACAAAATTCCAAACAAAACACCGTATGCTTGAAAATGTTCTACTTCAGTGCTGCACTTCAGTCTTGTTCTACTTCAGTGTTGTTCTACTTCAGTGTTGTTCTACTTCCGTGTTGTTCCACTGCAGTATTGTTCTACTTCAGTGTTTTTCTATTCCAGTGTTGTTCTACTTCAATGTTGTTCTACTTCAGTGTTGTTCTATACTTCAAGGTGCTTGAAGTTCTATTGTCGTTTCGTGCAGTATTTGTATGAATATCAAAAGCTTCCTTCACTGCAGTGCTTGTTTTGTAATGAAAGTGAAGAAGAGCGGCAGTATTTGAAAGCACAGTGATGGCTTGCATGTCATTTTTATAATGCTTGCGCCGCTCTTTAGTAGCAATCATACAGCTAAACATATCTCTATCGTCTTTTCAGTAGTTTTAAGCCACAATTAATCTTCTTGCCGGATTCCTGCCGTTGCTTGCACTTTCTTTGTCATCTTCTGAGTCGTTTGCGGTTAAGACATCAACGCTGACCTTATGTCCTACGCACTCGATGCTCCCTACCAGTTGTTTCTGTTTCGTGCATCTTCTTCTTTATTTTTCAATTTCTGAATCGCCGCTTAGTTTTTCCCTGAACGTACGCTTGCAGCCGCCTTTGATGGCCACTGATATCCTGTCGAGACCCTAATTTATGCCTTTATGTACGGTGTACTACCATTGTAGGTGTGAAACGATACCTTTCGTGGGTACTGTGCCGCCTTTATTGTGTTAAGCCGAATATTGAGCTGTCCTGCCGGCTGTTGGCTATTGTCGGATCCTGCGCTCATCCTACAACATATGTTCGACAAATGTGAATGAATGCAACTGCATTGTGTTTGTCATCACATGTTCTTTATGTGTGTTCGATCACTTTTTGTTGGAACCTTAATTCTTTACAAAGTCGCTGACAGTTTTGACTTAAATTATATGCTGATTTTATATATTTTCTTGTCTATATTTACTTTCCTTCTATGCGTGTTACATATGTATGATGCGGCTATATTTTTCACATTTTTGATTGATGGGACTTTCTCAAAGATTTGTATAAATTTTACAAAGTTAGCTGTATCCTTCCACATGCTTTGCATTCTTATATTATTGATGCATTGAGTGTCATCCTCTTGCAAGGAAAATGTCTTTTTCTTTTTCTAGATTCACTAAATAAAAATCATTTATAAAAGAGCAGAGCACGTACCTGAACGCGAGTAGTCTTTACAACAAATTTAATCAACATAAAAAATGGTGTAAATTTACCAAAGGAAGCGAAATTTGAATAGAGCGAATTATTGAATCGACGTGAAGCATATTAAAATGTGGCATCCGTCACAGCAGCAACTTTTCGTCGCCTGGGAAAACAAATATCGTATGTCTTACTTGGCTCAATGGAACATACGACATTCGTTTTCTGAGGCGACGTTATGTCCTCGTTATTGCAAGTTATTGCAGTGTCGTTTCGTGAATTAAAATCTTTATAACATTTAAGTAAACGACGAGCTACCACATTTCTGTTCATTCGACATTTACAGAGACATCAAATATAAAAAAAATAAATCCTTCTCAGTTTCAACGGGCAGGACAATAGCCCCAGACCCGATTTGTACTCCTAAGAAACGTTTCTGTTTGGACAACCCATGCATTCACTACTAAATACTGCAAATACAAACTGTCAATTTGCAAATACCTCGAACTACGCCACTGTCTGGCGACACAGTGTAAATGCAAAAGCTCGACGGAAGTAGCACTTGGCGGCGCTGCAGCACGAGGATATCAATTTGCAGCCAGCAAACCTTTGCGAATGGAATATGAATGGCGCGTAATAGAGTCACAAAGATGCAGAAGCCACTTTGCAAATCTTAATTGAGCTGCAGCGTTGAAGTGGAGTCGCGATGAAGACGAAGCATTCTGTCAATGGTGAATAAAATATAAGTAACGAGAAGAACGGAAAGCAGAGCGGAAAAAGGGAAACCAACTAAATATTGGAGTGAAATGAAAGGAAGCGTCTGCACCATTTGCAGCTCGAGCTTTGATGAATTCCACTCAAATGCAAACGGTGCGCAATGCAGCGCACTTACCTGTCGATAGCTGCAGCGCTCGCCGGGCAACTAATTTGCAGTCACAACTCCCTTTCGCTCTCCTTCCGCCCTCGCCCACATGCCTAATGGTTTATTTGGCAATTTGCGTGCGTTTCTCGTCACTTGCTGCTGCATTGTCCAACATACATGAATCCGGTTTCTCTTTCCTCAGTTTTCACACGAGCACTTCACAGCAGAATTGCTGCAATTCGATAAGTTGTTGTTGGGATGTTTATCATTTTTTTGGATCCAATATGCTTAAAAATTTGTTTCGTAAAGCAGACGGGCTGATC
Source organism: Melieria omissa (assembly GCA_963971225.1). NCBI lineage: Eukaryota > Metazoa > Arthropoda > Insecta > Diptera > Ulidiidae > Melieria > Melieria omissa. The sequence goes on along the minus strand of OZ020267.1, from coordinate 56,188,899 downwards.
GCTTTGTGGCTGCTGTTGCTTTTGTTGTTGGCTGTGTCGGTTGCACAAAGGCCAATGCGGTTTGCCTCACATTCTAATTAACACGTCGCCTGCGGCTGTGGTTGCGTCCTTTACTGCTCTCGCTGTGCAAGATGCAAATTTAAGCCGCCTTTGCCGTGGCAACCAACACCGGCGCTGCCGGCGACTAATAGTAATAGTAAACTAAAGAAGTGGATAAGCTGTGCGCATTATCTGCTGTGCAGCAGGGGCGATTGTCAGCAAATTTACCAGCATTGAAACCCGAACTCGGCATTTGTGTACTAAACGTTGCAATGTCAAGTACTGGTTTGAGTAATTACGCATTTAAAGTATCGGCTTAAAAATAATATTGAATTAAGTGATTCAGATTTGGAAAGTGCAATTTAATTATGACAAACACAATGCAAGGCTTCTCTGAAGAGATCTCAAAGATTTCTATGAATACTTAAAGAGAAAGCTACTTTTTTAAGTCAGTTCAGTGAAGCAGTCAGTTTACTTTCTGTCGTAATTACTTTATAAGCAAAATCCAGTAGTTTTTTTGTTGATATTCTAATAACCTGTCAGTGTCAGTGTCGGTGAACTTAATTAACTTTATTACCTCATTAACTTTATTACCTTACATATGTAAATATAAAATAATAGCAGGTACCCGCGAATATGAAATGCCAATTCTGAAACCAATGGGTCTCAGCCATGTTTCTCTAAAATATTTGACCCCGTCACTGTTGACTCCGTCATATTTTGATTAAAAAAGAGTATGAAGTCAAATTACTAATTAACCATACTTTTCCATATAGCACACATAGCACATTTTTGGTCCCTTTAGACCCCAAATTTGAGATCCACAAGTTCTAAGAAGAGGTTCGTTTTCTAAATATAACTACAGTTCAAATTTGAATTCGGTCGGTCTGTCAGGACCACCATTTATCTACATGTGAATATAAAGATGAGGGACAGTGCTGAGTATGAACTACACAAACTTGGAAGCAGTGCGACAAACCCTAATTGGTCTATAATAAACATATCAGCATCGGCATCCAGTGTGTATTACATACATATTTTTTCGTGTATCTCTATGCACTCGGTAGCATATCTTGTGCTGTGTCGTGTACATGGTAGATGAAGGTAATTTGTGAGAGTGTTGCAGTTTACCATTTGGTTGATTAAGTGGCTACCTCTGCATGAGACACACGTAGGCCTATAGGCCCGTTATGATAACACAAATTCCACCCGTTTGAAATGTGTATGCAACACTGTTTATTCCAACATGTGATACAACACACATTTCAAACGGTTGGGGAAAGGGAGGGAGGGGAGTTACAGTTTAAACGCTGAATCCGAACGGCGATTGGCAGTTTTACTTTTGCACTTGTGCGATTCTTGTAATTCTCATCTCCTTCATGTGGATAGCGATAGAAGTTTTTCACCAGCCCGAGCCAGGAATCGAACCTGGGGCGCTCGGTATGAGAAGTCAGCGCGCTACCCGCTGAGCTATCGAGACCGACCATTAGCAGCAGCTTACCATTAGTTCACACGATTTTGGGATTGCAATAAAATCCACTTGTTATAAAAGGCAGCATATTTCCCAATTATACCATTATATAACAACATTATAATATGAGAGTATTAAGTATAGGGTTTTCCAACAAGAGGTGTTATTTTGGTATTTAAAGAAAAATGCCATTTTTTCAGATAAATGATCGGATGTTTATTTCATAATAAAGAGGAAGGTATGCCGTTAATAATGAAAAACAACATCAGCCAAATGGCCACCACGACCACGCTTACAGGACCATATCCGTTTCATGAAATGTTCCATAACTAAATCGCAAGGTGGCTGCCCTATGTCCTCGATAGCCTCACGAATTCTATCTTTGAGGTCTTGAATCGACGCTGGGCTGTTGGCGTACACCTTATCTTTCACGTGGCCCCAAAGGAAGAAGTCGCAAGGAGTTAAATCACAAGATCTCGGTGGCCAATTGTGATCACCTCTTCCAGAGATAACACCCAGAGAACCCAATCAGCAAAGACACGACGTTGTTGATGATCGGTCGGCTTGAGTTCTTGTGTTAACTGAACTTTATAAGCCTTAAGACCCAAGTCTTTATGCAAAATACGGTGTAATGATGTTTTTGGAATGCCCAATTCCAAAGAACGAAGAGGAATCGACAAACCTGGGCTACAAACACTTTGGGCTACAGCAGCAATATTCTCAGTTGTTCTTGAGCGACGTGCACGGGTTTTATTCTTCACATCACTAACTTGTCCCAACAGCTCGAATTTTTCCACCAATTTCTGTATTGCGGTGCGACAAGGTGCTTCACGACGACCCAAAAAAGCTTTAGTTTTGCGAACTGTGACTGCAAGATTTTCACCATTTTTGTAGTGAATTTTTATAAGTTCAATGCGTTGTTGAAGCGTGTATCGTTCCATTTTTAGTAATGGCGTAGTTTCTACTTGTCAAATATCAAAGAATAAAGCTTCAACAGTGACAGCTACCGAAATACCGGGTAATTCAAAATAACACCTCTTGTTGGAAAACCCTGTAACATAGGTTAGGTTTGCTCAACTTTAACTTTAAATACAATATTGTGTATATGTAGTATCTGATTTAACATGTGATTTATTGTTATTGATAGAATTTCGACCACGCATTTTGTCTACTATACTTTCTAGAATTAACTAGGCTACTAATTTTTAAATTCTTAAGGTAACAATACTAGTGAAGACATATCACAGCATACTTATTGCACTCTTTTCCTTCTTATTCCTGTTGAAATGGATTATATTTCATTTTTTTCTAAACCGCTATTCACCCTCAGTTAAATGACAGTGAAATATTCGAACCATTTTCACACCTTTCCCACCTTTGTTAAAAACTCTTCTTGTTGCTGTGATACTCATGGACTGACTTCATCGCTCAAAAACCAGATCTTATCTTACCTTTTCGATTGTTGTAGCCGAATCTCAACGGTTGGCCGCAGCACAAATATAAATCGTCCTAGCTAAATGTTAATGGCCCCAACACAATACACAGACTCCTGCTGTCAACATCAAAGACTGTCATCTATTGAGTTCTGCATTTCAAAAGCGGAACAACCAAAGAGATTAACACCCACGAGCGAGTCACATGTGTATGCAAATCAAGAAAGTAAATGAAAATTGGAAAAAATTGGTTGGATACACATTTCAAGCCTTAATTAAGCAGCATTTAGAATGTTGGAGACATATTTTCAACACCGCAATTGAACGCCGCGGGTGATGTCTCAGAGCAAGTCGATTACGAAGCAGAAATATTAGGTGCTAAGGCCTTTCATACCACTTTCCTTAAACCAAAAAAAAGGCTGTTGGTAGCCCGACGGTTAATCGAATAGACACAAGACGCAGAATTAAAATGCAAATGTTGGGTCTCAAATTAGTAAAATTCTTAAGAACGTTGCTGGAACGAAATCGTTCAGGCCATAGAACCACTGAATTACTATCAATGGAAAATCTAAATACCATTATAAATAAATACTACTGTGGTGTGATTTACGCACAGTAGTGTCCCAACTGCTTACATTCGACCGAAAGGGTTGTGTGTGCGAACGAACCATTTTCAAATGCGTTTGATTGCGACGTTCGTCAACTGGTTTGTCTTGGCCTGGTGCGATATCTTAATTATGCATCTGGCTGATTGCCCACCGCTCTGTCAACTGCAACATCTCTTTTCGTGTATGTGTGTGTGAAAAAATGCATTCGAAACACCAAATGCTTATTTTCCCTAACAACAACATGACAGGTTTCAAATTTCGATGTACTCGTAAGTGAGATGTTCGAGTTCGCTGAAAATTGAGCATTTGCATTTTTAGTTTCGAACGTCTACAATTAATTTCAGAGTGTCTGATGTAAAGTTATTAAACGAATGCGCAAGCCAGGTTTGAGTACTAAAATTTTCTATGCTCAAACGCACTTCGTTTCAATGCTAATAAAAATATGACGAATATTTTCGGAGATCAACTTATGGCCGCTTTCAGAATATTTACTTTGTTTCGCCAGAAAAGTTTTCCCTGGCACAAAACGAATCCTCGTCTGTCATCGAAGTGTCAATCAACTGTCAAATGTTGCGTAATAAAGGTTAAATGCTGAGAACACATTATTGCGACCCGTACTCGTGCTCGTATGATTTATACACAACATACGTAAGTATAATTCTTTTAATGAGAAGAGTAAATAGGTTTATTTTATGTTTTGCGTTTCATGCATTGCCATGCATTGACAGTGAAGTCCATTCCAATTTATGTGCGTTCGATGCAGCACGTCAGACAACAATTTTAACAAAACTAAAATGTAAACGAATTCTATCAAATCCTACCACTCACATCAAACAAGAGTCATTGAAAATAGCTCGTTGTTTTTTTTTTGTACTTTTGAAAAATACAAAACGGTAATCGAAATTGTTGTTGGTGCAGCCACACTAATCGAGCGAACTTGCGTCGCAATAATTACGTTGTGCTCGTTTTGTACGTGGCATACAATTTGCGGTCATGCGCCGCAAAAGCCCGCCGACATGTTAACACGTATAATTTTGTACCCTCATTGCTTGCTACAATACTACAATTTTAAGATTATTTCCGTGATCCTCTTTGCAATGCCTTTTCTAACCCAAAAAAATATACAACACAAACTCGCCCATTCGCAGTCATAGAATTCCTTTCTCCGTTTCGGAAACTTAGTCATCACGGATAATATTTGCACAACGCCTCGAGCTCTCACCTGGACACAAAGTGTGGTACAGCTACCATGAGAAGGAAAGGAAGGGACCACTCTCGCTGTGATAGAAATGGGAGTCGACGATTGGCGTAGATTGGCGTCAGTGTTGGACTTTAGAACTTTTTTTTTTTTTTTTTTTTTAAACAGGAACAAACGCGCAGGGGATGACCCCTATTAATGCGAAGCATTGCGTTGGTTCAGGAAGGATATAAAGGTTAGGAGATAGGGTTATGAGTAAAGTGTTTATGGGCTCTTGCCTTGAACCCATCGAGATCATAAGTGCTGGGGAAAATATCCGCAGGGAGACCATTCCACAGCCGCGCTGTGCGGGCCAGAAACGAACTTTCCCTGTAGTGCGTAGTGCGCTGGAACATCGTTTCAACGTGGAATGCATGAGCGCCAGTGTTCAAACGGGTTGCCCGGGGGAATACCCGGAGTGATGGCATCATGCTGCCCATCTCCACTGAGCAGTTGCCGAAAAAGTATCGGTAAAATAACACCACACATGCCACGTTTCGACGATGCTCCAGGGAGTCAATAGAGCTGGATGCCCTACTGTCCCCTAGAAGTTTAATCGCACGGTTTTGCACCCGATCGAGGAACTCCAAATGGGTTTTTGAAGCCCCCGCCCAGAGGTGCGAGTTAAACTCCATTTTAGGTCGGATATAGGTAGTGTAAATAATGCGGAGATCAGACGGAGTGAAATATTTTTTGCACCGCTTTAGGAAGCCGAGGCACTTGGCTGCTTCTTTCGACACGCCAAAAATATGATCGTTCCAACGAAGATCGTTCTTAATGGACATGCCCAGAACATCAAGAGCTGCCGATTCCGCAATACCCACACCACCCATAACCAGGGATGTGTTGGGATGTGGGGAAACTCGTTTGTGGGATAACAGGCAACATTGGGTCTTGCGGGGATTAAAATCGACCCTGTTCGCTTGACCCCACTTGGAGATTGTTTGTAGGTCGCTATTAAGTGTGTCATTCATACGGCGCCGTTCTCTCTCAATCTCCACAGAGCTGGGACGCTTTGTGAAAGCGTATGAATGACAAATGGTGCTGTCATCCGCAAACGAGTAGATGGGATTCTTCGTCGCCGACAACAGGTCGTTGATGAAGATCAGGAAAAGGGTTGGAGAAAGGACCGAACCCTGCGGCACTCCCGCGCTAAGGGAATGCTTTTCCGAGGCTATGCCGTCTATTACAACACGAATAGAGCGATCATAGAGGAAGCTCGTTATCCACCGAGAGAAGATACTACCGACACCATAGGCAATCAATTTTGACACGAGTGCTTTATGCCACACCCGGTCAAAGGCCTTGGAAATATCTAATGCAACAACCTTGCTTTCACCGAGGTTTAGAATGCTATGGTTCCATTTCTCGGTGAGTACCGCCATAAGGTCTCCCGTCGATCGTTGTCTTCGGAAGCCGTATTGGCGGTCACTTAGCAGTCTATTGTGCTCCAGATATTTCACAAGGTTGAAGTTTACAATGCTTTCCATTACTTTGGAAAGCACCGAACAGATTGCTATAGGTCGATAGTTCGCAGGGTCAGTAGTCTTGCCTTTTTTAGGAACTGGTTGAACATTTGCTACCTTCCAACATGTCGGAAATACACCTGTGGTGTATGACATGTTGAAAAGTTTGCGTAATGGACAAGCCAGTGAGGTAGCGCACTTTTGCAAAACAAGGGCTGGAATGCCGTCCGGCCCTGAAGCCGGAAACTACTATGATTTAATGGATTCTTGAACAAATTATAAGATAAAGTTCCAAATAATTTAATTCTGGATTTCCGTTAAGAAAGAACATCCTTGCATTTCCGACAAACCCATTTTGTTTTAATAAAAGGTCTTGACCAAGAACTTCAGGTTGCATTATCAAATATCGAGCCGAATACAAAACTGTTGTGTTCACTAAAACAAGCTCAGGTAGCACATTAATTATAATAACATGGGTGCATGGGTACATAAATGTAAATCTAGTAGAGTTTATCTAATAAAAATTAAAATTTGTGTAAAATTCGTCTATCAAATAAATGTTTGCATACAATATTTTAACGTTTGATGTGCTGCAGAATTTTAAGAAGAATTGTGGTGTGCCATAGGAGCACTGCTTTAGAAGACAGACATCAAAGCAGTGTTAACTCTACGCGGAGTATGCTAGTTACTACAGTGAGTGGTCAAGCAATTAGCACGCTTACGAAAAATATACATTTCCATGTTTAAGTGGAAGTAAAATGTACTAAAATAGTTTCCAAACACTTTTTGTTTTCTTGTTTGCTTAGCTTTTTTGTCCCACAGTATTTCTAATGGTATTTGTGAGTTTATGTGCCGTGGGTAAGCACGATAACGGGACTTTGTTAGCAACAGTCTTAAATTGAACATTTGTTGCAAATCTTGAATAGTGAAGTGTGCATTCGAATTGTGAAATTATTATGAGAAAGTCGAGCATTTTTGGGAATAAAATAAAAAGGAAAACGATATATTGAAAAAAGCTTATGTACTTATTAGGGATTGCAATCCCGGACCAGTTTTGCAATCCCGGGATTTTCGAGATTGAAAATCACAATCCCGGGATCCCGGGATTTTGTTCGGGATTGAATATATTACTTTAAGGAACTAGTTCAGACTTTTTTCAATCAAATAAATTACATCTATGTATTAAATACAATTCTGTGTGCTTAATTTATAACTAAGAACAAACTACTTATGACAAAAAACTTAAAATCCTTTTTAATTGCCAAATCATTTGGCTAACCTGCTGAAAAAGGCATCTCGCTGGTTCAATACTAGTAGATCAAATCGTATTATATGTAAATCTTCAAGTTTTGGCCATTCAAAATAAGTAAAATTCGGTGTGAGTAATAACTATCAATAATTCAAGTTTCGCCATAGTTTTAATTCTAAAATGCTGATGGTTTATTTATAGCTGTTTCTTTCTTAATCCTCTTATTTACACCATTTTCCTTGTGTATTTTGAATGTTACAAGTCACATTAGTGTAAAGAAGAGTTAAATTTGCATGTATTTAGAAAATTCTGGTGGTTTACTTTTTTGAATGGATTCATTTTTGGGAGCGTAAGATTGTTTGCACTTCTGATTTTGGTTGCTGGCAAATTTGTACTTAAAATGTACCAAAACAGAGCTAATTTGTATAAATTTGTAAAAAGTAGTTATAAACAAACAGAGCTATTCAAACGTCACTTATTCAAACGTCACAAGCAATTGGCAATTTATTTTTTGTGTTAAATAAGAAGACTGCGTTTTTCGAAATCACGTGACAAATGCAAAAAGTAAGCTTTTTTTTGTTTCGATCCCGGGATCGGATTTTGTTAATCCGAAAACACGCCAAACCGTAAAAAAATTCAGAAATGCATTTTGATTCAACAGACTGTACTCACTAGGCATCGCAATCCCGGGATCCCGGGATCCCGGACTTTTTCCAGTCCCGAAAATCCCGGGATTCAAATTCTTTTATCCCGGGATTTTCGGGATTGCAAAAGATGCTTCAAAGTTCAAATGAAATAAATTTTAAGGCACAAAAACCCAATTCCTTATTTGAGGGAGAAGGGAGGGGATAGAGTGCGTCTTTTGCAAAAGGCTTATGATTATTTACTAAGCATTCAACCAACAAGTGTTGAATCTGAAGGATGTTTCTCTTCAGCAGGGTTCATTTGAAATAAAATTCGCTCTAGATAAGAGAACAAAACACTTAATGCCTTTGTATTTTTAAGATCTTCTTAGTAAAGTTAACTTCTACGTTCCGGGCAGAATTCTTCGCCGCTCCGTTTTGTTTAATGTGGGTTTCAGCAAAACTCTGTTTGGCTCGAATGCTCCTATTAATAGAGTGTTGGCTGAGTTTAACCTCATTCTTAATTCTTTAGACTTAGATATCTCGTCTACCAGGAATATTTTTCGCAATGCCTTGAAAGGCTACTTAGCTCTTAATCCGTAGTGTTAAGTCTTTAATGTACATTACATGTCACTCCTATGGTCTGTAAGGTTTTTTCCGTAGACTTAAATAAATAAATAAATAAAGATCTCAGTTTTTAGTTAATCAAAACGCTTAACTTTTTTATCGAAATAATCGAAGTAAAACTAAAAGCACAAACAAATTAACTATTTTATTTTTTTTATCAAATATGCATATATATGCACTTTATGATACATCGGTTGCAAAGTAATAAGTTATGTTTAAGTGTCATTTTTGGATAAAACAAAATGCTATGAAACTGAAGTTAAATGTCAAAGGAAAAACTTTTAAGTTAACTCTTCAATTCCCAGTGTCACCTGTAGGTGACAGATGCTTAATATTTGTTTTCCTACCACATAGGTTTTTATTTTAAAATTCTAACACTTGTATAGCAAAGTCAATTAGTAGTACTTGTTTATTTAATTTTCCTACCAACACTAGCGATACGTCATTTGTAAAATTTATTCATTTGTTTCACGCGTAATTAAAGCAGTGCGAGTTTGTGTGGTTTCTTTCAATATAAAAATGAGGGTAGTTTAAACATTTTTTATGTATTTTTTTGTCTTATCCAAACGTATCTAAGCTCTTTTATTTAAAAATAAAATTTTCTTTTTCACTATTTTGGACATGGGAATTGAAGGGTTAAACAAAATGTGATTAAATTCAAGATACAAAATCTTGAAACTACCCAAATGTGATTAAAATGTGTCCATTTTTATGATAAATATATTATAAACAAGTATTTATGCAATTCGGGAAAATTGTTTTATTAAAAAATTTGTTATATGAATCCCGGGATTAAATCCCGGGATCCCGGGATTTGACTTTTCAATCCCGAAAATCCCGGGATCGCAAAATGGCAAAAAATTGCGATCCCTAGTACTCACACACATGTACAAGTATGCATGTTTGCGTTTTTTTTTCATAGAAATGAAAAGCCAAAACCTGGCCAGTCTGGGACTTTAACTGTCCGGTTTTCCCTCGCATACGAATACAAACGTATACGAACATGTACGATCGATGTACTCGTTTAATATGAGCCGCTGCGGGCGTAAACATCAAACTGTGAACAGCAAACATCTTCAAAGGAGATTTTTCGAGTTTTTTCTCGCACGAGGTGTGAAAAAATTATAAGCAAATGTGAGTTAGAAACATTGTTTCTTTTCTAATGTTGTTCAATCAGAAACTAACAATTAAACAGCTTTTGTTTGCAGCATTTATCTGGTAGAGTGTTGAAAATATGCAAACATCACAGCAACACGATAATTTTGGTAAAATCAAAGGAACAGAAATAGAATGCAGAAAAACCCATGCTGCAGGTCATATGTGCTGTTCGTCGGACAGTATTTGGCATCAATACACATGAACGAAAGAACGGAGGCGCACCAGCACGTAATGCAAGCAAAAGGAAAAAGACTAACGAGTGCTGAGCAATGCGGCGCGTATTTGAAAAGCAATCCTACGATGGCAAAAAGCCGCGCTGGTCACCGTAGCATACCATATGTATAGAACACAGTGGCGCACACAAGATTTCATTTAGGGGACAAAAGGGTTTACGTACAACTTTTGAGCCCAATTCCATATGTAACCATATTTTGCAACCGCACTATTTATATTTGGCGGGGATGGAACGGGTGTTTGAACAGTATTTCTCATACAATTTATTTAGTTCGATGGTACAACCTTGATCTGCATTGCACATGAAAATTACATGAAAACAATTTTGTGAGCTGCAAAATTTTACTACATGTATATTAACAACCGATTCTAATTGACAACACAGTACAAAAGAACAATTGCATTCAAAAATGTTATTCTACATGCAAAAACATGTGAAACCGCTGTCAGCAGCCGCGACTGTTGTCTGGCTGAACCCTGAGAAGGGATCAAGCCCCACGAATTGTTTATTCATACAATGCCGTTCTCGTTGTTTTTCTGTTGTTAGAAACACACAAATTTCCGTCGTTTACGAATGAATTTCAATTTCACGTCAAAAGAAAAAAATAAGCGCAAGAACAGAATCATACATACATACATACATAGGTACATATAAGTATGCACCTATTTGGGCATGGAAGATTACAATTTCGCGACAATACCGAATGTTTTCGCTTTTATTTCCATTGCCTATCTGAGCGCATATTCGTTTTCTATTTTACCTAATAATGACAATCGATGGCACATTCTCTTCCTCTTTGTCAATTTTGTCAACAAATCATATCCATTGCAAATCAACGATGCCTGTAATTACAATGCAAGTACAAACAAATAGAAAACCCTCTATTTGTCTTCTAACAGGCAACAGAATTCAAGCAGCTGTTGGGTCCTTGTGTGGGTGCCTCGAGCACTATTTGGCATTTATTCCACCAATTCGGTGCATGCCACAGCTGCTCATCGTTTATGCGAAGTTTTTTGCACAAACTCTCAGCTCTAGGTCCTCCGGCCATGCCCACGCACTGTAGGGGATTTAAGCCGTACATCAGCGACACTATGTGAAGTCGTGCCACTTAAGAAAGGAGAGGTAAGGCATTTCCCCATAACTTTCGTTTTGCTAATAGCCTTTCAACGATACTCCTAAATGCGCAATATCAATAAAATGTTCTTATTCTTGCTTATAGAAGTATCTATTGCAATAAATAAATTACACTACCCGACAAAAAATGGATCAACCGCATGCACCTAGAAACAAAAGTATTTTCAAGACTAACTTTTGGAAACTTTGAACTTTGAAATAGAAAAAAATTTTGGTGTATAAATCTACAGACTGAGATCCAAAACATTTATGTTTTCATACCTGACATATTTGGGACTTGAAAGTTAAACATAAAAAAAGTTAAAAGGAGACAATTTTCTTCTTTCATTTGATACCCATATCTTCATCATTGCACAGCCTCAAATATTAAAAACAAATATTTGAAATGTGTATATCCTTGAAGTTTTAAAGTCCTCTAAGAAGGTTTTTGGGCCTCAAAATGAAAAACTGACTATGCCAGGATACTATAAATTACCTCTAGTTTCACGTCTATATCAACATTTGGATGGGTCTCGGAAAAATAAAACTTTTTTCGCACGGTGCAATAAATGTAAAGTTGGTGTCTTCACTCAGTGCATCATAACTTTTTAATTTTTATTTCAATTCTATTGATGCAGACTTAATATTCGCTCAAATAATAATAAATTAATTAAATAAATAAATTAAATAATAATTACTTAATTAATAATAAATTTTAAAACCAAAAGAGATTATTTATTTTATCTATAAAAAAAATATTCGAAAATGTATGATTTTTTAAATTGGTCGAAAAATTCACTTTTTTACAACTTTCACCGTCAGTAATTTCTCCAAATCTCAACTGATTTGGACAATCTATGTATCGCTGGAATGGCTAAGGTATTATCTTCTGACAACGGACAGCTTGTGTTAGTCGGATGATTCGTTTACGAGATATGTGCTCATAACTGAAACAATAGGGAAAAAACTGGTTTTTCGACGATTTTTCGAAAACGCTTCTTAACAAAAGTTTTTGATTTTCAGTTTTGGGTTCAGCGGCCCAAAGTTAGTCTAGAAAACACTTTTATCTTTAGGTGAATTTTTTGTGTCGTAACCCTTTCGGGACGGAGCTTAATTTTGAAATGCAAAATAATCTCAGTAGAATTATTCTTATTCTTATGAATGTTGGGGTTAGAAAAATATATTGGATGTTCACATATTCTGAAATTATCCTTTTATGCGGGAAGATTGAAATCGAAAAAATATTTTGCGTGGGTCGTGAGATATGAATATTTGTTTTGAGGGGCATTAAAAACCTGCTGGGACGTATTATCCCAGTAGTGCCGAAAGGGTTAAATTTGCCATCTATTGTAAGTGGCGCACAATGGACAGTTATGGCATTGCTATCATATGTGTTTTCCTATGCAAAGAACGCGATGACTCCTGAGTCATATAAAAAGATTCCGAAACTACTGTATTGGTTGTTTTCTGGCACTTCAATCAAATGAGATCATTTTTGGCAATGCATTAATGCTTTTATATATATTCATATGCTTTCATAGTTGTACTGCACGGCTAGTTCTTCACCCAAAAGCCTAAACAATCGTGACAGCCAAGATCCTTGCTGATTCTGCTGGAAAAGTCGCGAGCTACAAAATAAAACAAGTAACAACAAATAACAATGCGCACGAGCTGGCCCCAGCTTCTTTTGCTTGATGGCTTCTGCAGATAAAACACTAACAACACTGACAACACCATCGCTCCATGGGGACGACTGCTTGTCGTGTTGATCACAGCGTTTAATGTGGCTGCAATAACAATGGGCAACTGCACACAGCGGAAGTTGCTTTTATGCGTCATCCTACAGTAATTTAACGCATTGATTGCTTCTTATTTCCTTTGGACTAGAAGTAAGAATTCATTGACTCCCAATAATGTTTCTGTTTGTGACGAATTTTGTATAATTATGGTCATACGATTTTGGCCATAATTTGCCCAAAGGATTCTATTGCACTCGATAAGCTGAAGCTGCACAGCTGTCCCGCACCTTTAAGAAAACTATACTCCACCTAGTAACCACTTATTGTTGTGATTAGAATGTTCCACTTGAATAATGTAGCAAACAAAGCATACAACTAATAAACGCCAATGGCAGTAAGCGGCTGGTGAGTCCCACTTTGTATGAGTGGGAGGACATTCATGCTGACAAAATGAATTGAAATTTAGAATTTCATGATTTTAAGTTGTAATATTTGTAGTTGAATGAATTGTTTAAGGTGTGGTTTCAGAAAGTACAAGTTTGAAATTACAAATCACAAACAAAATTACATTATGTATTGATTCGAAATTTAATTTTTGTGCATCAAACGAAGCTTTTACCAATTTCACATGTTTCATATGCATGTTCATATGTATTTACATATGTACGAACGATGGCAGTCATTTTTAAGCAGTCCGAAATTTCTGATCAAATAAAATTTATGGTGTGCAACTCCTTATCCACACCCCTCGCTTGCACCCGACTTACAACACTTACCCCTGCGTGCAGCAAAACTGGTCGAGCTGTGCGAGTCCACTACAAGTGTTTATGTCGCAAGCACTTTTTGCAAATATCGAACTCGGCATGTGCGCTGTCGGTGGCAAACAAAACAAAATTAAACACAAACAACCGAAACACATTTTTGGCTTTGACATAGCAGCAACTCGATTGCAATGTGAGTGTAGCACATGTCTCTGACACTTAGCACTTGAGTAAGTGCTGGCGTGTGTTTCCCACTGTCGCTAACTGATTTTTCCTGAAAGGAGGACGCATTACATATCAGTGCGACCCAGGCACTGCGCTTGTATTTTGTATTTCTGACGTGTGATGAAGCATGTGTGCGCTTGTCCTTATCACACCGAGCAACATAATGCGTGCATTAAGAGCAATAATAGGACAAAATGTCAAATCAACCGAACGTGGCATGCGGAAAGCGCATTGAGTGGAAGCTGTCAGATCTAAATGCATGAATGGGAAATACACGAGTGCATGTGTATGTGTGTATATACACATATAGTATGTAGTGCGTCTATGGCTGAGGGATGCAGCACTAGCACAAGTAATTCGAACACTAAATATTACAATGGAAGTATATACTTAATTTAATGTGGGAAATTATGAATGCCGCGAAAAAATTCACAGCACGAATGAAGGGGAGCAGAAATGAACATAATTTAGTGTTTTGGTTTGTAGTCGTAAGTTTTCGACTCGATTAATTGTCAATCGATAAACGCTGCATTGATGAATTCGACACCAAACGAAAACTATATTGCAAAACATAGTCCATTTAATTGTAGGGAAAACAATAACGACTGCCCAAAAAACTTTGAGTGGGAAGAGAGTATATGAATCAGGAATAGTTGCGCGTTTTGTTCATGAATATACAACACCGTGCGACAACATATTTTACACACGAAAAAACCGATATACTCGCAAAACTAGGGGCCAAATGTAGTAAAACCGCGTTTTTAGTTTTTCTTTCTGACTTCAGGATTTATTTTTAAAGGACTTTTAAAGGAAGGACGAAATTTAAGGATGTAGTAGTGTACATATTGATCCTTAAGATATATTTTTTCATAAAAACGCGATTGGAAATTTGCAAGGATATTCAAGGACATTTTCAATATCTCTTCGTCCTTTTGCTCCAAAACATTAAATTTTCTAAGATTCTAAGGATTTATCTTTCATTTGATACCCATATTGTTATTCTACAATGCGCTCAATTTTTTAAATAATCCCTTGAAATAAACATATCCTTGAAAATTCAAAGTCCTTTAAAAAAAAATCCTGAAGTCAGAGAGAAAAACGAAAAACGCAGTTTTACTACATTTGGCTCCTAGTTTTGCAAGTATATAGATTTTTTCGTGTAATTTGAAATTTTTTGATTTTTATCGCATGGTGTAATATTTACGTGTGGCCAGTCTATTGACTTAAGGAACAAAGAAGAAAGTTCAGTTGACACAAAATATAAAAATTTTATAATAGCAGTTCAGGATCTAGAAGTTTACGTTTTATAAAATATACCAGTACATCGAATACTCCGTCGTATTTTCAGTACAGTTTATACTTATTCCTGAAACGCTATTATCGTAATCTGTGCCTACAAAAAGAAAGGAGTTTCTGCTTCCACACGCCGCTCTTTACTCCCTTGTGAGCACATTTGCTACGATTTTTCATTAGCGCACTCTTCTTTGTTTGCAGCTTATTCAATTAAGCAAATTAAACGCATTACATTTCCTCTACAAACACCTCGCCACCATTAACATTCACTAACTTCAACTTACAAGGAACTCCTCCAACACCAGCAAGATTGGGCTCTCCTCTCGCTCACAGTTATAAACGATATCATAAATTGGCCTAACATACATACCAGGGATTGCAATCCCGGGATCGTGAATCCCGGAATCCCGGGATCCCGGACAATTTCAGTCCCGAAAAATCCCGGAATTGACAAAATCCGATCCCGGGATCGAAACAAAAAAAAAGCTTACTTTTTGCTTTTGTCACATTGATTTCGAAAAATGCAACCCTTCTTATTTAACACTAAAAAAAATTGTCCATTGCCTGCGACGTTTGAATAAGTGTTAATGCAACAATAACTCTGTTTATGTATAACTACTTTTTACAAATTTGTACAAACTAGCACTATTTTGGTACTTCAGCAGGTTAGCCAGGTGATTTGGCAATTAAATGCGTTTTTAAGTTATTTGTCATAAATATTTTGTTCTTCGTTTTAAATTAAGGACACAGAGTTGTATTTAATACATAGATACTAGACTATCAGGTGTACAACTTTGCTTCCGCCGTTTTTTTTCCAAAATTAAAAGCTTTATTGCGAAAAAGTGCTTACAGATGTATTATTCAAAGTATTGTCCGTCGCTAGCGACAACTTTCTCCCATCTTTCCGGCAATTTTCGGATCCCGGCTCGAAAAAAGGAGTCCTCTTTTGACGCTATCCATGAAGCAATCCATTTTTTCCAATTCTTCGAAGGATTGAAAATGTTGATCTGCCAGGCCGTGTGCCATCGAACGGAATAGGTGGAAGTCAGAAGGGGCGACATCTGGGGAATACGGCGGGTGGGGCAAGACTTCCCATTTCAGCGTTTCCAGGTACTTTTTGACCACTTTTGCGACGTGAGGCCGTGAGGTCCCTCGGTTTCAACTCGTACGGCACCCAGTTTCCTTCTTTCTGAATCATGCCCAGGGCCTTGAGACGTTTTGAAATGGCTTGCTGACTCACTCCCAACGATTCGGCAAGCTCTTCTTGGGTTTGGCAGGAATCTGCATCAAGCAATGCTTCTAGTTGTTCATCTTTGAAGGTTTTTTCTCTTCCACCACCATGTTTGTATTCGACATCGAAATCACCATTTTTAAAACGTTGAAACCACTCCCGACACGTTCTTTCACTCAGAGCAGCATCATCGTAAGTTTCTGAGAGCATTCGATGCGCTTCAGCTGCGATTTTTTTCGAATTGTAACAGAAAAGTAAAACTTCCCGCAAATGGCGAGAATTGGGCACATAAACGGACATTTTCGAGCGTGAATAATACGAAAACAAGAACAACTGTCACTGAAACGGCGATGACAATTCGTTAGGCACTGTCCACACTCACTTTAAAGGCATTACCATCTATGTATTTCAACCAGCCTCAGCCGGTACAGCCACCTATCGGAAAACGGCGGAAGCAAAGTTGTACACCTGATAGATACATAGTTACTAGACTAGATACTTAGATACTAGATACATAGATACTAGACTAGTTGCTTAAAGTAATATAATCAATCTTGCAAAAAATCCCGAGATCCCAGGATTGTGATTTTCAGTTCCGAAAATCCCGGGATTGTAAAACTGGTCCGGGATTGCAATCCCTAATACATACATATGTATATATATATTTGACGCTTAAGGGTGACACTGCTCGAGATTTTTGGAAAATCGGGTTTTCTTTCATTGAATAAGGATAAAGTTGGTCCTACAGTGAAAAAAATACATATTGTTACGAATACTAAGTCCAGTGGGCTGTCACGTATCTCTGGATTGTGTGATTTGAAAATAAAACACAGTCAGTTTCCTAAATGCCGACAATAAAATACACCAACAGTCACTTTATTATTCACAGTTTACACTTTACTGTTCGTACACTTAAGTATTTGCTTAATTATTCCGTGTGGCAACTTCACTTGTCAAAACCAGACTGACTGGCTCATCGTTACAATATTATAGATTAATTTTTCGATTTGGCTACAGTCTCGAAGAAAGATGTGGACGTTTTTAATTGCATGTAAACTCAATATAATAACATTTGTTTCATATTTCAATACGATCAAATGACCTAATATGAAACGAAACTTGATGGTGTTGCCCCTTAAACTAAGCCAGCGAGGGTCAGCTGCCATCCTTTAACCGAATACATGTAAATTGTAACTGCCAAAAATGACCAAAGAGCTTATCCGAGTCGATTCACTCCCAAACACTCAAAAAACCATTTGTATCATTTGTGTATAATTCTGAGTGCTTCGTTCGGCGCCGCTCATATTTCCTGAATAATGAAACCAACACTTGGATGCACTAAAATCCTATTAAATTTTCATAAGAGGCAGCCGATCTCACCAGCGCTCACCTCAACTGGCGCATTGCAACCTTCACGCCACTGACTGTGGTCTAGAAACCACATAAATGTGGCCGCTACTGAGAGTAAAACGAATTTTGAAGTCAGTCATCCAAGTACTGCGAGAGCTGCTATAAAAACCATTCGCACAACTCGCTCGCTGAACAAGCACCAACCGGCTGCAAAGTTAAAGCGTTGCCGTATTTTATTTGAGCAGGAAAAGGCATTTAAGATAATTCTGCCTATTACACGCTGTGCAACGGCTGCGGAAGTGTTTACACATTTTCAAAATTAAATTGCTTTAATGTGTTATTAGCTGTTTCAACGTCTGCTGCAATCGCTGGTCTCACAACTATAAAAAATGGCAATGACTTTAAGCCATGGAGCTCGAAAGAAGACTCCGTTCTATTTCAACTGATGTCCGACTAGTTTGTAACTTTGTAGGCGATAGACAGACATACAATACATTTGCAGTATAAGTTTCCATTTTCCTCGGAAGTGATTCTTTTATTTTTGTTTTCCGCGTGAGGAGCACTCGGCGTGTACACAATTTAATAAAGTGCACCGAAATGCTGCCACTAACGCCGATCTGCTGGCAGCACATGCGAAATATTGCCACCAAAATTAATTAAACGTTGTTGGTGCTTCTGCTGCGCGACAGCATAAAGCAGCAAAGCACTCGTTTGCCTTTCAGATGCCACCGCCCGCAAAAATTTATGACCACATAAAACAGCCCGGGCTGGACTAGTACACCTGTCGGCAACAATATGAGCACCTCGACCAATTTTCGCATTTTGTTCTTTTATGTTCCCATGAAGTACCATCAGGGTCCTTTTGGGTGTATTATTTGGCCGCTTTTTATGTCGAGCCACCTGCGAATGAGTGCGAAAATTCATTCGAAATTAGTTGCAAGTTAATCTCGAGGTGGCACTGCTTTCCGAGGAGCACAATTATTGACCAATCTGTTGACCAGCAGAGGAATGTTAGTTAGTCGGGCGCAGACACACATTGTCAACACTCTAACATTATGGGAGCATTTCAATTTGGCGCAAAATTTCATTTTTCGAGCAGTTTGCATTGTTTTAATATTTTTCAAAAGAGCGTGGGGTGAGTTTTCCAGCCCCATTCCATTACAAAAGCCACAATTGCCACAGGGTTGACCTGATGGCACGTTTCAGCTTTTTAAGACGCTAAGAAAAACTGCTGGCGCTTTGATTTTGGCTGTAATCCGCATGTGGTTAATTTGTTTGTCCTATTCTAAAAGCAAATACAGAGCAGAGTGGATTTACTTTATTTCGAATATTCGCTTAGCTCCCTAAACAAAAAATAGTGGCCATTGGGGACCAACTGTCTTAACAACTGCACTGTCGCCTCGAAAAAACATGGTAGACATGGTAAACATAAAAAAATACCATAGATCGCAACTTATACAGTGTGTTCAACAATAAACGTTATTTGCTTATTCGGTTAACTGCTAAGACGGTCAGTCTGAGAGAAGCCAAAAGCATACTATCGGAGAAGGGCCTGGATATATACTTATATACGATTCGCGACAGGCCTCAGCAATCAGGCATAAAACGTAGCGATACTTTGTAGAAACCGTTGCATTCAAAAAAGCATATTGAAAAGCAACTTCAGTGGGCTTACACAAATATCGATCGTGATTGGACCAAAATAATATTTACAGATGAATCAACTTTTATGTTGTTGAATCCAATTTAACATGTTTGATTGAAAGAAGGTGAAAAATTTATTCATCGAAGTGAAAAGCTTCCCCAGAAGGGTCATGTGTATGGATGCTTCTATGCCCAAGGATTTGATTTTTGAAATTTAAACCTAGTGTGTGTGCTGAAAAAAACACCCATACCCGTGTGATGGGGTACCCGGGTATCCCAGTACAAATTGTATGAAAATTTTTCACTTTTTGTTCGCACTATAACAAATTTTACATAGTTTAAAGCTCTCAGTAATATAAAAGTACATTTGGTGATTTCCTGTGTTACAACAATTGACCGCAAACTTGTTTTTTAATTTCCAGTAATGCATTTTTCTGCAATTTCGGATCCCCCTTTCATAAAAAGGAATAAATTTCAATGAAAGATCATTCCCCGCTGAAATTTCTGACATTTGAACTTTGTAACAAATTACAAACCGACCGACAAAACTTTCACTCTATAGGACGCTTATCTTGCCCGTGCTCCTCTATGGCGCTGAAGCATGGACAATGACACGAAACGACATAGCGGCCCTTGGAGTGTTCGAGAGGAAGGTGCTTCGCAAAATCTTCGGCCCTGTTCGGGTTGGTGACGACTATCGCATATGAACCAATAACGAGCTGTATGAGCTGTATAAGGACATGGACGTAGCGCAGCGAATTAACATCCAGCGGCTACGCTGGCTCGGTCATGTCTGCCGCATGGACGACGAAGCTCCGGCGAAAAAGGTATTCGATGCGATGGTTGGAGGTCGACGGCGAAGAGGGAGGCCGTGTCTCCGGTGGAAGGACCAAGTGGAAGAGGCCCTGGTATCTCTTGGTGTGACCAACTGGAGAAGGCGCGCGCGAAGCAGAGGCGCCTGGAGAGAAGTTTTGCGGCAGGCCGTAACCCGATAACGGGTTGTTATGGCCAGTTAAGTAAGTAACAAATTAATTAGTCGTTAGTAATTAGTTTTAATTGCATTGTGAAAGATCTGAACAAATTCGGAAATGAGTTCTTATTCAGAAAAACCTCGTTGTGAAAGATTTATCCCAGCCGAAACTCAAGAAATACTGTGCGAAAGTAAATGTGATGAAGAATTTTCCATTTTCAAAAGCGAAGATGAACATATTCCATCAGTTGACGACGCAGCAATAGAAGCCTCTGACGCTGAGCCTGCGGACTTTACAAGGTTTGTTTATTGAAGTCTGCTGAAAAATCATATTGGAAAATTTACACCGATTGGATACTACAAAAAGATAACGACCCGAAGCACAAAATGCACTAAGTGAAAAGAGGATCACAATATTGCAACTTTGGATTGGCCCTCACAGTCACCAGATGCAAATGCCATAGAGAATGTGTGAGCTATAATGAAAGCTAAGATATCAAAAAATAATATAAAATCATCAAAACATTTTATTCGATTTCTCAAAAGAACGTGCAGGTCTCTTTCCGTGGAACATGCTGAAATTTTGACTGCAAGTTGTCGCCAAAGATGTCACGCTATTATGGAAAATGCAGGAGATTGGACATTCTGTCGAAACTTATAATAATATATATTTCTCAAAAATAAAACATTTTTTTAGATAAATGTAATGCACTTACTCTATGAAAGAAGAACGTTTTTTGCTGAACACACTGTAAGTTTCTCCTCCATAATTAAAAACAACAATTTATGAGTAGCTAAGTATGTTATGAGAAAATAAAGAAAATAAATTATGATCAGAAAAGCCGGCCTCGATAGCTCAGCGGGTAGCGCGCTGGCTTCTCATACCAAATTCCCCATGTTCGATTCCTGGCTCAGGCTGGTGAAAAACTCGTCTACTTCTTCTATCACTATCCACATGAAGGGAATGAGAATTACATGAATCGCACAAGTGCGCTCTTGGCAGGCAATGGCAAAACCTCCAAGTGTGAAAGAAAAAACTGCCAATCGCCGTTCGGATTCGGCGTTAAACTGTAGGTCCCCTCCTTCCCTTTCCCCGTCCGCTTGAAATGTGTGTTGTATCACATGTTGGAAAAAACAGTGCTGCATACACATTTCAAACGGGTGGATTTTGTGGTATCACAACGGGCCCATAGGCCTAAGTGTGTCTCATACAGAGGCAGCCACTTAACCATCCAACCATGATCAGAAAAACTTGTTCATTCCTGCCATCCCAAGTCCACACACCTACTTGCCCCTTAGCTTCTGTAGTCTCGAAAACACTCCCTAAGGGTTTCTTGATCAAATATTACTACACATCAAAGCATTAAAAATTTAAACAAATCAATAAAAAAAATTCGAAATTGGAAGCAAAAGAGTTAATTATTTTCATATACAAATATATTTTGTTAAGACTCAATCACTTCCTAAGACTTTCAATTAAACAAAACCGAATGTAAATTGAGTACTTTGTGGCTGAAAGCATTAACAAACAACAAACGATTGTGCGCTTCTCTGTGTTACAGCCTCATGAATAAATTCCCTTGAAGAAAATATTAAAAATGTACATGAATTAATAGATGGGTTTTGGTTGAGCAGCCATTGCGCATTTGGCATTCAACAGGCATCAAAGACAGTTGCCATAAATTGGAAATTGACCAAGCAGATTTTACAACTTGCTGCCAAATTGCGGTTTTTTCATCATTTTGCCATCACTCACTGATGCTGCCGAATGCATAAAGTTCATCCCCATTCCGTTTACATTCGCAACAATGTTCTACGCAAATTTGACAAACAGTAAATTATAAGGAAAAAAGGAAAGCCAGCAAATATTTACATATGGATATGAATAATCTTTTTAGTGTTAAGGAAATTTACAACAGTTTTCTAACCAACCACCAACTAAACTAGCGTGACCTGTAGTTGGACCAAGATTGACTAGAATCACCAATTGGCGTTGTTTTTAAAATCACGTTCATCAAAGAGAAGAGCGCAAAGTCATTTCGTAGAAAAAGGCAAAGTTTACTTGCTTTGGAAGCGCGTTGCTTATCAGAGCTGTTCTGCTGATCTGCTGCTGCGCTGCTGCTTTGACATTACAATTGCCCTCGTCTTTAAACTTTGGCAAAATCGTCGATTGCAAGCACAGAAATTAGTTTTGGAAACGAGCAGTAAATACCAAAATACAAATAGAACAACGACAATCGCTGTGCGACTGCAAAATTTTGCGACTAGTCCCAAACATGGTTTCTAGCAAATTATGTGCACTAAATGAATATTCATGAATGCATTTGCATACACATGCTTGTACGAGTATATGGTTTGTCTAATGTGCGGTAACGACAACGGACATGTAAATGTGTGTGTGCGTTTGGTGACGCAATGATAAATCAATTCGAGTCATCCTTCAATTAAGCAACAAACAAACAAACAAACCAACGAACTCATCAACCAGCCAACATCACTAATGTTGACTGTTTACAAGACGCAGCAAAGCACCGAAGGACAAACGAACAAACAGGCACACGCGCTGCATACACACACACAATCACTCTTGTTGCTGCCATGATCCAGTCACAACGTCATAGACTAGCACGCCCCACCAATGGGACTCAATCAGCGCTGGCTGTGCAAATTTGCGACTATTTCAAGCATTTGCAAATGCTCAAAAGTCAAACGGTATTTGGTGTGGTTGCGTGTCCATGCAGTCGAGTGGAGTGTGTGGGAGTGTCTGTGTGTTTGCTGAGCCCAAACGTCAGCGGCCATAGCGGCAACAAGCACATGTTGTAGCAGATTGTCAAACATGCTCATACATACAAAGTCAGTAGTGCCCTTCCCGCCTGGCCGCCAATTGCCGAAAAAATCACCATTCAAATTTCCAAAGTCCCCAAGCGGCAGCACACAGGCAGACCAACAATTTCCTACGCTGTCCAGCGATGGAGTGGAGTGGAAAATGCTCGTCGATCGTACATGTCCACTTGCAGCGCACCAACGCACACTCATCGTGCAGCAGACACATCCCTTTCGACCACATCCGCACAAGCTCTGCTGCGCACTGGCTGCCCCTTCCCCCGCCCCCCCACTTTTTACCATTACCCCCGCTAGAAGCACCAAGCAGCGGACTTGGCTTGGCTCAGCGCAAATCCAGTGGATAAACAGCATTTCGGACATCTCGTTTGCCGCGAAGGAAGGCGAAATCCAAATCGAATGCGTGTGAGAACTGTACGAGAACGGGAGCACCACCCGAAGCGTAGTTTTTCCAACTGAGAAATTACAACAATGTACGGAAGTCAATTATTGATACAAGGAAATATTGCTGGCCACACCACAAACAACTAGCTGAGGATTGCGGCGTACCACGCCATTCCGGCAAGGGGCCACCGACTGCAGCAAATCGACATATTGACTGAGAGAATGGAGATTCGGGTTTGGGTTGTAAATCAAGTTACTCTGCGTAGAAATCGACAGAAAAAGTTTGGTTTTCCGCTTTTTCATTGTTTCTCCGGTTTAGTTGATTCTGCTGCGTGTGAAGTACGTACTCCTTCCTTGCTTCTACGTTTTGCTAAGCTGTGTGAGTTGTGTGTGGGAGACACGCAATGTGCAAATTTCTTATTTCCCTTGGGCTGGCAATTTGTGGCTGTGCAGGTCCAACTGTAAGTTTTAGTGTGAAGTTCCACTTCATGTTCAGCTATTCGATTTCGTACTTTGTTTTGATGTTTTTATTCACTTTTTTGTTATTTTGGTCCCTTACCCACACCAGCCACCAACCAACTGCTTCCACCTAATGTGAATCAAAAATATCGAATCATAAATTCTTCATATAGTGAAACCAAGTAGTTACAAAACTAGGATATTAATTTTACTCTAAATATGAACGAAAATATATGTCTAAATATGTATTTGATTATACGTATTCTAACGCGGATTTAAAATTCTTGGCTAAAGAAAAAATTCTGTAGAAAAATTCCATTGGACACAACATTCATGTTACAACTAATTTTATAACAGCAATTGCTTTATTTAGGAGAACAGCAGGGCAACATTCCCAAATATTGCACACGCACTACAAAAGTGACACAACTCAAAATTTTCCATTTTACTACTTACTACTGTTGTAGTTTGGTAATGCCTGAAACTTAAATTTGCAAATTTCGTCATTTTTGGAGAGCTGTAGCACCAAGTGTGTTGGCTAGATTTGTCAGATTTTACGTTTAATCGATAACGTCAACATTGATAATTCCAAAGAGTAACAGAAATTGTCTGAGGACCCTCTGGTTTAACAATAAAAACTATAAGAATAGATGTATGTTTTGCATTTGTGATTGCATACTTTTAGGGATAAATAAAATTAATTTTGTCGAAAAATAGGTGTTTAGACCACTTTTCAAATTGAATTATTTGCTGAGATCGGAAGATATCGGAGGATATAATTACATTATCCGACAAAGAAAGAATGCTTATTAAAATAAAAAAAATCCAGGAACATACTTTAATATACTTTTTAGATATTTTCCCCTAAGTTTTGCCAATTTTTAAATTTTTAATTTAGAAAAATATTTTGAATTAAAAGTGAAGTAAAAGCCTACGCTTTGCAAATTTTGAAAAATCATTAAAAGCGAAAATGGCCACATCATTTCTTAATCTATATTGAGCAACTTCGTGCTAACCATGTATTTTTAAAATGTTTTGTTACTCAATAGACTAAAAAACATAAAATATGTGTTTAAATTTGTTTGTGAAAAAAGTTTCAACTTTGAGCCGCTTTTGCACAGACACTACTTAGTTTTTTGCACAGAGTTTTTTTGGGGTTTTCTTAGTTGGAGTTCTACCTTTCAAATTACATCAAAATCGTTAAATTCTGAGACTATAAATTTTGTGAATTTTGTCTATGGAACGAATCACTGTGAATTGGGCCAAAACTGATGACTTTGCGTGTTCCCAACAAAATCTGTTAGAAGAGTATGAACATACATAAAATAATTCCAGCGGAATGCATGATGGGAACTAATTCCTCCCGGTTTAGATGGATATGTATTAATAGACAAATTCCATACTTCTTGTTTGTTAATGTGACTACAAGTTTCCTCCAACGATGAGGGAAAGTCAGAACGGTGAACTAATTTTCATTCGCTGTTTCTTCAGGAAGCTCTCCGATTGAAATTGGCGCTGACATTTTAATTAAGTACTTAGGATCAAGCCCGCATACAGAGGAAGGTTTTTGGGGCTTAACCCCCCCGGAAATATCTTATAGATCTTTATCTTACAGAATTTTAATTCATAACCGTCGCGTCTTCAAACATCAATATTCAATCATCAACAACACTACTCGATACAAAAAATGCACCTAAACTTTAAGTGTTTTCTGGACTAACTTTCGGCCGCTGAACACGAAACTGTCCGTCGGTCAGAAGATAATACCTTAGCCTTTCCAGATGTATACAAATTGTCCTACTCAGATGAGATTTGGAGAAATTACTGACAGTGAAATTTGTAAAAAAGTGAATTTTTCGACCACTTTCAAAAATCATAAATTTTCGAATGATTGTTTTTAGATAAAATAAATTAACTCCTTTGATTTTAAAATCGAAGATGAAAGTTATATTATTTGTGCAAATATTAAGCCTAACATCAATAGAATCGAAAGAAAAATTACAAAGTTATGATGCAATAAGTGAAAACACCAATTTTACATTTATTACACGGTGCGAAAAAACCAATTTTTTTTGGCCGAGACCAATCCTAATGTTGATAGAGGCGTGAAACTAGAGGTCATTTATAGTAACCTGGCATAGTCAGTTTTTCATTTTCTGACCTAAAGTCCGTTTCAAAGAACCAAAGTCGTTTTTAAAGGTCATTAAAATTTTAAAGACATACCTTGTGACCGAAAAGTTTCCGGAAATTAAAATTTTTTTTTTTTTTTTTTTTTTTTTTATTTACAAACTTACTGCAACTAGTTACAAAACAATAAGTATTCCCTCAGGATTCAGTTGGTGGAGAAGTGATGAGATTTCTTCGTTTTCATGGTTGGTAATTCTCTCCATATGGGCTCTGGCGTGTAAATTTTAAATAAAACGCAAAATTCTTAATCTTCATCAATATTTATTTTATCTCCTTCAAAATATGCTCCATTAGAAGCGATACACATATGCCAACGTTTCTTCCAATCATCAAAACATTTTTTATAGGCGCTTTCAGGTATGGCTTTGAGTTCCCTCTGCGAATTCTGTTTTACGTCCTCTATGGATTCAAAACGCGTTCCTCTGAGTGGTAATTTGAGTTTGGGAAACAGGAAAAAGTCACACGGTGCAAGATCAGGTGAATACGATGGCTATTCGATGGTATTTATTTAATGTTTGGCCTTAAAATCGTTGATAATGTTGGCTCGGTGCGAGGGAGCATTATCGTCATGAAAAATCCATGAATTATCCTTCCGCAATTGAGGCCGTTTACGGCGGATATTTTCACGCAAACGTCTTAAAACAGTCAAATAATAGTTTTTACCGACTGTTTGTCCTTCAGGGACGAATTAATGATGCACCACACCACGAATATCGAAGAAAACAATCAGCATTACCTTGATTTTCGAGCGACTTTGGCGTGGTTTTTTCGGTTTCGGCTCGTCTTTTCCTCTCCATTCCGATGATTGTTGGCTTGTTTGCATGTCGTACTCGTAGACCCAAGTCTCGTCACCAGTTATGATGCGTTCCATGAAAGTTGGATCGGAATTGGCACGATCAAGCACGTCCAAAGAGACCTGTTCACGGTACTCATTTTGAAGAAAATTCTCAACAAAATCGCAACGCACTACTGAGGTCAACTGGTTTCAACAGCTGTCGTAAACAAACTGTCTGACAGATCGCGATCATTTTTTAATTAAGGACAGTGCTACCAACCTACAGAAACTTAAAATATCGAAAAATATACAGCGCGCGAATTTTAAATGAGAATTTCCGAAAACTTTTCGGTCACAAGGTGCACCTTTCAAATATTGTCTTTAATATTTGCGGTTGTGCAATGATGAAGACATGGGTATCAAATGAAAGAGAAAAATTGCCTCCTTTTAGCTAAATTTTCTCTTTTGAATTTTTAGGACCAAAATCTGTAAAGGGAGGGAAAACATAGGTACATGTTTTGGATCTCAGTCTGTAGATTCATACATCTAAATTATATTCTGTTTCAGAATTCTCTAAAAAAATTACACAACCCTTCGTCCCCCTCCGCTCGAAACAAAATCCTGCGTGCGTCACTGATCAAGCCATTACCTAATTTTGAATTTAAGTGGTTTCTTTTGGGTGTTGACCACGAAATTTGTGGTTATGATCACTTTCCAACATTTTTCCGATTACTTTTTCCTGCCCACAGAGCTGTTTTGTGAGCCAGCAAGGGGAATTCATAAAGCTAAGCAAATCAGTCGAGCAATTGCCGAGGACATGTTGCACGGAAGGTTTCCAGAATTTTTTTTTTGGAAATTAGGTTTTAAACACCCCCACACATAAGCAATCATGGAACACGCACACACTCGCGCACGCACGCACACGCTCACCGTCTACAACAAGCTCCGCTCAACTTTTTTTTTACTAAAATCACATATGGCACTGTCATTTTCACGCATGCACGTAGTGCCAACCCCGTTCCGCCCAGGCCCACCCTTTTCAAACGCCATCCTTCACTCACAGCAGGCAAACAAACACACAACAGCAAGAACAACAGTCTTTCCGTGTTCTCACGGGCAAAATAAAGCAACGTCAACCGACATTGCGTTGCCGCAACCCCGCACTCACATTACTGCACCCTAACGGCATCTTACCGAAAAGTCTTTTAAAATTCAGCACAAAATGTTGCGCACGTCTTTGTTTTTTGCTAGAATGTGTGCTGCTGTTATTGCTGTTGTTTTTGTTGCTATTCGTACTGTTGCTATTTTGGATTTTTTGGCTTTTATTGCGCTGCTCATTTCACATATTTCCCGGACACTTTGGCGAAGCAAAGCGGCAAAATTTTTAAAGTGGCAGTTGCTGTAATTTATTATTTTAGTCATGGCGTACGACCGTGTCGGTATGAGTGAGCGCGTGCAAGTGAGTAGACAGGACAGTGGTGAATTTCGCCCTGGGGCAGGGAGCAGGCATGGCGCCATTTGGACGGCCATTGCATTCGTCGAGCAGAAAATCAGGCCCCACGACAAACAGGTCCGCCCCTGTGTCCATGCATGGTTACATTGTAATTTTTTACGTCTCGCTGTTTTATGTGTTCAAAATGAAATAAGCATTTTGGCGTGTGCCGATATGGAACGGAGAAGGGGTCTAAAACATAACGGAGTTGAAACCGTTGGACAGCCACAGGGAGCACAAATATACCCGTATTTGTTTGATTCATGTTAGTTGGAGTTGAAATTTGTAGGCGTTTGTTTTTTGTTTGCAAATTTGAGACTCGAAAATGGCCACAAAACAGGAAAACGAGGCTAAACAAATTATTTTTAAATAAAAACATGACACTTCCTTACACGGCAGCATCCCTGAAATGAATCGCACAAATTTCACCGTTCAGTAAATTCAGCGACACTACATAGTCAAACTGAGCTGTCTGCTCAAAAGTAAAGCATAATAACCAAAAATGGTGAAAAGCCAAATAAATAAATTACAGAACGCACATTTCATTAAGCAGCAAACAAACTTGCACGCGTCCTACCTACAATTTGTGCAAACAGTGTCTAAACTTCATTTAACTTACTCGTTGGCATTCACATGCCTCATTCCCCCTAATACCCGCCGCCAGCCGACAATTGTCCGCACAAACTACCCCAAAAGCTGCTGCTTCGTCTTCAGGCCCTTGTTGGCACAAGGGCTCCCGCGACCTCTTCACCGAGAAAATTAAATGAAATGTGTAAAAAAGCCAACAATTTGATTTTCTGATTTGCCATCATAAAGTGCTCGCATTTAATCTTCGGATTACACACATTTTTGTTTTTTGAATGCAGCCGCAAGTGGAGGAGCACGCTTGAAACTCTGTCCGGGAACCATCCCCACGCAAACAGCGCGAACTACTCGTAGCCAAACAAAAGCGCAAGTGTGCATATTTGCACGTTCGCTATGACGCGGCGGCCGGGTTGCGAACGCCGCCGCAGCTCAATGTCTGACTGTGACCGGGCGAGCGGGCGAGAGTATCCGGTTTCATAGTCCCGAGGTGCTAATTTAAGGGTAATAACCAAGAAAACGTGCGGCAGGAAAATTACGCAATTTATATGCACCCTGCTCCCACAAAACGGAGTGGACAAAAGAAACGCCAAACATGCTCGTGTGTTACACGCAGATACAGCGCACGTCGAGTACAACAACATGGCGATGGGCCTCAAGCCAAGCCGGGGACAACTTCAAGCACAAGAATTATGTACAATTCACATAAAGCAACCAAAAAGCCCCTTCCCCCACAGCCTTGTTCAAATCCAAAATTATAAACTACACAGGAGAGGAACAAAGTCAGCCCATATAATTATAGGAACGTAGTCGTGCGTTTGCCTCTGGACTTCATAAATGTGATACCAAGCAAATGGCATTTTTACATTAACGTGGAATAGAAAAACATTAAAATCATAATGAACAAAGCTTATGAAAATGTCCTCTAAATGAGGGGTGAATCTTGAGCTCACACCCTTATTAGCATTTCAAAGGAAGGATACGTTTATCTACTGCAGTGCTGTAGTGCGGCTCTACAAGTAAAGCAGGCCATGATTCCATAGTAACTCAAATATACAAGTGGATTCACTTGACCTCGAACCTCTTGTACCTAATTGTGAGAGCACAAAACCTCCAAGCTGCAATTTTCTGTTACTTTACTGTTGCAAATACTCAATATTGTTAGGAAATGAGTTCTCTATAGGCTTATTTCGTATCCCTGGATTGTGCTTAAAATATAAAACCACTTCAATTATTCAGCGCAAACGCAGTCAAAAACCAGCAATCGCTTTCTTTACAAATTTACTCTTGTTTGTCTTTACACTTGCTACTACTTATTGACCTATTGCATGTTTCCCCTTTGCTTGCTCAAATCAGACGCTGCACCCTTTTATGCTTGTCTGGTTATCGCGCCGATTGTTCCTGCACATTCCAGTTAGACTATCTCTCGATCGTTCTCGCACATTCAATTGGCCTATCTCTCGATCGTGCCGGCTTCGATAGTCCAGCGGGTAGTGCGCTGGCTTCTCAAACCAAAGGCCCCAGGTTCGATTCCTGGCTCGAGCTGGTGAAAAACTCGTCTACTTCTAGCGCCACCCACATGAAGGGAATGAGAATTAAGGTCAAACTCCATGAAGCGCGTTTCAGGCGTTCAGGGTTTGCCGCGTTGTTCGCGTTCCATAACACGCGTTTCACGTGTCAGCTTCTTCTTCTTACGTCAGCTGATGCTAATTTTTAATTGGCAAACTGCTGATTGATTTCATTGTGAATTGTGAAAAACAACGAAATGAAATTGCTATACGACGTTATAGACTTTATAGAATTTACTGATTTCATTTTAAACACAATAAATGCATATCGAGCATTGCAAAAAATAAAAAAAAGATTCAGTTGAATCAATTTGTAGCAGTTTATCTCATAGGAATGAGAAAAATTCGATATACACCGAATAAGCTATCGAATTTCCAATACAGCGAAGACTAAGTTTCGTCTGTCAAAGAATTATGCTAATTTTAGGAATTTCTTCACCTTTTATGTTTAAATGTTGGATTTCAAATTTTTCTTAAATGTATTCAATAGCTTTCGTGTAAAATAAATCCATTCGACTTTTGCGATAACACAAGTTTGTTATCGGCATTACCATTTAACTACATAATTTATGACATCTTTAGGAGCTCTGTCAGCTGTTTGACGTCGTTAAGCGCGAAACGCGTGAGAAAGTTGAAAATAGTTCAACTTTTGACGGGTTTCGGGCGTTTCGACGTCAAGTCATGGAGTTTGCTTCATACAAATACACTGATTCTACTTTTTCTCAAAACGCGGGAAACGCGAAAAACGACGATACGCTTGAAACGCGCTTTATGGAGTTTGGGCTTTACAAGAATCGCACAAGTGCGCTCTTGGCGGGCAATGACAAATCCTGCAAGTGCGAACGAAAAACTGCCAATCACCGTTCGGATTCGGCGTTAAACTGTAGGTCCCTCCCTCCCTTTCCCCATCCACTTATCACAATGGGCCTTTCGGGCTTCCGAGTGTGTCTCTTATAGGGGCAGCCACCGCAACCTAACCTAACCTAACCATCTCTCGATCGTTCTTGCATATCCCATTATCATCGCGAGCCATCCTTGCCATATCGAAGTTATAGTAAGCTGGTCGTACTCTTAGGTGCGTGCCTAAAAGTATGCTCGTAAAACATTCATGCATAGCACAGCGACAAAGTGCCTCATCGTTACAATATGAATTTTATCAGCCACTGACTCTGAAAGCATCCAATCTTTACCCTTTACCTTAGCATAAGCAAGTCCGTATAAGCTAAACAGAAATGTTTTTATGGTTCTTGCAGGTGTGCACAGGTTATTTATTTACTTTTCCATGCATTCAGATTTTGCAATTAATCTCAGAATTATAATTTATTGCTACGCCTTCACAACTGTAAAACGTTGAGAAAGAAACCATACACGACCCTTATCCTCTTCCCTATCGTCCTGTTCAAGCTTCATTTCCCGAATTAGCGCCGTTCACTCTCCATCTGGCATCCGGCCTTTCTTCTGAAATTCAAATGAACTAATGAAAAGCTGACGATGCCTTTGTATTCTTGTGGAGTCCGTTTCTTTGGCGTAAACATAAATTAATATTCAAAAGCAAAAGATTATTAGTCCACACACGTTTGAAAAATAGCAAAGGAAAAGGCCCATCGCTAATATGTAATATCTGCTAAATGAAAATTTTCATTTCCAAGCGAATATAAAGATGGAGGAGACGCAGACGGCACATGACATAAAATATTATCTACTCTGCACAGTCAATTATACTTACGCCCAGTTCGCACATTGCATTTGCCTAGTCGTGAGTGCCTTAACAAGTATTGAGAGCCATCTCCGCTGCTGTATTGTATGATACAAATGCCGCTGAAGCAATCACATATAACACCCCAACAAAAGGACCAAAAAGCTTAAGAAAAAACTTGACCCTACTGGAAAAGATCTGCACGCAGATAAAAATGAAGGCACCACATACTTCTTCCTACACTCAACCAATTTTAACAGAGATGGAAGTGCTTTTCCCCAGACTTGCTTGCTTTTTCGATGGGTTGCTTTTTCGATGGGATGGTGCCCAGCCCACGGAGTTTCTAGCTGAAAGTTGTTGAGAATTGTTTGCTTTTTGCGGTGTTAATCGCTCATAAGTGCTTCAATAAAATTGTTTATGTTGCCTCTTCCTTACGCCCCACGCGATTGGGTAATAGTAGCGTTGCGTTGTTGACATGCGTGCCGAATGGCATGTCAACACACAGCACGCAACCACACGCACATCGTAATCCTGTTGTGTATTATTGGCGAATTTTACAAATTCTTTGCAATAATTGCTGTCAAATGCCGGCGCTGTACACTGATGCGACATCTGCAATGCTTCTGGCATTTGCAATATCGATCGAGCATTTGATAGGTTAGCACTATTTGGTACGACAGTAGTCGTCACAGGTTCATGTTTGTGCATTTAGCGTTTAATGCTACAATAATTGCAGCAATAAAACAGCAAATTCAATTTCAATTTGGGGTAACAAACGAATATTTTCCGCCACATTATTGCACTGCACCTGCCATCGTCCGTGACGGATTGTCAGCGACTGCTGTGCTGTCACATCGTGGTGAGTTCACTTACCATAAACTGAAACGGTTCCAATTGAATTTGTATTGCCTTTCATAATACAAATTTATTAAAAACTGTCATTACAATTGACATTTTAATCCGAGGGCCTTAACAACACACAGCAGAATTCAACAAACAACTAATTGTAGAAAGCACGCAAATCGAGGTAACCATGCGTGAAACCAGCCACTTCAGACCATGTGTGCAACACGCAATTGTTAGCTGTTGCAGTGTGGCGAGACGATCTATTCAAGCATGGCTAGTGTACCAACCACAAGTTTGCCCAAAACTGCCAATAAATCAAATAAAAGTCTGCCACAAATCGCCAAAAGGCAACCGCTTCAACAATGCCAAGCACGTTAATGTCCAACCAACAGACAATACGTAGAACTGTCAGTTGGGTAAGAACTCGCGCACATCCCTAACAACAACAATACGTCTTTTTAAAATACATGCAGACATGGAAAAGTATAAGGAAGTGCGTACATAGGGATGTACAAGTACATCGAAAGTTTGTATTGTTCGATGTTGGATCCTAATCCTACATGATTTGCATATTATAGCATTCCAATTCGATTTGAACTTTATTTTAACACAAAAAGATTCGAATTACTCAACAGTCATAACAATACTTAAGCTTACAGTTCTGCGCTCTGGTATTCACCATTCACTTATCGCACCTAAGTTTACTTTACTCACGTCGGCTTCAATAATTATACAATCATAATTGTACCTGAAAAGGTCCTAAGAAAAATAACTGTTATAAATTTATCTGGGCCCCGCGGCTTTGCACGCGCGCTAATGTTTCCCCCGATACAAATAGTTACCCCATTAGATTAGATTAGATTGGTTGGGGCTAGACATTGGCTGTCTATGGCACTGCGTTCATTTTGAACTATTGTGCCTTACCCAAATTCAGTACTGGAAGAGACTATTTCCTCCTATTTTCTCAAAGAACATTTTGATTCTTGCGAGATCAATTTCAGACAAATGAGTAGTCTGTATTAGTTCCTTGCCTAGTACTTGCTTTCTTGCATGAACTAAGGCCGGGCATTCAGTGATCAGGTGTATGGAAGTCTCGTCATCCTCCATACAAAATCTACATATTTCACTGTCTGTTAGTTTCAGACGGGTCTTATGTTTGTTTAGCAGACAGTGTCCGCTGATTACCCCTGTCATGAGTTTTAGTTCCGCTCTGCTCAAGCGCAAGAGAAATTTTGCATTTCTGCTCGAGTATCGCGGGTAAAAGGCCTTGGTACATTCCATGCCACTTGATTTTGACCATCTTGCATTTGCTTTGATCAAGTATTCTTGCTTAATACAACCTTTGTAATGAGATTTGCTGACACCTAAGATCGGTTCGGGTCCAAATGGTCGCTTTCCAGCTCCCTCCCTTGCCAATCTGTCTGCGTCCTCATTACCGTCATAGCCGCAATGCGCTGGGATCCAGTGTATTATCACCCGATTCCCTGTTGACAGTTGTTGGAGAAGATTAGCTGTCTCCCATACCAACTTAGAAGTAAATGTCGACGCGTGCAATGCTCTTATTGCGGCCTGACTGTCTGACATTATGATGATCCTTTTCCGATGAGGGTGAAGGTTCAAGATTTCTATGGCACACTGATTGATAGCACAGACTTCCGCTTGGAAGACGGTTGCTAAACTACCAAGGCTGACTGACATTTGGGTACTGGAACTGTATATCCCAGATCCTGTGCCTTCTTCAGTCTTGGATCCATCAGTGTACCAGATAATGTCATCACAGGTAAGACTGATTTTTGAATTGTCCCAGTCTACTCTGTTAGGTATATGTGTCTTATATTTCCTGTTAAAGATATGTCGCGGAGGCATTGAGTCAAGAGGCAACCAAAAGCTTCCGTCTCGCCTCCGTTCCTTAACAATGGAGCGGTGACCGCTTGCATGTAGATCCTGTGGTATGAATCCACTATGCATCAGTCTATGTGTACTAATAACCGCAGTCATTTGTACGGTTAGGTCCAACGGCACAACTCCCAATATAACATTGAGAGCAGCTGTTGGTGTTGTTCGAAGGCAGCCAGTGATGCAGGAGTTAATTACTCTTTGCAACCGTTCCAGCCTGTTCGCAGTCGTTTTCTCTGTGGTTTTTTTCCACCATACTATCGCCCCATAGGTAATGATGGGGAGGATGACTAGGGTGTAGATTTTTTGAAGCCATATCGGTTTCGTTCCCCAGTTTTTGCCACAGATTCGTTTACAAGTCCAGAGTGCGTTGCCCGCCTTCTGAAGAGTACGATCTATGTGAGGTTTCCAGTTCAATTTACTGTCTAGAGTTACCCCAAGGTATTTGGCTTCTTTTACGAAGCCTACATCTTTTCCAAAAACCTTTATCGGTCTCAGGTCATATTTTCTTTTGAGTGTGAACGGTACGAAGATCGTCTTATCAGGGTTTACTGATAGACTCTGCTCGGCGCACCAATTTTCTACAATTCTTATTGCACCCTGTAGTAGATCAGAGACGGTCTGCCCGTCTTTGCCTCTAACCGCAATAACTAGGTCATCAGCATAGGCAATAACGTCGTAACCTCGATCCGAAAGGATGCGGATTAATCCGTTTATTACCATGGACCAGAGTAGAGGAGATAGTACGCCCCCCTGGGGGCAGCCCCGGACCGTCCTGGCTAGGATCTTGATGCCATGTAAGCTGGATTCTATTAGCCTGCTTTTGAGCATCATGGAGATCCATCTTGAAAGTGCAGTTGGCACTTGAAATACCTCTAAAGCCGATCCTATAGCTTCATAGGTGGTGTTGTTGAAAGCCCCCTCTATGTCTAGGAAACCTACTAAACAGATTTCTTTCTCGTCAAGGGATTTTTCGATTTTGCTGACCAGGGCAGATAGGGCTGTTTCCGTAGACCTGCCTTTTCGGTAAGCATGTTGGTGTGCACTTAGAGGATTTCGGATAAGGACTTCGTCTCTGAGGTATCTCTCTATTACCTTCTCCATACCCTTAAGTACACATGACATCAGGCTTATAGGTCTGAAGGACTTCGGATCCTTTTTGTTTGACTTACCGGCTTTAGGAAGGTATACAACATTCACTGTTCTCCATACCTCCGGAATGTAGCCGAAAGCCAAACTGCATGTGTATAATTTCGAAAGGATGGGCAACAGACTGTCTAGTCCTCTTTGTAACAGCGCCGGGAAGATTTTATCCTTTCCCGCCGCCTTGTACGGGGAGAACGTTCCTATCGCCCATTCTACAATCGAGCGTTCGCAGATGAGATTGGCCAATCTCCAATCTTGCCTACTGGGACAGTGTGACTGCCAACTACTATGGGTATTATGATCGGGGTCGTCTATTATTTCTGATCCCGGAAAGTGGACTTTAGTGAGCAGCGCTAATGTATCCTGCGCACTCTTTGTGACTTCCCCCTGTTCGTTAGACAGGGATCCAATCGAACAGGGTTTATCGGTTGACAGAATCTTTTGCAGCCTACAGCCTGAGTTCGCGTCGTTCACGTCCTCGCAGAAGCGTCTAAAAGATTCCCTCTTGGCTTTCTTTATTTCCAGTTTCTAGTTTCTAGTAGTATTTCTAGTTACCCCATGGTTGATCCGTCAGTTTTTGATTAAAAAAAACAACATGTGCCTACTTATCTTTGTTTTTAGGTGTTTTCGAAAATTTTGAAGTAAAAAGTTTCATTAAATCACGTGTTTTCACATGTACTTCAAACAAATTTGTATCCCTTGGTTTACCACGGTAGATTTCGATTTCCGTTTGAAGTCAAAATACCCAATAAATCTTTTTCCCATAGAAACTGTTAACCCATTGTTGACCCGTTAGATTTTGATTTTGTGAAAGTGAAAAACACGTAACCTCGTCCGATTCTAATATTCGGAACAATTAAAAACACATACCGAGTTATTTTACTTCAAGTGTGTCACTAAGTTTGAATTCAAAAGGCTCCAAAAAATTGTTTTTCCATACATAAGTTTAACTCGTCGTTGATCCAGTTATTTTTCGATTTTGTAGATAATGAGAAACACCTGTCTAATTTTTATTTTTGAAGTCAGTAGGCCCATTTCCATAAACAAACCCATTGTTGGCCCAGTGAAATTTTGATTTTCGAAAGATTATAAAATACGTGTCGAATTATTTTTGGTTTAGAGTATTTTCTGGAAGTTCGACATGAGTATGTCTACTAAATTACGTTTTTTCATACAACACCTTATCACATGTTTTGTCCCTTTAGACCCAGAATTTCCAAAAATTCCGTCTGAGCGGAGGTTCATTCTTCAAGATGTACCTACGGTTCAAATTTCATGTTTATAGCTTCAGCGATTTGGACTGGGCGATGATAAATCAATCGACCAATCAGTCAGTCCGGATAAACAATCTATGTATAATGTAGGCGGTACCACGCCCCCTTGTTAATTGCTCACAACTTTCTTATAGTCGAATTGTGCTACTAATGGAATAGTTCGTATCAAGTTTCATTGATGTGGACTTACAATACTTCGTAAATGTTGGGTCACAAAAAATGTGCCACGCCCCTTGTCCAACGCCGATCAAATCTCATTAGTAGAATTGCGTCATCCTTGAGACGACGGTACACAAACTTTCAACGCTGTGTGGCTAAAGATTCCGTAGTTATTCCATATAAAAAATTTGAGTTGTATGAGCGGAGCCACGTCTTCTTGTTAAATACCCACCTCATTCCTTCTGCCGAAAGATATGACTAAATATGACTAAAGATATGATTAAAGCTTCAATCCAAGTTTCATTGATGTGCGACATTGATGTGATGTCCGCACACAAGTAGATAGTCGATAGTTTCACTGTCTATCGATAGTAAAAAAAATTAAATTATCGATACCATCGATAGTACCATCGATAGTTTCACAGCTCTATCTTACACCCCATTCCGCGAACTTAAAAATTTGACGCTTGATGCTTTTGTTGGTTGAGTTCGTTTACTTTTTCCAAATAATTGAACAGCTCGAGATTTTATAGTAGTCGGAAAACAGTATTATAAAAATAGGACTTTGGGAAAAATTCCAGAGCGTTTGAAATGCTCGCAATGATCGCAGGCCGGTCTTTTCGAATGTTAATACTCTTGAAGACACCCATATGAGATAAACTTTAGAATTTTTTATTGTTTTACGGTCGAAGGTCAACCTATCATTTAACCCTAGAATACTTATATTTCTCGATTTGACTAACTTTACGAACATATGAACATACATACATATCAACCTATCATTATATAGAATACTTATATTTCTCGATTTGACTAACTTTACGAACATATGAACATACATACATAACATATGTACGTATTGTGTCATAGTGAGAAAATAATATTAAATTTCATAGCTAAAAAGCTTAAATACGATGAGTGAATAAAACAAAAAAAAAAAACATTTCACGCATAGTTTTGGCAAAAAAGCTCACAAAAATCGTTACGCAGCAATATTTCAATGATTTATGGCAAACTCACCGCTTTAAGCGAAATTAGTTTCATTGAGTGAGTGGTTTGTAAATGCCGTGTAACCTGTTTCTGACGTATGTACCTGCAAACATGCAAGACTCTCCGCCGATTGTGAACAGTCTGTCCATCGGCATGCTGCGCGGAATCGTACGAAAACATTTGCACTGCACAGCGGTTTGCTTGCCAGACTTCTGTAGCAGTGTGGCAATCTCTTTCAACTTAATGTGATGACTCAATTTCAGATGAAGATGAAGCCAGATAATTAGGGTATGTGGTATGCGATCCGGACAGCATTCTTTAAAGCTGTGAGATTTATGGCTTTCCCATACACCCGCTCAATACCCCTCATCAATTTATTATTGCCTCTGTCTGTCCGACTGCCTGTCCACAAAGGTAGAAATGCCTAGAATGCCAGTACAACAAGGCAAAGGTGCTAAGTGCAGATAAATGAAATTATTTCAAGCAAGTAATACGAATTTAATGTGACATGCAATGATAATGGCTCCTACTCGCAGCGAGAAACCTTCTGTGCTGGTACGCAGCACGCGCACCTCTTATGTACACCGCATCGACGACGTCGCACAAATGACGCACGATATTGAACTGTCAACGCAAGTGACAAAGGGTTACATGTCAATGTTCGTTCGTTTTGCCACCCCTAACGTCCTGTCCCAGCTCCCGTCACATTGCTTTCTGCACTTTAAGCTATGCCAACGCACGGCGGCCGCGCCGATGTGCGATTCTGTTTGCGTGAAATTGTTTCTTTTTATCCTGACAGATGGCACACACGCACCAACTCCAACTAACTAACGCGCTCTTACAAGTGTATGTACGCTGCAGGCATCCGAAAAGTCTTCAACATCGCCATGCAACATTCATTAATAATGAACTCAACAATGTGAACCCAAACGGCGCAACGCTGATCCTGCTCGGCTGGGCTCGACCGGCTGAATAGTTGGACAGCTGAATGGATTGGCAGACAAAGGTCGACCAGACGGCTGGACGGGTGACAATGGAACATTTGCGACCGAGCCGGGCCCTTTTCGGAACGTGGTAGGTATCTGTGGCATGTTGTTGGCTCGGAACGAGTAACCCAAGTCAGCGGTGGGGGACAATTTAAATTTAGCATTTTCTTATGAGACACATTCAAGTTGCGTGGTGCTCGGCACCTTTTGCTGCCAGCTAAATTTTGTAGTTCCCTTTCGGTTGTTTGATAAGGATTCGTGAATGGGATGAACAGGATATCAAAACTCAATCACACGTAACGGAAAGCCAAAAAGTGTCGATGAATGGAGCGAAAGGAGACAAAATTCATACTTTTTCATTATTATGAAGGCATCGTTTGGTGCATCTTTGCCCTTGTCCGCTCATCTGTGTAAAATGACTAGCCATGTGGAAAAAGATTTCGTGCTTCATATTTTAATTTTTTTCTACTCGAATGATAAACACGAGCGACGAATTTGAGAGAATCTATTTTGGAACATTGATAAAGTAGCTGGCTACGCGGCCTGCTTTGCGATACGAATTATATTATTTGCTGTTCTCTTAGTGGTGGGCTGATAATTTTGTTTCATATACAACAAAGCACAGCGTTATGTTCAAACTTTTTATGACAAATGGTTCAAAGATGAGTTGACACTCTTTCGGACTTACGATAAAGGTTACCTGAATCGAATGTTTGCTAACCCTTTCGCTACAGGTTTTTACTGGGGAAAGATAAGATTTTAAATTTTACGTTCTAGGCTTCTATGTGATTATATTAGAAACATTCCATAAGAAATTTTTTAATTTGAATACCCGGACCTTGTATTTTATAGTGTTGATTCGTTGTGGCTGTAATAATTACTTAACCCTTTCCGGTCAATTTCCACATTTCTTGAGATAAAAATGTTTCCTTCAAAATATTGACTCTCATTGAACATTTTAGCAATAAAATACAAAAAAATATCTAAAACATAATTTCAGTTAAGAATTATAGCTCATTCAATTTTGTACGATATATCGTACAATGGTCCGCAAAGGAGTAAAAATGCATTCAATTTTGGTTTCGTTTTTTTAAGAATTACGAACAATTCATTGATTTTTTTATAGAAAACATAAATTATAACAACAAAAAATCAAAACTTGATTTCATTTTGATCTAAAGTTATATAAATTATATATATAAACAATAGAGTCACATTTATTCGGCCTTATATAACTGTTGTTGTTGTTGTAAAGCCCTTTTCCTTTCAATGAAGCACAGAATAAATTAAAATTCATAGAGTTTTACAGAATGACACTGAATTTAGACCATTCTTATTATCGTAGTGGGAGTGGCAAGAACGCATGTCTAACCTTACATAATCTGTGTCTGCCCAGTAAAACATAAAATCTTCTAGTAGTTCTTATTTTCAATCGAAAATTGCCGAATAATCGAATTTTATGAGTCAAGTGGTTTACAGATGGGCGTGGCAGGCATAAAAATCCAAGAAATCTGTTACCAAACCCATAACTTAAAAAAAATACAAACATCACTTGCAACCTTTGCCTTCCATTTCCATTTCCGGAAAGGGTTAGGTTAGGTTATGCTGGCTGACCCACGGGGGGTCTCACATAGACCATGTTGGTCCATAGTGATACCAGAAAGGTTCTGGAGCTTCAGACCTGTATATAGTTTTTTAAAAACGTTTTAGCAAATCTAAGCAAGTCGCCGCTTTTTTGCTCCGCGATTCTTTCCAAGGAAGGGAACGACGCGGATCCGAGACAGCTAACCCGTGATCTGTAGAGAGCAGGGCAGTGGCACAGCAAATGCTCCAGGGTACCTTTGGCACTGTCTTCACCACATCTTGTGCATGCATCACTTGGTACAAAGCCAAGTTTGGCTTGGTAACCCGGAAAGGGTTAAAACATAAAAGTTTTTACGCATAACGAAAATTTGAATATTTCTTCATTTACTTCAGCCACAATTTTAGAAAAAGCATCTAAATTGAAAGAAAACGTAAAATTAAATAGTAATCTAATTTTTCTGCTTCTTCTTCCTTTACTATGTCAAGATATACCATAAAAAAACGTGTATTCTTCTCTTCTTTAAACTTAAATATTCAGTTTATTAATTTCGTATTTTTCCTAAAACTTCAAACTATTCTAAAGACCAACAAAAAAATGTATTCTTGAAACCACAGAGGGTTTAGACGTCCACAAAGTAGCATGTTGCCATATGGCAACAAAATAGCGAAAGGGCTAATCGAGAGTATGACAACAACTTACGAAGAAAACACCTTCTTCTATTTGAAAATAAGTATTAGTCCCATAAATATTAGTTCATATTCGCTCGCCACGCACTAGTGACTCTGGCAAAATGAAAATGCGTTCAAAATTGTAGTTTCGGCAGATGGAATGGAGTCGCAGTTTGTGACATCTGGTATTACCGCAAATGCGAGTTGTTTCTTTAGACAGCACCGCACGAATACAATATCCTACATCGTGGAGGTGATCGTTCGCATACTTCACTTTCCGGTCGATATATGCAAAATTTAAAGCAGATAGGAACTAAACTGACTCGTCATGTTGCAAAATACGTTTGAACACCTTTTCGCTTTACTTACCCACCCAACTCTCTACGCCTTATACCATATTGCTGTTTCGGCAATCTACTCGGAATGTGTAGATATCTAATCAAGGCATTACAGAGATGACAGAGTGACTGATAATTAAAAACAAAAACAAAATTATTTCAAAAATAGCTGAGTAACGAACAATACATATGTGGAGCTTTAATTAAAGTAGATTCACTCTTTCTAAAAATGAAAACAATGATATTTACTTGTTTTGTAATACTGCATACAATCGTGTCTGGATATAGTGAACTAATTATTGCAAGGCCTGTTCACAGTATTCAGGTTGTTTACTATATCAAGGTTAACATTTTTGTTCAAAAACATATTTTATTTGCTCAAAAAAGACTTTTTGTTTTTTGCTTGAAAGCAAAACACATTCTTAGTCACGTTCTGTCTGTAAGCTTGATGATCTACAATAATAATAATTTGTGCTCTGATGCGCCGTAAGAAGAGCATGAAACAAAATAATTAGTTCCGCCTTGCAGAACATTTCATTTGGTCAACTTAGATGGTGCAAAATTTATTTCAAGTCCCAATTCTAATCTGTAATGTCATATTACCGAATGAGTTCGTTTTTTTTATGTTTTAATAATGCAATTGGAAATATATTTAAATTTAATGTATTTATTAATGCCTTAGACCTGCACATTAAGTAAGAATTATGAATTTGAATGCCACAACAAAAGAACACATACATCTCAGTAGCGCAGGCAATGCATTCGGCAATCGTAGTGATGGGAGTAAACCCATTACCCCATTTCTTACATTCTGAATAAAATCTGCATTACATCTCATCAAGACAGTCGAATTCCCTCTACTTGTTACTCAACTAATATTTACATCTTACCTAATACACCTCTCCGACCAACTTCACCCTCTTCCGCACTTTTGTGCGATAGATTGATTTAAAAACAAACATTAATTCCTAAACCAATGACTATACCAACTTTAAAATCATATGGTATTCAAATTCAAATCAATTCATTAATTACGAATCGATTATGCATCGATGCTGTTGTAGTCAGTTCTACCTCCGCCGCCGGTATATATACAAAGTTCATGGACATAAATATCTGTGATCTCATTGTTGACGTTCTGCAAATAGAAATTGAATTTGTGTATTAATCAACTTAAATTTTTGTATAGAAGAATGTACTGTAAAACATGCTACGGAATTTTACTATAACCAACACACATTAATTAAATTTACAATATCTTAATTGAATGTAATTGTGTTTACAATTAAAAACTTAATTTATTTTCTATTATATCTCCATTCGATCATACTTTCGGACAGAAGCATTCAGCGGTGTTAACATGTTCAGTGTTTATTTTGCACCTCTCTGCATTTTTCCTCTCTCGCGCAATTAAAGTGTCATCAATTGCACTGGTCATCTCAGCAAGAGTCTATGTGGATTCGAGTGATAAAACGCCGCTTATGCTGCTGTAAAGTTTTACTACGCCTCAGCGTATAGTTCCACATTTGGCATGCACAAAAGTTGCATGCTGTTATGCACCAACAACAAAGATAATTTTACCGCGTCCGTAGCTGCGACACCAACAACAATCTGGCAATTGAATGCCGAATGGCATTCTGAGCTTTCCGCCGCGCGTCTCTTGCGCCATTGCTGTCTAAATGACTGGGACGGCTGGCTTCGACTTACAAGCGTATTGTGTGTGGAAACGCTCACGAAAACCGAAGTGAAATTGTCCGAACAGCGTCGCACCGCTGAGCAGTTTTCCAACAGCCGCCGACCGGTAAAGTAAGAAATTTGTGAAGCAAGCAGTGGTTTTCGCGTTAAAAATAAAATTGAAT
The DNA here is from genome assembly GCA_963971225.1 of Melieria omissa. Lineage (NCBI taxonomy): Eukaryota > Metazoa > Arthropoda > Insecta > Diptera > Ulidiidae > Melieria > Melieria omissa. The sequence continues at coordinate 56,144,696 of OZ020267.1, read as the reverse complement.
TTCGTATTTCACCACACTAATCACAATCGCGGCGAAGCGATTATTGCCATTACAGACGCCCGCTTGACGACGAAAATTTAAAGAAGACAACATGACTACCACCTTCAAAATCAACGGCGTTCCGTACACAGGTAAATCTTTATCAGCCATGAGGCGACCTAAGTTAACAGTTTCGTAACTAAAACCAATGTGAATGTTTGATAGTGAATCTGCTGAACCTGCCAGCTGATATAACGCTGAACACTTTCATACGCGAGCATGCTCAGCTGACGGCCACCAAATTCATGTGCCTGGAGGGTGGGTGTGGCGCTTGCGTTTGTGTCGTCAGAGGCAAGCACCCTGTAACTGGTGAAATGCGTACCTGGGCCACGAATTCGGTAACTTAAAGTTACTATCAAAATTTCGATGTAACTTATATTTTCGACTCTACTTCTAGTGTCTTACTTTGCTCAATACTTGCGCCAATTGGGAGATTACCACCAATGAGGGCATCGGTAACAAGCGCGCAGGGTACCATGCCATCCAAAAACGTTTGGCCAAGATGAATGGCACCCAATGCGGTTTCTGCTCACCCGGAATCGTTATGAACATGTACGGTTTGCTAGAGTCCAAAGGAGGTAAGGTCACCATGGAAGAGGTGGAGAACAGTTTCGGCGGCAACATTTGTCGCTGCACCGGCTATCGTCCCATACTGGACGCCATGAAGTCGTTTGCTGTGGACAGCAACATTGAGATACCAGAAGAATGTCGGGACATAGAAGATTTGAGTTTGAAAATCTGTCCGAAAACAGGCAACTCATGCAGCGGTTCCTGCGCTGCTCTAACGCAACGTGCGTCTTTAACTTATGACGATGGCAGCCAATGGTATTGGCCCAAAACATTAGCCGAACTCTTCGAGGCACTTGCAAAAGTGGGCAATGATCAGTTCATGCTGGTAGCCGGCAACACTGCACACGGCGTCTATAGACGCTCACGTGAACTAAAGCACTTCATTGACTTGAACAACATACCGGAGCTAAAGCAACACTCGATTGAAAGCGAAAAAATAACATTGGGCGGCAATCTGAGCCTCAGCGAAACAATGGAAATTTTGTTGCAGGTGGCAGAAAAGCCAGGTTTCGAGTACTGCCAGCAGTTGTGGCATCACTTTGACTTGATTGCAAATGTGCCTGTACGAAATGTGAGTACAATTCCGCCTATTGTAACGATAACACTTCCTCTATGTATAGGCATGTGTGTATGTAAAGAACAAATAACTATTTGAAATTCCTACATATTGCAACAGAAATACTCGAAACGTGATTGAGTGCCCAAATGTATATTTGCCCAGGCACAGTGCACACATACTTATGATCAGATATATTTACCCACTTACATACATACACAATTTAGTAGTCAAACGAAACTTACAGAGTACAATCAATTGTAACCCAGTAATAATGAAAAAAATAATTGCACAATGCATTATTTGAAATTGCATTATTTGAATTGCAAGCATTTCTAGACGAGCTGTTCATAAAAGCAAAGCTATTTGGCGGTATTATACTAATTACAAATTATTATAAATTACCAGATCTGTGGCAATAGGAAGAGTAGAAGGAGAATAAAGTTATTGCTTGATTTGAGAGCATTATAGAACTTAAAGCCCTTCAAAGCATTTAATCTGTTATGAAAACTTAAGCTACTCTTCCATATTGCCACAGATATATACATAAATATCTTGTCACTTACATTCCATTTAACACACTCTCATTTATATCAAACCCCAGGCAGGCACACTGGCAGGCAACATTGCTATTAAACGAGACCATCCTGAATTTCCTTCGGACGTCTTTATTTCACTAGAAGCTCTCGATGCTTCCGTAATAGTCAACGAAGGTCCAGCAGAAAGGAAAACCCTCTCACTACAGGACTTCCTCAAGTTGGCAAACAAGAAGGCTGTGATTTCAGCTTTTGAACTCAAGGCCTACCCGAAGGATAAATACGTCTACCAATCTTACAAAGTAATTATTTGGCAGTAGTCAATACTTGACGAACTTCATGTCGCTCTAATTGGGTTTAAACTTAATTGTAGATCATGCCACGAGCCCAAAATGCACACGCCTATGTGAACGCCGCCTTTTTGCTGGACATGAACCCATCCACCGGTAAGGTGAATGCTGCACGCATTTGCTTTGGCGGTATTAGGGCCGAATTTGTGCATGCCACATCCATTGAGGCAGCGCTTAGTGGTCAGAACTTGTTTGACAAGGAAACTGTGGCGAAAATATTCGAAGGCCTAACCGCAACTCTAGAGCCTGATGCCGTCTTGCCAGATGCTTCACCTGAATATCGCATCAAATTAGCTTGTGGCTTACTCTACAAATGTTTACTAAAAATGGCGCCTGCCGACAAGATCAAGCAGGAGTATAGAAGCGGGGCAGATATTTTGAAGCGACCACTTTCGTCTGGCATACAATCGTTTGAGACCATCGAGAAGAACTATCCGATCACACAGCCAGTAGAAAAGATTGAAGGTTCCACTTGTGCTGCATTTCCTTACCAGACTGGATAACATAAATTTATTTGCAGCTATGATTCAATGTTCAGGCGAAGCTACCTACATGAACGACACGCTCACGCACTCCAACGCCGTCTACTGTGCATTTGTCAACGCCACCAAGGTGGGCGCCACCATTGAGCAGATAGACGCCGCTGACGCACTGCAGCTGCCGGGCGTGATTGCATTTTATTCGGCAAAGGATATACCCGGACAGAATGCATTCTGTGATCCCACATTTGGCTTTGAAGTGGAGGAGCTGTTCTGTGCTGGCCCTGTCAAGTATTTCAACCAGCCGTTGGGTGTCATCGTTGCGCTCACAAGCGACATTGCTAATTATGCCGCATCCAAGGTACAAGTCATATATTCCAATGCAGCGAAGAAAGAAATTCTGCCCACCACGGCAGACGTCTTTGCAGCCAATGAAATGGAGCGTGTGCACATGATTGCAAAATCACCAGTGACGCAGATTCAACTGTCGGACAGCCCCGACATCTCGGCGAAGGGACTTTTCGAAATAGGCGGACAGTATCACTTTACAATGGAACCGCAAACCACCGTTGTTGTGCCCTTCGAAGAGGGACTGCAAGTGTGGTCCGCCACACAGTGGATGGATCACACGCAGTGCGTGATTGCAAAAACGCTGCAGTTAAAGACAAACGACGTGCAGCTGAAGGTGCGTCGCCTGGGAGGTGGCTACGGCTGCAAAATTTCGCGCGGCAATCAGGTGGCATGCGCCACCGCGCTGGCTGCCCACAAACTCAACCGTCCGGCACGCTTTGTACAAACCATTGAGTCGATGATGAATTCAAACGGCAAGCGCTGGGGCTGTCGTTCGGATTATGAGTTTCACATCAAAGCCAACGGCAAAATTGTTGGACTGAAAAACAATTTCTACCAGGATGCTGGCTGTACACTTAACGAGAACCCAATCAACGGACATTCCTCCGTTTGCGCCAAAAATTGTTATGAATTCACGGAAAACAACGTGAAGATCGAAGGACAAGCCGTTCTGACAGATGCACCCAGTTCCACGTGGTGCAGGGCTCCTGGATCGGTGGAAGGTAATAATTGAGATTATCATTGTAAGAACCTATGAACAAAAATATCAATTCAAAACGTTTGTTTTTTATGAATATGCTCCCAACATCGAATGCTATAGGTATTGCCATGATCGAGAATATCTTGGAGCATATTGCTTTTGAGGCCAACATAGACCCAGCCGATGCTCGCCTCGTCAATATTCCGTCAGGCAATAAAATGGCTGAATTGCTGCCGCGCTTTATCAAGTCCACCGAATATCGTGAACGCCGCAAAGAAATTGACGATTTCAATAATAACAATCGCTGGCTTAAGCGTGGCCTCGGCTTGGCAATTATGGAGTACCCGATTTTCCTCTTTGGGCAGTATCCAGCCACGGTTTCAATATACCATGTTGATGGCACAGTTGTCATCTCACATGGTGGCATAGAAATGGGGCAAGGTGAGCAATATTCCCATCACTAAAGTACAATACTCAAACTCGGTTATTTCTATCTGTCAGGCATGAATACAAAAATTGCTCAAGTGGCCGCCTATGTGCTCGGCATTCCTTTATCATTCATCAGAATTGAGTCCAGTGATACAATAAACGGTGCCAATTCAATGGTAACCGGTGGCGCTGTGGGCAGCGAGAGTCTATGTTTTGCTGTACGTAAGGCGTGTAATACGCTAAATGATCGCCTCAAGGCACTCAAAGCTGAACTGGGTAAGGCTGCCACCTGGCAGCAAGTGGTGCAAACAGCTTGGGAACGAAACATCAATATGATTGCCAGCGATCATTACAAAAAGGGCGACATGCAGGACTACAATATTTACGGGCTGGCACTAACCGAAGTCGAAGTAGACATACTGATCGGCAACAATCAAATTATTCGCGTCGACATCCTGGAGGACACGGGCGAGAGCCTGAGTCCCCACATCGATATTGGTCAGATTGAAGGTGCCTTTGTCATGTGTCTGGGCTACTGGTTAACCGAGCAACTGGTATATGATCGACGCACTGGCGAGCTGCTTACGAATCGTACCTGGAACTACAAGCCGCTTGGTGCAAAGGATATACCCATTGATTTTCGCATTGAGCTGTTGCAAAAGAACCCCAATCCTGCTGGTTTTCTGCGATCCAAGGCAACCGGAGAGCCACCGTGCTGCTTGGCTATTAGCGCAATTTTCGCGATACAACATGCAATACAGTCGGCGCGAACGGATGCGGGCCTGAAACGAGAATGGGTGCGCTTGGGGGCACCAACAACGCCTGAAACTATTGTCCTGAATGCAGGCAGCGACGTTAAAACGTTTGCACTAGAATGAAACTATAAACTTGTTGATAATTGGTGATTGGGTATTAACTTATACTTATATAATATACTTATATTATATATATATTTATATAATATATTGTTTATAAAGCTGCATTCTATATTGAATTACTCGTTTTTCTAACCCAAAGATTCGTAAGTACATATATACACACTAGGCATCGCAATCCCGGGATCCAGGAATCCCGGGATCATGGACTTTTTCCAGTCCCGAAAATCCCGGGATTCAAATTCTTTTATCCCAAGATTTTCGGGATTTTAAAAGATGCTTCAAAGATCAAATGAAATAAATTTAAAGGCACAAAAACCCAATTCCTTATTTGAGGGAGGAGGGAGAGGATAGAGGGCTTCTTTTGCAAAAGGCTTATGATTATTTACTAAGCATTTAACCAACAAGTGTTGCATCTGAAGGATGTTTCTCTTCAGCAGAGTTTATTTGCAATAAATTTCGCTCTAGATTAGAGGACAAAACACTTAATACCTTTGGATTTTAAAGATCTCAGTTTTTAGTTAATCAAAACGCTTAACTTTTTTATCGAAATAATCGAAGTAAAACTAAAAGTACAAACAAATTAACTTTTTTATTTTTTTCATCAAATATGCATATATATGCACTTTCTGATACATCTGTTCCAAATCAATAAGTTATGTTTAAGTGTGATTTTTGCATAAAACAAAATGTTATCAAACTGAAGTTAAATGTTAAATGAAAAACTTTTAAGTTAAACAAAATGTGATTAAATTCAAGATCAAAAATCTTAAAACTACCCCAAATGTGATTAAACTGTGCCCATTTTTATGGTAAATATATTGTAAACAAGTATTTATGCAATTTGGGAAAATTGTTTTATTTAAAAAATTTGTTATATGAATCCCGGGATCCCGGGATTTGACTTTTCAATCCCGAAAATCCCGGGATTTGACTTTTCAATCCCGAAAATCCCGAGATCGCAAAATGGCAAAAAATTGCCATCCCTAATACACACTTACGTAGGAGAAAAAGCACCAATCAAATGAGTGTCAATACTCTGCTATCACTAAAAAAAATCAACTAGCTGGAACTCTAGTTAGATCACAACTTATTTTTTATAGAACGAGAAGAAAGAATAGTAAGTCATAACAAAAAAATGATCCCTTGATAAAATAAACTAATTTTAAAACTTGATAAACATTTAAAACGAAAATTTTTGTAGTGTACTGAACACTGAGCACGTACACCAGGTACGCTGCAGTCGTAAACTATGAAAAACTCATTGTATGTGTTGGCTGCACTTCAATGAATTAGAGGGGAGAGGTTGGCTTAGTGCAATATCGAAACTTTTTGTGAAAATATTGATAGTGTTTTCTTCTATTTGGAAGCGATGATGACCATTATGAAATATGTAGATTAAAATAACGTAATCATATTTACCAAACAGATAAGATAGACTTTCGGCAAGAACAATTGACATCTATTTTTACCGCAGCAATGTCGGGTACGCTGCTCGTTTGAAATAATTAAAAAAAAATGATCCTCAATACATGTACAACCCATTCTTTGATTATATTATACAATAGCCGATGCTCAACTTGTATTTCGAGTAGCATTGTGATGTTTACAAATGTACTCAGTGGTTTTGTTGTTTTTTTTATTCAATTGTAAAACGAGTCGCACAATACGCAAGTTTCAGACTGGAAGCATTTCTTATCTGTTTTTTTGTCGCTCCCTCTTGACTTTCTCACTCTCATTGCTTCCAACGCAAAAAGAGCAATTCATAACACAAGGGGGGGTTTGTGTGCTGTTGAGGCTACTTAAACTTTAACGATCACTTGAACGATATATTGATTTACTTATGAAATAAAATAAAGTTAAATAAAGAAAAGCTAACTGCTGCGGTATTGAGGGTTTTTAGGTTTTCATGTTTTGGTTCAGATGTTTCGTTCTGTTCTCTTCCACAAAAGTCCAAATAAAACACGAGTAAGTGGGCAAGTATCTCTAAGCCACATTGGTACACAGGATTTCATTTTTAGAGTGGGCGTGGCAATTTGCGTATAACTTTTGGGCCCCATTCCATTTGAAACCATATTTTCCAACAGCAAGTGAATATATCGGAAAGGGTCTAATTCACTACCTAAGCATATAGAACACCAGATGAGTTAATGCCCCTAACAGAATAAATCTTTTAGGTTGCAGTGCCCAACTCATAATAATTTCATTAGATTGCATGGTTAGCTCTCCCAGTTAACCCTTTGGGGACGGAGTTTAATTTTGAAATCCAAAATACTCTCATTAGAAATTTTCTCATGCCATGAATGTTGAGGTTAGATTGAGGTTAATTATTACAAATTCCGAAATCATACTTTTATGTGGGAACATCGAAATCGAAAAAATATTTTGCGTGGGTCATAAGATTTGAATAATTGTTTTGAGGGGCATTAAAAACGTGCTGGGACGTATTATCCCAGTAGTCCCGAAAGGGTTAAGTTGAGCTAACGGGTAATTATTTATTTCTCTATTCGTTGTTGGCGTTTGCTCAGAGGTACATTTGAAATAAATTGCCACTCGAACAATGAAAGCTCGCATTTTGCTAAAGTTTGCCGCGCAACACGGACGTGATTCGTGACCAGACACTAGCAGCAGATACAACTACACGGCTACTTATATTTGATTAATCAGCGCAATATACAGGATACTTGGCCAATATGACAAGCAGTTTTTCAATTAATGGAAAGCCATATACGGGTTTGTATAGGATCACGCTTACCAATTGTAATATAGAACATTCGAATTAATATACCGTTTTATTATTTTCAAATTCGCAGTTCAGTTGGCCAACTTGCCGGCGGATATTACACTGAATACTTTCATTCGTGAACATGCCGGGCTTTCGGGCACTAAGTTCATGTGTCAAGAAGGTGGATGCGGTGTGTGCATTTGCACTGTCACCAATAAGCACCCAGTCACTGGAGAAACGCACACATGGGCTGTGAATTCGGTTAGAAACAGTTTGAAAGTACCCTCTAAAGTCCAAAGACTAATCATTTCTTCAACGTTTCAGTGTCTGACGTTGCTTAATACTTGCAATAATTGGGAAATTACTACCATTGAGGGCATCGGTAACAAGCGCGCGGGGTACCATCCCATCCAAAAACGTTTGGCCAAGATGAATGGCACCCAATGCGGTTTCTGCTCACCCGGATTCGTTATGAACATGTACGGTTTGCTAGAGTCCAAAGGAGGTAAGGTCACCATGGAAGAAGTGGAGAACAGTTTCGGCGGCAACATTTGCCGCTGCACCGGCTATCGTCCCATACTGGACGCCATGAAGTCATTTGCTGTGGACAGCAACATTGAGATACCAGAAGAATGTCGGGACATAGAAGATTTGAGTTTGAAAATCTGTCCGAAAACAGGCAACTCTTGCAGCGGTTCCTGTGCTGCTCTAACGAAACGTGCGGCTTTAACTTATGACGATGGCAGCCAATGGTATTGGCCCAAGTCGCTGGCAGATCTTTTCAATATTTTTGACCAATTGAAAACAAATCGGTATATATTGGTTGCTGGTAACACTGCACACGGTGTATACCGTCGGCCAATGGACATTAATACCTTCATTGATGTGAATGATGTTCCCGAACTCAAACAACACAGTATGACGGCGAGTGCTCTAACATTGGGCGGCAATCTAAGTTTGACTGAGGCCATGAGCATTTTTCAGCAAGCTGCCAAGCAACCAGGTTTCGAGTACTGTCAGCAATTGTGGAATCACTTTGATCTGATTGCGAACGTGCCAGTACGCAATGTAAGTACATCATTTGAAAAAGATTTTAAAAGTGCAATCTCATTCATAATTTTCTTATCATTTTCGATAACAAAGTTTTACTTAAAGAGTTGCTGATTTAAGATCGCAACAAATCGATTGGGTTGCAGTGCGCATGTCCCAACTCATAAGTAGTCATTGAATTACCGTATAGATTAGAAAGCTACTATATATATAGTGAACAAAGACTTGCATTCAATACTAAACACTCCATGATGTGTGATGTACCTTTTCAGATGGGAACTTTGGCTGGCAATTTGGCACTGAAACACGAACACAAAGAGTTTCCCTCGGACATATTCATTGTGTTTGAAGCACTCGATGCACAAGTTGTTATTAATGAAAACGCATCAAAGCTTGTGACCATCTCTATTCAAGAATATTTACGCACACCAATGACGAAGAAAGTCATAAGATCATTTGTGTTACCGCCCTACCCACGCGAGAAGTATATCTTCGATTCTTACAAAGTTCGTTAAGACTATTAGTTAGTCTTCCCTGAAAGTGTATATTAAAAAGACTTTTCTTATTTGTAGATAATGCAGCGCGCCCAAAACACCCACGCCTACGTGAATGCCGCCTTCCTAATTAATATTGAGCAACCCAGCTTGAAGGTGCAGTCTGCTCGTATTTGCTTCGGAGGCATTGATCCCGAATTCATACATGCCAAAACTATTGAGACCAGTCTTCAAGGTTATAGTATCTTCGATGCCAAAAACGCCAGCAAAATCTTGACCCATGCCAGAACCGAATTAAAACCCGACGCAGTTCTGCCTGATGCCTCTCCGGAGTATAGACAGAAACTTGCGCTTGGTCTCTTCTATAAATGTTTGCTCAAGCACAGCCCTTCGAATATCATACCAGACAAATTACGAAGTGGAGGTGAAAACTTGAAACGACCCATTTCATCGAGCAAACAGACCTTTGAACGAATTCAATCCAATTCACCAATGCATCAGCCTACCGAAAAGCATGAAGGCTGTATGCAGACGGCTGGCGAGGCAACGTATACCAATGATGTACCGAAACAACCCAATCAATTGTGGGCAGCATTTGTTACAGCGAAAAAAGTGGGCGCCACTGTCACGAGCATAAACACCACTGAGGCCATGAAAGTACCCGGCGTGGTGGCCTTTTATAGCGCCAAAGACATTCCCGGCAAGAACAGCATTTGTACTAAAGACCCGTTTTTCTTCTCGGTTGACGAGGAGCTTTTCCCCACTGGAGCAATTAGATTCTACAACCAACCCGTCGGCGTGCTGGTAGCAGAATCTAATGCGACAGCAAATAAGGCAGTGGAGTTAGTGGAACTCACCTATTCCGCATCTAGTCTCGAGGTGCTGCCTACACTAAGAGACGTCCTGAATAGTGCCAGTTCGGACAGAGTCACACACAATATTAAGTCACCGATTGAAGAGTTTAAGCTAAAAGAGAACTATGATGTACGCGGCTCTGGAACATTGGATATGGGTCTGCAGTACCACTACTTCATGGAGCCACACAGCACGGTGGTGATCCCATTCGAGGACGGTCTAGAAGTATATTCGGCAACACAATTTATGGATTTGATGCAAATTGTTTTGGCACAAGTGCTTAACATGAAGAATAACGAAGTGCAAGTGAAAGTGCGTCGATTGGGCGGTGGATACGGTGGTAAAGCTACCAGAAGCATTCCGTCGGCGGCTGCCGCAGCACTTGCAGCCTTCAAACTCAACCGCCCAGTGCGCTTTGTGCAGTCACTAGAATCAATGATGAACACCCTGGGCAAACGCTGGGCTTTCCATACAGAGTACGACTTTTTCGTGAAGCAGAGCGGCAAGATTGTGGCACTGCGGAACACCTTCCACGAGGATGCCGGCTATTTACCCAACGAGTCGCCCATGGGTCATACGCTTCTGCTAGGCAAAAACTGCTACGAATTCACTGACAACTACAAGTTGGACGGATACATGGTAATGACCGACTCGCCCACTAATACGGCATGCCGGGCCCCGGGCTCTGTAGAAGGCATTGCTATGATGGAGAACATTATCGAGCACATTGCTTTTGAAGCAGGTTTAGACTCGGTTGACGTACGTCTTGCGAATTTGATACCAGGTCACAAAATGTGGGAAATGTTACCGCGCTTCGTCGAGTCGACCAAATACAGGCAACGCAAACAGAATATTACCAACTTTAACCAGCACAACCGCTGGCGTAAACAAGGATTAGGTATGGCAATAATGGAATACCACATCGATTACTTTGGTCAGTATGCGGCAACGCTCGCTGTTTACCACGGGGACGGCACGGTGATGATTTCGCACGGCGGCATCGAGATGGGTCAGGGCATGAATACGAAAATCGCACAGCTGGCAGCACACACTTTGGGCATCCCGCTAGAGTTGATTCGGTTCGAGGGCAGCAACACTATGAATGGCGCCAATTCTATGGTGACAGGAGGCTCCATTGGCAGTGAGATTTTGTGCTTTGTAAGACTAAACATTTCATTCAAGTTCATCAAATATGAGTATTGAAACTGTTTGCTTGCAGGCCGTTCGCAAATGTTGCAACACCTTGAACGAACGCTTAAGGCCCGTTCGAGAGACTTTAAAGAATCCCACCTGGCAAGAACTGATTCAGGAGGCTTATAACAAACAGATCAATCTGATTGCAAGTGATGACTGTAAATCGAGCGACATGGAACCGTATACTGTTTGTGCATTGGGTGTCATCGAAGTGGAGGTGGACTTGCTCACCGGCAATTATCTGGTGTCGCGTGTAGACATTTTGGAGGACGCTGGCGAGAGCCTCAATCCAAATGTAGACATTGGACAAATTGAGGGAGCTTTTATGATGGGTCTCGGTTACTGGACCACTGAGCAGATTGTGGTTGACAGCTCGACAGGCGAATTGAAAACCAACCGCACTTGGAACTACAAGCCGCCTGGTGCCAAGGATATACCCATTGACTTCCGCATTGAATTGTTGCCCAGAAGCCCAAACCCGGCTGGTTTTATGCGATCGAAAGGTGAGCCATAATTGCTTACAAAACAATTGCTTACACATTTAAGTTTATAAATTTTTTCAGCCACTGGAGAACCGGCCATATGTTTAGCTATCGCTGTTGCCTTTGCCCTACAGCAGGCATTGCAATCGGCGCGCGACGACGCCGGTTTGAAGAAGTCGTGGGTGCCGCTATGTGCTCCCATGACACCTGAGTATGTGGCTCTCAATTCCGGCACTGAAGTGGAAATGATGAAGTTGCAATGAGTGCAACAATTTTATTTAGATATTTGTATTAATATACATATTCATAATTGACTATAACACACATCATACAGAATCAGTGCACTTTACAGACCTTGGCAGTTTAACTGAAATTTTATTGTCAACAATAATAGCGTTTATGGTTTCGATACCGTATGTGCTATCGACGAATTAAAAATTGCATGCATCAGCAATTAAAAAAACCCACTGTCGCAAACTAAATACTTCCATGTGCTGATTGCTTTTAATAACATATTTCAAACTGTCATGCAATGCAGTTGAACAATCATGCACTGCGAAAATAAACAATAAACACAATTGCACTTCTTAAAAGATAGAAAGGACTTGTCCGAAATTGTTATAAATATATGGATTGCAAGAATCTTGAATTTATTTTCAGTAAGTCAGGTTTTTAGCTTTTTCTACATACATAGTAAGAAATAACAACGACACCAGATTATGAACAATGAAATATCAGAATGAAGTGAAATGGATATCAATACTCATGCTGCTGGCAAAGTGGTATTTTGGAGTTTAACTTTCAAATTTCAGCATCGACCAAATTCGCATGAGCTCAAGACATCGTATACGCCAAGGGAGCCTCCAACTCGCGTCACACATGCCACACATTCCACTTTTGCATCCTACATAAGGCACACGAAAGCAAAAATGTAAATTGTCTGAAGTGAAAAATAATTGGAGTCCGGTAAAAAGACAAGTAAAAACAGTCAGGCCAATACTCAAACAGCCAGCGGACGAACAGAAAGACAGCCAAGAAAGCAAGCAACAACGAACCAAATAAAAGCAGAAATTCTCGAAATTGTTATGGCAGCAAAGTTTATGGTTGCATGCTGCACGGTGCATTTATTCTATGTGTTAACAAGAAACAAATTTGTTCAGTGCTCCCACAGGAATCTGTCAGAGCAGTTAATATACATACATACTCACGTAGGTAGATGTGCATAGCCGCCAACGTCCTCTCTGCTCACATGGCCATACATACGTTGATCCAACCTTAAAGGTGTTCGCTTGTAAATGTTGAGTTTTGTATTCGGATTTTTTAACAGTCTTTTGTTTTCTGGTAAATTGTAATTATTTAAAATTTATATCAATTTCCAATCATATCCCCTCTTGATTTTCATTCCTCTATTGAATTTTAAAAATTCGTAAATACTTAACTGGAAATTACAATAAAATCATTTCTAATACTAAAAATTTAAAAATCCATTCTGTATACTCATAAATTTAGTATGTAGTATAAAACATAAGGAGCCTTTATGAAGGCAACAAATTATGCAAAGGCTATCAACTTTAATTTCCAGATATTTTTGGTGATTTTTCGCATATCTCCCGAATCTGGTAAGACGGTTCAGCGTGGTATGACAATATAGATAGATAGATTGATTCTTTATTAAATTTTTCAAATAACAATAATAAAGAATGTACGACAATGACTTTAAAAAGTCGTCTGTCGGAAAAATAATTAACTTTACAATAATAGACAATTATTCATACATATATAGAGAGTCTTACATTCAGTCTCCTGTATTTCAAAGCATCACTGACATACAAAACAAGACAATTCAAACACCATTTAAACACATTCCATTTAACACATTCACAATTTCATCATCATTTAGGAATATACTGCCCAAATATCTACATCTACAGTCTGTCCAGTAAAAGCGTGATCGTCGTAATTTGGAAACTATCTGTCCGATTCGTTTCAAACAAACTGCATTTTATGCTTTTATAATATTTATTGTATATTTTTAATAACCGATATAGTCGCCGCCATTCGCTATTATGGCCTCAAACCTCCGAACCATACTTTGCGCTAAGATCTGAGCAAGTTGCCGAGGCAATCGACTTCAAATCAGCCGAATTTGCCTCGATAACGGTTTTGTTGTCAATATACTATTTCCTTTGAGTTTCTGCTTTACTATTTCCCATACATTTTCTATCGGGTTGGCATCAGGCGACTGTGAGGGCGAATCTAACACCTCTACCCCATTTTGCTGTTTCCACTCAGCACTCATTCGGCTGCGATGTTTGTGGTCGTTGTCTTCTTGTATAATCCAAGAGAGTTCTCTTCTCCCGAACATCTTCGCAGCTGATGGTAATAAAGCTTTTTCATAAATTTTGTTCATCAAAACCGCGTTCAAGTCGCCCAAATCCTTTTTCTGAGAAGTAGCCCCAAACATGGACCTTTACTGGGTCTTTAACAGTTCGTTGGAACAATCGGTTGATGGCGGCACACCATGATCGATTTATGCTACTATTTGCCCAAAATTGGAATTCATCCGTAAATATTACATCATTCTAATTCCAATCTGAATTGGCATAAGCCCAGGCAAGCCGTTTTTGAACGTGTGATGATGAGAGCAACAGTTTATTCAAAGAGTTCCGGTATTTAACGTCGTTAGATCTTAAACGTCCTCGAACCGTCTCTTTTGATATTTGAACATCACTTTTCTCTAAAACTGCTTTAACTTTACGCAACGATAAGCCCGGCTTCGTCGCAAACAAGTCAATGTCTTCTTGTCCTGTTTTGGGGAGGTCTTTTTTTCAGGGCCTCGCCCAGTCAAATCGTCGACATTTTTTGCTTCCATATACCGATTTGTCCACCTCGTTACGAATGACTTCGGCTTCTTCATATATTTTGCTGCAGCTAAACGTGACATTTACGGTCCTCTAGGGTGTAGACAAAGGAATACGGCTTCAAGTCGCTTCTCTCACGCGGAGCTCATCTTGTTAAAACACCCTGTACTTTGTAATTGTTTCACGAGACTGACAATTTTTGCAGTGCGTATTACAAAAATGATGAGGCTACTTAGGTGCATTCAAATTTGTTTGATAACGGTACTCTAAGTGATAATTTGGTCGATCACGCTTCTACTGGACAGACTGTAAATCATTCAGGTAAATAGAAAATAATAGTGGCGACATCAAACATCATTGCTTTACACCTGTTGTAATACCAAATTTATTTGAAATTGCACTACCAGTCCATATTACTGAGTCTGTATGTTTGTACATAATTTCAATGAACTTTACCATCTTAGTTGAAATTCCCAAGTTATGTAGTTTATAGATCAAAAGATATCTAGGGACCTTATCAAAGGCTGCTTTAAAATCAACAAAAAACGCGTACACTTTCTTTTTTCTGCAGATGGTATGTTCATATTATTGACTTCATTGACATATCTGCAGCAAAAACACTTATTTGATGTCGATTCTCAAGCAAATCAAACACCATTTCCAAATTGTTAATTCCCCAATAAACAAACACACAAACGCTCACAAGAAGACAAACGAAATGATAAAAATAGCTAAGCCACTTTACCTTATTAAGTTGTTCTTTTTCTTTACTCCTCTTGCAGCAAAATTCAATTTTACATTTGAAAGCAAACTTATCGCAACCCCAACAAATTTCAAACTACATTTACACGCCAAAGGGGAAACAATGTCCTGCCGTTTTAATTTTTCTGCAGTCGATGGCTTCAAGCGTTGCTGCGAAGATGTAATTTAGAAGAGAAAATGTTGCTTATAAAAAAGACAACCCAAAAAAATGCAAAGGTTCAACCACCAAAAATCCTGCAAAAATATATACAAACAGATTACCCATAAACACGCGACTGCTGCAAGCACGCACAGCTCTACAAACAAACATAAAACTGTCGACAATGGAATAGGAAAAAGACCAAAAACAAAAGACACTAAATGCATTTGCAAGTTAATTATGCAATAAATTACCTGTGATAAATAAAAGAGATGGCGATAGTCTGGCAAATGTGACAACATGAGCATTTTATGCAAATTCCAGACGAAGGCAAGCGCTGCCGCTTAGAAAGGCGGCACCCACGATGGGAGAGGCGAAGACCGAAAATGCGTTAATTAAAAATTAACTAACATTACAAAAAATATATCTAACGGGGAAATGTAACGAATTTTACTGGCGGAAACTGTGTGAAATGGCAAAGTGGCCATGGAAGAAATATTTATTCGGGAATCCATTGATTGTCCAACGCCAAGTTTTCTAAATCGAGGCTATTTTCATCGTTGTGTCGTTTGGTGTAAGCAATTTTTATTGAATTGAATAGTTTTCATTATTTGTCTCTGCTATGAATGCCTTTTTTGAATTGCCTGAATTGCCTCTTTTGCGTCCAAAAATCACCCACAAATTTTTGCAATAATTTTTGTTTTTCCTTTAAAGACAAAAACGGGCAGACGATATATTTAATATTGTTAAGAGTGTTGTGCTTTTTTAGTTACTAGAAGTATCTTGAATGACACACAAGGTTCGCCGTTTCCACACCATGCCACACAATATGCCATCGTAAGCGCTGAATACTGCACAACATGCGAATTTGTGGCACGTGCAAATGTAGCGCAAGGTGCTCTCTCATTTCGTCTCCTGTTAACTGAAACTGCTGCAGGTGTAGGTATTTAAAATGTATTTATGTAACGTCGCTTCGTGCGCTGTTACTTTCCAAGTTGTGTGCACGCGTGTGACATTTGCAACACTTGAGGCAATTTACAAACATCCGCGCGGGGATCTATGAGATACTTTCAATTGCATTGTGCAGCAGGAATTTCTAGTTGCAACTCTTGCCAACAATACTTCGCAATTAACTCCCGCAACAAGCAAGAACATAAGTAGGAGTATGCCTTCGAGGTATTTTGGCAATTATCCTCTAATTGCCAGTCGAGCGATATGTCGTTCGTCTGATGCGTCCCTGACCACGCCGTGAATACTGAGTATTATATTAAATTTCAAACTTTCAACCAGCAGCTTCTGGCACAATTCAAGTACTTGTGCAATATCTTGCGGCCATTCGTCCGCAGCTCCCTTTCCGCAATTGTGGTTCAGTCGCAATTGACATCGTCAGACCGGAAGAGGAGAATACAATCAAACTACGGCAACGATTAGCCTTCGCAGTTTTGAAAACCCCATCGTCAAAAAGTCAAACACAAAAGCAATGTGAATTCAGGTCCCATTATAGACTGAAGAAAATATAACACATCGGCTGATAAGTCCCCGGTCTGACCCATTGTAAGCGGTACAAAACGAGAAATAATATTTTTTATTTTAATTTTTTTTTATTTATTATTTTTTAATTTATTTATTTACCTTCAAAAGGTACTTGTAAAAATTTCATTACGATGTGACGGTTGGCTCAAAAGTAACAATTGCTTTAGTAAAACAACTTTACTCCTGTTCAGAACAATGAAAAAAAAAGAATTTCGTGTTTTCATTAAACATTGCTTTTTAATGGGAAAAAACACCATTGAAACAAAATCCTGAGTCGACAAGTGTTAGCCGGACTCTGCTCTCGGAAAATCGACCATTATTGATTGGTTTGCTCAATTTAAACGTGGTCGTACGAACACCGTTGATGAGCCGCGCTGTTGGCGGCCAATTGAGGTGGTTACTCTGGAAAACGGTAAAAAAGTCCACAAAATCGTTTTGAAAAACCGTAAATTGAAATTGCAGGAGATAGCTGATACTATCAAGATATCAATGAAGTGTGCCGATTTTATTTTGCATTACATTTGTCCATGAGAAAGCTGTTTTCGAAATGGGTGCCGCGTTTACTAACACACAAGACAATGCACCGTGCCACAAGTCTCTCGCTACGATGGCAAAATTGCACGACCTAAACTTCGAATTACTTTTGAACCCACCCTATTCTCCAGACTTGGCTCCCAGTGATCTTTAGTTGTTCGAAGACTTAAAAAAAATGCTCGCAGGAAAGAAATTTGGCTCGAATGAGGAGCTGATCGCTCAAAAAAAATACTTTTTTAGAGGCCAAAGATAAGTCGTTTTACAAGAAAGGCATCGAAATGTTAGAGAAGTGCTGGAATGAATGTATCGCTCTTGAAAGAAACCATGTTGATGAATAAAATAGAATTTCTCAAAAAAGTTTTGATTTCTGCCTTAGACCGTGGACTTAGCAGCCGATG
The DNA here is from genome assembly GCA_963971225.1 of Melieria omissa. Lineage (NCBI taxonomy): Eukaryota > Metazoa > Arthropoda > Insecta > Diptera > Ulidiidae > Melieria > Melieria omissa. Next base: position 56,126,784 of record OZ020267.1, on the reverse strand, counting down.
TGTTAAATAGTAGGTACGTTGAATACTGAAACGATAAAGCACTCTGTGCTGAATTCTTTTCTATGCACGAATGCTTTGGTATGCTTGGAACTTTTAGGCATGCACTCGAGATAGAAAGTACAACTGGAATGTGCAAGAAACTTCGGCGCGATAAGAAAACTAGTATAAAAGCAACATGCATAGTAGTGTAAAGTTAGAACAAGTGTAAATCTGTAAATAAAGAGATTGTTAGTTTTTGACTGCGTTTTGCGGTGAATAATTGAAGGGGTTTTATTTTCAAACACAATCCAAACGAACCTTGGAAAACAAACTGGCATTTTCGTAACAATACGTTGTATGTTGAACTCAAACTTTCAATAAAATTCAATGTACTTACGTACTAAAATCGTGTTGTTATTACAACTTAAAAAGCTTTTGTTCAAAGTGATGCCAATTGCTTTGGCTTTGTCGCCTACGAAATAGAAAAATGTCTACGGTTGGCGACAGCTATGTAGCCATGTAGCCGTCAAGACTATCATCGGTGAACGTTCTAATTCTGTATTTGTATAGATACGGTCGTGTCTCTGCCGTCGTCATGTGTTCGAGGCACCAGTTTCCAACCACCGCCGCTGGAAAATTGGTTTTATTCGTTCGTCGTTCATTACTTGCCGTGTGAGCATAGTTCTTTCCATATTTCTTGACCCTTCAAGTGTTATCACTGTCGGTATTGAGAGCGCCTTGACTCCATGGCAACATTGTGAAATATTAACACTGTACAACACCAAAAAAAATAACAAGGTTCTGACAACGGATTCTGATAGAGGGGGCCAAAAAAAATATACGTGTATTGGCGTTTTGAAAGTTTACGTCTGAATTTTTTTTTTGGGGGGGGTTAAAGTTGTCCCCTATTAACACATTCTTATGGTGAATCGGCATACGAAAACCATGTAACCTCACATTTTAGGTATATGTTGTGTTCAGCAATTTGATGTAAAATACTATAAAGAACATTTTTATGGAGCATTTTAACCCTGTAGCTCTTATTTGTATGGGTCAATTTGACCCTTTTTTTCTAAAATACCAAAAATTTCCTATAAAACAGGACTTTTTAAGGACAAAATGTACCACGAAAATATTCCCCATAAAATTCTACTATAGGTAGAATACATCAAAGCTCAAAAATTAACTTGAACGCTAGAATTAAGCCAAAACTGAAAATGTGTTTGAGTGTTTATTTCGTACTTATTCAAAATTGGTAGGGGAATGGGTCCGGTTGTGGGCACCTTTTTGTTTTTGGCTCATAACTTTTTACCAAGTTCTTCTTAATCGGACATATGGACATCTATGGAAAGCTAGAAACCTTAGCTAACAAGTAATGACAAAAGTAAATCGATTCCGTCAAATAGAAAAATTTTTTTTTTATTTTGTAAAGTAGTAATTTTTAACAAAAATTTTTTTTTGGTTCGGTTGTGGGCACCCTTGGAAAATCTGCTGGAAACGGGGAAATATTAAGAAAAACCAACACGAATATAGAAAAATATTAAGTTTTAATTATTTGAAGCACAATGGACGCATGTGAAGTAGCTGGTACGCATGTCGGCACATTTTAGATGGACGGGCATTTCAAAATGTAAGTGACCAAGTCATTCTCCTGGGCTGTCAAGAAGACCTAAAGTAAAATGAAATTCAACCTAATTAATCAACACTCTTCAAGTGCTGTGACGTGAAGAAGGTGGAAAACACCAGTCAACCTGATTCGATAACATCCACGAAAAGAAGAAAAAGAAGAAAACACCACCGTCGACAGCTTTGATGTCTCCGAAATTTTCTTCCACCTTCTTTTTGTAGCGTTGGAGATTGGTTTGGGAAATCGCACACGCTGCGGCAGTCGATTTTATGGTTAGCTTATCTGCAGAACAATGTTAAATTACATCCAGCACATTAAAAAAATATCGGAGGATTTTTGTTATTTACCCTCGGAAGATATAGCTAAAACAACCAAAAAATGCTTTAAAAGACCATTTTCGATGAAATAACTTACCAAAACTTACCAAATCACTAAAAGACGGGTGCCCACAACCGAACTAATTGCGGTGCCCACAACCGAATTTGGCAGCCATTTTGAGAAGTAGTGAAAAATTTGTTCGGGGTAAACATATTGGTTGTAATCAATATTGGATCACAAAGTATAATAAATTAACTAAATAAAAATGCATTTTACTCGCCTTTTCGATGGATTCACTTCGATTTATGACACCATTTAAAATGTTTAAAAAAATGTTTGTCTTATTTTTTAAGCAGAGAAAGATATATATGGTCCCAGCACAAAGCAGGCGTGTATGTTCGACTCAGTTTTTGGCACAAAAAGATCGTGGTTCCATAATGAACAAATGGCCTTAGTCAAAAAAACCCAGCCTGCTTTCTATCAAAAGATACGAAGGGGTGCCCACAACCGAACTATGCCCACAACCGAACCTTTTACCCTACTAAAGTCTCCTCGCAGCGATTTACAATTTGATGCGCATTTTTTGAAGCTTTGCACCTCAGCCAACTCAACTGCCGAAAGCATATTGAATATTATTCATTACGTAATGTGCAATCAACAGCCCCAGTTCCCGTCTGATATTTTGCCTCGTCGCCTTTGCACTTCATCACCTTCGCAATGTTTCAAAATGCAATCAGCATCAAAACAGGCAGGCGCCAATCGTTTCTGTCGTCTTTTGGGGGTGCACACTGATAGAATGCAGACTTCAATGAGACCACACACGCGAAGACTACAGCGTCCTCGGCTGCTCAAGCACTAATCACTCAAAATCTATTTAGAGAACTTGTTACTTCAACAAGTAACAATAAAAAACAGAAAATTTTCATCATTTCGTTGCTGTCTTTTAGTGCTGTTGGAATATCTGTGCAGCAGCAATGTAGAGAAAAACCAAACAAATCATTTTTTTTTACCAAGAATGAACCATACTATACACACGCACTGCAGCCGACAGCAACTGGACAACAATTGGCTCACAGCGCCACCACTTCACTCAATCAATCGCGCGTGCCACTCACTAAGCCCCCAACTTGTTAGGTTTACAAAAGTTGTCTGCTGTACAGTGCAAAAGAGCAAGTAGCATCGACAGGGAGACAAATACATGTCATCATCCAACGCATTGAGAATTTGTTTGCCATTATAAAAGTTTAATATTCATTCGGTTAAACTCTCTAAGCTTATGTTTGCACCTTTTCTGTAAGATTATTATTATTATTTAACTATTTCATGAAAAACATTTAAGTAGATGGAAACAAAATATGTATAAAACATTAAACTTCCTTTGCCCATTTCAACTATTTGAAAAGAGTTACCGGTTACTTAATATGTGCCAATTAAAATTAGGATGCATTTAATTTACTATACGTTACAAGAACTATAAATAAGTAAAAGAGAAAGAAGTGTTTTCTATACCAGTGTCAAAAATTTAAGACAAATACTTATTTTACAAAAGAAGCCAATAAGCAGGAAGATGAGTCGCACATAAGAAGAGAGGAGTTAACAATGGCAATGTGTATTGTATGTTCATAAAATTCACATCACATATTGCTTACGCCAAGCGCTTAAATTGCTTTAGTATAAACAATGCAGTTACAAAATTATTTGCATCTTGTTCCTTTTAATGACAGTGCTGGCGGCATTTATTACGCTAGACGGTTTTCTCGTTCTTTTGCTAGTCACAAGCCTTCATTCTCTCCTAGGCCCAAGCGTTGCCAGCAGAAAAGCAAAACTCAATGTAGGGAAAGGAAACGAATCCTGAAGGAGCTAGACACATGCTGTGTCTATGTGCAGACGAACGGTAACTACATGCACAGCGGACATTTGAGAGCAGCGGAGGTGAAATACGTCAATGCCAAGGATGAGTTTGCTGTCAGCAAATTCGTTTGTAACGGTTAAGAGGGAAGAGTATAGGGCCGTTAAATATTCCCAGAGGACGTGCGACACTTAGCCACAATGGATTACTGTGATCGCTGTTAGCACTTGTGGCGCACAGTTGGAGAATAACCACTTGCAGCCGCACGCAGTACACAGTCAATGGCCTTTCAATCCAACTTAATAGCCATAGTTGATTAGCCAGAAAGCATCAGGTACGGTAATTTAAAAGGTTCGATTCCCTAAACGTTAGAATTAGCTTGTACCACAAAATAAACAGTACTTTTACTAATTATTCTGTGCTTGTCACCCTTACCAAACAAATATGAAGAGTTGAAAAGTCTGTATATTTTTTTACACATATGTACTTACATATACATTCGTAAGTAGTTCATATATTTTTGACTTTAAAACGGTTTCCATGGAGTTCAACTTGAAGAAAATTGTTTGTTTACATAAAACATTGCATACCAAAATATAGAACGTAAATGAGCAACAAAGATTACTAGTGGCAACTAATACAGGTAGACCTTGCTTAACACGCAATTCCTATAACACGGCCTCTTTCTAACACGGTTCACATTTTATGACACATTTCTTAAAAAAAGCCTCATTCTACACGGTATTGAAACAAAAAGTCAAATTTTGCGTTGTGTTTCCCTGATACATATGTACATATAGGGTTTTCCAACAAGAGGTGTTATTTTGAATCACCCGGTATTTCGGTAGCTGTCACTTTTGAAGCTTTTATTCTTTGACATTTGACAAGTAGAAACTACGCCATTACTAAACGAACGTTATACGCTTCAACAACGCATTGAAATTATTAAAATTCACTAAAAAAATGGTGAAAATCTTGCAGTCACAGTTCGCAAAACTAAAGCATTTTTGGGTCGTCGTGAAGCACCTTGTCGGACCGCAATACAGAAATTGGTGGACAAATTCGAGCTGTTGGGACAAGTTAGTGATGTGAAGAATAAAACCCGTGCACGTCGCTCAAGAACAACTGAGAATATTGCTGCTGTAGCCCAAAGTGTTGAAGAAAACCCAGGTTTGTTGATTCCTCGTCGTTCTCTGGAATTGGGCATTCCAAAAACGTCATTACACCGTACTTTGCATAAAGACTTGGGTCTTAAGGGTTATAAAGTTCAGTTAACACAAGAACTCAAGCCGAGCGATCACCAACAACGTCGTGTCTTTGCTGATTGGGTCCTTGAAATGCATGAAAATTATCCGGAATTCCATCGAAAAATCATTTTGACTGATGAGGCCCATTTCCACCTCGGTGGCTACATCAACAAGCAAACTTGTCGCATCTGGGGCTCGGAAAACCCAAGAGTTATTGTTGAGAAGCCTCTCCATCCTCAACGTGTGACTGTTTGGTGCGGTTTATGGTCCGGCGGGGTCATTGGACCTTACTTTTTCGAAAATGAAGTTGGATCAACAGCTACGGTGAATGGATTGCGCTATCGAGAGATGATTAATGATTTTTATGGTCGGAGTTGGATGGTATTCATCTGGACAACGTTTACTTTCAACAAGACGGCGCTACGTGCCACACAAGCAACGAAACCATTGCTCTTTTACGGAAGAAGTTTCCGGACCGTGTTATCTCTGGAAGAGGTGATCACAATCTTGTGGTGGTGATCGAGATCTTGTGATTTAACACCTTGCGACTTCTTCCTTTGGGGCCATGTGAAAGATAAGGTGTACGCCAACAGCCCAGCGTCGATTCAAGACCTCAAAGATAGAATTCGTGAGGTTATCGAGGACATAGGGCAGCCACTTTGCGATTTAGTTATGGAAAATTTCATGAAAAAGATATGGTCCTGTAAGCGTGGTCGTGGTGGACATTTGGCTGATGTTGTTTTTCATTATTAACGGCATACCTTCCTCTTTATTATGAAATAAACATCCGATAATTTATTAAAAAAAAATGGCATTTTTCTTTGAATACCAAAATAACACCTCTTGTTGGAAACCCCTGTATTTATACAAAATTACTCACTTCACTCACTTAAATAATTCAGATGTATGTGTCAAACCAGCATGTAATATGTATGTTTTACACACTTAGACTTCGCTTATCACGGTTTCGCTTAACATGGCATTTTCCAGAAACGTGACCCCCGTATTAGGCGAGGTCTACCTGTATACTAATTTCCTATCTCTGGCACCATGACACCATGTCGCTATCTGTAGATACATACATACATGAAAGTCAAGTCTGTCCCATGACACTGTGCACTTCTTTCTGATGTCTAGACAATATAATGGTTTCACTAAGTAGTGGAACCGCAGCGTAGCAGAGTCCGGTGGGCGCATTGCAGCACCGAGGTCTGCAATTGTTTCTACTACCAATGTTGCAAATCGCACAAGGACATTGAGCACAGCATCTGTGATGGTCACATGTGTAAGCATGGATGATAAAACAGTACAGCAGTTTTTCGCAGAGAGAAAGAAGCGAGCGAGATAATATACACAGTGCCACGCAAGTTTGTTAAAATCAAAATGAGGCAAAAACGCTGCACAATTTCGCTTTTAATGTTGCAAATGAGTGGAAAATTAAATTCAGGACAATAACGCGCATACATACAAACATACTTGCTTACATGAAGGAACATATGCAGTTGCTGGCGTTGAGAACAAGGGCGGACAAGCAGCACAAAAAGCACCGGAAGCAGAAGTTCAAGTTCATTGCAAATGTCAACTGAGAGGGCATTGCCTTGTCGCTGCATACTTGTTCGTATTTCGGTTGTGCATTTACGATGCCGGCATCGGGAATATTTGAATGTGCCAAGCTTGATATTGTATTCCGCGCACGGAAGCGCACTGCATTGGAAGGATATGCAGAGCTGTGTACTTCTGGTCGCTTGCAATACGTTTTCGCCTTTGTCCTTTTAGCTCTTTCGTCGTTATGAGTTGAATATTTTTCATAAAACGTAAAACTAGGAAATCTTCTTCTGGCTTGGATGCTCGCTACAAACTCCTAATTCCACATTAATGCGGCAAATGAAGCGAAAATCAACAATTGCCATCAATATGGAAAAAACAAGCAACACTAAACCGGAGAAATGGCTATGGCTATGTGGCACATCTATACAAATGCATTATTCACACATATTCCACAACTGCGACTGCTTCCCACTTTAGACGCCACTTTCAATTGGTTCATGTTTGAAATTTCAATTGTATTATTTAAGAGCCGCGCCCCCATCTACTGATCGCAGGAAAAACAATATGCTTTAGCCATTTATCGTTGGTTGCCTGCGCTTTTTCCCGGCACTGTTCGCTTCGCTGGTGGCGCATATGCAAATGTGTCATTACGGCGTTAGCTTTATTTCGTGTGGTTTTTGCTGTTGTGCTTGTCTGCTAAATTTGTGAGTGTTGACCTGTGTATGTCTATGCAGGATTTCAGGGGCGTTACCGCCATGCCTCTGTCTAGCTGTATGTTTGCTTTTAGTCTGGTGTTTGGTTCACTTTTTTGTCTGATATTAAAATGCAAAGTAGAACAGGGAATTAAATGGTGGAATTTTTAAGGATACCAAAAATGACAGTTACGGGTTTTAACTGCACTTTAAAAACTTCCGTATAAAGGTTCATGCGTTTCCGGATCGTCCTGAAAGAACCAATTAAACCGAACGGCGCTGTAAACTGTGGTAGCGATAACCGCAACTGTCCTTTAACCCTTTCCGGAAATTTGTACGATATATTTTTAATAGAACGGCTTTTTAATTCGTATTAACCCATATCGGCTCAATGTTCGATTAATCGAACAGTAAATTTTAGCATTTTCCATACATTTTTTGGGCTCTTTTTTAAACTTTAAACGCGAAAGTTTTGCATACTATGATGGTCTGATTTGTAATAAAAAATAACAAAAGTTAACATGGGATATTTTGTATAATATGGGATAAATATATTCAGTTCTCGCACTTCTTCCCAGTTGTATAAATTCCCCAAACAAAAGGTAATTTTTGACATAATTTCAAAAGCACCGGAAAACATTAAAAACAATAATATTTAAAAAAGTAACTATGCAGTCTTGTTTAAAATTGATCAAACTCTCGAAAATATAGGGGAGAGGGCTGGGATGTGAACCGGGTTTTGTTTTTTGGCTCTAAATTTTCACAGAATTTGATATTGAATTGACCGGAAAGGGTTAATTACGACACTCCTCTTCTTCTTGACTGGCACGACAGCCCGATTACGAGACTAAGGCCTAACTACCCGCAACCAACCGTGTTGTGCCTGTGAATTTTTACACGGATGGAAGAGACCTACAGTTTTATGCCGATTTACTTTTTTTATGCCGAACAGCGAGTTAGGAGCTTTTTCATAGGCAATTTTTACTCTCAGAGGTTTGCCATTTCCTGCTGAGAGGACAGCCGCCGAAAGACAAATTTTTGTTTTTCTTTTTTTTCGGTGTTAACGCAACGGAGTCTTGAACCTGGGTTCGAGCGTAGCATTTGACTCGCGGCCCAACGCACTAGGCAGCTGAGCTACGGCGGCCGTACGCCGTACGACACTCCACCAGAGGAAAAGTGGCACTGAAGCTGACATTGGCAGCCCGGAACCAGACATGGGGTTTTGCACTAAATTCATACTGCACTAAGCTTTTTCACTTTTAACTTTTTCCACTTATCACTGACTTTATTTAGTACCACTAAAAAAATTAGTGTAAGGAAATTGCACTACCACTAAATAAATATTAGTGATTAGTGGAAAAACTTCAGCTATTGCCAAATTTATTTAGTGGTAGTTGAAATAACCCAGCAGACCTCGTAGTGGTAGTGGATTTTAGTGCAAAACCCCATATCTGACCGTAAGTAGCTGATGTCAGCTGTTGGTGTGCGTAGTTATGCTTTAAATCAACACGTCCGTCACCGTATCCACATCTGTATTGAACCAATGCCAGACGCCACTTGATTATGTTTTTTTTTAGTAAAATGCAGCTTAATCAATTAAAGTTGCTGTCACTGTTGGGCTGCCTTGCAGTTTGTTTAAGCCGAACAGCACTTGAAATATGCTACAGTTTCACATTATTGCAACAGAGTCGCCCACAACAACCGAAGTTTTATGTCCTCAACCCTTTGCTGGGCCAGCTCTCTTTGTGCTTTATTAACAATAAAATCGTCTAGATGACCGAACACTATAATGCAGGCAATTGTTGCGGATGGAAGTTGGCGATGACTGCAAGTGCGAAAGCTGCTGAGCGATCATCTAGTTGAATCGATGAATGTTTCATGCGATTATGACAGTGAATTGTATATGTGTGGTAAAAGGACAATCGCAAGCAATATTTTAAAATACAAAAAAGTACAGTTTTCTTACGTTCTCTGCCCTTTACAACGCCTTTCGTTGTAGCCGGAAATTGCAATGCAATAGTGCTCGTTATTCTACTTGCCTTTGTTGAACTGAATTTATTTTAATTATCCTCTGACTGGCTGACAGGAGCAGTCAGCCACCGAAGGCACTTCATTTCTTGCCCGTACTGCTCACTTTAAGCCTGCGCACGCGAACTGTGTGAAGCCACATTGAAGCCTTTTTTGGGCAGGGCTGTAGCCAGCCACCGAAAACTGGCATTACTTCAAGAAGACAACTTTACAGATACAGGAACTCATATGTGGTGCTTCTTCAACTGCTCGACTATGTAAGTAAAAGTGCTTTGTGTTTGGAAAGTGACTTATCATAAAACGAAACTGAGAGTGTCTATGACAATCCACAACAAAAATATACTACTTGAACAAATTTAAATTCACCAGCAGCAGCGGCCCTGAAGCTTCGGCCTCTGTACCTGCAGAACACAATTCGGATTCCACAAATGTGCGTGTGAACACACACAATGGAGTATTTTGTTAATAAAGGCAATATTTGCTGAAAAACAACCAAAGAGAACTGCGAAGGAGATAAAACGTACGAAATGCGTAAAATAATTATTTACATATTGCGATTTTCACAATTTCCACACAATGTCCGCAATGGCCGTGTTTCGCATCCCGCATTTCGTGCGCATGCAGGATGTGCTGCGTTTGCCGGCGATATGTATGTTTGTATGTACCGACCGACGGCCACTGCGGCCGTGGCTACGTTGTCAGCGCTTCCGTTTCCGTTCGAGCTGATGTTGGCTACTTTGGTATTGCTGTAATTAATACATACACACGCACATAAATATGTACGGCGCATGTACAATTATGTGTGCGGCGGCGTACACAGATGAGAGTTTTTTCCGTTTCAATTTACATTTTTTGCTCCTCGTTTTTATTTCAACGAAATGTTAAAATCGTTAAAATTAATCTGCGAATTGTGATAATTTCAAGCACCGCGCAGTTCTGCGCTGTATGGCGGTATTCGATTGTGTTTTTCTACGTGTGGGCGCGTGTCGACGTAGGCGAATGGCGAGTGAGAGACTGCGACACGGCATCTGGTAATCATTTGCATTTATTGTAGCCGATTGTTCGGTGTGTAAGGAAAAATTGAAATCGTTCCAGCAACAACTCTGACCACCGGCTTCGTTTGGATCTGCTTGCTCATTGTCCATCGGCGCCGTTGATTGTGAAACGGAAGTGTTGTGGCGGAATTAACGCAAATAAATGAATTTCGTATCTGCTTGCAGAAGCAGGAATAAAAGGCAGCTCTCAGCACGTTAACGCTGGATGGGGGGAAAAGGCATAAAACTGCAGCAAATTAAAAGTAATCAATGGGATATTAAATATTGCAGAAGTAAAACAAAATATCATCCTTACTTAAATAGATACATTTATCGTTCAAGAAACATGTTTTTATTCTGTCACACAGATAAGTAGCAGCACCAGCCATCGCAAACTATGTACAATGCCACAAACATATATGAAAATGTTAACTACTGTTGACCTATGTTGACACTTCGGCAGCGCTGTTAACACACAAAAAAACGTTGCAAATACATTGATGACGCGACAATTAATGCAGATCTACACAAAAAATTATATATTTGTTTATGTTGACAACCCCATACATCTGATAATTGGTAGCTGCACAGAAAATGGAAAGGATGGTGAACACATACTCGTATGGTTGACACAGAAAGTTGTGACTTTACAACTTACGGCGTGGTTCATTTTGTGACTGGAGGCCCCTTATTTTTATGTAGAGCCTTTACGTTTCATAGGAGTATAAAAATGTTAAAATTAAAAACTGCAATACTTAATTTTATTTCGACTAATTTCAGAAAACAGCACCGTAGAAATGTAAATTTTTTGGGTAGTGTCAAATGTCAAGCGCAAGCATGACTTCACGTTCGCTCTAGAAGGAACTGTCTCTCAAAGGAAAATATGAAAACGTGTAAATATACATGAAAATGTATACTACAAGTGACACTCAGCGGTATTTCGGAAAAGCCATGAAGAGCTGTTTGTTTGCACTTTAATTCAAGTGGAGAATATGATCCAGAAATTGACACCACAGTCAGTAAAGGCCAAAAGAAAATTACAAGAGCCGAAGAGCAAATAATATGCATTGGGAATAAGCCACAACAACAACTGGGCAAGGACAAATTGCTTTGACAACACTCTAGTTGACAGGCGTTAATGTGTAAAACCAGACGTCCTGGTAACAGAAATGGACCATGGCGGGAATTGCTCATTGTGAACGCAATATTTCCAATTTTCAAATCCCAGTCAAGGCGGTAGCCTAGCGCGACCTAGCCCATTGTCCAAGAATTCATCTGCAGTTATTTCCATATCCAGAATTCCAGAAGGAGGTTAAATATCTAAGCGTAATACTAGATCAGAAACTACTCTGGAAAGGACATATTGAAGAAACGATGCCGGAGGTCGTCAGAGTCTTCATGACCTGCAGATCCATAGCAGGTAAAAGTTGGGGTTGCACTCAAAGAATACTGAGATGGATCTACACGGCGATCGTGAAGCCTATGATAACGTATGGCTCAGTGGTTTGGGCAAGCAAAACCAATCAACAGTCCACTATCAAGGCTCTCAGTAAACTCCAGAGACTAGCATGTTTATGCACGACTGGGGCAATGAGAACGCGTCCAACAGCATCCATGGAGGTTCTACTTGAACTTACACCTCTTCATATGTAAATACAAACCCAGACGAAGAGGGCTATCCTACGGATGACTGAAAACAATATCGGGGCTGGAGGATTCTCAGGTCGTAAGAAGCTTAACATTCTTACGAGCCAGTATCCAGAGATAACAATACCGAGGGACACAATCACACCGAAGTTCAGTTTTATCAAGAGATTCAAAACGGAACTTAGTAACAAAAGGAACTGGGTAGGGATATCAGAAACGTATCTGATAAACCAGTACATGATAACCTGGTACACTGATGGATCCCTTACGGATGAAGGTACGGGGATTGGTGTATATGGACCGAGGATTAGATACTCGGAACCCACGGGTAAGCACACGACAATATTTCAAGCGGAAATATACGCTATTGAAAGGTGTGCTTACTTCAACTTGGCGAGGAACTACTGGAATCGGAGAATTGAGATCCTGTCTGATAGCCAAGCGGCAATCAGGGCACTAAGCTCATACCAGGTATCCTCGAAACTGGTGATGGAATGCCTTGAAAAGCTTAATGAGCTTGACCTGCACAATCAGGTATGGGTCCTCTGGGTTCCGAGCCACGCAGGTCGAGTAGGAAACGAGGCGGCCGACGAACTAGCAAGAAGGGGAGCCTCAACCCCATTCGTCGGCCCAGAACCTTTTTGTGGACTGGGAAAGGGAGATCTATCAATCCTAACCAGGAAAGACGAGATAATCAGCAGGAATAAATACTGGGACAATCAACCAGGTCTGGAACATTCCAAAGCGATTATCGGAACATATAGTAGGAAAAGATTCGAGGAATGTATGAGTTTATCAAAGAATAACCTGAGAATCATTACAGGTATCATGACAGGGCATTGTAGGTTGAACTATCACCTAAATAAACTAGGAATCCGTGCAAACGGTCATTGCAGGTGCTGTTCGCAGGACAATGAAACTGCAATGCATATACTAGGAGAATGCCCTGTACTTATGCATGATCGGAAGAAGCACCTAGGGGAATACCTTGTCAGAGGTGCGAACTGGAACTCCAGGGGTATAGGAGATATACTAAAGTTCCTCTCGGTAGTTGGGCTCACAGATGAACTGTGAGTCCATGAAGGGGGTACCATAGATCTTTAGGTCGCGGTGCACCATCCCCACTAATAATAATAATATTTCCATATCTCCATGAATAAAGGTGACAAGGTTGTTTTGTTTGGGAGGATTTAACGCCCAATGGTTTCCCCTTGCCTACTCGCCCTATTACACCGGGACACTCGAAGCTCTCGTTGTTTGTGCGATTGGTGTCTATTTTAGGATAACATGATGCTTTGATACATCAGTACACTTTACTAATGGGACATGAAATCAGATACGCTAAAAAGGACTAAACAACAAGCAGACGAATGGGTAATGGAGTTCTCAATGTAACGAAGCCAAAACGCTCCTGTTCCAGACAAGCGAATTAAAATTGTTTAAGAAAAGAATGCTGTAACATTACTTGGTCCAGAGTTTACCGTAACCTGTGTCGATGAAGAATACTATATACAGAAATTAGTAGTAACTAAATAACTAATATCTAAGCAAAGTAAGAAAAATGGTTGCTGGTAAAAAATCGTCAAGTTTAGAATCGGTATAGAGCTATAGATAAAAACCAATATGTATCAAGTTGTTCAGAATAATAATACAGATAAAAAAATGCTGAACAACTCTCAGTCACATACATTTCTAGTTGATATTACTTGCAAGTTACATGTGTATCTAAGTGCAATAAATAAGCGCCACAAAAGTTTCTCTTTAAACATTTCACTAAAATTTCGTTCGCCACAGCTTTCTCACTGTCTGCGGTCACTCTCAAACGCTGAATTTCTCACTTTCAGCGTTTGAAAATGCTTGTTAGAAGAATAGATGCCATTTCTGAAATGTGGTTAAGATTACATATTCAGTTCGGCAAGCGAATATATCCCCATCTCCTTTGAATGCCCCAGAGCGTAAGACTAGTCGTGCAGACCAAAAGCGCATTTCGTCTCAAAATCAACGACGACCACGATGCAGTCGACAAGATGACTTCCTTGTGGCGAGCACTAATCAAAGTTGACAGGACGACGTATATCTCAAAGAGTATGGAGGGAAAATTTAATCTGCTTGGCTGGCTGCGCACTTCATTATTTTGTTTAAATAGTATCACATTATATGTCGTTTGCCAACATTACCTCAGCAGAACATTGATATGTAGCTATGTCACCTTTACAAAACATAGAATCACCCACACAAAGTCGCTCCAGTTGTGGTGGGAAATGTGTTTGGTTTCAGTTTAATTAAATAAACGATAATAGCTCTGCTGGAAATAACCCAGAACTACAATTTTTGCTAACTATTTAGGTTGCCTCACTTTGTGTTTTATATTTAGACAATATTTAATTTTTTAATTTTGATTTTCTTTCATACTTATTCCTGCAGTAAAGCAGTAGTATTCTTTTATACAAACTACAGATGCCATACATACTGTATGGAAAATATCCCACTTCATTTACTTTACTTTACTAAACAACACAAGCAATGGTAGCAATCTTTTTCCCCTTTATTTTATTCATAATACAAAACTCGTTTAATGTTCACGAACTCCCAAACTGAGCGCCTTTTTCTACTTGTGACAAGCGAACGACACTGACGCGCGAATGAAGTATGTATCACTCCGAGTGGTGGTTGACCATTTGTGCGTTCACTGTCATTGCAAATCTCTACGGAATTGAGCCAATTTATGCATTTCTGATTTGCAAATGGAGCAGAGCACAAAGTTTATATTTCACTGCCTTTGTTATTCGAAATTGCTCTTGAATGAAAAATGGTGGAATGAAAACGAAATTTGCGAAAAATAGACGCTGCCAACGCACCGACGAGAAGTAAACTCTGAGACAGGCAGACTGTTTCATACAAATCAAGAACTAACAAAAAATTGCTGATTTTTCAGTAAAATAGGAAAATCGAATCAAATCATCAAATTTCATACCTTGGCTGACTTTTATACTTTTTGAATTTGTAGCTATACCGCACTTTATTCTTATGTAACCAAAAAATATTTCAAGTCAAGCTTTTTACTTGTGCGTTTGAATGTGTGTAATTCAACTGCAACAGGCACAACTGGGAATTAAGCACATTACTGAGAGCCAAAAATTATGTGTTGTTCCTTAGACAGCCACAGTAAAGGGATTCAATGTGACTTTCATTAATCATTCGTCAATTTTGCAAGTGAATATCATGAAATGACACGAACTGTAGCGAATCAATCATTTTTCATTATAAAAGAAACAAACTAGAAGCGTAAGATTGGGCATTGCGTCGTTTGGAAGTTCAGTGAACAATTTAAAGAGGATTAGAAGGCTTCACAGGATATAAACACACACTCGCCAACCCTCACCGCCTTTATGGGGTTGTTCCCACAAGCCCATTTGTCAAAATGGTGACTTTTAAAATGTCAAAGTAAGACGGCACTACAGATTATCCGTCTGTGAACTTTGTAAAGCGTACAAAGTCAGCAAATATTATGAAAACATAAGAAGATTATTGCAGACGCCTTGATTAGGTTAAAGCAGAAGCAGAATGCACAATCGAAAAAATACGAACGACCACAAGTTGCTCCGTCAAGTGTCAATTTAAAGCTGTGTACTTAGTTCATTTATTGTTGTCATGTACAGACGCAGGCAGAAATACATATATCCCAGTTGTGCGCATCAAATGACGCGAATAGCAAATTTTAACATTGTTCACCACCACACAACAGATCCACCTGCAAATAATTCACATATGTATGAGACAAATTGCATAAAATATGTTAGATTGGAATGATGTTAGAGAGCAACATAAGAATTACACAAAGGCAACCATACACTGCAGTTCACCGTAAATACCAAAAGCAATTTCAAGTAACCATTTCACGCAACACATGCTGTGATCTTTGCGTTTTTCTATGTTGGGGTGATTTGACGCAACAGTCCTACGACAGACACTACAGACAAACAGACAGACAGACATCCTACAGATACTTTTCCTGTGTACTCGTACTTTGAACAACAATCAAACAATTTTTAGTTTTTCAGTAAAAAAATTACTAGTTTTGTAACTTATTAAACATACGAACCAACATCAACCTACTTGACCTACAATGACCTCTAATCGAAAAAAAAAATGTTATATTTCGTGTGTACGTATGCTATTTGCAAGCTTTATCAACTTATGATAAAAGAAAATTTTTCATTTCCGAACAGCACCGTTTAAATTTTACAGTCCAAAGGCCAGTATGACTTCTATTTTCATTGCAACACTGTCACAAATAAGAAAAATGAAAAAGTAAACCAAAACCAAAACCAATTTCAGGGTTGCTTCGAACAAATTTTAAGCCATCTTAACTTCACTTACGCCAACAGAAAAACTCATAAAGCACAAGAAAAGCAACAGCTAAGAAAATTCAAACAAAACTTTGTACAAGACATAGCTTGCATCTGGCGGTGAGCAGAAACAGGTGTAGCACTGGTCACAGCCAGTCTGGCTGATAGTCTGTTACTCTGCCGCATTGGGTATTCACCTCATCCACGAAGTTTGTCCTTTTATCTTCAAACCAAATATTGGGCAGGCAAGGAAGTGAATTCGGTTTTTAATGTGAAATAAAACACAATTTTGTATGCAATGAACAAACTTTAACCAATTAATCAACTTTTTGCCTTATTTTTTACTACTCGGAACCATGCCACCCTCGTGGAACATCTGATTCTTATCAGCAAAAACCTGAACCGTCAGATTTCAGGTCATCAACATTAGTGAAAAATTTACTATTAAAAGATTTTTGCATACATCGGAACAAATGGTATGTAATATGTTGGTGTAAGGTTAAGGCTACATATCGCACACGCACAACAAAAGTGACACAACTCAAAATTTTTGATTTTTCAGGAAACGCAAAAAACTGTTTTTGATCTAAATAAACATTTTTTTTAAATATAGTATAGACCGTTAAGTAAAATATCATTACAACATTTGTGATAAGTTGCAAGAATTTTTTTTTTTATTCTACATTAGAAAATCCAAAATTTTGAGTTGAGACTGTTTTGATGATATTTTAATTCAATGATTACCGAATTATTTCAAGTTATGCCACTTTTTCTGAATTTAATAATTATAAATGACAGTTAAAAAGTTGAAAGAAAAATTTTGAAAATTCATAATTAATTTTAATAATTACAAATATATACAAAAATTTTCAGAATTTTGCTTAAAATTAACTTTAACAAAAATTTATTTCGTCAAAAGTGACACAATTTGAGTTAGGACTCTTTTGCATTGAGCTGCAGCGATCAAATAGCATCAAATTTCTGACATGCAGAGAGAACTAACTGTATTTTCGCAACAGTTAACAACAACAAAATATACTGAGCTTTTACTGATTGGTAGATTTATGCATTGTGCACAGTATTAACACATAAACCCGAAAATGAAAAATTTTTAGTTGTGTCACTTTTGTAGTGCGTGTGCGATATAAGGTTGATGTGATACCAAATCCGCAATCAAACATTTTCTACAAGTCTCCAACTTTGTCTGAGGCCTTGCTAATTCTGGTCGTTTTTCTGAGATTGCTTTCTCCAGTTTTATTAGTTTTGACAATAAACATCTGAATTTGTTGTTTGGTTCCTTGATTCCCGTTGATTCGTTTCCAAAAAAGTTGATTTTTGAATCATAGCGTTTGAGATACATGCCGCATATACTGTTTCGTTGTGTTTAGTGCATCTCTTTCAATTCATTCACGACCCCAATAACTTTTTCCAATAACCCAACGTCTTTTCAAAAGAAAAAAATTTGCAATCAATTGTGGCACATCCGTTTCATTAAGCATTTTTACACCATAAGCTTCACATATCTCTTTGTGAGCTCATACGGTTTTTTTTTCCTTCAAGAGTCCTTCAATACATAACAATCCATCCACCTAGCCATCTATTTGTAAATACCGAAATGATCGGTAACCAACAATTTAATTTGATTTGACAATTTATTTTTAAATCAAATCTTAGATACTTATGCATATCTGCACCATAGCAGCACTTAATATGTCGTTTTGCGCCTTCAAGCGTGCTGACTATTTTGTGTCCGCATTTCCTGAATTTTTCCGATAAATTGCTCATGAAACAATGCAACCAACCAATGCAACTTTCAACGTAGTCGAATCGCTGCTGACAAAATACTTCGAAACAATTGTTTATTTACTTTTCAACAGTAAACAGTTTTAGGTCTAAAACACACCAAGCCAGAACCAAAAACGTATACGACAACTACACTGAAAAAAAGAAACAGTCACATTTGCCAGTAACGTTTCAAGTTGAAGGAAAAACACTTCGCAGTAACAGAAAGGCGACCCTATAAAATGTTCGTTCGTTGGCGTACGTACTCCGGGAGCAAGCAAGTCAAGGGCACAGCCAACACGCAGGTTCAGGGAAAACGTGTTGCCGCAAACGAACGGGCGGAAAATCGTTTCATTATACGCTGCCGTGTAAAAGTGCAATGAAACCGAACTGCAACAAAATGTCAGCAGCAACAGTGTTGCAGCTTCAAGGCAGGCCGCCGTCATTGAGTGCGACACTGTGTCGTGCAGCAGCAGACTCCCCGCTTCGGGACCAACAAATGGAAAACTATTGTGAGAAGAAAGTTTTAAGTGAATTTCTGATTAGATCTGGCCGTCGCTGGACTCCCTTCTCCACTTCCGTTCATACTTTTTGTATTTTATGCTGCAAAAAGAAAACTGGAGCGAAATTGAGAGGCAGCCGGCGTCAAGAACGCAGAGCACTGCAACATGCACAAGCATCTACAAAGGATAGCAATGGGCTGTATACAAACTTTATTTGCAGAAATACTTAAGGTAAGCATTTCGTCCTTTGAGCACAAGAAAGTAATTTCTGTAATTTGCGCACAAGTGAATTTATTTTCGTTGGGATGATAATAAAATATGCGCAGGTAACTCACTGAGATGCAACCCACAACTTGGCCTCAGTTAGTAAGTGTAAAAAGTTAATAAAAATTATTTGCGGCAGACGAAGATGATAAATTTGTAAACTATGTCCGACAAATAAAATGCAGAATGCAGAAGATACCTCTGTGCGACACGTGCAAGTTAAGGTATCTGTCCACAAAAATGCAACGACTAGTGCAACGTAAGCACCTCGGTTGGGTAAGAGTAACATGAAACGTTCCCACAACGTGACTTTTCCAAATTGCACCTTGCAAACTCGTCCGGGTAAGAGTAACATGAAACATTCCCACAACGTGACTTTTCCAAATTTGCTTTTGTCTGCTTTTTGACAATTTTTGACGAACTGTAATTATGCTTTCGGCGGATCGGTGGAGTTAGTCTTAGAATGGACACGCTAGCGAGCGGAACTAATAAAGATAATTTTTTTAATAAAATTCATCAATGAATTTTTAATTGGCGCCCAACGTGGGGCATCGCCTTCCGTAAGATATCCTGAAAAGAAAAAGTAAGGATCGGTTCCGCGAGTGCCTAAACTATAAAATAAGTATCCTTTGAAAAGGAGAACAAACAGTGGAAAAGTATCCTTGAATTAAAGGAGAAAAAAAGGAGGAACAAAAACGAATCATAGTGAAGAAATTTAAACAACTTGTGGAACTAAATTAAAAATTGTGATGAAAATTAAAAATTATTACAACATACTTAATACCAATAACTAAAATATTACAGTTTAATCAATAAACAAGAAGGTGATTAACTGTAAATGTGAAACGCGTATAAAATACGAGAATCCCGTAACCTCAAATAAATATATCTACAATTTACAAACGCGTCGTGAATAAAACAAGAGCGCTGCCGAACTTTGTGAAAAAGACAACAATAACAACCAGCGACAATAAGTAACCAGCAAAGATAAGCCGAGAATAACAATCGAACCGGATGAGTACGAACATCAATGAGGGAGGAAATAACCAATAATTAATTCCAAAACAAAAATCAACATCAAAACCTGCAGCAATAAGGTAAAAAGGCGACACGAACGGAAATATATCAACCGGAAAACGAAGAAACGAATTACCTACACTAAGGAGAACAACAGTGAGAACAAAGGAGAACAAAGTGAAAAGGCGACACCAAGCAAGCCGATCTAGCAAGTAATATTTTTCCTATGTTTAGTCATTAGACGTAAAGAACCAAACTAAGTAGAATAAACAAAAATATAGGAATATTCATAGTATAGAATAAATTAATACATTTTTTATTAACTATCGGAAAAACAACAATTAATTGCTATTTAAATTTAATTAATTTTTTATATATAATAAATAAAACTGGATACAAGTGATACCATTGATGATTTGACGGTTTTGTTCAGTTCCTTATCAGTAAAAATGGCAACCGCAGATCAAATAAAAGGATTTATAGAGGCACAAACGAGCCCTTTAGTTAAGAAAATAGAAGAGTTGACTAGAAGCTTGCAACACTTGACTAGCGCTAATACAGTTACAGAATATCAGCCCGAAACAATAGATGAAGGGATCCGTTGCGAGGAGTCGTTAGATATAATCAAATCCTTACCGTCTTTTAATGGCAAAAATTCATATGTTAGTTGGCGAGAAGCTGCTGGCAACTCCATGAATCTATATCAAAAGGGGAGTCGCAGGTACTACGCTGCATTGACGATACTAAGGAACAAAATAACCGATGACGCAAACGACATACTAACAAACCACGGTACCGTGCTAAATTTTGATGCCATCCTTAGTCGATTAGATTTCGCATACGCGGACAAAAGACCATTGCATATTATAGAGCAAGAACTTAGCATTATGCGCCAGGGCTCCTTAAGCATAATAGATTATTATAACGAGGTCAACAAAAAATTAACTGCCTTAATCAATAAAACAATAATGACTCACGGTTCGAACTCAGAACTAACGAACGAATTGAATAAGAAAAATAGACAATACGCCTTGCGAGTTTTTATAACAGGGTTAAATCCACCTCTAGCAAATATCATATTCTCACTATCACCAAGTGACCTCCCGAATGCCTTGGCAAGGGCCCAGGAATTGGAGTCCAATAATATACGGGCTAGTTTTGCACTTCAGTTCAACCGAGCCAGCAATTCCAATTCTGGCAATAATAGTAATCAAAAACCGCATAATTTTTTACGATTCCCACAACGTAATCAAGGGAACTTCCGAAACAATTTCCAGAATAATCAAACTCAACCGAAACCCGAACCAATGGAATTAGGTAGTTCAGCTAATGTACCACGGAAATTTTTTTACAACACTAATTATAACCAACAAGGAACCCCTCGACCAAATGTTTACAATAACAATAATTTCCCGCGAGGACCGAACCAAAATAACTACCAAGGACGCCAGGAGAATCCTGCTAAATTCGACAATTTCCAACAAGCTCTTAAACGCCAACTCCCGAGCACCCAAGTTAGTTCTCAGCCGCAATATAAGGCACCACGAATAAATAATTTAAATGAGGAAAGTTTTTTAGAAATAGACCCGGATTGCCCTACATCATCAAACGAGGGACATCCGGAAGAAAATATAGAATATTAATCGACAGCGGCGCCACTAGCTGCTACTGCAGCCCAAATGTTTTCAAAAATAGGAAGGAGTTAGTTATTAAGAAGAGAGTTAGAACCATAAATGGTTTTACAATAATTCAATATTATTGCGAAGCAAGGCTTTTCGGAATTAGGGAACGATTTTATGAGATTCCTAATCTCGAAGCCGATATCCTAATAGGCTATAATTTTATGAAAAAAGCAAACATAGTGCTAGATTTTGAAAAGGGAATTATGAAGAGTGGAAACCATTGTGAGAAATTCTTGAACTTCAACGAAACAGAGAATGAGGAAGAAAATGATGAAGAAGTTGATTCTGAAAACGAAAAACAATTAGAAGTTATTAATTACATGAAAAGATACGAAGGAATTGAATATTTAAGACATGAAATTATTAAGGAAATCGAAGAACTTCATTCTAAAATAAATATGAGGTTGCCATTTAGGACGGACGTAAGAGCTGAAATTCGCACAATTGCTGAAACTCCTATATGGAGTAAGCAATACCCATACCCTATGTCCGTCAATACATTCGTAAACAAGGAAATACAAAATCTGTTGGATGATGGTGTTATTCGTCCAAGCAAAAGCCCTTACAACTCGCCGATTTGGGTTGTACCTAAAAAAGGAACGAACGAAGATGGGTCCTCGAAATTGAGGATGGTAATCGATTATAAAAAATTAAATGAACAAACAATTGCAATGAACTATCCCATTCCTGATTGCAATGTTATTTTATCAAATTTAGGGAAAGCGAAATACTTTTCCACAATAGATCTAGAATCTGGCTTCCACCAGATATTAATGAAGGAGACAGACATCGAAAAAACTGCTTTTTCCGTAAATAACGGGAAATATGAATTTGTTAGGATGCCGTTTGGGTTAAAGAATGCTCCTGGCATTTTCCAAGCTGCCATGGATAATATCCTTAGAAGTTATGTTGGTAAATTTTGTCACGTCTACATAGACGATATCATTGTGTTCTCGCCTTCAATAGAGGAACACACCAATCACCTCTCAGAGATAGTAAAAACCCTTAGGAACGCAAATATGAAAATTTCACTGGAAAAATCAGAATTTTATAAGGAAGAAGTTGAATTCTTAGGTTATAGAGTAGGTTACAATGTAATAAAAACTGATCCAAAAAAAATTGAAACTATCCAGAATTACCCCTTGCCAACGACCTTACGACAATTGAGAAGTTTCCTAGGAATGGCAGGCTATTATAGAAAATTTATAAAGGATTACGCGCTAGTTACCAAACCATTAACAGTTTACTTAGCAGGAGAAAATGGTAGGATATCACAAAATATGTCAAAAAAAACTGAGATTAAACTAAACGAAGAAGCAATTACGGCCTTCAATAAAGTAAAAGCATTGCTAATAGATCAAGTAGAGCTGGTACAACCGGACTTCAATAGCAAATTTATCTTAACAACAGACGCATCAAACGTCGCAATTGGCGCCGTATTAAGTCAGAACGGGAAACCTGTTACATTCATCTCCAAAACTCTTAATTCCACAGAAAGGAATTACGCTACAAATGAAAAAGAACTGTATGCTATAGTATGGGCATTGAAAACATTAAGAAATTATTTATATGGTGTATCAGATTTGGAAATTCACACTGACCACCAACCTTTGACGTTTGCGGTATCAACCAGAAATCCTAACGCCAAAATGAAAAGGTGGCATGCTTTTATCGAAGAATTTGCACCTAAAATCATATACAAACCAGGAACACAAAATGCGGTCGCGGACGCACTTTCTAGACAAATATTAAACAACATCTCTGACAACGAATCACTACATAGCACTCAGCATTCCGTAGAAAGTAGCGATGAATTCAATATCCCCGAATCCTTCAAACCATTAAATGAATTTAAACAACAAATCCTATTAAGCAAGGCAAACTTTACGATACATGAATTAACAGTAAATTTCGGCAGAAACAGGCATATCATTGAATATGATACTAGGGAAAATTTGAAAACGATCCTTTTAGAATTTCTTCAGCCAAAATTGGTAACCGGAATATATTGCACTGCGGAAGATCTCCTTGATTTTAAAGAAACGGTTAAGGGTGTTTTTGCAAATAAGTTCCTTTTTACACGAATATTTCCAATTGATGTACCAAACCGCGATGACCAACAAGCCATAATCAAACAAACGCATATTCGTGCCCATAGGAGTTGTAAGGAAAATTATAAACAAGTTTATAAACAATACTACTGGCCGAAAATGTTAAATCATTTTAAGGAATACATTAGACACTGTGAAATCTGCAACAAAACCAAATACGATAGACACCCACAAAAGGTTAAAATCGGAGAGGCTCCGATTCCCAACAAGGAGGGGGAATGCCTCAACCTCGACATTTTTTACGCTCAAAATCTTAAATTTATAACCTGCATCGATGCCTATTCAAAATTTTTAGTTATAAAACTTATAGAAGATAAAACTAATTTAGGAGAAAAAGTACTAGACGTTTTGCAAAGCTTTCCGGATGCAAAAAAACTCACTCTCGATAACGAACCAGGATTTACAACACCCCAGTTCAAAGCTTTAATGCAACGATTACGAATCGAACTTTATTATTGCACCCCTCGCCATAGCACTACGAATGGACAAGTTGAAAGAGTTCATTCTACCATCATCGAAATAGCTCGATGCTTAAAAGAGGAATTTCATCTGATTGACGATACAGAAGCTTTTTACAGGGCAGCTCTACAGTATAACCATTCAATACACTCTGTTATACAAAACAAACCACTAGAAATTTTTTTTAATAAAATTCCACATAGTTTAAGCGATATGTTGAAAAAAGCACAAGAAAAAATGCTACAAAGGAATGACTCAAACCAGGTGAGGACATACCAACCTGGAGATGTTATTTATGAAAAGATAATTGGACAGCGTAATAAGCTTTCCCCTCGGTTTAAAAAACAGAAGGTTCAAGAGGATTTAGGGAACAAGGTTAAAATTCAATTTCGCAATAGAATTATCCATAAGGATAACATTAAAACCTGACGACTAGCAATAAAATTTGTTTTCTCCTACAGAAAATGCCATTTATCATAGTAATGCTCGTCGCAGTATTTGCTACATGCCGGTCCGAAGTGCAAATACTGGATTACTCCAATTCACAATTGATTTCGATCCATTTGGGACAAACCAGACTACAGAACGGGAATTTTAAACTTATCCACGTACTGGAATTAACAGACTACGAACGCACAATTGACAACTTGAACCTTGAAATTCAACAAAAACTATTGAAAAATAGTACGGTACTACCATTCCTCCTTCATGATATCAACCAGCTTAAAAACCAGCTGAAAAGGTTAAAACCTAGGACGAAGCGATCAATCGATGCTTTAGGGACGGTATGGAAATGGATAGCCGGTACCCCGGACCATGAGGACCATGAAATAATAGTAAACAAAATTAACGGACTACTTTCAACCAATGAACGACAGAGAATCATTAGCAAGGACTCCATCGACAGAATTAACATACTGACTAATACTACTAACATAATTTTGAAAACGCTACAATCATTAGAAGAGGCCCAACAAACAATAGAAAAAACCATAACAAATAAAATACAAATCATTAAGGATGAAATGGCAAACTTAGAATATGCTTTGCAATGGGCAAGAGTAGGAGTAATCAACTCGTTTATACTGTCAGAAAAAGAAATTGTAGAAGCAAAAAGTTTTTTAGATTCCGAAAAATTTCCGTATAATAACTTAGAAGAAGCCTTGGGGTTTGCAACTATCAGAATAGCAACGGATCAGTCGACAATTCTATATATAATAAATTTGCCTGCAATAGATCAAAACATTTGCGAAAAATTGCTTATCAAGGCCGTCAAGAAGAATGAAACAATTGTAAAAATCGATTTAGAAAATATTGTTAGATGTAAGAACAAAATCTATCAAATTAAGAAGAATTGTAATGAATTCAATTTATTGAGTATTTGTAATAAGGAAAATTTATTAGATATAAGCGAAACAAATTGTATACCTCCACTTCTTAATAGCAAAAAGCATAATTGCGTAATAATTAATAATCAGCACGTGCCTTCAGTACAAGAAATTGGTCAGGGAATGATATTTTTAAACCAATTCGAGGGATTGGTAGAAATATCCCAAAATAAATCATACCATTTATCGGGAACCTATTTAGTCCAATTTCATAATGATACAGTCACAATCGGGAATCAAACTTATGTTTCTAAGGAGGTATCAACTTTAAACCCACTTCCAGCTATATTACAAATTTCTACTAATAAATCCGAATTTCAAGAAGTCCTATCCCTAGAGATGATAAAAGAACTTCAAACAAACAATGTTGACGAGATCAATTCCATATCAACCAAGGGAAGGGTCATGTTTTGGTCCAATTTAATCCTGTCCGCTATACTAATTGTCTGTCTGTTCCTGACAATTTACAAAATCAAAACCAAGACACAACATATAACCAACGTAACTATTGAAGAAACCGAACCAAGAGTCTTGAATCTAGAGAAGGACCTTCCCCATAAACCAAAACGAGAATTTCGAAGTGTCAATGACCTTCCGGCTTTTTAACAATCGGGACGATTGATTCTAGGAGAGGGGGAGTTAAGGTATCTGTCCACAAAAATGCAACGACTAGTGCAACGTAAGCACCTCGGTTGGGTAAGAGTAACATGAAACGTTCCCACAACGTGACTTTTCCAAATTGCACCTTGCAAACTCGTCCGGGTAAGAGTAACATGAAACATTCCCACAACGTGACTTTTCCAAATTTGCTTTTGTCTGCTTTTTGACAATTTTTGACGAACTGTAATTATGCTTTCGGCGGATCGGTGGAGTTAGTCTTAGAATGGACACGCTAGCGAGCGGAACTAATAAAGATAATTTTTTTAATAAAATTCATCAATGAATTTTTAATTTGCATGGCGAGTTCTTATTACTTTTAAAGCATCACCATTCATTTAACAAATCCTACCTACTACTACTACCTTTTTTGCAGATCGAATCATTTCGATCCGGAAGTAATGATGCAAACAAGGAGATGCCATGGTTGTCAACAGCAGTTCATTTACAAATGCATATAAATACAATGTTAATATCGAACAAATAGACTGTACATAAGAGTGAATAAAGGTTGTGAATTCAACAATTGAAATTGTTCCACCATACAACCCTTAGCATATTATTTCAACTTTTCAGTATTCATCAGGGAGACCTGACAATGAACAGTTTGGAAGCCAAGATAACAGAAGCCCAACCAAAAACAAAAGAACCATAGCATTCTAAACCTCGATGAAAGCAAGGTTGTTGCATTGGATATTTCTGAGGCCTTTGACCGGGTGTGGCATAAAGCACTCGTGTCAAAATTGATTGCCTATGGCGTCGGTAGCCGCCGTAGCTCAGCTGGCTAGTGCGTTGGGCCGCGAGTCAAATGCGACGCTCGAACCCAGGTTCAAGACTCCGTTGCGTTAACACCGAAAAAAAAGAAAAACAACAATTTTTCTTTCGATGGCTGTCCTCTCAGCAGGAAATGGCAAACCTCTGAGAGTAAAAATTGCCTATGAAAAAGCTCCCAACTCGCCATTCGGAATCGGCATAAAACTGTAGGTCCCTTCCATCCGTGTACCAATTCGCGCGCACAACACGGTTGGTTGCGGGTAGCTAGGCCTTAGTCTCGTAATCGGGCTGTCGTGCCAGTCAAGAAGAAAAAGATGACGTCGGTAGTATCTTCTCTCATTGGATTACGAGCTTCCTTTATAATCGCTCTATTCGTGTTGTAATAGACGGCATAGCCTCGGAAAAGCTTTCCCTTAGCGCGGGACTGCCGCAGGGTTCGGTCCTTTCTCCAACCCTTTTCCTTATCTTCATCAACGAGCTATTGTCGTCGACGAAGAGTCCCATCTACTCGTTTGCGGATGACAGCACCATTTGTCATTCATACTACTTCACAAAGCGTCCCAGCTCTGTGAAGATTGAGCGAGAACGGCGCCGTATGAATGAGACAAGGGACAAGGGTCAAGCGAACAAGGTCGATTTTAGGTCGGAAAAAACCCGCAAAGAGATAAGCTGCTTCCAGGGGGGAAGAAGCATGCTTACCATTGTAAAACACTTCAGAAGGAATACTTGAGCACGACTTTTTTGACTTGACAAAATGCCAGAATGCCTTTGGATGCCAATGTTGCCTGTTATCCCACAAACGAGTCTCCCCACATCCCAACACATCCCTGGTTATGGGTGGTGTAGGTATTGCGGAATGGGCAGCTCTTCATGTTCTGGGCATGTCCATTAAGAACGATCTTCGTTAGAACGTCGCACAGTGTCGCGATCCCATATAAGCTGTGGCCAAAAATACTTAGCGTTGTCCTATCTCGATGAAACTTGGTGAGATCGTTTTCGGGGTCAAAATTAAGAAATTTGCAAA
Organism: Melieria omissa; assembly: GCA_963971225.1. Taxonomy (NCBI): domain Eukaryota; kingdom Metazoa; phylum Arthropoda; class Insecta; order Diptera; family Ulidiidae; genus Melieria; species Melieria omissa. Next base: position 56,098,805 of record OZ020267.1, on the reverse strand, counting down.
AAATCATTTAAATTGGACCACCCCCCTTACGAAAGGAACTGAAATATTGAAATAACTTGCTTAATATTAGTGATAGAATTATGAAATTTTGTATGTGTGTAATAATGACAAAAAAGCTCACACGAAAAATGGGCGGTCTGCCACGCCCACTTTCAAAAATATTCGCATTTTACTACAACTACAACTGTATTTTTAAAATGCTGTTTACAATACCGTTCTACGATGTGATTTTAATTTTCAAGCTTCCTTAAACCTTAAAAGTGGGCGTGGCAGCTGGAGAATATTTATTAAGTGGCCAAAACTTTTCCTTCATGAATTCGTGTATTAATTTTTTCAGCTTGTGATACCATATTTTGGTATAAATATTTAAATTTTTAAAGTGGGCGTGACATTCTGCCTACTTTTGAAGATACGAACAAAGTTCCCACCTTGTCTTTTATATAGCTCACCATTGTAACAGCTGTTTTGCCGCAGTTTTCATTGTGCATCCCAAGCCATACTTCGAAAAAATCACAATTTTTGACTGTAGGTGCCACTACAAGAAGTACAATTTTAGGTGGGGACGCAGGTCGACGCAGCTAATTTTTTTTTTATTTGAAAGGTCGTACTTGTGGCTTTGGTTTGCACTAATCATTGCAGAGATGCATGGAGACGTTTTCTTTTTATCGTCTCCCAAAGTTAGCAATTTTTTTTCACATTTCGTGAGCCATGCCGGGTTTTTTTAAAGCAACGTAACTTCGCATATGCTGATCAAAACATAACAAAAAAGTAGCACCTACTTGCCCAAACTCTATATTTTTCTTACGTATGTAATTTGTATCCATACATAGTACCTGTAAGCTAAAAATGCTACTTACATTTAGCATAAAAATAGTGAGTTGCTCTGGCAAAAATGTGTTCCAAGAAAAGGCTCAACTTTGTGGATGGCTCCTGCTTACATTTATTATTTGTTTAAAGAAATATTTTGGATTTGTCTTATTGGGAGTATTATCTCACCATGTATGTAAAAAAAGTATCATGTTTGCAACATCGACTTTTTGTATTTTTGGCCACACTCGCGACACTGTGCGTCGGCGTCTCGAAAGAAGCAGCCAATTGCCTCGGTTTCCTAAAGCGGTGCAAAAAATATTTCACTCCGTCTGAATTCCGCATTATTTATACCTATATCCGACCTAAAATGGAGTTTAACTCGCTTCTATGGGCAGGGGCTTCAAAAACTCATTTGGAGCTCCTCGATCGGGTGCAAAACCATGTGATTAAACTTATAGGGAACAGTAGGGCATCCAGCTCTATTGATTACTTAGAACAGAGTGTAGTATTATTTTACCGGTACTTTTTCGATACTTGCTCAGTGGAGATGATTCCCCTGGGCAATCAGTTTGAACACTGGCGCCCATGCATTCCACGTTGAAACGATGTTCCAGCGCACTACGCACTACAGAGAAAGTTGTTTCTGGCCTCCCTCTCCCTGCGGATATTTTCCCCAGCGCTGATGATCTCGACGGGTTCAAAGCAAGAGTCCATAACCACTTCACTCATAACCCTATCTCCTAACCTTTATATCCTTCCTTATATCCTGCCTTCTCCAGTTGGTCACACCAAGAGATACCAGGGCCTCTTCAACTTGGTCCTTCCTCCAGAGACATGGCCTCCCTCTTCGCCGTCGACTTCCAACCATCGCATCGAACACCTTTTTCGCCGGAGCTTCGTCGTCCATACGGCAGACATGACCGAGCCAGCGTAGCTGCGCTACGTCCATGTCCTTATACAGCTCGCTATTGGTTCGTATACGATAGTCGTCACCAACACGAACAGGGCCGAAGATTTTGCGAATCAACGCAATGTTTCGCATTAATAGGGGTCATCCACTGCGCGTTTGTTCGAGTTAAAAAAAATATATAACTGCCCTAAAGAGCCAAAGGATTCGCATGACAAATACAAAACTCTAGCAGACTCTTTACTCATTTTCGGATATTAAGAATTAGAAGTTATAAATTGGCAAATTACTGGATAATTATCTCCTTGAACTAAATTTTGTGTTCAATTCGAAAAGGCCTTCCTTCATTTCACGCTGGATACCTTAACATTTACGTTAAATAACATTTGTTTTAAATTCATATTTACTTATTTCGAATACTAATGTAATGCGCCATTGTTAGATAAATAGTGAATTTTTCTAAAAAAATGCCAGCTATCGTAAATTAAAAAATATATTAATTAACTCCGTAACCATTTCATATATATATTCCCATATATCCCATAGGAACAAATGCTCGGAACACACTCAAAAGACAGTGCAATTTATTATTTTAATTAAACAAACTAAGGCAGAAATGTTGCATGAGCTCGTTTTATCCCCAATGCCGGTAAACAAAAGGTCGGAAATGGTAAGACAATATGCCCAATACAAAATAACAACAAAATCCATTTAAGCGCTCGGAAAATAGGCTCAATTATTAGAATGGCGTCTTACCTATGCGCTTGACCCTTACACACTCCACAACGCAGGCAGTTTATCCACATTTCATGTGCTCCCAGATACGAGATACATTTACCGAGAATAATAGGAGAAAAATAAGGATTTAAGCACTAATATCCTTGTCTCCTTACTACAAGAAGGACGTTACGCGCTGCTGGGCGACTCGACGGCAGGCAATGTTATTTTCTGCCCTAATAGAAATCATGAAGCATAAAGGTGTTTAAGGAGCAAATATCCTCGAGCACAAATCAGATACCCGAATCATTAGCTGCGTTATTGGGTTCTTTGCTTTTTGTTTTTGGCCATTATTGGTAAACAGAATTTCGTATTAACAAAACAAAACCAAAGTAAAAACCCATGTAAGCACACTTCAGCTGGCTTTGGTTATGTTGACTGTGCGCGTGCTGCGTGTTGGGTGTTGGGTGTTGGGTGTTGGGTGTTGGGTGCTTACAGCAGTAGCGAACACGAAAAGAACGAGATAAAGTAGTGTTACTTTGCTTACTGTATCGTTAATGTTTGCTATGTTCGGTGCTGTTTTTTAGAGCTCTAAAACCAAAGGACAACACGTATAGAACTTTGTGGCTAAAACTCTCAAACCACAATATGTACTTTGCACCTCCGTTTTGCTTTTGCCTAAGTTTTGCAGAATCAATTCTTTCATCATTATGTTAGTTGGCTACGGTGCACTGTGCTCTGTCTACAAACAAAAGATGAGCAAAGATATTGGAGTTGTCCGAAATTGATGAAAATTGGTTTCTAAATCAACGGGTTTGTTCCTACATATCATAGCATAGTTTAAGATCTGACAGGTTTCTATAAAGCCGATTGTATGAAAACAAGAATAAATAATACAATAAATATTACACCGTTTAATGCCGGAAATGGAGTTATGTTTAAACAATTTAGAAGTTTTGAACTTTTAATATAAAAGTATCAAATAGTGACAACAATTAAATTGTTACTCTTTTGGTCAAGTTGCCTATTGTGTTGTGTTGAATCTACGATAATTGCATTGTTTATTACTTCTCACGAAGTTCTTAACCCATCTTCGGCCGCTACCAGAAATAGCCAATATTTTGTTAATTCCTTTTAAGGACTTACATTTGGGGCTTTAATCAAGAATATATTTTTTTTTTACACAAAAATATTTTATAAATAAATAAAAATTGAATTTCAAATAAAAACTAATATATATGTCCATAGTTTTAGTCAAATAATAATCAAGCATGAAAACAAAAAATTGTTGGCTTACATACATATGTACATACTAGGGATTGCAATCCCGGACCAGTTTTACAATCCCGGGATTTTCGGGACTGAAAATCACAATCCCGGGATTTTTTTCTGGATTGAATATATTACTTTAAGGAACTAGTTCAGACTTTTTTTCAATCAAATAAATTATATTTATTTATTAAATACAATTCTGTGTTCTTAATTTAAAACCAAAAACAAAATATTTATGAAAAATAACTTAAAAACGCATTTAATTGCCAAATCACCTGGCTAACCTGCTGGAAAAGGCATCTCTCTGTAGCGTAAGCTTGATTGCACTTCTGATTTTGGTTCCTGGCAAATTTGTTATTTTGGAAAAGTACCAAAACAGAGCTAGTTTGTACGAATTTGTAAAAAGTAGTTATACACAAACAGAGCTATTGTTGCATTAACACTTAATTAAAGGTCACAGGCAATTTGTTTTTTGTGTTAAATAAGAAGGGTTGCATTTTTCGAAATCAACGGGACAAAAGCAAAAAGTAAGCTTTTTTTTTGTTTTGATCCCGGGATCGGATTTTGTCAATCCCGGGATTTTTCGGGATTGAAATTGTTCGGGATCCCGGGATTGCAATCCCTGGTACATACATGACGACTTCTGGCCAAAAGTCGATTTTTCGACCACTGAAGTACGCGGCGTTGAAGGGTTAAAAATATTTTCTTAAACTTATGGATATCAATTGATTGTGGTAATTTAGGCTTCGTAAATAGTCAATAATAAATCTATAATTTGAAAAGGTTATATATTTTTCAGAATATTCAAAAAAAAGTTTCCGGAAATTCTCATTCAAAATTCGCGCGCTGTATATTTTTCGATATTTTAAGTTTCTGTAGGTTGGTAGCACTGTCCTTAATTACTATGCCAAAAATGAGCGCGATCTGTCAGACAGTTTGTTTACGGTAGCTGTTGAAACCAGTTCACCTCAGTAGTGCGTTGCGATTTTGTTGAGAATTTTCTTCAAAATGAGTACCGTGAACATGTCTCTTTGGACGTGCTTGATCGTGCCAATTCCGATCCAACTTTCATGGAACGCATCATAACTGGTGACGAGACATGGGTCTACGAGTACGACATGCAAACAAGCCAACAATCATCGGAATGGAGAGGAAAAGACGAGCCGAAACCGAAAAAACCGCGCCGAAGTCGCTCGAAAATCAAGGTAATGCTGATTGTTTTCTTCGATATTCGTGGTGTGGTGCATCATGAATTCGTCCCTGAAGGACAAACAGTCGGTAAAGACTATTATTTGACTGTTTTAAGACGTTTGCGTGAAAATATCCGCCGTAAACGGCCTCAATTTTGGAAGGATAATTCATGGATTTTTCATGACGATAATGCTCCCTCGCACCGAGCCAACATTATCAACGATTTTAAGGCCAAACATTCAATAAATACCATCGAACAGCCACCGTATTCACCTGATCTTGCACCGTGTGACTTTTTCCTGTTTCCCAAACTCAAATTACCACTCAGAGGAACGCGTTTTGAATCCATAGAAGACGTAAAACAGAATTCGCACTCGGAACTCAAAGCCATACCGGAAAGCGCCTATAAAAAATGTTTTGATGATTGGAAGAAAAGTTGGCATATGTGTATCGCTTCTAATGGAGCATATTTTGAAGGAGATAAAATAAATATTGATGAAGATTAAGAATTTTGCGTTTTATTTAAAATTTCCGGAAACTTTTCGGTCACAAGGTAAGTCTGAGTACGACTGAGTACATTTCCTCCATGTTTTCATAAGCAGTTTCTTCCTGCATGGTGCATAATCATTTATTTCTTTGTCGTTCGAATTTCGAAAAGACAGATTTTATTGCATTTTTATCATGTGTTAAAATTTATACTAATATACAAAATAAAAATAGCAGACGCGACATTCAAATGTCAAGTTAATGTGAAAGTTGCGCTCTCGCTCTCCCAACGCCCCTTTCTCGGTTGCGATGAATCGGAAACAAATGGCTCTCAAACAAAACTGCAAACAATGCCGTGCTCCACTAACACAACAAACTGTAGCAGCAATGCCGGCAAGAAAAGTTTTGCTAAAAGGGTAAAGTTTGGACAGTTACATGATCATGCGATGGTAGCGTTCAGGACGAACAGGACGTACCAACAACCATGTGCTAACTGCAAATGTTCACACCAATAGAGGTTTCGGCTCAAGCGACGAGCCGATGGCAGCAGGAATACGATTTGCTAAGTTCGCAGGCGACATCGAACACTGTCATGGACAACTTTACACGTACCCAATGCACACTGTGCACTTTATACAATAAAACGGTCGAATTGTCGTTCTCCTACTCGTCATAAAATTTGATTCGAACAAAAGGAAATTTTCATTAAATTATTAAAACAATCATGAACATGAGTACTTCCTAGTCAACGACGACGGTTAACATGGCGAGAGGGGTGGCAGAAAGGGAAACACGGAGCGTGCAATATGGAAACGGTAGGCTGCATTTGCGCCACAGCAACCGCGACGGTTGCATGTCACCCGCATCAGCGAATAACCATCCAACCCACACCCCACCTATCCTACATATGCGCGTCTGTTTCGAATCGCCTTCGCCATCGTTCGAACACATAAATCAAAAACAATGGCAATACTATTCGCATTATACCAAAGCCGCTCCCACCGTCCCACCCCCCAAGCAACGGTAAGGACATCTAAGGACTACGGCGAGACAATTGCAAATATGAATTTAATTAAACAATTCGATTCAAATTTATGAAGCCAGTCGCTAGCACCCACCGCCAAATAGATTACCTTAAGCGACACACGAAACACACATTTCCATTCATACATACATACATTGCATACATACTTAGCATACATATGAATGTACTCACGGAATTGCATAGTGCCGGCATTCACGAATACGCAACGCAAAAGCGTTTAGAACGGATTTTTTTGTCAAACCCGCAATCATGTTAATGTAAGAAATACAAAAACAAAACATTATTTGGTTACTCATCCAATAATATTTGAAACAATAACTTCAATTTTCTCAATCTTAGGTATGTTACGCGAAGTTCAATATTATTGACGCTGTTCCCACGCGCCAACCTGACAACGACTAACTTCATGCCACACTGCTTTCTTCAGCCCTCAATTTCCACTGGAAACATAGCACAAGGTGCTTTTTCGCATATTGCCTGATATTTCCCAGCAACTTCATCTTTCAGTTTAAGGTCGCTCGCCCTGTTCATGAGTGTAAATAAATCAAAGGAAATTTTTAATTAAAACCGAAATATGTCACCAGTGTAATATCTTAACCACGCGGCTCTACTATCTACCACCTTTCGCGCATTCATGCGTCTCATGACCTGGTTGTCGCAACCCAACGACTCCGGGTTAATTTTTTAAGTTCATTTTGAATATGATGCCAACGTTCACCCTCATAAATTACAACAGATACAGTACTTTTTTTACCCTCCATCCGCAATAATAAAAAAGCAAGAACAAAAATTCCATTTGAACTGAAAAAGGAAATAAAAGCGCAATATTAAAAGGGGTTGTTTCCAGCAACGTATTCGCAGCGGCTTAAGATCAGGATTCTTGTGATTTTCGCTATTTGCACACTTTTCAAAACAAGAAATTCGGAAAGTCAATATTAAGTAGGCAAACAACCGCATTGCCTAGCAACTCCCAGTTAGAGCAATGTACCTCCTCCTGGCAGTCATAGAGGGTTCTCACAGTAGGCAATGATGCCTCAGAATAAAATTACGGGTTTTCCATACACGTCCTCTGAACACCTAATCAAACCTAACACTAATCTAAAGTTACAATTATATTCAAAATGGGGAGGTTAATGGGTTTTCGACAATACATTTTGATTTTTGCTTTGTAGAAACCCAAAAGTTGACAACGTCTCAAATCCGATCGTATGGGAGACGCTCTCTGGTGGTGAATTTCTGAACTTTAATTAATTTTGTATTTTTTGTACTAAAGAATGTTGGTGATTGCTGAATAAATCATTTAAATCGGTTCAGTAACTTCCGAGATATGATGTTTTCTCGCTTACTTAACTACTACGTTTACAAGTGGGGACCCAATTGTTTTGTATGGCAGCTCCCTTAAGACTTGGAGATAGCGGGTAGGTATGTTTGAAAGAAACATTCGGAAGGGAAAATAAATGGATGTCGGTCATACATTTGACACGTCTGGGGGCAATCTGGTAAAAGTGGGAGCCTATTTTATAAGAACGACCATTTTGTATGGGAGTCCCATCAAGGGTTTGAGATAGGGTAAAAATATGTTTTAAAGAAATGTTCAATAGAGAAAACTAGTGGGGGTCATTCATATATTTTAACCCTCTAAGAGCAACTTCTGACCAGCTGTGAAGCAATTTGTCGAATTTCTCAGCTTTTTTGTGAACTTTAACCTCGATGCGACGCCATTTAGCCCCACCCTACCCAAAAATTAGTTGGCTCATGCACTTTTTTACCAAACCGCATAAAATGAGAGATTGCGGAGCATCGAGAACCCATTATTAAGAATCTCCATACAACACTAAATCATGTCTACTGCACATGTTACGTATTATACGTAAATAAAGTAGCTTGCACATATTTTTCGGGCACTGTATTTAAAATAATTAAGAAAAAACGAATGCAGAACAACATGCAACATAGTTACAACTGTGACAGCGCCTTAAATGTAACTACATGACAAGTGCCTCCATGTCCTAAGGAGTAGCTGGGCTTACTCTTACATATGTTTTGAAAGCCACAAAAGGATAGCAACGTAATCAGCTGCAGTTCATAAACTATCGTACATGAAATAGGTAAAATTATTTAAAGTATCTGCAAACTATGCCGTTATATCCATGCGGTGATAATGCAGTACACCTGATCATTCTGTTCACAGTTGTCGCTTGTCGAACGGAACCAGGGGCGGATCCAGAAAAATATTTCGGGGGGGGGGTTTAAAAGTAATTCTTTAATATTTATAAAATGCCTTTTAATTTGTATGTAGTTTTTTAGTCGATCCAAATATTTCGGGGGGTTTCAACCCCCAAACCACCCCCCTGGATCCGCCACTGAACGGAACGCTTCAGCCGTAGCTTCAACTAAATTTTACAACATTATATTATTTTGCTCCGTATATTTACCCATCTTAGCTAAAAACGCAGCGATTGTAATAATGTCCTTTAATTCTACTCAGCACAGCGCATATTGCTGCTGCCACCAGTTCTCCGCTACGAGCAGCGATAAGTTGCACGAGTTACTCTTGACTTCTCTGCCGCATATCCTGCTAAGGAATTTTTATGAGTTACCAGTTGCCAGTTGCAGTTACTGTTCAACTTGTACTTGTGCAAAAAATGCAAGCAAGTATTCAATAAAATGCTCCCTCTTGCTTCCACGGCATTGTTTCAGTTGCTGTTGACATTGGATCGTGTGCTGCAACAATGCCTTTCAGTTGAATGAGTGAGTGAGTAAGCAGAACTTAGAGCGTGGTGTGTAGGACCGTAGTAGATAACCCGTTACAATGAGAAGGCGGCGTCTGCATGTTGTTAATAATTTACCTTGATTGACATTGAAAATGGATAGTACAAAGAGAAATTTCACTAAGCTTTCAAAGACACCATCGACATTTTGAACATATTAAGAATTCGCTCTGGGAGCTGATTAAGAAAAAGGCATTGTCTGTCCCCTTTTAACGTCTACACAATACTGATCACTACATCGCAAATACTTAGAAAAAAGCAGATCAGAGACAAACCAATAGCTCATCCAAACCAGTTTATTTAATTTGAAATATTCAGTTTTCGCTACAACAACCTTTTTTATTTATGAACCATTAAATATTGAGTTATTAAATCATGTATTGCCGAAAATGTTGCCAAGACATTAACATAGTTGCATTGAAATAAACACCAAACAACTGAGTTATAAATAAAACATACCTAAGTGCTCGTGATTTATTCAATGTGAGTCATATTAAAAATATAACAGATATGTAAGCACAATGTTATCGAACCCACATGCGCACAAATAGATCGTTCAAATAGATTATCGTTCGAACGGGTGTTAATGATAAGCAATTTTTAACTGATTTAAGACCGAATGGGCCATTTTCATACATTCCAAAATCAGTCCTCAAAAACTCTTCCATCAGCCAACACCGATTTTGGTGTTGTTATTTTTTCTTATCGGTTTGTTTTTTGTTAATTGTTTTGATATGTCACCTATCATATTGAAATTTTTTCTCAAAAATCTGGTAGTGGTTAGTATTTTGCGGTTGATTTCAACGGCCGAAATAACAAAGAAAAACTTCGAGTGGAATTGTGCAACCAATGTTACAGGTTTCAAATTTAATGCCGCACGCGTGAGTCTATGATACGGAAAATTTCCGCTGTCCAATGTAAAATATTGTAAATGTGCAGATTTCCGGAGTGTGGTATGAGATTGCACGCATTCCAGCTGCTGAAGTGCCCGCCTGCGTCAAAGTGACTGCACCCTCAGACATCTCTGGCAGCAACTACACGCTGCAGGTGGACTACATCAACAATGTGAACAAACGCTGGGAGCCCACAAATGAAATACTGAATTTCCCTTGGAATAATGACACAAGGAAGGGCTTCTTCCAACTCAAATACGGTACTGATCCGCTCAGTCTAACCTTCATTTTCAAGTTGATTGCTACCGACTACGATTCGGTTGCATTTGTTTGTGGATATTCTAGCATCGCACCGTCGTATAGTCTTCTGAAGATTATGACAAGGCGAAACTCATTAGATGCACAAGTTGTCGAAATAGTACAGTCGGTGGCCAACAAGTACGGCATTGCTTCTCAGCTCACGTGGGTAGAACATTCAGATAGGTAGGTGCATCGATGATTAGCTTTACTAATTACGTAAACATTACATTATTTAACGTCTGTCCGCAGATGTAACAATGCAATGAAAATGGTTCCGAGCGTGTTCTATGCGACAGTTCTAGTTCTGACGGTTACAAAAGTTTCAGCATTTATGAGAACAAATTGACTTTCAACCCAAAAAACCAATTGACGAAAAAATGATGTGCTACGTGTGTGCTGTTCGGTCAAATGTAGTAACATGTCTAATTCGTATTATACCTCAGAAGTTAAAATAAAAGAGATGATGATTATCATTGCAGGTTAAAGCCGTGGCTAATCTTTCACGAGTACTATATGTGACAAGCAAGGCCACAACCGCACGCTTGTTCATACATACATTCGTCTGCATACGCGTATTAACACATATACATACATACATTAGTAGTTTATTGCTAGTCACCAATAAATTGCAGCGCACAGCGAAGCTGTTGCTTATCAGCATAGACAAAGCAAAAAGTCTGCGGTCGTTTCTCGTACGAGTGGCACATTTGCACATTTGCACGTTGCAACGCAACCACGTTTCCATAGATGACATTTAAAACTGCTTCGCTGCTTGTGCGACGTACGCTGCAATCATGTTCTTGAGCAAGTGCGCGAGAACGAAATGAGTTTTAGTTCATTTTCCCGTTCCTCTCGCGCAACAATATAAACTCCGAATTGGAAATGCGTCCAAAAGAGTAAATCTCAAAATAGTACATTCCAATGGAGGCAAATGTTGAGGGTCATTACATGTTGCACTCGGATGTTTATAAACATGTTGCAAGGTCAACCTTGAAATGCGGCTTCAGGTTCCATTCAACACCAGGGCTACGAACATCCACAGATATGTAGTTATGAATGCATCCAGGAGACTGCCCCTTATTTACTTGAATCCAAAGATGACATTATTTTCACACATGACCTTATTTATATACTTTTGCTACTATCAAATCAAATTGGCGCATATCAACAAGTTTGGCATGTTAGAGTTGCCAATTTTCAAACATAAAATTTTCAGTCATTTAAGTTATGAAAATTTTTAAATGATAATAAGGAAGCACTTAGAAATATACAAAAATATAAATATAAATATACTTACAATAAATGTTATATTACAAAAAATTTGAGTTTGCTTTTTTATAAAAACTGATTTCATTTAATTAAATTTAATTCCTTAATGTTCGCGGCAACTCGACTTGCATATCGCACACTCTCTACAAAAGTGACACAACTAAAAATTTTTAATTTTCGGGTTTATGTGTTAATATTGTGCACAATATCCAATCCAATCCCAAATCCAAATACCAATCAGCTCAGTAGTATATTTTGTCAGCTCAGTATATTTTGTTGTTGTTAACTATTGCAAAAATGCAGTTAGGTCTCTCTTCATGTCAGAAATTTGATGCTATTTGATCGCTGCAGCTCAATGCAAAAGAGTCCTTACTCAAATTGTGTCACTTTTGACGAAATATATTTGTTAAAGTTAATTTTAAGCAAAATTCTGACAATTTGTATATTGATTTTTAATTATTAAAATTAATTATAAATTTTCAAAATTTTTCTTTCAACTTTTTAACTGTCATTTTTTAACTGAATTATTAAATTCAGAAAAAGTGGCATAACTCGAAATAGTTCCGTAATTATTGAATTAAAATATCATCAAAACAGTTAAAACTCAAAATTTTGGATTTTGTAGTCTAAAATAAAAAAAAATCTTGCAACTTATCATAAAAAATAATCTGTAAGGATTTTCTACTGAATGGTCTATTCGTTATTTAAAAAAAATGTTTATTTAGCTCAAGAACAGTTTTTTGCATTTCCTGAAAAATTATGAGTTGTGTCACTTTTGTTGTGCGTGTGCGATATGTAATATGTGCTCAGGAATCGCTCTTTCTCATGTACGCCAAAGTTAACAGAGAGAAATTCGACAACAAGTACGCATGTGTACAGCACAGTTGACTCCATATAATGTCGTTCGTTCGATGCTGGTACAAAGCACTAATATGCTACCATGTTTCTGCTAAAGTTGAGAATTATTATCGTCTCGCCCATTACTTTACTTTGTTTAGCGAAATTACATAGTTGAAATTTTTGTAGGTTAGATATGAAGAAGTGGAAAAATCATTTTTTTTCTGTTTACCTTATTTTCTTTCCTTTTTTGTAGATAAATTTTTTCTCGCTCTTAATCATTCGCTTCCCCTTTCAAGTTCGCCTATCAAACCTAACTAATGCACGTTGGCAAAAAATGAATGATTCCACGTGCTTCCGTGTCAGCAATATTGCAACCCCTCCGGCTCAGCCACTGCTAGTTCCCGCCTGTGTAGCTGTTTGCTGAGCGGGCGATGATAACTTTTGCCAATTAACAAAATTGAGCTAATTAAAAATTTGGTAAATGATAAACACCCGCAGCGGAACATCCAAGTAGAAAAATACAGACATGGCGAGGCGGCCAGAAAATGTTCAGACAACAACACAGTCTCAGTGTGAGTCGGTGGCAATACGGCGATGTTTCACCGAAGCGCTCATTGTTACATTTAATTTTAAATTGAGTCTCATTGTTTACAAAATGAAAAACTCCTTGTGAAATGCGCCACAACAACAGCCCAACAACTTTGTTGCAATTTCGACCAAAAGTTGCACAATTTTGCAGCACGTTGAGCGTAGCTGCGTGAGAGATAATGTTGGCCGGTACTTTGTACTCTGTAGTTGTAGGGGGAAACCCCCTTGGAAATTTAACAATCTAGTAAAAGAAAGAGACAAAGAACTGAAGAGCAAGCGTTGCCACTGCTTTTCTTCTTTTTCAACTGCGCATTATGGCAGAAAACCTTCTCATGGCAGCAAACCTTTTTAAAACTAATTATTATGGCAGAACTTCTTCAAACTATTTCGCTGAGGAACAAAAACAGCAACAACCAGAAGCAAAACAATTCAAGTGAAATGAGCATTTTCCCTCATGGAGAAATGTTTAAAAACAACGAAAACGGAATGGGAAATGGAAACCAAAGTGGATGTGGCTGCGAAGTATAAATAGTTGCATCATAGCACCAGGAGGGAGGCTTTAGAATAATCAATTCAACTAATGTCTAAGTTTTTTTGGTAGCAAAGATGGTTCAATGGAGTGAAATCAGCTTTTAATAACAACTGTTGTTTTCGTAAATTACTACCGTAACATTAATTAGAATAATCTGAATTTCCTACAAAAATTTACACAAAAATTGTTTACTGAATCATGGGGAAAAGTAAAGTTTGTTGTTTTCTTGAGAGTTTGAAGGGAAATTCCTTACAGTTTGGCATACATAAACGGAAAATTTCAATAAATCGATGAAAAAGTGGAGTTTTTGGGACATTTTTGCCGAAAACATAGTATTAAATGTATTTTTTTGGATTAGTATCTTAAGCAAATTTGTTGGTCGTTAAAATCTCTACAAACTTGCCGAAGACAGTAAAGCGATATTCGGAACGACTTAGGACCTATTAGCATTTAAACGTCCGAAGACTTAAGCGACGAACTGGACTAAAATGAGCAAACTTCAAAGTCGAATTTCTCTTAACCCTTTCCGACATAAAAATAAATCCGTTCTGTATGAATTGTATGGGCTGTAGTCCAATATATTGGACATTGTGACTGAAAGGGTTAAACTAGAGCCAATCCAGCCAAACGGCTGGTGGATCTCAACTCAGTATACCTATAGAAAAGTCGCTCAGCGGGTCCCCCCCATGTCTGAATTTTCGACTCAGTGTTGTTAAATGTGAATTGCAATAATGAGTCATTAGGTAAATGAAGAAATGAGGTATGTGTAAGTATATACATAGATTTGGACACAAATAGAGAACAAACAAAAATTTAATTATTGGTACAGCAGTCAGTTGTTGCATTTGCTAATTGCGCATTTACAGAAATATTTATTTGTTTATTAAAAGTTTATTCAAAAAGAACAGAGTCATAGCATTTACAATTACATATAGCAAATATAAACTATATAAAATTTAAAATACTTATATGTCCAAGTGCGCTGAAACCCGAAAAGATCATTTTGTAAAGTAACTAAACTAAAATTTTTGGTCATTTACTCATTTTCAAAATTAATGAAAACGCAAATGCAAGCTGCACCCAATCAAAAATTCGAGAATTTCAAGAATCCAAAGCTGTTTCTGTAAATTGGTAATGGATTGGAATTCAATGAAGGCGAAATGCACCTTGCCGGCACCAACACACCGACTTAAGCGCTTTAGTCAGTCTCGGTCGACTTATTTGGACCCTGCACCTTACAAAAGTTTGTATTTAACTAAACAAATCTGGAAAAATATCGAGACGTTGGTGACGCTGATTCTACATATCAGGTAATAGAAACCTTTTAACAAGGACGTCACTTAGTAAATACGTATTTCAAAAGGAATCTAAAATGACACGCAAGTGTAGGGTATAATATAAACTTATAATCGGGCAGCGAAAAGACAGAGATTCAAAACTTTAACTTTAGTCAAAAAAGTAAGAAAGTAAGCAAATGGACAGCAAAAGTACTAATATAACAACAAATGAATTTTTGCCGCCTTCCAGCAGAGATGCAAATGATTTCGAGCTGGCGTCCGTTGGCGGAGGCAATGCTCATACATCGAGCAACAACAGTGAGAAATGCAGAAACTCTCGCGTAACAGAAAAAATAATGAGCTGATATCTTGCTGCCTTTTTCACACCTTTCGCCGAAACAATCTTGGTTGATGCTCAGTTGCCTATTTTTTTCTTTTAAGGCTAAAACCAATTGGCGGCTTTTTGAATTTGTTTGAATTACCTTCAAAATACTAAATTAATCGATGATTATGCTAAAAAAAACCTCCAAGTGTGGAAGATAAACTGCCAATGGCACTTCGGTGTCGGCGTTAAGCAGGATCTCCCTTTTCCTCCATTCTTCATATAATAGGCCTAAGTTTGTATCATAAAGGAGCAGCCACCATAACTGAAGGCTTTCTAAAAATTGATAAAAATCGAATCTAATGGGGTTCGCCGCACTGCAACCAAAAGTGATCTATTGTTTTAACTATTAACACGCAGTTTGCCATTTCCCGAAAAAGTTGCTCTATATTGCTACAAGTGTCACTACAAGGACGACGGCTCCAGACTTTTGGGGCAAGGTTCTTTGACGGGCTCGCGGAAGTAGCAGATGCACAGATAACCGATCTACAAAATTTCCTTGCAAAGACCAAATGGTTCCCAAAAGATCCCGTTTGGAACTACAGGGATCCAAACAGATAAGGGAAGGACATCGGTTTTCGAAAAATGAAGGGATTCACAATGGACCCAACAGGGTCTCCGAGTGGAAGTGCACACACACCCCTTCCGTAACCTAACCTAACCTTCTCTATATTATGGATTTGACTACAACAAAGCTCAACCTCAAGGAGTGTCAAGGATCAGCTCAAACCTACAGCCCAACACACTAACCCTAAGCTTTGGAGGCCGCCATTTACTACTTATAAACTAAATTTCATGTATTTCTAGCCAAATCGTTTACGTCCCAACTAAATAACTTAACATAAATGCTACTTTCAGATAAAAACTAGGCAGCAGATAAATGGTTGTGCCTACACAACGAATGCCCACATACGAATCTCAACATGCGGCCCCATTTCAGCCCATCGTGCCTATAATATTTTGAAAAATTCGGCTTTATAATACCGGAGCAAACAATAAATTTGTTATGCTTGTAGGGGAAGTATGAAAATTGGATAATTTTTCCATTCACCTTGCCAACAACAGCAAATATACTGCAAATGACATATGAGCTGAAACGTGGCTTGGCATTTTCTTTCTTTTGCTGCCCTCCTTGCTCTGCGTTTTTAAATTACTCCCATTTCCTAATGCACACTTGCTTGCTTTTCACCCACCAACCCAGTTACCTGCCAACTAGACATTCGCTCGTCTACTCACGCCGATTCAAAGCAGCAAAAAGACAAATAGCACTTTGGTGTACCCACTGACATAAACTCCAACAATATAAGCCAACGTTAGCCCTCAAGGACACATACGCACACAATTTCGGCACCCACTTTTTCCATTTCATTCTCTTCCTTTTCTTCGGCTACAAAACGATTCCAATTCCGCTATTCAAACACACGATTCTACTCATGCCCCTCCAGCAATCCGCCCAGTACTCAATCCTCGAAATCGTTGTACACAGATTGACGCCGTGGAGCTGTGAAACTGTGACACGACACAAAATTTTGAAATGAAGTGAAATTAAATCTTGGCATTGTACAAATCACCGGCAATCAATTGTGTTGTATTACCTGTATATCACGAAGCAAGCGCAGCAAGCGCCACAGTGTAATGGCTGGCAGTGTAATGACCAAACGGAAGCGCGGCCTTTACTTGGAAAAACAAACTTTAAATATGCGTATTTTGTGATGTGCTCCTTATTTCATGCCTTCAATAGCACGCTACCGATATACCTATATTAGTTTATGTACCTATAGCAATTGGAACATTCATGTAAGTCAGGTCCAGGTTATACCTATAATAGATTTTCGATTGATCTAGAATTATGATAAATTTTTTAAATCAAATTTTTTATTGATCTAAGTTCTGAGTATTTAGCGTGAATTTTATGATTTTATATATCCGTTGTTATTGCCTTCGTAGAATCCCTAACGCTTTAGCCTTCTGGCTATCCCTTGGGGTATATTTGACCCCAGGCGGAATTAAAAAAACAACAACAAAAACACAATAACCTTGTGTTATTTAGTATTAATCGCGCTTACAACCCAATAACAAACCGAGAAAAGCACTTTTTGGGGCTTTCCCCTTTTCTTTTGTCATTTATGTATATGTAACATTTCTTCATGTTTTGTCAGTGAATTATATAACCGTTTGATGGGGGTCATCCTGACCCCAGAAGGTTCGTCACTACATCCTTTACACTGCCATTGCAGCTGTATTCACACTTTTCATTAGAACATGGTATGATTTTTCCACCAACCACCGTAGTTCCCTGGAAAACAAACTAACAATAATAATAATAAGTAAATAACAATGTTTTCTTATAGTTGGAAAATGAACAATAAAAGCAATAAAAGTAATAAAAACTTTAGAATGTAAAATTGTGGCTTCTGCGTGCTCGCTTACCTCGTCGACTTCTCTACACTTCTCGCCTACAAACTGGGCAGGCATGACATTTCACACAGGGTTAAAAATCAACGCGTATATCGAGAAATACATACTATATAATACATATATATTAAACTACAACAACAGGTCACCAAAAGCAATTGTAACTGCAA
Source organism: Melieria omissa (assembly GCA_963971225.1). Lineage (NCBI taxonomy): Eukaryota > Metazoa > Arthropoda > Insecta > Diptera > Ulidiidae > Melieria > Melieria omissa. Next base: position 56,080,940 of record OZ020267.1, on the reverse strand, counting down.
GAATCGTCAAAACCTAACATACCAAGTAAGATTACTTGGCATTCATGACATGAGCTGACAGAACTGCAGCGATGCTCTTGAATAATATTAAGCTTTTAATTTATTATAAATTTGATTAATCATAATAATAATAATGACATATTTTAGCAAGCGAAAAATCATACATGAAATGAGAAATAAATTTGAATATTGTTCAAGTTCACGAAATCTAATTTAGTTAAATATCAACAACGCTGCAAAGTTATTCCCAACAAATTGTTGGATTTTGAGTTCATTGTTGGCCATTGCACCACTTTGACTCCGCGAACAGTGCAAACCGCGTGCGGACGATTGTTTGTTGCATTGTCTGCATTTTTGGCGTTTTTGTTGCTCTGTCCAGGAACAATTAACTGCCCCAAAAATACCCTAAAATGTATGTTGTTTACTGAATTCAACGTCTCCTGCCTGCACGCTTCACTCTTAATTTACCAATATTTAACGGTTTTGTGGAAAGTGGTTTTCGTTTGTTGCGTTCTACTCAGTTTTAATGTGGTCCTTATAGAAGCCGCCACACTCATTGCAGGCAGCCAACGTAAATAGCAACTCTGCAGCCCAAGTAGAAACTGCAGGAGTGTGAAGAACCAAAACTAAAAAGCAATTTCACGAAAACATTTATAAAATTTAATTACCCAACGGTAACCAATGTAAGCCGTAATTGCTCACGAAGGACAGACGCTTATATATTTTATTTATTTTCCGGCACTATACGGCGCAGTAGCGGCTTAAGGGGGGACGGGGCCTGCGGGGGGACCCCCGAGAGAAGCTTGTATATAAAAATGTCTTTCAAGCTTATTGCAACGTACAATAAATGTAAGAAGGCAGAAATATTTGAAGAAGTATTGCGACTTAAGCGTCACTTATCGGCCAGCAATATATAGACAGAAGAAATTTCTCTGTTGTCTGAACTAAATTTATGAAAATTTATTGTAAAATGGGACTTCCACATTTAAGTTTAATCGTGCAATATTTCTTAATAATTTGTATATCGGTGTCAAGGTGCGAAAGAAGTTTTTTCAAAACTGAAACTTGTAAAAAACTATTTGCGCTTCATAATGGTTGATGAAAGACTAAGAGGTGAACCAGAAAAAATTTAGAATTTTTAAGGATATATTAAAAAAAAAGTAATAGTCTGATTTTACTAAAATAAACTGCAGTTTATTATACATTTCTGAAACTCGAATTTACAAAAAAATTTCATGAAATATAATTAGTGGTTGCAAAATTTTTTTATATTTTTCTTAACGGTCTTAGAGACTGGACAGTACTTTCGGTGACTATTGCATAGGCTTGCTTCCATCGATTTCGGAATTGTACATCATTTTTGCAAACTTTCTTTGTTTTTCTTAGAGTTTGCTTCATTACAGCCCAATATCTTTCAATAGGTCGAAGTTCCAGGCAGTTGGGACGATTTGCCTCTTTTGCGACCACCGTGACACAATTTCCTTCATACCATTCCATAGTTGACCGGGAGTAGTGGCTTGTCGCTTGGTCTGGCAAAAACAAAACTGTTCCTTTGTGCTATTCAATAAATGGTAGAAGGCGTTTTTGCATACATTCTTTTATATAAATTCTAGAGTTTATTGTTCCTGTCGTAATGAACACCTTGCTTCGTAGACCACAGGTGCAAATAGCTTGCCAATTCATGAAGCGTTTTGGAAATTTGGTGTATTTCACTTCGGAGTACTTTCTTTGTGTTCCATTCTTATTGTTTTGAGTGAAATAGGCATTCCCAGGCAACTGCTTGAAGTCTACCTAAGAGTAGGTTTCATCATCGAGAATCACGCAATCGAACTTGGTTACGTAATCGTCATACAGTTTTCGAGCCGGCGTCTTCCCTATTTTTTCTTTTGCTTCCGACCGGTCAGGCACTTTCTGCTGTTCGTAGGTACTTAACCCTAGACTTCGCTTATATAGCATCTCAGTTGATTGCGATGTGTCTGATGCAGCTGCAACATCTCAAGTCGACCTCGTGGGGTTATTCCGATATGTGCTAACAACCCTCTTCAGCACTTCTGGGTTATTGGACCCTTTTTTCTGCCTGATTCTTCGGCTCTGTAGATGGAGTAGTTGTAGTTGTTTATAACATTATAAACCCTCACTACGCTCGCTTTGCTTTCCCTTGCAATGCTTAGTCTAGACTTCGTCTTATCAGTCAAGTAAATGTCCAGTTTTAATTTGCGGCAGCGCTTTTGCGGGCTGGAAATGTTGACTAAACTAGATCCAAGATGCAATTGAGTAATATAGCAAGAAACTGCAATATTTATAGATACTTTCACTCCCAAATACCAGCCTCCTAACTCTTGGCATTTTTGAATGCTGTATGCGTAAAAATTCTAAATTTTTTTTTGGTTTACCTCTTAAGTTGTTTGTCACTTTTGAAAGAGACAAAGTATCAACAATTGGCTTTGATAATGCAATTGATAAATTCAGTTCAATAAAAACAAGAAAACCTCCTTTCCAAATAACACTTGATTCAAAATTTTCAAAAAGTTTTTCCTCGAAGATTACAATATTTAATTTTTAATTTAAAATTTTGTGCAAAATATGCAAATACAAAATTCTTAAAAATTGAAAATGGCAATCTTCGAGATTTTGCTTGTAAACTAATGTAAACTACACAATTACTTCATTTAACTTTGCAAAAGTCAAAATTACAGTTATTATTATTTTTTGTAACCCCTACAAAACGAAACACATGTGCATAAATTTTACAAAATATTTCGTATATTACTGTCTGTCGAATGTAAATAAGAATTCGAAAAATTATTGAAAATCAATGTTCCTTTAATTTTTTTAACCGTTAATGACTTTCTGTTGCTTTGAAATCGTTCTTTTTCTTAGTATACGAATTTGTGTGTTTATTTGTATGCATACTTTTTAATATGCCAAAAATTTTTTAACTTTGTATGTATGACGAATGCAAACAAGAATTAGAAAAATGACTGAAAATGAATGTTCCTTTAATTTTGTTTTTTAGACGTTATGTGTTGAAATGATAAAAGTTATAGTTTGTTAGTTTGGTTTTAGTTAATTTTTTTTTTTTATGCATTTGTGCATTTTTACGCTACTTTATTTGCATACTTTTGAATAGAAAAATTTACAGCATTTATATAACTTTTTTTAGTTTTATAAAATTGAAGATTTTAGGGGGGATCCCCTCAGCCGTCGCCGCATCGGGCCACCGAGCACCTTTAGCCGCCACTGATATGACGCGACGTCATCCTCGGCTGTTGCAACAAGGCTCACTTTGGTTCACTATAAACAATATTTGTTGTTGCAATTTCGTAAATCAAAGGCTTTCTCTATAGAAATATGTAATATACGCTTCTCAAGCAGTGCATAAACGCGTTTGTGGGAAAATAAAGTTTTCATTTCATCATTTCATTTCTACTCTCTTTCTGATAACTATTGCTTTATAAGCCAAACGTAATGAATAAAAACAAAATAGTGTCAACGTTATGAACCCACTTTAACTACAAGTTTAACCGAATGTAATGCATCTTCACTCTGCATGAATAGTTTCAATAATGTGTTAAAATTTATTGCGAGCAAATTATCTACAAAATTACCCTTTTTGCATTATAAGTAATTTGTTATTTAAACTGTTAATATCACATTTCATGAATATTGTCATTATTGTTGTTGTTTCGTTTTGAGCTAGTGGACGTAAAAGCATAAATGTGAAAACATATATGTATGTGAGGGTAAAAGAATCGGAAAGCAGGAGAAAATAAATAGAAAATGAAGCGACCTAAAACAAAACGTAAAGAAAATCATCATTTTATACTTCTATAACCACCAGAATATGTACAAATGTACGTATGTATATGTATTTCGCAGTTAATACCGCACATATATAAAGCTAATTTAAATCCAGAACAACACTTCCAGCTGGGAACTAAAAGTAGTGCCTGAATAAACTTCGTATTCATCTCCATCCGTATCATAGGTTTTGGCGACAGAATCACTATTTATTCAAATATGTTGACTTTTATCACGGGTACGTACCAAAAAATACGCCTCATTAAGTACTTTTTGGTACTATTGTACTCGAAACTAACTTGTTTTATTTGTAATCGAAGGACATTTTTATCACATCTTTAAAAAGTCGAATAAATCACACATCATCGTTAACTGATACACGAACGGTGAGTAGCTGATGATAGTCAAATAAATCAATTAATCATACTACTATTTTGGTACCTAAAAAACGTATACCACCTTAGTCAAAGAATTCGGCTAGTTCCACTGACTCACTCTCAATCACCAGATTTAACATTTCTAAAAATTACGCAGTACTCAGACATCTACTCTTGTGCATTTTTCGTCCAGAAGGCAATAAGGAGAAAACAGTGGACTACCGAAGAGCAAGGAATTAACATTGACAGACAGAACTGACACTTCGGACCTATGAGGCAGTATTTGTCCTTATATAGGTTCGGGATAATGGTATTGGATAAATTGAGCCTGAGGCCGATTGTTGCATCTGCCTCGCAGCCCAAATCCGTAATCAGCTGAGCCATATTACTTATAGTAACAATGACCAACAACAAAAGTCAATCCAAAACATTAAAAATGTATCAAAACAAGACAGCACACGAGTAGTTAGCAACTACTATTCGAGATTCCGTGCTTAGCAAAAAATTGCACATGAATTACTTGACGCCCTCTCTCATTAACACACCGGCTATCACTCTTCCTTGGGAAAATTGTTTTTGCGTGGTACCAGATGGAATGACATAATTACATCACTAAACTGGGCACGAGGACATAAATGCTTAGGAAAGCAAAAGATGGGCGGCGGCCTTGCATGTCCATTGTTGAGACCAGAAGTCAAGTCAGTCAATTGACACCATAACACTCGCCGCTGCTCATGTTAGCTCAGTTATTTTATGAAATATCAACCTCTTTGTTTTCGTGGTTTCATGTTAAGCTGCCATCAGTTAATTTTAGACGTTTGCCTACGCACGCACACACTTTCGAGCGTCCCGCCGCTGCCATTTGTAACCACTCCTGCAATTCTCGCTTGTCTGGTTAAACGCGGTTATTAGTGTATTTTCACACAGTTGTGGTCTTAATTGACCTGGGGCGATGTGGACTGTTACTGTCAGGAGCTGAAGCGTTTAACGCCAACGGCGCAGTTGACATAAGCGAATGTCTCTATTTAAAGGATGAAACTCAAGCTGGCGTGTTTTCAGGGTATTAGCACAATATTAAATTATTATAAATTACAAGATCGCTCGCTAGATACCGTATGTTTACATACAAATCTTACACAGTAGGAAATTTATAGTCCCAGCATAAAAATTGTTGTTGATAACAGTGTCCAAAGTGAGTAATTACGAGAAACACAATAACATTTTCAACTTATGTAGGTCACACCGTAGCTTTGACATTAATTTTTCCATTGTGATGTTAGTAAAGCTGTCAGATACTATATTATTACAACCATCACAAAAAGCAGTTATTTGTGTAAAGGCTTTAGACTTTATTTCACTGATTCATTGCAAATGTTGTGGAACGATGCACGACATTCTATCGAACAAACTGCAGAGAAGGACCATAAAACGGTAGGAAAATTATTACTACCAAAAATTGGTTGCCGCCAGTAAAGTGAAAGACAATTTTTAAGCAGTACAGCATTGAGTTAACCCTTTCCGACATGAAAATAAACCCGTTCTGTATGAATTGTATGGGCTGTAGAACAATATATTGGACATTGTGACTGAAAGGGTTAAAAAAACCGCAAAGCAACCATGTACATTTTAAACAAACTCCGGTAATGCTTTTTTTGTCATGAGCCCTTTAATAAAATATAAGTTTCTAAAAACATTTATTCATTTGCAGGTATAACCGGCTTGTCGTTTGCATCCGGCAATTACTGTAATAAACCTTAAATGTACAGTATACTTTTAGGCCGAGAATAAAACGTATGACCTCATACATTATAACACTTTACTTAATAGGAAATTTGGAACAAAGCATAAAGGGGACTCACCCTTCGCTTCTAATATATTTTTTATTGATTGTAAAATAACACGGAAAATAACTCACAGTGATCACTAAACGCCCTTTCCTTGCTGTAAATTTTGCTATATTATTTTGTATTTATTTATTTTATTATTAACTACGCCATCAACATATAAATATAAATTATTTTGCATACCACAAAAAGACAGCATCATAACAGCAATGCAATATGATTTTAATATCTAGGGGAATTCTTTGTAAGGTGCCACCCCTTAAGGCAGGTTCTCACCTTGTGGAAAAAAAAAATTTTTTTTTTGCCTTATCGTGTAGATATATGTTTCCAAAATGTGCTCCAGAAATTTCAGATCAAAATCTGAAAAATTACAAAAGTTACAGGCCGTTACATAGAGCAGTGTAGAGCACCGGCCAAGCGCGCTTTAAACTTTAAACGCGTTTTTCTCAGAACCACATTTTCGGACCTTACGGAAGTGATTGAAGGCGCTGGAATGAACCAATCGTCACCAAATTTTTTCCAAATGTTCCTTATGGTTTTTTCTAATAAACGAACCACGATCAGCCAAAAATATTGAAAATTGTTTATTTAAAAAAATAATAAGTGAACAAAAAAATGCGAAAATCTTAATTTTTTTTTTCAAAACCTCATAACTTTTGTAATTTTGATTTTTTTTTCATGATCTTGGTTCATTCAATAGATAATACGGTACACATTAAGAATGTGTTCGATTTTTGTGTTTCCGATCACGGGTTTTGACGGAATCACTTCCGGTAGCGGGACACCTCCTCGCCGACATGCCGCCACTGATGGACGCCCCCTCCCCCTTTTTTTGATTCATTCAATTTGAAAAATTGTATTCTCTAAATAAATGTGTGTTCATATCCAGAAACAATTTTCAGCGTTGTATCTTTAACCGTTTGCTCAAAAAAAAGTGCACTTTTTCGGATCCACAAGGTGAGAACCTGCCTTAAGCTTTTTTGCGCAAAACTCGTTAGAAAATTAACGTATCGCCAATTTTAATATACCGTTGGAAAGAGGATTTAAAGAGCTATGATCCAAGGTAACACTTCATTTGAATTTTTCGTAAAGTGTTCAAAATCGAAACCCTAAAATTTTTTAATGTAAAGTGCCACCCCCTAAAAAAACCGCTAAAAACGTAAAAATCTCAAGTAAAAATGCATGATTTAGAAAATGTATGAAAGATTATTGAATTTGATTTGAATTAAATAGAAAATGACCGAAAGCAAAATGCAATTTGAATGGTAACGAATAAGACGAATAATTGTATGGAAACTAATAAACAAAACTGAACTACTTAATTCCTAATTGACCAATTGACTAAGAACACTTTAAATTCATTTTAATGGCGATTCCGAGCAACAAAAAGGCATTTTACCGATATAGGACCACAAAACAATGAAAAACAAGGGGTGGCACTTTACATTTTTATGCCATTTTGGAAATCATTGTGTAAATTTGTTCCTTTTACGATATGCTCGGATATCACTTCGAAATATGAAAAACCATTAAAAATTAAGTCCAACACTGATATTTACCTTAGTTTTTTATAAAGTTTTGGTTACTTTTTCACCGCAAGAAAAACATGCAGTTTTCATTTTTATGTTTTTTCTTAACCAAATTTGACACTTTTATTTACCCAGACTGTGTTATTGCGTGTGTTCCCTCAAAAACCACATTAAAATTGATGTTGATATATCACCTCAAGTGAAAATTTGTTTTTTTTTATTGCTGGAACGTCGAAATCGAGCAGGGGTGGCAACTTACAAAGAGTGGCACCTTACAAAGAATTCCCCTACATATTTATATATTAAACTAATGTTAAAAATCTAATTAAATGTATCTTAAAAGAATATATCTCTGCAAGCAATGAAAGGGCAAAGAACAAAAAGTAAGAAACAACTGATTTAAGAGAAACAATTAAATTGAAAGTTGAATGCTTAAAGTGGCTTCTATTCTTAGTAGACTTAATAAATATAGGCAACGAATTCAGATTGGGTAGTTTACAGACGATTTTACACACAACCAAAATAATATGCTCCACGCAAGGCAATGAAAACTTGATTTAATTAAACCCAGATTAAATATTCCATTTAATCGTCTTCTTCAAGCTATGTCTTTATTGTCTTGAAATAAATGTTAAGCATATCTTTATTTTCACACAATTTGACGAAGGATCAACACAAACATAATACTTCAGTAACCTTATAGCTGTTTATTGAACACATTAAGCATCATGTGTCGTAAAAAGTCATTAAAAAAAAACTAATTAAAGTTGAATGTCTGACTTCAAACTTGGGTTAGTAACATTCGATCGATCAGTCGATTTATGAGCATTCAAACGAAATAACCATTTCTCCTTCAGACACCACCTGCAACCATAAATTAAATTCGATCATAACAAAAACTTATGATCAGGCGTACGGCTTCCAGCATTGAAATATAATCAACGAAATATTCTTGAATATTTACATATTCAAACGATGTGCTGTTCTGATTTGGAGAAGAGATCATCTACCGCTTCGTCTTTAACGCCATTCACTTACAGCCATGCAAAATTCATTCGTAAAGTGTTACAAAACAGCCAAAACAAAAATTTTAACAACTTTTATTAACATTAATCATTTCAAAACCTTTGGTCTTGTCGGACCAATACGAAAAAACATCACATCCAAAAAAAAAATATATAAGTATTAATTTAAACTTGAAATTTACTTATCTTTGAAAACATTTTGCGCATTGTGTTTTCTTCACAATTTGTTTTGCGACTTGAAAACAATAGCTAGTTCACACAGACAAAGCTATGAAACCTTTCACCTAAATGTGCACAGCTAACTTCATTTTCGTTTTCACACTTGTTCTGTTGACCTTCGTTGGCGCGTGTGCGTTTCTTCTCTGAAACTCCCCTCGTAGATTAACATTTTTAATTTGCACATTTTCACGCACATACTGATATCTGCAGTATAGATGTACATATGTATGTTTCGTTTTATTCTAATATTGATGTGTATCCAACGGTTTGTGGTTCTTCATATCTGTGGCCGTAAGGAATAACAGCCAAGTTGAGTTAGGACAAAATTGAGTTATTACTACCATTGCATCCATCGTATTCAAAAAATTCTATGGCTTTTGCTCATAAAATGAATGTTTTACGCCCAAAAATTTAAATAGCTAAAGTTTAGTCTAAAGCTAAATTCAAAAATTAAAAGTGCTCTCCTGAAAACTTCATAAAATCTAAAAACTTTGGCTGTTATTCCTTACGGCCACAGATATACGGTTACTTAATATTAGTAACATAAGATAATATTAATTAATAATATTAGTACAGTCGTGTCTGGGTATACTGAACCCCATTATATAGTGAACACCCAAATTTTGACATCGAGCCTCTAAATATAGAAAACAATTTACAAGCAAAAAACAAAAAGTGTATTTTGAGCAAAAAAAACTAGTTTTTGAACAAAAATTTTAACCTTGATATAGTGAACAACCTAATAAAGTAATAAAGTAATAAAAATACTACTAAAAATACTACTACTAGTGAACAACCTCAATACAGTGAACAGGCCTTGCCTTAGTTCACTATATCCAGACACCACTGTATTACTTACTTACTGTACTCGTATATTCATATTTAGGATACCTTAATTAACGTCATTCAACCATAAATCTGTGGTCAAAAACAATAACCGCTTAAGTCGACTTAAGAAGAAATTGAGTTATGGATGCCACCACGTCCTCTTGACTGTGCTCTACGTTTGTGTAAAATCGGGGAATTTGTAACTTTAAAATAGTATAAGTTATTAATAACAACCTATTTGCATTCCCATAACGAACACACTACGCGCTAAAACTTTAAAACAAGATTACTCGAAACAGCAATTTTCGACTTAGGCGGTTATTGCTTTTGACCACAGAAATATATGTGAGGCATCTCATTGCTGCTCGTTGCTTATCGTTAACCATTCTTTCGAATCACTTCAAAGCTATCGACATGTAAATTGTGATCTGCTTTGATAGCTTCAAGTTTCTTCTAAAAGAAAGGGCATCCATTGAGCCAGCTGCCAGCACAGGTATGTGCTTCTTCTTAGTAACGAACGTTGGGTACTGCATTGCTTCCACAATTTGATACATTTCGGTCTAAATAAGATTTTCGAAAAAATGCTGCCATTTACATGAGTGATTTATTTATTTGGCGTTAAAATAGTTTTATGAGTTATCAAAAGAAGAAGACTTGACTTCCCTTCTGTTATAACTTGGAAATAATTTAAAACGATATTTAAAAACGCTTCCGACGATTGCTGATGAACAATGAACAATAATTTTTTATTATTTTTTTATATGACAAATTGTTTTTTTTTATAACTTGATTTTCATTTATATTTTTAATAAACATATAAAGTTAAGAAAGGCAAAGTATGTACATCGTACAAAGTATATAACATCGTCGTTAACAGAAATAATTTGTATGCTTTTTCGAAACCAAGTGCCCACAAGGCTCTTTTATTAAATAAAACAAGATTAGTTCGATTAAAACGAGAATTAAAACATTGTAGCTAAATGTTTATAAAAGCAAACATTAAACATTAAATTCGATTTTGTGTACTTTTTGTATTGATTTTGTAAGGGAGAGGGCTGGGTTGTGAACCAGGCTGGGGTTTGAACCATTGCCGTTTTTTCTTTCCCTAATTGACATATCGCCAATCTTTCAACTGTCAATTTTGTCTTATGATATGACTCTGCTTTTGTGGTTACACCGAAGTACAAACACGTATTGCTTGTGGCAGCAATCGAGTTTGAAAGACATCGTGTTTGAAAATCGACTGCGAAAACTTGTTGGCTTTTTTTAAAGTGCTATCTTAGTGACTGAGCTTATTGCAAAAAGGTCAGTGTAATACATGTTTATTTAGTGTTTTGATTCTATTTTACGATGCAATATTTGTTTATGTCGAATTATGATTGGAAGTGTCGTTTATTTTAAAGTTTCCAAAATGGCATCGTGGTTGGGCTGTGAACCACTGAGGTGGCTGGGTTATGAACCACCTGTTTTTCGTACTACATTTGTTCTAACACTGTCAAATATGGACGGATATATTAAAATAAAGTCATTTTATATAATTTAACTCGATTTCGTTGTGTTCACTTGAAGTGAGCCAATACGAGAACACGTTCGTATTTCACATCCAAACATTCCGACACAGATTAGGATGAAAATAAAAAAAATTGAGCAGTTTCATTCATTGCGATTTTTTGGCCTAAGAGGCGTCATTATAACTTTTTTTCACCTCTTGAGGCTTCCTGATTAAATAAATTCTCAATGTACTTAAAAATTATGGGTGTTTTCTTCGTATTTTCTGACTTTAATAGGGATTTTCCAGATGGTTCACAACCCAGCCACTTTTTTGAAAAAGCGAAAAATCACGTTCTTAGAAAATTGGACGTAGAGAGTTAAATTTCAATCAAAAGGGTAATCTGTCTTCATAACAAAGTTGCGTTATATATTCACCTTTCCAACGGTATCTTCGATTTTTCGATATCTTTATTCTGAGAAAAGTTAGAGCCGAAAAACAAAACCCGGTTCACACCCCAGCCCTCTCCCTTATATTTTTGACTTATTTAAGCTTTTGCTTTTGCTGCCCCAATCGAATGTACAAATTTACAGTGTGTAGTTCATTTTCATAAAAAAAAATTTCAGAAATACAAAAATTTTAGGGTAATTTCGCACTCATTTGCATTTGCATATATTCATAAATGCGAAGAACGGCACATGCTTACACATTAAGTAGATGTTATATTATTGTCTGAACATACCAACGACAATACATCCAGCATGATATTAAACTTTTTCGATCTGTTGGTAATCGTATTCTACTATGTATTTTTGGTTGGTTAAACTTTATAAATTCTATTTTGTCTGAAATTAACAGGTAAAAAAATGCAAATTGAAATGTGAAAGCAAAATATAACTTATTAATACTGACAGTAATGCAACTATCAGAACGATCCGTGATAATAACATATTCAAAATAAAGGAAATAAATAAAAAAAAATCAAAAAATTATTCATAAGGTCTTCAGCTTATTTCAAACTTTCCAGAGCTCATAAAAACCTTTCATACGTCTTTTGAATTCTACCCAATAGAGCTGTGAAACTATCGATAGTCAGCCTGGCATCGACTTTGCATTGAAGAAATAAGTTTCTGACACTCTTCCGGTGTAATAGAGTCTCAAATCTCTTCAATTTTGTTTTCTAGTTTCAAGAGGGTTCGTGGGGGCTCATTCCTCAATCTTCTTTTCATTAGGGCTCTATTGGACTTAGATATGGGCTAGATGAAGGCCAGACTAAGACTAAAACTTCAATATTATTGTTGTGGAACTGTTTTTGAAGAATTAATATGAGAAATTGAAAAATTAATATGAGAAAAAGCGTAGGGGTACGAATTAATAGTGGTTAGGGCTTGTACATTTTAATTGTAAAATTAATAATGAGCTTATTTTATTTGAACTAATTCTTACATGTTATGTATTAAAAATACAAAAATAACTTAAATTTTTTAAAAATATGTGCACAAATTTATTGAGCATGTTTCTTACCATTGAACATCTCCAAATATTACTCCATTGCTGAAGAACCATCAACACTAAAGGCTTGATTACACGTAACGAGTAGAGTGAGAAGACAGCAACTCGAACGAGTACTCGTTTCGTCTAAACGGTAAGGCGAGTTCTTGATTGAGTCAGTGATCGATGAAAGTGGCGAGGGAGCCACTAGAATCACATTTTGTTTGCTAGGCCGAGCGATCACTACTTTACCGTTATATTTTTCTCTTTTCGCAGCTATTCGCGCAATCGCTCGTCACATGTGGAATCGCTCGTGACATGCGGTATGCGTCACACACCACTTTTCGCTCGATTGAGTTTAATTGCGCGAGTTGCTTAGTTCATTTTGTGCATTGTAAAACCGAACTGACTCGCCGCGTGTCGAAATACGTTTGAACAACTCGTCGCTATTGTTCGCTATCCCAATTCTTTTGGTACCATTTTGATGTCTCGTCACTCGACTCGTTACGTGTAATAAAGCCTTAACACAACAAATACCAACAACAAAATATCAACAAATAACGTTTTATTACGAAAAAACAAAAATTTATTTTACTTACTCGACTCTCCGGTCCGGCCTCGATAGCTCAGAGGGTAGCGCGCTGGCTTCTTATACCGAGCGCCCCAGGTTCGACTCCTCGCTTGGGCTGAAAAAACACTCATCTACTTCTATCGCTATCCACATGAAGCAGATGAGAATTACAAGAATAGCACAAGTGCGCTCTTGGCAGGCAATGGCAAAATCTCTAAGTGTGAAAGGGATAATTGCCCAAAAAAATCCGTCGTTCGGATTCGGCGTTAAACTGTAGGTCCCCTCCCTCCCTTTACCCACCCGTTTAAAATGTGTGTTGTATCACATGTTGGAAAAAACAGTGTTGCATACACATTTCAAACAGGTGAAATTTGTGGTATCACAACTGGCCCGTTAAGAGGCCTAAGTGTGTCTCATACAGAGGCAGCCACTAAACCAACCAACCAACAACTATCGATAGTGCCATCGATAGTTTCACAGCTCTACTACCCCGTCAGCATGAAAAAGGCCGACAAAGCCTCTAAGCCTCTAACCCATTAAACATCCAATTTAGCATATCCGTCTGCGGCAGTTCGATTATGTGTTTTAATTATTTGAATGAAAAGCAGTCAATCCAGTAATTCTTTTCAACATTGCTTTCAAAATTACTATTTCTATTTTTAATGGATTGCTTGAAAATTAGTCTGCACACTTATTGGCATTGTTATAAACAAAAAATAATTTTAATTCTATCATCTTCCGGTTACGAATTCTGCATTTCTTTTAATAACCTCCTATATCATTTTTTGACAAATTTTGTGATTGTTTTATTTTTAAGATTGAAGATTTAACGAGTTCCACATTTAAAATTTCACATGTCGCGTCGACCGTCATCATCATATTTCAATTAAGGAGCAAAAAAAAACAAAAAATTTACATAAAAGAATGCGCTAAAACAGGAACGAATTATTATTCAGCGTTTATTTTGAATACGAGACATAATGGCAACAGTTGGCTCATTTATCTGAAATGGCATAAATCGCTGCATATACCTTCGATACCTATCACTTTTCATCCATACATTCTAAAGTTAGGCACAACTCGCACAATAAAAGTAGTTGACAGAAACCTGCTCAACCTGCTTTAGAATATTCCTACTCCTCTATTTAATATTTGCCAATTCCGAAGATGGTATAAATGCAGAATCATTCTAAAAGGAACTATCATTCGCTTCTCCAATTCATAGAGTTAACTACGCCAGAGCTAAAATGGTAAGAACTAACTTTCCTTTCACTAAATCCGTCAGAATTTAGAGCATCAAAGTAAAGTGCCAGTCAATATACAGTCGATTTCTAATTTTTACAGAAAACCTTCTTCATTGGCTTGGCAATCCTCGCCACCGCTTGCGCTCAAGCACCCGCAGGAGATTATTTACCACCAGCCGTGGAATATGGTGGCGCTGCATCAAACGTAGTTGAGAGCAACTTCTTGGAAAGCGAACCATCACATACGTTGGCTGACGACGGCTATCGTTACAAGACCGTTAAGCGATTCCGTTTCCGCCATCGTCGTGACGTTAGCGAACTATCCAACGAATACCTGCCACCCCACGCTTCAGCTCCCGAGCCGGCTTACTCTGCTCCAGTCTCGTACGAGTCTGCATCCTACTCTGCTCCAGCACCCGCTTACTCTGCTCCAGTCCAAAGTTATGAAACCAACTACGATGTGGCCGCTTCAGAGCCCGCACACACTTTGGCTGCTGATGGTTACCGCTACAAGACCCTGAAACGTTACCGTTACCGTCATCGTCAACGTCGCGACGTCAGTGAACTATCCAACGAATACCTGCCACCCCACGCTTCAGCTCCCGAGCCGGCTTACTCTGCTCCAGTCTCGTACGAGTCTGCATCCTACTCTGCTCCAGCACCCGCTTACTCTGCTCCAGTCCAAAGTTTTGAAACCAATTACAATGTGGCCGCTTCAGAGCCCGCACACACTTTGGCTGCTGATGGTTACCGCTACAAGACGCTGAAACGTTACCGTTACCGTCATCGTCAACGTCGCGACGTCAGTGAACTATCCAACGAATACCTGCCACCCCACGCTTCAGCTCCCGAGCCGGCTTACTCTGCCCCAAGTTCGTTCGTATCTACTTCTTACTCTGCACCGGCACCCGTGTACTCTGCTCCAGTCCAAAGTTATGAAGCCAGCTATGATGTGGCTGCTTCTGAACCTGCTCACTCCCTTTCATCTGATGGCTACCGTTATAAGGCTGTGAAACGGTATCGCTATCGTCATCGCCATTGAAGACACCAAATATTTGTACATATGTATATGTATTAGATTAATACAAAAAAGGCAGAATGTACAACGATATATGAATAAAATTCGAATAAAATACCAATGCCAATAAATACTATTTGCCAGAATGTTAATCCGAAGAAGTTGTAATTACGCTTAGTAAAATGTATAGGTTCCAGCTTTTGGAATATTTTAAACGTGTCCTAGCATTGATAGAACTTGTATATATAGCTTAGTTCGATCCATCGTCAGCAAAATGCAATGTCTTGCATTCATATTATAAGAATGAATCATCAATGGTAAAAAAAACTGTGTGAGTCTCTCAAGCCAAGCAATATAAATGCATTTAATATTTTCAGAAAGTTTTCATTGTCCTTAGTTTAGCTTTAGTAACATTTGTGCAACCATCAGGCGGCGATTATTGACATAGAAGTGACATAGAAGTGAAAGAAGAATCAAATTTTCCAGCAAATGAGGGCTATCGATATAAAACTGTCAAAAGGTTCTGATTCCAACGCCATTGATGTTGACTCTGTTTTAGTTATTCGCAGATCCTGAGAGCAAACTGAACTTTAATAATAATACAGTCGTGTCTGGGTATAGTGAACCCCCTATATAGTGAACACCCAAAATTGGCATCGAGCCTCTAAATATGGAAAAAAAATGTTCAAGCAAAAAACAAAAAGTGTTTTTGAGCAAATAAAACGAGTTTTTGGACAAAAATGTTAACCTTGATATAGTGAACAACCTCAATACAGTGAACAGGCCTTGCAATAATTAGTTCACTATATCCAGAAACCACTGTAGTTTAACTTACAAAGCAATTAAATTATATGATGTCTCACGTTCATACAAATCAGTGGCGCTTCACAAATTTGCCACGTGAGAGTGGTTTTTACAACAGCGCCACATTCGGAGAGCAAAGATGAAGCCACGCAAGCAACTCTCTCTGCTTTCGCAGTCGGCAGAGATATGAATATGCGTGAGATCTCTATGTACTCTTGTGTTGATATTTTTGGTGGTTCATTGTTTCAATCAGTAGCGCACACGGCGCGGGAACCTTTGGGGATTCAAGCCCCCTTCAAATACAAAAATTAGTAGTGAAAATTCCTCTAAAATGAAATCCTGTCTGCGCCACTGATTTCAATACGTGTCATTGGATTGTATGAACGTAAGACATCTTATTGTTATTTGCCTTTGATAATACACATTATTTGCTGGTATGTACCTAGCGAAGTTGGCAATAACAGAGATCATCGTCGCACGACAAATTAACAGAGACAAAAGTTCTGTTCATCAAACTCTGTTATCTCCAGTGATTATCACTGTTATCTCCGGTGTCTGGCACGGGCCAATGAGAATTTATATTGTTCCGTCTCTACTGAGCGGTGCTTTGCGCGAGGCACAGCGCCATCTATGTAAAAGCTGACGCTGTTAACTGGGCATTTCTGTTCTATACGGCAAAGCAATTCGTTGATAGAGTGGAAAGCGTTTTCTGCAATTTGGTGTTTATCGCAAAAGTCAGTTCGAGTGCCTGCATGTATGAATTGTAGGCCATGTAATCGGTTGCTGCGCCACCACATCACACCGGCGTTTGCTAACATTTTGTTCAGTTCACGTATGCCCATTGCTTTTTTGATTTCTATCTAAAGTAGAATAAATTCTATCTAAATAAGAAATACAAACAAGAAATACAAAATCGAATAGCAATTGAAGTTTCCTCAATATTATGCATTTTTTTAAGCGCCTAGCGGCTATCGCTGGCAGTAGCTGGCGCAATACATTGAATCTGGCGTTGAAGGTGCATTGAAATGGCGCATACAAATCGTCGTTCACCAATTGGAATTGCAGTTTAGGTGTAGTTTGCAAAAGGAACATTGAGTGAAATGTGTCGCACGGAAAACTTTTTGGCGATAGGTTCGACTTTATAGTAATTTTCACCAAAGAGTACAAGTAGTAACAAGAGGTTATAGAATGATAAACACCTCAGGATTGAGATACTTGCGAATATTTTTAGAAGATTACATGTCTAAACAGAGTTTTCTGTGGCTCAGTGTGGATATATGTTAATCAGCTATGAATGATTGCCAGCTTTCTTACTTAGCATTGTAGATTAAGATTATCTGTACACATACTTACGAGTCTTTGTTTTGACTGACTGACTGATTCATCATCGCCCAGCCCAAACCGTTGAAGCTAAAAACATGAAATTTTAACTGTAGGTATGTTTAAAAAAAATTAATTTCTGCAAAGAAAAGACTTTTCGACATTTAGAGTCTAAAAGGGGAAACATTGGTAAAGGTGTTGTTTGGAAAAACAACCTTTGGCCTGTTGATTTAAAACTTATCAAATCAAAGTTTTTCAAAAATTAACGGAAAGACTATAAAAAACATGAGTTAATAAGTCAAAATTCGTGAAAACACTTGAAATAAATGAAATGAAGCATTTTTTCATTAAGTTTGTATGAAAAAAATGTTTTTATAGGTTTTTTGGATTCAAACTTCTTAAAACCACTTCAAATTATAAATAAATCGACACATGCTTTTCACTTCTTTGAAAATCCAAATCTGACCTGGTCAAAAATGGGCTAAAAGTTTGTATAAAGAAACAGTGAAAACAAAACTAAATTAATGGAACTACTGACTTGGAGAAAGTGCTCCAAATGAGAAATTATTCCATGTTTTGACATGTTTTTTCTGAAAATCCAAACTAATGGTCAACATTGGGTTACACATTTATATGGGAAAACATGTTCTAATAGGTCTAGTGACTCTAAATATAAAGCGCTTAAAATGATAAATAATTAGAAAAGTATTTTTCCATAGAAATCTTGCGGGGCCAACAAAGGGTTATGAGAAACGTGATTTATTGAGAAATTGACTTCAAACTTGCGTGCAAAGCCGCCGGCCCTGCTGGTGTATCATTAATATAAATTAACATGTCCGTTGGGTCCTAAACATAAAACACTTAGTAAATCAATTAAAAATAGCAATCTTGGCTATAGCAATTTTAGCAATCACATTTTAATATTCAGTAAGTATACATACATGCGCACATATGTATACACAAAATTAATAACACTTATAAGTAAGACAAATATAAACACAATAAACAATTGTAAGCTAGTAGCAAATAAAACTTGGAAGCAGTTCCTTCTATACACACCTAACTCATGCTAATTTCGTGCTAATGTTCACTTGACGTTGGCCAGTTGGGAATCACAAAAGCACAGCAATTCCATGTCTCGATAGAAAATATACTATGTATATGAGTGTAGTGGCCTCAGTAAGGGCACATCATTTGTGAGTCTCAGCTTCGGGCGCTTGCTGCAACCAACTAGAAGATGATCTGGGTTTAAGCTATATACAACTTAAAATACTTTTAGACAAACCTTTCCATTCGCAATACAGTCAAATGTGTACAGGCAACTGCGGTGCATACTTAATAATACTGTACAGTTTTGGAATCTCGTCGTTCCATGGAAATTCCATCGAATTCTTCCTCCAGCCGTTGGTGTTGACGTCGACGACGTTTCATTTGCACATAAGCGACCCGGGTGCGCTTAAGCGGGTGCAGAATTTTGATTATGTACAGCCCGGCAACGGCCAGCACAGCGGCCAATAGCACCAACAGAATGCCGAACACCAGATGTTCGGCCTTGGCCGGCGACCGGATATAGACCAAGAGTTTTGTTTTGTTATTGGCGGGCACGTCGTCCGATTCGTTAACCATGCGGCAATAAGGAAAGAAATTGTTGGCCGTCACATTCAGCAGGTGGCCCCATGCCGGATTTAGCTCATAGTCCTGCGCGCACACACAGCCGAAATACTCCGTCCCGATTTTTGTACACACTGAGTTGGCGGGACAGTCTTCCGATGCTGTCAGGGTACAGGTGATAGCTGAAATTGATAGCGTAATTAGTATTGAGAATATGTTTGTTTGCTTTTGCGTCGTAGGCATGCAATATATGGATGACGAACTAACGCTGAGGCGGCTCAATGGCGGTGCTGACGCGCGTCCAGACGGCACACAAGATCAAAACAAACCGTTTGTATGGCGCGCACATAGCGTTTGTGCTTTTCGCTTTCAGCTATCACTATCGCTCTCGCTGCGACCAGCTTTTTGCTCCCAGCCGACTTTGTAACGCGACCACTACTACTACTGGCTACGCTCATGCGCCTCGGGGCCAACGTTATATGTTAACAGTGCTAAGTGCGCCGCTGCCTCAATGCTGCGAACTGGTTCTGCACATACAGTGGGCGAGTTGTTATTGCCGTTGTCGTCTCCTAAACACTGCATTATCTTATCGGCCGCCACTTTACGGCAACACCTCTTTATCGTGGCCATAATTTATTGCTCACTACATTCAAATAAAAAGTGCTAATTTAATCACGGAATTATTAGAGAAGTCTAAATCGATAATTCAACTGGCAGCCGTACGAGCAAACCAACGAATGAATGCAAAACGATCGATATCGAAGAGCGCTGCGGGTGTGGGCTGATGAACAGCGGATCGTTAATTGGTTAGCGCACTCGAACTCGGGGCACTTATAAAAAAAGCGCATAGAATATACAATTTTTTTGGTCACAAGCCAACAACAATTTAAGATTAAGCACAGGTTTGATACAGTACTGCAAATGGAATACAATGACAAAAATGCTACTCAACAATACGTTTTGAAAATTACTCTAAGCAGATATAGATTTTTAATTAATTTTTATGTTTATTCATATCATTTGCCAGCTAACCATTTAAAACAACTCATCACCATTTTAAACACTCATTTCAAATGTAAAATAAATAATTTTTTTCCATTATATCTTGATTGACTTTAAACGAATTTGATAAATTTTAATAATTATAAATATTAGTTATCCAATGGTTATAAACTATTAGCTATTTATAGCATTTATCTAAATTTATTTAAATTTAATTCTATTTAATTGTGAAGCATTTTGCTTTTTGGCCGCACTTGTGTGTTATTTAGGTGTAATGGCAGCACTGCTATGTGTTTGTCAGCACTCGCACAGCTGGAAGAAGCTGCACGTTCATAATCGTCGTTTATTTATTGTTTAATTTGAGTTCAGTAGCACACATTCCTTCTAATCATTATTCAAGTTTTATCGATTTTCAAGTAAAGTGCAAAAGGTAGCTACTAAAACTGCAGGCCTTGTCGCTGTGCTTCTACCGTGTGCAGCGCTGCCCGATAGGTGTTGTCGATGACGACCGAAAATGCCGAGCCACAAGACGCTGGAGCTACAATCAACCGCAGTGCTGTGAATTAAATGCAACATAGCAAGTATTCCTCGTGGCGTGCTTTTGAAGTGTTTACAATGTACATAAAAATCTACCAAAGAAGTTATCATGTGTTAAATGTGGCGCGACGGCTGGCCTTTCTGCTGCTGCTGATCTATTGCGTCCTACCGTGGCGCTTCGCCTCACACTACGACTACCTGCGTGTCGATGCCATTCAAGAGGCGCTGGTGGAGCAGGTCACCAGCAATATTTCAATGCAACGCATGCCGCCGTGCGACTATGCGGAAATACTGTCCAATAACGCTTATTCGTACCGACCGCAGTACCGGGAGCATGTGCTGCGCGGCGAAGAGATACAGGCGGGTGGCGAATACTTTCCAGAGGATTGCAGTGCGCGCTTCAGCACCGCAATCATTGTGCCTTATCGCAAGCGCGAGGAGCAGCTGCACGCCTTCCTCATTTACATGCACAACTACTTGCGGATGCAGGACATTCATTATCGCATCTTCCTGATCGAGCAGTATGACAAGAAACCGTTCAATCGAGCTAAACTATTTAACATTGGCTCCATAATAGCGGTGGAGTACGAGTTTCCATGTTTAATACTGCACGACGTCGACCTGCTGCCACTGAATCACGGCCAAATGTACGCGTGCACGGAACAGCCGCGGCACATGTGCTCGGCGTTGGACACGTTTCGATTCAATTTGCCGTACCGGGGGCTATTCGGTGGCGTAGTGGCCATACGCACTGAGGTGTTTCGCATGATCAACGGCATGTCGAACCTGTACGAGGGCTGGGGAGGTGAGGATGACGACTTGTACAATCGGCTGCAGGCGCGCAACTACGAGATTTGCCGTTTCGAGCCGAGCTACAGCTCTTACACGATGATGCAACACAAGCCCGAAAAGCCGAATGCGAATCGTATAGCGCTGTTACGCAGCGGATTCCTGCGCTTCCATGTAGACGGCCTCAATTCGTTGGAGTATAAAGAGAAGGAGCGGCGCATGCACAGTCTGTTTACGCATATTCTGGTGGAGACGTAAACACCGACCGCTGCCCAGAGTGGAAAAAGATGTGAAGGATAGAAATGGGCTTTCGATTAAGTAGTTATGTACAAGTCAGCGTAGAAGTAAGTCACAAATAAGTAGATTTATATACAGAAACTGCAGAAAGTGGGTGTATTTAAGTGTTTCGAGATTTTTCAATAACTATCAGTTACTTTAGTTACAATTACTCAATGAAATTGTATGGGTACAGTTTAAAACTATAGAGTGTCTCATGCGAGCACTTGCTACTTTTTTAAACTTATTCAAAAAAATTAGTATTAATGAAGGCGCATCAAATGCAGTATGAGGTCTAGTCGTATATAGCATTATGTGGCAAAATGCTGGAGTGTTTATAATGAAATTGGACAAAACTACGAATTGGCTTAGACAAACAATATGACGAAGCTTATCGATTGACTGGGTTTTGATAAAAGACAAAAATTGTTTTTATTTAATAAATATATTTTTATCAAAAGCAAAAGCTTGTGATTAAAACTGATTAAAAACACACACTAATTAGTGCGCAATGTTTTAGTAGCAATTTTCACTTATTTCTATATAGAAGTCGTTTATTTGTGGCATAGTTTTAGGCTGACGCATGTTCCTGCTATTTTCATCGCTGTTGCCGCTGCTGCTGCAACACATTTATTTTTTACTGTATTCATAGCTTAAGCTATGTAAAAAAGACTCGAGCCGGGATTTATTGTTCCCCGTGCTGCACTCTTGCATGCATTGCAATTTGCACGGACGCACGCACACAAACAACAACAACACATAAATGTATTGAATCGACTAAAATGTTAAAATATACGAAATAATTAAATAAGGCCGCTGTCAACGTAGCAGTGAAGAACGCTTAAAACAAAAACACTCAAGCTGAGTTGATCTCACGACGCCTTAAGCTCAAATGTCCCAAGACCACGCGTCCACTTGGCTGGTCGCGGCAGTCCGTAGCGATGTAAATATACAAATGTTTGTATATTTTAATTAAGTAAATGTAGTGGGAAAGTGATAACGTTTGTATTGTTAGGGTAGCACTTTGAATTGTTTTAAATTTAAAGTACCCGCTGCGCTGTGTGCGATGAGATTAATTACGAAAATCCGAATAAAATGAAGCCAATTGTATTTGCTTGGAACTTATTTGATCGATGTTATGTTTTATTTTGAGGCCATACAATATCTCTAATCCAATCCCAGTAGTGGTAAACCCGCGTATAAACACCCGGCTGGCCCGGTGCGCCGCAGCCAATGCCAAAAGACGTCACGCCCACCACACTATACAGACAGGGATAGTCCGGGTGATAGGTGAGCAATGGTCCTCCCGAGTCACCTGAGCAGGTGTCCATTGCCATGTCAGAGCCAGCACATAGCTGTGAGCGATTGTTGACGCTGTTTGGCAGCTTATCGGTGTCGTTGTCGTCAATAATGCGCCGACAACGCTCGAAATCGAAACGGTTCAGTGACACCTTGAGCAGCTGCTTGGACTCGGGGCCCGCAAATCGTGTGCTGCCCCAACCGATAGCGAGAAATTTGTCAAAGTCGTCGCCGCTGGTACTAGGCAGGCAAGCGGGATGCTTGGCTCGATCGAATGTCACCGGTTTGCTCAGCTCGACGAGGCCGATATCGTTGTAGACGGTTTTGGGGTCATAGTCCTTGTGCTGAACATAGCGGCTAACGTCGAAGTCCTCGCTCGTACTGCTGCTGCCATTCAGCTCCCCTAAGCGGACTATGTTCACTTCACCACTGGCGAAAAACAAATGGAAGCAGTTGGGAAATGAAAACATTGAGAACGTTGGAAAGATGTGCGAAAATACAATCCGTCACAGTGATGCAACAGCTGCATACTTACTGTCTGGAGTAGAAGCAGTGCGCCGCGGTCAGCACAAACTTCTCGCTAATCAGCGTGCCACCGCAGAACCACTTGACCGGCTTATTTGGCTCGGCACGGCCCAGCCGCGCTATGTTCGGAAATTCCTTGGGACTGGCGGGACTGCCGCCCACAATAAACGGCGCAAACTGCTTGCAGTTGTCCACCGTGAACTTCACTTGGGGCGCGCCATGTATTAAGGCGCTGAAAGTCTTCACTTCCTCAAATATTTGCTGCTTCACCTGTGTGCACTCTGCGGAAAGAAATCGCTGCAGTCGTGATGAAGCGACATTTGTACGGCCAACACTTACTTGAGATCGCCAATGGGATTTCATTATCAAGCTGCTGCTGTCCTACCGTCGTTCCGCACAGACTTGTCAACACGCTGAGCAGAACATTTGCCACGGCGATATGCATGGCGCGATGCGACATTTTCGATAACGCTTCGCTCCGATTGATGCGAATGAGATGAGTTGACCGTCAACTGCTCGCCACTGTCACAGCACTTCGACTGATTGCTGTGCGGTGCTCAATACAATTGCTACCTTGTTTACGTTGTAATCATTTGTATAGATTTGAAATTTCTTGCCAACGTCTCTGTGCAGTGACGACATAGAAGAGAAGTTGCGCTTCCACAGCACAGCGCCGCACGATCGGTAATTTTTGGCGAATACTGTCCGATGAGCGGCCGTCGTTGACCGGTTTCGCTAGTCGTGTGGCTGAAGAGCGAGGGGGCCATGTGCGTTGTTTATACGACAAAGTAGCGCTGAGCTGAAGATGAAAGCAGCGGATAGTCGGCGCTAAGGCGCCTGCGGTTGCAGCGGGTTAAGGTCGGCGGTACTTTTTGTATTTATAGAGCTCACGTTTGCAATTAATGCTAAATATGTGCGAATGTCTGGGATCCGTTAATTGTTGCGATTGCTGCTGCTGCGCAGCGGTTTGGCAACTTTATAAATGAGCTGAACCTGAACTGAAGTTGACGTTTTGACTATCAGAATGTGTTATCGGTTTGGACCACGTCTCATAAACAAATGTCAGTCGGATTTGCTGCTCCCACTGATGCCATTTAGAAAACCAAACGCCTCAGGTCCATCAGCTCATAATCTGAGTCCTCCCTTGTATGCTGCGGTCGTTGGATACATCGATCAAATTCAATGACCTCTCTGATCTGCGCTAAAATACATAAAGTACTTGACTTCTACTGGAAATTACAGAAGTCGAGGCCTTAAACGCCTTATTAATATTATATGATTGACCACAACAACTTCGACATTAATATTTCTTTAATATGCATCAATAAGTAAACGGAAACTCCAGTTTTTCCGTTAAATGCACTTTAATTCTGCTTTACCAACTCTTTCGCTCTTCCGTGTTATTATTTCTTTTGATTGAGACGTTACTGTTAACCGTTAGTAGCTAAATTGTGCCAACGTACTTCCTGTTGTTGCGTTGCGCACTGCACAACTGCTTTAACTCTTTCGCTTTGCTTCCGTTCCGTCCTAGCAACATTTGTGTTTTCCTTTTGTGCGTATCCGTATTAGTTGCAGTTTTGTGCAGCTCTGTGCCGCGCAAAAGCTGGCAGCACTGGTGCAAAACTTCAATTCGTGCACGACGGGGCAGCGAGCAGTAGCGTTTTGGCTGGTTTGTTTGTTTGTTTACATTTTGTGCGAAAGATGCGGAATATTATTAACAAAAGCTTGTAAATACATCGCATCAAGACGCGAGGGGAAACGCTGCACGTGCGGCAAGCGCAGCAACGCTTTCCAAAACGGCTAGAGCGTCGCGAGCGGCCGTAATTGATTTTTACATAATTTGCAAATGGTGCGGCGTTAGCTGGACTACGAGCAGATTGTCCGAATACCGCTGCGATTTGACGTTGGACGGGGACGCTGTTGATTGGTGGCGTTCGGGAAATTTTGTGAAATTTTTTTGGCTGGACTAGTAGTGAGTGGAAATTGCAGCTGAGTGGGCAAGTACATAGCTAGCAGCGGTGGGCATGGAACTGGCGGAGGCGGAATTGGAGCGGCGCGATGCCGTGCTAAATCCGCTGCCTGTCGACGCAGCGGGAGTGACGAATTGCCAGGCGAATGTTGGAAGTGTCGGGGAAGTGCGCGGTCCGAGGGAGACGGGCGCGTACATAACGCGTGCCAAGATGAATCCAGTGAAAAGTGACAACGAGAAACGACGGCGAAAGGATGCAACTCGGAAGGTAATTATGCGATTTGGTGGTTCGCGCGTGTTGGTGTGTGTGTGTGTGTGTGTGTGCGGCATGTGAAGTGGTGAAATGGTGGTTGAGTGACAGACAAAAAAAAACAAAAACACCCCTGAAGTGCTTTGGCCACTATGCCTCTGCACTGATATTTGTGGGTTCTGTCGGCCAGGGGGCAACGGTGTGGGTGTATGTGCCTGCAAGTCATTTTAATTAAAACCAACAAAATTTAAGATAATGTGAAATTTTAATGGTACTTTTCATGCAGATTTCCACAATCTTCAAGAAATGCGAATCGCTTTTGACCACCGACGAGCGTCAACTACTGGATAAGCACCCGGATATAGTGAAGCAGATTAAGAAGCGTAAGGAACGCGTTGAGATCTACAAGGAACGCGTAGTCGAGAAGGAGGACGAGCCGCATGTAATCGAGGCAAAGGTGGAGGAGCTGGCTAGCATCATTTCGCAGGCCAAGCACCTGATCTGCTACACAGGCGCCGGCATCAGCACGTCGGCACTGATACCGGACTACCGCGGCAGCAAGGGCATTTGGACGTTGCTGCAGAAGGGCGAGGACATTGGCGAGCACGACCTGTCGGCGGCGAATCCGACCTTTACGCACATGGCACTCTACGAACTGCATCGGCGAAGCTTATTACGATATGTGGTCTCGCAGAACTGTGACGGACTGCACCTGCGCTCCGGACTGCCGCGCGCCTCGCTCTCCGAGATACACGGCAACATGTACATGGAGGTGTGCAAGCACTGCAAACCCGGGCCGGCGGTGTATTGGCGCCTCTTCGACACCACCGAGATGACGGCGCGATACTGCCACAAAACGAACCGCCTCTGTCATCGCTGCTCCGAGCCGCTGTGCGACACCATTGTGCACTTTGGTGAGCGTGGCAACCTGAAGTGGCCGCTGAACTGGGCAGGCGCCTGCCACCATGCAGAGAAAGCGGACGTGATTCTCTGCTTGGGCAGCAGTCTCAAAGTGCTGAAGAAGTATACTTGGTTGTGGCAGATGGATCGGCCGGCACGCAATCGCGCCAAGATCTGCATAGTGAACCTGCAGTGGACGCCCAAGGACAATATCGCCACGATTAAGATTAATGGGAAGTGCGACCGTGTAATGGAGATGCTGATGCGTGCGCTAAATATTCCCGTGCCAGTTTACACGAAGGAGAAGGATCCGATTTTCGCGCACGCTTCACTATTAATGCCCGAAGAGCTGCACACGCTGACTCAGCCGTTGTTAAAGCGCGCCGAAGAGGCGAATGGCAATGATCGGGAGGATGAGGACGACGATGAGGAGCGCACACAGGATACGTACACCACAACCACGGAGGAGACACTGGACTCGATCATGTCTGGGGATAGTGGCGGCGAGCCGCCGGCGATTGGCAAGGGCCCGCGCATACGAACGCCGCTGAAGAATAGTTCACGCATTAAGACGAATCTTGAGTTGAAGCACAAAATACGTAGAATGGAGGTGGGAACGCCCAGTGACGGTGGCGACGATTCGCAAGCGGAAGTGAAGAGCGAAGCAAGCGAGCAAAACGAGAAAAGTGATGGAAGTTTAGATGCGACGGCATCACAGGACACTAATAAGCAGCCGGAGGCGAAGCAGACAGTTAGTGCGGAGAAGAATTGCAGTGACGGAAGCGAAGTAAAGACGGAAGCGATGGATACCAGTACAGCTACTGAAGTGAAGGAAAAAGACGAAGTGAAGCCAACGCAAAGTTTGAAGATCGAAGACGTGAATGTGAAAATTAAAGCAGAGGATGATGAAGGTAATGCGATTAATTTGTTTATTTTCTATTGATTGTTCTCGATGTTATGTTTACTATACAAATATCGGGTGAATAGTGTTTGTGAAAACTTATAATAATGCAAATAACTAATTCAAACTACTTGCAGCCGATCTTGCGCGTGATATGCAGTTGAAGCGTGAGGAAGAGACGGAAACAATGGACCCACACATAAAACAGGAGACAGAAGTTAAAATTAAAGTTGACTGCGATGAGTTGTCCCAGAAGGAGAATCCAACACCAGCCAGCTGTGCTGCAACAGCGGATGGCGTCGAAACGAAGTGTGAAATTGACGAAAATTATTCCAGTGAAATAACTACCGCGGAAGCAGTAGTGCCGGCGAAGTGCGGGCGAACCGAGGTTGTTGTCAAAACAGAAATGCTAGAAGTTAAAGTCGAAACGAAAATGGAAACGGAAGCGCAAACGCCCGCTAACGCCGCTGCTACGCAATCGGTGCTGCATCCCACCGCGACTGTGAACTATGTAAACAGTCACACGAAAGTTACTTTGCTCGATGGCGCGCCACCTGCAGCGCTGCAGGCGCTCCGTATTCAGAGCGACACCAATTCCGATGACGAAACCGATGATGATGAACTGAATTGCGAGAATGTCGTTGCCCAGATGGACATACTGAAGCTGGCGAAACGAACATTGAGCGGCGGCGTCTCACAGCGCCGTCTGCTGCTACGCAAACTGCCCTGTTGGTACGACGTGAAGTACGCATACTCAGGCCTGCACAGCATTGTCTATCCGCCACCGGCCGATTTGAACATCTGGAACTATCAGGTCATTCCGATTTTCGCCATGAATCGATCGGCCGCCGAATGCGAGTTCTGCTTCGACAACTACGCGGAGCTGGAGTGTCAGTTCTATCGCAAGTGGCATCTCAACGAACGCAAGCACAAGAAGCGCGCACGCAACGGACGCTTTGTGGTGTGCGAGTGCTGTCCGTACTCGGACGACGATGACGATGACTATGACGAGAACATTTCGCTGGCGCACATTGCAGCGGCGGAGGTGGCCAAACGGCAACTGCAGCTGAACAGCTTCCCGCGGAAGTTGGCGCGCACGCAAGCCGGCTGGTATGGCAAAGGCTACAAGAAGAACAGGCGCCGCAAATAGTCGTTCGTTAGTCGGCGATCGGATGGCAGCTTCTGGCGCTAGGCGCCAGCAATCGAGTATTTGTTTTTTTTTTGGTTTTCTGTGCAGAAATTTTTTGTTACTGAACTGGGCGATTAATTGATTAGGCGAAATAATCTTTAAAGCAATTAAACTTAAAGTGTGTTTAGTTAGTTTCGACTACAAGCAATCTATTAATAATGTTTGTAAACTCCACGAAACATGATTTTCAAGTATGGCATTTTGATGACATATATTATTGATTTAAGCAAACTGTTAATTTATTCAAGTGTGACATGTCGATTACTTAAATCGTGTATTATTTTCGATCAATTGTGCAGCTTTCCAGTTATCCAGTAGTTATTGATTAATTATTGATTAATTCAAGCAAAACTGATTTCTTTGTATTGAAGCACGTTTCATGTGGATTATAAATGCAATTGCAATGCTTAACTAATAATTAATTAACAGTTCACAATGATTTTATGGTGCCAATGATTGCAATCAATTGTAAATTGATAGATAAGTGAAATTGTATTGTATTCTTTTTTATTTAAAACACACAACTGCCAAGTGGTTAGTTTGTAAGTCAACAACTTGAAGCTTGATTGAATGAAATTGCATTATTTTTGACTTTTTTCATAGTTTTTGTCTTCCTCTATATAGAAATTATATGAATTTAGTTGAATTGCTTGCAATTGATCTTTGATCCTCATTTAATTTTAAATGATTTTAGATGTTTGCAAATATTAACATGTAAAAGTGTTCTCGAAAATTCCCGAAAATGTTCAGCTTAACCCTTTTCGACATGAAAATAACAGCCCGCTGTATGAATTGTATGGGCTGTAGTCCAATATATTGGACATTGTGACTGAAAGGGTTAAATTGTAGATTTATTAAGCACCTGAATGCAGCTGAATGCATTTCAATACACATGACTGCCAGTTGCTAAATCTATTTCATTGAACAAACTTCATTGTTATTTTTTATTAAACCACTTCAACTATTGCTGAGAAATTTGAATGCATTATTGACTAATTATTTAATTAATTACATTCAATTATGCACAAATACTGTCACATATATTTGCCATTGCTTGGAGTTACGGCGATTTAGTTGAAGATTCATACGTCAACTAAGTTGATTACTATCATCTATCAGCTTATGACTTATTCAATAAGTCTTCAATTAACACTTCAGTTAAAAATTAATTAACTGATGATAACATTTATTGGAAAAATGCTTAATTCAATCATCGAAATTGCTTGCTCAGCATCCCAATCGAACAGTCGTTCGAAGTTCATTTCGCCCAGTCAATTGTTCGCATGGTTTGCATTTTGTTTTTGTTCCCATGTAGCGTAGGATCTATTCAGCTTTTTTATTTGACAATTCGTGCTCTACTGCAATGCAGCGTACTCGAGGCACTGCGACAAAGCGTATTACAGTGTTTAGTATTAGGCAAGCGGCTAAGTTGTAACGTACTGAATTTTTACCCATTTGTAATGCATAAGCAGACGCTCCACTTCGTTTTGGTCCAGTCGCGACAATGTGACGCTTAAGGAATTAATGCTATAAGTAAGAGATTCAAACACAAACTGAAAAGTGCATAGAATAAAATAAACAATGACAAAGACAACGCATTTCAATTTATTAAACTCGAAACATCGTTTGTTTTTATTGAAACGCCCATTTGTTTGCTTACGCCTCCCAATTGTGGCATTAACTTGTTAAAGTACATACGTTCATTTTTTGCTTTTGTTTTCATATTTGTTTTATGTTTTCTTTTTGCATACACTTTCGCTAATTATACTTGCATTCACTTTAAATTGTAACAAAAATCTGAAGAATTATTGCTGTTCAAAGAGTTGGCTGATCCTGCCGTCGCCTGGCCGGTCAGTGTTGAGAGTTGCCGTATGTGCGGGCCACGTCCGTCATGGTTATTGCCAGTGCTGCCGTCGCCGCGGCCGCTGTTCGCACCCAGCGACGAAAGCAGCCGCTCTAGGACACAACTTAAAAGTCTACCATTAAAAGCATATTTAGCAGTTCAAATTAAAATGATTTTTATAAAATTTTATCGAGCTGCTACACGACTAAACTCATTAAAAAATGCAACATAATCGCGTTAAATTGAAAAAATATACAATACAAATACTTATTAATTGAAAAAAATAAATCAACACATAAAACTACAAACTTAGGTCGCTAGGACTACAGAGACGGAGATTACTCGCGTTCGAATTGCGTGTGAGTGATCACCGCGAGTGCAAATCATTTAGCTTAACCAAGTAACAAATAGTGATTTAAAAGAAAAAGCGTATAAATTGAATCTGATCGAATATTTCGAATGAAAACCAATCCAACTGAGATGCGACATTCGGCAACGAACCGCACTGTCATAGTTTGCACATCCGCATTGCCGACACGGCCCGGACCGCCCTAAGCCATGTAAATGAAAGTGTTGATGTCGTCGTCGTCGCGACGCATGTACTTGTGTTCTATCAGCCACTCCAGCTGCTCCTTGATCATCTTCTTCGACGGCAAGAACATGTTCTTTAGGATGTCGATCAGTTCCGCCTGCAGTGTGGCGTTGTTCATGCGCTTGCGCATCTTCATTATCTTGATGATGGCCTCCTGCGTGCGCAGTATGCGCAGCTGCACAATCGATTGATTGTCCTCCTGCTGGGACCGCTCGGTGCTCAGCTGCAGGCGCCCAATTAGGTTTAACTATAATAGAAGCACGGTGTAAAAACGCTACGCAATCGAAATGGACATAGTTACGCACCTTTCCCCTTCGTTGTGATTTGCCGTTTTTGACGACGGCAAACTCTTGATTTATGTAGAACAGTGTATTCTCGGTGAAGTCTTTTGGTGTGGCCACCGTGGCCGGTTCCATGAGTAAAATTTGCTTTTTCAGCTTGGGAAAGGCTACAAGGGACCAGAGCGTGCGGCGCAATTCGGGGTCTAAAAGCAGAATAATTTAGTGCATTTAGAAAAAGGCTGAGTGCAATACAAATACAAATAATTTGCAAATCTTTTGAAAATGTCGAGAAAATTTAACAAAAACATTGGTTCTTCTTCATTCATTTAATCTAACTAAAATTTACCGCTTGCACAGATTCTGTTCATATCGCAACTTAGTGCTGCGATTGTAGTTACCTGGCAATTCGGTTGCCAATCGCAGATTTTCATAGGAGATCTTGTCATGTGGGCGCTGATTCCAAGCGAATAGCACCGCCATTTGAAATGTGGTCACGTCCAGGTCGTAGCGACCAAAATTGTTCACAAACGTTATGGTGCCGTTGCTCATGTGGTGGTACCATTGCAGTTTGCGCCCGGAATGTTTCTTCTTGTAGAACTCTTCGACGTCGGGAATGTAATCCTCCAGCTCGAGCGGCAAGCTGACCGACACGCGCTCAGAACAGCGGGCCCAGGCGCCAGCATTAAGGATTTTTATATTAATGGCATCGTGGCGGCCGGTGCAATTGCGGAATTGAGTATTTAGATCCTCGCTGACCTATAGATGACACCGGGAAACATAAAAAATAGATTGTTGGGTTAAGCGTGACAACACAACTTGCACAAAGTCTCACTTTGATGTCTTGAAACATGCGCGCCAAGCGATTAACATAGTCGGCGGGCATGCCCACCTCGCGCAGCCACTCGACAATGTCTTCCTCCTTTTCACTGTCGGCACTAGTGCCCAAAATTAGTCTATAAAAAGGCAAACAACGTTAAAAAGACTAGCATTTTTGCAAATGGCAGTAAGCAGAAATCCAACCTCCTAGTTAGATGCACTTTGTGGTAACGCATGAAGACGTCCTTGTTGTTGACATATTTCAGCACGAGCAGCACGTCGCGCAGCCGTCCGTCGATCTGCTCGCTAGTGAGTTTTTTGCTTAGCGGCGTGCGACGCAACAGCATGTCGCAGTAGTTGGCCAGCAGTTCAGGACATTTGCTCTCCGGCGCGGTATATTTGACGCCACGATTAGCTATGCCCGTCGGCAGTTCCAGCTGCATTTTAGAAACATAGATGAAACACAAAATTTAATGATGAAATTGGAAAACTATGCCATTACCACACCTTGAACACACTTGTGTCATTGACCACTGTTTTGAAGGCCTTGTCGCGCGCCGTGAGAAAACGTGGATCATCGTTAAAAGCGTTCTTTACCAAAGCACTGAACTTTTTAAAGAGCTCCAGTAGACGTTCCACGTACTTCTCAGAGTCCTGCGTTATAATATCGGAGGCTGAGAGCATATCCGCGAGGCCCGCCGACACAATGTGGTTCTCAAGGTCGCGCAGCATGGGCTCAACGCCGTCTTGCACGCGATCCAGCAGCCGGAACATCAGGTTCAGTCGTTCCGTCTCGTACTCCTTGATGAGGGGCGCGCACTCGGCTATGATGGTGTTCATGTGGTCGCCGACCAGCACTTTGACGCACGTCTGTGCCAGCACGTTGTAGCTGCTGGGCTCAAGGTAGCGTTTGGCACGCGCCTCCTCCTCGCGCAGTTTCGCATCTGCGTACTTCATAAAAGCCAGCACGCCGTTCGCCTGTTGCTGTTCGGTGGCCTTGAGACGGTAGAAAGCGGCGGTGGCCTTCAGGTAGGCCGCTTCGAAGTTCTCGCGGTATATCTGCAGCTTGTCCTCCGGATTGGAGCACAGGTTGACGTAGCTCTCGCGCACGCCAATCACAAGCTGTGCATCGTAGGCATCGCCGTTGCGCTCGGCATGTACAATTTTCATTGCCGATTCTTGCAGGCGGTCCTTGATGTCGCGGAAGATGTTCTCGTTCCACGAGTCGAGCATCAGTTTGCGCACAATCGAATCTTCGGTGGCGCTCTTCTTGGAAGTGGATGTGGCCGCAGCAGAGGTGTTGGCGGACGATGAGGACGCCCCCGAGGAGGACGCGCTGCCCGAGGTTGCGTTGGCGCTGGCACTAGTCGAGGAACTGGCGACGGACGTCGACGAGGACGAGGAGGGCACCTTGAACTGCAGTGACTGCTCCAGCTGGCGAAAAGGCAGAGGCAGGTAACTGGACTGTGTGAAGAACTTGCGCCACTCCACAATGTACGTGGTGAGCAGCGCCTGTTCGCCGCGCTGCGACTGCACCTTGCGCTGTGCGTGCACTATGAATTCGACAATGTCGGTGCGCAGGCAGTCGTAGATCTTGGAGGCGCCCTTCTCGTCCCACAGACACACCAAATGCACGCCATAGAACAGTTCCTGCCACTCCACCTGCGACACCGTCTCCTGCTTGAGCAGCTTCAGCACGATCAGCCGCATCTGCGGCCACACATCCTCGAACGAACGCTGTCCCTTGCCCTGCAACACACCAACCGTGTGAAATTACAGCAAGGTCTCCTAAGGCCTAATTGCGGGCGCCGTTCACTTACCTTTAACATTTTATTTCCTTGCTGGCGTATTTCTGTGTTGTTCTTGCATTTATCAACTGCGCTATTTTGAGCGGTCAGCCAATTGACGAGGATACCAAAACCAAACAAGTTTGGGCCTTTCTTTTGTTCCTTCGCCGCAGCTGCTGTTGGCGACGCCGTTTGCCGTCGATATGTGCCGGTTACCAAAAGTGCTGGAGCAGGTTCACCAGCCGTTCCACACTTTTCTCTTCCCACTGTTGGGCCGAGTTATGTTCTAATAGTTTAACGATTTCAACAATGTACAATACAAACAAACTAAAAAGTAAAATTTTTCGCACAGTCCTACGTTGTGCAAAATCGGATCAGAATTATTTGCTGTCGCTGTCAATTGAGCGATGAGCTGTGTTCAGTGTGCAAACGGTGCTTGCTAGCGTTGAGTGTAAATTTAAAATTTGAAATACCAACGCAGAGTGAATGCTATATATTACATTTAAATATTTACATATATGGATTTAGTGACGAACACAGGATTGTATGGGGTTCCCTATACAACTTTTGAACTCAATACCAGTTAAAAACGTACTTGTCACCTAAAGTGTTTGCAATATACGCAGTTTGGGAGAGGCTTGAACCAACAAAACCCAATACGAATTGTATGGGGAGATAGGGCGGTGTGATAAGGATACATTTCTGTAATCGCTCTGAGCTCTGTAACATTATAATGCCCATGATGAAATAAACAAGGTGAAGCAAGTAGATGTTATACCCTTATTTTGGCAAGAGAGCTTTTGAAAAACTGACATTTCCAAGAAAAATTTTCCCAAAACAAGAAAGTCTTCTTCTCTGTTCGCCTTAACCCACTTATGCCTGGTGTATCAAAAAATCAATTTCATTATTATTGTAGTGCTTTGTTGAAAATTCTTTGTTCTTTGTTTGAGAAAAGCTTCTATCGATGAACGTCTTATATCATTTTTTCAGCGATGCAGCTAGTGTCTGAGGTCATATTTATGGGCAACTGTGAGTTGTAATGCCCAGGCTCCAGTTCGGAGCTATAGGTAGGAGTCTGCATTATTACGATTCGAAGAAGTCGTGAACTTTACTCAGCACAAACCTGTCCATTTTGTCCTCCGCTCCTCATCCATTGGTACGGAAAATATGGGCATATCGTTGCCATGTGCTGTCTGGCACAAACAGCATGTACTCGGCATTTTTTCCGTGATCAAAATTTTAAAATACAAGAATATTTTCGATTTTACGTTTTGAGTGGGGTTAAAAATATTTTCTCAATGCCTTAACAAAATTGGATTTCAAATGCTATGTTTCAAAATAAGGTTATGGGGTGACAGAACTGTCAGCTACTTGCTTCACCTTGTTTATTTAATGATGATAATACCACTTAAGATTTACGTTTTTATTTGAATGCCCTACATATGTAAAATTCTTTCTATTTCCACTGTTTCAGTTGGTACCAAAAAAAATGAATACTAGTGTGTATATTTCTGTCATTATCGTTCAATTTGGAATGTTTCAAAATTGCTGAATATATCCGCTATACAACTTCAAAATTTTCGGTTTTGTACTTGTTTTCCCCCTCCCTTCTGTTTCCTCGTTTAGTTTCGTTTACATTTACGAGCTCACAACGCTGCCGGGTTTGATGTATTTGAAATCTTCAAGTTCGGTTTCTATTTGACGGCTTCCACGATTCCATGGAACATCGATAATTGTGCAGCACCAAATCGCGCGCCGCACTACTAAACACAGCTATCACTTGGCATTCGATTTAAGTCAACGTTGTCCACTTTGCGATTCTGCTTCTTGTCGACTGCCTTCGCTGGTATTTTTCATCGCTTTTATTTTTGTGTGAGTTTTTGTTCTTCCGTGTTGAAATTTTATTTTGCGTGAACTAATTACGGGAGCTGTTGCGGAAATTCGAGCAATCGAGCGGAAAATTGCTGCAATTGCAGGCACGTCGACGAGATTTTCTGAAAAATGACAATGGGTGGTGATACGCCGACCTCTTCGTTGATTTTCCCTGTGCTGTTGAGGCCCACCTTTGCCAAGGTTTGTGTTGGTAGTATTCATTTATGTTTGCCATATAAGCCCGAAGAAAGTTGTGGCTGTGGCGTTGTTGGTTGCACGCCACGCCACGCTGCAACGATGCTTTCGAATCAGAGACTTTTTCCGCTTTTCTGCCCTAACTTGTTTGTTTTGTTTGCAGTTGGAGCGACGGGATGTGGGCGCTGCACAATCCCTGCGCTCGGCCATACTCAAGTCAGAACAGAACAATCCGGGACTCTGCTATGACCTCATAACGGCCATCATCCGGCGCGCCGACCTGAACGTGAACCTGAACGAGGCAGTGCTGCGCTTGCAGGGCAACATTGCGGAGGCCGACTGTGAGGCAGTCGTTGTAGTTACTGTGTGTGTGCGTGATATTAATTGTGTTGTTTTGGTTGTAATTTCTTTTGCAGTAAATGAATACCGTCTAACCCGCACTGAGGAGCCGTTCCAGGAGCTGAATCGCAAGTCGGTGGCGCTCAAAGTGATACTGAGCCGCATTCCCGATGAGATTACAGACCGTAAAGCGTTCTTGGAAACCATCAAGTGCGTGAACAATCAGCGCTTATTTTGAAGAATCGAATTGAATTTGTACTGTTTGCATTGCAGAGAAATTGCCAGCGCCATAAAGAAACTGCTCGATGTGGTGAACGAGATTGGCTCGTTCATACCCGGCGTAACGGGCAAGCAGGCAGTGGAGCAGCGCAAGAAGGAGTTTGTCAAATATTCAAAGAAGTTCAGTACAACGCTAAAGGAGTACTTCAAGGAGGGGCAGTAAGTAGCAAGTCTGCATTATTGT
Organism: Melieria omissa; assembly: GCA_963971225.1. Classification (NCBI taxonomy): domain Eukaryota; kingdom Metazoa; phylum Arthropoda; class Insecta; order Diptera; family Ulidiidae; genus Melieria; species Melieria omissa. Next base: position 56,043,944 of record OZ020267.1, on the reverse strand, counting down.
TTTCTTTTTGTTTGTAATAACAGCGATAAGTGCAGCTCAAACGAATTTATGATATCGCAATCCACAGAACGCTGAGGTGCAAACGCAACGAAATCGTTTTTGAATTTTGTTTTAATTAATTCGTTGCCGCTGATCGCATTGCTTATCGATGTTGATGTGGGTGATGTCATCAGCGGCGTAAAGTGCCGCGTCGCACAAATTGCTCTTTGTACGCACAACGAAAAGCAAAGTTCATAATGCTAAGACCGTAGCCAACAAGTGTTTGGCAATTTATGTGATAAAAACTTTGGATTTTGTTATTGACACTGAATCGCAGTTGTTGTGCTTGCGCACATTTTTGCGTGTCTTTATGAACAATTTTCTGTAGTCTGTTATGCTTTATTATTATTATTCAGATTATGGTATTTGTAGTCATTTATTATACTTCATTTTTTGGTTCAGGATTCTTCAATGTGATTTCAATTATTTAAAAAATTTGTATATTCAGGAGTTTCCTATGTCTTAATTTTGTTATTCTGCTTGGTTTGACTTTATTTTTATTTGTTAGTTTGCCTATTTTAGTCATTTTATCTTATTTTATTTAACTGATTTAAATTTTATTTTTACTATCAATAATTCTTGTATAATTAAAAGAGTTTTATTGACCTACTAATACAAAAAATACTTCAACTTCTTTTCAGATCGAACGCAGTATTCATAAGTGCACTTTATCTGATACGACAGACGAATCAAATTATGCTGACCGTTAAAAGCAAATGCGAGTAGGAGATTCAATCGATTGGCATTTCCGCTTTTAAACAAAAGTTTAAAGTAATTTAACGAAACTAAAACTAAATACACATAAATACAACTTTAAATATAAATAGACAGAATGATAAACAGATAATCCGATTAGTGCAGCGGCAGGCAGCACAAACAAGAGATACGACAAAGGATAATCATAGAAAAACAGCCGGAATGGTAACAGATACTCCTCGCTCAAGACGGAGTTTTTAAAAGAAAACGAAACGTGTTTAGTTGCAATACTTTTGAATGCAATCGATGGCGCATCCAAATCCTTTACTTTATTTTCATAATATTTTCAACTATTGTTTCGCCGTAGAGCGAGTGTGTATTACGCGACATATTGTAATGTATTAAATTTAATAACTATGAATATTATTATTGTATTTCATAGTGCGAGCAGTGCGCAAAGCAAAAAGGATTTCGATGTACGAATCCGTGTCTCCATTTAATGTAAATAATTAATTTTGTTTTGTTTTAAACGAGGCGAAGGTGAGGAGAGAACAAGAAAACATATTTAAAAAAAATTACAGAGACAAAATAGATAACTATGATTACAGCAACAGCAACTTGAATTTTTAACTGTTTTTAATTGTTAGAATGTGAAAAATTAAATGATGTAATTTGAGAGAAAAAACAAACAGCTGAAATGTTTTTATTATAACTTTTGGAATTGATAGTGGAATTTGAATTCCCACATGTTATACTTTTTTGTTTGTTTTGTATTGTTCGAAATCGAACAGACTTTCAGTGAGGCGGTCATTTGTGCTGGAAATTGTACGAGTAAGTATGGGATTCGTAAACTTGTGTAACATGTGATTAAACTTTGAACGGCAAAATCGTAAACCATAAATTGAAAAAGCTGTGTTTTTGAATATTTAAGTCAGACATGACTTTGTATTCAAAACGAAGTGATTCGTGGTACTTGATTTGATTGATTTGGCGGCACTTTGTATTTCATACAGAAAATGCTGAATGGCTTGAAAGAAAATTAAGATTGCTCTGAGGAAATGGTGACTAATTAAGTGTGTAATTGACTTGTGTAATCAACGGAGTAAATTCCTTTATACGTAGATAAAATATATATAAGATAACTTGTTTGCTGTTAAAACATTGAAAATAATATTTTTTATTTTGATTTGATATTTTAGTATTCAAAGAGACCTAATCAGCGTAAATTTTTTTAAATATAATAGAAATCATTAGGTTTTTAATTACTCGAATAAAAATTTATGTTTACGCTACATTTTAAACATCGATTCTTTTATAATTAAAAAAACAAAAATCAATTATCTTTCAATCAATTCGAGGGATTGCAATAATTAATCCATTCAATTTCATGAGCAGTTTTTGAATTTTATTTATCGAAATGCTAGATTTATGTAAGTCGACTTAAAGTTTTGACCCATTTTTATGACTTTTGCTGTTTCGCTTTTCGCTTTTTGTTACTAAGCAGAGTTGCATCTTGTGTACAATGATTTTCCTAGCTTTAATATTAACAATGTAAAATAAAAGTTGGACCAATTTTCCAAACTTAGATTTTAGGCTTTTTCAAGTTTCAATACATTTACAAGTCAAGTCAATCAGAAGTCTCTCTCTTGAATTATTTAAGATTTACCCTCTAACTGTCAAATGGACTTTTAGAAACTAATGACTGACAGCTACTGTCATTGGCGCGAGAGTGAAATGTCATGGCAATGCGCATGCCTACACATAAAATCCTAAGCGTGGACATACGCACGCACACACACACACACACCCATACACTACGCGAGTACGCAAAGTGGGCCAATTTGCGTTGGAGCTACTGGCGCTGGCGGCAGCGGCGGGGTGTCTTCCAAATGCTTGTCAGCGAGTAGATATCGTTCATTCACATATAAATTTTGCCAACCTTGCTTGGTGCGCCCAATAACAGTGCTGGACTAAGAGCGAGCGAAAGGAAGATGCACTCGGTGTGCGTCTCTCAAAGGCAGCAAAGAGAAGTTGCTGTAAACGAAAGAGTATAAAATCGGTTGTTTAGATTTAACGGTGTTGCCGCGCTTTGTCTGGAAATTAACTGTAAGTGGGCGATTTGCTTGAATGATGTTTTGGCTTATTCAAAAATTGCTTAACCAATTTTTACTTAAAAATTTTACTTAAAAAAACTTCTTCGCTGATATAAATTTTGGTTAATTATGAAACAAATAATAAATAAAAAAAATAATTTGCCAAAAAGCATTAACTAATAACGTTGATTGAAAAAAAAATTACTAGAAATTGAATTTTATTCTTAGTTGACAAAATGTGTGCTACTTGATTTTGATTAATATTTGTTGATAATATTAATAAATATATTAATTAATAAATATTGATTAATGACTAATTTTTATTTTTATTATAAAAATAACAACGAATAATTGATTTTAATGTCGGACTAAACAAAGAATTTTGAAATCGAAAAATTCTTGTTTGATATACATTTTTTTTTTATCAAACATACTAATTAGTGATGGATTTTTGTTGTTGTTAAAAAAAAATAAATAAATACAATTCATGATGAATTTTTGTTTTGAATCGATTTATTACTGATTTATTACACTTTTCAAAGCAAAATTGAGTTTTTGATTGATTTTTGTTTTTAATTGAAAATAATGATCAATTGATTTTGAATTGACTTTATAATGGCAAAAAATATAATCTAATGATTTACTTTTAGTGGTCTAGTTGATTAATTAACAGTATTGGTCTCCCAAGCTCCACATAATCTGCAAGGAATAATGTATTTCTAGATTATTTAATATAATTTAATTTTGTTTTTGGTTTTTGTTGTAATCGAAAAAAAGTGGTTGTTTTATAAAACTTGGTTTTTGTTTTAATTTGTTTAAAACAGTTGGCCGTGATTTCCGATTAAAACAAATTCAAAAGCAAAATCAAATTCTAATTAAATTAACTTTAGGTTGATTTACGCCCAAAAAAATATTCATTAATGATGTAGGTTCGATTTTAAGTGATCAATGACTAATTTTTACGTATTTAAAACAATTTATTCAATTTGGTTTTTAAAGGAAAATAATGACGAATTAACTTTACAAATATTTTATGGTCTAAAAAATATTGACTAATGATGAAGTTTTAGTTTGAAATAATCAATGATTAACTAGCAAGTTCGAAATTGAAGTCGATTTTTTAATGGAAAATAACAATTAAATGACTTTCAATTAATTTTATGAAAGAAACAAGATAGTGATTTAATTTTTGTTTAAGTGGATGCATCACTATTTTTTTTTTATAAAAAAGTAAAATGAAATTTTAAATACATGTTTGTTTTTGATAAAAAAGGCTAACTTTAAACCTTTATGCTCGAAAAAAATATTGATTAGTGATTATTTAGTTTTTATTTTTAAGGACCAAATTCTACTTTTTTATTGAAAAACGTAATTTAATTGTTATTTTGTTTTTAATGGAAAATAATGACGTATTAACTTAAAATAGATTTTGAACGAAAAATATGGATAAAAGACTCAGTTTTGGCTTTAAACGATTAACAATTGAATTTCAATTTTTATAGAAATTTATTTTTAATTTGGTGTTGCTTCTTATGGAAAATAACAACCAAATGACTTTGTGATCGAAAAAATTTTGAAATAATATCAGGTGTACAACTTTGCTTCCGCCGTTTTCCGATAGGTGGCTGTACCGGCTGAGGCTGGTTGAAATACATAGATGGTAATGCCTTTAATGTGAGTGTGGACAGTGCCTAACGAATTGTCATCGCCGTTTCAGTGACAGTTGTTCTTGTTTTCGTATTATTCACGCTCGAAAATGTCCGTTTATGTGCCCAATTCTCGCCATTTGCGGGAAGTTTTACTTTTCTATTACAATTCGAAAAAAATGCAGCTGAAGCGCATCGAATGCTCTCAGAAACTTACGGTGATGCTGCTCTGAGTGAAAGAACGTGTCGGGAGTGGTTTCAACGTTTTAAAAATGGTGATTTCGATGTCGAAGACAAACATGGTGGTGGAATAGAAAAAACCTTCAAAGATGAACAACTAGAAGCATTGCTTGATGAAGATTCGTGCCAAACCCAAGAAGAGCTTGCCGAATCGTTGGGAGTGAGTCAGCAAGCCATTTCAAAACGTCTCAAGGCCCTGGGCATGATTCAGAAAGAAGGAAACTGGGTGCCGTACGAGTTGAAACCGAGGGACATCGAGCGCCGTCTATTTGTATGTGAGCAACTGCTTCAAAGATAAAATCGTAAGGGGTTTTTACATCGAATCGTAACCGGTGATGAAAAGTGGGTTCGATACGATAATCCTAAACGCAGAAAATCATGGGGAAAGCCCGGGCATGCTTCTTCGTCGAAGGCAAAACCGAATATTCACGGCGCCAAGGTTATGATTTGTATTTGGTGGGATCAGCTCGGTGTGATTTACTACGAGCTCTTAAAACCGGGTGAAACCATCACAGGAGATCGTTACCGAACGCAACTGATGCGCCTTAGTCGCGCGCTAAAAGAACAGCGGCCACAATATCAAGAGCGACATGACAAAGTCATCCTCCAACACGACAATGCTCGGCCTCACGTCGCAAAAGTGGTCAAAAAGTACCTGGAAACGCTGAAATGGGAAGTCTTGCCCCACCCGCCGTATTCCCCAGATGTCGCCCCTTCTGACTTCCACCTATTCCGTTCGATGGCACACGGCCTGGCAGATCAACATTTTCAATCCTTCGAAGAATTGGAAAAATGGATTGCTTCATGGATAGCGTCAAAAGAGGACTCCTTTTTTCGAGCCGGGATCCGAAAATTGCCGGAAAGATGGGAGAAAGTTGTCGCTAGCGACGGAAAATACTTTGAATAATACATCTGTAAGCACTTTTTCGCAATAAAGCTTTTAATTTTGGAAAAAAAACGGCGGAAGCAAAGTTGTACACCTGATATTTTCAAAAATTAAAAAAAGTAAAATTAAAAGTATAAAATCTACACATTTCAGGTTAAAGCTTCATGAAATCGTGCATTTATTTCACTAGTCAGAGATATTTCTTTACAGAAATATTGAAAGATAAAGTTTTTCAATAAGAAAACCATATTTTTTTGAAATAAATGAACACAACGTTTACAATTTTAAACATATTTTTTGATATATAGTTTTTTTTTTAATTCTAAGCCTGACAGTTCTTTTAGCATAATGTTTGATGTTCGCCTTTCCACTGAATAGAGTTGCTCAAAAAAGATCTTAGTTTAGCAAAAAGACCATTTGGTCTCAACATTATGGAACTTTCAATATGATTTTTGTTAAATGCTTTTAGTTTAAAAATAATCCCTCAACCATGTGGGGATTATTGGGCGCTTTAACGCCTCAGCACTAACCAACGGATGCGCTCATTCAGCCAACAGTTGCTCTTCATGTCACCCATTTTCAGTCGGAAATCCACTGCATGTCCGCGGCGACTGAGACACCGAGACACTGAGTTGCTGAGGCGCTGCCAGCGACTTGAAATTTCTCTACACCTAGAAGGTCCGCTGCGACTGTGGCACACTGGCTTCATCCCTGCTCGGCCACTTGCGGTGGAAACGCCATAGCGACGGGCAGGAGCAGGAGCGCGAGCGCGATTGCGATTACGATTGCGAGCGCGAGCGCCAAGCAACGGGTGGCGATGGCGGACAGCGCGCCGAGTGAGTGTCACCACCAAAAATCGATTCTTTCACACGGACGGAAAATCAGTACCAGCAGCAGGCAGTAGATTGTAGCTACTCGTTGAAGGCGACCGACTCGAAATCGAACCACGACCGAGGATGATGACCCACTTTTCGGGGTTTTCGCATTAAGACCAGCGCTTTTGGTTGCCCAACATTTGCACCAACAGAAAAGAAATAAAGCCAGAAAAAAACCAATTCAAATTGCAGTTGAAATTAGTTGAAGGCAATGTGCAGTGAATAAAGTAAAATCGCAGGCGTCCACGCATCCGGAAACACCAGAAACCCGCAGCCAGTAGCAGCAACAGCAAAAAAATTTCGCTCTATACTATGGAGGAAAAAATATGAAAAAAGAGTAGTTAGGCAAAAGCAGCAGCGGTCGTAGCGGAAAATATCGAAAAAATTTGTGTCACGAAAAGTGTGGTCGCTCGGCGAGAAAGCGCGTGAAAAAATGTGCTGAAAAAATTTGTATGAATATTGCGAAAAGTAGAAAAATCAGCGACTACGCGTTGCCAGCTCGAGCACAAACGAAATTATGAAGTATTGCGAAACGAGTTGAAGCGAGCAAAATGTGAATTAATTCGATGTGGTGGGAGCAAGGCGAGCAAATCTAGTTGGGAAAAAGTAATCGCATGCATTTAAGAAAATTCCTCCGAAACGCAAATGTAATAATTGTACATAAAAAGCATAAATCATATAAGGCAAACGTAAAAGTAGCAGTAAGCGTAACCGACGAAACAAAACGAAAAACGAAACGAAATCAAGCAAAAAGAATGTAGTGAGATTTGTGGTCGCGAGAAGAAAAATCTGATTTTACACATGCAGCAGCAGCAGGGAGTCTGAGGCCAGCGGTAGCGGCAGCAGACGCAGCGCCGAGGCGTCAAGAAAAGTGTAACTTTTCCGAAAAGCATATCGATAACAGAAAAAAAGAAAACCCATAACTTTACACACAGTCACACGCACGCATACACACAAATACACATACACACACACACACACACACTAACGCTCACACATACATATACGACTGCAAATATACGCAAATACGCAAGCACTGAGGGGCCGAATGGTGACTGGTGGCTGGCTGCAGAATTTACTACATTGCGGATAAATGATTTCATAGGAAGCAACAGAAACAGTAGCAACAGCAGCAGCAATAAAACACTACCAACAATAACACTAACAATACAGTAATAGCAATAACAATAAAAAGGTAAGTAGAATTGCAAAAATTAAAAATACCACTTCATATTCACATTTCCACAATCCGCACTCGGCACTGACACATTCACGCGCCGCGCCCCTCCCCTCACCATGCCGCTCCACTCGTTCGCACTCGCACTGGTGCTCATGCTCCGAACATCAGCCACTGCAACGCACAATTCGTGCTGGCAGCGAGTGACTGCGCGCACGCCCCAACCCCCCCGCAAGCCAGCGGCACAATCAGCATTCTGCACTGCTGCGGCCCCGCACGCCAGCCGCTCTCCACTGCGGCGCTGGTGCCCTTTCTGATAAGCGCAGCGCGCTGTCAAACTGGCAAACTGTGCTGGTGCTGATGTTGTTGTTGTTGGGGTGTCGGTGGTGTCGCTGCGTAGGGGGTGCGCACTCATACGCCCCGTGTGCCGTCGCAATATTGCCGTTCAAGGCGTACGAACGGCGCTGGGAGCGCAGGTGGCAAACGCGTGGAAATGTTTTCCCTTTCTTTTTTGTGTTCATTTTCTGCGCTGTGTGGTTTTGTTATTGTTATATGTGTGTGTGTGTGTTGGTTTTTGTGACTTCTTTGTTGACTCACAAAACGCACTAAACCCCACAACTAACCAACCAACCAAACGACTGACGAAATTCAACGCACAGTAATGCTGAGAAATAGCTGAAAGCAGCAATAACAAAGAAAAAAAACAGCAACCGAAAAGCACAAAAATTAGAAAGTGAGCGGAACCGCAGTCACGCGTTCGAAATTCGCCTTTGTACAATGCTCGCACAGCATAATGGCGAGAAGACGCACGAGGCAAAAAAAAAATAATAATAAAACAACAACAACAATGACGTTTGGCAATAAAAGCGTTAAAAGGAAAATACGGAAAAACTGGAGCTGCGCGGAGAGCGTAGGTGCGATTGTAGAGGTATGAGCGAACGAGGGGGTCGGGGCCGAGCGGCATGGAAGCGAAAGCGAAACAAAGTACTACATGTATGTCCGTATGTATGTTGACTGGCATTATGCACGAGCACGGCATTATGGCTGTTGGCGCTGGCCAAGGTGTGGGCCGTTGCGAAGTCGGCGCAATGTTGACTTCACCGACTCGGCTGAGTGGCGGCGCCTGGCAATGATTTTGCAAAGTTAAACGCTGTCGCCGCCATGAATGGCTGCGGGTGGCATTTATAAATACTTGTCCTACTATACATTTTCGATCACGCTCGGCAGCAATTGTTGTTTGAAGTTGAAAGTGGGCCATGCTGTTTAATTTTTTTTGCACTTTCCCACGTATGCAATGTGCTCGAGTCAAATCGATTGGCCACATCACGTGCGAGTGCGACTCGAAGGATATTTAAAAAAAAGGACTTAATGATTGAAAAAAGTGGAGTGTGTTATTATCATTTTTCATGTGACTGGCTGATAGGCGGACAAAGAGTTCAAAATAAAATTTAATAGTGTATGGTGGAGTTTTTAATTATAATTTGACATGTGATTGGTTCATTTGCGGAGATAGAGTAAAAATTTTTGCAAAATAACTGTACAAAAATTACCTTATATGTTTTAGTTGGCCAAAGGATCAAAAATGGCAAGCTATAAGTTTCTTGGCTAAGATGTTTTGTCAGCAATTCGGCCTAAAGTTTAGATCGATGCTAGTTTTCAGTGAAGTTGCTTTCATTATCACTAAAAATCACTTTGAAAAACATTCGACTGAGCATTAGGCTAACTAAACGTTCGAATCGATATTCTGTGGTTAAAAAAAGTTACCTTATGTGTTTTAGTTGGGCAAAGGATCAAAACTGGCAAGCTACAAGTTTCTTCGCCAAGATGTTTTGTCAGCAATTCGGCCTAAAGTTTAGATCGATGCTAGTTTTCAGTGAAGTTGCTTTCATTATCACTAAAAATCACTTTGAAAAACATTCGACTGAGCATTAGGCTAATTAAACGTTCGAATCGATATTATGTGGTTAAAAAAAGTTACCTTATGTGTTTTAGTTGGCCAAAGGATCAAAAATGGCAAGCTACAAGTTTCTTCGCCAAGATGTTTTGTCAGCAATTTGGCCTCAAATTTAGATTTTTGCTAGTTTTCAGTGAAGTTGCTTTCATTAGCACAAAAAATCACTTTGAAAAACATTTGATTGAGCATTAAATTAGGCCAACTAAACGTTCGAATCGATATTATGTGGTTAAAAAAGTTTTTTGATAATTATTTTCAAAACATCAGTAACATAACTTTCCAAAACTCATTTGAATAGCTTAATCACTTAGCCCTTTTGTCATCTTTAATTATTATTTTCTATATATTTTTATATATTTATATATATTTTTATATTTTTATTATTTTATTTGTTTAACCCTAATTCCCAGAGTTTTAAAAGAAACGTAAACCCGGAAGTAAGACTGTCAGGCTTATACACTCCGGGCCACCAGAATAGGTTCACATTACCCACTGACCCACTAAAATGTACTCAGTTTTGGGGTTCACTTTACAAAAGTGGGCCAAAAAAGAAAAAGGAAATAAATGTCAAATTGTGTTTAGGACAGGTAGGTTCACAATAGATACCTTGAACATCTTGATACCAATAAATGAGGTAAAACTGTGTTTTGTAAGAACACTACTCATTTTCCTCCAGGAAAAAATGTGAACCTATTCCAGTGGACCGGAGTGTATGAGCCAAATTACTGAAAAAATTTGTTTTAAAAAAGTACAAAAAATACCTAAAATGGTAAATTTATAAATGCAATATAATTTTAACATTTCATCAGAAAATTACATAAAATAATGGAATCGAAAATCTTTTGGATTTGTCACCATTTGAAATCTTTAGTGAGACTGTGAAGCTCACTTCTGGGAATTAGGGTTAATTGTTGTCTTCTTTATGATTGCATATTGTTTACTCTTTAAATCAGTAAGTTCCTATGTACATTTGGCTAATAAATCAAATTATAGTGAAAACGAATTTTTAAAATTTTTCAATCGCTGCATTACAAAAGTACGAAATTAATCCTTAAACTCCTCTTCAGTTTGGAGTTATTTATGGCATTCAAATTAAATGTTTTGCTCTGTTGTATTCAGAGATCTATAGTAGAATTTTATGGCAAATATTTTTGTGGTACATTTCTTCCTTAACCCTTATTCTCATACCCAAACTTACTAACGTCGTTTGGCACCCGGGGTACCCGGGTACCCATTTCATGAAATTTTTAAGTTTTCAATATTTAGTTAATTAAAAAGTGTTTATAAAATTTTGATATGATTTGTTCGCTTTTCACCTAAATAACGAGGATCCGGAAGGTAAAAAAAAAATTTTCATTATTTGTCAGTTTTTTTCACGAAAATACATCGCAGTGGGCACCCGGGTACCCGGGTATGAGAATAAGGGTTAAAAGTCCTGTTTCAAAGGAAATTTGTTGGTATACTAGGAAAGAAGGGTCAAACTGACCCATAATAATGGGAGGTAGAGGGTTAAAATGTTCCACAAAAATGTTCCTTGTAGTCTTTTACATAAAATTGGTGAACACATCATATACCTAAAATGTACGGTCACATGGTTTTCCTATGCCAATTCACCATAAGAATGTGCAAAAGAGGGAAAACTTAAAAAATTCAAACGTAAACTTTTCGAATGTCAACACAGGTAGATATATTGTTTTTTCTCCCTCTAGCAGAATCCGCTGGATAGATGGAAGGATGACATTCTTTCCTCCATCGCCAGTGTTAACAGCGTTTGTTTGGAACTGAATCTGATAAAATACAAACAGAAATTTGCTGCAAGAAAGCACACATTTATAGAAAATTTACATTCAATTTTCTATGCCAGTTATCAATATTATATTATTGCGACTGATCTCACAACCCCATCCTGTTTTAGCTACCACAACATGTCAGGCAGTTGTAATAAAAACACTGCAGAACGATTTCCTAAACTGAATCTGAGACGAAATGTAAATAGAACGTCGGTGCGTGGCCAGAGAGGCATCGATCATCATAACAAAAAAAAACAAACCAAATAACTAAAATCAGTTAAAATAAGTATTCCAACTTAGGCACGACTCATTATGAAGGCTGCCATTTCCCATAGCAGAAGCTTTAAATGGCAGCTTCCTCAACCTAACCTACGCGCAGCCACCAAAAAGCTAAACACATTCGCTATTTTGTAATTTTGTGAATGCCTCAACCTTTATGGTTGATGAACCAGGAATTTTAATATTCTCCAGTAAAAGGTTATGGTCAAAGAGTTAATTTTGTTGTTAGTTGCGCATCTTTACAACACAACTACACGACCACAACTAAACTAAACGAAATATTAACAATAAATTCAATTAGGTTTGCTTAAAGCTATTTGCGACCGCAATTTGTGCCAGCCAGCGATAATAACGCTTTCCGTCCAAGGATTTTTAATTAATTTGGATTTAAGGATTTTGTGGGCTATTCTGGCGGATTACAATTTGATTGATGGACTTGCATTGGGGTTGGGATAGGGAAATCGCAAAGCGTGAATTACACCAACTCTGAGTCAGTTGAAGCATATAGCAGAAAATGCGCATTTGTTCTGCAGCACAAGTGATGCTTTTGTAATGTTAATGCCGAGGCGTATGCGAACATCTTCAGTATGAGGTCGTAAGAATGAATCAGTGCAATGTGTTTAGTGTAATAAAAAAAAAATATTGAGTTGTAAGAATCCTGGCGGAGGCAGAACTAAAATTGGAATTGTGCCAAAATGTGCGCATATGCGCTAATTTTATTGTAGTTATTCATAAATCAGAATTGATCATTGTATTTTTCATGGCATACTTTTGGGCTGCTAATATCCATATAGCAGCATTGTTGTTGGCAAGATAGAGACATCATTTGCTATTGTCCCAATGTATGAATGTGAACGACCTGGAACTGACTTTGAAATAGTTTCTACTGGGGAACTAATGGATATCAATTATCGATTGCCTTATCCAATGATCTTAACATTTTCCAGTAGAAGGATTTGAATAGGAAGCGATTTCATAACTAATTTTTATTTCATGCTACGAAGGACAGTCCATGAAACAAATTGATACCTAAAAAAATACATGTTTTCCTTAAAGTATATGAATTTTACTTTAGATGTTTTTTATTTTTTTGGGGATTTTTTGCGTTTTATACTTTTTAGCCACAGCTTCTTTAGGCGCTGCTATGTAAAACTGCAAACCCGGCATTTGTTGCAAGTCCCACTGACGTTAGACTCATCGTTCATTCAAATTTTTTAAAAAATTATTCTATAGTTTCCTGATTTCTTTTTCGCTTCGTTTTTGCTATCAATGCTTCTGGCTATAACTTCTTGTACTCTGTATTATTTAAGTAATGAACTTGCAGACATTTCATATAAATAACTTTTTGAAACCCCATTTTGAACTCAATTTCACCAACAGAGGCATTAAGGTTCCATTTTAATTGGACTTTTACTACGCCGGTGAGTAGTTTGTTCTCAAGCCCAAGTTTTCCGTCAGATTTTTCAATTCTCTCTGCCAAACAAATCCCCCTTAACTTTCGACAACAACATCAATCTTGATTTAATTTGATTTGCTTTAATTTAATTTGCTTTTGGTTCACGCAGGACTTTTCTGCATAGTGTGTAGAATCTGTTTTCGTTGCTCGAAATCAATTGCAGCCATTTCACTCGGAAGTCAAAACAAATGTAGAACGATTCAATGAAATTGAATGATGGGGAAAATTACTGCAATATCATTCGATATTGGTTTCAAAATAGTTTCGTCCCAGTTGGATTAAGTTGCTATTTTAGTATTTTTATATTCTTTTTACATTCTTTCATTTTTTCTTTAAAATGTCGAGCATTCCATATCCAATACTTATGATTACCTTTACTCGAAATTGATCTTCAATGATTTACTACACACCAAATTTGTTCAATCTACTAAATCCATCATAAGTTAAATAACCACATTTGAAAACACACCGCTTTGCGACTTAATTTCTGCTATGCACATTAATCAAAGTTCTAAAGTAAGGTTAGGTTAGACAGGCAGCTTGCCGATTGATCGACTACACAAACTTTTTCCGTCCCCTAAATCCATCGTCAGTTGAAATGAGCACATCTCGAAGCATATCGCTTTGCCACTTGATTTCCGCTGTGTACATGAATCATAAATTCCAAGGTTAGGTTAGATAAGGTTTGACAGGCAGCTTGCCGATTGCTGAACTCGAACATTCGGAGTCCTCTGAAGTCCTTTGTCATGTCCAAAGAGAGTGCAGCAAGCCCCCTCACAAACACTGTTCGATTGCAAGAAACATTTCAGCAGCATCCTTGACTCCTTGCACACACAAATCAAGCGAATACGAATTAATTTATTGACCTGCTCAGCGGGTCAATGAGTTTCGTTGCCAAAATCGCAAAACTATGACTTGCACACGAATATTCTAACCAACAACAAGAATAACAAATCAAGCCACAATAACAACAACAATCACAATAGGGATATTGCGCCGCCAACACCACAACGCAGCCGAAATCGAATTTCAGTTCGTTTCATCGTTGCTTTACGCTTGTTTTCATTGAAAAAATTTTCCATTTAATTTACTTGATAGCCGCATCTGCCAAAAAATTAGGTTAATAGAGTGTAAAAGACAACCTACTTTCTGCACTGGGGGCCAAAGAGCGCCGCCGAGCCGCTCACTCCTCCGCCTCGCTCACCAGCCGAGCACTACCCTAGCACAATATTTGCGCCTTGCCGCCGCGTCTCCCGCTTTGTTCACCGCTGACGCCACTGCAAGAGCAAGAGCGGTGCAACAATGGCCGCGCGACAGAATGTGTGCGAGTGGAGAGCGGCCGGTGGGCATGAGAGCCGAAGAGCGGCTAGAGTGGCAGCAGGAGCTAATCTACACTTGAAGAATGCATTAAAATTTAACTTCTAATTATGCTGCAACTAAAGCAGCGAACAATAACAACAAACCGACTCGCACACAGGCGCAGCCGTTGAAAGCAGACACTTGAATTGTGTGCCAGTGCACTTGCGTGCACACAGGACATTCGTTTGTGTGCGTGCATTTGCATTTGAAAGTGCAAATTGCAGTCGCACAAAGTCAACGGAAATTCTAGTGTCGTACATATCCGACTGTGCAATTCGCTATGTTCAGCGCGTGCTCGATGACGAGACAGCTCAAGGGCTTCGGTTGGTGAAGGTCAGGCCGAATGGATGTCGCCTATAAATAGTGTTGTTGTTTGCATGTATTAACAAACTTTTTGTGATAGCAAATGTTTTTGCAACGATTTGATGGGACACTGACAGCATTCTATTTTTCATCTCCGGTTTATTTACAACACGTTTAAAGCATGTGAAATGTTAACCCTTTTCCCTTCTGGTTTGTGGGTGCCAGAGCTTTTCTGAGTATAAAGCATTATTTTGACATTAACCTTAAAGTGATTTTTAAACCGCCTTTATCACTTTTCAGCTCACTTTTCAGCGTAACATAGTTTAGTTTTGAACACAACAACAACAAATGTTAGATTTTTAGAATTAAATTATAAGATTAGGTTTTATTTAAAAATTATATATGTTAAGGTTTAGCACAGTGTCACGTATGTTTGACCTTAATTTCATAGTTTAACCCTTTCAGTCACAATGTCCAATATATTGGACTACAGCCCATACAATTCATACAGAACGGGTTTATTTTCATGTCGGAAAGGGTTAAGGCTTTATCCGTTAGAATTAAATGCATATGTATGTATAAAAGAATTGTTTTTGTCTTTGAAAAAAAGTTGTGTGTTTTTAAAGTTTTAAGGCTGATAGCATCGTTGGCGCTGCAGCCTTTTTAATTGAACATAAAACATACACAAACATTTAACATTTCGGTCTTGACTGTATCATTTAACACTAGAATGCCCGAGGGAGTCATTTTGACTCTATTGAGGTCTTTTGTTGCAAATAACTTTTGTTGTATCGCTTTCTAAAAAAATATCTTACGTAACTTTTATTAGTTTTTAAAGCTAAATGGAATAAGTAAATTAAAAATATTGTAAAAAAATTTTTTACCCCAATTTTGCAAAATTTACCTTAAATGCCCCAAGGTAGTCATTTTGACTACCTATATACACGTTTCAGCAAATCTTACTGATAAAAAGACAAATATGCATCTTCAATTGCGAAATATGAAAATTTCAAATAATTGCAAATATTAAAAAAAAAATATCATAGTAGGCTTAGAAAATCCCCAAGTTTTTCAATCAAAAGTTCACTCACAAAATTCATTCACAAATTCAAAATTCCAAGTTTCATTCCATTTTATCCCATTGATGTGTAAAGTACGCCATTATATTTTAGTGAATTTTCTTTGTAAACCATAAAAAATAACAATGAAGTACTTATTTTAATTTAATCTAATGTGCATTTATTCATATTTACTACTTGAAAACCAATAAAATTAAAAAAAGTCAGTAAACAATATGGTAGTCAAAATGACTACCTATGGGCATTTTAGGTATGTCAGATTTTCGGGCATTCTAGTGTTAAAGCTTTTATCAGTTCATTTTCAAATATACACCTAATTCACTTTTTACACGAATTTTTTGTACACGATTTTTTGCAAACGTATCTATCGTGTAAAAAGAGAATTAGGTGTACCTAACACTTCGTTCAATAATGTGTGTGACTGACACATAGATGGCGGCACTAATACTAAATCAATATTTTTTTCGAAATTGTGAACCTTTTTAGGCTTACTGTCAAAATTATATGTCAATCCGACCATTAGTTTACAAGTTACAGTGCTTTAAGTGACACTACTTTTGAGTTTTCAAAAAAAATGAATTCAAAGCAATTCCGTGTGCTGATTTATCATTGTTTTTTAATGAAAAAAAATACTGTTCAATGCCAGGAATGGCTTGAAAAACATTATTCGGACTCTGCTCCATCAAAAAGAACCATTTGTTATTGGTATGCCGAATTCAAACGTGGTCGTACAGACACCGATGACATTCCATCTACTGGACGGCCAAATGACGCTGTTATTCCGGAAAACGTTGAAAAAACACTGAAAATCATTATGTCCGACCGTAAAGTGAAAGTGGGGGAGATTGCTGACATTCTAAAGATATCAGCAGGCAGTGTAAACACCATAATACACGAACATTTGGTTATGAAAAAGGTGTTTTTGAAATGGGGCCGCGTTTGCTCACACCGGAGCAAAAACAACAACGAATCGATGATTCAAAGAGCTGTTTGGACATGTTTACGCGCAACAAGTCGGAGTTTTTGCGTCGGTACATCACAATGGATAAAACATGGATCCACCATTTCACTCCAGAGTCAAATCGGCAGTCTGCTGAGTGGCATGCAACCGGTGAAAGCCGCCCAAAGCGTCCAAAGGCACAAACATGGGCTGGCAAGGTTATGGCGTCAGTATTTTGGGATGTGCACGGAATAATATTCATCGACTATCTTGAGAAAGGGAAAACAATCAATAGCGACTATTATATAGCGTTGTTGGAACGTTTGAAAGAAGAAATCGCGATTAAGCGGCCCCATATGAAGAAGAAAAAAGTGTTGTTTCACCAAGACAATGTACCGTGTCACAAGTCGATGAAAACGATGGCAAAAATGCATGAATTGGGCTTCGAATTGCTTCCTCATCCCCCGTATTCTCCAGATCTGGCCCCCAGCGACTACTGGCTCTTCGCAGACCTTAAAAAGATGCTCCGTGGTAAGAGATTTGGCTCAAATGATGAAGTAATCGCCGAAACTAACGCCTATTTTGAAGGCAAAGAAAAATCGTTCTACAAAGGCGGTATCGAAAGATTGGAAAAGCGTTGGAATGATTGTATCTCCCTAAAAGGGGACTATGTTGATGAATAAAAACGAATTTTGGCAAAAAAATGTGTTTTAATTATTTAGTCACACACATTATTGAACGACGTGTTATTTTAATAATTTTTGTAATGGTTTTTCATCAATGAAAAATTTGTTAATTTGGCTGGTAATGAGTTAAGATGGTATGGTTAGAGACAAATAATTCCGCTAAAATTGTATACCGCTAAATTATTATCATTAATAATTCAATGGTTTGTAAAATTTTTTATAAATATAGCAACCCTATTCTAACTTAAGTGTTGACTGTTCATTTGCTGTTAGTGGCCTATACAAGCCTTGATAAAACTGATATCTCAATTCAATCACACAATTCCTTCGATATACATCCTGTATAGAGCCGATTGATGGACATACGGTCAGACAAATGAACAAATATGTAGATGGACGAACGGAAAGACGGACAGATAAATAATTGGCCGTACTTATTGTTTCGAAACTTAGTTTTGCTGGCCAAAGCAGGCGTACTTCGTGTCGCAGGATTGTGCCAAAAGAAAAAACTGCATTTTTTTTTACTTTATTTACACTTTATTTACAATTTTTCAAAATCACTTCACTGATTTACTAGCGACTTTACTTTAACTTCACTTATATTATCTGTGTTACATCGTTGCTTGTCAAAACCAAACCAAACAGCACCATTCCCGGCTGCCCAAAGCGTACTTGGTTCGCGAATGTTTCAGTAGCATCTCAACCAATAAAAGGTATCGAATAAGGAATTGAAATTTCCTCGAGAATACGAAAAAGTTTAAAGATATCGAATTTTGATTAATTTTTGGTATTATGTCAATGAAATTTCGATATTTTTTAAAACCTGGATTTGCTTGACATTTTTAAGAATGCACTAGGTGCTTGCTATAGCAATGACTTTGCGTTCAACCCTTTTGCTAAAGGTTTTCATTTGATATGATTGACTGATGTTGATTTGGTAAAGTCTCAAGTAAGGCCGATTTCATTATTTAATACTTGAGCACACAATTCACAACTGGTTAAGTTTTTAATTTAAATTTCTATCAAAACTAGTTGTGAAATTTTCTTCTTTTTAAAGTTACATACATACATAAATCCTCTGAAATGATGTAATAATCATTACACTGTCTGAGGCATTTGTGAAGTTGTAGCCTTTGTATGAGACACATGTAGGCCTCTCTATGTGCCCATTGTGATACTACAAATTGTATTCGTTTGAAATGTGTAGGCAATACTTGTTTTTTCAACATGTGTTACCAGTGGCGGATTCAGGGGGGTGTTTTGGGGGTTGAAACCCCCCGAAATATTAGGATCGACATTAAAACTACATACAAATTAAAAGAAAATTTATGAATATCAAAGGATTACTTTTTGAAACCCCCCCGAAATATTTTTCTAAATCCGCCCCTGTGTGTTACAACACACATTTCAAATGGATGGGGGAGGGGAGGAGGGGACCTACAGTTTTATGCCGAATCCGTACGGCGGACAAGTTGCCAGCCACTCTGTGATTTTCTATAAAAGCTAATCAATTTTAAAGTTAACCTAAATGTTATTCAAATATTTCGAATTTTCTTTTAAGTTCTTCATATCGCTGTTCCATATTGACCGATTATAGCGTGCAAATCATCACACCCGCACACCTTTAGATCTCACACCAAAGTCACTCTACAACTGCTGGTTGTTGTTGTTGTTACAGATAGAAGTGCAGTTATTTATTAGGGAATTGCAAACGAAAGATGCCTTTGTTAGGAATTTCCTCAAGTCGACTGTGTACACAAAGCAAACGCAAACTAGTCAACCAATCGACCAACCAACCAGCCAGCCAACCAACCAACAAAATGAAGCTAAACTCAAAGTGTAATTGCAACGAAAAATTGTGCAAAAAATTGGTTAGACGAAATGCAGGCATTGATGGCTGGTTGGCTGAACTTAATGGTGCCACCGACGCCAACTTAACTAACCAGCAATGAGGCAACAAACCAAAAGCCCCAACCATCCAACCAGCTAAGCCCAACTAACCGTGCAACCATCCAACCACTTTAGTGTCTGACAAACGCTGCAAACGCTATAAATAGTCGGAAAGTAACGGCGAGAAAAGAAAGCAGCACAAAAAGAAGAAGCAGCAACAGCAAACAGTAGCAGCAGCAGCAGCAGCAGCAACCGTTTCAGTAGCAAAAAGAAGGCAGGTGGAGTGAAGCCGCAAGGGTGGAGTGCAGTGTTGGCTTTGGTTGGATGGGGTGAGGTTAGGTTAGATGGCGACTGCTATGATGCAGAGTGCGCCATGCACACCGATGCGAATGGCGAACGGCAAACGACGGATGCTGTTGCAACGGATGCAGTGCACACACTTTCGGTTGACTGTCAGTCTATTTGTGTTAGTCGATTTTAATTTTCGCTCTAACGTCTTTTGCTGCGACTGCAGCACAATCGCTGACGCTTGTCACCGTTTGTGTGGCGGCAGCGCACTTCACCGAACGTCATTAATGTCAGTGATGCAGTCAACGTTGCTGGCGTCGTCAACAGCAGCAACAACTTTGACAGCATCGCTTTGCGTGCGTTAAAGTGTTAAATATCCTTAGCGTAATTGTGCCAATGGTGTTTCAGGCCCTTTGCACTGCCTGCCCCGTGGTATGCTGTCAGCTTCTTTGCTTTGCTCTCGTGACTTCTTCCTCTTCTGCAATTTTCCTCTAATAAGCTGAAATTTGTCGCTGCTTGTGAGTTGCTGCTTTTCATTGCTTTCGTTGTATAGTTGGAAATTAATGTATAAACGAGTATGCACGTGTGTAGATATATTTGAACTGCAACGAATGTGACAAAGTTGGATAAAACTGATGCTGTCGACAGACAAAATTAACTTTCGACTATAACAGTGGCTGAACAGATTTGACGCTCCTGTGCTGCTACCAGTTTATGTTATGTTCTCGCTTGAATTTTTGGCTTAAACTCTCTCTTTAAACACATAAATAGTTGGAACACTAGAATTCTTCTCTTAAGGCAGCCTTGCCAGATTTTTTGCTTTGAAGTGGTAAAAAATTAAAAAATGGAAGAAAATAAAATATGTATTTTGAAAGTTAAGGTTTCTTAGGGGTTAGGTTATGTTAGGTATGATTGTGTCTGAGATTGGTAACATGGGTTATGAGGCGGAGAAAACGGGGGCTGAGAATTGCCTCAGATTCGCGAGCCACGCTGGGTTTAAGTTTAGTTTTAGGCCTTTTAAGATTTGGGTTTAGGTTTCGGTTGGACTTTGGGTTTAGGTTTAAGTTCAGGTTTAGGTTAACTGTTATTTAAGTTGTGAGTTATATAGTTTAGGATTAGGTTTAGGTTTAGGTTAAGGCTAGATTTAAGTTTAGGATTAGGTTTGGACGCAGATTTAGGCTTTTTCGATTTAAGTATAGGTTTAGGTTTGTGCTTCAGTTTAAGTTGAAGTTTAAGTAAGGTTGAGGGTTTGGCTTAATTGTAGGTTTAGGTTTAGTTTTTAATTCAGGTTAATGTTTAAGTTTACGTTTAGGTTTATGTAAAGCTTGGGTGAAATGTTATGTTTAAATTCAGGATTAGGTTTTTGTTAATGTTTGTGTTTGTTTTTAGGGTTAGGCTAAGTTTCCATTTAGGCTTAGGTTAGGTTTGCGCTTCAGTTTAAGTTCAAGTTTAAGGAAGGTTTAGGGTTTGGCTTAATTGTAGGTTAAGGTTTAGTTTTTGATTGAGGTTAAGGTTTAAGCTTAAGGTTAGGTTTAAGTTTACTTTTATGTAAGATTTGGGTAAATGTTTTGTTTAGGTTAGGTTTTTGTTTACGTTTGTTTTTAGGTTTAGGTTTGGGCTAGGTTTAAGTTTAGGATTAGGTTAGTGCGAGGATTTAGGCATTTTAGATTTGAGTATAGGCTTCGGTTTGTGGTTCAGTTTAAGTTGAAGGTTAAGTAAGATTTAGGGTTGGGCTAATTGTAGGTTTAGGTTTAGTTTTTAACGCAGGTTAAGGTTTGAGTTTAGGTTTAGGTTAAGCTTGGGTGAAATTTTATGTTTAGGTTTATGTTTATGTTTGTTTTTAGGTTAAGGCAAGGTTTAGGTTAAGAATTAGGTTTGGTCCAGATTTAGGATTTTTTTATTTGGTTATAGGCTAATACTTGGGCTTCAGGTTAGGTAAGGTTTCGGGTTTGGCTCAATTTCAGGTTTGGGTTACGTTTTGGTTCAGGTTAAGGTTTAAGTTTAGGGTTCAAGTTTAGATTTGGATTTAGTATTTAGCTTAGGTTTAAGTTTTGGTTTAGGTTTGGGGAAGATTAGGCTAGTTTCAGGTTATTATTTTCATGTTTCAGTGGTTAAATAATGATTTAAAATATACGTGAAGGGTTACGTTAGGTTGTGTTAGTAAAGTGAGATGAGTCTTTCACTTTCCTAGCAAAACTAACCTTGTTTGCTTATATTACTTTCACTGTAAAGTCATATACCTTCAGATTTATTAACATTTTCTAAGGAGACCAGATTCTTCTGGACAACCAGCAGCTTAAAGATTTCTGCATGTGCTCTCATAAAAATTATGACACCTTGTCTGCTGGTCGTTAAGTTTATGCTCTCGCCCTTTTTATTATTAATTTCTATTATTTTCTTTTAGACCATAATTTATTATATTTTTTATTAGTTTTCGGCCAAAGCATCCACTACTCACTCTAACTCAAACTTACATTTAACTTTTTTCTCTCATTTCATATGAGCCAAAATTATTAACTCACACTTCTGCTCCCACTTTCTCTCATTAATTCTCTTTTTTCTTTTTATACAACGGCAAAATCCCTTCTTTACGAGTTGACTCTTTCACTAATTCTCTGTCATTTTGTTTACGCCAAAAGCCTCAACGTACATACACTCTCATTTATTCTCTTTCTCTCATTTCATTTCGACCAAATATTTTAACGTACATTCACTGCCAATTATTCTCTTCCTCTCATTTAATTTCAGTTAAAAGCCTCTCCCATTCATTCTCATTCTCTCTTTTCATCTCGCCCAAAGTTCCAACTCATTTTCACCTACTTTTATGTTCTGTAGGTATACGCTCAGCGTATCGATGTAACAATGGTTCAGTTCCGTTCAGTTGACTACGATTCCTTTTGATGCATGGCCGCTGTTCTCGCTGATGCTTACGTATGTGTGTGTGTGCGTGTGTGTTGAGACTCGGCTAACAAGCATTTGAGCATTGGTTCGTTTATTCGTTGGTTTCGCTGCGCGCGATAGTATGCTGTCACTGTGTATGCGTGTACTTGTGCGCCTGTGTGTGTGTGTGTGTGCGCGCGCGCGCGCTTAAAACCAGCAACTAGTGGCCAGAGACGAATCCTTGGCATCCTGACGTCTTTGGCCATTCGATTGTCTGCGTGCGCTTAGAGTGCGTGCGCTCATTCGTTCGTTCGGTCTGTCGGTTGGTTGGTGGCTAACGCGCTCGTCGCTCGTTGGCGCGTTTGTGTGCGTGCGTGAATTTTCGTCATCAATAGTGTCCGCCAGTGTTTGTGGCCGGAGCTGGAGGCAGCAGCACGCATTTTGTTTATTGCTGCGTTTGCAAATTTTTGTTCTCTGACTTTACGCCTTGTTCGGCGCTGTCAACACTATCGAGTTGGCGTTTGTTCGAGGTAAATATTAAATTAAAATCACTCATACGCCAGCGAGCACACGTTACGCATAGGCGGTGCGCGACTGTCGTTTAGGAATTTCCAGTTGATGCGCGGCGATTTCTTCATCGAAATGCAAAATTCGGTGTGTATCTCCTGTGCGCGTAATAGCTGCATTTATGCTTTTGCCGAGCTGTGTGTTGTTTGCTTTGTGGCGGAGGTGTTGCGGTGGAGGTGTTGATGCTGATGCTGGTGGGCGGCGAAATGAATGGAAACTTCAGCTCGCTGGCTGGTTGGTTGGCTAACTGGCAGATTGGTGCAAAGCGCATAAAGTGTGCGCTGCAAAAGGCACCAACAAAAGCGAGGACGAAGGCGGAGCAGGAGTCGAAGGCGGCCACAGCGTGGCGAATGTGCGTGTGTGTGTGTGTGTACACAACTTCGCCCTTTGATATTTCAAAATGCAATTGAATGGATTGGTGCCTTGTTGCTGTTGTTGTGCAGTTATTGCTGCCGCCGTCGCCGCCGCCACCGGTTCAGCTACTGTAGGTCGTAGCGTGCGGGCGCTGGCAATTGCTGTAAATGCCGTTTAAATGTCATCCAAGTATAAAAATTCCCACGCAGTAACGACATTGCGTGGCGTGGGACAGCCGAAGGGGACGACGCGTTGTTGGCGGTGGTTTAAGTGGAAGTTGTTAAATGTTTGTTTTTGTTTGTATGCACAAACACACACGTGACGCATATGTGTGTGGGTTAACGTGTAAGCGCGCTGCCTACTAATGCATTATTAATTTTAAATTCGGTATTGCAATATGAATGACATTTATTAATACAATTTTTACGACATGCGAGCGTCCACAATTTCACTGTTTCATTGTTAGTTACGAGCTGTGGCATAGATAGATGCAGTCGACGATGCACCACGCTTCTTTGCACTTTGCACAGAGCGATGCCTTAAGCCTTTCGGTGCCGCGTGCGGCGTGCAGCATTGCAGTTGCCACATATTCGGGCAACATAAATTCGGCTGCCGCATTTTGACACTTGATTGCGCTCATGTCTAGACAATTGAGCGCCGCTCGCTTGTTTATGTTGCAGTGCTGTCGCTTGCCCGGCGTATGGCGTGCATGAATAACAATAATGCAATAACTTACAGCACACACACACACACACACACACATAATACGCATACAGACGCACGCACGCCGCAATGTGCTCAGTGAGTCAGCATGGAAACAAAGTCGCCGTTTTTAGCTGGTTTTCGCCACTTGCCTCTCCACTTTTCTTGCCATTTGCGTTGACTTTATTTCAAGTTTTTGTCGACTTACAGTCATTGTTGCTGTTGGTTGGTTACATACGCGCTGCTTGCAGAGTAGTTGAAGTGGCTGGTGGCCGGCTCATTGTCTGCGGGTCTGGCTGGTGCCAGCGAATGCTGTTGCTACTTGCTACTTGCTTATAAATGTTGACTTCCTGTCGCGTTTTATGTGCTCAGTGGCAGCAAAGCAGCAGCAGCAGATTCATTTCGATCGATTGGTGGATATTTTTGAGTGTGTGGCTTTAATTTATGCGCTTCGATTGCCGGCTCAAAGTACGTCAATGGAAAATTTAGGGACAAATCTTTCTTTCGATGCTTGTTTTCCAACTTCTTGGGGTAAAATTGCTTAGAAAAAGTTTCCAATTAGCCATTCAGAACAGGTAAATGACTATAGGTCCAGTGTTGCTGTACAGAAATTTGAAAACCTAGTGAAGCGGGCTGAAAAAGAAAGGTCTTTCCAGCCTTTTTAAAGAGTTTGGTGTCTAAATAAAAGAATCGATTGCAAATTAGATTTTCATGTTTAATAAATATTATGGAAAAATTAAAAAAAAAAATGTTTTTTTAATTTGCAAAATTAATTAATTTTCATTTTTAATTTGAAAAATTTAAAAAAAAAAAATTTTTTTTTTAATTTTTAAAAAAATTTTTAATTTAAAAAAAAAAATTTTTTTTTTTAAATTTTTAAATTAAAAAAAAATATTTCAAATTCGCTTTGTATATTTTATAAATAATACAGGCTCATTTTGACGCCCATTTTGAGGTGTTTACTTTTAATTTATTTAAAATCGGATTTTTTATTTATTTGGTTTGTTTTATTAATTATGTTGTAACACAACTGTTCGAAAATTATTAAAAAAAAAACAGGCGGAAGCTACAATTCTAATGAATGAATTCTAATTTATTTTTGTACATATTAGTATTTTAAATAATAAAAGAATACAAAATCAATGAAGCGAGAATAATGAAAGTTTGACACGTGATCAAGGAGATTTTGGGTTGTAACATACTTACTTTTCAGGAAAATTCTATAAAAATTTTCAGGAATATAAAAGAGTACAATTTTCAAAGAACCTTTTTCATATCCTTTTTTACAAAAATATAAAAAATGAATTTTATTTAATTATTTATTATTTATTCTTGAGCCTTATCTCTTTCATTTGATATACATATCGCTTTATCGCTAACTTTTAATGAGGTTACGTATTTTTCATATTTTTTAAATTTTATCCCACGGTGTTATCGAATCATTTCGGCTTTCTACAGGGTATTTCAATTGAAGTGTAACACGTTAAATAGTGGTTTCTTTAATCAGTATTAGTAATTTTTATTTGAAATGAGTCTCAAATTGTCAGAAAGTATATTATTTTTAAGAAATTTTATTTAATTTTCAATATGACCTCCTTTTGATTTAATAACAGCAGCCAATCGACTGGTAAATGCATCGCAAGAAGCTCGAATTACACCCTGCGGAATTTTCGTCCACTCACGGATCAGGGCACGTTTTAGGGCATCGATGGTATCATATTTTTTTTGCGAGACCTTACTTTCCAAAATGCCCCATATGGCAAAGTCCATAGGATTGAGGTCTGGAGAAGACGATGGCCATTCCGTTGTCGAAATGAACGCTGGGGTGTTGCGTTGAAGCCAACACTGCGTAGTTCGAGCCTTATGAGCAGGTGCAGAGTCCTGCTGGAATATCCAACGCTCTTTTTTGAAAAGCTTGGCTGCCCAGGGTTTCAAGCAACCTTCCAGAACAATTTTTTGGTATGATCGAGCGTTAATTTTCACTCCTTCAGGAACAAAAACAAGCGGTGTGCGTTCTTTTTCGGTTACTCCGGCCCAAATCATCACAGACGCGGGTTTTTGGCGTCGATAGGCTCGCAGTTGGTCTTCGTTGATAGCTGAGCGTTGTCTCAGCCAAACTCTGTAATTTTGCTTGTTGACAAACTGCACGGTAAAAAGTTTTTCGTCGGTGAACACACAATTTTTTAATTCACCACATACGAGCCTCTGGCGGAGCGCTTTTGCTCTAAGGAGCCGCATTTTCTTTTGGGTTGCCGTAAGGTATTGAACCTTTCGAATTTTGAAAGGCTTCATCTTCAGCTTATTTCTTAAGATTCGATGCAATCTTGCGGGCGAAACATCTATGTCCTTTGCCATCAAGTTTCCGCTGCGACGAGGATTTCGGGATAATTTTCTTCTCACCTTTTTTACGTTCTCAGCGGACGTCGCAGTTGGTTTACGGCCTCCACCATACCGTTTTTTAATAAAGCCAGTCTCCTTGTATCGTTTTATGGTGCGATAAACAAAAACTCTATTTATGCACAAATGTTTCAACTCTGAAGCGATTGCAGAAGTCGATTTTCCAGCCAAAAAAAAGTGCGATCACAGAATTACGCTTCGCGTTTAGGTCCATTGCGTTTGCTATTACTCTGATTTTTTTCAATGGCTATTAAGTAGTGAACAAAACTTTTTTCATTCTATTTCATACTGCAGTAGTTTTGACGTTTAAAGTTGGTTACACTTCAATTGAAATACCCTGTAAATGCAACAAATGAAACTAAGTAATTCTGAACTAAGTTACTATTAATAAACCAAACTAAACTAATTCAATGGAATTTGATTCACATTCAGTTAAACTCAATTCCTGAAAATCTAAGTTTTTTGGCTAAGGAAAAAGTGGTGAAGTTTTTGGCATAAAAGTTAAGTGAAACACTTCGATCGAAGTGAAGACGGCAACGCTGTAACAGGCCATTTCCATATTTGTACATTTTAAAGAAGAAATTAAAAAATTATTTTTTTTAATTCAAAAATAAATAGAAATATTTTGGTGTAAAAATTTATTTCCTAGTAATTTGAATCGATTACGCACATCGCCCGCTGCGCAGAACAGGATTCAATGGTACAATATATGTAATCACTTTTTTGTAATCTTTTCAAAACTACCCTTTTGGAGTAAATTTGCTCTAAGAAGTTAATTAAAAAAGTTTTTCTTAAAATCTCATTGTTCAACCCAATAAATTTGGTGTCCTTGTACCTTGAAAATGTTAATTTGTCAATGTTTAAATAGAGTTACAAACTTATAAAACTTAAGGTTTGAACGTCAATTACGTTTGAGCTTCAAATAAAATTCCTCAGTGAAACATGAAATTTAATACTCTGCATAGTGCAGACTTTAGTGGATGAATCGACCCAACAGATTGAAATGTGCGCACGCTTAGATTCCCTTATTTGCAATGCCTTTAATAACTCATTCTTTATTCATAAGTTAATGTTGCCAAGCAATAACAAGTTAAATATTCTCTCACTTAATTGCTGTTGTTATTTTCGGCCATTACTCACGCGCACTGCACAGTTGTAGCAATGCCAAAAATCCAAAAGTCAATGACCCATGACCGAGAAATGCGCAACAATTCCACTACAATTGTGGCCACCATACGAGCAACATTGCTTGACACTTGGCAATTGTGCATGTTCGGCTCGTTGAGTTTTAGCTATAAATAAATTTTATAAATATAATTTATAAATAATACGACAATTGTGCCTTAAAATGTTTTCAACGAGTCAAAAGTGATTGAACAATAATTTTTTATTATATTTGCAAATATTTTTCCTCAAGTGACTGATGTGATAATTGTTTTGTATATTGTTTAAGTTTTTTTTCAAAGTATGATAAAAGAAAACGCCAAAAGCACGTTTGCTATCGATTTTGCAATAACTCATTTGACCAAACATGTTTTGTTTTAGATTTTTGTTTTTCTTTTTGTGTTTATAAATACATTAAAAATACGCTACGTAGCTGTAAATAAATTTTATAAATAGAATTTATAAATATTACAACAATTGTGCCTTAAAGTATTTTCTATAAGTCAGGACTGGTCGAGCAATAACTTTTTATTATATTTGCATATTTTTACTGACCTCAATTGACTGATAAGTCAATTGTCTTGTAGCAATTTGCAAAGAAAGCGCGTATGTTTTAGTTTTTTTCCGGAGTGTGGTATAACGAAAAACGCCCAAGGCACATTTTCTATCGATTTTGCAATAACTCATTTCACTCAAACATGTTTTGTTTTAGGCTTTTTTTTCGTTTTGTGTTTATAAATACATTGCGCCGCATATTGATGTAAATTCCTTGACTGCTACGGTTTATTATTAATTGGTTAATTATAAACTTTGAAATAACAGCGTAATTTGAGCTTTTTATAAAGTTTAAGCGAATCGGGCATCTTGAAATTTCAGTAATTTCGGTTCGATAGAAACGGTGATGTTTAAAAATGTACATGAGTGACCCTGCAATCAGCCGAAGTCGTTAAAATGCAGGTGAAATTTGAGCATTGCGCAGTGCGTATAAATAACTACAAACAATTTGTGGCCAGAAATATAGCAACTCGTTGCTTAAATATTTGGCAAACTGTGAGAGGTTTTTCTAGCACACGGGTCGTATGAGTAACATTGCAACAACACCCGAAAAATCTTTGCAGTGCGTATGAGTAACATTAATTTCATAATTAGGCCAGAAAACTCTGAGTAACATTATTTTCATAATAACAAAAGAAAATTCTGGATTATGCGTTCCTTATAAGTAATATTGAGGTCATAATAAAACCACAATCTTTTGAGCGATGCAGTATGCATGAGAAACATTGATGCTTTGATACTACTAAAAAAAAAGAGAACTCCGGTCTTAGCGGCTCGTAGGATTAACATTGATTTCATATTACCGTAAAAAAATTGAGTTTTGGGGGCGAATGAGTAACATTGATTTAATAATATAAGAGAACTATTGGTCTTACGGTTCGTATGAGTTACATTAATTTCAAAATATCCAAATTTCAAAATATCCAAAATTTCAAAATAATTTCAAATATCCAAATATCCAAATCCATCAAATATATTCAAAATTTCAAAATATATAAAATTCGTTCTGGGGGGCGTATGAGTAATATTGGCATTACGTTAACAGATCTAACACTGATATAAAGCAGAGATGCCCAAAACCTTCTTATGGAAGAGCAAACTCCAATACATATAAACGAATTCATACGCCAGACAACAACAAAACCTACGTTGAAGATAATTGCCGCCAATGTATACCAACAAAACATACCGTGCTGTGTGTGTATGCTAGAATGCTCAGCCTATGCCGAAGATCATTTACAAAAACAAATGAGGAACTAGAATCATAGGGCATGGGCACCTCTGATATAAAGAATATAGTAACCCAAGATAATAAATAAATCTATAATAACAGAAACATGAGTAACATTAATTTCATAATACCGCAAAAACTGAGTTCTTGGCGGCGTATGAGTAACATTGATTCCATCATAAAATATAACTATTGGTCTTACGTTGCGTATGAGTAACATTGATTTCTTCATACCACAAAACTTAGGTCTGGGGGCCTATGAGTAACACTGACATTACGATAACAGATCTAACATTGGTATAAAGTACATAGTAACACCAGATAATAAATAAACTCATAATAAAAAAGAACTCCGCGCTTAACGGTGCGTAGGAGTAACATTGATTTCATAATACTACAACAACTTAGTTCTGAGCGCGTATGAGTAACATTGCTCCGCAATAAAAGAGAACTCCTGGTTTGCGGTGCGTATGAGTAACATTGTTTGCATAACACTATACAACTTAGTTCTGGGGGCGTATGAGTAACATTGAATTCATAATAATACCAGAAAACTTATGGGTGAGGGGTACCCTGGGTATGATTAGCATTAACTTCATCGTAAAACTCAACGAGTTGACAATGAGTGCAACATTTATTAAGGACTCACATTCGCACTTCTAGAACTATCATTTTATAAGAGTATAACTGACGAAATATAGACAAATAGACTCTGTCAAACTACCATCACTGGCCCTATGCTGCTTTTAAGTTTACCAGTCAGAGTTATCAGTAGTCAGTGGAGTCTGCCAAGCCACAACAACTTGTGCAAAGTTACCTTCGAGTTTACTAGCCAAAGTTGCCAGCAGTTCCTTCCAAGTTTACCAGTCCTGAATTGAATTTACAGTGACCTCTTAATACATTTGCCATAATTAAAGCTTGTCGACTAATGCGGTTAACTTGTTGCCCTGTTTAGCGCCTTTAAACGCCTTCACGCCCAACACGCAAGTTTCCACGTTCGTTTAAATTTTGTGTAGCTGCAGCTAAACCGACAAACGGTGCCACTGTGGCACATGTCGCCGCGTGGGGTGAGTAATGTGCGGCAGGCGACATAGTTCAGATTTATAACGTGTATTTATGTCCATAAAATTATAACTGTCGGCGCAGTGTGTGCGGCCAGGGGCGCAAGAATGTACAATGTGAAAGTTGGCAGCGGCAGCACGTGCGGTTCAATAAACCGCACAATAAAGTGAAAATAAATCGGAACGGATGAGTGGAGAGCGGCAACGGCGACAGACATGATTAGGGGTGTGGTGTACGTGAATGTGACTTTGGCTTTAGCTGTCGACTAGATATCAAATGCACTGCTAGTACGGCTAATTGTCGTTTGTGTAGCAGCAGCAGCTGCACCGTAAAAGTGCGGAAACGAAGACAGCAGGCAGCGAACAATTTTATGTGCAATGTGATTTGCTTTGTATCGCTGCGAATACGGTCAGCTTGGCAATTAAGCCAAAGTTCAAAGTTCAAAAACATCTGAAGACGCGCGTGCACACGCACACACTCATAAACACACACACAAAGATACATATATGTGCGGAAGATGCAGTGAAAATGGACAGTGCAGTTGCCAGATAAACACAGCGCCAGAAATTGGAGTCGTGCGGTACGTGTCGCTGTCAAAAAATGTTTGACCCCATTTCTGTAGCTGGCTGTCGCTACTTTAGTGTCTCACAGAACACAGAGCACCGACAGACGTACGGACGGACGGCTGTATGAAGTAGCGCCAAAGTTGCAGTCGAGGCGTTGCTGCCTGATGCTGCCGCTGACGATGATTATCATCATTTTAGCATTTAGTGGGATAAAAATAGCAATATGCATATTGCATACTGTTGGGCGCACGTTGTGTGCTTCTTTTGCACTTGCCGCATGCAAAGTGCGCCAAGCCAGCAGCCAGCAGTGCTCGAGTGTGGCAACGAAAACTTACACCAGCTGCCATGCACCAACCACACCATACCGCTTAGTTAAAACAATAACAAAAACAACAACATATAACTATTACATACAATTTTATATACAGTAAAGCACAACTATAATAATAAGAAGAACAAGCAAACACTTTTCGAAAAGCAAAACTCACATTGTTATATCCGTTTTCTTGTTTTCTGCATCGTCTCTGCTTTCGCCACGAATTCGCGGAACGTATCGGACACTTTGCCTTGACGTCTGACTGTGCAGCCATTAGGATGCCGTACGAATCCATGCACCAGTCGTCAGCGCCTAACGGTATGCTGGACTCGCTGAGCATACAGCTGCGCGATGCGGAGACGCGCCGCACCGAAATCGAACGAGCACATCAAGTGAGTGTATTTGCATAAAATATTTCTACACAATTTCGTTGGCTAAATATTTGCTATTGGCAATTTTTAAACATTTGTTGTTGCTGTTTTGCTACTATAGGAAACTTTGGCACAAATACGCAACTTATCGAGCAGCAGCCGTCCCGATACGGAAGCAGTGGAGAATTTGCAGTCGCGTGCGCGCGAGCTGGAGAAGAAGGTGAGTGAAGGCGAAGAAATTCAATGCAATTGCAGATTTGTATAAAATAATGAAAAATTAGAATCTGGAGTCAAAAGTGAAGAAAAGTGTATTAGATAATATTCAATTAGGTTTTAATTTTTTTTTCAAAAAATATTTTTCATTCTTTTCAACTACCTTGTGCCATTAGAATCATTATTCCTTTATTGTTGAATTCAGGGATTTTGTTTATGAAAGACTGACAATGCATTGTTAGAAATTCATCTTTTTTCATTCAACTTAACTTTTGATCCACTTTAACATACATTGCCATGTCGTGGCCTCAGAAAACTAATGTCGTATGTTCCATTAAGTCTAGTAATACATTCGACATTTGTTTTCTCAGGCGACCATGTGTTTAGAAAAATAACTCGATTTCATTTCATTTCATTTCATTGCGAATCGTAGATGGAAATTCGGACCATTAAATTTTTTGAAATCCAAACATTGAGTTTTGTTTTTAAACCAACTTTATGCAAATAGATTAAAACAGTTGTGTGTTCGATCTTCAGTTCCTTAGTGATATAGTGATTAGTAGCATAACGGTTTTCCTGAACTTTACCCATAATTTCATAGACTATTTGACCAGATCAAGGGGCATCTTTCACATCAACAAAGCACAAATCTTTTCACACGCCTGTGCCGCAACCTTCTACTGTCTTTCTTTTTAAATTTTACTCATCATTGCTTTGCAAAAACTTTTAACACAAAGCACCAATTTCAATAAAATACTAACAAATGATCAACTGATTTCTTTTCTGTTAAGCAAACAACAGTGTTGCCAGATGCACAGATGCAGTTAATCGTTGAGTTAAAGTTTTGATACTTCAAAGTCAAGCTTTTTCCCCCAAATCAATAAATACATAGACAGCAGTATTCAATCGATGCTGTATTTAGGCAAACTTTTTAGTGCAGCTGTTAATTATTGCAACTAAATATGAATAGAAAATATTTAAATGATTCTAAACGAAATTTCCTGTTAACCAGTCAAGACTTGTATTCATTGAAATTTGTGCTTTTGCAGGTCGCGCTCGAGAATGTACGCTACGAGGAGTTGCAAATTGAACTGAGCGCCGCCCTGAAGGCGAAAGGCGGTCGTTCGGGCGCCTCTGGCATGGGTGGCAGCAGCATGACCGGTGTTTCGGGGTCGAGTGCGAGCGCCGCGACATCGGGCACCAGTTCGACTGTTACATGGGCACCGACAATCAGTCATCAGGACCAAGGCTCTGAAATCGATATTATTATGGCGAAAATTGAACAGGTACGAGACGCACGCAAATTCCAACACTTGTTGTTTTTATATCTGATTGATTGCTGTTTTGGTTGCAGGATAATCGCGTTTTGGCCGAGCTGGAACAGCCGAGAACATCGGCCATGGGCATGTCATCGATGCCACATAGTTCCATGCTGAATGCGGCAAATAGCGAATTTAAAACCATATCAAAAAGTGGTGAGTCGTAAACATTGAATTCACTTTCATTTTGTTTACATGCGAATTAAAACTTTGCTTATTTTCTTTTGCGCAGAACTTGAAGAAGAACTGAACCGTTATAAAAGAGCAGGTTTGCATTTATAAAAATTATTTACACATTTGTAATGAATTGATTTATGTATGGTTTTAAAATATTATTGAAAATGTTTGCAGTATTGGGCGGCACTAGTGGCACTGGCACTTCTGCGCTCAGCGTCGGCTACGGTGGCACTGGGCTGCCATCGTCGCTCACCTCCACCTTGCCGAACGGCGCTGGCACGATGGCCGGGCTATCGGGTGCCGGCGCCGGTGCTGGCGGAGGCGGCGGCGCCGGTGGCGGCGGCAGCTTGGGACTCTCATCCATATCAGCGCTGGTGCCGAACTCCATCGGCGGCATATCTTCGAGTCTGAGCAGCCACGCCATACAATCGATGAATGCAGCGGCGTCGGCATATGGCGCTGCCGGGCCCACATCGGTTGAGAAACTATTGAGCGGAACGAGTGGAATCGCTGGCGGCATTCCACCATTGCCGGTAAATATTCATACGATGAAGTCTATGCCATCAGCATTAAGTCAGGTAAACTATTTTTAATAATGAACTCAACACCAATAAAAAAAATCAAAAGAAATAGCAACAAAACAGCCAAAAAATTAAAC
This sequence comes from Melieria omissa, assembly GCA_963971225.1. Taxonomy (NCBI): domain Eukaryota; kingdom Metazoa; phylum Arthropoda; class Insecta; order Diptera; family Ulidiidae; genus Melieria; species Melieria omissa. Next base: position 56,009,736 of record OZ020267.1, on the reverse strand, counting down.
ATCCCATAATTCGAATTCTAATTCAGATCCACATGGATCGTTTGCTATTGTGACAATTGTGTAAAAATTCATCCGCTTGCAATCGATAAAATCAAACGCAAAGTGTCGAAAAACACCAGAGAATTTACCATAAAAAATTGTCGCTTACTGAAAGGTTTTTGAAATTTACAAATGTTTAGAAGAAGAATTGAACGAAGAGTTGATGAAAAGATGGTTTTGAGGGGATTTGAAGAAAATTTAATCGAAAGGTTTATTGATTCATTGTTTTGTTGATTTGGTGGAATGAGGTTATAAAAATTCAGATTGAGATTCAAAATGAAAAGTTTACAAAAGTTATTGCTTCGCATGATTTTCCTTATTTTAAGCGAGTTTGGTCATTCTGAAGGTCCAATTTGTTGGTATACTTTGAGGCCATCAATGGGGAAAATGCAATTTTAAGCAAAATTTTATGTATGCTTCTCTGGATTTGTAGGTTAGGTTAGGTTATGGTGGCTGCCTTTGTAGGAGACACACTCGGAGGCCTGAAAGGCCCATTGTGATACCACATATTTTCTTCGGCATTTGTTACGACACAAAGTTATTGTGGTAAATTGTCATTCAGTTTTCTACTCTTAAGGTCAGAATTGCTGGCATACTTCTAGGCTAACTTTTAATTTTGCAATCTGCCTAGAAAATTAAGCTTTAGGGTTTTCCATGGGGAAAAAAAAAATTAAAAAATATTTTGAGCGAGTTTTCCCATTGTATACTATATTTACATTTCGGTGTTAAAGACCTAGAAATCTTTCAGGATTTAACATGACAAGCTTTGTACTTAAATAATGCTGTCAACTCAATACGGAGCAAAGGTGTCTTGGGGTACTAGGTAGATCCAAGTAGCAAATATACTTCGAAAGGTCTTTTGAATGTTTTATACTGTTTTAATGTCATTGGATTCATTATAAATTACATCCTAAATATGTAAAGTTAAAATCTTACATAAACCATGACGAATGTCTTCTACGAATACCACAACTGTACACTTGTATTTCTTATAAAAGATGTATTTCTGCATAGGCAGTTTTTATGGTGAATTCTCAGTGGTGTTGTTGTTGTGACGTAGTTTCATTATTGAAAATAATTACATGCATATTTTATTGTTGCTCTTCATCACGCCGATTACTTACATATAAGCCGTCTATGCAGCCAGACCGACTTGTTTCGTCGTACACAGCAATCACGCAATCATAACTTGTGTATTAACTGGTAGTGCATAGTTTTCGTAGTCAATTAAAACTTTTCAAAACAAAGCTGGTCATTATGAAATTTTCATATTGTAAAAATTTAAAAAATTATTTAAAAAAACTGATACTTGAACTATTTAAATGAAGAATCTTAACCCTTTCCGACATGAAAATAAACCCGTTCTGTATGAATTGTATAGACTGTAGTCCAATATATTGGACATTGTGACTGAAAGGGTTAACAAAGCAAATAAATATTTCTAGTGAAAATACTTAACAAAGAAAATAATATTTTAACATAGTTTTAGTGGAAATATTTAGCAAAAAAAAAAAATATTTTCAAACAAAACTTAGTGGAAACATTACAAATATTGAACACAGCAAATAAATATTTTTTATATATTAAAGTTAATGAAAACAGTGGAAATTTTTAGCAAAAAAAATAAATATTTTAAAACAAAACTTAGTGAAAATATTAAAAATATTGAACAGTGCAAAATAATATGTTTTAAATATTAAAATTAATGAAAATATTTGCTAAAACAAATAAAATTTAAAATTGCATTGAAAATTTTATTATGACGAGTTTTGAAAGTTCTACGATACTCGTTAATGTTTGTTTGTTAATGTTGATTTAAAAATATTTTTATTGATGTACTGCTTTATTAGTTTTAATGTTTAATATTTCAAAATTACTAACACTCGTTCGAATACTGTTTAACTTTTATACAACTACTTATTTCCTCTATTAAACTTAAAACATGGCTTAAAGTTCAATAGGTCAACTGTGGGTCTGCTGTCCAAAATGAAATTTTTGAAGATTCGTTGAGTCTATGAGGCATTCACTCATCTTTCTTAACCGTAGATCGAGCTTTGTATCAAAAATGATACATTTGGGTTTTTGTTTAATTATAGGGTTTTCCAACAAGAGGTGTTATTTTGGTATTCAAAGAAAAATGCAATTTTTGAGATAAATGATCCGATGTTTATTTCATAAAAAAGAGGAAGGTATGCCGTTAATAATGAAAAACAACATCAGCCAAATGGCCACCACAACCACGCCTACAGGACCATATCCTTTTCATGAAATTTTCCATAACTAAATCGCAAAGTGGCTGCCCTATGTCCTCGATAGCCTCACGAATTCTATCTTTGAGGTCTTGAATCGACGCTGGGCTGTTGGCGTACACCTTATCTTTCACATGGCCCCAAAGGAAGAAGTCGCAAGGTGTTAAATCACAAGATCTCGGTGGCCAATTGTGATCACCTCTTCCAGAGATAACACCCAGAGGACCCAATCAGCAAAGACACGACGTTGTTGATGATCGGTCGGCTTGAGTTCTTGTGTTAACTGATCTTTATAAGCCTTAAGACCCAAGTCTTTATGCAAAATACGGTGTAATGACGTTTTTGCGATGCCCAATTCCAAAGAACGACGAGGAATCGACAAACCTGGGTTTTCTTCAACACTTTGGGCTACAGCAGCAATATTCTCAGTTGTTCTTGAGCGACGTGCACGGGTTTTATTCTTCACATCACTAACTTGTCCCAACAGCTCCAATTTTTCCACCAATTGCGGTCCGACAAAGAGCTTCACGACGACCTAAAAATGCTTTAGTTATGCGAACTGTGACTGCAAGATTTTCACCATTTTTGTAGTGAATTTTAATAATTTCAATGCGTTGTTGAAGCGTGTATCGTTCCATTTTTAGTAATGGCGTAGTTTCTACTTGTCAAATGTCAAAGAATAGAAGCTTCAAAGTGACAGCTACCGAAATACCGGGTGATTCAAAATAACACCTCTTGTTGGAAAACCCTATACAACTTTTTTCAGGATATAATTAATTTAACCATTCTTTGTGACTTTGTTGTGTTGGGATTCTGCTTGTTTGAAACCATCTTTCACGCTTTTTTAAGAAAGAGGTCTTGAGAAAATTGTTTATAATTCTCTCCTTTGTTTACATATGGTAGGATAGGATTCCTTAATTTTTTTGAAGCTCGATCTACGGTTAAACACTTTCTGTATCTATAGTAATACCTTTTGACCTTTTGTTGGTCACCTCTGGACTAATTGAAGCTTTACTTCTCCTTTAGTCTGCTTTAGTCTATTTTGCCAGTCGTAATCTGGTTGTATTATAACATTACAACATTCTTTTTTTAATACATATTTAATTTAAGCCTTGAGCAATTTTACACATTTTTCAAACGATATAACTTTCGCCGTTTGTTCATTTAAGTTGTTTGCATGCAATTACCTGTTTTTTTGTTCTGCTTTCCGCAAGTTGAATGTTTTTCGCTTCAAATGTTTTTCGGCTTTGACAATTTTTAACAATTTTGTTTCAGATATTTGATTTTCACTCAATAGCCTGGAATTATTCTTCGACGACTTGTTGTACCTTCAGCTTTATTTGTCTCTCTCTTTCGTACATAGTGTATTGCATTGATTTTGCTAGCGTTGAAGCTACTCCTGTTCATTCAGTTCACTCGTTGGCGCTAGTTTTCAGCCAGTTAGTCAAAATATTCAATAGAAGAGCGCATGTTTTTTTTTTAGTCGGTGTGTGTTGTTCATGTTTCGATGGCGACCACTCTTAGGTGGGTCCAAATACATAGCCTTAGTGTTGAGCTGATCGTTCAAGCGCTTTCCATCAACTGTCTTGTTCGAGCAGTTTCGCGGTCCATTCAATGACAAATAGCTAGAAATTTGCTTTCGCCATCATTGCCACTTCATGCTTTCCTTTCAGTTGCGTTTCCATTCAGTGTTTTCAATGAAATTCGAAATTTTTGCTCACATTTCGTACATTCTCGTATATTTCAATATACTTATTGCATATGTATGCATATCTTGCTGTCTCTCTCTCTCTCACACACACACACACTTTTGCTGACAAGAGCAAAGAAGCTGTAACTGAAAGCAAACCATTTTCGATTTCTTTTTCCTTTTATGTGCTGTTGTCTCTTTAATTCTTTCTTTCTTTGTCTTTCTTGTTTCTTTTCCCGAAAACAATTCTGTGCGTTTCTAATCGTTGTGAATTGTTGTGGCCAACAATAACCAAATACATAACCACTTACTAACCGAAACTGTATAAATTCGTGTCTGTGGTCGTGATATGAATTGATCTCTCTTTCCTTTATCTCGCTCTCTTTACACTCTTTGTGTCTGTGTGTGCGTGTCAACTACATATGTGTATGTACTGAAAACTAATGCCAATCACACAACAACTCTGATTACCAATTAACTCAACTTTCAATTAACCATTTGCCAATTAATCAAATGCCCAACGATTCAATCAATCACTCACAATCAATAAAAAGCGTGGCACAATACAACTGTACAATTTGCAGAGCACAACCATGCCCATCCTGTCGCTGAACGCGCATAACATGCCGACCGGCACCAGCAGCTACTCGGCGCTGGGCCTGAGCGGCACCGGCTCCGGGGTGCCGCCGCTCGGCTCGTCGCTGACGCACCCCACCCTGCTCGACACGAGCACGCTGCTGGGCACGGCCGGCCTGACGGGGCTGGGCGGCATCACCGGCACCTCGTCGCTGTACGGCCTGGGGAGCGGCGTCGGCGTCGGCGTGGGCGGCGTCTCGGCCGGGCTGCCCAACTCGTATCCGCCGCCTTTCATCGATGTGGGCTCCGGCGCCGCCTACCCGTACACATCGGCCGCGCTGCGCAACGCCACCAAGATGAAGATGCTCGACGAGATCGACATTCCGCTGACGCGCTACGGCAATCGCAGCTCGCCGTGCTCGCCCATACCGCCCAGCTCGTGGGGCCTGGACGAGTTCGCCGACAGCATGGGCGCCACGATGCTGCACAATCGCGGTAGTCTGGCACTGGGCGCACTCGATCTGGAGAGTAAGTGCCGAGCGCTAACATTGCTTGTCAATCGCTAAATGTTTCATTTCGACAGCGCGCAACCACACACTGAACGGTGCCAGCGAGCCGCAGGTGGACATGCTGGACATTCCGGGCAAGGGACGTTGCTGTGTGTTCATAGCGCGCTTCCCCTACGACCCTCCCGAGTAAGTGTCCATGAGCAGCCGTTACGAATAATTAAAACAATATTTAATTACGACCTTCACACATGAAACGGTCCCGCAACAGGGAGGCCGAGGGTGAGTTGTCGCTGTGCGCCGGCGACTATCTGCTAGTTTGGACCAGCGGCGAGCCGCAGGGTGGCTATCTCGATGCGGAGCTGCTCGATGGTCGTCGTGGTCTGGTGCCCGCCTCCTTTGTGCAGCGCCTCATCGGTGAGTGTTGCGACTGTTGTTTGTTCATTTTTTCCTTTGACACTTTCATTCGTTCACGCAGGCGACGATCTGCTGGAGTTCCACCAGGCTGTGCTGTCCACGCTACGCGATGCCGAAGATGGCTCGATGCAGTGCGATACGACGTCGCTGCCGTCATTGCCGCCACACAATCCATTGCTCACACACACCCACGAGGACCTGGCACGCCTCAGTGAGACGCACACCGATCTGGAACACGATCAGGATGATATCAGTGATAATGGTGGGTACGCGTTGTGCACGGTTGCACAGTTATGCCGAAAGGTTTTTGATTTTTGACTTGTTTCATAAGAGTACTTTTTTGTTTTTTGAATCTAAACTCTACACAAATGGGTTTTCACAAAATGTGAGCATTTTTTGCAATATTTATGACTTCTATACTGAGCTAAATTAAATAAATAATATGTTCAGTATGCCACATAGTTAACTCCCGAACCAGTAATTTGGTGCCAGATAAAAGATTTTTTAACTAAGAAGATTGCAATGGTTCGCGCTTTGAGTGCTGAACCCTGTCGCTTTTTTTGTTGCTACTACTTATGGTAAAATGTAACTTTGTGAACGCTTGAGTTATCTATGAACCAACATTATTTTGGAGCTTAAATAGTTTAAGAGTTTGCAGCTTTAAGAGTTTAAAAAAAATTGAAGTTTTTAAGTTCAAAACAAACCTTTAAATAAACGTTTCGGACAGACAATCTTTCACATGGTAATTTAATTTTAAGCCACACCGATTAATCGGCTTCGGCTTTGGTTTCAGCCATATTCAGCCAAAAAATGCACATTTGGCCAATAATTGGCTAAAGGCCCAAGAATAATAATTTTTGAGTACATCTCGCTCGATATGGGAAAACAAAAGTAGCCCAACAAAATCAGTTGAATTCAAAAGAGCTAAGTAGCCGAAAAGCAGCATTGCCAGCACACACATTCGGGTAGCGTTGCCCTCACACATTTACAATAGCCGGAACCATCTTTTGAAAACGAAACCGAACCAGGGGCAGATTTAGAAAAATATTTCGAGGGGTTTTAAAAAGTAATTTTTTAATATTTGTAAAATGCTTTTTAATTTATATGTATTTTTAAAGTCGATCCTTATATTTCGGAGGGGGAAGTTCCACCTTAAAACCCCCTGAATCCGCCACTGAATCTAACTAATCTGTATTCTTAATATTTTGAGAGTTCACAAATCTGTAAATCAAAGTTAATTAAATGTAGCGAAACTCTTTGACCACCAACAATCGAATTTATTGACAGATCCTGCGAAATTTTTGTTGTTCACATGTAAAACTATAACTGATACATTAAGGGCCAATTTTTCAGTGCGAGATTTACTCTGTTTTTAATTTAAGCTTTAATTAATTTAAAAAAAATTAATTAAAAATATTAATAAAAATAAAATATTTAAAAAAATTAATTAATAAAAAATTTATTTATAAAAATGAACTAATTTCTTAATAATTATTTATTAATAATTAATAATCAATTAATTAATTAATTTTAATGTAAAATTCGATTTCGCGTTTAAAAAATCAAAATCGAATTTTTCAATCAAACTTGAATAAAGTTGAAACTCATCTAAAACGCCCAATTCAACTAAGTTATTCTTCTACCCTCTGCTTCGGTTTTAGCCAAATGTGTCAGTATTGAGGCCGATTAATGGGCTTCGGCTTAAATGTCACTTTTGGTCGGGTTTTAGTAATTTATAAAATAGTTTTGGTAGAGCATTTCTTCCTGATTAATTTCCCTTTTAAGTCTTTCACCACCATTGACACCTACTGTGTTGTATTTCTGTATTTTAGCTAAATCTTTTAGAACCATTACGCAAGCAATTTTAGGATTAAGTATTTAGTAAAAATTACCTATTTTTGCCAGATGTTTTTGTCAAAACTTACGCTTAATGGCAAAACTAATCTTTTAATGCAACTGCAGTTCCAGCGCCTAAGCACTTAACCCTCGAACGCCAGCTGAACAAAAGCGTACTTATTGGCTGGTCGCCGCCGGAGCCTGTGGGCTACAATCTGATCGACAGCTATCACGTCTACGTCGATGGTGTGCTCAAGGTGACCGTGAAGGCCAATGAACGCACTCGCGCGCTCATCGAGGGTGTCGATTCGAACCGGGTAGGTGCCACAGCAGTTCAAAACTTCACAACTCACAATTCAATCACTCATTTCTCCTTCTTTCCGACAGCCTCATCGCATCAGCGTGCGCAGCGTCACGCAGAATCGGCAGACGTCGCGTGACGCCGCCTGCACCATGATCATTGGACGCGACACTGCCCATCTCGGTCCGTCGGCGGTGCGCGCATCGCACATAACGTGTTCATCGGCAGTCATCTCGTGGCTGCCGGCCAACTCCAATCACCAGCACGTCGTCTGTGTTAATAATGTGGAGGTGCGCACCGTCAAGCCGGGCGTCTACCGGCACACCATCACCGGCCTGGCGCCCAGCACGCAGTATCGCGTCACGGTGCGCGCCAAGCACTTGCGCGCTCCCGGCGGCCTTCAGACGCCGGGCCGTCCGCAGGAGGAGGCACCGGGCGCCTACGCTGATTTCCGTACGTTGACGAAGGGACTGCCAGATCCGCCACAGGTTGTGTTCCATTCTTGTTTATATTGTTGTTGTACAATTGCAACTAAACGCCCATTCCATTGCAGGACATCCAACTTGAGGCTGGACCTCAGGATGGTACCATTCTAGTGACATGGCAGCCGGTTAATCGGCCAACCTCTTCCGGGCCGGTAACCGGCTATGCGGTGTACGCGGATGGTAAGAAAGTGACGGATATCAATTCGCCAACCGGAGATCATGCGCTCATCGACATCGGCAAGCTGGGTGTGTTCAATCCGCGCGCGGTCACCATACGCACCAAGTCGCGCGACTCGCAGTCGGCCGACAGTGCGCCCATTCTCATACCAAGTAAACGCGCCGCTGCATGCCAAGTGCCACAAATGACTCAACACGTCCACCTCTCGTCCTGTTTAGATGCCGTACGCAATGCTGTCGTCAGAAGGGGACCAAATCAGATGGGCATGGGTCCGCAAATGCAGCAGGGATCGCATGCCGTGGCCAACCAGCTGGGCATGGGCGGGCAGCAGCAGCAGCAGCCTGGACAGCAGCAGCTCATGATGGGCCAGGACCCTAATCAGTACGATCCGAATCAGATGCAGCAGGGACAGCAGCAGCCCGGACAGCAGGGCATGCAGCAGGGCCAGCAGCCGGGTCAGCCCGGTCAACAGGTGAGCGATGCAATATTTGTTTCTATACATCACAACAATATATGCAACAACAACACTCAAACATTGAAACTTAACAGTATCAGAACACTCAAACACACACACACTCGCATTCACTCACATATGTACACTGTAAATAATAAAAGAACGCATTGTGAAAATGCCAAAGTTTTTTTTTAATTGATTGGTTTTAAATTTTGAATTTCTCTTACGAAAACCATACCAACTGTGACTATCAATTATGTAAAATATATATATATACACAAACAACTCAATCAGCCTATCAAGCAGTCAATCAGCCAGTCAGCCAATTAAATCTACTTACGCTGTACTATACTTACTTACATAAATACATTCAGACAATGCTCCAAGTCTCACGCCCTCTTAAGTATTTGGCACCGAATGTTTGACACCTCGACACGCACACAACCAGCCAAACTTACCAGCCACCAATGTAAGGTTTCTTTTGCCTGCACGACCTGTCACCAGTCATCTGTCACTTGCCACTTGTCACCTGTCACGTCTTTTAAAATCCCAACTTTACTTACTATACTAAAATCCCACTCAAGTCACCACTCAACTAAAGTTTCACCACTTAGCCGAACTGCAAATGAACACACAGTCCACCTCGAAATGTATTTTCACCACAAGTTGTAATTACGTTTGCATTTGCATAAGATTTTCACTTTCCTTTCTTTAAAACAACAACTACAACAACCAACACAACAAACACACTGAGAATACAAACATTGAGAACCATCCACACATAACCGATACGTTGTCGGAGTTTGTTTGCATCGGTTTAGAGAACGAATTGAATTTACTAATAAATAAGTTTTGTGATTTTCCAAAGTTCTTCAGCCATTTGAAATTTCTTTGCTCTCTAAATACTTTCTAAACGAAGCGTAATTTCAGTGGTAGTGAAGGGAAATTTATGAAAAATTATTGTATAAGGAAAAATTATTAAAATTATTAAATTAAATGCACATAAAACATAATGAAAAAAATGCATTAGAATAATTCTCACAACAGTTTTGTATTAAGAACAAAACAGAAAATATTTTTCTATCATGGAAACACTTAGAAAATAATAAAATTAATAATATAAAGAAATCATATTAAAAAGCACAACAAAAAAATTATTAAAATATTTTTTACAAAAGTTTTGTGTTAAGAAACACTTATAACATAAGAATAAAAAAATTAATTAAAATAATTTTCAAAATAATTTGGAAAATAATTTAAAAAATCATAAAATATTTTTCAAAACAGTTTTGTGTTAAGAAACGCTTAGAAAAAATGAAATAATAAATAAAATAAAATAAAATAAAATAAAATAAAATAAAATAAAATAAAATAAAATAAAATAAAATAAAATAAAAAAAAATAAAATAAATAAAATAAATAAAATAAAATAAAATAAAATAAAATAAAATAAAATAAAATAAAATAAAATAAAATACAATAAATTAAAATAAATAAAATAAAATAAAATAAAATAAAATAAAATAAAATAAAACAAAACAAAATAAAATAAAATAAAATAAAATAAAATAAAATAAAATAAAATAAAATAAAATAAAATAAAATAAAATAAAATAAAATAAAATAAAATAAAATAAAATAAAATAAAATAAAATAAAATCATATAAAAAATGAAATAAAATAAAATAAGATAACACAAAATAAAATAAAATAAAATAAAATAAAATAAAATAAAATAAAATAAAATAAAATAAAATAAAATAAATAAAATAAAATAAAATAATAAATAAATATAAAAAATCTAATCCAGAAGCACTTGGAAAATAATTTAAAAAAATTCATTAAAATATTTCTAACAACAGTTTTGTGTTAAGAAACACTTATAAAATAATAATATAAAATTGAATTAATATTATTCACAACAGTTTAATACAAAGCTCCTCATTTCAACTTTAACAAAATAATAATAAAATAAAAAATAAAAATAGTAAAAACATTGAGTAGTTTTGTATTAACCGATTTGAAACTAGAAAGAATCATAAATAATGAACTGAATAATGAAATGTAACTTTATGCCTAGAAATCTTCAGAAATCGGGTTCAATATTCATTAATGCATAAATGAATATTAATGAATAAAAGCATTTAGACTAATTGAGTGTCTAAACAATTAAACTAACTGAATTTATTTTAATTATTTTCTTTATTATAAAGGAATTTGTATTTTTTAGTCAATTGATTGATAAATTTAAGTGATCAAATTAGATTATAGATATGTTTTATATAAAGTTTAGTAAGAAGAAATCCATTATTTATTCATTAGATGGCTTCAGTATTCCGATCTCGATTCGTAGAGCTAAATGACGTTAAAAAATAAGATTTTATACTTGTAAAAGTTTTGGGATAGTTTTGGTTTTGCTTTGCTTAAATATGGACACCAGGAAAGAGCAAATACGCCAGATTTTACAGTTTTTCCTCGATAAAAGCGAGTGAAAATCTGAATAATGTTTATGGTTGTAATACTGTAACAGATAATCACATACGATTTTGGTTTCGTCTATTATGTTTTGGTAATTTTTATATCAAAAATGCACCACGCTCTGGAAGGCCAATTGTAGAAAATGACCATAAAATCATCGTAATCGGCGAGTCCCATCATTATGTGAGCACTTTTTCGATTACGCAGTAGCTAAAAATTACACAAAAGAGCGAAAAAAATTTAACCACTTGAACAAAGTTGGATGCAAAAAGATGTTCACGAGTTCAGGCAAAAAGCTTATGAATCGAATTTCCATCAGCGAATCGCAACAAAAGTGATCCACTTCGGGAGCGAATGGTGACTGTTGATAAAAAGTTAGATTAGCAGGGAACTATCTCCTATGAGCTGGTCCCCTATGGCCAAAATCATAATTCGGACCTGGTACTGTCAACAATTGGGCCGTCTGAAGCAAAGAATTACCCAGAAGTGTACAGGTTTGGCCAATAGTAGAAGAACTGTATCCATCCCCAAGCCACATATATGGATATTAAATTGCCTGAAGCTCCGGAATAGGGAGCTTAAATATTAGGGTCAACTTTAATACTACATACAAATTGAAAGGAATATACATAAACATTTATTCATATTAAAGATTTATTTAATTAAAATTTTATTTATTAAATCTATTAAATTTAATTAAAATTTTTTTTATTAAATTCATGAAATTTAACTAAAATTTATTTAACATTAAGGAATTACTTTTAAAATCCCACATAATAATTTTCTGAATTCGCCCCTGTAAAGGTGCTTTTAACTAGAATTTGTTTAAACAACAAAAACAATTTAAATATAACTGTTGAAATCCAATAACTAGAAACTAAATAATAAAACTATTAACTCAAACTATTTGGCATCACTGACAACTGCCACTAATTTACTGCCACTGCCTTTACTCCACTGAAATTCCGTTTCGCCAAATGAATATTTTCCACTCAAGTGTTCCACTCTACTCTACTCTACTCTAACCACTCTAATATTCCACTACTCTGCAACTCTTTCAACTCCTATCTGTCGCCACTCTAACTTCTATTGCGCTCCCCGATCTTGTGCATCCATCATCTTAGCTCTCCTCTATTTTCCGACTTTGTTTGTTTTGCAAAGAATTGAATTTTAATTATGTCCGCCACCCACACACACACACACACAGACATCCCTTCAAACACACTTTGTGCGAAGCATTGTTCTCACCAAAAGTTTCGTTGATTTTACTATTAGCGAATGCACTTCACTGCAGTGAAATTTGAACTTCCCAAGTTGTGTTGAACTTGCAAACCGAAAATGATTTGATTTATTTTTTGTACCCCGAGTTTCCTTCACCCATAACAAAAACTAAAAAAAACTAATTAAATTAAAAAAAAACCAAATGTATGTATGTAAGTTTTGGAGTATGATTTTCATTGCTAGTTACAAACAAATTTCAATTCAATTCAAATTCTAAGCATGGCCACGTATGTCTTACAATCAGTTCGAACGAAGTTAAACATTTTCGATTTGTTCGATTTGTCAATTTGCGATTTTCGTTTAATCGAGATTTAAACACCAACCAATATATCATAAATTGCAATTTGATATTTAGCGTTTTAGTAGCAACAAAAAACCAAAAAAAAAATTGATTTAAAAGAACGCACAAAATTTTTTATTCAAAAATTAACTAAATCCATCACAAAATTCAGAATTTATGCAAATTATGAAAAATTCAATATGAAATCAAAAAAAATTCATAAAACAGCAAGAAAACGAAACATTTAACAATATCTCATAAAACCAAAACGCATCATCTGTAAATGCAGCCCGACGGAAGCCATGGCTTATTAGGTGGGCTGCTCGGTGGCCTCTTCTCAAAACCCAATCAGAGTCAAGTGAATCAAAATATCAATGTAAGTTACTCACCCAACAACACAATTACAATTACAAATACACCTACTTTACTTAACTACTTACTTACTTACTTACTTACTCGCTTACTTAAGTACCAATAGATACGTAATTGTATTTAGCATATGTTAGCATATCATAGCCAAAGTATTTACTTAAATATTTGCATACGCCAAACGAAAACATATCGGAAAATATTTAAGCGGCATTTGTAGCCAAGTTGAATGCATTGTGCAGATACTTTTGCTAGTCGAAATTCGTTGTGCGCTGTGCTTAATGCCAAATGCCATAACCTACAATGCATACTTACGTTTTTGTTTAGAAGAGTTTTAAACATACATACGTACATATGTACATAAATTAAGTACACTTGTTGAGATTGCAGTTAGTACAAGTATGACTGTAGAGAGCTAATATACATGAAAGCATTATCGACTTTTGACTTTTCATTCACATTGTTTTTATTTTGAATAAATTATGCGTAATGCAAAATTTTGAGTTTTCATCAAAAACTATTATGATTGCTGATTACAGGGTTCTGAATTTGAGCAATCAAAAGGACGATTCTAAGGTAGTTTTTCCGCGTTTGATTCAAAACTGAACTGAAGTTGGTTTTTCTTGATTGGTTATGGTTTTCAAAAGAACCGATTTAACAATTTTTTGGAAGTTTTCTTTCTCTCAAATTCTTAAAACAATGAAATCAACTGAATAGGTTCCACATTTTATGGTTTAGAATCTGGTCATGATCGGGTCGGTCATTAAGGCCTATTGTGATACCACATTCAGTGCCGCATAAGACCCTTCACTCATTAAACCAGTAAAAGCTTCTAACGAAGCTTAATAGACAGCAAATAGTCTTGTCGTCTAGGTTCCTAGATTGTCGAAGAAGAAGAAGTTGCATCCTTATTCTATAAAAAGCATGACAGGTGCAAAGAAGATGAAATCATTAAAGTCCAACTGTAGTTCGTCAAATTTCAAATCAAATCATCAAATTTCAGCACAGACATTCTTGGTCGTTGTCTTTCTTGTCCCAATTATAGGGGAGACAATATTAAATTAAACAATAACAATCAAATAATAAGCAATTTGACATCATTTTGAAGTTATTATTTGGATTTTTAAACTTATATAGATTCAGTGACTTAAAAATACAGCAATTCAAAATATTTGGAGCATTTGTTTCAGGTTTCGTCAATTCAAATATTTCAAAAAATTCTGATTAGTTCTTAGCTTGGTGCGCAAAATAATGACAAAAATATTCATACATTTAAATCTTATCTATGTGTATATCTTATACCAAAAATTGTCCTCACAACTTAATTCCTATTTCTGCATACGATGACTACTTCGGTTGGTCCAAGTAGCTCAGAAATATGTTTATAATGTATAGAAGATGTCCATGAAGCTGCCTGAGTTTGATTGTATCTGAAGTCTATGCCTGAAGTTTTTGAAATATCCACTGGAATTCAAGAAGATTACTATTAAAAGTGGGGTTTTTAATCGCTTCTAAACTAGCAGATTTAACTCTAAAGTATCTAATACAATTGAAATTGTTTTTAGAGTCTAAGCTACGGTGCCATATTCTTAGTGAATTTGGTGGGTTTTCAGTATATTAGAAAATAACCCTCAACCAACAACGCACTTCTGATAAGAGCTTATGGCTTTTGAAACTCTGTTCCAAGAATCGCCGGACAATTGCAGGAGATATGCTCAATGATAATCTTGCAGTTTTCATTCCTACAGCTCCACCAGAGAAATGAGACCCGTCAATAATAATAAGCAGACCCAGTTTTTGGCACGTTGTACGATAAGGCAGTTTCAATTTATGACTCTTACGAAAACCCTTATGGAGGTTTTGTTTAGATTAAATAAGTCATCTAAGAGATAAGAATCTAAGGGAGAAACTCCAAATTTTAACCTACGCAAGCCACTAGTTTTGGTCAGAAGTATAAAATATAAATATCATTCTGTTGTAGAAAAGATAATGTCGTAAATGCAACCTGAGTTTTTATTACGTTTGACGTAAACTTATAAAAGTCATATCATATTTTATACAGATCATTTTACGAGTATATGCTTAGTATATGCTACGAAGAACTACTAGAAAATTGCTAGCTTCAGTTTTCCTAGAGCCTCAAAAGCACACTTGGGATGGAGCTCTATACTTAGATATTCCCTTTTGTTCTTGGAAACTCAAACTTTCAGAAAGTGTCGCGCTTTAATAGATTAGGTTAGGTTGGAGTGGCAGCCAGTCTTCTATAAAAGCTCACTCATGCAATTCAATAAGATCACCGAATTCTCAATTAAAATCAAACATTTTATCATTTACTTAATCTTTTTCTTAGCTTATGGTCTTTTCATATGATACTCCACATTCAACACATGTCTACAAAGACTCTGTAGGTAACAGATCAAAGAAGTCCGGGCGCATCAGCCGCACAATCTGGACTGTCCTTTTATTTAAAAAAATGCAGTTAGGACAACATTAACGACATGGCTTTTTGCCTCTTAAGGCTAAAGTTTATTACCATAATTGAATAGAGTCTCATCACAATAGAATGTCTCAAAATGCTTTGACTAGGCAATTGGATCTCCATTGTTACTTGTTCCAAAACGTTTGAAGCTTGAAGCCTGAAGCTTACTTGCACCTCGCAAATAATTTGTAATGTCATTGAATCACCCTGTATGCAATTTCAAAAAGATTAGAAACTTATTTTCTCTAACAATACAAACATTAACTAATTTCAAATAGAACTACAAAAAATCATTGAATGAAAATGAAATTTTATTGAAATTGAAAAATTTATTTAAAATCAGTTTTACAAAGTTTGTGTTAGCTCTGTTCTAGTATTTAATAATTGCAGAATTCTTCAAACAGCCTTTTAAGCATTGTTTTCTTTATTTGGCCACATAAATCGACTGTAACTTATAACATCGATACGCTTCAACTTGTTTTTTAGATATAAATAGTTTTTTACACCCTGTATGATAGGCATAAAGTTCTTGTCAAAGTATGTAGCAACTTTTCAACTGGCATCTGTCATCTCGAAAAATCTTGCAAGCATCATCAGCTCCCACTTCACATAAGCGCCTTGAAAAAGTTTATAAATTAGAAAAAGTTTGAATAATTATACCAAATTCGAGTAGTCAAGTAAATAACCATAGAACAAACAGCTTTCTAGCAAAAACATATACTATGAACTATATAATACTTAGCTTATTTGTACAATATTCTCTTGATTTCGACTATCCATTTTGGTTTTCGCCCAACCTAACCTCAAAAAAAAAACCAAAATAATAAACCGAAAATAGAACTGTAAGCCTGTTTATTTGATTCCTTCAACTTGTATTTTCGTTCTATAGCTTTGTGCTTTACATGTCCCTCTTAACTCCAAACATCTTCATTTACTGCGTGCTCCCATCATTTTTGCTTCACTTTTGAGTTTTTGTTTTGATGAAAAAAAATTAAAACAAGAAATCAAATCGTTGCCACAGTCAAAAACTTTAAAGCTAAAATTAATATCAGAAATTAAACTTAATGCAACAACAACAAAAAAATTAAATTAAATTTATTAAAAAACAAAACCAGTAGCTTTAACAAAATTTCAAATTTCCCAAAAAATTTATGCATAATTTATCATGCTTGATATTCATTCGCCGAAAATCGCCACAAATCGTACAACATTCAATTCAACAAACGACACGCTGTACTAAAACAACATTAACCACCACTGCCACCACCACTACCCCGTCACAACGCCCCACAAAGGGCTACCAGCCGGGCACAGCACAGCAGCGCAATGTGATTCAGGGTCGACCGCAGGGTCCACAGTCCATGGTTGGGCAGCAGCAGCAGCAGCAGCAACAATTCGGACCACAGGGGCCGATGGGTCAGCAACGCTTTCCGGGGCAACGGGGGCCTGCACCGGGCCAGATGCAGGGCCAAATGGGCGGCCCGATGCAGGGCCAGATGCCGGGCCAGATGCAGGGCCAGATGCCGGGCCAGATGCAGGGCCAGATGCAGGGCCAGATGCCGGGCCAGA
Source organism: Melieria omissa (assembly GCA_963971225.1). Taxonomy (NCBI): domain Eukaryota; kingdom Metazoa; phylum Arthropoda; class Insecta; order Diptera; family Ulidiidae; genus Melieria; species Melieria omissa. The sequence goes on along the minus strand of OZ020267.1, from coordinate 55,992,549 downwards.
TGCAGGGCCAGGTGCCGGGCCAGATGCAGGGCCAGATGCAGGGCCAGATGCCGGGTCAGATGCCCGGTCAGATGCAAGGTGCTATGGGGCCGCGAGGCCCACTCAATCCGCAGCAGCAGATGCAACAGGGCCAAATGATGCCCGGCCAGCAGCAACAGCCACCGCAGCAGCAACAGATGGCGGCGCAGAAGAAGCCGCGCTATTTCGTTGCCATGTTCGACTACGATCCAAGCACAATGAGTCCCAATCCAGACGGATGCGACGAAGAACTGCCATTCCAAGAGGGTGATACTATTAAGGTAAGCGGGCGCGAGCAGCGCCACTGCTTTAGCCGAATAATGCAGGGTGTAGTGAGCCGCGGTGTAGCAGTGCGCGTGTAGTTTGCTAATGCGAGTGTAGTGGAAAGGTACGCAGGAAGCGCAGGTAATTTCCCCCAATCGAAGGTAATGTCCACCATTCGTATCACCAGAGATTGCAGCGCGCTCTCGATTCAACTCACAATTAACCAAACCAAATCGGCAATTGACAGCAATCGGCAATTTGACGCCATTCGGCCCATTGAGTCTATTGAGACAGAGGTCTCGCGTGCAATTCGGTCGACTGCATGTTTTAGTTTTTGCCCTCATCTCGATGCATCATCACCAGCCAGCGCATCGCTGGTCCATTGCAACAACAACTCGTACCAATTAACCAGCCTTCCGTTTCCAGTTCAGTTCGTAGTTGTGTTTTGTAAGCGTTTGGTTTTTTTTGTTTTTTTTTTTGTGAACGTACAATAACTAAATACCTCTCTAGCATAAAGTTCTCTTTGAATTAACGTTGACAAATTCCGATTCTAACTATTCTATTGTATAAAAGCATTTCCCCCTAAACTATTCTGAATCGATGGAGAGATGGCAGGCAGCAAACTGTTCTAAATCGGCTTGTTGCACTTTTCGCAGGTTTACGGCGACAAGGATGCCGACGGCTTCTACTGGGGCGAGCTGCGCGGCCGACGCGGCTATGTGCCGCACAACATGGTCACCGAGGTGGACGACGGCACCGGCACCATGGGCCCGATGGGACCAGTCGCCGGGCAGCCGGGCGGCCCCGGCCAGGTGATGCCCGGCCAGGCGGGCACGCAGCAGAGTATGCGCAACGTCAGCCGCGATCGCTGGGGCGACATCTATGCCAACATGCCGGTGAAGCGAATGGTCGCGCTCTACGACTACGACCCGCAAGAGCTGAGTCCGAACGTGGACGCCGAAGTAAGTACCTAATGGGTGTGGCATGTGCATTCGCCGAATGCACATTTTCGCCACTCGATTTGTGTGTTGAACTACTTTTGAGTTCACTTTTTACATTGAATTCTGTTTCATGTTCCATGCTAAGCGCAAGCAAGTGGGCACCGGCCTGTTTGGGGGTCTCATTGGTGGGATACTGCCCGGTTTTGGCCAGCAGAGCGAGCCACCGTGGCCGAGCAGTGTGAGTGCGCCAGTCACAATGCAGTAGAGCTCGTGCGTCCATGGCAGTAGTGGCTAAAAAAATTATTGCCTGCTGTATAATTCAAATCGAAACTTTTCTCATTTTAGTGCTTGACATCATTTTTAAATATATAATAATATAAAATTTGATCAAAAAGATCACAATTTAGCAATCTGTAGACATCTTACAACCCAGTCAGATTTAAATATGGATTTGATTCATAGCACAGTGCGCTCTCTCTACCGAAATATGTTACTTGACTCAGTGTTGACAGATACCTGAAATGACTTTCTTATAACACTTAAAAAATGCTGGAATTTCCTCGCAAAAGTTAGAAATAACTCCTGAATTTTTTTTGTAATTTGCGTAATTTTAAAGAAATTAAACTTTTCATATAAAATAAAAATATATACAGTATTTGTCGCTTAAAGCGAAGTTCGATGGACTGGGCAAAATGGTTTGTTTTAAGCGAAAGTTCGCTTTAAACGGGTTCATAATAAACGAAAAAATAAAGTGCGTACTTTTGAAATTGGTTCGTTTTAGGCGGAAGTTCGTTTTAAATGGGTTCGTTATAAACGAAAAATACTGTACATATATTTTTTTATTGTAGCCTTTTTTATTCATCTTCATATTAAAAACAAAAACTTAACTAATACAAAACATGTAATAAATGAATTAAATAAAAGTACCGTTTTTGGCGGGATTTCATTGTGACAGCAAAAAGTGAGAACGAAATAGAATGAGCTTACATTGTGTAAGCTTAAAAATTTTTAACACCATAGGGTGCTTTGACTTTTAAAATGGTTGCCAGTGTTCCCAATACATCAAAAGTCCAAAAATCCAAAAATCTTCAAAAAATCCCCTAAGGATCCGAAAAATTCCCTAACATTAAATATAAATATCCTAAGTTGCTTCCTAAAAATTCTCCTAAAAGGCCAAAAATCTCCTAAATCTAAGAGGGAATCTCCTGATCTGGCAGCACTGATTTGACTCACAGCTTTGTCGAACGACAAATATTTGCGCAATGATTTGAACTTTGAGGGACCCCATACCACCAATTGCCCAGTTATCAGACTCACTTACAATGTGCCACCTAAGTAATTTGACTCCTTGCTTGGCCTGCAATATACAAGTATACAGTGGCGGATTCAAGGGGGGAGGGGTTTGGGGAATATTAGTATCGACTTTAAAACTACATACAAATTAAAAAACACATTATAAATATTAAAGAATTACTTTTTGAAACCCCCAAAATATCTTTTTGAAATTAGCCCCTGCAAGTACACATTTCTACCGTTTAGATTAGAACTGTAACTGTGAATGGTCGCGCTCTATTCAAATTGTTTTCTTCTCTCCCTTCAAACCCAACAGCAGGTGGAATTGAGCTTCAAGACGGGCGAGATTATACTCGTCTACGGTGATATGGATGAAGATGGTTTCTACATGGGCGAATTGGACGGTGTGCGCGGTCTGGTGCCGTCGAATTTCCTTGCCGACGCACCCGATCAGTATAACAATCAAATGGTACCGGGCGGTCCGAACGCACGCGGCGGCCTCAGCCAGCGTGGCCGGGGACAAGGGCCCGGCGCCAGAGGGCCACCGCCACCGCCCAGAGACAACATGATGCCCGGTGTGGCCGGGCAGCGTGGTCCACAAGGCAAAAGTAAGTGAATTTTGTGAAGATTCATAGCACTCTCTCTTTCTCTCTCTATATACTATATATATACATATTTACAATATATATATATATATAACAATTTTATATGTGATTTTTCGTTCACTCTTCATTTCGAGTAAACGTATGTTTTGTTGTTTGATTTCTTTACAATGTGTACAGTTGAAAGGCAGATTTCGTATGGTTTTACGTTTCGGTTTTGATTTCATTCTTTGTGATTACAACAACCAATGTGACACTTGTACGTTGAGTTCGCCTGAAGGCCAATAATAATAATAATAGGTGATGAAGAAATGAGTGATGAACGCCACGTGTTGCGTTCCACAAACGTTGTTCAGAAGTCGCCTGAGGCGATCGCAAGTGGTAGAAATTCCTGCGTACACACACGATGGATGGTTTTTAGTTTTCGCCTTAAAGCAGCGCACAACATTCAACGCGTTTTTAGGTTATGGTATGCGAATTACATATTTGCTTCTAGGCAAACAGCTAACACAAAAGATTTATATACATTTCTCTACTTGCTTTCATATCTATAAAAAATTAAATTAAAAAAAAAACAAGAGCGAAGCAAATGCGAAGAAAAAACCTATGCAAAAGCAAAAACATTGAACAAATCATTTACTTACTACTTATGCCAAACTAAACTTTTCACTTCAATTGATTGATTTTTTCCTTCTTGAATTCAATTTATTGATTTACATACATACTTTTGTAAAATGTTTTCTCCACATTCTTATACGATTTTACAATTTTACAAACTTACTTACAGTTTCCCTCAAGTTTATTTCAAAAGATTTTAATCTTACGGCACAAATTCGTTTCGTTTTTATGTAATTTCGAAAATATAAATAGTTGTTGTTGTTGTTCTTGTTGTTGTATTTGATGATGAGTAGTGCGTGTTGTTGATGAATGGATTTCTATGCATTCTCATAAAAAAAATTAAAAATACAATTAAAAATAAGATCATTGAAGCACATCTCACAGTCACAGTTACTCATTGCTTTCATTCATTGTTTCATCTGAAAAACCATGCAGCATGAATCATGAATCATGTTTGTTATTTCATTTTCAATTTTAGGGAAACAGGAGAAACAGAATCAGGCTTCTGCTGGATAATTGTATAGAATATCCAGAAGATATTTTGTAAAAGAGAAAGTTCAGGACATTCAAAACAGAAAAAGTGGCGCACACAGAATTTCATTTTGGGGGGAAAGGGGTTTGAGAACAACTTTTGAGCCGAATAACATTTGAAATTATATTTTGTACTAGCAATTTTGTTGTTTGAAGCGGGGTTTGAACCCCCAAAACACCCTCAGTGGTGATTGAGTTTAATTAACTCAAAGCAAAGTAAAGCCATCAATTTTGAATTCCGTTATTCTTTTAGTGATCTGTAAAAAGTGAAAATTCATTTAGGTTTAGTTAGGTGGGTTAATGATCAGAAAAAGTTGCGACTTTTATTCAGAACAGTTCAAAGTTTTATTGAAAAATGCCCAACATAAATGTCCTCAATTCTCAGTTATGCTAATAGATCACTAGCACTGCTCGATATTTTCATATTTAACTCAAACATGGGTTTGATCAAACCGTAAAAACAAATAAATAAATAAATTGTTAGTAAAAGGAACGCAACCAAACAAGGCAAAATGTTTTTTAATCAATGTTTATGTTATTTTCATGAAACTCTACAGGGCCCAAGGACCAACTGGATCTTTTCTCCAATGATTTTAAATGAATTGTGGTAGAAGTGGAACTGGGAAATTTTGATCCAGTAAAACTTGTTTGCCTTGGTTACTTGGTGTCTGAAAAAAGAAAATTCGAGATTTCAATCCTGTAAAAATACGAAAACCTGTTTGTTTCAGCGAAAAGAGCTTTCAACAGTGTTCTTTGTCTGGATTCCTTTTTGTAATTTATTGATTCACACAAACTTCTTCAAAAACTGAATTAGATGTGGAAACCGTAGTTTTTTGTGTGACTTCTCTGTCTGTAATTAAGAATCTCTACAAAATTTCTTCGTTCGTAGAATAGATAGATAGGTGAGTCAGTTACTTTAAGGGTCCAGGTTTGTCAACTGTCCTATGGAGATGTCAAAATCTGAGCTTTAAGGCTTCTCTGTCTGAAATCAAGAATCTTTTCGTAATTGCTTGTGGTGAGTTAGGTGAATATTTGAGCTACTGAGTCAGTCAAATCTGTCTGAAATCTGAGCCTTCGTTTCACTTCTCTGTTTGATATCAGGAACCTTTGGTTCGGCGTAGTTTTAGACTATTAGCTATGACACCATGGGAAACTTCGATTATTTCACTAGCTTTAGGTTTAGGTAGCTTTTATTATTTTTATTAAATTGTAGCGAGTGTCCAAAAATGCACACAAAAGTTACCCTTTTGTGTCCTGGCTTGCGTCTGTTTTCTTGCAAAGCAAAAAGCGGGTTCACTTCCGCTGGCGACTATCATCGCCCAGCCAGAAGAGAGCTATTTCTAAGAAAGAATCAACTGAGACAGAGACAGTATCCTGTTGTTGTTAGATTGGCAGTTTCCCCAAGAAGGTTCCCATATGTTCGGGATCTCGAGATCCATAAGCTTTGCTTTCCCTCCCGAAGAATAATACTGCCTGTACCGCCCGAATACAGGACACTCACATATTATTATTATTATTGATGGGGATAACGCATTGCGACCTGTAGATTGTGTCTATTGTGCCCCCTTCTTGGGCTTCAAAGACTGTCAGTGAGTCCAGTAGTCAAGAGGATTTGTAGTATGCTTTCCTAACCTTTGGATACCCTGCACCTGGACACTCACATATGAAGTGCACCAAGGTTTCATCGTTCTCAAGGCACATGTCGCCTAAAACCGGGTCTTTAGCTCCAATATTAGTGAGGTACTTGTTACAAAGAATAAACCCTGTGATGAGCCCTATGAAAGTTCTCAAATCACTCTTCCCTAAAACCAGTATTTAGCGAATCATACTGCGCCGTGACTTCCGTGACTTTTAAAGCCCAATTAAATAGAAACAATATTGTTCCAGGTAGCGTTGTGTTTTCTATCACAGAATGATTGAAATTTCTAGTTGGGAAATTAAGTAATCAGATAAAATAATCAGAAAACATAATACATTGGATTCAAGCTGCCACAACGATGTGGAAAGTCTGGCCATCAATCTGGTTGGCTGGCAGGTCGGGTTGACGTGACTGTTTTGGAGACGGTGTGCCAGAAGCAGTGGCGATAGCATACAAATTTTAAGTTCAGTTTAGCCGTAACTCAATAATTCATTGTTCCTAAATACAATTTTTCTGCCATGTTTTTCATATTAAGAATTTTACTTAAACAAATTAGTCAAAAGTAAGAGAACTAAAAATCCACAAAATTCATTTAGAAACATTCAATCAATCAATTTACATCGCATTTACCTAACATCAAACCATGTATCAGCCAAACATTTTGTACTTTTGCAGCTCATGCTCAACATTTTCACATTCATAAAAAACTTCATCAATGGCTCATATAAACACGCACATACATACATATATAATAAACATGCAACCATAAATATGTATGGAATCTACTTGCGTAGAATTGTCTACTTCATCGTTTGTCCATGCTTAGTCCTGTCTGTTTTTTTTATCATTTTCAAGTGCATTTTTCTGCAAGTTGAACGTGTGTGTGTGTTTATTATTATTCAAATTAGCAAACATAATAATCAAAATATTCAAAACAAAATGCATGCAACAAAAAATGCTCTTCACACATTTGCTCGCCGCAAGAATTCGTTGTTTGAGCTGATTTTCGAAAGCATTGCTTTTCGCTAACAAAATTATTTTAGCAATATTTATCATGTTTAAACAAAAATTGCACACTTTTGTTGAATGCTAACAACATTTTATCACTGTTTAAATACGTAAACTTATAGTTATTGTGAAAAATTAAAAATCAATTTTTTTCTTGGTTGAATTTTTTTTCCTAAAACCAAAACAATTGGCAATAATTCGATAAATAATTACTTAGGAGAAGTGTTACACTATGCTGCAACGCGAAATTGCGTTAAATGGCGTTATGAGTTTTGTTTTGTTGCATTTTGTTCAGTTTTAGCTCTATCAATGCTGCGCCCCCAAAAAACATTGCAATGGTAGACAATTTAATATTCACAAAGTATTTATAATCAAACGTAAATTTCATAGTGATTACAGTTTTTAATAAATTCATGAATTTGTAAAATAAACCTACTTCTGGAGTGCAGTTAAAAAATGTTGCCTTACTCAAATGATGACGCGAAAACCTTGGAAATTTTAAATGAAAGTATCATGAAAATGAATTTTCAGAAATTAAATAAAAAACAAAATGATTTAATTTAGAATGATAGTATCATGAAAATGATTTTGGAGGAGTTTCAAAAAGGGTTAAAGTTGGATTTTGAAATATTTTTAAGCAATTCAATAAATGTTATGATGACTGTGGTTATTGATATTTCTCTGCTTTTTGATTGAAAATAAGGGTTGAGAACACTTACTTTGTTACTTTGAAATCTTTGTCAGTTGGTTCCATTTTATTCCACCTTTTAAGTATCTCTGTTCAATACTTATCCGCCTCGGTAGGTAATCTTTTTTGCTCTTAAAAGGAAGAAAAAATAGTAATGGGAACTCACAATTATTGGAGCACATGGTCAGTTAGTTGGATCTTACGCGTTCCAAGGCACTGTTTCTTCTGAAACATATATCAGCTTCATTGGTGGCAGAACTCTTGAGCTATTGGCCTACATAGTTAGTTCGTAGTCTCTTAGCAGCAGTTGTTTGATTCTAGTACCTAATATTTAGTGTACCTTGAGATTATTGATATTTTTATTATTGATATGTTTTAGGGGAAGAATCACTAAAGTTAATCATTCAGTTAATGATCAGTTAATCATAATTGTTTTTAGTACCTTACCACTCTTGTGTACTTTAAGAAGAAATTATTGAAGTTTTCCGAAGACAAAGAAACTTTCAGAAGAAGAATCACTAATGTAAGACAGTTGGGATATTTGCATATTGATTGAATTTTAAAGCCCTCTTTCCTTTATACAAATTATTAAAATGCTTTTAAAAAAGTTAAATTGTAATCCTCAGGTCAATCAAAGTCTTTAGTATTGCCTCCTGTCGAGCGACAACTGGCCTTAGTCCAATAGATATTTAAGTTGTCTGGATCTTTCTTCTTGAGTGAAAGGAGCTCAAGATTCTATGCCGATTCCCAACTGAGAGTGTGAAGATTTTCCGAGGTTTGTCATATCCAACTAAGAGCTCAGTCGTCGAATGAGAAACTTCCTTTTGGAAACAGTGAGCCATGTCAATCTCTTATTGGCTGAGTTCAACTCTTCAAAATAGCTTCAAAAGACGCCGAAAAGATTTTAGGTTAGAGGCTTCGAGGTTTACATGAAAGCTAAGAAGAAGAGGGCTTGAAAACAATAGTCCTAACTAACTATTAGAACTCTTTTGAGAAGTGCTCTTTCTTGGCTGTTACTGTAGTTCTTTGCTCAAGTTTAACCCTTTCAGTCACAATGTCCAATATATTGGACAACAGCCCATACAATTCATACAGCGGGCTGTTATTTTCATGTCGGAAAGGGTTAAGGAGGGTTTCCTCAGCTTTGTTCTTCAAACAGGGACACAGGTTTCTCCTGCCACAATAATGTTCCTGTTTCAATATTTCATCAATACTTTGATTGAAATAACTTCCTAGCTTTTTTATAATATTTACTTCCTGAAACCAAGTTAAAGTTTGATATGTGCTCTTAGATTAGTTTTATTCATTATAGCCTCTACAAGTGTGAAGATAAGTGATTTAAGGTTGCCATAGCTTTTACTAAGTCAGAAACACCATTGTTAAGCCTCGAGATACTTTATTGTAGAAGCCTCAGTAAAATTTGTTTTCGAGTGCTGACTTTTTGACTTTTGACTTTGACTGTTTATTGCTGGCTGAAAAGAAACCACTATTATGATCCAGGTTAGTTCTTCCAGCCACATCTTAACAGAATAACCCAGGGAGGTCAGTGTATGTTTCAAATATTGCCTCCAGAAACTATCATTACGCTACAGGTTAGTTCTTTCATACTTATCCTAACCGAATAACCCAGGGAGGTTAGTGTACACTTAAAATATTTCAAAGTTCCTGCTACATTATTCTTTCTCCATTTGACCGTATTTTAACCTTCAAAAATCCTCTCCAGAATATCCGGCCCTTGTTCTTGGTACCAAAGTTCCATAAGCCGATTGTGGTTCTTCTTTCATAATTCTGTATTCCTATATTCCCCGAAACAGTGCAGCAAACCAATCTTAGCGAAGTCCCCAACCATCATGCTGTCACCTCATTTACAAAAGACGGCGCTATGAGCGCTAGCTTACAAATTCGGAGGCGTTGTTCCTAAGCGTCGGTAGATGGCAGCCCCGTCACTTAGGACCACCTAAGCAGGCCAATCAATCCACGATTTTTTTCTTGAGCAACAGTCAGTGTTGGTAATGCGGCTGCTTCAAGGCTTCAAATAAAGAGACTCAATGGTCCATATAGAGGTTATACAGGTATAGTTCTTATATACATGGGTTATAGAGGTTATCACTATCGCATACGTCTTTCTTTTTTTTGGGGTTAGTTTTTTTCATTCAGAGGTAAGTTTGTTACTTCGGAACTTATCCATTGGGAGCTTTAAAAACAGTTTCTAAAAAACTTTTTTGTAGACGGAAGGTCAGAGATTTAAAGGAAAAACTCTTCAGCGGCCTTCAAATAATATCACTAGAAAGACCGAAAATTCCTTATCTAGAAATACTACATGTTATATCCGCTAATATCTCTTCAAGTACACATCGGATTTGGTTAATTGTAATTGTAGAACCCTAATTGAAGAACTAGTTTTAGAACTCGTTAAAAAATAAAAGTCATCAAAGTAAAAGTTGATAGAAATACGAAAGAAAATACAGATTTTTAAAAATGAAAAACCGTCAAAATTACGGCAATTGTCTTTCTAGTGTTCAACAACATTCCAATTCTCGAAAAACCCATTGTCGACCGAATCATTTGACAAAGCAAGGCAACATTTTTTTCAACCATTCTCCATTTTTTCACATTCATTCACCCAAAAGTTTACAGTTTCTTTCAACACAAAGTTCCATACACCATATACAATATTGCAGTTGTTAAGTCCTTTAATGCTATGATTGACTATACACTATAACAATTTTTGTGACTTTTCGTTACTGTTATGCCGTTGGTTGAAAGTTCTACTAACTAACTACTGTTCCCTCACTGAAACGCCTCTCGCTACAGCTGCACTTCTCGCATACTGAATTTCCTTTAGGTCTACGCAGCGGATTTTGTATTGCAATAGGAAATAATTAGAGTGATTTCAATGAGAAGCGGATGTGAGAGGAAAGGCCTTGAGGAGATTTTAGAAAAAACACATTTTTTTTTAAATTTTCTTCTTGTGTTTGGCTTTTTAATGTATTAAAAGTAAGTTGTGTGCGCTGGATTGAGTTTTCTTTTTCGAGCATACATATTTGTAAATGGTTTTTGTTTTTGATTTTTTTTTTTGGTTTTTTAATGTGAAAGAACTTAATATTGACAACAAAAACAACAACAGCTGCTTTGAGCACACACCAAACCGAGTCTTGTACAAATGCTACAAAATGAAATGAAACGTTTTTTAGTTGTTTGTGTGTAAAAAGTGTAAAATACAAATAAATACATTAATCTATATACAACTATATACTATATATATATGCATACAGTATGAACGTAAATGCCATAATACACACAAGAAAATACATATTTTATATACATTTAAATATGAACGAGCTGTCGAAAAGCTTTAAACAAAATCGTACAAATAGTTGTAAAGTTTGAATACTATGAACACACACGCGAAAAGATACTCAGACAAAGCCATAAAGCCATAAAGAAACGTAAGACAAGATGCGCGCTCGAAGGTAATACTAACTCTATATTCCCTTACTACTAACCTATATGAACATATCAAATTTAATATGCTTTTCTTTCGATTCTCAACCTTTGATTCCGCTCATTTTCGGCTTCGCCTCGACGGACGCCGATTATACTAACACTGAGTCGATTTTCTCTATGATTTCCGATTTTCAATAAAGCCTTTTTCGTTCGTATTGCACTTTACTTGAAATGTATTGAACTTGATTTGCAGCAATTTTGAGTTCAATTTTGCGACATGTTCGAGTTGCGGTGAATTATATAGAAACAGACATACAAAAAAGATTAACATACACACGTGAAGGAAGCGGCGTGGTGAAGTCACATCGAGACACTCGTACCCATAACTGTATTTGACCATAACTGTAGCGCCTTGTAAAATACGAATACCCAAAGTAACCGCAGTACAGTCCCCAGCAAAAGCAAACCAAAGAGCAGCGCACTAGTCACTCTAGCCAATGTCTGTCTGTCCAGTTTTCGAATGTTCAGCGCAAACACTTCAGTTTCCTCTTCTACTAATTTATTTCTGCCTCTTTTATTGTTAAATGAACAAACACTTAACTTTTGTTACATTAATCGTTACTATGATTTGCTGTACAAATACCAATAATTTTCAATAGGGAAACTTTGTGTCGATTGGCATAAATCTAATTAAAATAGTTTAACAAGAAAACAAAACTGAAAAATCAGTTTCGAAATTCGAATTCTGCAGTAATTACTTACAAAAAAACTTGAATTTTCAATTATTCTATTCAAACTATATTTTGTTTTTGTATACTAACTTCTCAACCAGAAACTCATTCGACTCGATTTCAAAGTTATTTTCAAACTTTGATTTTTTTTCTTCAGATTTACTTATGTTTTCTTCAATTAAGTTTAATTTTTTGTAATGGTCTGCTGTGGTAAATGTGAAGTCTTTATGTTATATTTGTTGCTATAGATGCTCGCCCTGCTTCCCCTACACTGTTAGACAACACGGGCCACCCTGCCCCCGATCACCAAACGCAGGTAAATACTCTTTCTCTTAAAAAAAAAAAAAACAAAACCGAAAAAAATGCATTCTTCTCTTTGTTCGTCTTCGGTTCTATTTTCTAATTTTTGTTTTTGTTTTTCGTTTCGAAATACCTATAACTCAACATGAAAACTCACCCACTCTACCCTACTACTACTATATATATATATATATATTGCTCTCTCTCTCTCTTTCACTCAGTTGTCTTGTCATAATGATTTCGTGTATTTTTTGTTCGATTTTGAGTTTAACCCCCAATTTAAAATTTATGTTCGAATACAATTGAAAGGCAATCGGATTTTGTATATTAAAAATGCAAAATTTGACAAAATTCGCTGTAGTTGATTTTAGAAGAGAATTACACAAATTTCAATTCAAACCAAATCACAAACTGCATTCAATATCAACTAAGCATGGCTTCAACTCACAATCGGGTAGGCGGGCAGTAGGGTATGAAACATTAAGCGTTCGAGTGTGAAACGAATTCGAGTGGTTGTTGAATCGAATATCGAATAACTGAGAGGCAGTGGAAAATATAGTTGAATATAGTTAAACTCATTTAACACGAATTAGGCGGCGATTATAGACGCCAGGTTCCAGTTAAAGTTGCTGATAATGTTTAACTGAAGTTGAAGTAAAAACGGGCCTAAAGGTTCAAAGTCTGAAACGGATTTTTGTTGTTTTAAATTATCGAAAAATGTAATTGAATTCACTTGACAAGGCTTAAACAGAGATTAAGCACTTTAACTCCATTTAAAGTTTAATGTCGAAAAAATGTGAAACGTTAGGAGTATGAAATGAATTTGTGTGGGTTTTTAAAAAAGAAGATTTCGTTTTACTTAGCTCGTCTTAAGCGGCAATTAGGAAATCCTTGTAATGTTTTGTTTAACAGCGATTAAGCACTTTAACTTCCATTTAAAGTTTATAGTCGTAAAAATGTTAAACGTTAGGAGTATGAAATGAATTCGTGTGGTTATTAAAAGAAGATTCAACTTCCATTAAATTTTGTTTAATTGTTACAAGTATGAAAAAAATTCCAGTTAGTGTAGAAAAAAACTTCGAATCCATTTAACGCGGTCTAACTGGAGATCAAAGACTCTTAGTTCACGATCAGTTAAGCGGCATTAAGTTCAAGTTAAGTGGCAATAAGACACTCTAACTAAAAAGAAGTTTGAATCCATTTAACGCGGTCTAACCGGAGATTAAACACTTTTAGATACACTAACTTTTTTTTCGAGTTGTTGTAAAGAAGAAATTTGAACGAAAGAAGGATTTTGAAATTTGAAATTAAAAAAAATCAATTTAACGCAGTCTAAGCGGAGACTAAGCACTCGAAGTTCAAGTTCAGTGGGTCAAAGTTGTCCTAAGACAATAATGGAGTCTAAATAATTGGATATCAGTTTGAAAATACAACTCTGAAGCCGCATTTTTTTAATTGATTTCAATTAAGCATTGAGATCGCCATTGAAATATCTTTGAAGTTAGCTAAACAGATTTCAATGAGTGGAAAAGAAAATGCAAATCCTATTTCGTCATTTAACTCAGGTTTAGGAATGATCAGACAGATTGTGAGCCGAACTCATTAGGAGATAAGAAGGAGATCCTTATTTGTAGCGAGTCAATGTATAGTGACTACGTTTATTAAAGCTTAAAATTAATGTTAGTGCTAAAAGAATCAAGAATTTAGTAGAAAGATAGGGTTTTGAAAGATAGCTTGAATTCAATTAGAGAATATTAGGAGAAAACATACAACTTGTGAACCACATTTTGTCACTTGAGTTGAGCACTGATTAGACATTCAAAGAGCCGTTAATGCTTAACTACAACTTTAACGGGAAGTTAACCATCTGCCAGATGAATAGCGGCTGCTTACTTAAGTTATCAAAAGCGGTCTTGAACAAATCAAATATATACAGACATACATTCCTTATTCTCGAAATACCAATCAATCTTAAATCAAATTGAACAACTTTTAGTTACAGATAAGGTTACCTGATTAAAAAATGGGGTTTCAAAGATTAAAGGTGATTTATAAGATAAATTAAATAATGTTGAAACAAGCGTAATTAAGTCACAGGTCCGTTTAGTTGACTTAAAAAAAGTAATGCTTGAATATTAAACATAAATGAAAGTGAACGAAGTTTAGTAACACTTTCAGTTTTTGGACTCTTTTGAGACGCTTTGATACTCTGAATTTATTGAGTACATTTATCAATTTAATATAATGCAAAGTAATTAAAAAGTCTTCATTAAATCAAGTCATTGATTGATCAAAATGTATAAACCAATCTATGGCACTTCTGACTCAGAAACAATAATCAGTAAACAGATTTGCAACGAGCTATTGAAAAATATGGGATATAAAATAAGATATGGGAAATTTATTTATATTTGATCGGATTTAAGATTTAGAAAAACTGTAGAAATTCGCTCATAGCGAATGAGCAAGAAAGTTAAGAAGTTTGTGAGAAACACAAGAACAATCTACCTACAGAGGGAAAGTAAAATTCAGTCTATACAGTCAAAATTCCTTGCACATTTTCGTAATTTATTCGAGCCACATCAAACGTTTGACAAGTTTGTTTACAATTTTACAACCGCCAAGTGAGTTAAGCCAATCATAATCGATTCATTTGTTGAGCAACAATTAGTGCAGCGTGTTTGCACCGGCTTCAGTTGAACCAAAACGCATTTTAAATGTTTATAAAACATATTTAAAGTGCTCAAAATGCCATTAATGCTCTTCCACATTCACACCTCCCCTCACACACCAGTACGCCCCCCGCCTCCCAATTAGATGCAGTATTTGGTTTTTGTAGAATTCTCGACTTGATTGCTTACAGTACAACAACTACCCATCCACTCTACATGTGCTACAAATTTAAAACCATAAGTAAAGATTCGCTTAAATCAGCAATAAAGTGTGAACAAACCAAAACCAAAAAAACATTTAAATAAAACAACAAAAACAAAAAAAAAATGAGTTAAAAATGAAAATAATGCAAATACATTAATTATGATTTAAACGAAATGTATAACAAATCCATTATGAATACTTTATGTATAGCTAGCAACATTTGAACAAAACTCTTGTAGTTACCATACGATTTCGTACCATAAATTTCGTATTTCGTACTTCGTATGCGTGTACTGTTTCATGCCGTCCAGTGGTCTTGATTTAACATTCACCCACTTTGTGTTTCACCTTCGTTGTGCTTTTAGTTCTTTCGGGTGTTTTTTCATTTTATGCAACAAGAACCAAGAATGTATCAGCACTTGTAAAGACAAACTTTTTATTTAATGTACCATAACGTATGAACTAAATCACATTGTCATGCCATCGAATAGAGAAATGCCAAAGCATCACGACTCACACACAGTATTGCAATACTTAGAAATTGACAGCCATACCACACAATTACCACCAGCCACATAAACAGACTCGTGTCTGTGTTCAAGATTTCATTGCATAATTTTTTTTAGTTTTAAACTGTTTTGATTTGATATAAAAACGCTGATTTATTGTTTATGTTATTTGGTGATTACGTTTTAAATTAAAGTGATATAAATTATTGATGTTGATGCGTTGGGGAAGAAAACAACCATGAAATTGATATGTGAGGATTTGTATGTCGAAATCAATTTAAAACTTACTGAGCGCTTCTTTGTTTTTCTGATGAAAGATCATTTTTCCAATAAGATGGACGTTTATATTTCTCAGTAAGAGTGAAAAAAGGTTAATTTATATTTGATGGAGATTTCAATATTCTCTTTTGAGTTTAGTTTTGACTAAACCGGCAGATAAAGAAAACGAAATTTCATATAAATCTAAAGGAAAGATCATTTTTCCAATAAGATCGACGTTTAAATTTCTCAGTAAGAGTGAAAAAAAGGTTAATTTATATTTGATGGAGATTTCAATATTCTCTTTTGAGTTTAGTTTTGACTAAACGGGCAGATAAAGAAAACGAAATTTCCTATAAATATTCTAATCAAAGACTTCGGCAGTTACATATTTCGTCATCTATGATGGTTTGACATGGTTGGTAAGGTAAATGAAAAAGATTGTTTTGAAGATTAGGATGAAATTTTGTGCGGAAGCATTGAGTCTTGAGTCTATAGTTACAAAATGCCTCATGAAAGTACTGTCTTAATAAAGTTTGGAAAATCTCAGTTGAACTGCGTATATTTGAAGCTAACTATGGCTTAAGCCTTCACCTTTACCGTCTGTTACGAGGTACTGTGGAGTATGTTGTGGTGTCGAATTGCCTCTGTTCCATAGAGTCTGCTGACAGTCTTTTGTACTAAACAACTAATGAAACCATAGCTCAATAATGAGACTTAGGACCTCTGTCCCACAACCATTCGAGTTGAAAGTGTGAATATATACATTAATAGAAGGGACCCATGGACGAGAAAGGATCTACTTCTTAGTCTATAATGTCACAGTGGATTTTATCTAAGCTGATGTACAGCGAATTCTTTAAAGGCTTCTAATCTTAAGAGTTTTCTAATTTGTAAAGTACGCGACTTGTAAGGCATCCAGGCAACACCTACGAGTATTTGAGATTCTCAGTCCGTTTCCCATATTTTGGAGGTTAGTTGGGTTAATTTAGTTTCAAACCATGCAGAGACTTGGTTGGTTGATTGGTTAAATGGTTGCTGCCACAGCTAGGTAGATCAGTTATAAAGTGTCATTGTTATATGTGCTAATATTTTCAGCCCACTTTGTGAGATCCAGAAGATCCAGTGTTCTAAGGTCTAAGGTCTAAGATCAGTGCTTAGGAGCTATACCCAATGTCTTGAAGGAGGATTTAATATAGTCGATCTGCCAGAGTACTTTGTATACTGTAAACTGATCAGTTATATTTTCATTGCTTGAACACCTGTGTCGATTTTTAACTTTCAGCAAGAGATCCTCAAAGCTTAACTGTGTCGTTCAATTTGAATTTAATTGAATTGATTAAGTTTTAGTTTATAGTTCAGACTCAAATAGTTAATTCAATGATCTATCGTAGTTTGAGTAACCTTTTACTCTCGAAAACTCGAAATTCTGAGTTTAATTTCGACTCTCACAGGAACAGAAATCAAGTTTTTAAACTAGCATCGAAAACCACATCAATATTCCTCAGTCGCTGTTGTAATTGTTTGAAATTTATTTATTTTTTTTGTTAGTTTTCAGCGTTGTCAATGCACACTTAACCCGTCAACTCTCACATACATCACAAGCAGAACAAATCCAAATTTCGTTTCGTATGTAGCAACATGTCATCTTCACATTTTCACATTCCCACACTTTCACACAGCAAACCAAGTACCCCGTAGGAACCGTAAATCGACACATTTTCGCTCAACACCTGAATCCTTGTTTTTTACTTTTGTCAATGTGTAAATACAATGAGAGCTCGAAATCCAGTCGACCCAATCATCCACCATTTTTATTCAATCGAAATTCAATAGTAATTGCAAATTAGTGTGTAACCACTTTGTTTTTAGTTTATGAACGTAATACATATGATTTATGAATATTGGATGTGATGAGTGTTATATGATTATTCAAACTATTCAATTTCTATGTGATTCACTGTGATGTGCAAAAATGTTTTCCTTATAATTTTCGTATCTGTAAATTTAGCTTCATTTCACCATTTAATCCTTCTTTCACCTAGTTTCATTGTACGAAATATTAAATCGGGTTTTTATGGCTTTTATTGATAAAATGAATTTCTTTCTTTTTTGTAATCTTATCACTGTGTATTCTGTTCACTTTTAGTTGCTTTAGCCTCCTTCAACTCGCCAGTGTAACTTAAACTTTTTATATTTGTTGTTATTGTATAAGATTGTGTGTCAAAGTCTCCTGCTATATTATTCAAAAAAAAATAATTACAAAAAATGCCAAAGGTTTTAGTTTCTCCTGATTTAAGTTATCTTTTTTGATTTTCAATACTTTAGACTTATTCAATTTAATTCAATTGAAAGCCTCTTTTTTCCCCAACTTTACTCAACTTTCACAAAGAAACCAAAACAAAAAAACGAACCTGTGCGAATGGAAATGCAGAAAGACAGGCAAACACCATAAAACACATGAAACATCATTTAGAACATTTCACAGTACCCGAAAGTTGCTTCAAAAAACAAGCGCGTAGTTTTCGAAAAAAAAGTATATATGAACCGATAAGAGAACAAACGCTACTTGCGACAATTGCTTTAAAGCTTCTTCATTTAGTTTTATGTTTTAATTGCGTATTTTTGAGTTTCGGCAACAACCAAACCTTATTAAGAAACACATAATACTGCTTAGAGAATTCTATAAATATATATATACATATGATATATACAAAGGCGGCATTCACAAGTGACAACTGTGACAGCGGATGCGGCAAAAAAGTAGAACAAATAAAATAATAGTCAGCTGAACTCAGATGGTAGATCAGCTGATTATTTGTAACCTTAAATGCAATGAACGCAACCCTGGTTTTGGATCAAACATACGCAAAATCTACTCAACGGTTTCGGAGAGCCGACACATAAAAATTTCAGCGCAACTACCAACAAATGCGACTTTTTTTCATTGGTAAACTTTCTCTTTTTTCAAAGCAGTTGACACAGTTGATGAATGCCGCCAATTTTATTTCATTAATTTGTTGAAATATTTATCTTTTGAGCCCAATTTTATGATTTTTGCATAATGGTTAAATGAAATTATTTGAATTCTCTACACATTTTCGAGCCAACCGATAATGCTTTAGCAAATCTTAATTCGTTGTGGGTTGAAAATTACAGAAAACTACCCACGCCTACAATTTGTTACAATGTTTCCTTAAACGAGTTTAGTTGAACTGTGTTCAGTACGTTTATGTATGAGTTTACCGTTATTTTATGATTTCGATTTTAACGATTTTCGTTAGTAATACAAGTACAGTACCATACTTAAACTATAGTTTTAGCGTGTTGACCATTTCGAAGTATATACTTACTTACATATGATTTTATGTATGAAAAACGTTGCTAGTTCTACATATGTGATTGTGTATGTGTTTGGATTGAAATTGAGCGAGTTTTGAAAAATACGCGACAAAGTTGAACGGATTAAATTTTTTGACAATGGAAGACAGTTCTCAAGGTTTCGGTGTGCAAAAGAAATGGTTTAGGCGAGTTATGTATGGGTTTTAGCTATTTTACAACAACATTTTCAACAAATTTCAATTGCTTGAAAGCAGTTTTATGTATTAAATATTTCAAAATTGTTTAGTTGAAATATAAAAATAAATTTAATTTTATGTTAATGGAACTTTAATAAGTATGGAACGCTATGGACGCTGGAGCGTCAACTAGAGAGTAACATCTCTTTTACATAAGAATTTGTGGATCGAATACTAAATGCTGCTTGAAATTTGGTTCAAGCCAAGACAACTTAGACAAAAATGACTAAAAATTTATTGAATTTGTGGCAACTTGAACCAAATACTTTGAAACTTTGAATATGTTATGAAGATTCAAAGATTCACCAAATGTTTACTCAAGTTTCACTAAACAGCTGCAAAATCAGATGCTTTTGAAAATTCTGGAAGATTTGAAAGTTTAGATTAATTTGATTAGATTTTAAAGAGATAAAACTTAGAGTAACAGTCACAAATATATATATTTTTTAATTTGATTGTAATGTTTTTCATGTTCCTGAACTTTAAATGAATATTTCCATTTTTTTTTATTATTAAACAACACAGAAAATAGTAAATAGAGCTGCTTTTGATATTGTAACTCGTAAGCATCCCAAAGCTAATTCTAGACTGCACTGAGTTTCGGTTTTAACCTATAAAACTGTTTTGTTTTCGAATTTAGACACCAAACTACCTTAAACCTTAGGTTTTTGTAAATTTCATTCAAAGCACACCGAACTTTGAGAACTTTTCCCAACCATAATTGCAAAAAAAGAGTAGCGATGGTATTCACAATAAATGCCAACTTCCATACTGTGAATACCGCCAATATTCGTTCGTATTTTTTGCGCCAAATCACATTGTTGCGCCACTTATCGCTGTTCCCGTAGCTATCGCTTACAATGTAGACTTGCTGCTGCATTATTCTCAATCGGGTACAGCGCTCGATCGCGCTCGGCTCAGTCGCCTCCTTTTAGACTCCAAATTCGACTCCAAACTTCATGCAACATTTGATTGATTGATCCCGCGCAATATCGATTGTATTGTTGTTTGTGTTTTTTTTTTTTAATTCTTACTCAATTCGAATGTCCCTTCCGTTGCGTTCTTCTTCCGCCCCTGTCTCCGAACTCATAACCGTAGCCGTGTTTGCGCCCATGCAGTCCGCCAAGTTGCGATAAATTGCGCTAATGCGTTGCGTTGTCAATATTCCAGGGGATGATCGGTCGCGGTGGTAATGTTGGAATGCAACAGCAACTACAACAGCAGCCGTATGGTCAGCAGCAGACACAAATGGGACAGCAACAGCAGCAACCGCAACAGCAACAACAAATGGGCATGGGGCAAATGGGCCAGATGGGGCAGATGGGACAGCCGGGCGGCATGATGGGCCAGCAGCAGCCGATGGGCCCAATGACGCCGCAGCAGCAACAACAACAGCAGCAGCAGCAGGCGCAGCAGATGGGCGCCATGGGGCCGATGGGCGGAATGGGCGGCCAGCAGCAGATGGGCATGGGCATGGGCATGGGCGGACAGCAGCAGCCGCAGGTGCCCGTGACGACGCAGTCCTCCGGCGGGTTATTCTCCGGGGCTACTAGCTTACTGTCAGGTGCTACTTCGGCTGCCACCGGTGGTCTATTTGGTTCGAAACAACCACCGAAAACGGATCCAATGCAACCACCAGGCGGTGCGCAGCCAACGCAGCAGCAGGCGACCGGTTTTGGAGGATTATTCGGCGGCGGGACACAGCAGCAGCAGCAGCAACAGCAACAACAGCAACAGCAGCAGCAACAACTACAGCAGCAACAACAACAGCAGCAGCAACAGCAGCCCGGCATGCAGCCCGGAATGCAGCCGGGACAGCAGCAGCCGCAGGCGCAACCGCCGCCGCCGCAGGGCCAGGGGCCCGGGGCGGGCCTGCTGGGCGGATTGAAGGGCATTGCGGCGGCGGCACCCGGCGGCGACGTGCTGTCGAAAGGCAAAGATCTCTTCGGCAAGTTCGGATTTGGCTTCGGCAAATAACCCCGGTCATTTTGTAGGTCATTATTATTATTAAAATATTATTATGATTATGATAAACTAACGGTACTAATATTTTTTATTAATACAATTGATAGAAATATTAAAAGTGAACAAATTTTTGATGATGCCGAAGTCGGCGACACCGATTATGATTATAAAAATTATATGCGAGTTGTGTGAGCGGTGTGGCAACACGCCGAACAATGTGAACAAGAAAACGTAGTCGTAGACGAAAACGAAAACGAAGAAGAATCCAAATGAATTGTTGTATAAATATTGAAAGGGCAAAAGTTGAGCTAAATATGACAAACGAAAGGCGATTTATTGATCTAATCGTTGACAGCAAAATAGTTAAGCCAATAACTAAAACAACAACAACAACAATAGCAAAGAATATTGAAAGCGAACGCAGTCGAACATGCAATAATACAAAATATTGAACATTTAATTAAAACCAAAACATACAAACAAACAGATGAAACAATTTCTGAATATTGCAAAAAACCCCCTGAAATTCATTTGAATTCTTCGCGTATATATTATATACATACATACATACATACACATACACATATATAAATATGAATACATATTGAAACCACAATGATGACGATTAATATTGAAATTGAGAGAGAGATTGATGCGAGAAGAACAAAAACAAAAAACTAAGAAAATGAAATGAATAAAAGACAAAAGCAAAAACAAAATAAAGTATATATATATACATATAAAGTAATATTATATTTACAAAGGAAAAAAAATTATTTGTTACGCACATTGTTAAATTTGCTACTGTTGCTGACCAGTTTATAAATAAATACATAAATATACATACATACAAAACATACATACATGCATAAATACATACATACAAAAATACATATTATTATTATTACTATTAAATAATTACTAAACAACTAAAAGAACATGTAAAACAAATGAGAATCTGATGAGAGAAGCATTCACCTAAATAAAAACAAAAACAAAAACCAAAAAATCACCAAAAAACACAAAATGCAAATTGATGAAAATGAACGAAGAAAACGCCCCAAGTAATTGAATAATGCAAATATACATACATACATTATACATAAATATTTGAATTAAATTTATGAAATCAAAACAAAAGCAAAACGTGACAAGCGACATGGACAAAACTGCAAAAAAAATAAGCGTAAGTCGAGAAAGAGTTGGAAAACTGCAATCAAAAACCGCAAACGCGATCCATTCCATAGCTGCAGACCGCGTGCTACAAAGCGAGATGAATGAGCAGACAACAACAACAACACAAACTATAAATATATGAATTTTGGTTCAGGCCGATTTACGATTTCCATTTTTAAACTCAACTTGCCTAACTATACCAACCAATGCTTAACAAATTTCAAATCGTTTTGGACAAGTTGGCTGAACTGTTGCTGCGGAAGGCTGAGGAGAAGAGAGATTGCAAAATGCTTCTAACACTAGAATGCGTCAAAACGACTCTATTGAGTCGCTCTTTTAGTATTTTATTGCCTGAAATTCTAAAAGGAAAGTCTCGGCGGCTTTTACTAGTTTCTTAAGATAAATTACATGCAAAACCTGCAAATATTATTTCACTTCTACTTTGAAACATTTACGCATTCCACTGTTGAAAATGACGAGGAAGAGAATTGTTTCCCCATTAATTAACTCATAATTTGAAGAAGAAACTGATTTGACCAAAAGTGAGTGCGAAATAGAAATCTGTTTCTTTGGATCAGGTGTCGAAGCAACTTGAAGAATAGAAATGAAAACAAATAAAAATTAACAAATCAAATATTCTCTTCTGAGAATGCAAATGTGATGAGTCGTTTAGATGCGAAAACCATATAAACATTCTCTCGAAATTCTTAAAGAATGCAAAGTTTTGAGAATGCAAATTTGATGAGTCTTTTAGATGCGAAAACCATACAGACATTCTCTCGAAACTCTTAAAGAATGCAAAGTTTAAAGTTTCCTAACACTTTACTGGGAGATTTAAAAATGCATAAAATCAAAATCAATAAATGATCTTTCAAAGTTTTTCATAACTAGGGATTTGGAACTAAAAAGAACTCCATCTAAGGCCGGAAATTCATCAGCTGGGAGACGGGACAGTGGTGGATTGGTGGATATGCTGAAAGACTGGCATTGCTATACAACTACTCAGGTCGTGGTTGTGGCTCTAAAGAAGAACAAGATGAAGGAGAATAGAAAGAGGAATAAGAGCAATAAGAAACTGTCTTGTACTCCATGAACAGGTGAGGAAGAACAAAACCAGCAATGCAAAAATTAAGAAACTGTCTTACACTCCATGGACCGGGAAAACACTACAAATCAGTATGGCATCCATATCTTTTGACTTCTTGGAGTATCATATTATTTCACAGCTACTTTTTTTGGTACTGCTCAGAGACGATTAGTGATCTGTGCCATTACTTCAAACCATAGTCAGAGAGCTTTCGACCACCGTAGCTTAGTCAAACATGTTCAACTTAATTCGATATCTGTATTAAACGTAGAAAGTGTTTAATATTGATCTGCTCAGAATTCAATAAAATAATATTCAGCAGTTTTTAAATTACTAGTAGAAAACAATATTTTGAATGAATTCAATAATTTTTGAATGAAATGTCTCAAGAGTACTTCTAGCTCGTTGAAATTCATCTAACGTTTCTTCCATGCTCTGTCGAACTACAAATAATACGTTTTCCGAGTCCATCAAGCTACGCGTTTGTTTCAGCGATTACTATCTCATTCGAACAAAAACTCAGATACCTCTAGGAAGATTATCCCTGCAATCTTCGGAATTTTAAAATTCAAAGGACATTCAAAGTGTCTTTCTACCTTAAGACTACCATTGTTTTTTTTTACTCGTGCAGTTTCTCTTTCAAAGAAACATCCATGCGATCCTAACCTGATAAATCAAATTTTCATACAACATTTAAAATGCTAAACTTTTTTCATTTTCATTTTTCATCAATCAAAATGTCAGAATATGTACAGTTAGTTGCGCTTTCTATCTGTACATATTAAATATATATTATATTTATTATTATATTTCCAAATACATTTCACGATTCTCAGTTGGTCCTCTAATCACTGTTTCGAAGCCTTATTGAAGGAAATTTTCAAATACTTACGTCTTCTTTCTTGAAATTTTTGAAGTCCATTCAATTGGTCTTTTAGTCACTGTTTCGAAGGACATTTTCAAGTTTTTACGTTTACTTTGTTGAAATTTTTGAAGTCCACTCATTTTTGGAGACAATATAACAAATCTTTGTACTTTTTACATTCAATTGGTCTTTTAATCACTGTTTCGAAGGGAATTTTCAAGTACTTACGTTTACTTTCTTGAAATTTTTGAAGTCCACTCATTTTTGGAGACAATATAACAAATCTTTGTATTACATTTTCACTCGCATCTCCCGTCAATACAACAAATCTTTGTACCTATTTCTTAGATTATTGGTTGTTTACTTGTATCTCCTGCCATTTCTTCTGTCAATACAACAAATCTTTGCACTTACTTTCGTGAAAATTCGTTTTTACTCGCATTTCACAACAACAATTCCTCGTCGGCATTCTCCAGCAGTATTCAACCATCAAAGTCCATATTCGAATCTTTTCCAACAAACAAATTTCTATACTCTACAAAGTTGAAGTTAATAATGGCAAAACTTATGCTTAGACCAAAGAATAATAGACGAGCAGCAGCAGCAAAAGCGGGGAAAGAGTCCCACTTGCATTAGCTAAATAATCGCAGTTTTTTATAAAATATGTAAAAGTATTTCAATGCCAATTCCAGCTAACTAAAACATTGTTTGATTTCTTTTCTCGTCGCCCATTTATTACTATTTGTCAAATCATTTGATTTCTTTGCAAAACTATCAACAAATTTTTCCAAAAACAAAGACTTTAACTAAACATTAAAAAAGCAATTTAAATTGAATGAAATTTATATTAAAAAAAAAACAAAACAAAACACAAGAACAACAACAAACAAAATGAAATATAAATAATACAATTAAAATGAAATTGAAATAAAATGTACAGTTCAAATCGCTTAAAACTATAAATTAATTGAATAAAAATACACTAAATGAATGAAACACACATGTAAAAGAAGAAGAAGAAGAAGATGATGCAGCCACAACTAAATAATTGCTTTTTTCCTTAAACCAAATTAAACAAACACAAAACCAAAATAAAAGAAAAAAAAACACATACAAAAGCAAAGCAAAGCAACAAGTTTCCTAAAGCATAAAACATAAACATATTTCTTTGCATAATTAAAACAAACAAATACTAATACATCTTACATACAAACAAACAAACAAACAAACACCTACGGAAAATGTATAAATAACAAAAGCGAAAAGAATAAAAAATTAAACCAAATATTTTATGTACCTCCTGCATTGCTACTTTACTTAGGCCAACGCAACAATAACAACAACAAAAACCATGAACATAATAGAACCGATAAAACAAAACAAAAATATATAAATCGACACTTGACAACTAGGACTAACACACACACACATACACATGTGCAATACACTGAAGCTATATGCAAAGTTGAGACAATTCAGGAACAGCGCGTAGTAGTGATGCCAATGTTTTAAACTTAACCCTTTCGTTACAGGTTTTTACTGGGGAAAGTTAAAATTTTAAATTTATTGATTTATGTAGTCTTCAATAACAAATAATTTGTATTAATTTAATTATTTTTTAATACATTTTTAAGTTTTTTTTTTTCAATTTAGAAACAGGGTCCATTACAGTGCTGCCATCCGACAGCAACCATATCGTTGTGGCTGTAATAATTACTTAAGCATACAATTTTTCGAATAACTTAACTAAGTTCTTTCATTTACTTGAGCTGAAATTATTTTAAAAAAAGTTATCTGAATTGAAGTAAAAAGTCAAATCAAAATTTCTTTTATTTTTTCTGCTTCTTCTATCTTTACTACGTAGAGTTATAACGTTCAAGAGAGGCGTATACTGCTCTTCTTTAAACATAAATATTCAGTTAACTAATTTTGTATTATTTCTTAAACTTGAAACTTTTCGAAACCAACCAAAAAATGTCTTTTTGAACCCATAGAGGGTTGTTCAGACGTCCTCAAAATGGCAGCAAAATGGCAAAATAGCGAAATGGTTAATATTAAGAGGTGTTTACAAATTAATTTAACATATGTTTTAGGAAAAAATCATTATATCAAAGTTATTATTGTTTTACTAAAAATAATTTTTATAAATTTTCTCAAAAAAAATTTTCAAACAACGCTAAGTGAACATTTTATAATTACTTTCATATTATTTTCACATCTCGTTTAATTTAACATATTCATTGGAAAACAATTCTTTTATAAAAGTTATTATTATTTTACTAAAAATAATTGGTATTAATTTTCTTAAAAAAAAATTTCAAAAAAACGCTTAATGAATATTTTATAAGTAATTATAAAATGTTTACTAAGCATTTTTTCACATTATTTCGACATCTTCTTTAGATGTGCAAATTTTTTTATTTATTTGTACGAAATTAGAATAAATTAATAAAACTATTGTTTTTACGTATTAAACTTATGTAAATTAAAAGTTTTATATTATTATTAAAACTAATTTATGCATACACAATACTTTTTAGCTGTAGATTTAATTTAATAAAAACATTATTATTTTGTTTTAAAAAATTAAATTAATTATATTAAAATTAATTTAAAAAACAAAATTAATAAAAACAAGAACTATGACTTTTATATTTTAAAAATTTTTATATTTTTATAATTATTATATTTTTAAAAATAAATAATTATTTGAAAAAATTTCTTATATTTTTATATTTTTTTAACATTTGTTTAGGGAAAAATATTTTATAAACAATTATTATTACTTTATTAAAAGTATTTTTAATTTATTAATTTTTTATAAGAAAAAAAATTTCAAAAAAGCACTTTCCGCATTATTTTCATATTATGTAAACATATTTTTAAGGAAAATAAAATATAATAATTTGTAATAAAATATAAAAAATTAAAAAAAAATGTTTTTAGAAATCAAAACATTATTAAACATCAAACACATAATTAAGTTTTTATCAGATTTTTCATATTGTTTACTTATTTTATTCCAAACAAAAACTAAACATTCTTTCATTTAATTAGAAATATGTAATTAAATTTAATTAAAATTGAATTTAATTTTAATTTAATTTGATTAAATATTTCATTGAATTTAATTAAAATTGAGTTTAATTTTAATTTAATTTGATTAAATATTTAATTGAATTTAATTTTAATTTAATTTTATTAAATATCTAATTGAATTTAATTAAAATTGAATTTAATTTTAATTTAATTTGATTAAATATTTAATTGAATTTAATTAAAATTGAATTTAATTTTAATTTAATTTGATTAAATATTAAATTGAATTTAATTAAAATTGAATTTAATTTTAATTTAATTTGATTAAATATTTAATTTAATTTAATTAAAAGTGAATTTAATTTAAATTTAATTTGATTAAATATTTAATTGAATTTTATTTAAAATTGAATTTAATTTAAATTTAATTTGATTAAATATTTAATTGAATTTTATTTAAAATTGAATTTATTTTAATTATTTATTTTATTTAAATAAATATTTACATTAATTTCATTAAATATTTAAATTAATTAATGTAATATAATTTAAATTTAATTTAATATGAAATTTAATTTTAAAAAGTTATTAGAAAACGCTCTTAGCAATCAAACCCATTTTATTAATCTTCTTTTAAAATAGTTTTCTTTATTTAATTTAAATTTTTATAATTTTAAATTAAATAAAAACACTAAAAATCACAAGAAACAATTATTGGTTAACAAATTTTGTAACGTTAAAACTCCAAATTGGCATCACTGGCGCTATGTTCCCCACCCACATGAAAGTATTGAACTCAGTCGTTGTTGACTTGGCCAATTACAATCCGACTAGATAAAAATATGCAAATCATAACAACTCACCAAATATTCATATTCACCTTTTCGATGAAAAACCAAAATACCACAAGAACGGCAACAGCAACAATAACAATAACCACACAACACATTCAATCAAATGACTTTGCAAATATTTACTAAAACAAAAATACAAACATATAGCCGACTCGAGTAGTAAACTTACATGCATACATACAAACATGGTAAATGGAGAAAATACAAAAACAACAACAACAGTAACAACAAATATACAAAAGACACACCAGCAATCGTTGACTATCCACGCCCACGTACATATTATACATACAACTATTGTATGGTATATTAATTTTACAAAGATTACATTTAATTACAAAAACAACAACCAACCAACAAAACGACACTCAGTTGAGCCGTTTTCACTGAATTGCTAAACGTGTGCAGCAGACGACAAAACAATAACTACAAACATCAAATGACAAATAGCGAAGCATTGAAGAGATTAATAAATAACTAAAAAAAAGTATATATTGAGAAAAAACTGCAATTTTGTTATTTGCAATAATTATGAAATAATTTTATCATTTAAGTAGTCACCTCTACACACACAAATCTTCAACAAACACAACACACAAACAACACACAGACTACAGCTACACGTAAAAAACATACAAGAGACACACCACACACAAACCGTGTAAACATTGTTTTGTTATTGTATGACATGGAAAAAAATCAGCAAGAACCGATGAAAAAAGAGGAAAAGTCCGCAATCGGTAAACCGTAAAGAACCGAAACACACACAAAGCAAGAAACCAAACAACCAAAGTGAAATAAACCGCAAATAATAAATGATAAACAAATGAAAATTATAAATAAATAACAGAAGACACAAAAAAACCAAACAATTGTTATACGGTATTATTATTATACTTTTTCTATAACTTATAATTTATTTAATAAAAAGTAAATGAGAAAAAATAAATAAATAAATTACAAAAAAATAACAAAAAAAATTTGAAGTTTCTATTTCGAAGCGTTATGTATGAAGAAGAGGAGGAGTCAAGCATTTCGTGATGGATGATAGGAACTGAGATAAAGGACAAATGGAAAAGGAAGCATTCATAGCTAATTCAAATAAGGGATCAACATTTATTAAACACTGTTTAGAAATTAAGTATTTGTAGTATGACCAGCTTTTACCAGCGCAAAAATATTAGTAAAAAGAACAACATTCACCTCTATTGCAGTACTCCAAAAATCTACCCAATGGTCCCAACATACCAGTACACAATATTCAAAGTGGTCTCAAGTAATGGAAAACTCTCTGAAGAAGAATTCTCTTTTGAAGAACTCTCTTTTGAAGAAGAATTGTTAAAACAAAAATACTCTATTTGACTACCTTCAAAACAGCATTGAAAACTGAACTGTCATACAAATCTTTACTGCATAAAAATGACTTAATGACAAATCTTCTGAATTTAATAAATCTGTCTGAAAAGTCACCAAAAACACACACCTAATTGAAAAAGTCTTCAGAGTCTGAAATAAAAACTCCATTTCCCTACTTTTGTAATGGTCCCGAAAACAAAACTAACTAGTCAATTACAACGACTTTGATCCCATTTAATGGACAATTCTCTGAACTTTAGTAAACTGTGTCAAACTCTCCGAAAACCGACAACAATTTGGAAAAAAGTCCTTAAGACCAAAAAATACTTTTCTGACCTTTCAAAGGGTTTTCAAAAACCACACCGACACCCAAATCATAACGGCGTTAATAGTCGACTCTCTAAACTTAAAAGTTGGTACCAAATTAACAGGTCATACCATATCAATTCCAAAGGGAAGTCTCAGAAAACTGTTGAGACTCTATTTTCATCTTACTTACTTACTTAACTGGCCATAATAACCCGTTATCGGGTTACAGCCTGCCGCAAGACGTCTCTCCAGGCGCCTCTGCTTCGCGCGCGCCTTCTCCAGTTGGTCACACCAAGAGATACCAGGGCCTCTTCCACTTGGTCCTTCCAACGGAGACACGGCTTCCCTCTTCGTCGTCGACCTCCAACCATCGCATCGAATACCTTTTTCGCCGGAGCTTCGTCGTCCATGCGGCAGACATGACCGAGCCAGCGTAGCCGCTGGATGTTAATTCGCTGCGCTACGTCCATGTCCTTATACAGCTCATGCAGCTCGTTATTGGTTCGTATGCGATAGTCGTCACCAACCCGAACAGGGCCGAAGATTTTGCGAAGCACCTTCCTCTCGAACACTCCAAGAGCCGCTATGTCGTTTCGTGTCATCGTCCATGCTTCAGCGCCATAGAGGAGCACGGGCAAGATAAGCGTCCTATAGAGTGAAAGTTTTGTCGGTCGAGAGAGGTCTCTACTTCTCAATTGCCTACCGAGACCGTAGTAGCACCTGTTGGCAAGAGTTATCCTTCGCTTTATCTCCAGACTGACATCATTGCTGCTGCATTTTCATCTTACAGTTTCTAAAACCAAACAGACTATGTGTCAGTTTCGATCACAATACTTTTAATCTCAGCTAATTTTAAATTTTCAAATTTTTTTAAATCTGTGTCATAAGTCCTAAAAACCACAAGTCGGAAAAAGTCTAAAACACTCTATGTACCCACTTTACAAATGCCCTAACAAACAAAACCAACAACCAAATCATAAAAACATTAATTCCATTTAATAGTCAATTCTCTGAACTTTATAAATCTATGTCATAAGTCAAAGAAAACTCTCAACAAGATAGAAAATCTTTAAAAAAATCTTAAATCTTTTAAGGGGGAGATCAGTTAAACTGGTCTTTTTTCTTTTTTTTTTTTGGTACAAATAATGTTCGAATCTTTCCAAACTCTTTTTTTATGTAAGAGTATATTAATTGAATTTACAAACAAAATTTTTTTTTCTCCGATGCGCCACAAAATGGCCGACTTACAAAGGGTTGAAGTTACCCCTCATTTTTATTGGCAACCAACGTAGAGTCCGCAATTTTTATCTGAAATCAAAAAATCAAAGTACGTTCTGTTAAGAATAGATAGAGCTATGAATCCCCCTAACAAAATATGCAAACAAATAAATATCGCGAAAATGACGACAAAGTGAAAAAAACAGGCTCGTTTTTGGACATAGACGTGATGCCAGAGGGGTTTTTTCGCGAGCTTGACAATTCGCTTTAGAACAGATTACCCTTGCTTTGTTCTCGCATTATGATAGAACGCGTTCGAATTTTGAAAAATCCTCTTAGGATGTTTTCAAGGCATTGAACTGACCGATTCCGAAAAAAAAAATTTCAACTCTCCAAAAAATTTAGCTGATCTCCCCCCTTAAAACTGAAAAATACTTTACATTTCGAGTTCTTGCAAAAAAAAAACAGATATTTAGATCACAACGACCCCAAAATCCTCAAACCATACAACAATTCGGAAAACCTTAAAAACCTTAAACTGTTAATTTTTTTATTTTTCAAACGGCTCTAAAAATTAAGCCGCCAACTAATTCATATGGAATTTCAAAGCACTTAGTGGCAAATTCTCGGAATTTTTCAAGTCTATGTGAAAAGTCACCGAAATTTCTTAACAAGTCAGAAAAAACCCATACATACTAGTTAGTTTGGGGCTTGGGGCTCAAAAAACCAAATCAACATCCAAATATAATGTCAGTGATTCACTATAATCAGGGACGGTTTCAGAAAAGTATTTTGGAGGGGTTTCAAAAAGAAATTCTTTAATTTTCATAAAAAGGCTTTTAATTTGTAAGTAGTTTTAAAGTCGACCATAACTACAAACTAACCACTACTGACTATAATGATCTTATCTAAACTTTTCAAATTTGCACCAAAGATTGTTGAAACGCAACGTCAAGACTTAACTAGGTTCAAAAAACCGACTACTTATTCTTCTATTTTCCTAACGCACCGAAGTACCTCAAAAAAGTTGCATTTATAGGTAAGGTATTTAAATGTTTTTACTTTCCTTATAACTAATGCTTTGGTAAGTATATTCCAGAAAGACTTTAGTAAGTTGAACCTTTCTGCCTTGCTGATCTAAAACAAAAACAATGTACAACCTGAAGGAAAGTCAATGGAAGAACCGCATAGTTTCTAGAATTGAAGTAGTCCAAAGATTAATTTAGGTTACGAATAGTGTGTGCAGTACCAGCCGCACTTCCATTCGGAAATCTGAAAAAGGCCCATTGTGAGTCGCTTTCATATTGAGGGAGAAATATCCAACTCTTTCAAATCCGATTTAATCCACAAACTAATTCGACTATTTGATGATTTGTAGCTGCTTTGATAGTTCAGCTATCGCTGCGTCGCTCAGACAAAACAGGAACCTAGAATCTAAAAAGCTTCAGTGTTCGGTGTTCCAGTAGGACTGGATAATGGCATAGAAAGTGTTATATTGGTTTTTTTTCCTGCAAACATCACTGAACGAGAGATGCCATTTCAACTGAATAGACCCTATGGGAAAGTGTACTGTGAAGATTCCAATGAGCAGACCTACGACTCAGCGATAACATATATTTAGAAGAAGAAGAATTCAAAATATTAGTCTAAAAAATACTTTTATTTGTAGGAGCATTTTTCGTGTCGAGTAGTGTAATATCTACTCGTCACCACATAATATCCCAGAACTAATGACTTCACTGACTCATAAGAGGGTGTAAAGTAGAGGCTGTCAATTGAGAACTTTGTCAATTCGGCTTTATTGAACATAACTCTGCTCGCAATGAGTACAATCCTGCTATGACTAAAAAAAGCTCACTCTATAATTGTTTCTATAGGGTGTTTTTTTTAGAGGTATAGAACTTCGAATTGAAATAAAACACAAGAAAATCGTTTTAATGTCCATCAATTTGGCTTTATTGGAAGGATAATTTTATGCCATTAATGTTTAAATATGATTTCGGGCATGTGGCCGCCGCGGCTGGCTCGAATAAAGCCAATTCTACAGGTCCAATTTTCAAGCATTGAGCATTTGGGGCCGTATGTCGGCAATAACGCCACGAATGTTGGCTTCCAAGTCCCCTAACGTTTCTAGTTTGTTGGCGTAGACGAGCGACTTCACATATCCCCAAAGAAAATAATCCAATGGTGTCAAATCACACGATCTTGGTGGCCAATTGCCAGGTCCATTCCGCGAAATTATGCGCTCATCGAATGTTTCCTTCAATAAATCGATTGTGACGTGCGCTGTGTGGCATGTAGCGCCGTCTTGTTGGAACCACAACTCATCCACATTCATGCCATCCAATTCGGGAACAAAATAGTCGGTTATCATGGCTCTATACTGGTCTCCATTAACAGTAACTGACTCTCCAGCATTATTTCGGAAGAAGTATGGCCCA
Source organism: Melieria omissa (assembly GCA_963971225.1). Taxonomy (NCBI): domain Eukaryota; kingdom Metazoa; phylum Arthropoda; class Insecta; order Diptera; family Ulidiidae; genus Melieria; species Melieria omissa. The sequence goes on along the minus strand of OZ020267.1, from coordinate 55,958,937 downwards.
ATGACTCCACCAGCCCATAGAGCACACCAAACAGTCAGTTTTTGTGGATGTAATGGCGTCTCAAGGGTCTCATGTGGATTCTCTTCACTCCAAATGCGGCAATTTTGCTTGTTGGCGTAGCCATTCAACCAAAAATGAGCCTCATCACTGAACAAAATTTTGCGATGAAAATCAGCATCGAGATCAATCTCATTTTCGGCCCATACACCAAAATCACGACGCATTGCATGGTCTCGCGGCTTTAATTCTTGCACAAGCTGGATCTTGTAAGGTCGCAAGCCAAGATCTTTGCGCAAAATCTTCCATAAAGTTGATGGACAAAGCTCCAATTGCTGCGTATTATCACATAGAGTAAACGTAGTGCGAAAACGACCCATGGTTAATCGAATTAATTGCTCTGATGGACGATTATGTCGACCATAAAATGGACGGAGCTTACGGTAAACTTCGCGAACTGAACCATTATTTTCGAAATAAATTTGCACGATTTGCAAGCGTTGTTCTTTTGTCAACCTGTTCATGATGAAATGGCAAACCAAACTGAACATAAATGACATTAGAGTTGCCAGATTTGACCACAAAATGCCAGTTTTATCTCTATTCGAAAAACAAACCTCTCAAAAAAACACCCTATACTAAATGTATCAATGCAAGCTAAGTAGAACCAAAAAGGTCATAGAAAAATCTCCACGAATCAACAAATTCTCATATTCCAGCGCTTCTTGTTTTTTTGCTTTTTTTGAGTCCGAAAACGTGATGGCAACATTATTGAATCATTGAACCCAAAATGCTGTGCAGTCAAATCTTTCCATGAGCGCACTTTATTATTTAATTTTTTTATAAACACGCATTTCGAAAATTTTGCCGAAATGGAAATATTGTGTATTTGCTAAGTGGGGGAACGACTGGCAAATAAACCTATCACAATTGTTGACAGATCATAAACGTTTATGGCAAAGATACGAGTATCTTTGACGCATCGTGTCGTCTCGTAGTCGTAAGCAATGTCTACGCTTTCGGTGTGGGCTACTTAATTGGTAAATTTATTTTTAGACTAGAAATTGTTATAGTTAGTTGTATGAAGTGTTGTTGTTGCAGTTGAATGTCTTGTCTGGCATCTACGGCAGATGAAGATAAAACATTTCCTACTATCTACGGAAAAATACGCAGATGTGGAGAAACTTTTCAATGTCACATTCACTTGTAAAAGTTTATGTGGGTGGTCTATGACTCTTTCTCCTATTATATTTTTATTGCATACTAAGTGTTGAACAAAGCGGTGGGAATTAAGTTGATTAGTTGGTTTTTATTAAAAAGTAAATTTTTAAAAAATATTGAAGTCATTAGTTCTGCGATATTATGAGATGACGAGTGGATATTATTCGTTTGTTTTTTAATCAAGTTGGGAAATTCAACTCTTTTTGGGATCAATTAGTTCATAATCAATTAGTGGTCACTTTAGTTTATAAAATGTTAGAATTAAATAAAAAAAACAACAAATAGAGTATTTGAAATACCATTTCTTATTAAATAATTAAAGTTTGCAAATTTTTCTTCATACTTTGAATTTAGAAATCAAATAAATATTTCTACAAGTTAAAAATATATTTAATGTCTGTCTATGTTATATTAAATAAACTTTTTTATGCGTTTTTTATTGCAAACCGTAGTTTTAAAAATTAGAAAACTCTAATCTTATCTATAAAATTAATTAATAAACCGCTTAAGCCAACAAACTTGGCTTGTTTTATTCTCAAGAGATAAAAATGAATTGGTGTACATTTTGATGCATTACGCATTCCTCGCTGACCTAACTACGAAGTCTGAGCAACTAACATTCATTTTTTATTGGCGCCAGTTACGCTACGATTTAACACTAGAATGCCAGAATAGTTTAATCTTTCTTAAATACCCATAAGTAGTTAGATAGGTGGGAGTAGTTGCCCAAGGCACAGGGGAGGTCCCCTGCCCCTTTCTCAACCGCTAGAAATGTGCATTGTAACACATGTTGCATACGAAAAAAATCGGTTGAAATATGTGGCATCACAATGGGCCTGTAGGCCTCCGAGTGTGTCTCTTATATAGGCAGCCACCATAACCTAACTTCTTGCGAAATCTAGTAGACAGGGAATAGTAAAATCGGCTAGATCCCCTACATTGTCGAAGAATAAGTTGCCTGGGTGAGTCTTTCTTCTTCTAGATAGAAGATGAATGGTGCATAGTACATGAATTACGTTTTCTTCCTCGTTCATACAACTTCGACAGAAGTAATTTTTATGCAAAACCAACCTTCTTGCGTGGTTGCCAATTACACACTGACCCAATCATGGTTTTCATTTGGTCCCTTCTTAGTGAGAGAAGCTCTCCAGAACAACGAAAGTGTGAGGTTGGTCAAATCGCATGTCGCATAAATCCTTTGTTGTCTTGAGCCCATCTTAGGTTAGTTTTTTGCATGAGCACAAAGCTTACAGATTGAAATACCAAGTTATACCAAGTGCTGCCATGTGTTGACGAAACTGTTCCGTCGAACCCTGCCAAGCTAGCGCCTCTACTCTGTAATATCCTTTCGTCCGTGTATCCTAAAATGTCCCCATGCCTCGAAACCTGGCGGTCTCGTTGAAAGATTTGCTGCAGCTTAGAACAGTTTTTGATGTTCTCTGATGCCTTTCAACTGAATTCAGAGCCCTAAGAACATACTAGCTGTCCGATAGATTCAGGTTATATCGCTTACCTTAACCCTTTCAGTCACAATGTCCCAGATATTGGACTACAGCCCATGCGACTCATGCAGAACGGGTTTATTTTCATGTCGGAAAGGGTTCACCTAAATGCTCTAACGAAATCATTTTACAACTTGTGTTCTAATTTTTTTAATTTTCAAGAAATATTTCGTCAGTCATCAAAGACTTTCTTTCAGAAAGCTATGTAATAAACTAATGGAAAAACCCAAAAGAGTCAGTTTGACTTACTTGGACATTCTAGTGTTAACTCCCACACCCATACATTCTTGTATCCATACAAAATGCAATGCAATGCCATAAAATTTCAAATGCGATCTTTTCGAGATAATCATTTCGTTTATTTTTCTACTTAATTGTAGGTGCTTACAATTACGTTTGGACTTGCATAACAACTAAAAACTAAGTGTGCATGCAATTGAGAAGCGTGCAAGTGTCTACATATATACATACATACATATATTTACAATGTCATTGCTACTCTACTTCATAGAGATAAACGACGAGAGATTTTTTTGTTTGGGGCATGGCGAGCCGCAAGCATCCGGCCGCCGTGCACCCATTCAGCTAACCAAATAATACCAAACGGTGAAGACTATGTGCGCATTTGAATGTTTGACTATTTGTCTGTTTGCGAACGACAGTGAGTGTGACGGCACGCAGCAGATAAAACGGCCACTGCGCGCCGCCACGTGTGAGATGGGCTCAACAAATTCAACAAATAACAACAAAAGTTGGGCACAGTGCGACCAGCAGCAAACCATTTCGACCGTCGAGCATATAGGAACTGGTGGAGAGCTGTTGTGTTGCGCTCAATTCTACTTCTTCAATGCCACATCATCGACGGTGAGCGCGCCGCTGCCGTTGCAGTAGCGTATGTTGCTCGATTTGGGCATCAACTGCTGACGCTCGTCGCCCAGGTTGTGCAGCACGAACAGCACATGGCGCAGCTCCAGCTCCTTGGCAATGGCGTTGATTGTTTCCACAAAGGTGGCGTCGAACAGCATGAAGCGCGAACAATCCAGAACCACCGGGAACTCGTCGCGGTAGCGCACGCAGGCGTAGCTGATCTGGTCACGAATGCAATCGATGCCTGTGTAGTAAACATCGCACTGGGGCTGGACGTGTACGTAGCCGTGGCCGCTGCACTGTGGAGCAGAGAAAGAAACAGTCGGTGTTAGAGTGGGTGATTTTTTTAGAGTGATTTTTATAAAAGAAAAGTTGTCAGTTTTTTTCTCACAAAAAAGTCTAAATCATTTAGACTTAAATGTAAACTTGAACTACTTTCAGTTCTGCTTCAGTTTTAAATGATTTTTCCAACTTCATAATTTTAGATGTTCTTTCACTCACCTAATCCCAAATAACCACAAACCACATTGGTGGTAAAAATTATAAAATTCTGCTTCTGAGATTCGAACTGAAACTGTCAGATACCGGACGAAACGTTGAAAAATAGTAAAGTTTCTCTGAGTACAACTGACCTCTCAGCTCAGATCTCATCTTTTTTGTTGAGTGATCTGATGGATATTGTGTATTGTACTGTATTATCCCAAACAACAACAAACCATTCGTGGTAAGAATCATAACATTTCGGCATTTTCGTCTCTGAGACTGAAACTGAAACTGTTCTGGGCTGAACTGAACTGGAAAGTTTCACTGACCACAACTGACCTTTCAGCTCAGAACTCATCTTTTTTGTTAAATGATCCCATAAATATTGCGATAGCTTTTGGATCTTGGAGCTTATGAGATTCTAGATCATTACTTGTTAGGAAAAATTGAAATTTCAGATGTTTCGCAAGATGAAAGAATCTCTTTGCTGGATAATAGTTTGAATTGGACATATTTTAAGAGCCAAAGATTTATTAATATTCAAGTCAAACGTTGACAAAAAATTAATTTGTTTCGATTTTAGTTTGTTGCCACACTGCCAAAAAAGGCGTTCAGAATCACCACTCCCAAATGTGTGAAATGTTTTCTTTTTCTTTAACCCTTTCGACGCCGAATTTTACCCTGTGTCTCGATATTGCTTTTTGGTATCCAAATCATGAAACACTTGATTTAGAATTGTGCACACGACATTTGAAGTCGCCACGCCTCTTTGTTAGAGTTCTAGAGCTAGTTTAATTTTGAACAATTTTAGCTTAAAACGAGTTAAATACATTTTGTATCAATATTTTTTAACTACAGAAAAATTATTGAATATTTATGGAAAAATACAAAATTATTACGTTTTGATTTTATTTGAGCAGTATTAAAGAAACAGGGTTTTGATCAAACGCGCCCAATTCGTAGACTTCAATTAGAACACAAACTTTCCCTGATAAATTATTGGAATTTTTTTTGGAGATAACAGTAACATTTTAGTAATTTGCCTTGAATTCACTTCTAAAAATATTAAATTGTTATTGACTACTTAAATTAAACCCATAAATTTTGCTTTTGCTATAAGATGACAAATAGGTAAAGTTGCTCTCAGGCAACTCTGGGGTCGATAGGGTTAATAAACAGAGAAAAAAACATTTAAAAGCAAATGTCTATGAAATACTAGCAAAAAGCCTTTTGAAAAATTTAAATCGGGGCTTAATTTGAACATAAGTATATATAACATACATCTTTGAGGCGAATTTATGTATTTGAGGTCTGAAACTTATCCCGAAATTGTGGTAAATTTGCAGCAACATTTTTAGTTATTAAGAAAGTAAGTTTCCAAATCCTTTGCATAAGCCCGTTTTTTATGTACCAGTGCAAACTTTACACTCTTAACTTACCTCCTTAAGATTAACGTCCACTTTAGGATTTCCCAGACGAAGCAGCACAAAAGTCATGTTCACCACAATGCCGAACAGCAGACCCGTCTGGACGCCAGCCAACAGACAAACAATGAAACAGCCCAACCAGCTGAAGAAGTCCTTCTTGTTGTCTCGCCAAAAATCTCTGACGATAGTGAAGTCAACCTGTATTGAAGATTATTTATTAATTTTTTATTTATTATTTGGATGACAAAGAAATGTAAATAATCGTCAGTGTCTTCTATTCATTAATGTTTTCAAGTATTATGTCGAAAGGCAAGTTTTGACTGTTTTCATTTATACGATTTTGCATTTTTGCGACAGCCGACTTTTTTACTGCTTTTTGGCACTAATCAGTTCTAAAAATGACATTCCGACATACAAAACTAAGTATTACGAACTCACCATAAATATCACCGCCGTCACCAGCACCGCCGATATGGCCGACTTGGGTATGTAGCCAAAGTAAGGTGTCAGCACATTGAGCGCCAAAAATACCAGAAATGCTGAACAGTATAAATAAAAACAACAACAAGAATAAATGCAAATTCAAATTTCACAAATCAATTGCGACATTACTTACCCGTGTAAATGCCGCTGATGGGTGTGCGCACGCCACTCGCCTGACTGACAGCGGAACGCGTGAAGGCGCCGCAAGTTGGCATGCAGCTGAAGAAGGAGCCGGCCACATTGCAAATGCCCAGCGTCAGCATTTCCTGCGAAGCGTCCAGCTTGCCATCCTTGACTGCAATTGCAAAGCGCATAGAATTCGTTAGTTCTTCACTCCTTCCGCTCTTCTCGACGGTTAACACTTACCGAACGCTTTGGCAATGGCCACATTGGCCAATATGGCCACAATCGGCACCACAATCAGACCGCTGCCCAGTTCGCGGCAAATGTCCGTGAACACGTACGTGGTGTTGTTGTAGTCGAAGACGAACGGCGGTAGGTGCACGGACAGCCGGGCCGAGTCCACGCGAGCAGTGAGCGAGTAGGGCACCGATTCGTTGGAGCTTTTCTTGAGTAAAAAGTACGTGAAGAGACTGCATACGGTTACGACGAGAGCATTGCGTGAGATGCTTATGTACCAGAAGATTTTCTTGATGCGACGCGTGGTGGGCGTGTCCTTCTTGAAGTTGATGTGGGACAATTGCTGCAAGAGCACACAACGGCGAAGCGATTAGCATTGTCAAAGAGATGCAATGAGAATGTGAAAACTTACTCGCATCGAGAGTAGAACGGTGATGCAGATTGTGCCCAATATGGCATCGGAGGGTCTAATGCTGCCGAAGAATTCTCCAATTGTGGGCACACCTTTGATCTTGATGCCGAGCATGTTTTTCAGCTGCACAGCAGCCACTATGGTGGCAGTGGCCGTGGTGAAGGCCTTTGTCACCGGCGACGGTATGAAGTTCACTATGAAACCTAAAATACGAAATTCAATGAAAATGTGAGATTGTTTCAATGAAAATAGTTTGAATTGAATTGAAATTTTTAAATTGTAGTGAATTTATATAATTTGTATTTGGTTGTGTTAATGATTAAATAGGCTGAAAGGTCAGGGGTGATCAATCAATTGTTTCCCATTTTTGTGAGAATGTGAGATTGTTTCAATTAAATTAGTTTGAATTGAATTAAAATAGGTTTTTAAATTGTAGTGAATTTATATAATTTGTATTTTGTTGTGTTAGTGGTTAAATAGACTGAAAGGTCAGGGGTGATGAATCAATTGTTTTCTATTTTTGAACTTTTTAATCTTCTAGGATTACAAAATAATTTATAAATTTTCAATTAAACACAAAAGACTTCTTCGCCTTTAACATTTTTTCAGCTCGACCGCCAAGCTGGACGAACAGCAATTCGCTGACGAAACTTTGGAAAACATAAAAGTTTCATTCGCCACAACTGAACTTTCAGCTCAGATCTTGTCTTTTTTGTTGAGAGATCTGATGGAGCAGCCGCTGAAGCTCAGCTGGCTAGTACGTTGGGCCGCGAGTCAAGACTGCGCGAGTTCAATACTCCGTTGCGTTAACAACGAAACAAAAAAGAAAAAAACAACAATTTTCTTTCGGCGGCTGTCCTCTCAGCAGGAAATGGCAAACCTCTGAGAGTAAAATTGCCTTTGAAAAAAGGCTCCCAACTCGCCGTTCGGAATGGGCATAAAAACTGTAGGTCCGTTCCAACCTTGTAAAAACATTCGCACGCACAACACGGTTGGTTGTGGGTTGCTAGGCCTTAGTCTCGTAATCGGACTGTCATGCCAGTCAAGAAGAAGATCTGTTGGATATTGTGTTGGACATTTGGATCTTGGAGATTATAAGATTTAAAATCTTTACTTGTTAGGAAATATTGCAATTTCAGATTTTTCGAAAGATGAATGCATTTCTTTACTGAAAATTTGTTTTGAATGGGACATATTGTTGGGAAAATACTTATTTAACAGAAACACATATTTCTATAGTAAAAAAACAATGGAAAAAGCTATGATTTGGTATTTCTATTTGATCATCTGATGAGTACCTACTGTATTGAATGTTTGGAGTTATGAGTATGAAGTTATCAGATTTTAAATCATTGAAGGCATTTACTTAAAGGTCATTAAAGGTCTTTACGGAAAGACCTCTTTACCGAAACATAAAATCTTATTTAGATGTTCCGAAAGATAGGAAACATAGATTCTTACTGTACAGATTTTCAACGACAAAAGATTCTCTTGACCAAAACATAGATTCGTATAATCATAAACCAAGCTGTCAAGCCATGACTTCTAGCAAACAATTGAAATTACAAACGTTTCTAGAGGAAAAGTCTTAGATTTACATAGAAACATAGATTCCTACTGTACGTGAGAGCCTTGCAACATTATTCTCATTACTTGCTTTTCGAATAAAATTATGTTTTTCTTAATTTTAAAGTACCTTTTTCTTAAGGACCACTAAAGTATGCAATAAAAGTGCATATAAGAACTACTAAAAATGTATGTATGCCAAAGTGACAAACGGATACGAAGCCAAATAAATTGAAGTCATTTGTTGTATTTTTTGTATGCATTAAGTTCAATTCAATAGGAAATGTAAAGCTTTTAAGATTTGAAATACTCTTTTATTTACCTTTTTAATCAAATTTGCTTTTAATATCAGCTTCAGTATTTCGTTTCTAAATAATTGGATGACAAATTGTTTGCTTTTGTGTTCACACACTGATTAACCAACATCATTGGTTATTACTTATCACATCATAATTGAGAGAGAACACATTTTTTTTTATATTTTTGCTGGTTTTTTCTCCTTAACTGAATGAAGTGATGATGTCAGATAAAACTCAATTTTTGTTTGAGATTTTTATAATTTATTTTAAAACTAGGCTCGCAAACTCAGTGAAGTTTGTATAAATTGTACTTTCAAAATGACTTAAATTTGGCTTAAAAATTTGAGGGTTTAATCTTTCAAATAAATAAAAAAATGTACTAAATATTTTTTCAAGTAAATACTGGTACTTAGTGCGATTTGGCAAATCAATAATATCATTTAAAAATTGCAAATCAATAATATCATTTAAAAATTGCAAAAACTGCCCACTTACCCAATTGAAACGAACCCATGAGGAACTCCACCAAACCGGCTAGAAACGACAAGACGAACACAAATTGCACCGGACGTTCACCAACAAACTGCAACACCAACAACGACATCAAACTGGTGGGTCCAATCGACACCTGCGGTATGGTGCCGAACAGCGCGTAAAACAAAGTGCCTAAATGAAAGTTAAACATGTGTAACTTTTAGATCGCCAATTCGTTGTCCAAATGAAATGACGCACCGATAATCGCCGTGTAGAGACCGTACTCGGAGGACAGACCCGCCAGCGCGGCATAGGCAATGCTCTGCGGAATGATGGTGAGACCCAGCGTGATGCCGGCAATCATGTCGGCCACTGCCTTCTCGCGATCGTACGTCGCCAGCCAGTTGAGCACGTAAAGTCGCCGCTGGAGCCAGTGCTTCTGTTTGGGATTTTCATATTTGGAGGCGTCAATGTCCGGCTGTGTATCGATAACGGAATCGCCATTTTTCATCGGTTTCAGCTCATCGTTGGTCGCTGTGTGTGGTGAGAGAAATGTGTGACGTATTTGAAATGTTTAATTATGTTAATTGGAGATTTGCTTTTCAAATGCATAAAGTGTAAAGGTTGTGCGTGACGTAAATCATTTACTACATACGAATGCAGTTACTGTCACCGGTTATAGTTAATGTTCAAGTAAAATTTAATAATTTTTTAACTTCTCAGTGCAGGCGCGGATCCAGAAAAATATTTCGGGGGGGGCTTTAAAAAGTAATTCTTTAATATTTATAAAATGCCTTTTAATTTGTATGTATTTTTATAGTCGATCCAAACATTTCGGGGGGGTTTCGACCTCCAAAACCCCCCTGGATCCGCCACTGTCTCAGTGTCTGACTTGGAATACAAGTTTTATTTCAGACTATTTGCCTATGCGTGATGATAGTAGAACTCTGTAGTATGAACATCTTTTCTTCTTCGTTTTTATATTTTTCATTGTTTTGAGATTTGAACCAATAGATGTGCAATTGATGGAACTTTGTTGTAACATCATCTGATGGACAATTAAACAGACGATAATTTGTATTTGCATTGTATACTTTTGTATTTGCAATATTTTTTCAATTTAACCCTGTAGGAACTTTTTGTATCTAAAGTCTTTTATGATCAATGTGGCGTATGTGTCCCATCTGAGCGACTAATGTAATCTCTCTGTGTGGCACTTTTACAGCAGCCCAAATTTTCAGACAATAACTTTGGAACCATTAGTCACACATCAATTCAAATCACTACGAACTTACTATCTAGTCATATCCTTCGACAGAGGGAATGGTGCGGGTATTGAACAAGGGGGCGTGGTACCGTCCATACAAGTCAAATCTCTAATATAGAATATCTTCGAAATTGTTAGTCGTACAATACTGAAATTTAGTACCCCGCCGTCCCATAGATGCGCCATTCTACTGGTAAGATTTGATGGGCTTTGGACAAGAGGCGTGGAACATTTTTTGCAACAAAAATATTCCGCTGAACTATAAGTCGCACAGCAATGAAACTTAGTATGAACCTACCATTTACGACAGAGGGAATGGTGCAGGTATTACGCAAGGGGCGTGGCGTAAGTAAAAGCGATAAAAATTCGTTTTTGAAATTGGCACGGTTCATTGATTCGCCATCTCGCGCATTTCATTAACAAAAAAAACCAAATGCGACAGAATATATGTGTCTCAACTGAACAATCAACGGGACGTATGTGTCCCATCTCAATGACCATTAGGACGTATGGGTCCTATCTAAACTATCAATATGACGTCTGTCTCCCATATAAATATTCAATGGAACCAATAAGTTCCAACTGAATGAACGACTCATGGGTCATATTTGACCCATCTGAACAATGAATGCAGTGTATGTGGTGTAGATGAGCGACCTATGGTGCATATGTGTCCTACCTGTACGACCAACGGATTGTATAAAAACCTGATAAACGACCCTTGCGATATATATATGTGTCCCATCTGAAGCCCAGATAAACGATTCTTGGGATATATTTTTGTGTCTCATCTGAGCGACAAATTTGACGCATGAGTATCAACTGGACTATCAGTAAGTCATATGTGTCCCATCTCAACTGGACTATCAGTAAGTCGTATGATTTCTATCTGAGCAACCGATGTAAGATGCGTATTCCCATCTAAGCACAAATCACTTTATATCAAAAACTACTAAGCAGAGATCCACTGTTAAGTTTTAACAAATTGTTCGTAAAACTGTTAAAAAGATGAAAATTCAAAGTGGCAAATAATTCACTATGAAAATTGTTTAATTGATCACAAAACTATCTAATTCGGTTGTTTTGAGTACTAGAACTGCAACTTGACAATTCCAAAGATCTGATGATGTATCGAAGATGTGAACTAATTTTTTTCGATGGCAACGATTTCGAACGTTTACAAATGGTCGCTATATGATCTGGTGATGTGGTATCCTCGCTTGAACGCTGCTGATAGCTGCCAGCCGTGTCCACTGTCTGCTTCTGGCGTGTCTGCGCTCGCGAATCGGGGTTCACTACTAAGCGAAGCGTGCGTCTGCTAAAGAATCGCATTTTGAACTGTTTGGGCATGGCGAGCACACGTTGCTCAACAAAGCTGCCCCGTTCAGCTTCATTCCCAAAGCGCAGCTACAAAAAGCTCTCTAACTACCTAAAATTTTGACACTGATAAATTTATTTTTTTGCAATTGGGACACTTTACTCGGTACACAGCACGTCTGTCGCTGAAATTGAGGGGGTTTTTACGGTACTTTTTTGCGGCTTAATAGCCAATAAGAAGAAGAATACAAACAGCGGCAGCATGTTAATTGTTTTCACTAGAAATGCTGCTCGACTACAGGGTCCACCGTTCCTCGGTGGTTTTAACGAGTTTGCATTGATCGAAAGTGGCGCAAAGTGGCCATTTGAACCGACAGATATTGACAATTCATGGATGATAATCACACATTTCGCCAGTGGCAACTCCAGGGGGGGTTTTGGGTGTTGAAACCCCCCGAAATATTTGGATCAACTATAAAACTACATACAAATTAAAAGGCATTTTATAAATATTAAAGAATTACTTGTTAAACTCCCCCCGGAAATATTTTTCTGGATCCGCGCCTGCATTTCGCGCATGCTTGGCTGCGAGTATGTAATTTTTATATTTTTCTTTATTTTGTTGCAAATCAGATGCGGTGCTCTTCAATTCTCACAACTCACATTTAATTAGCATCTGTCGTTTTCCGCAAATTCCAATTTTCACATTCATATAAAAAAGTTCGCTACTCTAATTTCCACTGAATTGATTCATTGTTGTTGTTATTGTTGTGGCTATTGTGGCAATTGTTGGTTTGGGTAGTTAAAAATATCGTTCGGTTTATTTGCATAAAAATTTGTTCCTATCTTTGTTGGGTTGCCATATTTTACTAAATAAATTACTGTCACGTTGCACCTGCTTAGCGAATTGTGTTCTGCCAAAAGTTTGGAGTATTTTGCAAAAGCGTCGCGTTGTGCGACATGTGCGTCAACTGTGCGCACATTTTTGGGGTAAATATTTAATTTGTTGGCGTATCTGGTCACATACCCTGTGTTCGATATGTTTTGATTTTTGTCATCTCATTTGGTCATTAATTGTTGAATAATGTTTGTTGTAATTGTTGTAATTTTTCTAGCACCGAACGGAAAACAACTAATAAGTTTTGGTACAGAGATGTAGTGAGCTTTATAGAATAAACACAACAAAAAAAACACACGAAATTATTAAATTATCTGCAGCAGCTGTTCGAGTTTGTTTTATTGTTTGTTTTCGCATTTAAAGTAATGCTTCATAGTTTTCGCCGTAAGCTGTTGTCGCTGTTGGCAGTTTGTACAAATATTGCAAGCACGTCGTAAGCTTAGAGTTGTTGACACCTTGTTGTTGGCCTTTGAAAGCAGCACTGCTCTCTGTCGCGGAGTGAATTTGTGATGAGCAGTTGGATTGTTAGACAAACGATTGTAGGCTTGAAAACTCAAACAGCGCCAAAAAAGATATTTCTTTGTACTCTAAGAGAGCGTTGCCCAAAAATTTGAAACTCTAGGATCCTTTGCGCAGTTTTTGGGAACATAGGACCTCAATAAGGCTAATGTCCTGCATTGGTTATGTTAATCAATTGAAGTTCTGCCGGGTTGGCTGATTGGCTTATCGCTAGTCACCTTACGCTGTTATCGTCTGCCTATCTGTCTCTCAGTACCACATAGAAGTCCAAGTGAATGAGTTGAAACAATGGAAATATCGGTGAAGTTTTTCTATGGGTCAATTCGAAGGATGCATGAAAATGCAATAAGTGGGTCTGACATTACCATAAGTCGGGCTAAAAGTAAAGTTTTTTCAATGTGAACACTTCAGAACTCATCATTTTATGTTTGTTAAGAAATTATTTGGCTGATAACACAGCACAACAAAAAAAGTTTTTCTACTGTATCTTACTAATTTGGGTGCGCTGATTTTGAATCTATCCTCAGACTTTTTCCAGCAGTTCTAGTTTGTGAGATAAAGGTACCACGTCATTATTTCAGTTTTTCTCTACTTGTTCCATATATTTAATCGTAATTTCTAAACCAAAACACCGATTGACATCTCATTGCATTAACAACACCACACGGCTTTTTTTCCGATGCAACTTATATTTATATGTTTTAAAATGCCGCGGTAATTGGACCTCAAAGTCGGAAAATATGGAATTTTAAGGCGTTTTCTTTGATGGTCAAAAACATACAAATTTTTTTGTAAAACAATTAACGAGTTAGGTGTATAATGAAAATCGACACATATGCAAAGTTTTTAATTTTGTTTTTGTTTCGAGCAATTCAAAATCTTTTCGTTTTTTGCTTGTATTATGGAACATATAAAAGAGCATATTTTGAGGCTCCTAATTTTTTAAGGAAAATGTATGAAAAGTGTTGAAAATGGCTATGATACATTTTTGCTATTATTTCGATGCGAATGTGCATTTCGTCAAATAATTTGGCTGTGTTGTATTGCTTGATGTTTCTTCTTAAGATATTAATACACCTTGTGACCGAAAAGTTTCCGGAAATTTTAAATAAAACGCAAAATTCTTATTCTATTCTTCTTCTTAATCTTCATCAATATTTATTTTATCTCCTTCAAAATATGCTCCATTAGAACCGATACACATATGCCAACTTTTCTTCCAAACATCAAAACATTTTTTATAGGCGCTTTCCGGTATGGCTTTGAGTTCCCTTAGCGAATTCTGTTTTACGTCTTCTATGGATTCAAAACGCGTTCCTCTGAGTGGTAATTTGAGTTTGGGAAACAGGAAAAAGTCACACGGTGTAAGATCAGGTGAATACGGTGGCTGTTCATGAATTATCCTTCCACAATTGAGGCCGTTTACGGCGGATATTTTCACGCAAACGTCTTAAAACAGTCAAATAATAGTCTTTACCGACTGTTTGTCCTTCAGGGATGAATTCATGATGCACCACACCACGAATATCGAAGAAAACAATCAGCATTACTTTGATTTTCGAGCGACTTTGGCGTGGTTTTTTCGGTTTCGGCTCGTCTTTTCCTCTCCATTCCGATGATTGTTGGCTTGTTTGCATGTCGTACTCGTAGACCCATGTCTCGTCACCAGTTATGATGCGTTCCATGAAAGTTGGATCGGAATTGGCACGATCAAGCACGTCCAAAGAGACCTGTTCACGGTACTCATTTTGAAGAAAATTCTCAACAAAATCGCAACGCACTACTGAGGTGAACTGGTTTCAACAGCTGCCGTAAACAAACTGTCCGACAGATCACGCTCATTTTTGGCATAGTAATTAAGGACAGTGCTACCAACCTACAGAAACTTCAAATATCGAAAAATATACAGCGCGCGAATTTTAAATGAGAATTTCCGGAAACTTTTCGGTCACAATGTACTTCGTAACTTGATTTATGAAACATCTGTACAATTTTGGCCATTAGAAAAAACGCCTTGAAATTCAATATTTTCTTACTTTCAAACCTTATTACCACGCCCATTTAGAACGCATAAAATTGATTAAAGTCAGAAAAGATGGCGTGAAATGTTGTAACTGCAATGATATAAAAATCATGTCCATAGGATTATTGGTTCAGGAATTGCAGTCGAAAACGAGAAAAAAGTCGAGGAAAATTCGAAAAAGTGACACGCTCATTTTTTGCGAAAACTAGAGCTGTTGCTTAAAAACGGAATATGGTTTTGAAAACAGCGTGGAAAAACTATTCAGATTCATGTAAAAAACTCTATGCAACAGACATGCTGTTTGTGCAGTGTAATCAATATTTGAACTAACGAATGGGTTTAAAAGTCTCAAGGAAGTTTTTTCAAGCCAAGCCTAGTTTTCCTCAACCAAAGTTTTTTAGGCAACTTTATGTAAATCTAAATCAAAGCGTTTCGTTAGGTTAGGTTAGGTTGCGGTGGCTGGCTCTATGAGAGACACACTCGGAGGCCTGAAAGGCCCATTGTGAAACCACATATTTCGTTTTTGAACTGTGTATGCAACACTGTTTTGCCAACATATGTTACAGCACACATTTCAAGCGGATGGGGAAAGGGGGGGGGACCTACAGTTTAACGCCGAATCCGAACGGCGATTGGCAGTTTTTCGTTCACACTTGGAGGTTTTGCCATTGCCTGCCAAGAGCGCACTTGTGCGATTCTTGTAATTCTCATTCCCTTCATGTGGATAGCGATAGAAGTAGATGAGTTGTTCACCAGCCCGAGCCAGGAATCGAACCTGGAGCCTTTGGTATGAGAAGCCAGCGCGCTACCCGCTTGACTATCGAGGCCGGCAAGCGTTTCGTTAGAATAATAAACAAATGCATCTTACTAATTTAATCTCATATTAAATAATGTAAAAAAATTGCGGCCTTTTTGCACATTTAAGACCAGAAATTTGAAAACAAAGATAACTTTTTACCCACAGCGAGCTGTTACAAAGTTATTTCTAACGTAAAGCTGCCCTAAATCTTCAGTCACCAAATGCTTAACGTCATAAGAAATTCTCCCAAATGTTTTTATTTAATGCATTAAGATTTACAAAACTCATAACATAAATAAAAAGGACTTTGTTATTTCTTATTTAAAAAATAAAAACAAACAAAAAATTAAATGTAAAGCACAAATCACTTTTCAGCATAATTCCACATAAATTCAACATAAATTTAAATAAATAAAAATATCATAAAACTATATTATTTTTATGACTTCAAAGAAACACATAAGCTGAACTGTTAAAAAGATGTGTGTGCTATTTATGTAAATTTATCTTACGTTTTTTTATCTTACTCGAGTTTTTTTTTGAGAGCGGCAAAAAATTTTTGGTGTTCACTGGGACAATAGCACAAAGTACTTGAAATCAGTACAGGTTTAGCATTTCCTTCAAAAGTGGACATGAAAAATATGCTGTTTGTACTTCAGAGAAATTACACATATCGATTTCAGAAGAAAGGATAATGCTTTAACATGAATGCAGTTAAAAGATGTTTCGATGCGATTTAATGTAAGTTACGCCATCTTTTGTTAATCTATAATATCAAAACTTATTTGTGACACCAACCTAATCTAAACTTATTTTATTCTAATTGTCAATTAAAAGAATATTTTATATTATTCACAAAACAGTCATTGTTATGTATAACTACCAAGAAATTAATAAGAAGTCAAGATCCTGGTAAATAAAAAAAAAACAAACCCTCTCTTCAATTTGGATGACATTTGGCTACAGTAAACTATTTGTTCCATTAACTTCTTCCACCAATTACTCTACAACTTCTGTACAGCAAACGTTGTTCAATTGTAATATTGCCAAATTTTTTTAATGTCACTGTCCTGCATGCAGTCATGCAGAATCAAGTAGCAACACTAAAAACAATGATCTCAGTCTGCGATCAACACACTCGCGTACACAAGTGAAGCTGTCAAAACTTTGAAATTCCAAAACGCAGCGTTCTCGGCGGCAGAATATTTTCACATATTTGCAATCATAACTTTTTTTCCAAACTAAAAATAGTAACAGAATTTCTAAGCAACGTTTTTACGAAAGCCTGTCACCAAATGAATGGAGCTGTGTTCTTAGTTAATTCTTATCAAAGTCGGTTAAGTTTATTTTGGGAAACTTGTCGTCGCACCAGCGCGACGTTGAGTGACAGGAAAGCAGCGAGACATGTCACAAATGGCCCAAATTTTCATTGTCTGCAGATAAAAAACTGCGAATATAACAAAAACTGTTGCTAGCCAATTTCTATATATCGTTTACTTAGTAACGAAGAGGGCGGGAGGGAGCAGTGACACGCCTAATTGACCGATCACAATGCACTTGCGCCGCTTGTGTGGTAAGTAGACATTAGCAGTTAAAATTTGTTTTGACAGCCATATGTGAAGTTTTTGACAGCAACAAGCTGAACGAGGCTTGACAAATTAATTTGTGCAAAATTCTTTGCAAAACAATTTTGTGGTCAAAAGCAATAATCGCTTAAGTTTTTTTTCAGATTTTTATTGGAATTTATTTTAATTTAAAATTGTTTGTGTTATTCGGATATTTTCAGATTTTCAATTGGTGTTATTAATTTATATTGCACATAGAAAGAGAAATAGAAAATGTTGAAGCTAATTTACATTTTGAAGAAAAATATTTATTTTATATTTATTAAAGCTAACTCGCAGAATCTTCTTTTAGCTTTCAAATGGCACTCAACTCCACAAATGTTGATTATTTATTCTGTTATGACAATTCTCGCAGACAGGTAGACATATCGCACACGCACAACAAAAGTGACACAACTCAAAATTTTTGATTTTTCAGGAAACGCAAAAAAACAGTTTTTAATCTAAATAAACATTTTTTTAAATAACGTATAGACCGTTTAGTAGAAAATCCTTACAGATTATGCTTTATGATAAGTTGCAAGAATTTTTTTTATTTTACACTAGAAAATCTAAAATTTTGAGTTGTGACTGTTTTGATGATATTTGAATTCAAGTATTACGGAATTATTTCAAGTTATGCCACTTTTTCTGAATTTTATAATTATAAATGACAGTTAAAAAGTTGAAAGTAAAATTTTGAAAATTCATAATTAATTTTAATAAGTAAAAATATATACAAAAATTGTCAGAATGTTGCTTACAATTAACTTTAACAAAAATTTATTCCGTCAAAAGTGACACAATTTGAGACTCTTTGAGGACTCTTGAGGACTCTCAAATAGCATCAAACTTCTGACATGAAGAGAGACTTAACTGCATTTTTGCAACAGTTAACAACAACAAAATATACTAAGCTTTTGCTGATTGGTAGATTTATGCATTGTGCACAGTTTTAACACATAAACCCGAAAATTAAAAATTTTGAGTTGTGTCACTTTTGTAGAGCGTGTGCGATATATCTTATAAAAATTTTCTTTCACAACTGTACTCTCATTCGGATATGGCAATCTTCAGAGAGTGAAAATGCCTCAGAAAAAGCTTCTTTAAGGATTATTTAGTGATGTTATTACAAAATTAGTGACACTTCTTATTAATTTTGACCCAGTTTTGTTTGATTTGAGTTTTGCTATTTGAAAATATTGAATTTGAATAGATTAGGAAACAACAATTTGTGCTATTAATATGTCTAACTATAGTTCAATTCTATTTCTATTCTATTCTAAACTGTGTGCCGAGTTTTTGGACTTTGGTGTATAAAAAATATTGTCTATTCTTTTAAACATATAAATATCTATAAACGCAACTCAACGTGGAATGAGAGCATCATGATCAACAAAATAATTTATTAATACTAAATATCAACACAAATAATTGTGCAATATTGGCAAAACAGTGGACAGTTGCACTTTTTGAAGTATAAAAGAGCATCGAAATGCGAAGAGAAGTATAAACTCTTCTTCCACAGCATCCATTTCAAGAAAGTGCCACTTTCCGCCATTTCTTTGCACAGCTTGAACTTGGTTAACTAGTAAGCAACTCGTTCGGAATGCATTTCTACTTACCTTCAATTTGAAACTTTTGGCTTTTGGTCATTTTTCCACTGGCACTTTAACAACTTTAGACACTTTTTCTCACTTTAAACTACTCGCACGAATCTTACAACACTGCAATTTACACCCAGGAACCCCGTGGCTTCTGATAGTTGCGAGCACTTGCGGTTGATCTCACTTTCGGAACACTTTCGAACCCAAACTGTCCGGTGGGCAGGAGTCGAATTTTCGTCTGGTCTCGACTGCGCCAAGGAACAACAGTAATGCCGTGTAATGTGCACAGTAAGCGAGTCACGTCCAGCTGCGAAAAGATTGCGCTCCCGAACCGCGATGGCGCTTATCTAGTCGTAGGAGGCTGTGCCGGCGCACAGCCGCTGGTCGTGTGATCCGTGTTGTCGCGATAACGTGAAGCGTCTAACTGTGGTGTTGTCTTTATCTGCCAGCCGGTCGGAGCGTTCGCGTTCCGCAAACATCCATCAAATGATAATCGAATTTAATTCACAGTCGGCCTGCAAACTTGCGTATTTTTCCATTTCGATCAAAAATAAATCAGGCAAGTAAATATCTTAATTCGTGCGGCGTGTACATTCGGACGATGTGAATATGGACACAATATTTGATATTAATTTAAGGCGAAAGACTTTGTCCAACAAATTAGCAGTGTGTGTGTGTGTGTGTGTGTGCTTTTTGGGTACTTGGTTCCAGTCGAAAATGCGTTGTTTTGTCCACAACAATGAGCGTGACTCGGTTTTAGCCAATTCGCAACGTATGTCAAAAGTATATTGAAAAGTCGCTGCGACGACTAATTGAGACATTTCGGGGTGGGCGAATAGTTGCTGAATGGTTTGTGAGGACTTAAGTGGCAAAATTGGACAAAAGTGGCTTGAGGAAGTGTTCCCGGTTGCGGTTTACTAAGCATCTGTCTGTTCACTTTCAAACATAAACACAATCTGAAGGATTGCTGCCTCAAAGATCTGCTCAAGACAAAAACTGCTTGTAAAAATTATTAGTTTCCAGGTGTGAACTGTTTAAAATTCAAAACTTCATTTTTGAGGTTATTGTTTAAAAAGTATATGATTTTCTGGTTTTTATTTAAATATTTATTTAATTGAAAATTGAAATTGGTTTTCTATTCTGTGTCATTCGAAAATTCTCAGGATTTCAGTTACATGGAATACAAAATTATTGATTTGTATTAAATGATTTAATTACAATATTTAAATTACTTATTTATATTAAAAATATTCCCATTCTCGGATATTGTTGCGTTGATTTGTATTAAACTATGTTTAATTATGTTTAATTATTGTAACTATGTTTAATTATTGTCGGTTATGTATTTATTTATATATTTATTTATTTATTATGCAATATTTGAATTTCTTATTTCCATTAAAACATTTTTCATTTTCGGATTTTGTTGGGAATGTTATTTGGAAATTTTCTCATTTCTTATTAACGTTTCCGATTTTTTTTTTTTTAATAATCTTATTTCTACCTAATCGGAATTTTATGATTTTTAAGAAAAATGTGCCCTAATTTAAATTTAATTTTTCTGGTTTTAGTCGAAGTTTGCTGATTTGAATTGAAATTTTTTGATTTTGTTAAACACTTTTTTTCATATTTTGATTTTCTAATTTGAATATTTCCTTGTTTTTCAATTGAATTTTTTAATATTTATTCTTAATTCTATATACAGTCTGTCCAGTAGAAGCGTGATCGCCGTAACTTGGAAACTATGGTATTTGTCCGATTCGTTTCAAACAAACTGCATTTTATGCGTTTATAATATTTATTGTACGCAATATTTGTAATAACAGGTATAGTCGCCGCCATTCGCTATTATAGCCTCAAACCTCCGACCCATACTTTGCGTTAAGATCTGAGGAAGTTTCCGAGGCAATCGACTCCAAATCAGCCGAATTTGCCTCGATAACGGTTTTGCTGTGAATATACTATTTCCTCTGAGTTTCTGCTTTACTATTTCCCACACATTTTCTATCGGGGTGGCATCAGGCGACTGTGAGGGCGAATCTAACACTTCTACCCCATTTTGCTGTTTCCACTCAGCACACATTCGGCTGCGATGTTTGTGGTCGTTGTCTTCTTGTATAATCCAAGAGAGTCCTCTTCTCCCGAACTTCTTCGCAGCTGATGGTAATAAAGCTTTTTCATAAATTTTGTTCATCAAAACCGCGTTCAAGTTGATGGTAATAACGAAAAGTCGCCCAAATCCTTTTTCTGAGAAGTAGCCCCAAACATGGACCTTTACTGGGTCTTTAACAGTTCGTTGGAACAATCGGTTGATGGCGGTACACCAAGATCGATTTACGCTACTGTTTGCCCAAAATTGGAGTTCATCCGTAAATATTACATCATTCTAATTTCGATCTGAATTGGCATAAGCCCAGGCAAGCCGTTTTTGAACGTGTGATGATGAGAGCAACAGTTTTTTCAAAGAGTTCCGGTATTTAACGTCGTTAGTTCTTAAACGTCCTCGAACCGTCTCTTTTGATATTTGAACATCACTTTTCTCTAAAACTGCTTTAGCTTTACGCAACGATAAGCCCGGCTTCGTCGCAAACAAATCAATTATCTTCTTGTCCTGTTTTGGGGAGGCCTTTTTTTCAACGCCCCGCCCAGTCAAATCGTCGACATTTTTTGCTTCCATATACCGATTCGTCCACCTCGTTACGAATGACTTCGACTTCTTCATATATTTTGCTGCAGCTAAACGTGACATTTACGGCCTTCTAGGGTGTAGACAAAGGTATACGGCTTCAAGTCGCTTCTCTCACGCGGAGCTCATCTTGTTAAAACACCCTGTACTTTGCAATTTTTTCACGAGACTGAAAATTTTTGCAGTGCGTATTACAAAAATGATGAGGTGCATTACTTAGGTGCATTCAAATTTTTTTGATAACGGTACTCTAAGTGATAATTTGGTCGATCACGCTTCTACTGGACAGACTGTACATAAGAATTTTTCAAAGATTAATTTTTTATTTATTTATTTCTAAATGGAATTTTCTTAGTATGATTAAAACTTTTTGAATTGTAAATATTTTCTACTTTCTGATTCGAAAATTCATTTTCAATTTAATATTTTTTTATGAACCTATAAATTTTTTAGCAATAATTTATTTATTGACATTTTATGTATTTGTAGTTAGAATTTTCTTAGTTTGATTACAACTTTTTAAATTGTAATTATTTTCTACTCACTCATGCGAAAATTTCAATTGAAATTTTTAAATATTTTTTCATTAATCTTAAATTCTTAAATTCTTTAAATAACTTTATTTTTTGTAGTTGAAATTTTCTTAGTTTGATTAACATTTTTGAAATTGTAATTGTTTGGTTCATTCTGATTACAAAATCGTAATGTCATAATATTTAATCATAAACCTACATATTTTTAAATATTAATTTTTTTATTTATAATTGCAATATTCTTAATCTGATTACAATTTTTTTAATTGTAATTGTTGTGTGCCTATTTTTAAATCCATTTATATATTTTGACAGTTATTTGTTTATTTGTGATTGGAACTCACTAATGAAATTGGTGTTTTAGCATTTATTTAACTGACATTTTTTAGTATTTTATATTTAATTAATTTTTTACATTTATTAGTTTTATTATTTATTTAAAATTTTTGAACTTGTTTAAGTTTTGTTTGAATATGAATAGTTTTATTTATTTTGTAAATCACTCCTTTTTTTTGTTTTAACAGTTTTTCATTTATGTATGATTTATTTATTTATTGTTTTAATTGAGTCGAAGTGTTTAGCATTTATCTATTTTTACATTTATTTATTAATTAATTATTTATTAATTTATAGATATTTCTACTTTGTTAAAAAAGACTTGTTAGTCTTAATTATAAACTAGATTAAAGTTTGCCATACAGTTCGTATTTAATTTCAATTTCATTTTCAATTTCATGATTTCATTGAAAAAATCTTTAATTTGAGATGCTATATAATGTGAAATAATGCTTCTTCCTATAAACTCCAAACATATTTTTTACCTCGTCTGATGTTGATTTTCGAACACTTAAAAACATGCGTTGAATTATTTCTGGTTTTAAGTACTTTATCCAAGTCTGAACACAATGGACCCAAGAAATTAAGTTTCAGTTTTTGACTCAGTTTTTAACTTTGCTCTTTCAGACCCCCGAATTTTAAAAAAGCCTTAGCTGATGTTCACTTTTTAAAGTGGATGAATTTCTTGTTTATAGCTTCAGCAGTTTGTGTTGGGCGAAGATGAACCAGTCAGCCAATCAGTCAATCTGTTAGTCAGTCAGTCATGTAATAAATGTATATAGATTACCTTAATCAAGTATTGGCTTCAGTAGTCTATAGCAGAATCACGTAAACATTCTGTGGAAACTTCTTCTTTCTTTTAAAAAATTTAATTTTAAATCTTTAATCTTTTACCACTTTAATCAAAAAGTTCGCTAAATCCCATCACGAAATTATGCATTTTTTTTTTTTTTTTTTTATTACAAACATTATAACAATAAAAAGAACAATGTTTGATGACACTACAACTAGTTACTTAACACGCATCCGTCGTTTGTGTCAATTGGACACAATTTCCGAATTCAAACTGTCATTGCGCCTTTATTTTTTCACGAAATCGAATGAGATTTTGGCTCACTGGCAAAACACAAACAAAAATAAACTTCCCCTCCCTTTTCCTTTTTAACTACTACTTTGCATTGATATTTTTTGACGTTTGTTTTTGATGATTTGACGAACGACTCTTTCGTAACTTTTTGTTAACGACGGATGCGTGTTAACTAACGAGCAGTTTGCATATGGGCATCTCCCAGTGGCACGGACGCGACATTCGCACGCTTTCAATTACATAAAAAACAAGAAAGAAACACAAAAAGTCGATATGTTTTTTTAGTGTTCTAGCGCGCTGAAATAGTGCTACATTTTAGAAATATATTGGAAATATTTAGTACAAATTAGTACAAAATAATAAGCAAATATGCAATGAAACGGACGCGACAAAAAAAAGAAGTTTTTTTGAAGCTCTTATAGAAATATACAAAATTTAGCGATTTTTGGGAACTTTTTTTTTATATATATACATGCAAATGAAGGTCAAAGGATAAATTTTCTTCGTAGACTTATGAAATATGAGAATTTTGTCTTACCTTTTTTTAATTAGGTATATCATGAATACGGACGCGACATCACGGACGCGACAAATTTTTCCAAGGGTATTCCCCTTATTAAATACAGTAATCGTTTTCATTAAAACACTTCAACTTTTAATAAAAATAACACATAACAAGTAAAATTCAAGTTACAGCAATCAAAATAAGGAAAAACTAAAGTTAAAAGTTCTTAGTGTGGTTTATTTAATTTTCCTGAGGAACTCTATTGGAATTAGATCTTGTTTAATATCGCGCACACAGCTCTTACAATCATTAGCAATGCACCTTTCATTCATCACATCGCAGCAAACTGGTTTTAGAAATAACTTAATAAATTAATTAAATTAATTAACTAGCTGAACATATTTGTACAGTATTTTTCATTAACCCTTTCCGGATATTTGTATGATATATCGTACAATTTTTTTTAAAGATTTTTTTTTGACAGCGAACGTTTTTTTATGAAACGGCTTTTAAATTCTTATTAAGTAGGTTATGTTTTACCATTCTGTTTGAAATCACAATAGCCGTGGGTATACAGTGTGAGTGCGATTTGTAAGCAGCTCTTTGCAAGAATTTGGCGATGCTATGCTTCTGCGGCGGAATTTTTAAATATGTAATACTTTTAAGTAGCAAAAAGACAAACAATTTCAAAGTTTGAATCTCAGTTGATTTATAAAACTTATTAAATTTAAAAATTTTTGCTTCTAAATATTTTTCCCGAGCCTTTAAAAAATTGTATGATATATCGTACAAATGACCACAAGGGTTGCAAAGCTTTGTACGATTTATCTTACAAATGGCAGGCAAAGGTTGCAAGTGATGTTTGCATTTTTTTTTAAGTTATGGATTGGTAACAGAATTTTTCTGTTTGCTTGAATGCCACGCCCATCACTAAATCGTATGACTAATACAATTCGACTGATCGACTATTTCTATTCAGAAATAACAATTACTTAACGATTTTGTGTTTCACTGGGCAGACACAGATTATGTAAGGTTAGACATGAGTACTTGCCACTCCCACTACGATAATAAGAATCAGCTATATTCGGTATCTTTCTACAAAGCTATATGGTGTTTGGTTGATTCTGTGTTTTATTGAGGGGAAAAGGGCTTTGCAACAGCAATAACGGTTTTATAAGGCCTGATAGATGTTACTCAATTGTTTACATATATAATTTATATAGTTTTCGATCAATGAAATCACGTTTTGATTTTTGTTGTTAAATTTATATTTTCTTATCAAATAAACCAATGAACTGTTCATAAAATAAAAAAAACGAAAAAAAAGTTTCATGCATTTTTACTCCTTTGCGGACCATTGTACGATATATCGTACAAAATTGCTGAAGCTGTTATTGTCAACCAAAATAATTTTTTTGATATTTTCTTGTATTTTATTGCTAAAATGTTCAATGAGAGTCAATATTTTGAAAAAAAAATTGTATCTCAAGAAATGCGGAAATTTACCGGAAATCGAAAAACAATCGAATCGATTCAGAGCTTCCGGTTACGGACGCGACAAATTTTAAACACCCATAAAATTGTTTTCTGATTTTGCCGGGAACCAATTATTATATTTTCCTAACGGGAACAATGCACCTGTTTAAAAACTGACAGCTACCTGCATTTGAAAAGTTTGTCCACTAATGGCAACAACTAATACGGATTTTTGGGCACGGACGCGACAATAAGATACAGGAAGAAGCAAACTAAAAAAACTTCCGTTCTTCGAACTCCACTTTCTCTCGCTTTCTCTAATACATAAGATTGTTGTTAGTAGAAAACTTTTGCATTACAAGAAAAATATAATATTACTTGAATAAGATAAAAACGCAAAGACAAAATGTGCATATAATTCGTCAAAAGGTTCAGAAACAAATTTTTTTCTTTTACAGTAGTATATTTCGGTCAAAAATTAAAAAAAATTAAAAATTCTTTTACATTTATAAAATATAGATATTTAAGCTGTATTATTGGATAATAAAAAGTTTTTCTGAGCAATTTGAATTTTTCACTCGTGGTGTACCTTTTCTGGGAGATGCCCATATATTAAATTGAGTTTATGTTAAGGAATAGAAGTTTCCTATTTCTTTAGTTAGCCATAAGTTCTTGAGGCCTTTTGCCTTTTTTGATGCTTCTAGCTTCTTATGCATAAACACAAGTTTGTTTCTCAAAATTAATCTTGTCCTCTTCGATATTTGTTCAAGTCGATGAGTTTTTCAGTTCAGTTCTTGGTTTTTTCTTCATTCCTGTGAGATGTTTGAAAAACAAAGCTTGGTCAGTATGAACTCCTCTTAAGATTCCAGCGTGTGTTTCCGGCACACCTGCCAAGTTGCAAGTCTTTGTATTATTTTCTCTAAGAAAGGAAAGGAATTTAAGTACTTAGTCTCACTGGAGTCTTATAATTTTATGAGGGAGACATAGCCGCTTCATTCTTTATTTCCGCATTTCTCTGCTTCTATGTATGTCGCGGGTTTCTGCGTTTGCTTAGACTTCTGCGTGGCCTGGGCTTTCAATATTTCGATCTAGTATTGAATGTTTAAAGAAAGCTAATTTTATTTTGATCTTATTGCTACGTGGTTCCCGAAAAGATGAGAAACAAATATGATAAACATTTTCAAACAAAATTTGTCTCTAAAGGTGCTTGTACACTAGGAAACATTTCACAAGGAAACATGTCGGAAATAGGCAAGAAACACGTTTCCCTAGTGTATAAGGCCATGAAAACTTGTTTCTGTGAAAATGGAAACAGTTTCCGGCATTGTTTCCTTGTTTCTGGGCAACGAAAATTTGAAAATGTTTCCATAGTGTACAATACTTGAAAACATCATGAGGGAAACATTTTTTCAAGTTTCCATGTGTTTCCGTGTTTCCGGTGTCAATGGAAACACGCATGGGAAACATTTCGAGTTTCCCAAAAATTTTGTTTTGAATGTTAGACAAATTTTTCAATTTCGCGTCGCATAATGACAATGGTAAATATTTTTGATGAGGAAATCCTAACCGACTTTAGCAAGAGTCAACGAGGTGCGAGCGAATTGTTTGATTGGAGCGATGGATACCAGTCCGAACTTATTTCTGCGGTGAAAAAACACCGTTCCCTTTGGGACATTTCCAGCCCTGACCTCAAGTTGCGGGAATAAGCTCTCGGTTTGGCAAGAGGTGGCAAATAAAAAAGAAAAACTTTGCATATTTTGAAGACCTTTGTTTTTAAGTAAATCATTGATAAATCGCTGTTGAAATTGGCATAAGCACATTTTTGATATTATTTCGATGCTAATGAGTATTCCGCCAAAAATGCTGCCTCAGTTGTATTGCATGATGTTTCTTCTTAAGATATTTATACACTTCGTAACTTGATTTATGAAACATCTGTACAATTTGCGCCATCGGAAGAAACTCCTTGAAATTCCATATTTTCCTACTTTTAAACCTTATTACAACGCCAATTTAGAACGCATAATATTGATTAATGTCAGAAAAGAAGGCGTAAGATGTTGTAAGTGCAACGATATAAAAATCATGTCTATAGGATTATTGGTCGGAAATTACAGTTGAAAACGTGAAAAAACTCGAGAAAAAATTGAAAAAATTACACTCCCATTTTTTACGAAAATTAGAGCTGTTACATACAAACGGATTATGGTTTTGAAAACAGCGCGGAAAAACTATTCAGATTCATGTAAAAATCTTTATGCAACAGACATGCTGCTGTCCAGTTTTATTAACTCGATTGAAGCTCTCACTCGACTTTCAACGAGTCGACATTAAAAAAAAATTAGAAAACTGGATCGAATATTCCGTGGATAGTTCTCGTAGTAATTTGGCGCATAATCCCGACGTTGAATTCAAGGTCTTGTCCACCAACGCTTTCGCTTTCTCTTTTTGCACTACACAGAGCATATACTGCTGAAAATAATTTGTTTATTTCCGTATTTTTAGTTTTTATTTAGGTATTTGCCAATATTTTTTCACTCACCGACATACAATAACAAATTTCAAACGTTGAAATCAAGCACCACATGTTTCCAACAACATTGTACAATGACGTAGTGTACAAAGACCAGAAACATACCGGGTTGGAAACATCGGAAACATCGTAGGGGAAGAACTTGGAAACATTTCAAACTGTTTCCGGCAACGTGTTTCCCACAATTTTTATTTCTAGTGTACAAGGTACTGAAAACATGTTTCCGCACAACAAGAAACATTTATGTTTCCGATGTGTTTCCAATAGCATGTTTCTATGTGAAATGTTTCCTAGTGTACAAGCACCTTAAGACTACTTCAGTTTACAAATTAATTTTTAAAGGCAAAGTATTCCAGCAT
Organism: Melieria omissa; assembly: GCA_963971225.1. Taxonomy (NCBI): domain Eukaryota; kingdom Metazoa; phylum Arthropoda; class Insecta; order Diptera; family Ulidiidae; genus Melieria; species Melieria omissa. The sequence goes on along the minus strand of OZ020267.1, from coordinate 55,930,294 downwards.
ACAGTACATATTTCAATTCAACACTAACAATTTTCAGTCCAAATGCTCTGGTACTTTGGCACTTATGGACATATGTGAAGCTTTGATTGGGGCCACTAGTCCTGGGCCTTCACTCAGTGCTGGGCTTGAATCCGCGTCATGGTCCTGCAATCAAACCAAGAGAAGATACAAAATCAACAAATTTTTCTTTAGAGCAACTGCATTCTCAGCAACAAATGGATATTCTCTGGAAGTAATCTACCATCTACCATTCACAATCGGCATTAAGTTGTAGGGCACTTCTAAACGCGCGATTAATTTGAATGATTAGGCCTTAATCATATAATTATGCTATGGTGCCAGTCATATACGAGTATATATTATATATTTGTACAATAATTTGTTTATATATTATAATAATAGATCAGTTTGCATGAATTATTACTATGGCGATTGGAAAGTTTTTTAAAAGTTACTAATTTTGTGTTATTCTTTTTACAGCTGGACCGTAACACAGCAGCGCACGTTTTATTCGGCTGTCTAGACCGAAGTTGTGTGTCGCAGTTAGCGGCGCTTTTTTTATGTTTTTTGTAGCTATTAGGCTCCGCCCAGAGTTTCGTTAAGTGCCCCCCTACCGACTGATATAAAATTCATCTGGCGGATAAAATATTTTCTATTTGCATTTCTATACGATTTTCAAATATTTAAACTGCTTAACAAATCACAAATGAACATAAGATAAAACGTGGTTCAGTGTGTGAACTGCGAACGCAACGATAAAAATGTTTATTGCAGTAGCGACAACTACTCCGGTTTTATTAGAAATATGTTTCCATTGCGCATTCGCAAAAAAAACATTTAGATTCGCATTCTCGTGTATCTTACAAATTCAGCGGCGGATTCAGGGGGAAGGGGGTTTTGGGGTCGAAACCCCCCAAAATATTTGGATCAACTATAAAACTACATACAAATTTAAAGGCATTTTATAAATAATAAAGTAGAATTACTTTTTGAAACCCCCCCGAAATATTTTTCAGAATCCGCGCCTGTGTAAATTTCTATGAAAATGTAAAAATATTTTAAGAATTGTTTAAAATTGAGAATTTTCAAGCTTACTAGGGATTTCGATTTAGTTTTAAAAACTTAAATTTAAAATTAAAAATCCACAATTCTGTCACTAAACATTTTCACATCGCTATCCGCATCCGCATTCGCAAAATGACTTCCAACTCATCATCAGCTTTTATTGCACTTTCCAGCAATGCATTCAGCATCCGCAAATTCCAGAAAGAACTTTTCTCTGTACGCGTCAGAGCCACATTTTGTAATGCAAATCACAACAAAGCCATAAATGATGCCAACGTTTTGCCGCAAAGCAGATTCAGATGTGACAACTCCGAATTTTGCCAGCGAATCTCTGCGGCCTCGCAGCTTAAAGGCTTAACGGATTTCCTGTCATCACGTGCTGTCATCTCCGGCACACGTCATTCGTCGGGTGTCAGCGTCTGCGTGAGAGTTTCACAAAGTAACTGAATTAAAGTAATTAAAATTATTATCCCTTTTATTGTCTATTTATGTTTGCTCCACGTTTTCATGTCCACACGTTTGCACGTACCGGGGCGTCAAATGCGATCGCTGCTCGCCGCTTACGACGATGGCTTTCGATTGCGAATCGTCGACACATAGCAAACGAAAACAGTAGAACCCAAATAGACAAATAGTACACAAATATTAATCCATAATAATAATCTCGTAAATAATAACAACTCACGTAAAAGAAGATAAGTTGGTTCAGATTTTGATGCGCTATTTTTTATCGGATTTAATTACACAGCGCGTTCTCGAGAGCAGAGTCATTCGGGAATGAACGCCAGCCGCAGTTGTGGCAAGTGTGCTTCACACAGTTACACACACATCGGGACACAGTGAACACGGGATTGTACAGTTGGAATTTCTGAAGCAATTGAGGGAGAATTTTTTAGACATTCACTTAGGTTAGGTTATGTTGAAGTGGCTGCCTGGGCATGGAACTTGCGGAAAGACACACGCAAGTCTTTCAAGACACAATTAGGGAACAAAATGGGCCCGTTGTGATACCACAAGGAGAAAGCGATCTGTCTTACTACGAGTTGGATGGACTATCCAGCCAATTTGAATTGTAGATAAACCCACAAACAAACAAGTCTCTGATGGTGACAGAACTGAGGTTATTGAAATTAACACGAATCTAATAAAGGAAAATTTGTAAAAATTTATATTTGTGTGCTTTTTTTTTGCAAAATATAATAAATTTGAAGAAGCTCTAGGAATGACGCCACAGTGCGGACGGTGGCAATGACGATTTTGTGATGCGATGAGGAACATTTTGGGCAGCGTCTTTTCTTCTTCTTTGTTTTGGCTTGGACCACATTTGAATGTTTTTTGGGTTGTAAAGAGAATAAAATTTTCAATCAACTGGATTGATTTTTCGAAAATTAAGACCCTTACGGTAGAATTGTTGGGTCTTGAGAATAGTAATAACAGCGAACAACAACAAAAAAGGGATACACATTTTCTGCTCTGAGCATTTTTGAGCGCTGAAAAATTATGAAAACACTTTCTACGATTTTGGCAAAGATTGAAAAACTGCAAAAACAAAAACAACAACAATAAAATGCAACACATATTGATCATGTCTTTGTCTTTCAATGGAAACTTATACAGCGAATAATATAAGATTTTCAGCGCAAATTGGAAAAATGAGTAGGTCTGATTTATCCAGTTGTGCGGAGGTTTTCAAAAGGAGTACTTTTTTTTTGCTCTAAGCAAACTTTGAGGGACTGGGCAAAATGGTTTGTTTTAACCGAAAGTTCACTGTAAACGCGTTCGTAATACGCGAAAAAATAAAGTGCATACTTTTGAAATTGGTGCGTTTAAGGCGGAAGTTCGTTTTACACAAGTTCGTTGTAAACGAAAAATACTGTATTTAATTTTTTTTCTGAATATTTATGAACACGAGCAGTTGGCAACGCTGCTAAAACTGGAAACATCATCATAACAATAGGTTCATGTATTTGCTAAATACTACGCAACCTAATTTTTCGGCAGTAGGTGGCGCTGCATGACCAGAAAAAAGGTCGTGCTTGTTCTCCCTTTTTACATATTTCATTATTCCTTCCTTTGCATGGATATACCGGATTTCCCAACATTTGTAAAACATCAAGTCCACTTTGCAAGTGATATAGCAATAAAATATAGTTAACTGCACAAAATATAATAATAAATATAACCAACGGATAAAATTCGTTGTCCTTTTTTAGTTTGCAATTCATTAAATTTTCATAGCCGCAAACTTTTTTAAATTCAAGAAAGTACAGTTAGTGGTACACGCAAGAGGGTTTTGAAGGTTCGAAACTTCAAAATGTGTGTGTTACAAAAATTGTGGGTGGTAAATAAGACTCAAATCGCTCTGGTTTCACAAAGGCTATAGCCTGCTCTCAGTCAGGTAGCTACAAGAACTTCATGCGGTTCATCGAAGGTCAAAGATTGCATGAAAAGCGTTATTTTTCATGTAGCCACACGATGACAGACAGCCAGCGCCAAATAAAGGAGACAAAACTAATTATTTTATAACATGAAGTATTGTTCTTTGTTTCTTGTATATTAGGTAGCCGCCCATTAATACAAAAGTCATAAATACTGATAATATTCGGCATTCATTTTACAAAGGTTGCTCAGGCATGTGGTTACATGCGAAAAATTCTAGGAAAATGTGCAGTAAAAATGTCATCAAAAACCCCATAATCAAGAGTTGAAGAATGCATTCCGTGAGGGCACTGGCAAGCTGAAGGGCACCAAAGATTTAATTTTGTGGTAAACATATAAATACTAAGAAAAGGGGTAAAGATAATTGCATGTAAATAGTGTTTGGTGCCTAGTGAAGCGAAATCAGTTGTAGAATGGAGTTTCAACAACAGCAACCAGAACTCATGAATGCTATAACTTCAACCGTACAGTCTGAACCTGATACTTTGCTTGAAACAATAAACAAATAATTTTTTAAACCCTAAACTTGTAATGATGTAACTTGGCAGCATCTTCACGTACACAATAAATAAATACACCTTTTGTGTACTTCCGATTAATTGAGTCATTTCAACATGATTTTGCATATCATAAATTTTGCATATACAAAGAATGTTTAATGACTGTAAATGAAATCGAATATAACATTAGTTGAGCATAATTCTAAGGCCACGCTTTCCTAAGTTCTACAAAATTTGCTGTTAATCTGGCTGCATTGTTTGAATTTATTCAGCAACATTTAACAACGCTACCAAATATGGCAACCGTGCGCAGCGTTGCATTCACAGCAAAGGCAAAAGCTTTTCAGTTGTTCATCAATCAACATCTATTTACGTTCTTGTGATCATTAATCAAGACAGTGTTTTTCAAGCAATTTCATGAAAATTATTTCTGTGTATTAAGCATTATTTGTTCATAAAATATAAAATGTATTTGAGTCTCTCGAGAGCGATCGCTACCTGCAAGTGGCTTTGATGTGCCGTTATGCCAGCAAGCAGTTACATTGCAACCCTGTTGCGGTAGCTCCAGCAAAGTGACAGCGAAAAATTGCCGAGTAAAAGTTGATAGCAGTAAAATTTATTTAGAAATTTTGTTATTGACGAATTAAACGCGGAAAACATTGCGAATAGCACGCAAAACCCCACTGAACGGTGGCCACCATAAAAGAAGCGCAGAAAATACTGCGACAATTCCACAGGCGAACGACCAAGTAACGGTGGCGAAAGGGCCCAGTGGTGAAGCTGGCGAATAGCAACAGCAGCACCAGTAGCAAAAGGCAGAGAAGGCGAGAAATTGAAATTGTGTAAAGTGTGCCAACGATTGAGAAAAGGGGGAAACCGTGAAAATTTTTGCAACGAAGCAGCACCATAAAACGAGGAAAAATTCACGAAGTGAAACGAAGCAGCGGAGAAACGCAGCAGAAGTGGAAAAACCTGCATGAGCGAAACGAAGAAGAGGGGCAAATGAAAAAGCAACAACAGCAAGAGCCAGAGCAGCAGCCGCAACAGTAGAAAAGGCAGAGCAGTGGAAAGCGGAAGAGGCAGAAAAGCAAAAGAAGTAAAAGTGTAAAGTTGGAAGAAAAACTCGAAACTTCAGTTTTGTGCGTGCAGCGTAGAGGAAAACACGCAGAAAAGTGCTAAAATTGCTAGAGACAGAACATTGATAAAACCCCAAAACAGAACCAAGTTAATTTGGACTAATTCGTTGTTGTTGTTGTTGTTGGTGTGAATAAGTGAAATCGAAACGAGGCAGCAGCTAAACGCCAGAACTTTGCCAAAGTGCAAAGCGTTTTTTTGTTCGACTTTCTTTGTTGGTCGTAGCGCTTCTGCGGAAGCAAAAGCGCGACAGTTTCGGAAGTGGGGCGCTCAGTGAGCAAGTGACAAATCGCTAAAAGAAACACCAATAAACGGCATAAAATCAACGCGAAAGTGCATTGCAGCAAGGCAGCAAACGAGAAGACATCGTAGTAAGAAATACCGAACGAAAGAAGGGCGCAGCGAAAGTGCCACTTGGCAGTATGAACAATAATAGCAGTAAACGTAAAAATCGCCCCGGCGGCGTCTCAAGGTAAGTGGGCCCTAACATTGGCGCAATACGCAGCACCGAAAATTATTGCAGCACAATTGCCTATTGCGAGTTTGTGTTAAGAAAAAAATGCTCATCGTCAGCACGCCGCATTCGAGTCATTCCCTTTTGTGTAAGAGCTTCTTGCTGGCGCTTATATAATGCGCTTCAGCGGCCAGCTCCCTGTGGCACGCCATGTGCTCGCCGCCCGCCAATGTTTACATCACATGCGCCGCATTCATTGTTGGAGCACTATTTGTCGCTACGACTGGATTGTAAGTGTTGCGTAGTTGCGTAGCAGGTAACACTTCCAGCTGGTCCCGTTTGCTCCCAGCGCATTAATCACTCGCTGAAGTTGGTGCTTTGTCTTCTTTTTGTTGTCGCACAGTTCTTTTGTCAATGTTCGCGCGCACCCCTTGCGTAGCATGATTCACTGTTGTTTTGGTTTTGGCTGTCGTTTTTTACTCTTAACTTCCTTTTCCCCTTGCGGCCGGCCATCATTCGCTTAATTCCATAATTTGTCCCGCAATCGACGTTGGCGGCATTGACGGCATTGACTTGGCCTGCTCCAACCCTCCGGCCGCTGTGTGCGCGCGCTGTGCTGTGTGTGTGTGTGTGTGTGTGTGTGACAGCGAAATCGTTGCCAGGTCATTGGCTCCAACGTCCCAGCCACGAAGGAAATTAATAAAAATTCGGCAATTTGCAATGAGTTTGACTCTGCGTTCTCTCAAAATGTTTTGTTTACAAATTCCACGAATGACCGCTGTTGTTGTAATTGCCGTGGCTACCTTTACATAGCCACTGCCGTTGCGGCTGCGAACGTTTTTGGGATGCGAACGTAGTCACGCGTTGTTTTTGGCAAGTGCGTTGACTCTTGTTATGGGTCATCAAATAGTGGAGAAAAAGGTGGCGAAAAAACGTTTGATGGATTAGTGAGATGGTTTGCTGCCGCCGACAAGACGTCGCCTTTTAGTTTAGTTAATAAGTTTTGACTCTGGTGCACAGATAATTTTTAGGTTAGGTTAGTTTTTGTGTTGGGGTAGTTTCTGGGCGGCACATAACCTCAAAGTGAAATAATTTTTTTTTTAAGGTGTAAGCTGCTTTCAAGTAAATAAGTAATCTGCAAAAGTATTCTTGTTTAGCAAAAGGCGTCAAGAATCATAACTACTGAAAATAAATAAAGCAATCGATTTGATATCTGAAATGTTTGGATCGGGTATTTGTTTTTCCTAATTCAAACATCGATCTTGTCGTCTTGTCCGCTGTTCCAGTTTTAAATATGATTTGGCGCCGAGCAACATTGGTCATGCCGACTTCCAGCCTGTCTCGGCATTTATGTGCAGTTTCTGCTTTGGTTTTAAAAAATTCGCATGGTATCAAATTGTTCGAGGCTCAAATTTCTGTTTATATACTTCCACTTCCTATTAGGCCTAAGAAGTTGCAGACATACACAGTGACAGCTTTAACCCTGTGGCGCCTAGCCCGACCATATGGTTGCACGAAAAATGCATTCCAGTTCCATGCACGCGATTCCAGCACATTCGGGTTAAAATAATAAATATAAACAAGCAGTAAATTTCCATGGTGACAATAGCCAATGCGATTCATTTTAGCAAACGATTCATACATTCTCTAATCGTTTGTTATTTCTGCAAGACGCGCATTTCCCTGTGCTATACTATTTTTGTCTTGGAATTGTTTTTTCGCATATTGCTTGACGCAAATCTTGACTCCGCCATGCAAACATAACCTAAATTTAGCTACAACTCTGCCTTTTGTTTGGCTTATTGATTAACAATTTAATTTTTTCGCGCAGATATACGACTGACAACAGACAGCCCAAGGGCCGTGCGCCGGCACAAGGCGTCTACAACAACACGCACTTCATGCACGCCGCCACAGCGCTGGTTGGCAATCTGGTGCAGGTGCGCCTGGCGTCGGGCAATATCTACGAGGGCGTCTTTCGCACTTTTTCGCCCACCTTCGACGTGGCCCTGGAGCTACCGCTGTGCATTAAGACGAGCATAAACGCCGCATCCGATGAAGGCAAGTGCGTGCCCGACTTCATGATCTTTCCCTACGACACGGTGGTCAGCATGTCGGCAAAGGACTTTGACTCGCAGTACGCCACGGTGGGGACGTTCCAGACGGACGCGGCCATATCAGACAAGTGCAACGGTGAGGCGTCAATTTTGCGCGCGTTGTAATTAATATTAATTGATGTGTGTTTTGTGCATTGTGTAGGCGCTCGTTTTGAGGAGAAAGAGCTGGAGCCGTGGGATGCTTCCGGCATGAATGGCGACATTGACATTGAACTGGATGGAGCCGCAAACGGCTGGGACCCGAACGAGATGTTCCGGCAGAACGAGCACGTGTTCGGAGTGCAGTCCACCTTCGACGATTCGCTATCGTCGTACACAATGCAGCTGGACAAAGTGGATTCGGAGGAGTATAAGGAGGCGGAAGCAAAAGCGGAGAAACTGGCTGCCGAGATAGAGAATAACCCCGCGTATAGGGAACGTGTTGACTTGGAGAACGGCGACGAGGAGGCGATGTTTGCCGCCGTGGAGCGACCCGCACTTGAGATGGAGCGCGAACGAGAGCGCGAGCGGGAGCGTGAGCGCGAGGTAGAGCGTGAGCGGGAGCGCGATCGTGAGCGAGAGCGTGAACGCGAACGTGAGCGTGAACGCGATCGTGAACGCGATCGTGAACGCGATCGTGAGGATCGCGACCGCAACAAGCGCGGCGGCGGCGGCTATGAGCCGCGCGAAGTTATGCCTGAGCGGTACATTTCGAAGCCAACGCGCAGCATCACCGGACCGCCACCGCCTGTTGCCATGGCAGCGTCGAATACGCTGTTGGCGGCGGTGTCCCAGGCCGGTGGGCCGTCGCAGCGCGGCGGTCACATGGACCGTGGCGACATGATGGGCGAGCGCATTATGAACGCTCCGCCGCCGTCGTCAATGGGCCAGCAGCAAGCGAACTCTACGCAGTCGCCCGCCGGTGCGATGGCGGGTGGCATGAAGGGTTCGGCGCCGTCGTCCGGTGGCGCAGGCATGGGCCCGGACAATGGCAGCAAGTATGGCGGCGGTTCGATGATGAAGCGCAAAACGGTGCCGCAGGGTGGCAAGCTGCGCAACACGCCGCCGTCGAACAATGCGTCGTCGGGGGTGGGCGGCAGTGGAGGCGGAGGCGGCGGAAATATGTCGCAGAGTGGCGGCGGCAATCAGTCGGGTGGAGGTGGCGGCAAAGGCGGCTATCAGTCCATGTCCATGCAGAATCAGTCGTCATATCAGAACTACTCACAGATCATGCACGGGTAGGTGCTCTGCCGTCACACAGCAGCGCGACAAAGCTTTTGAAATGGTTGTGATTTTTGTTGAGATTTTGTTTGCTTTCAGACCGTCGCAGTACCGCAATCAGTCACACATGGGCGGCGGCCCATCTAAGCTGAATGGCGACTCCAATCAAGGCGGCGGCAAGCCAATGCCGCAGCGCAACATGCGCCAGTATCAGGGCGCAAATTCGAATTCCTCGATGAATTATGGCGAGCCGCAGAATCAGGTAGGTAGACACCAGCGAACATGTTATGAATGGTACTTGACTGGCCATGACACGGGCTTTTTGTTCTTCTAGATCTCGATGGGTAAATCGCACGGACCGCCACATGGGTCACAGTCTGGCGGCGGCAACAGCACTTCGCCACCACTGCAGTCGGGTGGTCCGCACGGCCACTCTCAAGCGCAAGGCAACATGCAGGGCGGTGGTGTGGGCATGTCGGGCCCGCCAAACCAGCCGCCGCCACAGCCACAACGCCAAATGCGTACGCGTGAAAATCAAATGCAGGAATTGCGTCAGTTCGGGCACGACTTCCAGTTGAGTGGAGGCAATGTGCCACAGCAGCAACAACAACAGCAGCAGTCACAAGTGCCGCTGCAGCAGCAGCCGCCGCCGCCGCATATGGGCATGAGCAAAGCTGGTGGCGGACACCAGCCGCAGCCATCGGTGTCGCCGCCACAGCAGCAGCAACAGCAACAGCAGCCAAATGTGGCGCCACAGCAGCAGCAACATATACCCATGCAACATATTCAGCAGCAGCATCATGCGCAGCCGCATCACGCCCCGCCGCCACAGCATGCGCATGTGCCACAGCAACAGCACTACGTGCCGCAGCAGCTGGTGCAGCAACCACAACAGCAGCAGCATGTGCCGCCGCCGCACCTGCAACAACAGCAGAAGGCGCCGCAGCCACAGCAACCACCGCCGCATATGGACGGCGGCAACATGATGCACGTGCCGAAGGGCATGGTGCAGCAACAGCAGCCACCACAGCAACAACCGCCGCCGCCGCAGCAGCAGCAACCACCGCCACAACAGCAGCCACCACCACAGCAAACACAATTGGCGCCGGAGCAGCAGCAGCCTATTTACCATGCGGTGCCGCCGCCACCGCAACACCAGCAGCAGCAAACCTCACCCCCTATCGCTGATACGCCGCCCCAACAGCAACAACAGCCGCCACCGCAGCAGCAAATGAATAAGCCAGACAGCACGCCCGTGTCCACGCTGACAGCGGCGAACAGTGTGTCGACGGCGACGTCAACGAATGGCGGCGACAAAGCGGCTACGCCCACAAGCACCGGAACCACGACCACACCCGCCGGCACCACAGTGCCGAAAAAGACGCACGTGCTGAATCCATCCGCTAAGCCGTTCACGCCACGCAGCCCCAGCACGCCGAATCCGTCGCGTCCGCATACGCCGCAGACGCCGGTGCCGCTGTACACAACGAGCGCGCACGTGGTGACTGCGACCGGTCAGACGCCGCTGTACGTGATGCAGTCACAACAGCCCGCATTCCAGGCGCCGACGCATCCGCAAGCTGGACAGCAGCCGCGTATGCGCAGAGGCAACTACGGTAAGCAAATCATGGTTGAGGAATTACTTTAAAGATGATGGGAGCGAAGGGGAAATGCAGCTGTGAATGAACAGACGGCTTGCCTGTCTCACGCTTTGAGCATTTGGCGTGTTGGGTCTGATGAGTACAAGTAGATGTGCCAAATGGAATCCACTACTAATGGAATTTACTTTTACTTTGCGGTCTTTTCAACTAATTCAACTTTTCGATTGCATCTTAATTGGGTTGAATAAATAAAACACTGAAGGCTTTCTCTTTGTTGTTTCTTGCAGGACCTATGGCTGCGTCGCAAACACACGTTTCGGCTACCGCTGCGACCGGTCAACCACTGCTGGCCGCCGCCCCGATTCATACACAATTCTTACACTATCCGCAAACGCCGCATGCACCGCATTTCCAATCGCAATCATACACGCCCATGGTACGTAGACTTTGTCTTCGCTTTATTCTTTCAAATGTATTCGTACTAATTTGTCGTTTTCTGCATCGCTGTGTTTTGTTTGACAGGTGCGCATGTACGAGCCGCCGCCACAGCAGCTGCAGTTTATTCCGCCAACACCACCGTCGACCACACCGTCGCCCGGCCAACACCAGACGTTCCATCCGCCACCACAGCCCTCCCCTGCTGGCGGGGGACCGCAGCCCACATTCGCGCCGCAAACACAGCCGCAAGCCATGTACCCCGTCCTGTACAATGTCATGCCGCAGTTAATGTCGAACTACTACCAGACAGCGCCGCAACATCCGCAGCAGAGTCAGCAGTTTCAGATACTGATGCAGCAGCATCCAACGCAGTAAACAACCGCAGCAGTAATAGCAACAGCAACAGCAGTCACAACAACACCAGCAACAGCAACCACAACTATCACAACTACACTACAGCGACACCGCACGGACCGGCAACAGCAACGTCTGACAGGATGCGCGCAATTGCGGCAGGAAATGCAACAGTTGTCCGCTGCTTGAGCGAGGCAGTGTTGGCGCATTTGAACGCTGTGTCGCCGATCACATTTTTTATTTTCATCGTCTGCACTCGAAAGCAGCACATGGAAAGCCTAGAGACAAATCGCATTCTGCATATCCGCAGCCCACTGTGCGCGCTTGCCAGCACCGTCAATCGTAATCCTTCTGCACATTGCTTCGTTGTTGCTGTTACTGTCAAAGTCTGCCTTCTGGCTCCCACATTGCGTTCTACATGTTTGTCATCGTTTGCTTGCATCATTGCAAGTTGAAATGCTAATTGAAAAAAACAAAAAAAGAAAACGTATACAAAAGAAATCATAAATTAAACGATATCATGTAAAAAGCCATTTGGAGGAGCGTTTCGCATTTAACACTTTCACCTGCATCTGCACCCCAACGTCTTCATTCATTTTTGCGTTGTAGCGGCCTGAAGAAACTCAAAATGAATATAAAACAAAAACATGCACTGAAGTCGGAGCATAAGCAGCAGTCGTTATGCCTCGTTGTGGTCTTCGTTGTTGTCGTTGTAGCTGTGCGCTGAGCGAAAATGCGCTCCGAATCGAATCCATACATAATTTCTACATTGCAAAAAAAAAAAATTAAATGAAAATGAAAAAGTTAAAATCGAAAATCAATCCCACATAAGTGCGAATATCGTAAATGCAAATGGCAATCGCAAATGAGACGTGCGCGTCGTCGGCGCGACGGCATTGTTGTAGTTTTTATTTGAATTTTTGCAATTATGTTTTGAAATGCTAGATTTTGGTACCACGCAACGACCGTTGGCCAGCGTGCGGACGGCGGCCGAGCATGCTGTGGCGTCTGTTGCTCAATGCTAAAAACCCATGCGAACCATTCCAAACCGTTGCTTTGTGCGCTCAGCGTTGCGTTTGTGTAGACCATTTTTATTTAGTTGTCCAATTGTTGCCACTCTTCGACCACACAGCAGCCGCTAATATATTTGTTGAGTGCGTGACTGCATAGTTTAAATAAAAAAAACTTTATTTTCAAAATGAAAATGAAAGAAAACACAATCGATTTCGTTCCCTTTGGTATATTTTTTCAAGGAGCACTGTGAAATTATTCCGTTGCATTTTTATTGAAAAACGCATAAGCGAGAAATTTATAAAAACGAAGCGATACAAATTGGGTTTTCGTGCCTCTTGCTGCTCTATGTTGCTACATCCATTGCCATTACACACGTCGGCTATCTGCCCAGACAAAATCGTTTGATGATGTTTCTGTTGAGTCGTTTCCTTTTTTGTACTCTCGAGTTTCCTAAACATGAACAAAAAGTATGGAAAATTAAAATTAAAAAATTAAAGCAAACTAGTGAGAGAAACAAAAGAAAATGCAAAAATTAAAAATGATATGCGAATAAAAGAAAAACAAAAAAAAAACAACAAACTTAAAAGAAACAATCAAATCTGTGTCTGTGCACTCTTTAGCTGCTTCTGCGTTTGGTGGGACTGATGAGACCGATGAATGATGGCGATTTATTGTGGGAGTAAGCGTGTTGGCGCTTTGTGAACCATTGCTACTAGCAGAAGGAGAGATGGAAGAACATAGTTGAAGTTGAGTGAGAAAGTGTTTAATAAAAATGAGAATTCCAAAAGCATTGGGCGAGACAGTCGACTGGGCAGATGTCAGCAATAGATAAAGAACGAGATAGTCTCTTGATAACATTTATAAGGTTAGCCAAGTATTAGATAAATGAAAAGAACAAATTTTAAATGACAATTTTAATGCGAACATAAAATTAGTGGAACTAGTAAAATTTTGTAACTGGTTGTGCTTGCTGGAATGTCTCTCAAGCCACTTGTTATCGAAAGGCGAGTTTTCTTCACCCAAACTCGTCAAAATGGCTGTGATATGAATTTTCAAATGAGACATATGATTCACAAACATTTTAACGACATGGCGACAAGAAAGTCCCACGCGAACTTCACCGAAAAAAAACAACACAACACAACAGGTACAGTAATGGTTTTCTGGTCACATGTTTGGGAATCGTAGTATGTCGGCGACTGTTGTTGCTTCAATTCGCACGAAACTCATCAAAATGGCTGTGATATGAATATGCATTGAGACAACATTTCACAACCTCTTGAAGAGTTACGCCAGAATCGTTGTTCGAGGAGATCGGCAGATGACAACGTTTTTGATAAGTCGAAGTGTTGTTAGTTCATTTCGCAGATCTTACAGCAAAAGTTGTGGAAATTTCAACGAGTTTAAACATAGAAGATGATAGTTGTAGCAATCAGCAAGTTGATTGACAAATATTTGAAACTAGTTCAAATCATTTCTTTGGATAGTAAACCAAACTGTAAAAAGTGAATTAATATTCCTTTATGGGATGAATTGCAGTGCATAACTAATCCCTATAAAGAAAATGGTAGTTTATTTGTTTTTTAATTAGAGGAACTAATTTTCCAATGACAATTGCGTTGGCTTAAATCACTAAGCTTCAGTGAAAACTATGTTCGATATGGAATTTGTTGGACATTTACGAAGCTAAAAACTGGATTTAAGTGGAATTTTTTAAATGGAAGATCATTTGATCGTAGAAGCGAACAAAGTTATCCAGTCTTTGTTCGAAGTACTCTATTCGTGTTTGGAAAACTTTGTGGCAGAACTCATCTTTTGTTCTAAGCATCCATTTCATCTTTGACTGGAAGATGCCTTGAAGTAGAAGATGCCTTATTGCTGGCTCATAGTTGGATTCTTCATTGATGTGCTAACTTATGTTGTGTAGATATTCAATTAAACGAAAAACCCAGGATCGCTGCCGAAGTTATGCTGGATGAGGTACAAGTATAGAGAGTATTGTTTAGTATCTTTTTGATGGCCGTAAGCTTTGAAACAAAAGGCCAAGGATCTCCTTTCGCTAATAAAGTCATTGAATTTCTGTTTAGAAAAACACGAATTTCCAGTTTAAATAAAAGAATCGAAGAATTTCTACCTAAAAATATAAAAAATGTATATATTAAAGAACAAATCAAAGCTCAATGAACCAAAAGGTTAATGATTATCTGCTTCAAGTTTACAAACTTCTGATCAAGGATCATCTTAAAGTTTAACTAAAAAATAAAAAAGAAATTGAAATAAATTAATTAATTAAAAATTAAACATAAAAAATAAATAAATAATAAAAATTAAAAAAATAAAGAAAAAATAAAAAAAACTAAAAATACAATAATAAATAAAAATAACCATGTTCCTTAAAAAACAATGATTTTGTGCTTTAAAGCCAATGAATTTCTACTTTGAAAGAAGAATCGAGTCAACTACAAATTTAGGGAAAAGTCTGCAATCTTCCAATTAAGACAAAAACACAATGCATTTTTATTTTGTATAAAATTCAATGATTTTTTACTGTGAAAAGAAAAGCCACTGAAGCCGTAGGTTGAAAAAGAAGAAAAACACATCTATAGAATTTACACAAAGCCTCAATTCTCCACTACTCCATTCAATTTTCCACTCATAAAAAGAAATGCTATGAATTTTAATTAAAGAAAAGAAAACCAACGATCTTTTACCTTCGCAACCGATTTCCCACTCATAAAAAATGGATCAGTCTGGCGGCAAGAACAATTTTGAATGCTGGTAAAGTGTTAATCTCATTGGCCCAATTTAACTAAGTAAAGTATTATGAGTTTTTGTTTGTGTAGTCGGAATCAGAATGATTAGTGGCTGATTTTAGTCTGTACTTCCAGATAACAGCGGAACTGCCAGTAATTCATTTATTGCTGTGTGACACTTTACAAGTTGGCCTTTTGTAATTTATATAAAGATTTAAATTTCTTCATGCTTTGTTGTTGTTGCTAAACAAATGGATGGACCCAACAAAAAAAAAGGGAACTTTTACATTGAAAAAATTCCAATGAACTTTTACTGTGGAATGAAAAGCTTGTGAATTTGTACTTTAACAAGGAATTCGTGACCGAGAGTATCTTCAAAAGAAGAAGAATACATAATCTCCCGCGCTTCTGATATATCACTGTTAGGCTTAAGAAAACAGGTAGATGACTAGGTTAGGTTGAAGTGAACGCCCTCTTCTGAAAAAGTTCACATAAGCGCACCAGGCGCCTAGAAGCACTCTTTCTTCTTAGTCTTTTCGAGCTAAGGACCATCAGTTTAGAGTTTTACAACTGAAAAAGCAACCAGAAAGTGCTGACGTTATATTTTCAAAGCAGTTAGTTTATTTCCAGTACTTTTACTCAATTGAAAAGGCTTAAGTTAGCATGTAGAACAACGCGAGCGTTGCAAAGAAATTTGTGAATTAAAAAAGTCAGCTGAAAGTAAAAGCAAAATTCAGCTGTAAAGTAGTTAAAAGCAAAAGCAAAGCAGGTGGCAGTTTTTTGCGAGCTGTTTGTGGAAAAACGCAAACGTTGCAAAGAAGTTTGGGAATTAAAAAAGTCAGCTGCAAAGTAAAGCAAAACCAATGCAGCTGGTACTTTTTGCGGGAATTTTCTGTTTGTACACATACACACACACACCCAAACACAGATGACGCCGTTCGGCAACGCGATGTTGACAAATAACTGATTGTGTATGCATCTCTGTGTGGCTCTATGCATTTTCCTTGCTGGGACTAGGCGTGTGCGAGCGAGGGTGTTGTTGCAATTGCCACTAACAACTTGTTTGAGTCTGCTTTACACACCCATACACACACATACACGCACATCTGTGCCGAGTTGCTGCATTTGAGGCTGTGACTTTTTTTCAAATTTCATTTCACCACAAATAAAAAAAAAATCAAATGAAAATTGAAATTTTATATGCACAAACAGTTGATTTTGGTTGCATACTTTCAGGCAATAAGGCCCATTTTCAGTGTTTTTCAACTTTTACACTTTTCATTTGTTCATTCGTCATTATTTTCATTTATTTTTCAATTCAAATTTTCGCAGAGAGAATCAACACAAACGCGGGTTATTTGCAATGCTCATCAAAGCTGGCTGTGATACTTCTCGATTGCCGAATATCTACAACAGCCCTTTTTGATGACATTGAAAGTGCCACCACACGTACACACACGCTGAACGTTCCGCACTCGCGTCGCAGCCGCCATGCGGGCCAATGGTCGTTCGGACGCTGTTGCGCTGCAGCGTTGCCGTTGTCGATGTCATCTGTGTGCCTGCGAATGCCGCCAGAGCGAATGTCGATGCACTGCCGCGTTGTTGGTGGAGTGCTGCGCGGGCGGCCGCAACTAAAAAGGGCGTATTCGGCTGCGGTGTCGTCGATTTTGCTTCGGTGCCAACGAAACTGTTGGCTAGTTGCAGTGGTAGGCGTGGTCGTTAAGTAGTAATTTTAACTGATAAAATCGTGCACACTTTTCGGCGTTGTTGCTGTTGCTGCTCGATGGAGTTGATTGCAGCTCCTGAGCGAGTTTTGTCATTTCCACTTCATTCGTTTGCATTGAAACGGCACAGTTGCAGCACATATTTTCCACAAAATGCTCGTTTTCCAATTTTAATCAATTAGTATTGAGTTATTGTGCCGTCGTTGCAATTTTTCGGTTTTTATTTCAACAAAATTTTACAACAAATTTGCAAAGCGTGAGTGCAGGCAGCCAAAATCGGTTCGTTTCATATTCGTATTCGGTGGTTTCGATGTAGTTTTTCGCTGCTCCTTTTTGCGGTTCGGTTTTTTGTTGCTTTTGGTTTTTTTTTTGTTGTTGGCCGGTTGGTTTGGTTGCTTGCGAAAACGACCACCGCCCTCGACCGGCAACGCAGAGCGCACGATTTGCAAATACAAAAACAGCAACAACTCTAACACCAATACCAACAACAACAACAACAACAACAGCAACAAAACTTTAGTGCGGTAGCGAGTAATAGCAGTCAACGAACGAATGCGCGCGCGCGCATACAAACACACACACATACACACAAAGACAACAACGCTATACATACATAAATGCATACATATGTTCATATATACATACATACATATTCGCATATATTACGTATTACGTACGTTGTATACATTTTGTGTACGCCGCCTTACGTCGACGACAAAGTGTGCGCGCACTCGTCGTCGCTTTGGCGTTCCGGCGTAAGCGTTCCGTATCCGCTAACTGGCGCGTCCGCCACTGCAGGCCCGTTGCCGTCATCGGATATCCTTGTTGGTGGCGTAAGTATGTAGTGGCGGCCGCGTATACCAACACAACAGGGCCGCAGCCAGTTCAGTTGGGCTTTCACAAAATTGTCAGCCTAAAAGTGTGCCGCAAATTCAGCGGCGTTGGTTTACGCAGCGCATATTTGTATTATACTTTTAGGCTGACTGTTTGGATTATGATGAAATATAGCTGAAAATGTGTCGTGTTTGTGGGTAACACAACCTATGATATTTCGTATTCGTATATTTCGTTTTTCAGTGAAGGTTTTCATTAACGTTTTACGATTTCTGATTTTATGAAATGTATATATTTTGTATAGGCCAAAATTTGACGTGAATGTGATGTGAACTACAAATGCTGAATTATTTGTTCCCATGATTGAAAAAATGTTTATTCTAAAATTCTGGATTAAATGAAAATGAAATCGCAGTCATTAATTTGTAGAACCGTCACTCTCTGCAGTCATTTAATTTCAATCATTTGTTTATTTGAATTATTTTTTCTATACAGTGGTGTCTGGATATAGTGAACTAATTATTGCAAGGCCTGTTCACAATATTGAGGTTGTTCAGTATATCGAGGTTAACATTTTTGTTCAAAAACTCGTTTTATTTGCTTAAAAAACACTTTTTGTTACTTGCTTGAAAATTGTGTTCCATATTTAGAGGTTCGATGTCAAAATTTGGGTGTTCACTATATCGAGTTGTTCACTATATAGGGGGTTCACTATACCCAGACACGACTGTAATTTCTATCCATCTCTTTTTTTCGCTTCTTCTATAGATCCTGCAAAATTTTGGTTGAAAAGTAGCAAAGCAAAAAGTAGATTCGATATTTTTTTTATTTAAATCAAAATTTTTTTATTTATTCTAACTCTTTATTCTAATTTTTTTCTGGTACTTAAATCGTTAACATTTTCTTCTTTTCCTGTACATCTGTTCGTCCATTCTAGAAACTTTTTCAGACTGTGTCTATTTTAATCGTTCTTTATTCTTCTGTTATTCTACTCTTTCATCTTAGCACCACTTTTCTAATCAAAAAATTCTGCACAAAATTGTTTCCTTAATAGTTTTTCTACTTTATCTATTTGATCGTTTCCTTCTTTTTTATGGATCTATTCTTACGATCATCTGGTTTCCAAATTAATTTATCTTCTTTTTTATATATTAATTCGTCTTTACATCAATTCCATTTCTAAAATGTTTCTACTTATCATTTCATTTTTTCTTTTCTTTTTCTCTTTTGAAACTATTTATCTTTCTTTATCTTTCCTCTTTTTCTCTCTTTGAAAATGAATTAGTTTTCTTCTTATTCTTCTTTAAAATTCAACTCTGTTCTATTTTATATTTTCTACTTTTCTTCTACGGATCTATCTATTCTTCTATTCCTGCCGTTCTTTTACTTCTGTTTTGAACTAAAATCGCTCAACCAAATAATTAGAAAACTTATTTTCCACTAAGATTGCCATCTTTCTCTTCTTTCTTTTCTTTATATTAATTTCACTTCTACATATTTTTCTACTTTTTCCATTTAAATCATTCTCTTCTTTTTCTATTTATCTTTTCTCTGTTTTTTCTATATGTTTTGGAAATTAATTAGCTTTTTCTAATTCTTCTTTCTTTTCTAATTCTTCTTATCGTATATTTTCTACATTTCTTTTACGAATCTATCTATCTTTTTCTATTGTTTTTTCTACTTCTCTCCTAAATGCAAAGACAACTTTTTTCTAATTAGATGGCCTTGCTAAATGAGTAAAAAACTTATTTTCTACTTATATGGCCATCTTTTTCTTCTTCTTCTTCTTTTCTTTACATCAATTTCATTTCTACATGTTTTATACCTTTGCCATTTAAATTATTTTCTTCTTTTTCTGTTTATTATTTTCTCTTCTTCTGTTTTGGAAATTAATTAGCTTTCTTCTTATTCTTCTTTACATTTGAATTTTATACTATATTTTATTTATCTATATTTTATACTATTGTATATTTTTTACTTTTCTTCTTCTACGATCCATTAAATCATTTCTGTGCCTATTTTCCTCTTACTTCTTATGACTAAAACTCTTTTTTACTAAGATTGCTTCATTTATTGAATGAAAATTGCTATTCTACTTAGACTGCCATCTTCCTCTTTCTTTTCTTGTTGACATCAAATCTATTCTTTCATTTACTTCTTTTTCCTCTCTTACTGTGTTTCTCTGTTTTTTCTTTTCTTTATTTCCATTTATTTCTCTTTCTCTCTGTTTGATTTACTCTATTGGATCTTCTTTAATGGAACAACATTTTCTTCTTCTATTGCCATCTCATTCATCTTAGCATATCGCACATGCACTACAAAAGTGACACAACTCAAAATTTTTTATTTTCGGGTTGATGTGTTAATACTGTGCACAATGCATAAATCTACCAATCAGCAAAAGCTCAGTATATTTTGTTGTTGTTAACTGTTGCAAAAATACAGTTAGGTCTCTTTTCATGTCAGAAGTTTGATGCAGCTCAATGCAAAAGAGTCCTAACTCAAATTGTGTCACTTTTGACGAAATCAATTTTTGTTAAAGTTAATTTTAAGCAAAATTCTGAAAAGTTTTTTTAATTATTAAAATTAATTATAAATTTTCAAAATGTTTCTTTCAACTTTTTGACTGTAATTTATAGTTATTAAATTCAGAAAAAGTGGCATAACTTGAAATAGTTCCGTAATTATTGAACTAAAATATCATCAAAACAGTCACAACCAAAAATTTTGGATTTTCTAGTGTAAAATAAAAAAAAATTCTTGCAACTTATCATAAAGCATAATCTGTAAAGATTTTCTACTGAACGGTCTATTAGTTATTTTAAAAAAATGTCTATTTAGCTCAAAAACAGTATTTTGTGCTTCCTGAAAAATCAAAAATTTTGAGTTGTGTCACTTTTGTTGTGCGTGTGCTTTATCAATTCTATGCTTGCATTTTTTGCTTCTTCTTCTGCAGATCTACTCATTCTTTTTGCACCTATGCTATTTTATATTTCTTTACCTTTCATATATTTCTGCATACAACGTCTTCTTTTTCTTTTCTTTACAAAGTCTATTGCCACAATTTTTTTTAATTTTTTTTTAATTTTTATTTATTTGTAACCTTTGTTTTAATAAATCCCACATAAGAATTTATATTTTTCCTTATTTAAAGTAGAGAACTGAACTTTCTACTTAAATTATCTTCTCATTCTTCTATTCCCTTCAATAGTCAATTCCGTTCCTGCATGGTTTCTTCTCCTTCTTTTATGCAAATTCTTTACTTCTTATGCTGCTGTGGATCTTCGAATATTGATCCATTCCTGTATTTACTTTTCGTCTTTTCCCCCAGAGAATAAGAAAGCTTATTTTTCTACTTCCTATTTTTCTTATTCTTTTCTATACATCAATTCTATTCCTGTATCTCGTTTTCTTTTTTTTAGCTTCTTTCACTTAAAACAGTCTCTTACTCTGTTTCTTCTTCTTCTTCCTTGCATCTATCACTCATTTCGGCATCTTGTTTTTTTTCCTACTTTTTTGTTCATATGGATTTTCAGCATTTGGAAATCTGCCGCTCCTAGCTGCTGTCTTCACTTTGTACCTCATTGCCTCATTCACAATCCCACGTCTCTCTGCTGCGCCCACCAGCACTGCCTAACTTCGTTCCGTGCGACCCGCTGCAGCCCTGCCGCATCTCTGTTTCGTACAACCTTGTCGCCGCGCCCTTTGCCACCGCACCCTACACCACCCGCTGCCCAACTCCGGCCATTCGGCGCGCAACACACCCTCGCACTCCCTGAATGTGTATAACAACGTACGCCCGTACGGGCGGCAAGCAACTCACACACAACCACACACACACACACACGTAAAAAACAACGCAAAAATCAAATAAAGTGCGGCACAGCGGTAAAGTTATAGTGCGCGAGCGGTGCTGAGCGGCGCGGCGCGTCGCGACTGCAACAAAGTTGAAAGGGGTGGCACCGGCTGGTCCCAGCAAGTGCACAAACGCCGCGAGAGCGCACATCCCGTTTCGGGCTCTCTTCCCTACGCTCCTGTCGCAATCCTTGCTCCCTGCTGCTGTCGTTTTACTTCACTACTTACTATCGGCGCTGCCACCGATTGCACTCGCGCACTCCCGCCCCACGCAGACTGACAGCCCCCCCTCTCCGCGTGGTTCTCTGCGCCCGCTCTTCCGGCATTATCACCGCCTTCCCGGCCCCCAGCACTACGACTGCTCACGCGCCAGCGTTTTTTTTGTTGGTTTTATTTGCTGCTGTACATTTTGTTTACTGACAGCGCGCGCGCCGCGGGAGGCAGAGAGGCGGCCTAGGTGTGTGGGTGGCTGCGGAATTGTATGTAGGCAGACACACTTTCGACTGACACGCAGTTGGCCGTCAGGTGGGTGGTTCATCCCCTTGGCCCGTGCCGATTGTGCCGCCCCCTCCTTCTGCTTTCTCTCAAACTCTCACGCACACACACACACACACACACATTCAAAGACTGTGGGCTGCTCCGCTTTTAGTTGTTTAAGTGCAGCATTAGAGTAATTTTGTGCTCAAGCGCCTTTTTCTGCTTCTTATTGTTGCTCCTATGTGGTTGTTGTTGTTGTTGGTTGGTGCTTTGTTGGTTGGCGCAAGATTTGAAAAATATACGCGCTGTCGTTGCCGCTCCCTTTTTGTTCCACATGCCCGCTCCGCCGCCTCGCTACGTTGGCGCTGCAGCACTGAGGCGTGCAGTATCCTTTGAGTCCTGTAAGCCACTAAGCATTCGGCGTTTGTGTGTGTGTATCAAATTGGCAGACTGCAATATTGCGCCCCTCGTCACACTCCGCTCCACACGACTCCACGCCTTTTTCGTCTAATTCAATTAGATAGTTTTTTCACGCACACACACACACTCGCAAAAACACATTACCACTGCAGCCACCGCCAACTGGTGCGTATCCTTTGCGTGGTCCTTGCAAAATTGTTCAACATTTTATTTATATTTCACTGAATTGTATTTAGGTTTTCTTGGCGTTGGCTCGCTGGCTGAGAGCTCAACGCGCCGGGCGGCCGCCTTTTCGTTGTACACAATTCATCGGTCTGCCGCATATCCTTTGCGTGCGCCGCTTACGTCTTTGCACTCACAATTTTCCACCAATTTACACTTTCCACACATTATTCACAACTTTTCGATTGCAATTCATCGGTCGGCGCTTTAATTTGGCTGCAAAATTATTTATTAACCGGTTTCGCTGCTGGGCTGCGCGTTTTCACCTTTTTTCTTACTACAAGCGTTGCTTTTTTTGCGCTGGGAGTTTTTCTTCGTGCATCCTTCGTTCATTGTAGTTTTCGAATTGCCCGAAAGAGGCACAAACAAAAAACGGTGGCAAAGTAAACGAAAAAGTGGCAGCAAACGAAACGAAAGCAAAGCATACCAACAAAACAGTCAAACTGTCCCAGTGGTGGACGCGGTGCGCATGTCCTGCTGCGCAGAGTTGCGTTCAGTGGTGATGAGTTCGTGGTGAGTTTTTGTCGCTGTCCTGGCTGCACTGTTATCCGGCCAGGCGTTCGCATGTGTGTGTGTGTGTATGTGTTGCAGCTGGGCGGATGGCTGTGCGATGCACATTCTCAACACGCTGTGGTGAGTTTAATGGGTTTCGTTAAGTTTTTACAACTGCGGCCGGGTGGTTGCGCAGGCTAAATGGCATAACGCCATGTCTGTATAACTGTGTAAATTATCCTTTTGTCCTTGAGTTCACCATAAAGTAAGGGCAAGGTGAAGGTGGAAATTGCGGAGAAGAAGAGAGAAAACGCAGACAAGAATATCAAAGACATATAAGTTGGCATTGGGTTGGCTGCAAGTGTTTGGTATTAATGACACTTTATGTGGTTAAAGTTAGGTTATGTCAGAAAAATACTACAATTTCACTAGAAGGTTTTGAGGGTTGGGGCAATTTCTTCATCTGTGAAAAGCAGAAACCATTAGTCTTTTGAAGCGAAGCAATTCAATCATTTGATGGTGTGAAGTCGATACGGAAGTTTAACTTTGCAGTTTTCTACATTTGTCAGGAAACTTTATTCCAAACAACCGAAGTTGGTGTTTGTGGGCAGTTGATGTCTTGATTCCGCCTTCAACTTTTATTGAGGACTTTTTCCTTAAGTCTTTTTGCTACCCGAGAACTGTCAAGTGCAGTTTCCTTTTGCTGAAAATGTGTAAGGGAGAGGGCTGGGTTGTGAACCAGGCTGGGGTGTGAACCATTGCCGTTTTTTCTTTCCCTAATTGACATATCGCCAATCTTTCAACTGTCAAGTTTGTCTTATGATATGACTCTGCTTTTGTGGTTACACCGAAGTACAAACACGTATTGCTTGTGGCAGCAATCGAGTTTGAAAGACATCGTGTTTGAAAATCGACTGCGAAAACTTGTTGGCTTTTTTTTAAGTGCTATCAAAGTGACTGAGCTTATTGCAAAAAAAAGTCTGTGTAATACATGTTTATTTAGTGTTTTGATTCTATTTTACGATGCAATTTTTGTTTATGTCGAATTATGATTGGAAGTGTCGTTTATTTTAAAGTTTCCAAAATGGCATCGTGGTTGGGCTGTGAACCACTGAGGTGGCTGGGTTATGAACCACCTGTTTTTCGTACTACATTTGTTCTAACACTGTCAAATATGGACGGATATATAAAAATAAAGTCATTTTATATAATTTCACTCGATTTCGTTGTGTTCACTTGAAGTGAGCCAATACGAGAACACGTTCGTATTTCACATGCAAACATTCCGACACAGATTAGGATGAAAATTTAAAAAACTGAGCAGTTTCATTCATTGCGATTTTTTGGCCTAAGAGGCGTCATTATAACTTTTTTTCACCTCTTGAGGCTTCCTGATTATATAAATTCTCAACGTACTTAAAAATTATGGGTGTTTTCTTCGTATTTTCCGACTTTAATAGGGATTTTCCAGATGGTTCACAACCCAGCCACTTTTTTGAAAAAGCGAAAAATCACGTCCTTAGAAAATTGGACGTAGAGAGTTAAATTTCAATCAAAACGGTAATCTGTCTTCATGACAAAGTTGCGTTATATATTCACCTTTCCAACGGTATCTTCGATTTTTCGATATCTTTATTCTGTGAAAAGTTAGAGCCAAAAAACAAAACCCCTGTTCACAACCCAGCCCTCTCCCTTACTATTCATGACACTTTATGTCGTTGAGGTTATGTAAGTTAGGTTAAGTTAAACCATAAAAGGTGTGTCGAGTAGAGATAGCACTTTCTGTCGGAAGCTTAGACAATCTGCACAATCTTTTCATTGCATGAGGGCTTACTGTCCTTTCAGTCGCGTTTTTGAAGTAAACCATTTCCATGATTTGAATCGTAGTTGAAAGTTCTGCCTGTACCAGAGTTTATTGCCCTCTTTATTTCTGAGGGCAATAAACCCTTATAACCAATTGGATCTTTTGAAACATAGTTAATTTGAGAGTTCAATTTCGGCTGCATTTATGAGCCTCGTCCGAAAATGCACAGTTGGTGTCCTTGGAGAGCCAAATAGTCCCCACTTCCCGATGGAAATGAGAGTCTAAGCTGTTGCAAAATTGAGGCCAACGAAGGTTTTTGGAATTAGCTTGAAACTAATGAGAGGTTATAATTTGTATTTTTAGGTAGATAAACAATATTCGCTACAAATGAAATGAAATGAAAAATTATGATTTTCACAACAAAAATTAAATTACTTATTTTTTGTCAACACATTTGAAATGAGGTTATTAAATTGATGAAAGGAGAATAAAATTTGATAACCCCATAACTTCGCCCTCTGGTGGTGAATTTTCGAACATTAATAAATTTTGTATTTTTTGCGCTCAAAATTGTTGCCGGTTGTTGAATAAATCATTTAAATGGGTTCAGTCGTTTTCGAGGGACAATGTTTTCTAGCTTACATATGTTAACTACGTGTAATATGTTTACAATTGGAGCCCTAATTCCATAGAAAATGGCCAGTTTTGTATAGTAGCTCCCTAGAGAGTTGGAAATAGCTTAAAAAAGAATATACGGAAGGAAAAATAAATGACTGAGAGTCTTAGATCTGAAACCTCTGGGGCCAACTTGGGATCAGTGGGAGGAAATTTTCTAAAAACAATCATTTTGTATGGGAGCCTCATTAAGGGTTGAAGATAGGTTAAGTATGTTCGAAAGAAACAATCAGATGTAAAAATTAGTGCGGGTCAGTCATAGATTTTAACTCTCTGAGAGCAACTTTTGAGCAGCTATGGAGCAATCGTACGAGTTTCTTCGCACTTTTGTGAACTTTGACCTCGATGCGACGTTCATGAATCACACTTTAACCCCCCCAAATTTTGGGCTCATGCACTTTTTCACCAAACCGCATGAAATGAGGGGTTCCGTACCATCGCGACCCATTCTTAAGAATCTCCATTCAACACTAAATTGTGCCTAATGTGCTTATGGCTTCGAGGTCTACTATTAAGAATCTCCATTCAACACCAATTCGTGTCTATTATGCATATGGAAATGTGTTCTTGCATTTTTATAACCTTGACTTTAGCCACTCTTAAGGCTTGATTACACGTAACGAGTCGAGTGACGAGACATCAAAATGGTACTAGGCCGAAAGAATTGGGATAGCGAGCAAAAGCGACGAGTTGTTCAAACGTATTTCGACACGCGGCGAGTCAGTTCGGTTTTACAATGCACAAAATGAACTAAGCAACTCGCGCAATTACCATAAACTCAACCGAGCGAAAAGTGGTGTGTGACGCATACCGCATGTCACGAGCGATTCCGCATGTGACGAGCGATTGCGCGAATCGCTGCGAAAAGAGAAAAATATAACGGTAAAGTAGTGGTCGCTCGGCATAGCAAACAAAATGTGATTCTAGTGGCTCTCTCGCCACTTTCATCGATCACTGACTCAATCAAGAACTCGCCTTACCGTTTAGACGAAACGAGTACTCGTTCGAGTTGCTGTCTTCTCACTCTACTCGTTACGTGTAATCAAGCCTTTACACAGTCCCACTTTTCGACAAGTCCACTAACTTCAACTATTTTATCGTAAAATGTCCAACAAATTTGTTATACAATAAAACCACCAGTAAAACAATGTTTTTCTTTTTATAAAAATTATGATCTTATGCTGCTTTATTAAAAAAATAATAATAATAAAATGTTTGTTACTGAAAATATTTTTATAAATGTAAAGAACAAATTTGCAATAGTATGAACAGCAAAACAAAAAAAATAAAAATAAAATTACAACATCAAAATATCATTAATGTCAATAATGAGAACATACATGTGTATGTGTATGTGTTCATGTCAAAGTGAATGCCGAAAGGGTGCTGTGATTCATGTCAATGAGTGCAGTGAGTTTGGTCAATTCGACTGACTCACCCTACTGACAATGAGCTGTGCGCTGTGTTTGTGAAGTATTTTGAGTGTTTTGTTTGTTTTTTGTTTTTTTGTAGTAAAGTATTTTTGTTTTAGTTTTTTACTTAATTTTCTACGAAATAATTGAACGAAAATGCACAAATTAATGTTTTGTATACTTGAGACAGGAAAATACAGATTTAAATTTTAAATAAAAAGATCATAAATGTAAATACAAAAGAAAATGAAAGATGTTACAAGGCTGAAGATTGATAGCATAAATTTGTTAATTTGTTTAAGATGAAATGGTGTTAAAAAAACAGTCAAATTCCGAATGGTATTTTCCAGTGCATATTTTTCGAAAGTTTTTGTTTTTGATAAAATAAGAGGAGAGTAAAACTATGTGATAGAAAAGGTAGAGCTGGCAAGTTAAGCTGCAGCATAATTTTTGTTTTTGTTTTCCGATTATTTTTTCATATTTAATACACGTGCAATCCGTTTGTTTTCAATTTATAAAAATTGTCACATAAATAATTTTTTTTTGTTTTCTTACTAGTGATAATTTTAAAATTAGATTGCATAGTGGTTGTTGTTGTTGTTGCATTTTATAATGTGTATATCAAGAATATATTTGCTGATATATTTGTGTGTATGTGTGTGTGTGTGTGTGTGTGTGTATCAAAAATGCCGAGTCACGAGTATCGAGGGAGGAGTTGAAGATGTGGTGAATAGGTTTGCGTAAAAATCTTTGCGAAAAATGTGGAAAATGTTGGACATTGCTGTCAAAAAATGTATGCGCGCGTTCCACTTTCGCTTCCCCGTAGGATTTTACATAATTCTTCATCTACTTCTGCCCTGCCATTTCTCGTTCGCCGTGCGTCTCTTCATGGATTTCTTTAATCATCTACACGTAATCTTAAGCTTAAACTATTCAATTTTCGTTCTTCGTCTACCTACACGTATTCGCACTACATACATATATATTTATATGTATATATATATGTTTTTTTCTTTCATAATCATAATATTAATAAGATACGAGTAAAAGTAAACAATAAATAACTATAAATTAACAAGAATAAAACAAATGCACATCGTATTAATGTCCGTCACCCCGAACGCGCCCCGTCCCGTCTCGTATCGTCCGAAGCCGCTAAACTGCCCGGCTTAGCTCCACTTCCGGCCAATTGCGCTCTTCACTTTAATTCTCACATTCCCACCTCCCATACTTCCCTACCCCCTCCACATAATGTCACTTTCTCATGTTTTTGGCCCCCTCCATCCCTGTTCGATGCGCGCCTGTCAATCGCCTGCATTCTTTATCTCGCTCATGCCTCTGCACGATTCGCGCTCACGCTCCCGTTCGCGGTCTTCCTCCATTTTGAAAACCTTACTCTTTAGCCCGCAGAGTATCTCGGCGGTGGCTATATTCTTCACTGTGTCCGTGTCGGTCGGCGACCCCCCATGCGGATTGCTAAGATCCAGTTGTGTGTGGTTGTTGTTGTTGTCGCTTTTGCTATTATTGTTGCTGTTGTTGCTGTTGTGCTCCAAATTCCGATTGATCGCATTGATCAGCGCCGCATTCTTGTTCAGATTGGTGGTGTCGTTATTGTTGTTGTTGTTATTATTATTGGTGTCCGTGTCGGCGTCGCTGTTGAGCTGCTCTGCGTAGTCGCCGCCCCGGTGCCGATTCCGATGCACGTCCATGTCCTCGTCGGATATGCTGGCGCTGCTAGCACCGCAGCTATTGTTTGTGTTGTTGCTATTGCTTTCCCGCTCGCTGGCCACCTTGCCGAGCTCGTTCGGCGCCAGCAGCGACGGTGGCGGCAGCTGGTATTCCGTCTTCACCAACACCACGTCCGACGGGTCGCGCTGTCGCGTCTTGTGCTCGTCGTGTACACTTGCGTTCTGCACCAGATTCAGCGCTTCCGTTTCTTCCTCCTCCTCATCGTTGTTGTTGTTGTTATTGTTATTATTGTTGTTGTCGTCATCGTTGCTGTTGTTGGCCGTCGCTGTGGCGCTGTTGTTGTGATGCTTCTCCATCAGGCGAATTTTGTAGTTGTTGCTGTGCTGGGACGGCACACCGGCCAGCGTGGCGCTGTCCGTAATTGGCGCCGTATCGGGACTGCTGTTGGTGTTGTCGTGCTCGGTGCCGTAGCGTTCCATCTCCTTCATGCGCTTCTCGTTCAGCTCGTCGTTGTAGTGCATCAGAATCTTGCGTTTGGCCAGGTATTTGTGCGGCTTCCGTGTCGAGTCCAGAATCTTCTTGCTGTTCGCCTGCAGTATGGCAAAGTTGTCCGGCTTGCGCGTCGCCTCCGGCACACTGTTGCCGCAGTTGCCCAGATGATTGTAGTTGTTGTTGCTGCTGTTGTTGTTATTGCGACTGAGATTCTTCATGAAGGTTTCGGCGAGCGTGGCCTTCGATTTGATGTGATCGCGAAAGCTGGAGAAGCTCTGCGCCGGCGACATGGACGGCGCGTTGCCGGCGTTGCCGTTCATGCTGTGCTCGTGCGGCTGTTGCGACTGGGCGGCTGTGGCTGGTGGTGGCGGCGGCGGCAGCGGCAGCGGCTGTGGTGGCTGCAGCTGTGCCTGTCCGTAGGCCTGGCCGGTGATGTTGACGCTGTGCGTGGCGCGATCGAAGCGGCATTCGGTGGTGCTGGCGACGGTGTCGGTGTCGTGCGGCGAGGACGTGTCCTTGGGGTCGTCGTTCATGTTTTTCTGAAATATTGTAAAACTTGCTTTAGGAAGTGTGGGATTTGAGGGCGATAAATTTATGGGTGGGTGTTCTATGGAGTCAAAATGACTTAAATATATCAAGAAACAGAGATCAATCGTTGTTGTTTTGTTGGGATCAGAATTGATCTTCAGGTCACAGTGTAAGCCTCATGCAATTCTCATTGAAATAGTTTATGGTTTGAATTTAAAATCCCTATTAGTTTAGGACAACACTCACCTCGGTGTGTAGTCCTTTGATTTTCATTGCCTCAGCCACTTTTAAAAATACCGGAAGATCCTCGTATTTGACATTGACCTATTTACATACAAATCATACAAATATTTAGGTGTTAAAAAATGTTCTCTATAAAAATTGTAGATAACAAAAGTTGGCACAAATATCGCCGAAAACGCTTACCTGACCACTGTACATAAAGTCCAATAGACCAGCCATGTGACTGGCCTCGACATCGGCCATTAACAGAATGGGATGACTTGATGGGTTCTCCAGGAAAATCTGCTGAAAGTATGGACTGCAAACTGACAGCACCTACAGTTGTGAGCGTTGTGGGAACAAATTTTGAGTAAATTAGTACAATGGGCCTAACGGGTGTACGTGATGTGCCCCTCAATTCCCAACAGTCTTGTAAGTGGCGCTGTGTCTTGCATTTCGACACAAATTTTTGCCGCGAATCTGAAATTTTGCTTAACATAAAGAACAACAAAAACAACTTTGTTGTTCATTCGGATTAGCCAGATTCTTGTTTTCTAGTCCCGTTTTTTTGTACACATCTCGCTTGGCGAGAGTCGGCGTTGTTTCGCAACTGTGTGGGGGAATTGAGGGGCCTGATTTTACCAGTTTGTGTGCTTTGAATATCTTTCCGCCAGCGGCAATGGTCACGTCGACCATCTTCTCGTCCTTCTGCAGCGTGTGAAAGCCGCGACACATGTTGCCGTGGAAGTTGTTCCACGAGAGCAGGTACTGGTCGATGGTGTTGGGATCGGCGTATTGTTGTTGCTGTTGCTGGTGGTGGTGCTGCTGTTGTTGCTGTTGCTGGTGCAGCTGCTGCTGGGCCGCCTGATGCTGGGCGGTCTGTATGTGGATTTGTTGTGCGGTGGTGGGCGGTGTGGGTGGTGGCGGCACTGGCGGCAGATGTTGCTGCTGGTGCTGTTGCTGCTGCTGGTGCAGCTGTTGCTGGCGCTGCGCCTGCTGCTGCTGTTGGTGCTGGTGTTGCTGATGGTGCAGCAGATGCTGCTGCTGCTGTTGCAGTGCGTGCTGCAGGCCGGGCGGCGTCGTTGGCTGCTGCAGCCTGTGTGGATGCGATTGCGGCGGCGGTGGCGCCTGCGACTGTTGTTGCTGTGCGGCAGTCGGATGATGGTAGCGCTGTTGCTGCTGCTGCTGTTGTTGGTGCTGCTGGTGCTGCTGCTGCTGCTCGCGCTGCTGGCGTGCGTGCGCCTTGATCTTGATGATGTTCTCCTGCTGTTCCTGCTCGTGCTGGCGTATCAGCTCCTCCTTGATTTTGTACTGTTGCATGCTCAGATCGTCGACGCTCTTCGACAACTTGACCACGTCGTTGCTGTTGAATTTGCTGTTCGGCAGCATCGGCTTGAGGTCGTACTTGTAGTCGCTGGCGTTGCCCACGCCGGCAACGCCGCCGCCGCCACCGCCCGCCATAGCGTACTTTTTGTCGGCGCGCTCCTTCTGGCGCCGTATCAGCTCGTCGATGTCCATGTAGGCGCCGGACGTGGCTGCCGCAATGGCCGACACAATGATGGGATCGTCCTCGAAGACGCTGTCGTCGATGGTCTCCTTGAGGGTCTTTGTCGAGGAGAAGAGGCGCAGCGACGGATCGTTGACCTGGTCGCTGAAGTAGACGTCCATGAGCGTGAAGAAGGGCCATTCGCGCCGTTTCGGCTCCTCGGACATTTTGATGGCCTGCACATGGAGTGGATCGAAAGAGGGTGAAATCGAGAGCGCAATTAGTGGGCGTGACTGGCTTACCTTGTACTCCTGCAGCAGGTTGTTCCATTTCTTGATGATTTTCGACAGTGGCAGCGGCACGTTCAGCTCCCGCTCGACGACACTGCAATGGAGGGGCACAGTCGTGGGACGGGACAGCCGAGGCGGAATGTGACATGAGGTGAGGTTTGCGAGCGTCACATCAGAAGAGTTAGAGCGCGAGAAGAGAGAGAGGGGGAAACGGGCAGGTATTAAGTTTTGTTTGCTTTCATTGCTTTCTGGTTAGTGTTGGTTTTTTTTATTTTTTTCTTGGATACACTTACGCCCATGCATACTTGGATGCATTTCTCTTGCCTGTGAATAGCGGCGAGAGTTCCGCACGTAATCTGATCAGTGATTTGACTTTTTCTGCTTCCCCTGAAATGACAGCAAAACAAATGCAAACATTAAAAGACGAAGAAGAATTTAAGAAAAATGTTCAACGAAAAGCGATTATGAGCAGCAGCGGCAGCGGTGAGAGTGGGTTCGGTACTTGCGCGTAATTGTAGATCGCAATTGAATTACATAAAACGAAGTGATGGAGTGGAGTGGACTGAAGTGCCGAGGAGCGAAAAGAAATGAAATGCTTGCAGGCAGACAAATAAATTCGAGTATGTGGGCTGCTTGCAAACGAATCGAACATTTCGATGAGTGACATGTGTGGCGGATCAGGTACGCTCGAATGGATGTTACGTATGAGCGAAATTCGCGCTATGACAGACGATTATTTCAAGCATGTGTGTGTGTTTTTTTTTTAATACTCGACAATGAAGTTTTAATGGCTTCGCTGGGTAAAAATAATTTTGCAGAAACTGTGCCGACATCTTTTACATAAATGCATAACATTTTAGAATAATGACTCATGCGATTGGTTCAAGAATTGGATAACAAAGACGAATAAACCGTAGATGCTTTAAAGAGCATTAAACAATTGGAGACATTATTTGTATTCTTTCGAAGTTTTCTCGCAAACCATGGAGAGAACTTATGTCAGGTCTGATGTCCTTTTTATGGACAATTAAGTAAGCAGGTAAGTAAGTAAGTAAATTAGTGAAAAATAAAGTAAATGAGTAAGTAAGTAAGTAAGTAATAAAGCAAGCAAGTAAATTTTGAAGTTATGAAGTAAGTAAATAAGTAAGTAAGCAATTAATTGATTAAATTAAAATTATTAAATTAAGTAAATAAGTTAGTAAGTAAGTAAGTGAGTTATAAAGTAAGTAAATAATGAAGTTAGTAATTAAGTAAGTAAGTAAGAAAGTAAGTTAGTAAGTAAGTATTTAAGTAAGTAAGTAAGTAAGTAAGTAAGTAAGTAAGTAAGTAAGTAAGTGAGTAAGTAAGTAAGTAAGAAAGTAAGTAAGTAAGTAAGTAAGTAAGTAAGTAAGTAAGTAAGTAAGTAAGTAAGTAAGTAAGTAAGTAAGTAAGTAAGTAAGTAAGTAAGTAAGTAAGTAAGTAAGTAAGTAAGTAAGTAAGTAAGTAAGTAAGTAAGTAAGTAAGTAAGTAAGTAAGTAAGTAAGTAAGTAAGTAAGTAAGTAAGTAAGTAAGTAAATAATGAAGTAAGTAAGTAAGTAAGTAAGTAAGTAAGTAAGTAAGTAAGTACGTAAGTAAGTAAGTAAGTAATTAAGTACGTAAGTAAGTAAGTAATTAAGCAAGTAAGTAAGTAAGTAAATAAGTAAGTAATTAAGTAAGTAAGTAAGTAAGTGAGTAAGTAAGTAAGTAAGTAAGTAAGTAAGTGAGTAGTAAGTAAGAAAGTAAGTAAGTAAGTAAGTAAGAAAGTAAGTAAGTATGTAAGCAAGTAAGTAAGTAAGTAAGTAAGTAAGTAAGTAAGTAAGTAAGTAAGTAAGTAAGTAATTAATTAAGTTAGTAAGTCAGTATGTCAGTAAGAGTATGTCAGTAAGTGAGTTACTGCCAGACATTTACCGTCTGTGGACTGTGGTATCAATCAACAAATAAGTATAGCTAGTTTAATTCTCTTTGTCAGATTAAGTAACTCGCTATGTCACGAAGCCTACAAACACAAAAATTGATCACACCATACAAAAAAAAATTACCAACAATTGTTGATTTGTTGTGATATCCTTGCTAGAACTTCAAAGTAGAGACCCATCAGCATCTGCAGCTTCTTCTCCCCAAAGGCATATGAAAATTTACAGATTTCTCCAAAAATATACGAAGAATTTTATTACAATTTAAATCTATGTTATTTATTCTTAATTTTTTTAGCCTCAAGTCTGAAAGCTGTTTTGCTGTCTGTAATTTTTGATTTGATTATTGTTTGATTTTGTACTCAACAACGTCACTGTCTTAAAAAGTTTTTTGAAATTGTTGCTTCAGGCACTAGAATATTAAAAAGTAATCGTATAGAATAATTTTTGGAACGCAAAATCCAATTCGACTATTCGACAAAATGTGGGCTAATCGCGTGTACCTGAAACAAAAGTATTTTTTAGACTAATTGTACGTCGTTGCACACGAAACTAAAAATCAAAAAGTTTTCTCAAGAAGCATTTTCGAAAAATCCTGTTTCCTGTTGTTTCAGTTATGAGCACATATTTCGTAAAAGAATCATCTGACTAACACATGCGTATGTTGTTCAGAAGATAATACCTTAGCCTTTTCAACGATATATAGATTGTCCAAATCAAATGAGATTTGGGGAAGTTACTGACGGTGAAAGTTTAAAACAGTGAATTTTTCTACCATTTAAAAAAATTATTAAATTTCGAATGTTTTTTTATATATAAAACTAAAAAAATTATCTTCTCTTGTTTTCAAACCTAAAATGAAAAATATTTTGTTTGTGTAAATGTTAAGGTTGACATCAAAAGAATCGAATCTGACAAAGTTCTGAAGCATTGAGTGAAAGCAACAACTTTACATTTGTACGACAAAAAGAAAAAAAAACAATACTTTTGGCGAGACCCATCCAAATGTTGATATAGGAGTGAAACTGGAGATCATTCATAGTAACTGAGAGTTTTACAAAGCAGATATTAAAACCTTAGATTCCAGTTTTATGTCGATATCAAACGACAGTTCAAAAGCTTTTCAAGGGGTTTTCAAAATTTGCTCAGTTAAATTTTTTATTATCTTTAGTAATGACTAGAAGTGCCACGGACCAACAGCTTCGACTCAATCCAAAGAAACTAATCCAACTTATCCAATCCAATTGAATAGAATTGAATTAATCGAACATTGTTCTAGTTCGCTGAATGTCCGCAATTTTATGGCGATTCCGTGTAGCCGATTTAGAAAGCCTGAAATAATTTCCCCGTACGAGGTTTTACAACAGAAGAAAAGTTTTATTGTATTTTTGGTGTTGGTCACTGAACCGTTGTGGAAAATTCCAACTGCTCGAAAATTGCTGCTGTTTATAATGTGTTGTTGTGTTGTTGGTGTTGCTGTCTGAAGAGCCAACGAACTCGCTGCTACATAACCAACAAGATCGGCAAATGAACGTGCAGCGAACATTAGCGACAGCAATTCGAACGAGGAGACAACAGCAACAAGTTCAGCCTCAGCCTTAGCAGTTGATTATGATTAACGTGATTGTGGCCGCTATAGCCAGCAAACAACGACAACCATGTCACTACGAACAAGTATATAAATGCGAACATGAAATTCAAAATTGTAATCTGGATTTGTCTTGATCAGCATCTATAAATAATCGTACACATTATTGTTGCTGATGCGATGTCAAAAGCAACAACAACACACAAGTAACAAATTCATGTTGTCTATTATTTTCTACATAGCTTTGAGTGCAGTATCTCTTTGACATTATTTACTCTTTAATATAAACATTTATGTAAACACTTGGCCAAGTTCGATATTAAGTATGCGTAGAGTCAGGTCCAGCGAATGTGGCAACTTTTACCCAAAAAAAAAGAGTAGAAGTAAAAACTTTAAAATGGCCACAAGACAAGCAGTGCGATAAACTGTTAATGTAACAAAAGCATATAAATTCATATTATATACTATTCACACATATGTAGATACATATGTGGCATATGTATGTACAAATATCTGGAGGAGCGAAGTTGAATGCTGAAAAGTGTGTGAAGTAAATAAGCTCGAAGCGTCTGCAACAATTCAAAAGTTCATAGAAATTGTTAAAAGACGAACGACCGCGCCAGCCAACGTACGGACAGACAGACGGCAGATATATAGCCAGTCCAATGGACAGCTGGATGCACAGTTAGGTGAATGGATGGGTAGATGGATGAAGGCAGAAAACACCAACACATTAACTCCACTTCGACTCGTCGCAACTTGGCTTTCTGCTGCTCAGTGCGGCGCAGTTTGACTTGACTTGACTGTAATGACCGAAAACTATTCAACGTTGAAGAATTCATTAGCAGATTTCACTTTCGCTCATGACGTTGAAAATTGTTATTGCTGGAATTCGTTGTTGTTGTTGTTGGTGTTTGGGTCTTTCTTTCTCTCGTTTGTTGGGTTTAACATTTTTTCTTTCATTTCTGTAAGCATACTTGAAATGTGTAAATATGTGTGCGAGTGTGTGTGTGTGCAGCCACTGGTGAATGCCTTCCAGAAGAAGATTGCTTGGCGAAAGAAACTCAAAATACCGTACGATTAGTTTCGCAATACCGGATCTAAATGGCTAGCAGAGCATACCAAATGGATATGGGAGAAAACGCCAATGCAGGAAGTTCGGAGGGAAAACGAAAATGGAGAAGTAAAAGCTAAGTAACGTGGAGAAGGAAGGAACGAAATGGCAGCAATAGAAACCATGGAAGGAAACTCGTAAATGTATCGAATAATATGTATGCAGTTTGGATCAGTTACAGTTGATTATGGTTAGTCGTTAGTTGTTTTTTCTATTGGGTTGGTTTTGGTCTCAATGCACTTAAATCATTTCAGTATTGAATATTTCAACAATTTGTGAGAACTATGTGGATATATGAACTGTTTCTTTAAAGTAAAACAACGCACAATAAGGAAATTAAGAGAAAGTAGTAAGAAGTAGTAGAACTACCAGTGATTCTTCTAGAAAAGATTTGGCTCAAGTCATGTTTGTACCAAAATTATGAGAAAAACCATATGAGAACTTTCTGTGTTTAAGATGTGGTTTAAAATTAAATTTAAGTTAAAAGAAGTTAGTTTAGATTAGACTACCAGTGATTGTGATATAAAATATTTGACTGAGGTAATATTTGTACTAAAATTAAGAGCAAAGAACAGATCAGAACTATTAACGATTGCTCTAAAAAAATGAGTTTAGATCAAAATTTATTTATTATTTCTAAATTTATTGTATTTAGAAAGGAAGAACCACAGGTATGGGATTTCAGAAAGCGATGATTATGATGATGGATCAAAGATCTCAGAGATTCCTAATAAAACATTTTGTTCAAATCAATGTCTCCGAAATGGGACATGAACGGCTATGAGTCTGAGTTGAGTGAAGTAAGATTGAGTTAGTTTGGTTTTGAGTAGACAAGAAACGAAATTGAAGGACTCTGAACTGAAGTCTGATGATTTTGAAATCAAATTAAATTGAATTGATGGAATCAAAAGGGTAAAATACAACTTCAGTGCTTTAGAATGAAAAACTTGTACGGAAAATTATATATATATGTTGATAGTAGTAAATTGCAGCTAAATGACACCGACTCATACTTGAATTTTTCAGAACAGATGCAAATTGGTTATAAAACAGAAACAAAAGTAAAATGACTTTGATTTGAAATTAAAAAATTGGAGTTTAACGCTTTAGATACACGTTGAATGACTTCGAGTAGAAGTTATATGACTTTGTTTAGACTTTGATGGTTTGGGAAACACTGCCCTCAAAACTTAGCCATACACATGCGTAACATCATAGATCAATAGCGATGTTCACCTTAGCTTTTAAATGGGCTATAATAATGTTACCCAAGAGAAGTGTTGCCAAATACCGACCGCAGGCGATTTTACAGCACACATTCGCACTTACAATGGCCAGCAGTCGTGCTGATGGCTATCAAAGATTTGCAAAAAAAAACAAAAATTGCGAAACAAAAATTAATTGCACGAATGAAGCGCGATCGCCAGCAAATAGTTCAAGTAATCAGCACAACCCAACCCAAATTTATAATTCGCCTGAAATGACAGCCAAAACATTACGAACCAAAAATTCAAAAAAAAAACAATCACACACAAAAACTGCTAACAATTATGGTCACATACACACACACACACGCACATCCGAGCGGCTACGTGATTGTTGTTGGTGATGCGAACGGTGCGAACGCGTTCGCACACAATAGTATTAAACAACAAAAACAAACAAAGCGCCGACGCGCAGTCGCACAGATTTCACTTTCTTTTCAACAAGTTTGAGCGGTGGCGTCGTTGTTGTTGTTGCTGTTAGTGTTGCGGTTATTAAAGGTGGTAATAACGGTGGCAGTGGCGTTGTCTTCTGGCCTGAAGTGCTGGCGCTCTTCGCATTTGTTTGAGCTGCCTGGAGTTTGGTCCAACCAACTCGCAGACTTCTGTGAACTGCTCGTCCAATGCATTCTTTGCCATTTGTTTGAGTGTTTAAAATGTGCTGAAACTAACTTCTTTTTGACTGTTTTTTGCTAGTTTGATTTGTCACCTGACAATTTGCCTCATTGGTTGCTTGGGGAAAACCCTACAATTTGTGGGATCTTACAAATTTTTGCTATTAATTTTCTATGGGATTTGAAAATTTGTTTCATCTCCCTTAGAATTGGTTCCTCCATTTAATTTAAATAAAATTCATAAAATTTGGGGCAACCACAAAAACCTCCAAATAAGTTTTTTGACTAAAACGCATCCAAATGGCTTTTTCAATTTAAAAAGAAATCATGTTAGCTTCAACATGAAACCACAACATATAACAATCTTCTGATTTTAGATGCTGATCAATCGTTCCCTGTCAATATTTCTTCATCCTTTCACTGTTCCAGCAACTCTAATTTAAGTTGGCAGCAGCTCCAACCAGACAACAACTTTGCCTTCCGTCTTAGTTCATTTCCTTTCGCTGCAAAAATACCGCACAGCAGTTCTTCTGCGAATGTGTGAGTGTAGACGCGGCACTCATGCGTGCACCGTTAGTTTCTCTTTTGACCCATATTCCATTCTCCATTCTATGCGCTGTCTGCCGTCTATGGCCAACAGAATCTCTGCTTTTATCTCTAAAAATGTTTGTTGCTATTCATTTAATTTAATTTCTTTTATCTTATTTTCTTTTCTCTTTGGCTTGTTGTGTTTTTTTTTTGTGTTTCCCCCGCTGCTTTGCTTGTTCTGTGTTTATGAGCTGTGATTCTTTATCTGTTGCTTGTTTTGTGTATCTGTGTGTGTGTGTTTGCATTGAAGTTTGTTTACATTTTTGTGTTCTTTGTTGTTGTTTTTGTTTTTTTTTTCCCCGGTTGTTCGTTCGCACACCCATTAGCCATAGTAGCGTGACGTTGGATTCTGTTAACTTGGCTTCAATAAACGTTCAGATTTGGCTTAGCTTCACGCTTTATTGCTTAGCGACTTTTACAACTAGTTTTGTTGTTTGTGGTTGCCTGTGACGCGCCTTTTTTCAAATTCGCTTCCAACTGTCGAACACTTTTGGTCGTCTTCCGCTCGGTTCTGGCTGTTCTCGCTCTCTTTCTCTCTCGTTTGCAGCGACTTGAACGTGACGTGAGGCACTTTTCTTTTCGTTTTTTTGAATTCTTTGCTGATCTTGAGAACTGGGTGTGACGTGACTGTGTTTGCGTGTCTGTGTGTATTTGCAGTCTCGTGAGAATTCAATTAATTGGGTCAGCCAGGATTTAATGTACCGTTAACGCACATAGTCGAACAAAAAATTATATTAACGAAGCTTCCTTCCTTTACTCTGTTTTCTATTAAATATGTTCAGTTTTGTTGCGGGCTATGCACACACACACACACACAAAGACACACATGACATATCTTTGGGTCGAGGTGAACATAAGAGAAATGGTTTTGAAGAACGCATTTTAATTTCATCATTAAGTTTGCTTAGTTGAGTGGCAAATGTTAGGGCGAAAAGTGGGTTAATAGCTCATTAATCGGTTGGGTGTAGCTCTGACATGAGTCAATGAATAAGTGAACAAGTTGTAATGAATGTTTAGAAAGAATGTACAACATTCTTGTTCAGAAATTTTGTGTTTGTTGCTGGTTGTTGAAAATTGAACAATAAGTGAACTGAACAATAAGCAGCTTCATTATTGGTTGTTTTTATAATAGAAAGTGAATAGGTCAATCAATTTGTAATGGTTATTTATGAGTTTGTTATAATTGGTAAGAATTTTAGTAGAAAATGTAATTAGAATTTGAATTAGAAGAATTAGAAGAAATTAGAATCAGAAGATATAAATTGAATAAATACCAAAATCACAAACTTCTCTTGAGAAAAATTTTTTCACCAGCAAAATTATTCGCCATAAAAATTGACAACGGGTAATCACTTAGTGTCAGGTCGGACTGTAATATGGATGCATAAGAATCTCCCAACAAAGCATCCAGCGCTTCTGACGAGCTATCAATGATGAATGACTGATGGAGCATAATTCTTCTGCGATTGGCCAAATCTGGCCGCCTCTGTGCAAACTACTTTCTTCAGCCGGTCCAATTGTAAACAGTATAGTTCCGACTAAAGAGTTTGGACATAGGAGAGCAGCTTGTAGTAGATGATTCTCGTTTTTGGTTTTTTTATTAAAGAAAAAATTTAACGCTTTCGACCCCAAAGTTGCCTGAGATCAATTTCTCCTATTTGTCTGTTTATAGCAAATGCTACGATTATTTTATGGGTTTAATTTATGTAGGCACCAACAAATTAATATTTATAGAAGTGAATTCAACGCAAATTACTAAAATTTTATTGCTATCTCCAAAAAACATTTCAATAATTTGCAGCGATGTCAGGGAAAGTTTGTGTTCTAATTGAAGTCTACGAATTGGGTGCATTTGAACAAAACCCTGTTTCTTTCAATTATGATTAAATAAAATCAAAAGGTGATATTTTGTATTTTTTGTATAAACATGAAATAATTTTTCTGTAATTTAAAAATATTGATACAAAATTTATTTAACCCGTTTTTAGCTAAAATTGTTCAAAAGTAAACAAGCTCTAGAAAGAGACGCTTGTAACAAAGAGACGTGGCGACTTCAAATGTTTAATGATTTCAATATCAAAAAGTAATATCGAGACACGGTG
The DNA here is from genome assembly GCA_963971225.1 of Melieria omissa. Lineage (NCBI taxonomy): Eukaryota > Metazoa > Arthropoda > Insecta > Diptera > Ulidiidae > Melieria > Melieria omissa. The sequence continues at coordinate 55,889,404 of OZ020267.1, read as the reverse complement.
TTACATTCGGAGTCGAAAGGGTTAAAATATGGCGCTGTTTCTCTTTGCTGGTGTCCATCCTTGATGCGCGCTCCAACAAAACAGACTCAAGCAATCACAAAACTGTCTGAGAAGTGTCTTTTTAGTACAAAATCGTATCTTTCTAACTCCATCTAAGTTAACACTTTCCGATATAAAGATAAACCCGTTCTGTATAAATTCTATGGGCTGTAGTCCAATATATTGGACATTGTGACTAAAAGGGTTAACTCGATTGCACTTATACAACAGGAGATATAAGAAGATTACTGTAGGCATGTTTTGATAAATCATGGCCTTATAAAAAATTTTAATCACTAATGTGTTATTTTGTTGGAACTCTTAATAAAGAAATAAAAATTATAAAAATGTTCACAGATTTGTTTTATAGTGATTAGTTAATAATGAAAATTTCTAGTTGATTTCCACAATTATCTTTTTTGCATAAGTTGTATGTGTGCTGAAGTGGAATTTGAACCCATGACCCCTTGGTTTGCAGACCAATGAACTAACTATTTGTACGCAAAGGTAAAAATTAGAGATGAACTCATCATTAGTGGTGTTCTTTGCCATCAAAAACCTGACAGACATTCCACAGGTCCCTCGCACTGCATTTTCCTCTCGATCAACGACAGTCGCTCTGCCACGAATTTGACATTTAGTGCAATAAAAAGAAAATAGCAGCGCATTGCTTGCTTGTCATCTACTGTGATTACCAATAAAACAAAAACTTTTCTTGTTCGCTGCTACATTCTGCAGTGAGTTTCTTTTACAACAACAAAAACAACAACAACAACAACAGCTAGCAACAAACGCATCAGCCATACGGCGCGTTTTCACCGCCAGCACCCAATTGACAAAAGCGACTGTCAGAGCGACAGCAAGTAGCGAACAGCTTTGTGCGCAGTCTGCGGCTGCAGCTGGCAGCGAGCATCCGTCATGCGCGGAACACGCACGCAGCGCGGCCATTTTATTGCCGCCCTGCTGTCGCGCCCGCACACAGCCACCCAGAGCATCTCGTAGCCGTCAGCGGCTCAACGGTTCGTTCCTCTTCTTCTGTGGCGCAAGTCATCGATCGGCAACGACTGTTGCAGGCGCTGCTTTTGACTTTTGCAGCAAACCGCATTGCACGCCGACTGGCACCGGTGCCGGTTGTTGTTGCATTTCAAGCCAATTGCAATGATTTCTACAGAAAAAGAGACACTCGCATGTGCAGGAAAGCCAACGAGTAACAGATACTTTTCGCATCCATTGGATACCGACGGCAACGAAGCGGCATTAAATTCTTGTTTTTACTTTCTCCCAATGCGCGATGCTGCCGTTTTTTGTTGTTGTTATAGTTGTTGCATACGGCAGCGACTATCATGTAGCACCAAGCAACCAAGCAACACAACAACAACAAAGCAAACTGAGTAAACACTTAAAAGAAAAGCAAGAAAACACCATGCGGTGCGCGTTGGTGCGACGCTGCCTGCAGCCGTTGGCTGGTGAAAAGCGCACCGCATTCGCACCGAAGTGCAGACTTTGGCAGCTATTTGTTGTGTATGGATATTGTTGTTGTTGTTGTTGTTATACCGCATTCGCAGTTGAATGCTCGCTCTCCGTGGAAATTCCTAATAACAATAATTGTCAGAAGTAATTTGTACGCTGTGCGATGCAGCGAAAAGAGCAAAGAAAGCGGGAAGCAGCCGCCAGGCGGCTGCTGGCGAAAACGGCAGCAACAACAAGCGAAACATGTACATTTTGTATCTTGCGCTCACATTTCAAACGCAGCGGAAAATTTCATATTTGGCTAAAATATGACTGAGTCAACTGAGCTGCATTGCGTTGTTGTTGGTGTTTGCGGTAAATTGCTGCTATTGCCATTGCCGAACTTGTGGTGCGCCGCGTCCAGCAGCTTTTCGCCACTAATGCGTCGAGCCAGAAGTGTCTTTGATTAGTTTCAGTTTTCTTTGCGCATACTTAGTTGTTGCTTTGTGCCATGTTGCTGTTGTTATTTGTTGCATTTTTTACCATTTGTGTTTTTCCGCCAGAGGTTCACGAACTCTGTAGCGATTTGTCGTTTTCTCGGCGCTGCGCTAAAGTTTGCGCGAAAGTCCAACATGGCGTATGAGTAATTTTGTTGGATTTTTAGCACTCAAAGTGCGGCCGGCCGACTAAAAAGCGGTATGGAGTACTGGCAAGTTTTATGACAGTCAAGCGAACTGACAGACCGGTAGACAGGTACTTAAAATTGTGAACTTTCTACTCCAAACACTGCAGATGAACGCGGGAAAAGTGTAAATCTTAGTTGTTGGTCATACTTTTTAGCACTGTTGCTGGTGTTTTTATTGTTGTTGTTGTGTTTGGTATGACTACAAATATATGCATAGGCTACTTAGCGGTATTATTTGGTTGTATAATACGATACTTCAGCGTCAGTGTGCAGGTATTTCCGCCTCGAAGAGGCCATAAATGCCAACAAAACGCTCATAGAAGCTAATGATTTGTTGCAGCTAACTTTTTATTGACTTGCGTCCAGAGGCGCACAAATATCTAGCAATGTGCTTGAGTCATCAGTGCAGCTTTGAATTGGCAACAGGCAATAGCGCTATGCTGCGCCATCGGGGCGTATACGCAACCATGACCGCGTTTAGCTGAAATCAGATTAGGATGCCGAAAAATCCGCATGACACATGCATTGGTAGTGAAGTTGACAATGGTAGGCAATAAAAATTAAAAACTTAAATACCAACTACAACAAAAAAAGCAAAAACAACAAGGTTGTGGTGTATAGTTATGTAATGCTGAAAGCGAAAAATGTAAAAGCAAGCAAGAAGACAACGACAGAGAAGAGATGAAATTAATTCTACTGCATGCGGTATGCAGTTCAGCATATTTGGACATTTTTACGCAAGTTCGCGCCTCATTTTTGGTTGGTCATCAGATGCACACACTAACAAACACATAAACACGCACAAATTTGGCCGAACTGAAGTTCGAATATAACACTTAAAGTGGATGCGCACAGACAACCAAATCAAATAAACGAAAACAAAAAAAATATATAAAACTAATAACAAAGAAATTATTTAAATAAACTGGATGATCAGCTTTAGAGCAACAACAAATTACGTATGTGTACAACAACAATCACAACAGCCAGTAGCTAATTAAGTAGCCAAAAGATAGACGCGCCTTTATGCAATCCATGGCTTTTGGTCTCTTTGTCTGTCTGTCGGTCTATCTCACCCTTTGTCTGCAAACTTGTTTGACCGTTCAACAATATAACGCTTCCACCATTTGGCACCTCGAGTTTTCTAGTTTATTTAAAAATGTTGTTAGTGACATTTTTGCATTTCACTAAATTTTGTTTTGCTCTCTTCATTTTAGCGACAAATTGTTGCAAAATGGTAATAAAAAAAAAAAACAAAATGCACCTTGATTGCAAAAAAAATTAGCAACAATAATTTAAAATTTATGATGTTTTGGTTGAAAATGTAAAATTTTTGGGCAATGTTTGAGTTTGTGAAACTTTTACCAAAAGTTTCGAACAGCATCAAGCAGACAGTTTGTACAGTGGTGGTATTCATTAATACTAAGTTGGCGAGAAATTTAGGTATTTTTGATTTATTTTGAACAACTTTGAACTTTGACAATCTTTAGATATGGAAGAAGTACGATTCCTACCTGATTTGGCTCTGAACTTTCCTAATTTAAAATTTCCCCCTTTTTAAAATTGTTTTCCATCTCTTCACCACTGCTGCTGTTCGTATGAAAAACAAGAAAATTAATTTTAGTACAAGACAGTCAAACATAACAACTGTACATACATACTCACACTACAATTGAATCATATCTGAAACATAAAGGTTTTCTTTTTCTAAAATACCACAATTGAATTTTGCATTACATTATTTTCTTTTCTTACTTTTCTTCAAGCCATTTTAAACAATTATGTTTTTTTAATTTCCGCTCTTTGTTTGCTCTTTAATTTCGTTTCATTAACTGTACATATATGTTGTTTTGTCTCTGCGTTATACACATTCGTTCGTCTTAGCTGCTTCATTACGGAATTTGTGTTGTTGTTGTGTTAGTTGTAGTCGTAGAGGCTGTAGTGTAGCTTTTTTGCAGCAATATTAGAACTTTCACTTTAGCTTTACAGCGCCAACAGTGAGACGCTGCACATACCAACACACATACACACACACACACACATTAAAATGCAAAACTAAGCTAAGAAACATTTCACAGTCATTGCATGGGAGATGATTGCAAATAGTTTTCATATGAACACATTGGCTTTGTATGCACTTTGGTCTTTGGAAGAAATGCGTGAGTAATGTTAAAATATAGTTTAGTCCAAAAGGTAAATGGCTAACCATTTTATGAAGGACTCTCTGAACTTATTCATTTAATCAATTTATATAAGTGAATATAGAAGTTCTGAATTGTATGAACATTAGCAAAAAATATACTAGTAGGAACATTTTTGAAACACAACAATGACAATTGTGGTTCAACTGTGAACTGACTTTTTGAGCTATTAAGTAGGTCAGCCTTCTTCTGGATAAAGCAAAACAGTAACATAGGAAGTGAGGAATATTTTCTTCATCCTCCTCGTCCAAACAGCTGCTTTTTCTCTTGGCAAGCCTAAGAGAAAAAGGTTTCAATCGTACACGAGATTATAGTTCTTGCTTCTGCAGAAGCACTGCAAAAACATCGAAGGCATAATAACGAGGCTCTGCTTAACAGCGGCTTACGAGCAGTGGATAATTATTTGGGTCGAAGGAATGTAGAAAACATAAAGAAAATGGTGTCAGGGAAACCTTGGAGCACAATGGTTGCTTCTGCCTGGATATCTCAACACTGCGGCTTACTTGCCTACTCTCGCTGGTTCTTCTCTGTCTTAGATGCGGTCCTCAAGTCTTTTCTGAAGTTCGCTAGAAAACCCCACATTTTCACCGATAATTTTTACAATGAGCGACAACACTAAAGAGCTCTAACTGGTTCCGCTAGAGATCCAACAGCATCTATGCGTGACCAATCTGGTCAGTCAGCTTTTTTGATCTCCCCAACTTATGAATAATGAAAAAAAATGTGAAATGATCTATTAAATCAATTAAAATTTTTTGAATTATTGATTTAGCTGAAGTTAATAATAAAAATTTATAGTGGTGACCTATTATGTTCTCCACTTTTGGTTTTGGATTTAATAAGATTTTTTCTTTTACCCCAAAACACGAAAATTGCTGGTATAAAATATGGTTTCGAATGGTATTCGGCACAAAAATTGTACGCAAAACCATCCCAAAATGAAATCCTGTGCGCTCCACGGGTCACAGTGAATAATAAAATATTTTGAAGTTCAATATCTTTTTCAATTCGTCTTCTTCTTTTCTCTTCTGTTCAAGTTTAAAACTGCTCAAGCTCATAGTTTGCAAGGGTCTTTAAAAACCTGCTGCAGAGAGCATAGTTTTGGATACTTAGTAAACAAATTTCAATAAAGAATTCTTTTTAGTTTTAAAAATTCCAGTTGAAGCCCGTAGCTCCATTGCAGCCAATTTTTAGTTGTATGATAATTTTTAGGCAAAAAGTTCAAAAAAATTAAAAAAAAGTAATAAAATTACGTGATCCAAAAATTCGCAAAAATTAAAATTAAATAAAAAAATAAAAATTAATTAAGTCCAGCTGGCACTGTTTAAAAATGTGTAAACAAAATTTCGTGTTATTTTTTTTTTTAAATGTGTACACAAATTTCCTAGAAGTTAAATATTCTTCTTCCATCAAAATGACCATAGAAACTTTGTAGCAATCAAATGTTATTGCAATAAAATGTGTAACAAAACTTCTACCAATTAAATATTCTTGAGCACCAAAATGTCCAACAAAACTTCAGACCAATTAAATTTTGTTTAGCATCAAAATGGCTTTAGCAGACCTGATCATAGATCGCATAGATTAGTTTAAGCTTACAATAAGCTAAAGCGAATTTTTGTTCCAATTAAGAAGGAAAGGATGCTAAAGAAATGGTATTTGTTTCATTTGAAGTACCGCAGAAATATCAATTTTAGACAGACTCTTTAAAAACTTCATCAATCTTTGTATTTCAGCATTTAAATTCGATCGCCAACGTTCGCTCAGTGTGATCTCGAGACAAGTTCAACCTAACCTCACGCCAAATATGCACTTTGAAATCTCTTGTACGAAATCTGGCAATCAACTGAAAGTAGTTCAGTTGAATTATTTGTCAAATAGACATTTTTCCAATTGATTTTCATGGGCTTTTGAGGAAAATTTCTGGTTTTCTTTTGCAGCACCAGCACTGAAGCCAATGCTACGATCATGCCTAGTCTGTGTGTGTGTGTGTGTGTGTGCTTTGCGCTTTCATGCTTTCCTACCTGTCGCTCTTGCTACTAGCACCGTTATTTACGCTTTTATTGCTTTTACTATGCTTTTATTGCGCCGACAAGCTTATCGGCGTTGTATATCTGTGTATCAGTAAACTGGTATCTGCCATCTACGTGCAGCTGTATGGGTGTGAATGTGAATGTGAATGTGAACACCAGCGGCGTCTGCAAGTGCTGCCACAACTACTCAGCAATATGGCAGGGTTAGTGTGGCCATTCACACACACACACACACACAGATAGTGTACCGCTAGCTGGCTGACTGACTGACTGTGTGGCTGGCTGGCTGGTTGGCTGGTTTGCTGGTGTTATTAAAGTGAAAGTTATGCTGACGAATGTCGACGAGTGCATGCGTTGATAAGAATTTTAATTCCGCTTCGTGCAACTCGAACTACGCGTTCGCGTTCGCTGCTTGAGTCTTTCGTTTTGTTTCTCCCTCCCGATTGCTACGCATACTTGCGCCCGCTTGTGGCTTTTGATTTTGCTTTTGCATTTTATTATCATTTTTCTTATTTCATTTCATTACATTTGTATTTTCATTTTTGCCTTCCTCAATTTTGTTTGTCGATTTCCAAGTGATTTTTAGTGCGTTTCTGGCTGCTTTAATGGGATTTTGAAATTTTCGGTAGAAACTAAAAGTGAGTCTTGTCTTGGCTTGGCATTAATGTTGTTTTTGTTTTGCTACTTTCGTCTTTCTTTGGCTTTAAGCACATGCAAAGCGCATGTGGTGGTGGTGGCTGTTTGCTTTTGAGGTTTTTCAGCTTTTTGGTGGTGTTGAAAACGTTTAGTTGTGTGTGTGTGCGCGCGCTTAATTGCTGCGCATAACGGTTTTCTATATATATTTTTTTTTCAAATTTTAAGTATTTGAAATTATTTAAATTAGCTGGCAATTTCTCATTTTCGATTCTACGCTTTGCAAGCAACAGAAAACGTTACGAACTTTGTCAATGAAAAGGGGAACAAATTTGTGTTGCTAATGGCGCGAATCACTTGAAGTGTTTTGTTGGCGTTTCGTTTTAAATTGTTGTAGTTTTCGTTTTCACTGGTGAGTTGCAGTTTTTGAAGAAAAAGCTAATTTCGAGGCATTTTAAATTATGTATGAGTGATTGCGGCGGGAATATTACATAGTCTGGTCAGCAACAATTACGAACAGAAAACACCAAATTGCCTGATGCGATCGAAGAAAGCGGAAGTGGTAGAATTTTAATGCGAATGGCGATTGTGAAAGCGGCAGATTAGGGTGTTGTGTAGTGTGGTCGGTGTGCAAATTGTATGAAATCAGTTCAGCCATTTATTGTTTGTGTTGGTTGACTTTCTCAGCGCATTGTTTACACAATTCAGATAAAACGATTTTTTAATGAGATTTCAATTGTCAATTGTTGAGGGTTTTTAATGCTTTCTAAAGACGTATTAAATCATGTTCAATCCCATTTTTAATATCCAATAAAGTCTATGTGTGGCCTTAATGGCAGCGAGCATATTAAATTATAATTAATTCTTGTTGAAGAAATGGAGAAAGCGTGTGCGGAAGCTTCAATGAAACCTAAGGTCAGCATTGGACTGACAGTTCTTGCTTGTGAGCTCAATAATGACTAAGACATAAAATGATATGATTGATTGATGATGAAATGATTGATTTAATACTACGACCTTTTAGCACTCAGTCCTCTTAAATCTATTATGTATGTCCCCATCAAGACAAACAAGTTCTTCTTAAAGATTTGTACAAAATTGTGAAAGATCTTCTTAAAAGAAGATTGTTCACTGACTTATATTGGCTGTCTGATCAGTTTAACCGAGAGGATGTGAAAATACTGCTGACTAAACAACACTTTAGCCTCAAAGTACAAAATAAGAACGAAAAAAGTAAAAAGGAGAGAGAAAAGTAAGGTTTACTGACTTGGGTTAAAGACATGGAAATCAAAGTTATGGGACACTGTGCTGTCTGTTCTGTGATGCATTAGAATCGACTTGCAAAGACCAATAGCGACACTAAGGCTCAGCTTACATCAACCAGGTTATCTGTGTTATGCGAATGAATTTGTATATAAATGGAGGTGGCCTACAAAAAAACGGAAGGTGGCATACATACATCCTCTGAAAAGGATGCGAGTAATCATATAGTTGATCTATTTTAATGCTTTCGAAGCTTCTTGAAAAGAGAAATAGTTCGAAAACGAAGTAAGGCTCAGCTCAGCCATCATCTGTGTAGTGTGTGTGAATTTGTACCCGAATGGAAGAAATTTTAAGTTGTATGCCAATTTTGAAATGCGAGTTGAAAGCAATCAGAAGTTTGCCATTTCCTGCCAGAAAGGCAGCAGAAATATTATAAATGTTTAATACAAAGTTTGAATTGAATCTGAGCTCAAATGTTACTTCATTTCCACTCATCAACGTCCAATCAACTATTGTAAAAATTTATTAGAATTTGTTCTTAAGAAAACCTTGAATGACAGTGAAATACAACCATTTCTCTTTTTATGAGAGCACTGAAAATTCTGCAAATTGTTTTCTCAACGCAATGCAAATCGTACAATTTATTTCAACACAATTTGTACCTGTTTTATTTTTTTACAAATTTGTGTTCGTATTTCTTTTGGACTTTGGAGTAAAAGCTGCAAATTCCGCATGAAAGCCATTTGCCATGGTTCGCGGTATTTTGGATCTGTACAGCGCTTAATAACGATTCCAAATTGGAGATCGGTTGAAATTATGCTGTTTTGGTTGTGCGTTGCATAAGCGTAAACAAGTTCATAGAAAATAGAAATAGTGAAAAGAAGAAGCAGACAAAAAATATAATAAAAATCAGCAACAGCAACAAAAGCGGCAACAACAATAAATTGAGCAACGAAATGTAAGCTGCGTGCGTACGCGTTTGTATGTGTGTGTGTGTGTGTGTGTGTGCATTGCTTCAGCGTTTGCCACGACGACACCGAGATGATTGTTTGTTTGTTAGTTGGTTGGTTGGTTGTAATTGTTTGTGATGAGTCACTTTGGTTAATTGAAGCGAACGCGCTGCGACCACTTGTACGCAGATAAATTTACGAAAATATTTGCAGTTGCAGCGACAGTTGAATCATTTGTCAGGTGATGGAGCGAAGGATCTGGACGTAGAGCAACGCTGATGGCCGCGACAATGGCAGTCACGGCGCTGCCACAATTGCAACAGCCAGTCGCAGCGACGACAACGATAACGACGACGAAAAGGCATTGAACTTTCAAGGCCTGGCGCGTTGGCATGAGGAAAGGTAAAGAAGCGCATGCGGCGAAAGAGCGACCACCGAACAGCGCAGCGAGATGAACAACAAGAAAATTATGCAACAAGCAACATGTAAATATTTTTAATGGAAATACCCCAAAAAGCATAAACCAGCCAGCGAGTCAGCGAGCAGTGACACGGGCCCGGGCCCGGGCGGTGTGGGCAGGAGGGCGCAAAAACAAATCAACTAAACACAAAAACCGTAATAACAAATAACAAAGTGGTGAGAAGGCGGTGGTGGACAAAGAGTGGAGAAACTTTTAATCGATGTGCAATCGGCGTTTGGGGAGGTTGGGACAACAAAGCAATGGGCGGTGTGAATGGTTGGCAGAAATTCGTAGAATTTCTTAGAAATTTATTTATTAAATGACAAGTGACCCAAATGCAGCTGTTGTTTATGTAATCGCAACCATACGCTTAAGGAGAAATGTTGGTAAACAAGTCAAGTACTAACAAAGTGCACATTGCGTTACGTAATGCGGGGAATTCTACAGATTAACTGCAACAGGTTTTTAGAGTTTTATGGATACAACGTTACACTCGAGGTGAAATATTAGGCAACAATTTTTATTTGCAGTTGATAAAAGAAAATTGCAGTGGGTTTAGACTTTTGTAGAGAAAATTTAAATTCGAAAAATTTAAAATCAAAGATTTTAAAATAACATTAAACTCTATTTTTAGTATGAAGACATTAAAACATGTTTTGATCTGAAAAAATATGCCAGTGTTGAAAGCTGCGAGGAGTGCAAAAACAATGTTTTTGTAGAAGAGAAATTTAGTCTATGGAATCAATGAAAACGTCATGAACCAAGAACAAAAACAAAGGATTTTTACTCATGGACAATTGCATGGAGGCAGAAATTTCTTTTAAATAAAGTTTAACCCTTTCAGTCACAATGTCCAATATATTGGACTACAGCCCATACAATTCATACAGAACGGGTTTATTTTCATGTCGGAAAGGGTTAAAGATAATCACTGTGGCTATGTGGTAAACATACAATTTATTTGGTAAACATACATTTATTTTTAGAAAACAATTTATCCATAATTTCACCGATTTCAATGAATTATTTTTTAAAGATTTTTAAAACTAACCCTTCAAATGACTCAAACATTAATGTTTTAAAACAAAATGTTATTTTTTCTTAACCCTTTCGACCCTCCAAAATTGCCTGAGCGCAACTTCACCTATTTGTCATATTATAGCAAAAGCAAAATTTATGGATTAACCTAGGCACCAACACATAAATATTTTTAGAAGTGAATCTAAAGCAAATTACAAACATTTTACTGTTATCTCCAAAATAATTTCCAATAATTTGCAGCCATTTCAGGGAAAGTTTGTGTTCTAATTGAAGTCTACGAATTGGGCGCGTTTGATTAAAACCCTTTTTCTTTAATAATGGTTAAATAAAATCAAAAAAGTGATAATTTTGTATTTTTCCATAAGTATTGAATAATTTTTCTGTAATTAAACAATATTGATAAAAAATGTATTTAACCCGTTTTATGCTAAAATTGTTCAAAAGCAAACTAGCTCTAGAACTCTAACAAAGAGGCATGGTGACTTCCAATGTCGTGTACACACTTTTGCCTAAGAAGTGTTTCATGATTTAACCCTTCGATGGGCAGTAATTAGTTACTACATATCTGCACTTTGTCGTCTGGCCAGACGAAATCTGGGTGAGGCTTTTGACAAAGGCAAAGCGCAATGACAGATGAAGTTTATTATGTTTATATGGTAGACAACGTATGTAAGTATATATACCATATATACAAATTATGTTCATATATACTTACTTAGTTACCCACAAATATGTACACTGTAAAAAGGAGATGAATCTGTGATTTTTTTTATTTTTTTGAACCATTTCGTCTGGCCAGACGACAAAGTCCATCCGAGTGTTAAGTACCAAAAAGTAATATCGAGACACAAGGAAAAATCCGGGATCGAAAGGATTAAAAACACACATAGCTCGTTTAGTTCATTTTCATTTTACGTGCAATGTGTTTTGAATTTCAAAATTCCATTCACACTCTCTCACGTCTTTAGTTTTACAATCTTTCTGGTTGGTTCATTGGACGTCCTTCCACTGTATCGTTGTAGCCGTTTGGTCAGTGCTTTCGTCCAGTCCAGGTTACATTCAGCGATGTTGCTCTGCTGGCCCTTATCGCGTCCCATTTGGATTGACGAATCCTCACACAATGCGCCACAAAGCCTAATTGAAGCTGTAGTGGCGCCCACTAGCCAACTACAAAGAACGCTGAGGCTTCATCGACTCGTCTCTACATGTATTTGTATGTCTATTCTCTTAAATCAGGGAACAACAGATTTCCTATTTTAAGCTTTTTTTTGAGTTTTTAACTTAAAAAAATTTGCTTACAAAACGTTTTTGTTTGTATTTTCTTGCCCAATTTTCATATTTGATGCTGTTTAGGAGTGACATGTCAGACATGTCGTTACGGCTCAGAAGGGTTCAGAATAAGATTTTTGTGTACCCAAGCCAATTCAAGAGTTGAGAGTTTGATTGCTATTTGTGTGACTTCAATGCACTGTAATCGGTGAAGTGTGATGGGCTTATAGAGTTGCAGTCTAGGGTAGCTTTGACAGTGAGGGTTGTGGCAGTACTCAGTCAAGAAGGAAGAGCTTTTAGGTCTTTCTGAGCCAACGCAATGCCTCGCATTACTAGGAGTCATCCTCCGGTGAGTTTGTTCAAATATAAAAAAAAATCAGTCCATGGCATTATAGTGATTTTTTAAACTTTTTATATTAATTAAATTAATGTAGAAATTGAGGTAATGTAGGAATTGAAGTAAATAAATAATACAGAAATAATTGTAAATATTTAAATATTAAAATTTAATTACAATTTGTTTTTTTATATAAAGAAGTGAGAGTCCGCCGCTGAGGCGCCCAACAGTATGTTAGAAACGCCCACATACGCAAACAAATACAAATAAAGCAATATATATATTTTTTGTTTGTGTTTATGGAACAAGCATCCAGCTCGAGAATAGTCAGTCAATCACCAAAAAGCTACCGAAAATATTTTGAGGCCAGAAGAAAAAATCGAATCAAATGAAATGCTGTGAAAAGAAATGAAATGAGCCATGCGGTACGAAATGGAATGAAATGCAAGAAGTCAATTCTCATCACCAACACTAACACCAACGCTACTTTTCTCTTGGCTCGCTATACAGAAATATCAAGCAACATAATACAACAACAACAATGACAACAAAGCAGAACAATAACAACAGCAACAACAACAACAGCGCCCATAACAAGAAAGCTAACGATAATCACTTTTGAAAATGGTCGTTGCGACGAGGGGAATGCGAGGTGGTTCACAACAAAAATAACAACAACAACAACTACAACATTGTGTGCCTGTATGAAGCGCAGTGGTAGAGAGACAGCAACCAAAAGAAGTAACAGCAGCAGCAACAGAAGCGCTGGCCTGCAATAAGTGGCGAGAGCAGATTAAAGAAGGGTTCGCAACAGCACCAGCAGCAGCAACAACAAAAAAAAATACAAAACCAACACTAACAACATAAGCAGCAGTGGCAGCAACAACTTTCACCTATTAATATTCGTCGCATTCACTGCTAACGAAGTGACGAAGCGGCGGCGAAAAGGAAGAAGCAACAGCAGCAGCAGCAGCAGCAGAAGCAGAAGTAGAAGTGGAAGTGGTATTGGCAGCAACAAAACAAAACAAAAACCAAAAGGAAAACAATATCAAACACAACAACAACAATAGCAACGCATGCGCAACAGCGACGCAAACGCGTCGTTTTGCTTTCTGCGAATTTTTTCTTTCGCTGGTTTTTCGATTTTTGGCGTTCAGTTGGGTTTGGGTTTGGGTTTCAGTAGACGCAACGCAACGGCGGCGGCAGCACCTGAGCGCCAACTGGCGCCGAGCAGCAACACAAAAAGTGATGGTGCTGCTCGTGGTGTTGTTGTTGTAGTTGCTGTTGTTGATGTTGATGCGGGCGCGCAAGCACAAGTTGGCTGTTTTGTTGTTGTTGTTGCTGTTGTCGCTTTGCGCTGGGGAACGCATTGTGCAAGCATGAAGAAACTTTCTACAATTTGCCGTTGCGATGTGCGCACAGGTTGCTCCAATGATTCGACGCTAGTTGACGTTGTCGCTGTCGTTGTTGCTGTTGCTCATTCGGCAACTCTTATGGTTGCTGCGCTTTACTTTTTTTCGCCCAAAGGTTGCCAGATTTCGGCAGCAATACCTTTTAGTTGCAACCTTGCGCTGAACTTAATGCTGCGCCAAAATGTTGCACATTTTTTCTTCTCATACCAAATGTTGTGCGTTTTGTTCTACAACAGCCAAGCCAACTCGCTTGATTACGCCCACTGACGCGACATGGCACCGAGAAGGTTTTGTCAACTTGCCACAACGTGTTGCCGCTGCTGCTGCGCACACTTCCACTGCAGCACTCAGCATCGGCTGCTGCATCAGCACTGCATGCGGTTTTTCCAGTAATTGCTGGCGATATCACCAACGACAGCGACGAGATTTTTCTCCGGCCAGCAACCAGTCGGCCACTCGCCTGGCCCAGCGACTGCCATTCATCTGGTCTGAGGGAAATTTTCCAAAAAGGAAAAAGTGCAAGCAAAGTGTTGCTTTTTACTGTAGTTGCTGCTTTCGCTGTTATTGTTGCTGTTGTTTTTGGTTTTTGTTGTTGCTGCTGTTGATTTTCTGTTGCTGTAGCATGTGTGGATAAAGTGAAATTGCTTTTGCCTACAAAGCGAGCAAATGTTGCAGGCAGGAAAATGGAATTTTCACTGTGTGAATGCTGTGAATGTTGAGCGTTTCTAATTCTTTTTTAATTTGATTTAGATAAAAATATCAGTAACTATATATGCATATAAAACTAAAACTACATTAAAATATTTGTAAAAAATTATTTAAAAAAAATTAAAAATATTTGTAATTATTTAATTACGAAAAATTGAAAAAAATTAAAAATATTTGTAATTATTTAATTAAAAAAAATTTTAAAAAATTAAAAACTATTTTTAATATTTAAAATATTTTTAATTTTTTGTTGAAGTTATCTTAAAGTAGGCAAAAAACTCTGAAGTATACTTAAAAACTAATTAATATAATTCTTATTTAAATATTATTATTATTAATAAAAACATATATATATTTTTTTTATTGATACATACATATATGTATGTATTTATAAATATGTATATTTATTATTAAAAATATTTTTTCATTTCGTTCATTGATTGTTTTAAATTACCTTCTTTTATTTTTGTGATTGGTTTTTATTTATTTAAAATTTTTATTTATTTATTTGAATTTAAATGATTTTTGAGATGAATTGGGATCAGAAATATCAAGAGTAAAATTGAAATAATTTTTTATATTATTTTTATTTTCTTTTATTTTTGTGATTGGTTTTTATTTACATAAAATTTTTATTTATTCATTTGAATTTAAATGATTTGTGAGAAAAATTGGGATCAGAATTATCAATAGTAAAACTTAAATAAGTTTTTATATATTTTTAATTAATTGATTATTATTGTTGAAATTTCGTTTTTATTAATTTAATTATTGATTTATTAAGTAAATAAAATTAATTATTTATTTACTTATTTATTTGTTCATTGATTTATTTTTTTTATTTATTTTATTTTTATTTTTATTATTTATTAATTTTTAATTTTTTAATTTTTTATTTTTTTTTATTTATTTAATTCAATGAACAACAGAAGATTCTAGTTCTTTCCTACCTGTGTATGAACTGGTAGAACTTAAAAATTGTGTTGGACTCACTTGGTAGTGTAATAAAAAAAGTTAATGAGCTGTGGGTTCAAATCCTAAACTTCTTGCAATGAAATAGTTATTTATGAAAAGCCTAAAACTCAGTCCTTGCTTATGATCGGTAAGTCGAATGCATAAAAAGCTTAGTTTCGAGTGGTAGTTCTTACTTCTGACTTCATCTTCTTCTTACTTAGTAACGACTTTTTCCTCTCTCTACATTTTATAAATATTACAAATACTTAGAAGTAATGCTATGTATGGGTAGATAGAAACAGAGGTCAGTTTCAACTCAATGCGATGCTACTGGACTCGATCTGTCAAAAATTCTTCGCTTTAGAAAAGCCACAGCTCGGCTAAAAGAGATCTTAGGTCTCTGGTTAACTTGATGTCAAAGACTGATGTGTAATGACCACAGAATCAACTGACCAGATCTACTTCAAGTAGCAATAGCTGAGCTGACAATGAGCAGAAATGTCTTCGTGCCTGTCTCCAATCAGTGGCGCACACTGGATTTTATTTTGGGGGGAATCGCGTACCATGCACAACTTTTAAGTCCATTCCAACTCTGTAAATCATAATTGCAATCCACAATTTTTGAGATAAACACCTATATGAAACCTTAACCCTTTTAAGCCCCTAACCATTTTAACCCATTCATGTGTCATGTGTCATGTGACAAAACTCTACTAAAAATTGAAAACATGATTAAAGAATTTTGTTAACTTAACCAGAAAATTAAATAAATAAAATTGAAATTTTAACTTTCTACAGTACCCGTAAATTTCTACAAGCCCGTATTGAAATGGTTAAGGAAATCTCCAAAAATTTGGACAATATGAGCTCTGTTTATTTGAGTAATAATTCTGATTATAAATGATTCGCTGCATAATTGTGTGATGAGATTTTGTATGTAAAGAAAAGAAAATTAATAATGTTTCCAAAGATTCCTTCAATTTGAAGTTTTTGTTAATCGTTATTTAAAGTCCCTCAAATTATAAAATTGTTATCTTACTTTTCTTGCCTAATATTTAAAGCTACCTTAGAGAGATCTTAGAATTTCTTGAAACTTTCAAATGAAGAGAATTTGTTGCGCAAAAGTTAGAAATAAATATTTGTTTTTGAAAGACTACTAAAGAATTCTCAAAAATTTAGCGCTTAATGCCTAATGAAACTTTTCTCAAGTTGCGTGTAAAACATAATTTTTGTATACACAAACTTTTTACGCAACTAATGCGACGACTAGCGCCACAGTGCGCACTGTTTCGAAGCGAACAATTTTCAATGAGCGCATACAAAAGCGAGAATACTCTAGAATGTACCAAATCATAGACGAGTACGAGCATGCAATGTGTGAAACAAAGAGTTTTTCAACTCTTTAATGATCATGAACCAACCACAAGTAACCCGAATGCATTCCAGACTGTGACGTATCCTTTCGCCACTGCGCAGTGCTGCACGCAATTGCAATCTACAGTTTCGAATCGTTTGTACTTACAGCAGTAGCGAGTCGAGTACTGGCAATTTGCATTGACGTTGGGCGCCATAATCTCGTTGGCAGCCATGATTTCATTGGCAGCCATATCCATGGATGTTGTCTTGGCTGTTTGGGTGGCGTTGTGATGGCAATTTTTCCTATTGCTCTGCCCGTGCAATGATCTGTGTTGCTCGCGTTCTTAATTTGATGATAGTGGTTCAGAATAGTTTTTTGTTGCTTTGTTGCGGGCATAAATATCCGTTTTTCTTTGTGGTGGCCGTCTGTGATAATCCAACTGTTTGCTTAAATGTATTTTTGTTCACTTTGTAATTGTAATTTGTGTTAATTTTGCGTGTTTCTTTTTTCTAAGATTGCTGCTTCTTTAGCGTTTAGGTTTTTTATGCTTTTGGAACTTTCAAAATTTTCTTGTTGTTGCTCTTAAAAAAAAATGAACCGAAATAAACGCAACTGACACTTTCACTTTTCGCTTCGCGTCGTGGCAGATCCAGCAGCGGTGCCGAAGAAATGCAGCGGTAATCCACAGAGACACGGCTACGGTGCACGCACGCACACACACACACACATACACTCGTTCGGTGTAATCGAAATGCGAAAACGGCTCAAGTCAACAGCATTTTGCTAGGTTTTTCTTCTGTAGTTTTGGTTTTTGTTGTTATTCTTATTTTGTTGAAGTTTTCTCAGTTGCGCCAATGCGCCTTTGCGGCTATCTTCAAAAATTCCTTTTCACAAGTTTTGTTTGTAAAATTTTTTTTTCAAAATTTAATATTTTTTCAAGTTCTTAATTTTTTTGGGGGCAACAACACTGCCAGCGACGTGCGCAACGATAGACGGAGACGCGTCCAATTGATTGTCAGTTTGTGGATTGGTCGATTTGTTGTGTTGCTTTGCGTTGAGTTGAGGAAAAAACGTTCTCCGCGCCTTTCGAAAAAACGTAACGTCTGCTTCGACACACTGGGAACGTCTGTGCGGCGTGCAACAGTGAAACCAGCGCTTATCCCCCAAAAACCGCTAAAAGCAAAACTTTTTCCCATTTCATTGCGCCGCTGTCGCTGTTGCTGTTGCTGTCGTTGTCGTTGCTTGTTGCTCGCTTTTCTGTTTCGGTTTCTATTGCGGCTGCTGGTGCTGGTGCTGCTTCTTCGGCCACTTCGGCTTCTTGTACAGCTGTTGCTTCTATTACATTGCCAGCCATTGTTGTTGTTGTTATAGTTGTTGGCTTTCGCTTGCCATCGATCGTAGCAGTTGCTGTTTGGTCTTGGAAGTGCTTTCACGTTTCTCTCATTTGTGTGTTTGTGCGTATGTGTGTATGCTTCTTCTTCTTCATCTCTTTCTTTCGATCACTTGGCATTTCTTTGGCCATGCTTCTTGTCCAATGTTTCATTTCCATAGCATTCCACTCTTTCTCCGTCTTGGCCAACATGCGAGCCGTTGCTTTGAATAGGGTTTGCTGCCAAGTTTGTTTCGTACTATTTGTTTTGATTAAGTTTCGGGTTGGTTCGCTGCAGCACAGTCACCAATAGCGGCAGTCTGACAGTCGACGAAGGTCCTCTGTCAATTCTTTAATGAAAAATACTTTTCTTCCTTGGCGGTGATGCCAATCGGCTTTAAATATTCGTAATTGTCTCAAATAAATCTACATAGAATGAGACGGGATAGTATTGAATTATACCTTTTAGATATATAAAAATCGTTGATTAGTGAATGATTTCATTTCAGCGAACTTGAGAGTTCTCGTTATTAGTTGTTTGTAGTGGAGAAAGATCCAAGCAATTAGAAGAATATTCTTTGGAGTTGACTCAAAGATTTTGTACCTTTCACATTGTATAAATATTACATTGTATATATGTATATATTTATATGTATGAAATTGCCACCACAGTCCTAAGAATGTCTCCTATCGGGACCAGTGCGTCATTTCATTTTGCGCAGAGTTCATCATTTCTACATTCAAATTTTTTGTTTGCTCATTACGGATGGCAATTTGACTTCAACAAAGTTTGTTTAAAAAGCCCGTAAACAGTTTCTAAAATAGTTTCTATAGCAGTTGTATAAATTAAATTAATTTTAACAAAATTCTTCATTAATTTAATTTTAAACTTAAATTTAATTTTAAATTAAATTAATTTTTTGATTGACTTTGTAACCTTATTATTGCTACCTGAAAACAGAGTAAACCATTGAGACAATTTCATACCAAACGCTACAAAGAAAGCAAATAACTTTCAGTTCAAATCCTTCAATTGTTGTCGATTAAAGCCGATCAATTCCAGTTCATTTGGTGCCGTCTTGATTTATTTCATTTCATTTGTAACCTCTACACTTCATCTCATTTCATTCCGTTTCACATTATATCCTCTGACTCTGACACCCCCCTCACTATTTATGTTTTGCTTTGCTCTTTTACCTGCTCAGCTTACCCACCAACACTAATGCAATTGCAATCTCAGCTAAAAGTATTTAAAATGTGAACACTTTAACTTTCTTCGCCAGCGCTTTGAGCCGTCTCCAACCAGCAACGGCCACAAACAACAACAACAACAATAACTGAAACTCCAAAAACACTATGAAAGCAAGAAAACGAAATAAGAATGTAGCTGTCGGTCTTAAAAGACTATTGTGTACCCTGCATCGTTGTATTTACTTATGTTTAGGACATTAGAGCGTTTGGGTTAAGTGCATGAACAATACTGGATATATCTTATGTCTTAATAGAGATTCCTAAGAGGTTGAATAGCTTTTAAAGATACTTTTGCATTGAGTGTTCAGAGGCTTTTGTTATAGGTAGAACTCATGTTAGTTAGTTAGTACGAACCTACCATTTATTCATATATTTCGGCAGAGGGAATGAGGCAAGTATTGGCCGAGGGGGCGTGGCACCACCCATACGAACCGGATCTTAATAATGGAATATATTTCAAATTGTAAGTTGTACAACACTGAAATATAGTACCCCGTCGTCCCATAGATGAGTCATTCTAATGATAAGATTTGATGGACATTGTACAAGGGGCGTGGCACTTCTTTTGTGACCCAAATATTTGCTGAACTATAAGTCGCTCAGCGATGAAACTTAGTACGAACCTACCATTTTCTCTTTCGACAGAGGGCATTGAATAAGGGGCAGGTATTAAATAAGGGGGCATGGCACCGCCCATATATTTTAAATCCGGTTCAAGCGCAGTCCATTTCTTTACTGTAACTTAGCAGCAACATTGCTTATTTGTAGGCGTTAATCAGTAGCTCCTCCTCTTCCTTCAGTTGGTTTTCTTTGTCAATTCGCATCGCCATAGATTCGCCTTCTCGCGTATTTTATTATAAAAAAACAACAAATGTCGTGCGAGACAAAGTTCGCGGGGTCAGCTAGTATTTATATAAAACGTTTTCTCCAGGAATCTCTTTTATTACTGAGGACCCAACAGGACTTCTCCTCACATTAGTGTTGAATCATTTTGATTTGTTTAACTTTTCAATTTAAGGGGGTCGTCTAGTGTGACGGGTCAAAAAAATCGTTTTTGTTTTTTTTTCATAAATCACTTCTAAAACATGTTTAGAAGACGTGTATAAATGGATTTTTGTAAATTCGAAGCCGTTATCAAGTTGCACTTGTAAACCGGAGTAGGTATGCGGAGCGCATACCTCCAACTTCCAACTTAAAAACGCGTTTTTCTCAAAACACGTTTTTTCAAAACTGCTGCCACGATATCTCAAAAACTATTTAACTATTAATGCTCAACTTTTTACACCATCTTGAGTACATGTCCAACTACAAATTAAGCTAAAAGAATTAAGATTGCTTCGTTGCTTTTTTTTTTCTTCAATTATATGCACGTGAAAAATAGTCGAAAAACTCATATTTTTTTTATGTTTAGGCAAAAAAATACTTTTTTTTGGAATACGAACTTTCTTTTAGCTCAATTTGCAGTTTGAAGTCTCAGAAATGAAATGGCGTTTGGTTTTTTGATTTCAGATAATCACAACGCCCAGAATTATGGCAGCAGTGGAGCAACTTTTTTTTTTACGTCTTCCTGTTGAGTGGTGTAACTCCGATACTAATCAATAGATTGGCTTCAAATAATTATAAAACTTTGTCGATATGTACTCAAAGAAGAAATAAAATTCAAAAGTTATTTTACTTGAACGGTTTTTTTAATAATGACTGTCAAAAAAGGCATAAAAATACGGCCTTCACACTAGACGACCCCCTTAAGTAACTTCTCAAGTTTTGCTTTGAGCAAAGTGGTATGAAACCCTCAAAACATAGTGGGCTGAAATTTACGGTATGATTAGTGCCTTAAAAAATAACAAAGAGGGTCGTGCATTCGAGTTTCGATTCAGGAAATAACAAAACTACACCGTGGCGACGAATAACTGTTACTAACGTTTTGTTAAAAATAAAAAAGACCGTGATTGATTTTGAAAAATATATATTTTATATTTATTTCAGTACTTATTTCATTTAGTTTTTAGTTATTAATTTCAAATCTTTCACCCTTGTTTTTGTTCACCAGCCGTAAACGCTTTGGGAAGGCAGCGCAGGCGGCACGCACGTCTTCGTCAGATATTTTATTCCATATCTTCTGAGGGCGTCGCTTGAATTCTTCTATCTTCATGTGTTTTACGTTCTTCATTGTCCAGCATGAAACCCCATATAGAGAAATCCAATGGATTCAGATCCGGAGAAGAGGGATGGCCATTCATCTGCCGAAATAAAACATGGAAGTTCGTTTTTACACCAGCTCTGAACAATTTTTTCCTTGTGAGCTGGAGCAGAATCTTGCTGGAAGCAAAATTGTGCATTTCTAAATAACTGCGTGGCATGGGGCAACAAATGCTTTTCAAAACCTCTTCCAAGTAGTAGTTTGCGATAATTTTTACGCCTTTTTCGTTAAAAAGGAGAGGAAACTTGCCTTTCTGCAGAAATCGCTCCCCATACCATAACGGAGGACACGTTTTGATACCTCTCAATCGCTTTTTTATGAGTTGGGATATCAGCCATCCTTGTTGCATACACACAATCGTTTTGAACGTTATGACTGTCTTGTAACAAAAAGAGTTATGCATCCGAAAAAATTATTTCGCAGCTTGCGTGCCGCCGAAGGAGTTGATCACTTCTTTTCTTTCTCATTATTTTTTGACGCTCTGTAAGACCGTGAATTGGTTTTTTTTGTTTAGGCATTCATCTTCAAATTTTTTTTAATAACATTTTGTACGGCTTTATGGCACACACCCATGTCTTTAGCCATCTTTCTTACAGAAATCGCACAATTTTGACTCATGAGTTCACGCACTTTCTTCATCATTTCTGGAGTTCTTCCGGTACTTTTGCGACCGATCTTTTTTGCGATTTTGAGGGTTCTAGTTTCCTTAAACCGCGCTATAGTACGATATACAAACATTTTGTTGATTGTCAGTTTTTTTAGCGATTTAACAATCACCCTTGGGTTTTCACCCTTCAAATTTAATTTTACCCCAAGTTCTCGTTTGGCGTGTATGCTTCTCAAATTGTTTACACTAAATGATTTCGTTGCCTAACTAGTGTATTGTTTACAGTATTGATACAAAAAAAATTAAAAAAAAATAATAATAAGTCTAGGCCTAATACGATAGGCGCAGCAGCGCTTTGAAAAAAGGTAACAGTTATTCGTCGCCACGGTGTAATGTAACAAAAAAAAACATTTCTTTAGATACTTAATCAGAATTGAAACTAAAATTTCCTATAAAACTAGATTTTAGATTGTAAGTGTCTATGGAATACATGTTTAACCTGAAATTTCACTAAACGCCAACATAGACCAGAACATTTTGAACATCACAATGTGCCTTTTGAGGTCTTCGAATGTACTTACTGACAAAACAGCAATTTTTGGAAACGACTATTTTTTGAGAGTAGAAAAATTACTTATAAAGGCTTTCAACCTGGGGTTCAGAATCAGCGAGAGCGATAGTTAATATAATAGCTGGACCAATGGGCACATGAAAGGACAGACAGAACCGATACTCGTATACGAACGGGACCAAATTTCTGATCTCTTAAGTAGGCTAAGCATTTTTAAGAGTTTAAAGGTAAAAAGACAATTTTTTTATGAGACAATGTAGCATGTGAAGTGATTGACAGTATTGATTACTGATGGGTCATAGGGTGTTTTAACACCCAAACCTTGGGACGGAGTATTTGTAAAAAATAGGTGAACGCATCTGTTAATTCGAAAAGGTTGATAGGCGGGCGGACAAATACTCAAGTGACATATTAAATATAAAAATACTTAGAAGAACAAATGCATCGATGAATAAAGGATAGAGGAATAGACGAGTAGATAGAGGTATGATAGACAAATTGGTAGAAGGACAAATAAATAAACGTATGCTATGCAAGACAGTTGGAAGATCAGATACAGAAATTCAAGAATTGATTAATAGGTGAATGCAAAGGGCAAAAAATTGACTGGGGAAAAGTTACTTGCAAATGATAAATTGGGGATTTAAGTAGTTAAATAAAAAAAATAGGGTCAAAAATATTTTATACGAAATATAAACTGAGGGACAGATTCACGTATAATTAGTGTAATTGGGAATGAAATATGTACATGGATTGATTACGAACTGAGGACAAATGCACAGAAAGATAGATTAACATGGATTCTGATACATGGAGAGATAGACTAACGGGTGCCCGGCCCATGACGAGATAGACTAATTAAAAGTCAAATATACGAGTAGAAGATGGACTGAGGGGCAGATAATGGATGAAGAGAAAAATTAGAGAGGCAGACGGGTAGTTAGATGCAGTGGTAGATAGACGCTTTGGGAAAAAGGTATATGAATGAAAAGCAGATTGGGGATCAAAAATACAAATAGACAGATGCATGGAGACTCAAATACGCAAAATTAAGGAACGAATGTATGAAAAAATTGAGAGTTTGCGAGATAGACCCATTTGAGTCTCGTAGTTTAGTACCCAAAGAGACAGACAACCAGTTAAATGCAGTGATAGATAGATTTGGAAAAGAGGTATACGGACGAAAAGCAGATTGGGGGTCAAAAATACAAATAGAAAGATGCATTGAGACTCAAATATGCTAGATTAAGGAACAAATTTATGAAAAAAAGGACGGTTTGGGAGACAAACTAACATAGAAACAAAAAAATAAATCCATGAACTTAGCAGCAGATTTATTGACGGTGGAATTGGCATATAGACAGACCGTAAATACAAAAGAGCCTAAATGAAGTCGGCATAACCCATAAATAAATGGAGTTACAGATGGCTGGATTAGCTGATCTACAGATTGGTGGGTGTGCAGCCGACCACATTGAGAACAGGAAAGAAGATACCACCATCGATGAATCACAAACGGCTGTAATTGGTTATTAGTTTCATGGACAGCTATGATTTCTAATACGAAATTGTACAGTAGTTCTTCTGGACCTCCAATCCAAAATCCGATGTCAAGCTACCCCGATACGCCAATCCTTGACTTCTTTCATTTCATTACAAATTACAGCCAGCAAAATCGCTGCTCTTGTGGTTGTTTGTGCTTAGTGCTTTTTTTGTTGTTGTGGTGGTGTGTAACTGCTATTTTGGTTGCTGTAATGGCTGCTGCCATTGTGTGCATATTAGTTAAACATGTTTTTTGTAAATTATCTTTTCTTTATTTCTTTATTTCTTTCTATCTTTTCCTCTT